>OY740786.1:48579318-49931039 GCA_963514005.1 Raja brachyura | reverse complement strand
GCACGGGCATCGTATAACCATGCGGGGCCAGTCCCACTGAGAAGCTCGGAGGGGTATGTAGTTGTGTGCGACATCGCGCGGGGCTCCAAAATGTTTGCGCGCCAACGGCCTGCTGCTGGACTGACGGAAAAAGTGGGACAGGCCCAAGACCCTGGCGCGACGCAACGTCTCACCTCCAACTGCAGCAGAAGCAGGCAAACGAACACCTAACTTGGCCTGGGGCCCACGGCTATTGCGGTCCGGATCCACCCCCACTTCTACTCCCAGAGCAGGCCCAAGAAAATTGAAGATAGACACAAAATGCAGGAGTAACTCAGCGGGACTGGCAGCATCTCTGGAGAGAAGGAGTGGATAACGTTTTGGGTCAAGCCACTTCTCTTCAGACTGAAGAGTCTCGACACGAAACGTCACCCATTGCTTCTCTCCAGAAATGCTGCCGGTCCCGCTGAATTACTCCAGCTTTGTGTCCATCTTCAAATGACGTCACGTGCCCCAGCCGACTGTGCATACGCATGAAATCGCGCGCAACCTTCGCGGGACTGTCGCGGCTCAACGCGACCACGAAGTCGCATAATTTGCATGCCAAGGACACGTAAATGGGACAGGCCCTTAAGTTGTGGAGTGTCTGTAATTCTTCTTGGTGGGGTTTTTTTTGTAGTGTTTCTGCATACAATACATGGATTTATTATTTAAAAGAACTTGTGTTTTTGTTATTTTGTTGATGAGGGAAAAGAAAATTATTGGGTAGGAGGAACAACAATAAAATAGTTGAATCTTGAACTCAGACTTCTACTGTCACTTTGGTCAAGGCTTTGTATCTCACATTCAGAGGAATAATTAAGGAGCCAAATGTCCCTAATTAAGGAGGGTAGACAATGGCACAGTTAGTAGAGCTATTGCCTTACAGTTTCAGCAACCCAGGTTGGATTACCATCTCAGCTGCGTCTCTATGGAGTTTGCATGTTCTCCCTGTGACTGCACAGGCTTACTCCAGGACCTACCCATATTCCAGAGAAAAGTAGATTGGTAGATTATTTGGCCACTATATGTTGTCCCTAATGTGTAGTTGATTGGTTCTATCTGGGTAAAATATACTTGATGAGAATGTAGAAAGTGTTAAAAATGGACTTGGTGTAAGATAACTGCAAGTGAATGCTTAAAGATTGGCGCAGACGGAGTAACCTACAGATCTGTTTCTTAGCTGTATAACTGTGTGACTCAATGGGATTGGTGTAACCTCTCTGTAAAATTGGGAATTCTGCAAATATTTAGTATAGAGAAACAGCGTGGAAACAGACCCTTTGGCCCACTGAATTCACGCCGACCAGCGATCCTTACACAGTAACACTATTCTACACACAATAGGAACAATTTACATATATACTAAGCCAATTAACCCACAAACCTTTGGAGTGTGGAAACCTACTCCTTTGGAGTGTGGGAGGAAACTGAAGATCTTGGAGAAAACCCACGCAGATCACAGGGAGAACGTAGAAACTCCGTACAGACAGGATCAAACCTGGGTCTCTGGTGTTCTAAGTGCTGTAAGGCAGCAACTCTACCACTGTGCCATCATGCCACCCTAAATTCACACAAAGCAGTGAGTATTATCTACCATTCTCAGACAATCCACAGCCCAATGTGTAGAGTTTATTGACATTTACATTAATTAAGTAAATTGCTTGACAATATTAAAGATCAAGTACAGTGTGATAGGCATCTTGTTTAGTTGCATTAACAAAATAACATTCACTTTTCATTTCCTGTAATTTCATTTTACCACATCAAATTTATTTAAAGAACATTTGAAGTTCAGAACCAGCATGTTCCATTGTGGAGGAGGTAAGAATAGCAAAGTAAGGGAACCTTAAAGTGCATGTATTATTTAAGAGGATGGAATCAGACAGGGCCTTTGAGGAACAGAAAGACAAATATAGGTCAAGGGGGCACATCTGATTAAAGAAAATCCCAAAGCTTTTTATACCAATGATTTTAAAAAACTGGGAATAAGGAGGACTTCTCAGGGATCAAGAAAGGAATTTGTGCTTAGAGTCTGCGGATGTAGGGGAAGTACTAAACAAGTAACTTGCATCTGTTTTCGCCAAGGAGAAGGAAATGGAGGACAGTGGGATAAGTTTGGAGAATACTCATATGCAAGAGCAGTTTGAGATTAAGAAAGATGAGGTGCTAGGGCTATTGAAGAGCATTAAATTGGATAAATCCCCAGGACCTGATGGGAACTATCCCAAGTTATTGTGTGAGGCAAGAGAGGAGATTGCGGGAGCCTTGACGAAGATCTTTTCTAGCCGCAGGTGAGGTTTTGAAGGATTAGAGAGTAGCTAACATTGTTTCTTTATTTAAGAAAGGAAGTAAAGAGTATCCAAAAAATTATCAGCTGGTGAAGTCACATCAGTGGTAGGAAATCCATTGGTGATGATACTTGGGGATAGGATTTATGCCAATTTGAGGAGAATGATTTAATTAGGGCGTTGTACATGACAGATCATGAGTTACTAACTTGATTGCGTTTGAGGCAGTGACAAAGGTGATCGATGAGGACCACCTTCTGGGTCTCAACCCAAAACTTCACCCATTCTCTCTTTCCAGAGATGCTGCCTGGCCCGCTGTGTTACATCTACATTTTGTGTCTATCTTTGGTTTTAACCAGCATCTGCAGTTCCTTCCTACACATGGGATTAACAGTGACTTGGGCATATCAATTCAGAACTGGCTTATTGTGGCTTATTCTGTGGCTGGACGTCTGATCAATGCAGTTCAGCAAGGTACTGTGCTGGGACCTCTGGTGTTTGTGATATTTCTAAATGACTTGGACATAAACGTAGACAGGTTGCTAAATTACTTTGCATATGACAGCAAGATTGCTGGCGGTGCAGACTGTGTGGAAGGCTGTCAAGGTATACAGCAGGATATAGATCAGCAGAGAAATGGCAGATGAAGTTTACTCCATGTAAATAAGTAGTGTGGGGAGGTCAAATGTAAGGGAAAGATACACAATTCATAGCACAACCTCTACAGCATTAATGTGCAGAGGGAACTTGGGGTCCCAGTCTATAGTTCCCTGAAAATGACAACACGTGTAGATAGAGCGATACAGCTTTATAAGAGTTTGGTTAGGCCACATTTGGAATACTGTGGGCAGTTCTGGTCACCCCATGACAGGAAAGAAATGGAGGCTTTGGAACGGGTGCAGAATGTTGCTGAATTAAAGGGTATTTGCTATAGCGAGCGGTTAAACAGACTTGGATTGATTTCTCTGGAATGCCGAAGGTTATGGGGAGGTATATAAAATTATGAGAGGCATGGATGGGAAGACAGGGTAGACCAGGATTGAAAAACCAAATACTAGAGGGCGTAGCTTTAAGGTGGTGGGGCAAAGATTAAAGGGCCTGTCCCACTAGCGCGCGATTAGACGCGACAAGCGCGACCTACCGTGGTCGCTTTAGTCGCCCGGCCTCGCGTGACCCTGTCCCACTGCGATCGCCGGAGTCTCGTCGAGTTGTGTGTAGCTGGTGTTGACATCGCGCGTAGTGTCCAAAAACCGACACTGCTCAAAAAATTACGCGCGGCAAAATCCTGTCGCGCAGAACGTGATTAACGTGATGACGTTTTGACGTTGTGCGTCTTCAGCGTGGCGTTGCGTGATGACGTCACTGCCCGACGTCGTGCAACGCGCATGCTCATGCGCATCGTCACGTGATGAAAAATAACGTCCTTCCTTCGGACGTCGCGCGTGTAATCGCGCGCTAGTGGGACAGGCCCTTCACTCGCACCGGGATCGCCTGACCCCCACGCGACCCCCGCGTCCGAATTTGTCGCGCTTGTCGCGTCTAATCGCGCGCTAGTGGGACAGGCCCTTAAAGGAGATGGTTGGGGCAACATTTTTGGAAACTGCTGTCAGGGTTGCTGGTTGTGGCTGATATAATAGTAGCATTTAATAGGCCTTTGGATAGACATATGGATATGCAGGGAATTAAGAGATATGGATTGCAGGTAGATAATAGATGGGGTAACTCAGCGGGACAGGCAACATCTCTGGAGAGAAGGAATGGGTGACGTTTCGGGTCGAGACCCTTCTGAAGAAGGGTCTCGACCTGAAACATTACCCATTCCTTCTCTCCAGAGATGCTTCCTGTTCCGCTGAGTTACTCCAGAATATTGTGTCTACCTTCGATTTAAACCAGCATCTGAAATTCTTTCCTACACATAGATAATAGATGGTCGGCATTATGTTTGCACAAACATTGTGAGCCAAAAGGGTGTTCTTGTGATGCACTGTTCGATGTTCTATGGTTCTATGTTGTATGTTCAAATTCAACCATATTCATACTTTTGAAAAAGGCAAAATGTCAAACCAATGTTAACATGGATAGAAGAGTTAAGATATGGAGAAAGGTTGGAGTTTTTGTTTACTGTAAATTCTCATGTTATAAGTTCTTATATAACAATCCCTAATGCAGCTTGGGACAACTTATAATTGTCAATAGATCATGCTGGTTGGACCCATTGCCCCAAATCAGACAAGGGCTGATTAGCTAGCCCAGATTCTCGTACAGGGTTCAAGGAATATTCTCTCTAATGTTATTCTAGAGAATCACAAAAAGACGGGAGCTGGACTGCGCTGACAGATTTGTCTTTCCAAATCTGTAAGTCCTGCACTTTCACATTTGACTTTTTTTGCGCAGACGTTCATGAATTACAGTAATTTAACCATTCAGAATTGTAGGCAAAACTATCTGGGCCAAAACGTGCCAATCTTTAAATAATCCTCACAATGCATGAACATTGTAAACAAGTGAAACATCAAATAAAATCTTGACTCAAATGTTTAAGTTGCCTGCCATTACTTTGAACTTGGGTATTTTATCTGCTCAATGTTAATTGTTAAGTTTGTTACTGGTATTCAGTATTTACATTTTCCGTATTAATTATTGTTGTCTATGCCATCATTAGGGTCTCTTACAGTTATACCTTCCCATTTGACTTGACTTGCCGCTTTCTGTCTCAATGCAGAGATTGAGAATAACGCTGGAAACTCTCACTGTAACTTATTCCCATGTGCAAAAGGGTACCCGGACGGGAAGTCAAAGGATGAGAAGCCAAAGCGAGGAAGTGGAAACCAAGATACCGAAAGGAGATGACACCGAAAAGCAAAGATACCAAACGGACACGATGCCGAAAAGCCAAGATACCGAACGGACATGACGCCAAAAGGATACAAACCCGAACAGACACAACGCCGATAGGATAATACACAGAATGGACATGTTGTCGAAGAGCCGCCGAACGGACATGACGTCTCTGGGGATGGGATTTGTCCGAGACCTTGTCAGTGATTGGTACAGACCCTCACATCACTGGCCAGGAGGAGACGGGAAGGGTGAGGTGGGGGGGGAGGAAGCTTGAGCTTGCATTTGTAAAATGGTGGCAGTGACTCCAAGCTGCTTTTCAGTGGCTTTTCAAGGTCATGTTAGCTCCCCGCCAGATTTTAGGCCGAAAAACCATCTGACGCTGAACGTACATGAAGCCAAAATGATAAATAGGTATGAAACACTGAAACACTTTAATATATATTTGCTGCAAGAATACACAAACAAATTTATTATTTAACTATTTTAAAATGTAACAAAGTACAACAATTTAACCATTTTAAACCACCCTCCCATCTCCACCCGGCCAGTGATGCACATCACTGCCCCTGTGACAATCACCACTATTTTACAAACGCAAACTCAAGCTCCCCCCCATCCTCCCGTCTCCTCACGGCCAGTGATGTGATGGAAGCTGGAGTCTGGACCAACCGCTGATAAGGTTTCAGACAAATCCCGTCCCCGGAGAAGTCATGTCCGTTCGGTGGCTTTTGGACATCATGTCCTTTCTGTGTATTGTCCTTGCGTGGTGTCCTTTCGGCTTCATATCCTTTTGGCGTGATGCCCGTTCAGCTTCGTATACTTTCGGCATGGTGTCCATTCGGGTTTGTGTCTTTTTGGCATTGTGTCCGTTCGCTATCTTGGCTTTTCGGGGTGATATAGGTTCTGCATCTTGGCTTTGGCTTGTCGTCCTTCAACATCCTGTCCGCACACGGTGCAAAAGAACATTAGCAAAGCCGAACAAGTAATAGTATTTGCAGGGTTTTGATTTTTTGTTACATAAATTAAATCCCTGGAGGTAATAAAGGTACAAATGAATCATCACTTTATTAGTATTTATATTTTGTGATAAAGAGGATAATTCATGAGCAGGTGCAGCAGATAATTGCTTTCTTGCAGGGTACAACAGAGACAACAGCAAGGAAGAATATATAGGCTCAGGCACTAAGCATAGTGGAAACTTCCCAAGAATGAAAAAATTAAGTTGACAAATATATGACGAATAAATAATTAATTTTATATGTCCTTTCTGGGTCGCAGGTTATCCCAAGCTATTTTGCAGGTGGTTGCATACATTTGATGTGTATTTACTGTTGAAGTGCAGGAAACATGGCAGAACATTTGCAAAGGAAAAGCTTTTACAAGCACCAGTATGATAATGAGCTGATAATCAGACTCATTCATGACAGTTGAGAGGCAGGTATTGCCAAAACATTGAACAGGCCTCTCCAGCACCTTTTCCTTTGAGACTTTTAACAGCAAGGACAGAAGGGTCCTCAGTTTAAGCATTCTCCTTTGACATATCAGCTCTCAGTGAACACTCTCACAGTGTTGAACAGTTGTCTCAGCCCCGATTTATGTGAAGTGTCTGTGCAGGATTTGAATTTAAGGCTATCTGACTCGGGTCAGGCTATCACTGATGCAAGGCTTACAGTTTTGTTTCCATAGCCTAAAATTAGGCAAATATTGGAAGTGAGGTCTCATCCTAGAGAATCAAGGGTATTTTCTGATGTCCGAGTTGAGGTCAACTGACATAGTTCAGACCCTGGTGCATTTGATACATTAGTTGTGAGTTCTGCTAACTGAAGCCAGACCTGTCAGACACACCAGCTGAGAAGAAGCAGCAGACGTCAGACAGACACAAAACGCTGGAGTAACTCAGCGGAACAGGCTGCATTTCTGGAGAAAAGGAATGGGTGATGTTTTGACAAGAGTCTGAAGCAATCAGTCTGAAGTCTGAAGAAGGGTCTCGACCTGAAACGTCACCCATTCCTTCTCTTCAGAGATGCTGCCTGTTCCGCTGAGTTACTCCAGCTTTGTGAGTCTATCTTTGGCTTAATTCAGTATCTACAGTTCCTTCCTACAGCATTGTACATCATCTCTCATTCACGTCTCAACTGTAAATTCTTGCCAATGCAGTAGAATTTGGGGAAGAGTCGGGAATGCATTCTGATATTAAGAGCATGAATAAAAACAAAGTGCTGCTGAAGCTAGAACTGAAATAAGGATATGGAAGGGAGGGGCAGAAGTTGTGGAGAGGGAATTTGCAGAGTTAACTTTTCAAATTGATGGAACCTCAAGCAACTCGCCAGTCTTAAAGCAAACACAGTGTCTACTTCCCATCTTCTCAAAAAAAATAAGGTCAGAGGAATCATAACAGAAATATGAGTGATTGGGTGAAGGATAGAAATGATTAAAGGACAAAAGTGCTGTTGTGCAGGAAGAATCGGAAGTGATGAAAAAGAAAAAAAAGTGGAATCAAGGCATATGGGGAGAAGGCAGGCACGGGTTATTGATTGGGGACGATCAGCCATGAATACAATGCATGGCGGTGCTGGCTTGAAGTGCCGAATGGCCTCCACCTATGTTTCTAAAGTAGAATGTTTAAATTTGCTGCAGATTAGTGAATGGAATAAGAACCTGTAGAAAGTCAAACAAAGCAGAAAGAATTGGTATGAGCTGGGAAGAGAGCTAAAGAATAGTAGGTAACCTCCAGGACTCGGGTCACTATGTATCAAAAGTGGATCACCATCTCCTGCATAGAAACATCTAAACATAGAAAATAGATGCAGGAGTAGGCCATCCAGCCCTTCGAGCCACCACCGCCATTCAATATGATCATGGCTGATCATCCAAAAACAGGACCGAATTTCTGTTTTTTTCCCCATATTCCTTGATTCCATTGGCCCTAAGAGCTAAATCTAAACTCTTGAAAACATCCAGTGAATTGGCCTCCACTGCCTTCTGTGGCAAAGAATTCCAGATTCACAACTGGTGAAAAAGTTTTTCTTCATCTCAGTCCTAAATGGCCTATCCCTTATTCTTAAACTGTGACCCCTGGTTCTGGACTCCCCGACATGGGGAACATTTTTCCTGCATCAATCTATGACTCCCCCAGTGCCAGTGCCTCTTGTGCAACTGTCCTCTTTTTTCAGGACCTGTTGTTCCAGAACAGATGGGAATGACAGTTAAAATACAAAACCAAAGAGCTTAGATGTTTCAATTTATCATTCACATACAGTAATTGCTGACACTGTATAACTGACATTTGTGATGCAACAGGTCATTTTGAATTTGTCTTGGCAGCTGAGCAACAGTCATTTAGACATTTTATTAAATGGTACAATGCAGACAAGGGAAGGGATGGCGAATGTAATCTGTGGGGAGGATGTTAAAGAGGGTCCATTGTGATTTAGACAAGTTGGGTGAATGGGTACATACATACTTCGGTTATAAATAAAACTGAAAGGAAGATTATTATCTTGAACAGAAATAGATTGGAAAAGGGGATCTGAACAAAACCTGGATAACCTTATGCAGCAGTTAGTGAAAAATAAGGTCAGAAGAATCATAAGGGAAACGTCAGTGAAAGAGTGAATAACAGAGCATGAAGAATAGAGGCGGCACAATGGTTCAGTGGTAGACTTACAGCCTTACAGTTCCAGTGACCTGTGTTTGATCCTAACGATGGGTGCCGTCAATATGGAGTATGTACGTTCTCCCTGTGGTGTCTTTTTTTCCCTCTAGGGGCTCTGGTTTCATCCCACACTCCAAAGACGTACAGGTTTCTAAGATAGGTGGCTTTAGTAATATGGTAAAACATTGTCCCTAGTGTGTAATTACAATACTAGTGTACAAAGGGATCTCTGGTCATCGCAGACTTGGTGGGCCAGAGGTATTCTGCGCTGTATCTCTTAAGTAAAGTCTAAAGTCTAAAGAAGTTATTAAAAGTCAAAAGTGTTGATGGTGCAGGAAGCTACAATATACATTGAGGTGGATCAAGCTACAAGGTAAATTAGCATTTAATGCTTATGAATTTGTACAGGAGCAAGCATATCTTTCTCCGGCTGCACAGGGCCTTAATGGGACCCCATAAAGAGGTTTGTGCGCAGTTTTGATCTCCTATCTGAGAAAGGATATTTTTGCCAGTGAGGGAGAGAAATAACTGTTTTTCTAGAAGATGCAATGGCAGAACTGATGTAGGAGGAGAAAATTGCTCAATTAGGCATACATTAATTTGAATGAAGAGAAGTGACAGTTCTCACTGAAACCTATCACATTCCACCTGTACTAAGCAGATGTTCTAATGGTCCGACAGCTCAGTCCCAAAGGTCCTGATCTTAGCATACTGGGAGTGCCATTGAGCAACTCCTTTCTTTAGCAATATTTCTTCCTGTAGATGAACCTGTGTAATTCTTCAGCATAGAAGATAGTGGAAACCAAGTCACCATATATCTTCAACTGGAAGCACAGATCTTCCTTAATTCTTAACAAATCAAAAGATACAGGGAACAGAATGGGGTATTGGTGGGTGATCAACAATGATCACATTAAATATGGCTCTGGCCTGAAGAACTGAATGACTTATTCCTGCTGGAGTTTTCTATATTTCTTTATTTTCATTACACTCTCCCCCAGTGCTGAAAATCCTCACACTCCCCAAATTTAATTAATCTCCCATCCCAACCCTCTGTCATCTGTTTTTTCCAAGACAAGTTGAGTTTATTTTCATATGCACAAGTACAGTAAGGTACAAGTATAACAATATTTTGCTTGCAGCATCACCACGTATACATACTAACACAGACAACACTCAGAAACATAAATTATATGTCAATTACATTTTAACTATCTAAAACCATGCAAAGAAAAAAACAAGAGATGAGTGCAAAACACAATTAGAAAACAAGTCCATGGTACTGCAAGAGATGGTCCACCGTATTCCATTGCTATAGTAAGTTTAAGATTATGTGGGTCAGTTCAAGAACCTGATAGTTCCTTAACTCAGTGGTGTGGTCATAAGATCATAAGCGATAGGAGCAGAATTAGGCCATTCGGCCCATCAAGTCATTACGCCATTCAATCACAGCTGATATATCTATTTCTCCTAACCCCCTTCTGCCCAATACCCCCGACACGTGTACGAATTAAGAATCTATCTATCTCTGCCTTAAAAATATTCATTGACTTGACCTCCACAGCCTTCTGTCGAAAAGAATTCCACAGGTTCACCACACTCTGATGAAAAAAAATCCTCTGCATCTCCTTCATAGAAACATATAAAATAGGTGCAGGAGGAGGCCATTCAGCCCTTCAAGCCAGCACCGCCATTCATTGTGATCATGACTGATCGTCCCCTATCAATAACCCGTGCCTGCCTTCTCCCCATATTCCTTGACTCCACTAGCCCCTAGAGTTCTATCTAACTATCTTTAAAATCCATTCAGTTACTTGGCCTCCACTGCCCTCTGTGGCAGGGAATTTCATAAATTCATAACTCTTTGGGTGAAAACGTTTTTTTTCTCACCTCAGTCTTAAATGACCTCCCCTTTATGCGAAGACTGTGGCCCCTGGTTCTGGACTCACCCAACAATGGGAACATTTTTCCTGCATCTAGCTTGTCCAGTCCTTTTATAATTGTATATGTTTCTATAAGATACCCCCTCATTCTTCTAAACTCCAGTGATTACAAGCCTAGTCTTTTCAATCTTTCCTCATATGACATATCTAATTTTAGTCACCAGTCTCCTGTGCGAGACCTTATCAAAGGCTTTCTGAATGTCTAGATACACTACATCCACTGGCACCCCTTCATCCATTTTACTTGTCACATCCTCAAAAAGGAATGTCCTTTAATTCTAAGGCTATGACCTCTAGTCCTAGATTCTCCCAATAAAGGAAACATCCTCTCCACATCCACTCTATCTAAGCCCTTCACTATTCGGTATGTTTCAATAAGGTCCCCCCACATTCTTCTAAACTCCAGCGAGTACAGGCCCAGTACCATCAAACACTCATCATATGTTAACCCACTAATTAGGTATGTTACAAAACTTACCTTGAGCAGCGCTGCAGTTCTGCCGCTCCCCGTGTGCGCGACTTTGGCGCCTTTCAGAGGGGGGCGGGCTTAAAGTGCCGTTTTTCCACAGACTGGGCAAATCGATCCATGTCGGGCGATTTCGTTGCGGAAGAAAAATCGCTCCGACATTTCATTAATGAAGGTATTTTTAAATTACGCTAGATTACTTATTATCTAGAGTAATTTAAAAATCACCTTCAAAAGCCGTGAGCACCGATAACGGGAAGGATTTTGCGTAGGGGAGAAAAAAAAGTAAAAAGTTTATTTTTATATTAAAAGTTGGTTTTTATGGAGGCTTTAATAATATTTTCATGTTGCGAAATGGGGTCCAAAAAAAATGTATGAACCGGCTGTATTTTTTATACCGACTTCACAGCAAACCACAACGTTCCAATCCACTGCATTCCACTTAAACCCACTCGCTAGTTGATTTAAATGGCCATTAATTTACAGGCATTAAACACTAAATTCCTTCCATTTGGCCCAGAAATTCATGAAAATGAGATTTAAAAATTATGTTATATTGTGGATTATTGTGAATGTTATTTGGACACTTAGGAAAATGTTATTTGGACACTTAGTTTATCTTTTCTTAAGAAATGGATAGATGTTTAGATCTACTCATTGAATTTTGTAATTAGCTACAATTAGATAACTAACTAATTATATGCTTTAATTTCAGGTCATCCAAGTAAGATTGTTTCATATTTGTTTCAGAATGCTTCAATCTATAATAACTGAAAATTTCATTGAGCTCTTAATTTTTAATAAAGTTATGGGCTTTTAACCATTCTAGATCACAGCTTTTGAGTTAAGTCAATTGAAAGTCAATGGGGAACAAGATGCTAATTTCCGAGTACGAAAATGGTCATAACTTTCTTAATACTGAAGATATGAAAGTGAATTAGGTGTCAAATTAAACTTCTTTTTATGCTTTATCTGATGGGATAAATTGCAGACTTGATTTTTAAAATCTCAAAATTTTGTAACATTAATTTCTGGGATCATTCTCTGTGCATTATTCTGCAATTGGATCCTTGACTTCCTCATCCACAGACCACAGTCTGTTCAAATTGGCGGAAACACTTCATCCTCAGTAACAATTAGTATGGGAGCTCCTCAAGGCTGCGTGCTCACCCCCCTGCCTTACTCACTCTATATCCCTGAGTGTGTAGCCAGACCTAGTGTGAACTCCATCATCAAGTTTGCCAATGACACCACTGTTGTTGGGCAAATCACAGATGGGGATGAGTCAGAATATAGAAGTGAGCTTGACTGACTGCCAAAATGGTGCCAGCACAACAACCTGGCTCTCAACATCAGTAAGACCAAGGAACTGATTGTGGACTTTGGCAGGGGAAGGATGAGGACCCACAATCCCGTTCACATCAATGGGACGATGGTGGCTGATCAAAAACTTCAAATTCCTGGGCATGCATATTTCCAAAGATCTTTCCTGCATCCAGCGCACCAATACAATTATAAAGAAGGCACATCAGCGACTCTACTTCCTGAGAAGTTTACAGAGATTTTGCATGTCAAAGAGGATTCTCCTAAACTTCTACAGGTGCATGGTAGAGAGCATTCTGACTGGTTGCATTGCGACCTGGTTTGGCAACTTGAACATCCAGGAACGAAAAATACCACTGCCCAGTCCATCACCAGCTTTTACTTCCCCACTGTCAAAGGGATCTGTCATAGTCGCTGCCTCAAAAAGGCAGCCAAAATCATCAAAGACCCACACCATCATGGCCACACACTCATTTCACCCCTGTCATCAGGAAGAAAGTCCAGGAGCCTGAAAACTGTAACGTCCAGGTTCAGGAACAGTTTCTTCCCTATAGCCATCAAGCTATTAAACACAACAACAAATAAGCTCTGAGCCCTGAAGTGCAAAAGACTATATTTGTTATTTATTGAACTTTTTTTTCTCTTACACCGCTGTGTACTGTTTACATATTCACATATTCAGTTGTGCTGCAGAAAGTAAGAATTTCATTGTCCCATCCAGGGCATATGACAATAAAACACTCTTGACTCTTGGAACCTCCTCTGTACCCTCTCCAGAGCCAACGCATCCTTCCGCAGATGTGGTGCCCAAAATTCCTCACAATACTCCAAATGCGTCTTGCCGTACAGAGCGTCAGTATTACATCCCTGTTTTTGTATTCTAGCCCTCTTGAAATAAATGCCATGCTTTACGGCTCAAGTGGGTGAAGTCGATCGATTCAACCATCTTAATCCAGCACTCTTGTCATTTCTCATCCAAGCATGTGAGCAATGTAGTGATAGTGGTTTCAGAATCCTCTTTGGTGCCAGCAGCAGGATGATCTTCGTATAGCTGTTGACACTCATCGTCCCAACATGGAATGTAATCCCTCTGGTAGTTACGGGGGATGGTTTTATTGCCTGCACTGGTAAGCATGGTAAGCACTGGTAAGCATGTTGCAGTAGGCTTGGTAGGAAGAGTCCAGGTTGGTACTGTTTGGGGGAGGAAGGCCTTGCGAAAGTTCCACCACTTCACAGGTTAGCTCAATGTTGGTGCAACCAGTGGTGTTATGGTGATGAACGATGGTCGGTTTTGTGACCATGGGAACTTCTCCAGAACCCTGCGAGTTGGTGGCTGATGGTTCTTTGTGTTACTGGCAAAGGCTAGGTCTGGGTTTGTACCAGTGTTCCAGTGGGCTGAATAGAAGCTGTATGGCTCCTTTAGATCATACAGAAGCGTGAGATCATTGGCAGATGCCCAATCTATGAAGCCATTTCTATCACTATTACATCTTGAGTATTGGTGAGGTGGCAGTTGAAATCACCCGAGTATACACAGGGAGGGGTGAACACTGGTATGGATGTTGTAGCCAGATGCACTGGGGGAGGCTTGTACACATTGATGATGGTGACATCCTGGAACTTCACTGCAAGCCTATCCAGATCTCAGTCTTCTGCAGACTGCCCTTCTATAGCCCAATCCGTGTCATCTCTGATGAAAGTGGACAGACCATATTTACCACTTGGTGTGAAAGTAGCTAGTGTAAATTCAGGAATTGCGTGTTTCTCCACTGTTTCACAGTGTGTTTCCTGCAGGAGTATGACAGTCACTTTGTTGGCGTATGCTAGCTGCTCAATGATGGATATCTTAGCACTGGTGAGACCTTCGACATTCAGCTGTAGTATCTCAGCATCCTTGCCTTTGACGGCAACAGCTGCCCGCTCTGAAAAGAGAGCAAAGCTTGGCTCAGGGTTGCGACACTCAGTCTTTGTCCTATCCTTGGTTTGGTTCCCTGTTATCGCCATCTGTCTCCAAGAAGTATTCCACATGAGAAGACTAACTGGATTTTACAGGAGAGACCACGAGAAGGTTGCCGACATCTCTCCCTATGCATCATGTAATTCTGTGCATCAGAATTGCCACACCAGTCCATGGTGCAACCAGTCAGAATGCCTCATCAACAATACATCTGAGCTTTATTGTTTTGGCAATATACATTTTCTGAGGCCTTTAAACAAAGAGATTTAAGGTGGAAAAATATATATAGGAAAAGATCTGGAGGATAAACTTAACTGGAATAATTTAAGGTTGAATCAGTTTCAAAAATGAAAGTAATAGGGAACAATTTAACTCGGAGAGAGGAGGGCAGAAAGACAAATCATGACATATCTAATATCTAACAAATCACATCTTGAAAGTATTCTAATATTTCACTTTCAGGGCAAGAGAAGCTAAGTACCAGATGTTACAATTATCACAGCATTAAAAAGGTACTTAAACTATTAATTACCAGATTTGAATTTCTATGTTAACTTTAATGAGCAATCAATGCTTAAATACAGTAACTTCCTGAAAATCATGAGGTGCTCAAAGGAAGACTATTTTTAATCCAAAAAACATGCATTAGTCATAGTTATACTATATCAGGCATCACATTGTGTTTTTTCAGAGGAACGAGGTCAGCTTCACAATGGCTGGGACACATATTTGCACATGGTGTTTGCATACCCAAGCTCTACATTCATCTTGATGTAACCACAAAAAGAGATGATTGGAAGAGAGGCCACTCTGGGCACATGTGTTTTGTCTTTCTCTGGTGTCCACATGTTGCCCTGCAACTAGATCTCCCTCACCTTTCACGGAAATTTTTCCTCATGATTCTCCTCCCCATGTTTGTAGCTGGTCAGCACATAACTAATAGCAAGCAGTGCTCAGAAGTTATTACTATTTCATTAAAATCAAGGGGAGTGGTAAGGTCTTCAAGTTATAACTTATGCAATAGAAAATATAGTATTGAGACCTGGAGCAGAAGTGGTGGAGGCAGGATCAATTTTAACATTTAAAAGTAAAGTGGATAGGTATATGGATGGGAAGGGAATGGAGGGGTATGGTCTGAGTGCAGGTAAATGGGACTAGGGGAAAATAAATGGTCGGCACGGACTGGAAGGGCCGAGAAGGCCTGTTTCTGTGCTGTAATTGTTATATGGTTATCTTAATTTGCCTCACTTTTCAATTCAGAGTGTCCATCAGTGGTGTTGGAAGGGTCTGCTCATGTTGGTTTAAACCGAAGACAGACACAAAAAGCTGGAGTAACTGACCTGCTGAGTTACTCCAGCTTTTTGTGTTCATCAGTGCTCCTGTCTAGTCCATAAAACTGTAGAGTGGTTTATGCTTGGGGTGAGGAGTGAATCAAGGTATAAATTGTCTCAAGTACTTCAAAGGCTGCATGAAAACATTAGATGTGACCTTGCTAATAGGGACGTACACTTTTCAATCCACTTGGTTATCCTTTCAACATAATGTTAATGATTTTTATATGGTCACTAACAAGAAAAAAACAGCGCTTCTGTGACTTTTGATCTGCAGCAGTGAATTTAGGACTGATTGATCCTGGCCAAACATGTAAGGAACCGCAGCAAAGTAGTCGAGTGCAATAATAATTGTAATTGCTACTGGCAGCACGATGGCAGCGTTACAGATCTGATTCAAGGAAATGTCATAATTCATCTATGTTTTTTTCGGTAAAGTATCACCTCCTCAAATTACAAAAGTGGGATAACCAAGCTCAAAATAGGCATCTGTCTAGGATACTCATGGATTCAGTAGCTCCGTTTGCTATGTCATGGAGCTGTCTTGTCTCTCTTTGCTGCTCAATTTCCTCTTTATTCGCTAACGTCCAATAATACAATACATTACAATTACTTATGCTGCAGCATGAGCTGATCAGGCACAGCTCCCTTTATAAGGTCTCCTGCTTTGCTCTCTGTTAATATTCTGTGAATTTGCAGCTACCGAGTGCAAGTATCATTATCATGATATAGCATGGAAGGTGAACAGGAGCATGATTATATTTAATCAAATGCTTAATTTCTCTTGACAAGTCAAAAACCATTAATGCTGAGCATGTGCATTAATATGCATTAAAATAGAGTGCAGGCAAAAAATATAAATTAAATGTCCATTTATGGCAATGCACTAAATTACTATAACTTAAAATACACTTAGAATGTTAAAAGTCACCACACAGAGAAAGTAAGTTCTCCCTGTAGTGAGTATTTGTTGTTGACTAAGAGTTTTTGTAGAAAATAAATTTAGTTTTAAAATGGTTTCTATTAATTCCTAAATTAGTTCTTTAATTTATCATCCAGTATAATGCTCACTGCTAGTTTGTCTATTCATCTCTGTGTAATTGCTCGTTTCGTTTTTGATTAAAACAGCAATATTAAAGCTTAACTATAGACAAGATATTCAACTCGTTGAATTCTGCTTTAATAATTGAAGATAAAAAAGGATAAAATAATAAAGAAAGGCATTTTGTCTTTCATTAAATCAAGGTGTGCCAAAATGCTCTACTATCCAGGAATTATTGTTGAAATACAATCACAGAGTAACATAGGAAACACAACAGGCCGTTTGTACAACACATGAAGCCAAGTAAAATAAAGCTGTATTGAACAAATACACTATATCCGATGATATGTAAATAAAATTGCAGGAAATGCACAACAGGTGAGCAAAGTCTGTGGATAGAGAAATAGTCAATAACCATCCAGATCAGAGTGAAGTGTTTTATTGTCATATGCCCCAAAAAAGAACAATGAAATCTGAACAATGAAACAATGACAGCAAAGGACTAAAATGTCAGCAGCAACAACAGCCGCATCAACCGGTGCCATGAGGTGCATGAAGAAGGATTCTCTGGTGCACCTTGTAAACCAGGGGTGGCGTCGGAAGCCCGGACTACACACGGATTGGAGGTGATGCAAGCTGGGGGTGGCGTGAGCAAGTCTGTCCACTATAACCAAGGATAGACACAAAATGCTGGAGCAACTCAGCGGGACAGGCAGCATCTCTGGATAGAAGGAATGGGTGACGTTTCGGGAAAGAAACATAGAAAATAGGTGCAGGAGTAGGCCATTCGACCCAGCACCGCCATTCAATATGATCATGGCTTATCATCTCAAATCCGTACCCGTTCTTGCTTTTCCTCCATATCCCTTGATTCCTTTAGTCCTAGGAGTTAAATCTAACTCTCACTTGGAAGAAGTTGTTCCTGAACATGGATGTTACAGTTTTCAGACTCCTATACCCTCTTCCCAATGGCAGGAGTAAAATGAGAGTTGCTGGACCAGGCCATGATGCAATCAGTCAATATGCTCTCTACTGTGCACCTGTAGATGTTTTAGTGTTAGTGTTTATTAACAATCCAAATCTCCTCAATCTCCAAATGAAGCGGATTGCAGTTGAAAAGGGAGGGAGATAGTATCTGTGGGCATGATCATATCTTTCCTGCCGGCGTACTCATTTGCATAGTTCTTATGCTGGTTTCATTACAATGCTTGCAGTGAGAGGTGAGAACATGAGTAGACTCAGCAAATGAAAATGCTGCAAATGCTGAAGTACTCCATCTGGTGGCGATGGGTGTGTGACAACTGCTGTCGAAATCACACTGAGGCAATTTCAGGCCAGTGTTTCTGAAGACTGGGAAACTGAATCTTTACATCCTTGTGGAGATACTCTATTTGTTGTGTGTGTTTCACATGATTAGGGAGCTACATGTCCTTCCTATGAAGTTGCAGTATCTCACACTTCTCAATGTTGTGGCAATTTAATTTTTACAGACACACACATGGTTAATGTCAGCTTGTATTAGGTCACATTTCTTATACCCTGGAACTGTTTTGTTGTCACTTTGCTTTATATGTTGTTATGATCCTGTCACACAACACCTTCTTGAAATCTATTTGTGCAATTATGCATATTGTATACAAACATATAAATCAGGAGCTGGAACAGGTCACTAGAGAGCTATGGGCAGAGTGAGGACTATGTGCAGAGTGCATGACTGTGCCTGCTGTCCCCTTAGCACCACATTATGGACGGGCAGCGTGATGGTGAATAGATAGAGCTAGAGGAACAGATGTCATAGGAGATGCACCAGGCACAGTCTGGGCTAGAATCTTGTTCAAGTTCACATTTATTGATACATGCAACAATTAAGATACAGTGGAATTTGACTTACCATGCAGTCATTCAAACAAAAGAGCACAATACACAAGAGAATAGAACATGAACATCCACCACAGTGGAATCAATATTCTTCACTCTGGTGAAAGGCAATAACTTTGTCAGTCTTCCTCCTTTGTTTATCCGTGGTCGGGGCCATGAACCCTCCGCAGTCACCGCTACGGATGGTCCCATGTACAGGCTCTATCATCAGGATGCTCGAAACTCTGACATCAGGATGGGTGGACATTCCGCGGCTTGAAGGTCCCAAATCGGCCGCTTCCTACCGGAGACCGGGGCTTCACGATGTCATAGGCCGCAGGCCGGCGATTAGAGCTCTTAAAGTCCACACCGCGCCCTCGGCTAGAAGTTCTGTAGACCGTAGAAGCTCTGAAACAGGCTTCAGTCTGTTATAGGCCGCAGGCCGGCAGAGCTCATGAAGTCCATGCCGCGCCCGCGGCTAGAGGCTCCGCAGGATGTCGTAGTCGGCGCTCCAGCAATCGGAGCACTTCTTTTAGCGAGGCAAGGGATCGTCCGACTCTGCGATGGGAAGTCCATGCTGTGCCCGCTGCTGAAGCTCTGGTCCCAACTCCGGGAAAGGCTGCACCAATCCAAGTTGTAAGGCTGCGAGGGAGGGCGAAATGCAACTAGGAGAAAAGGTACATTCCACCGAGGTAAGTGACAAAAAAAAAGTTTCCCCCAATTCCCACCTCCACACACTAAAACACACTTATAGAAATATTAAAAACAAAAAAAAAAATGGAAAGGACAAACAGCTCCAGGCCAGGCTGCCGACTCCACCTGTCGACTGGCACCACTATATGGGAATATGGTCAGAGATTTACCACAGGATTGGTCGTGGCACACGTATGTATTTCCCTGGATACACAGAAGATACTGTTGACAACTCCAACAAACTTCCCGCCGCCTGGATGGTATGAGGGAACAAGTATGTGTATTACACCATTCTGCATGAACTCTTTGAACCGTTCTGAATGAAACTGAGGCCCCATTATCAGAAACAAGTTCTTCCGGCAAACCATGGCATGCAAAAAATTATCTCAACTCATCTATGGTACACTCAGTAGTAGTGCTTGACCCCAAATGCTTAACTTCAATCCATTTTGAACGACTATCTACTAGTACCAGAAAGTGATCATTACCCTTTTTACAAAAATCTACATGAACTCTCTGAAATGGTCTACATGGCCATGACCAGGGTTGCAGTGGCGTTTTGGTAGTTTACTCCGGCACTTTTGGCAGATGCTACATTTGCTCACCAGTGACTCAATGTCATTGTCAATACCAGGCTAATACACAAAACTTCTGGCAATCAACTTCATGCTTACTATGCCAGGATGTTTGGCATGAAGTTCATTCATAATTTTATTTCTCAAAGACTCTGGTACAACCACTCTGTAACCCCATTTAATGCATCCCTGCACACATGATCATTCATGGCGTCGATTATGGAAAGGCTTCAGCTCTGAGTTCAGAACAGAATTCAATCCACTATTGATTTCAGTCCAACCATTCAATGTCTGTTCAGAGACACTCTTCAGCACAGTGTCTTTCTCTGTTTCTGCTGCAATTTCTGTTGCAGTCACTGGAAAGTCTTCATCTACAACTTGCAGTGTGTAGATTGAGTTTTCACTTCCCATGTCAGAGTTCTCATGGGGCAACCGGGGGCAACACATCTGCAACTGCGTGCAATTGGAGCTTCTGTACTCAACCTTGTAGTCATACTGGGACAGCAGAATTGCTCAGCGCTGCATCCTTGATGCCGCCGTGGAAGGTATGGCTGACTTGGGACCAAGTATTACTAGTAGTGGCCTGTGATTAGTCACTAGGACGAATGGTCTGCAGAGAAGAAACTGATGGAATTTCCTGATTCCGATCACGATGTTGAGTGTTTCTTTTTCTATCTGTACATAATTGTGCTCACTCACTGATAGGGTGCAGGATGCAAAAACAATAGGAACTTCCTGTCCATCATTTATTACGTGGCAGATCACTGCACCTACACCATAACTTGAAGCATCACAAGCAAGTTTCACCTCGTGTGTCATGTCGTAGTGAACCTGGAAGGAATCGTGCATAGAATTGCGCAATCCCAAGGAATGGTTGTAGCTCTGACACATTGCTGGGTTTTAGAGCATTCACTATTGCTTCCACTTTCGCCTTACAGGGTAAAGTCCATTGGCATCTACTTTGAATCCAAGGTAGACCAGCTCTGACTGTGCAAATGCACATTTACTTTGTCACAGTTTGAAATTGTGGCAGTTCAGTCGTGTGAGAACTTGCTCAAAGATTTCCAGATGTTCTACCATTCCCTCTTTAAATATCAGTAGGTCATCCTGGTTGCTGACACAGTGCGGAATGCCTTGTAATATTTTGTCCATGACGGACTGGAAGATTTTCGGGGAGGATGTCACACCATAGGGCAGCTTTGTATATGAATACAAGCCCTATGTGTGTTGATATTCAAGTACCGCTGACTTTCGTTGTCGACATTGAGTAAGCGTGAGACAATTCCAGTTTAATGAAGACTCTTGATCCGCTAAGTTCTGTGTACAGATCTTGCATGGTTGGTAACGGATATTGTTCGTTGTCAACGGCTTGGTTGATTGTGACTTTGTAGTCACTGCATAGTCTAACTGTTTTGTCGGCCTTGGGTACGTCCACAATTGGCGTTGCCCAGTTTCTCTGGTCTGTCTTCACGAGTACTCCATTCCGCTCCAACCCATCGGGTTCTTCCTCCACTTGTTGCTTTAGTGCATATGGTACAGGTCTTGGACGACAATACACAGGTCTCACAACTTGCTTAAGTGGAATATGTGCAGAGTACCCTGTTATTCCGTGTAACTGTCAGCAGATATTTCTGCATGTTTGCTTACGACATTGTCAAGATGTGATTTGGACAAATTGACGCTGAAAATGTTCTTCCAGTCTAAAGGGCCTGTCCCACCAGCATGCGATTGCATGCGGCTAGCGTGACCTAACGTGGTCGCTTGAGCCGTATGGGGCCGGTCCCACTTCGATCGCCGGAGGCGTATGGAGTTGTGCGGGGCTGGTCCCGACATCTCGTGGGGCTCCGAAAAACTGACACTGTCCAAAAATTCCGCGTGCCAACGGCCTGTCAGCCCGCAGCCGCATTGAGGACGTACGCAGCGTCTCGACGTCACACGCAGCATCTCGACATCGTACACAGTGTCTCGACATTGTCTAGCGCGTGGCGTTGCACGATGACGTCACCATCCGCTGTGCCGTTGCGTGATGACGTCACCGCCCAACACCGTGCAACGTCCAAATTCAATTGGCCCGCCTCCTGCCCAGCTGATTGGTTAGTATGGTGTTGGGACCAGCCCCGCACAACTCCATACGCCTCCACGGTTCGAATTGGGACCGGCCCCGCGAAGCCGTACGCCTCAAGCGACCACGTTTGGTCTCGCTAGACCCATGCAAATGCATGCTGGTGGGACAGGCCCTTAACTCTATTCTACTCAGCCAATCCTTTCCAAGGAGGGTTGTTTTTTTCTGTAGCTGGCCACTATGATGGGCAGTGATACTGACTGACCATTATGCTGAATTTTTGTCTGCAGGTCTCCAAAACGTTGCCCGAGTCAGTTCTCAGCTTGACCTTACTCTCAAACAATGGTGTCTGTGGGAACTTTGTTTCGTACAGGTCCTTGCTATTGACAAAACAATCTGTTGCTGTGTCAATACATTAACTGTTTATTTATCAATAGTTTAGTTTGAAAGTCCTTGCCTTGGCTGGTTGCAGGCTTATCGATGTGGGTTGCATAAATGGTGTACAACACAAGTGAATTTCCATCTGGGGTCATCTCCACATTGTGAACTCCTTTCTGGTGTTGTTGCTTGTTTCCCACAGATTGTTGGTTTCCTGCTTTAAGCTTGGCCCAACATGCTGAGGCAATATGGCCTTTCTTCTGGCAGTTATAGCACTTGGCCATTTTGAACTGACAAAATTGGGATGAGTGATTACCATTGCAATGATAAGAACTGGCTGAACTCTGCTCCCCACCATACTTTCGGTTTTGCATCTCTTGGTGTGGCCATAGGCACTGCCTTGTGACTGTAAATGGCCACTGCAGTCTGTGGTGGATAAAACTTGCGAGCATTCTTTGATGCTATCTCCCTTGTGGTAGCAATATTGCATGCTTTCTCGAATGTAAGATCCGGGGTGTTCATGAGTTTGGACTGAATTAATTCATCCACTAGACCACAAACAAATCTGTCCCGTAGTGCATGTCTGAGAAAGGTTCCAAACTTACAGTGCAAAGTTAAGTTTTTCAAGGCAACAATGTACTCATCGATTGTCTCATTCTGCTTCTGGTTTCTAGTGCCGAATGTATAACTTTCTACAATTTCCAGAGGCTTTGGGTTGAAGTGCTCCTACAACTTCTTCATAATGTAATTGAATGGCATGTCATTGGCTTTATGGGCACAAGGAGATTCATGAGTGTGCCGTACACTTCAGGACCATGAGCAGACTGCCTTATTTGTTTCAGCCACTACCTCTCCTTCACCGCTGATCTCAATTATATTGTTTGCCGTGAAAAACATGTTCGCTCTTTCCATGTAGGAACTGAACAGCTCTCTACTCTTGTCGGAAGTGCCAAGGTTTCCAATGTAGCCCATGGACGCCGCCGTTGTGTCGTTCTTTTTTATTTTTTTAACTACGCTCAAAAAAACAGATTTCCTGTCTGTTCTGCTGTAGCAATTCACATAAAACTTAGCTGTACAAAGGTTATACTAGCTTGAGGAACGTAACCAAAAAAAGTCTAAAATCCTATACAATCCTATGGACACCATCTTGCCACATAGACACAACATAGAGAGAGCCTGACAAACTCTCAAAGATTAGTACAGCTGCTATTTTAAACTATGGTCCCATGCATAGAAGGATCTGCGGCCTATCATGTCCAGTTCGCAAATAGCTGCGACACGGCTCCATATTTGCTGTTTAAAATGTTAAACAATACTGCATGTTGTAAAACAGTCCTGCACTGTATTTAAAGGATGGGTTCACAAACTCATCCCGTCCTCGTCGTTATATTCCAGACAGCAGAATGAAGAAGAAGACTTACACACTGGTTTCCTGGATCATGAGAGAAAGATTCCCCAGCATCCCCTGCTTATACTGAACACCAACTCATTAACATACACATGAATATGTATGAATACATTGCAGTGCACAATTAGGATGCTTCCACAGTAAGACTAAATGGTTCCACATGGAATAATGACCAAACTGTCAGGAGCCCCTGACCAAATATAGGAGATTAGATTGAATGTGGAGTGGGCTATTTCCCTCCGCATTCTCTCCTAATTGTTTGTGAGGACCTAGGAGGCGATGATTTAGTCCCTGGTACTCCTTTGATTAGGTTTTCCCTCACTCTCCTCATAAAGCCCCTTCTGGTATAAGTAGCATATGTTGTTGAGACACACATGGAGATCATGTAAAGTTTTTCTGCTTCTATGCAGTCTTGTCCTCAACAAGCGAGAGGTTTAATCTGTGCCAACTATAGCAAGGGGGATCATGTTACCCAGAGAGCTGCTGTTGTTCAATTTGAGTAAAGGGATGTTGCAAGTATGCAGCACATTGTTTTCACTGAGCAGCAAGATTCCATTCATGAGTTGATAGATAATGTTAATAGACACAAGAATGCAGGAGTTTCAGCTCACAGTTCTCCAGGAGCAAAAGTTTATAGTCAAGTCAAACAGTCAAAGTCAAACAAACTTTATTGCAATTTAGAAATACATTGATATATGCAGTTCCAAACGAAATTACGTTGCATTTGGCTCCCTGTGCAACACAATAAATTAACAGAAGGATAGGCATGGATGAAAAGGATAAAAGGATAAATAGACAATGGTGGCAGCCCATTACATGGCATTCAGGAGTCTGATGGCTCGTGGGAAGAAGCTGTTGCAGAACCTTGATGTTCTGCTCCTTATGCTGCGATATCTTTTTCCCCCCAAGGGCAGCAGAGTGAACGGTCCGTGATGCAGATGTGTGGGGTCCTTTATAATACTGCTGGCCTTAGAAACGCAACGTTTGGTCGCAATATCCCCGATGATTTTTTCCGCTGTCCTCACCATTCTCTGCACAGATTTCCAATCGGAGGCTCTACAGTCCCAAAAACAGACAGAGATACAGCTGGTCAGAATACTCTCTATGGTGCCCCTGTAGTAAGTAGTGAGGATGGGATGGGGGAGATGAGCTCTTCTCATCCGGCGCAGAAAGTGCAACCACTGCTGTGCTCTCTTAACTGTTGATGAGATGTTATTCGACCAGGTCAGACTGTTAGTGATCTGCACCCCCAGGAACTTTGTGCTACTGACCACCTCCACATCGCTGTCATTGATGTGAAGTGGTGTGGGACTGTGCCGGGTTTTCCTGAAGTCGACGATAACCTCCTTTGTTTTTTCAACATTCAGGATCAGGTTGTTCGTATTGCACCAGTCCACCAGTTGTTTCACCTCCTCCCTGTAAGCCAGCTCATTGTCGTCCCTGATGAGGCCCACCACTGTTGTGTCATCTGCGTACTTCATGATGTGGTTTGTACTAAACCTGGCACAACAGTCGTGAGTCATCAGGGTGAACAGCAGTGGACTCAGGACACAGCCCTGAGGGGAGCCGGTGCTCGGAGAGATGGTGTTGGAGGTGTTATTTCCAACCATCACCGACTGGGGTCTGTCAGTGAGGAAGTCCAGTAGCCAGTTACACATGGGGGTGCTGAGGCCCAATGGAATCAGTTTGCTTATCAGGTGCTGAGGGATAATTGTGTTGAATGCTGAACTAAAATCCACAAACAGCATTCGCACATAGGTGTTCTTCTCCTCTAAATGTTCCAGGCTCAGATGGAGTACGGAGGATATAGCATCCTCTGTGGAGTGGTTTGGCCTGTAAACAAACTGGTATGGGTCAAGTGTGGAGGGGAGTCTGGAGGTAATATGGTCCCTGACCAGCCTGTTGAAGCACTTCATCATTATGGGGGTGAGTGCTACAGGGCGGTAGTTGTTGAGACATTGCATGTTGGATTTATTTGGCACTGGTATGATGGTGGCAGTCTTGAAATATAATGGGACGACAGCCTGGTTCAGCGAGGTGTGCCCCCTGGTTCTGAACTCCCTCAACATTGGAAACATTTTTCCTGCATCTAGCTTGTCCAGTCCTTTTATAATTTTATATGTTTCTATAAGATCCCCTCTCATCCTTCTAAATTTCCAATCTTTCTTCAATATGACAGGCCCGCCATCCCGGGGACTAACCTCATGAACCTGCACTGCCTCAATAGTAAGCATGTCCTTCCTCAAATTAGGAGTCCAAAACTGCACACAATACTCCAGATGTGGTCTCACCAGGGCCCTGTACAACTGCAGAAGGACTTCTTTACTCCTATACTGAAATCCTCTTGTTATGAAGGCCAACATACCATTAGCTTTCTTGACTGGCTGCTGTTCCTGCATGTTTACTTTCAGTGATTGGTGTACAAGTACACCCAGGTCTCATTGCACTTTACTTTTTCCTAATCTGACACCAATGAGATAATAATCTGCCTCCTTGTTCTTGCTGCCAAAATGGACAACCTCACATTTATCTACATTATACTGCATCTGTCATGCATCTGCCCATTCACTCAACCTGTCCAAGTCACCATGCAACCTACTGGCATCCTCTTCACAGAGGGTTAGGGTTAGAGTAGATTAGCGCTTGATTCAAGCCACAATGTCTTGCCTTTTTCCTAACAACAAAATAAGGTAATCCTTATAATGATACACTGCTCCAAAAAAGTTTATTAAGAGAAAGATTCCATTGGAGTTGGCCTTCTCCCAGTCTGAAAAGGCTTGCAAGTGCCCCAACCCTCCTCTGTGGGTCTTCCGTACGTTGAAGATTCACAGGAGGGTCAGATTGTTTCCCTTTGGACATGAACCAGCATTTTATTCAAGCTTAGTAGTCATCCTCGCCTATCATAGATATTCCCTTTGTTCTGTCCATTCCTCTCCCATCCTCCCTGCAATTTGATACTAGCATGTTTTTTTTTCTCTTCTCTCCATTCCGATGTATGGTCTTCAACAAGAAATATTAATTCTGTTTTGTTGCTGCCTGATCAGCTGAGTGTTACCAACATTGCCAACAAATGTTTTCACACATATTAAATTTGACAATGCATCTCCAATTGCACTTGCCATTTGATTCATTGCTTCAATCATATAGTTATATCAGAATAAGAGATATTTTGCATTTTCAATATAACAATTGTCAGCATTGTTATAAGTATGCTAAGAAAATACATTTAAAAAAGCTTCACACTGAACATACTGGCATTATGAACATAAGAGGGGCTGGGAGATTGCAACCCTCACGTGGTCCACCCTGTTTTAACTAATGCAATCAACCCGACGTGCACAAACAGATGATCAAATAGAACAAGTTGTCTTATAACTTTAGGCAGTGCAAGCCGTAGTCAAGAAGAAGAAGATAATAGGATTTGCTGAAAGATTTAATCATACACACATATAGCTGTACATCATACAAAAATGATCTTTGACCTACTGAGTCCACAGCAGCCATCAACTACCCATTGACTGTAATCCTACATTAATCCCATTTTTTATTCTCCTGACATCCCATCAACTCCTCCTGGATTTCTCCACGAACGTTTCATCTACATTTTCTCTGTTGCTGCAACACTATATGCTGCAGTCTGTTTATTTTCTCTTTTGCACCACCAGAAGTACTTGCATATGGTATAATTTTCCATAGTGGCATGCAAAGCACTGTATCTCAGCATATGTGACAATAATTAACCAATGCCAATCTTTGGAGCTCGATAGGAAACCACAACACACTGGGGAAGCTCATGCAAACTCCAATAGACAACACCAGAGGCCAAGCTTGAATCAGGGTAATTGCAGCAGTGAGGCAGCTATGAGCTGCCCTATTGTTATTGTCCTGTATCTACTTGTCTGATTTAGATACAAATTTCAGAGAGCAGGTGGAAAATTGAATTGTTAAAATTAAAGAGACAGTCGAACAAAGACAACATTACTGAGTTATAAATGGTTGAAGAGAACTCTCTAAATATTAACCATTAATTGTTGATTTAGATTCGGATTCAGGTTAGCTTATTATTATGTATACCAGGATTCTATGACATGATTTGTTCACATGTAGATCACAGAGTAAACGATATACAATCGGTAGTGATAAATACACCAATAGGTACAATGATGAGTGCAAAGCAGCAGAACAACAAGACAGTAGTGAAATCTGAAATATTGTAAACAAATATTAAAGACCAAAATAGAATAATCAAATGTGGTAGAGTTAAGATGGGGTTGTGAATGAAGTACACTGATAGCTGTGGGGAGCAAGTTGCTCTTAAGTCGGGATGTCTGAGCTTACAAGCTCCTGTATTATCTCTCAAAAGATGAACAAGGGAAAAGGGAATGACCAGGATGATAGGCATCATTGAGGATGCAATCATTCCTGCTGCAATGACCATGAGGAATGGCTAGATGGAGGAAACTGGCAAGCCTGCAATGAATTGGGCTATGTTCACCACTCTGCTAGTTCAGGCAGTCAAGAGCAGAGCAGTTTCTATACCTGGCTAAGATGCATCCCATCAGAATACTTTCTATAGTGCATCTGTCAAAGTTTGAGAGAATCTTTTTTGACAAGCCAAATTTTCTCAGATGC
Source organism: Raja brachyura (assembly GCA_963514005.1). The sequence goes on along the minus strand of OY740786.1, from coordinate 49,902,567 downwards.
CTAAGAATGTAAATATGCATTGTGTTTTTTTGATCACCTCATCTGATTAAGGGATGATATTAGGTTTATGGTGATTATGGATGCCTCAGACTTGCAGATATTGACCATTTCTGAACTAACTCCTTTGATGACGACAGGGTTGTGATCACCCCTTCATTTCCTCAGGTCAACAACCAACTATTTTTTTTTTTCCTGACACAAAATGCTAGGTTGTTGTCTGGCCACCATAAAACAAGGTGCTTGATCTCTTTCCAGTCCTTTGTTTCACAGTTATTGTTGATCTAACTGATGACAGTGTTATCATTGGTGTATAAAGAGTAAAAAAAGGGACCGAGTACACAACTCTGTGAGGCAACACTGTAAAGTGGAGTAAATGTTATAACCAATTCTGACTGCCTGAAGTATTTTACAGAGTACCAGGTTTACAGATTTGTTTTTTTGCTGCGAGTAAGAATCAGGACACATGACAATAAAACACTCTTGACTCTTAAATGATCTCCCCTTGCATATTGAGTCATATACCTTCTGTGGCTCTAATACATTCATCTGAGAAGATGATTGACTTCAGTTGAACCACGTTTTGAAAGCAAATTATTTGAACAACATGTTCCTGTTCTTCTTACCAATTTGACACTTAGAAATACCATGAATTTAGAAGTGCTCCCATAACATCAAAATAATAAGATTGAGGACATTGCCAAAGTTAGTTTTATGGAGAATATAAAGTAAATCTTATGTCAAGAAATTACATCTTTATTCTTGACAATAAAACAAGGAAGACCAAGGAGGATCCAAAACCCATGCTGGACAAATGTGGATTATCATTTTCTTTTTAAAAAAAAAAGGAAAAGCAGTGAAGCAGTAAAAACATCACAGCTTCAGTCATGATGCCAGATCAGCAATAACCACATAGGCACTTGTAGTTAGGTGAACTCACACAATAGGCTTAATTTCCAAAGCCAAACAATAGTGACACAAAGGTCCAGGGCCACACAGGAGCATAATAATAATTCTTCTTCTTCCTCCTCCCCCTCCCCCTCCTCCCCCCCCTCCTCCTCCTCCCCCTCCCCCTCCCCCTCCCCCTCCCCCTCCCCCTCCCCCTCCCCCTCCTCCCCCTCCCCCTCCTCCCCCTCCCCCTCCTCCCCCTCCCCCTCCCCCTCCTCCCCCTCCTCCCCCTCCTCCCCCTCCCAATATAGGGTCTCCTCTCTGGCTAGGATTCCTGAGCCGTTGGATCAACTCACCTGCTCCTTGTTCACCCTACTCCTTATGAGTAGGGCTGGTGAGTTGATCCAATAACCACTAATTGGATCCAGCTGTGGCTCATATGACTTTGGTCTCAGGTCAGTCCAGAGTGATGGTGCTTTTCTCCATAACTAGCCAATGTTGCTGAGCTTCTTCTGGCGTGTCTGTTGGTGACTACATTTGGAGAGGGCAATAGGGAGGATGTGTCATCACAATATGTACATGATGTAAGTTTCCAATTGTGCTGTGTGGCTCAATAAAGCAATCACACGTGGAGCAGCCTCCTCTTTAATCCAGGTATAATCTGGGATGGAAGTATTCCTGCTGCTTGCTGAGTAATCTGGCTATCTTGAGGGCACAGTTATTGTGTGCCGAGCAGCAGCAGGAACAAGAGACCGAAGAAGAAAGAAAACATGAAGCAGGAAGAAGATGAGGATGATGATAACAGATGTTCACCAAGAGCACTCCACTCAAAATATGTTCTTATGGGTGAGTTTTATATTTCTGGTGTCTACCATGCCAGTCTAAATATAGAAAATAACATTTGAAAGACAAGAAGTTTCAACTAAATACCTAACTGTGACTGTGTCCCCAAATGACAGAGATCATTTGGGGACACAGTCAGGTATTTAGTTGAAACTTCTTGCCTTTCAAATGTTATTATCTATATTCAGTATATGTTCTGCGTAGCATTAGACCAGTATATGTTCTGGATTTTGATAAAGACTGGTTTGATGGGACTCTGATGCCAGGCAGACACATTGTGATCTTGGTCACGTTTGCCAGGTATGGGTATTTATCTGCTCTTTTGCTCACCTTTAGGCAATAGATGCCAGCTTTCAGAAACCTGTTTTCCTTTTGCATTCCAATCAGGCATTAATCAGTCAGTTGTTGCTTTTGCATTCGTCATCACAAAAATATTATTCTTGTCTACAAAACGTCAAGTTATAACTCATTTTTGAGAAGTGATGAGGCTGCTTCGTATATCTTTCTCCTCCATCATAGTCCTCAAGGACCCACTCATGTTGTTTAGTACACTCAGTGATGAGCTGTCACTGACATAGTGTAGCAATTCAGTGTTCTTGACTGCATTATAATATACCCTTCACTTATTTCCACATCTATAAACAAACACCGCATGTGTATCTACCTGTATGTGCCTGATATGACAAAGATTTTCCTGGCTTCTGTGCTAAGTTTTCTTGAAAGCCCCAGTTCTGCAGTACAACTTCGGTCAACGATGATTCATTTTGTTCTCAAAACCCTCAATCATCCTCTGGAATGTGGTTATCTGTGTCCGAGCAAAAGCTGCAGTGTGATGCAAGGGAAATTAAAGCCACTTTTCAATAGTGTGGTGAACTTTACTTGCATTAGAAAATATGCTTTCACTTACACAAATCAATAAAATTATTTCTGTGTCAGTCCAAGAGATAGGAATTGTGTGATGCTGTATTCCAGCAATTTAGAATCCCCATGATCACAAATCAACAGGTCTTTCAGTTCTTCTACACAATCAGTGTAAGCATGAATGTATTTATAAACTTTCACAGCAGAATTCTCCATAGTCTGGTAGAAGACAGTCCACTGCTGACAGTTGTCGAAGATGTAAACATAGCAATCAATACAAAATTTCCCTTTTCCGATCTTGTTCTGCAATTTTCACCAGATTTTGGCTATTCTAGTTAATCTAGAACCATCAACATCTGTTTTGGTATAGTCTGCACAAATCTATCAAGCTACTCGCTAAGGTGATTTTTCATAATCAGATGATGGAGAAAGTTACATAGTTAATCTCACAAATCAGTCGTAAAATGAAGTAAATTCTGGATTTTTGTTTTCATTCTAGAAGAAAATAATGCAGCAAAACTGAGAACAGCTTGTGGTCTTTTGGGTTAATGAATCCCAGCTTAATGAGACAAACAATTACTTCTTTAAATAACTCAATGCTTCTTCAACTGATAATGATCCTAATAAATACACAGCATGGAAACAAGCCCTTCAAGCCAACTTGCTTATGCTAACCAAGATGCCCCATCTACACTAGTCCCACCTGTCCATGTTTGGCCCACATCCATCAAAAGCTTCACTATCCACATAACTGTCCAAATATATTATAAATATTGTTATAGCACTGGCAGTTTATTTCATATATCCATCAAGCTTCATGAAAAAGTTGCCCCCCAGGTTACTATCAAATATTTCCCATTCACCCTAAACCAATATCATGGTTGAGGGAGGGTTGTGATTGGAAACTAAATATTCCAGGATTTCGTTGCTTCAAGTGTGATAGAATTGGAGGGACCAGAAGTGGAGGGGTTGCATTGCTTGTCAGAGAAGATATTACAGCAGTGCTTTGGCAGGATAGATTAGAGGGCTCGTCTAGGGAGGCTATTTGGGTGGAACTGAGAAGAGGGAACGGTGTAGCAACACCTTTAGGGGTGTATTATAGGCCGCCAAATGGGCAGCGAGAATTGCAAGAGCTAATATGTAAGGAGATAGCAGGTATTAGTAGTAAGCACAAGGTAGTGATTGTGGGAGATTTCAATTTTCCAAAAATAGACTGGGAAATGCATTCTGTAAATGGGCTGGATGGTTTGGAGTTTCTTAAATGTGTGCAGGATAGTTTTTTACAGCAATACATAGAGGTATCGACCAGAGAAGGGGCAGTGCTGGACCTCTTGTTAGGAAATGAGGCAGGTCAGGTGACAGAGGTATGCGTTGGTGAGCACTTCCGGACCAGTGATCACAATACCATTAGTTTCAATATAATTATGGAGTGAGTCAGAACTGGACCTAGGGTTGAGATTTTTGATTGGAGAAAGGCTAACTTTGAGGGAATGCATAATGATTTAAAAGGAGTGAATTGGGACATTTTGTTTTAAGGGAAGGATGTAGAAGAGAAATGGAGGACATTTAAAGGGGAAATTGTAAGAGTACAGAATCTTTATGTCCCTGTTCGGTTGAAAGGAGATAGTAAAAATCGGAAAGAGCCATGGTTTTCAAGGGAAATTGGACACTTGGTTCGAAAAAAGAGAGATAACTACAATATTTATAGGAGGCATGGAGTAAATGAGGTGCTAGATGAGTATAAAGAATGTAAAAAGAATCTTAAGAAAGAAATAAGAAAAGCTAAAAGAAGATATGAGGTTGCTTTGGCAAGAAAGGTGAAAGTAAATCCAAAGGGTTTCTACAGCTATATTAATAGCAAAAGGATAACGAGGGATTAAAATTAGACCATTAGAGAGCCAGAATGGACAGCTAACTGCAGAGCCAAAAGAGATGGGGGAGATATTGAACAATTTATTTTCTTCGGTATTCACCAAGGAGAAGGATATTGAACTCTGTGAGGTAAGGGAAAAAAGTAGAGTAGCTATGGAAACTATGAGAATCAAAGAGGAGGAAGTACTGACACGTTTGAAAAATATAAAAGTGGATAAGTCTCCAGGTCCTGACAGGATATTCCCTAAGACATTGAGGGAAGTTAGTGTAGAAATAGCAGGGGCTATGACAGAAATATTTCAGATGTCATTAGAAACGGGAATAGTGCCGGAGGATTGGCGTACTGCGCATGTTCCATTGTAAGAGGTTACTAGGGAAATTGATGAGGGTAAAGCAGTGGATGTTGTCTATATGGGTTTCAGTAAGGCCTTTGACAAGGTTCCCCATGGAAGGTTGGTTAAGAAGGTTCAATCTTTGGCTGTTAATGGCGGAGTAGCAAGATGGATTCAACTGTGGCTGAATGGGAGATGCCAGAGAGTAATGGTGGATGGCTGTTTGTCAGGTTGGAAGCCGGTGACCAGTGGGGTGCCTCGGGGATCTGTGTTGGGTCCACTGTTGTTTGTCATGTACATCAATGATCTAGATGATGGGGTGGAAAATTGGATAAGTAAGTATGCAGATGATACTAAGATAGGGGGTGCTGTGGATAATGAAGTAGATTTTCAAAGTCTACAGAGAGATTTGGGCCATTTGGAAGAGTGGGCTGAAAGATGGCAGATGGAGTTTAATGCTGATAAGTGTGAGGTGCTACATCTTGGCAGGATAAATCAAAATAGGACGTACATGGTAAATGGTAGGGAATTGAGGAATGCTGAGGAACAGAGGGATCTAGGAATAACTGTGCATAGTTCCCTGAAGGTGGAATCCCATGTAGATAGGGTGGTAAAGACAGCTTTTGGTGTGCTGACCTTTTTAAATTAGAGCATTGAATATAGGAGTAGGGAAGTAATGTCAAAATTGTACAAGGCATTGGTAAGACCAATTCTGGAGTATGGTGTACAATTTTGGTCGCCTAATTATAGGAAGGAAGTTGACAAAATAGAGAGAGTACAGAGGAGATTTACTAGAATGTTACCTGGGTTCCAGCAACTAAGTTACAGAGAAAGGTTGAACAAGTTAGGTCTTTATTCTTTGGAGCGCAGAAGGTTAAGGGGGGGACTTGATTGAGGTCTTTAAAATGATGAAAGGGATAGACAGAGTTGATGTGGATAAGCTTTTCCCATTGAGGGTAGGAAGGATTCAAACAAGAGGGCATGACATGAGAATTAAGGGACAGAAGTTTAGGTGTAACATGAGGGGGAACTTCTTTACTCAGAGAGTGGTGGCTGTGTGGAATGATCTTCCTGCAGAAGTGGTGGAGGCAGGATCGATTTTAACATTTAAAAGTAAAGTGGATAGGTACATGGACGGGAAGGGAATGGAGGGGTATGGTCTGAGTGCAGGTAGATGGGACTAGGGGAAAATAAATGGTCGGCATGGACTGGAAAGGCCGAGAAGGCCTGTTTCCGTCCTGCAATTGTTATATGGTGGTTATATGGTTATCTGCTGCTTTATTCTTGTACTTTGTATTATAGATATGTGCATGCACCTTATCTATTTCTCTCATGATCTTATACAACAGTGTCCTGTCACTCCGATGCCACTCTGGTCCCTATCACTGGCAGATAGGCCAGGAGAGGCCAATCCTCAGTATCATTGGTAACATTTGGTCCAATTAGCTGACATCGGAATGGCCCACCTGAACCTCGTCACCTTACGCCTCATAAGCACCAGGCATTTCAGCCAGAGGGGAGAAGGAAGAGGGCGAGAGAAAATGCAGGAGAGAAAGAGGAGAAACCTGAGAGCTCCATGCTGCCTCCTTCAAGACCATGACTGATCTGCCGGAACAAACCCAAGATCGCCAGCATCCTTGCAAATGCAATGAGCACCTGGATTGCAGTCCTGGACTTGTCTCTGTATATAAAACATATGACATGTTCACCCTAGTGATGGTGTCAGTGGTCAGTGTGACCATTGCCTAATCTGTCATTGTTCTCGATGCCTCAACCACTATAAGATCACCCCTCAGCTTCTTGCAACCAGAGGACAAAAGTGCTCGGCTGCCCAAGATCTCCCTATTAGTCTTGGTCTCAAGTCCGGGCAATATCTTCATAAATCTTCACTGCACTCTTTCCAGTTTAACGACATTGTTCCTATAGCAGGGTGACCTAAACTGAACACAATACTCCAGAGCTCATCAACATCTTGCACAACTGTAACATAACATCCTAACTTCTATGCACAATATCTTGATTGTTGAAGGCCAAAGGCCTATTTGACAACCTTATCTACCTGTGAACCCATGTTCAAGAAAATGTGTACCTGCACTCCTAGATTCCTTTGCTCTACATTGCACCCCAGGGCCCTGTCATTCACTGTGAAGGTCCTGCCTCATTTAACTTCCCAAAACACAACACCTTGCTCTTTTCTGCATAAAACTCCATGAACCATTCCTCAGCCCACTCACCCAACTGATCAAGATTGTGTTGTAAATTTTGATAACCATTTTTGTTATCAATGATACCACCCACTTAAGTGTCATCTGCAGCCTTACTAATAATGCCTTGTACATTGTGATCCAAATCGTTAGTATAAGCTACAAACAACAATAGGTCCAGCGCCGATTCCTAAGGCACACAACTACTGCTGGGCCTTCAGTCCCAAAAACAACCTCTACCAACACCCACTGCTTCCTTTCATGAAACTAATTCTCTATCCAGTCAGTTAACTCTCCCTAGATCCTATGTGATCTAACCTCACAGTGCAGCCTACCATGCTACCTTTTCAAATGCCTTGCTGTAGTCTGTCTTTCCTCTCGTTTTGGTTACTTTTTCAATCAGATTCATAGGACACATCTCCCATTTACAAAGCCATGCTGATTATCCATGCTGAATAGCTCTTGCCTATCCAAATGCTTAGATGTCTCATCCCTCCGATTCATCTCCAGTTACTTGCCTACCGCAGATATTAGGTTCACTGGTCTATAGTGCTTTTCCTTGCAGACATTCTTAAAAAGAGGCACAACATTAGCTTAGGTGCTAGGTTAGGTAAAGTTTTATTATCGTCATGTGGTGCAGTGAAAAGTTTTATTATCGTCACTGAGGTACAGTGAAAAGCTTTGCTTGGCATGCTATCTTATCTGATCAGATAATATTATACATAATACAATCACATCAAACTAAAGTACAATAGTTAGAGAAATGTGGAAGGACCAGAGTGCAGAATATTGCCCTCGGCATTGTAGTGCAACAGTTACATAGATCATAGCCCAATGTCATCAGTGGTAGAGATGAATTGGGCAGTTCTCTAGCTTATGGAAGGACCATTCAGACATCTGATAACAGAGGGGGAAAAAGCTGTTCCTGAGTCTAGTGCTCTGTTCTTCCAAGCTTCTGCACCTTCTGCCAGATGGGAGAAGAGAACAGAAGAAATAATCGGGATGTGACTGTCTTCGATTATGTTGGCTGCTTTTCCAAGGCAGCATGAAGGATTGATGGAGTCAATAGTGGGAAGTCTGTGGATTGACTGGACTACAGCTATAACTCTCTGTAATTTCATGCAGTCTTGGGCAGAGGTGTTCCCAAACCAAGCTGTGATACATCCTGACCATAGATTTCCTTTTGTGCATCTGTAGAAATATGGTTGCTCAGCACAAATGCTGTCAGCATTCTTTGCTTTAAAATTAACCACTATTAATGTGAGTGCACTGGGATGTTATTTTAACATTCACTGCAGAACTTCCTCGGAGCAATGTATAAATGTTTTGAGTTGATAACACATTATTTTAATTGAGCAAAGTAAGAGTTTGCCAGCTATCTATCCACACACGTCAGCCTGAAAACCTTGAGTACCAATGTTCACCACCTTTGGAATTAGAAGATAAGGGTGATAGGAAACTAAATGATAGGTTGAGCTGTAAACATCTGTTGGTGGTTTGTAGAGAACAGAGAGCTCCTGGCCTGGTCTAAGGGAGTTAAAAACATAACAACTTAATAAAAGGTGAATGGCTGCTTTTCACTCATACACAAGCAATACCCATTTTGATCATATTGTGAATCCTGGTCAAAATGGAGCAGGAATAGAACCAAAATTTAGCAGAAGGATTCATGCATTGCAAGGCCATTTTGGTAAAGTCTATTTCTGTATATCAAAAGACAAGCCGCTGACTTCCGGTGGCGCCATGTTATCTTAACAGACGCTACACATAGCTCCACTCCCTAAAATTTGCAATTTTCCACATTAAAACCGGGTCTACAGGTCGGGACTGATTTAAAAAACTTACCGGAGCCACTGGATGTTGTGCTGATGACATCATCAGTAAGCACTGTGAATTTAACGGAGGCTTAAAGCACTTTAAATGAAAAGTTCTTCCCCTGGTAAGAACACACAGAGAACAGTTACAAAACATTCCTTGGGAAGCCAGACGAAGCCTGCAGAACTTATTTTTGAAGTGGCTTCTGAAGGAAAGGTGCTTTTTGATATGACTACAAGATCTAAAACAGATTTGGCCAAGGACGAAGAATTTTAAGAATTAAAGCTTTCGGTAAGTGAACAAAGATGTAAAGGTAGATGGAAAAAAGATGGAACAGATGATGGGATTGATGATGGAAAAGGTAGAAAAGCTGACGCTAAATATGTCTGCTTGTAATCAGAATGTTATTGAGTCTGTGAAGGATTTGATTGGCACTATTAATAAACAAATTGACGATGTGAGAGATGAACTATCGGAGAGAATTGATAAACGTGAAGAAGACACCACGAAGAGGTTCAGCGCTGTGCAGGACACTGTTTCAACCAGTATGTTAACAATGCATGAGATGAAGGATGAGATGGCAAGAATGGTGGAGGAGATGAAGAAGGTGAGGTCCGAACAAGATCTTGCTACACGACGAATGGCGACTCAGCTGACTAAAGTTTCAGACGAGTGTCTGGATCTCGAGGCTCATTCGAGACGTCGTAACCTAAGATTAGCTGGTGTACCAGAGGGAGCCGGGAAAGATAACATTTGCAAGTTCGCTACGGGATTAATTAAAGAAGCTCTTAAGCTCTCTAACCTACCAGAAATTGAAGTAGCTCACTGAATTCCTAGATTCAAACACAAATCTCAGGATGGCTCAGAACGTACATGACAGATTATTGTGAAATTCTGGGACATTGCTGACGTGGAAGAGGTTATGAGGAATATCATATATGGTGTGCCTCTGATGTATGGTGTAACTACTTTTAAAATCTTCAGGGATTATCCTTATGAAATCATGCAAAAGCGAAATCAGTTCTCTAAGGCAAAGCAGGCTCTCCAAGGATATAATGAGGTCAGATATGGTGTTTACTACCCAGCTAGAATGCACACTTCCTACAAGGAACAGCAAAAATCATTCACAAATACTGAGGAGGCATACAAATATGCTCTAACCATCATGGAACAGAAGGACTAGCTGGAAGGGTTGGACATTTTGGACACTCTCTCTCTTTACTATTGCACCCAGAATGGTGGCATACGGCCCAAAGAAGGAACTTTGTCTAGGCGTCTTATCGGTGGAATGCTAACTCAAGGACATACTCTGTTCCAAGAGAAGCTGGAAAAATATAACCACCGAAAAGAAGAGCTCATCAACAGACTGGGCTTAGCTATTACTGTTGTATATGAGATCTAATGAATAACCTAAATGGTATAGCATTAACATCCTTAACAATATTAACATAGAATATTAACATAGAAACAGTAATGAATGCTAATCAAAAATGCAGAAATGGGGATTTTCAAATTAACATTTTAATTTAACCTAATAATTCTCAAGTAGATTTATAAATGGGGCAAAGGCGAGCTCCTGGCTCAATTCCAGGAGCCAGAAATAGATTAACCCCTTCAACCAACAGTTGATGATTTCTGAGGTTAAAATATACGCTTAACACTTATTAGATAAAAATGATAGTTACATCTGGAAATACAGAGGAAATGGACATCTATTCTGTAAATGAGTACTATACATCTGATTTTTAAACTGGTCCCGTTCCAGTATGTTATGATTAATGGAGGGTGTGGAGCTATTTGTTTGTTTTATATCTACATGGAAGTCAATAAAATGTTCTCACCTACAGGGCCTGTCCCACCAGCATGCAACTCTATGCGATGAACGCGATCAAACTAGAAGCAGGGGCCGCGCGGAGGTCGGGTGATCCCCTGTACAGGGCTGTTCTCACTAGCATGCGCCTGCATGTGGCAAGCGCAACCAAACCAGCAGTCGGGGCCACGCGGAGGTCGGGTGAGTGGCGCAACGCGGCGCAAAGTGAGGCGAACTTGGAGCGAAGTCTAAGGTAAGTTCGCCAGGACGGAGGCACACACACACACACACACACACACACACACACACACACACACACACACACACACACACACACACACACACACACACACACACGGTCACGGAGGCACTTACAAATAGGATCACGGAGGTACGATGTCGGGGTGGTGTGTAAATGTCGAGGCGACTACGAGCCGACAAGCCGTTGCCGCGCGGAATTTTTGGACATAGTCAGTTTTTCGGAGCCCCATGCGGTGTCGGGATGAACTCGGGACGAATTCCGCACTGCTCCGGCGACCGAAGTGGGACCGGCCCCGCGACGCCGGACGGCTCAAGCGACCACGTTAGGTCGCGCTGATCGCACAGAGTTGCATGCTGGTGGGACAGGCCCTTACAGGTGAGTCACTTGTTACAGTGCTGACAAGCTTGGACACTGGATTCTCACTGGTATTAGTTTTTTAAAATCATTTTCACATTTAATCACATGTTTTTTTTAAATTCAAGGACTATCGCAAAGGGAATCTACTAACTGAACATTGTAGGGTAAATAATCCCCCTATATCTAAGGACCTGAGGTACGAATGCACCGCAAGGCACACAGGTATTAAATCTATTCAAAATTCAAGACGATAACCAAAATAAACTGGGAGGAATCTCATTTTGTAGTTGGAAAGTTAGGGGTGTTAAAGATCGCGTTAAAAGGGGTACGATTCTAGCTCAGCTGAAAGCATACAACACAGATATTGTTTTATTTTACAAGAGACCCATCTTAAACTTCAAAACTTCGTTGAAATCTAAAGGAACGTCTATTATTATTCGCAAAGGCATTCCATTTAACCCCAAAACTACCTTAACAGATAAGGACGGGAGATATTTGATAGTTACCGGGGAGATCCATGCTCCCCCAATTACCTTGGTAAACATATGCGCCCAACTTTGACAACCCGCACTTTTTCAATAAAATCTTGAATATAATTACAGAATATAACTACCAAAATGTCATAATCGATGGAGACTTTAACTGTGTCTTAGACACTTACTTGGATAAATCCAATCAAAAACAAAGAGGTATTACGAAATCCAAAACTAGCGAACTGCTAAACACATATATAAAAAACACAAACATAACAGATGTCTGGAGGATTGCAAATCTGACCAGCAAGGATTACTCGTTCTATTCTATGGTACACAAGACACATTCATGAATAGATTATTTCCTGGTGGATACAAAACTAATATCCCATACTTCTAAACCAAAATACCACCAAATACGATCTCAGATCACTCCCCAATAACTTTTTTTCTAAAAATGGAAAGAATGACTAAGAACAAACAGTTTTGGAGGTACAATCCTCAAATTTTAAAAGATCCACAAGGGTGTACATATTTAAAAGAGATTTTTTTTTCAAAATAAACGACACGCCACTATTATGGGAATCTTTTATAGCATTTATTCGCGACGTGATAATTTCATATCAAGCTTTTCAAAATAAGAAAAATAAGAATGAACAAAGACAGTTATAAGAACAAATTAGACAACTGGACATAGAAAACGCTAAAGACCCCACTACGGATAAACATAATAGAATAATAATACTGAAATTCAAATTAAATGAATTATTATCAGAGAAAGTCATAAGATTATTACAAATTACAAGACAGGAACACATTGAATTTGCGGATAAGTCCTACAAACGTCTGGCACATCAATTAAAAAAAACGAGAAAAAGATTACACAATTTTAAAGATTAAATCAGACAAAGGGGAAATATTAACCTTGCCGAGTGATATTAATGAAAGATTTGTACAATTTTAAGAGGATCTGTATAGATCTAAGACGATAATGGACACCAACAAAGTTACAGAGTTCTTGGATAATTGTAACCTTCCTAAATTAGAGTTGCAGGAACAAGAGGAAGCACAAATCTCAAATAAGGAAATAGAAGAAACAATAATCTCATTTAAAAAATGGAAAAACACCAGGTCCCGACGGATTTAGTAATGAGTTCTATAAAAGTTTTTATGACATATTTACTCCTTGCCTACAGAAAATGTATATAATGCCTTCAAAAGTCAAAAAAGTCAAAAGAGTTTATTGTCATGTGTCCCTGACAGGACAATGAAAATCTTTCTTTGCATAGCACAACAGAACATAGAAGGCATTGACTACAATTCTATTTATAAATACACCCGTGACTTAATAAATTAATAAAGTGCAAATAACAGATGGAGGGATATTAATGTTCAGAGTTCCGAGCCAGGTTTAATAGCCTGATGGCTGTGGGGAAGTAGCTATTCCTAAACCGGGTTGTTGCAGTCTTCAGGCTCCTGTACCTTCTACCCGAAGGTAGCAGGGAGATGAGTGTGTGGCTAGGGTTGTGTGGGTCCTTGATGATGCTGCCAGCCTTTTTGAGCCAGCGACTGTGATAAATCCCCTGGATGGAAGGAAGGTCAGAGCCGATGATGGACTGGGCAGTGTTTAGTACTTTTTAGAGTCTTTTCCTCTCCAGGGCGCTCAAGTTGCCGAACCAAGCCACGATGCAACCAGTCAGCAAGCTCTCTACTGTACACCTGTAGAAGTTAGAGAGAGTCCTCCTTGACAGACCAACTCTCCGTATTCTTCTCAGGAAGTAGAGGCGCTGATGAGCTTTCTTAATAATTGCATCTGTGTTCTCGGACCAGGAAAGATCTTCACAGATGTGCACGCCCAGGAATTTGAAGCTCTTGACCCTTTCAACCATCGACTCGTTGATATAAACAGGACTGTGGGTCCCCATCCTACTCCTTCCAAAGTCCACAATCAGTTCCTTGGTTTTGCTGGTGTTGAGGGCCAGGTTGTTGTGCTGACACCAAATGGACAGTCGCTCGATCTCTCTTCTATACTCGGACTCATCCCCATCGGTGATACGTCCCACAACAGTGGTGTCGTCGGCGAACTTGATGATGGAGTTCGCGCTAAGAACAAATACTACCTGAAACACTAGCAGAATCCACGATCATACTAATACTTAAGAAAGATAAAGATGTGGAAGAACCTGGATCATACAGAGCTATTGCATTGTTAAACACAGATCAAAAAATATTAGCGAAAATACTAGCTAGAAGACTAAGTAAATATGCTAGTTATTTGATGCATGCAGATCAAATGGGGTTTATTCCTAAGAGACCATCATTTAATAATTTGAGACGTCTGCTCAATATAATGCATTCACACCAAACAGAAGATCAAAAACTATCAATCATATTGTTGGATGCAGAGAAAGCATTCAATCAGGTCGAATGGGAATATATGGTCAGAGTATTGCAAGAATTTCAACTGGGAGAGAATTTTATTCTATGGATTAAATTACTATATAATAAGCCAATGGACAGAATATTAACTAACAATAATTTGTCTACAAAATTTCATTTGTCAAGGGGTAATAGACAAGGATGTTCATGATCACCGTTGTTATTTGCCCTCATAATTGTACCCCTAGCGGAAAGAATTAGAACTCATCCGAATATCCATGGATATAAAACAAAATATTCCAACGATAAAATATCATTATACGCTGACGATGTACTATTGTACATCACAAAACCTCATATTACTATACCAAATATTTTAAAATTAATAGAGGACTTTGGATCATTCTCAGGATATAGAATAAATTGGAACAAAAGTGAACTTGTGTCAATAAAACCGAAAGACTCCACGCATCTTTTACAGTTTCCTTTCAAAATGGCTACGAAAAATTTAAATACTTGGGCATTGAAATTACTGGAAGATATCAAGATATGTTTGATGAAAATTATAACCCTCCACTTAAGAAACTATATAACTTGATTAAATTTCGTAAAACGCTTCCGATATCCTTAATTGGTCGAATAAATGCCATAAAAATGATTTTTCTCTCACAAATTTTATACCTGTTCCAATCTATTCCAATATATTTACCCAAAAAGTTAAAAATAAAACTGGACTCAAATATCACAAATTTTATTTGGGATTATAAATCCCACAGAATACATAGAGCTCATCTGAATAAACCCAAAGTAGTAGGGGGATTAGCACTCAACTCTCCGTAATGGCCAATATTCTGTCCATTGGCTTATTATATAGTAATTTAATCCATAGAATAAAATTCTCTCCCAGTTGAAATTCTTGCAATACTCTGACCATATATTCCCATTCGACCTGATTGAATGCTTTCTCTGCATCCAACGATATGATTGATAGTTTTTGATCTTCTGTTTGGTGTGAATGCATTATATTGAGCAGACGTCTCAAATTATTAAATGATGGTCTCTTAGGAATAAACCCCAACTTTATGTTTTACTACTGGCCTGTAAATATCAGAAACATGATCCAATTGCTGGATAACTCTCCCCAGCAACCGGATTGGACGATTATGGAGAAAGAGGATTGCTCTCCTTATACTATTGGAGTAATCCTTCTCTCTCCAATATCGATGAATAATATAAATTACAACAATAATCCAATTATATAGAGTACAATTAGAATTTGGAAATAAATAAAACATAATTTAATAAGAAATTTATCTCTCTTATCTCCTATCTTTAAAAACCCCTCATTTAAACCTTCAACTACAGATAAAGCATTTATACAATGGGAAAGAGATGGAATTAAAATCTTCGGAGATGTGTATGAATTGGGAAAACTATTATTTAAACAAATACAACTAAAATACAATTTGTGAACCAATCAGTATTTTAAATATTTCCAAATCTGTGGCTATCTGAAAAAATATGCACAAGATTATCACAATATGCCCCCAGACTTACTGGAAGAAGTAATGAATACAAAGGCAGAAACAGCAAACCTAATATATATATACAATATTATTCTAAATGCAGAAATACCAACAACAGGTGGTACAGGAGAGACTGGGAAAAATAATTAAGTATAAAAATTCCCAAAGAAAGGTGGGAAGAATATTTATTAAGTGTGCATAAATGTTCAATTAATGTAAGACGCACCTTAATACAATTTAAAATCTTACACAGGTTATAATATTCAAAAACTTAAATAAGTAAACTTTTTCTGAACATCTCACCTAATATGTGATAAATGTCAATGTCAAGAAGCTAATATAGCACACTCATTTGTCTTTTGTACAAAAATTCAAACATTTTGGACTGAAATTTTTGAAATTTTCACAAAAATATTTAAAATAAAACTGACTCCAAAAGCATACTAGATTATCTTTGGGATATCGGAAGATAGCCCTGAATTAAATGTGTTTCAAAAGACTCTATTTGAATATGGCTTAATAACTGGAAAAAAGCTAATCTTAAAATTCTGGAAAAATTCTCTTATACCAACTGTTAATATGTGGATTTCAACTATGTTTGAAACACTACACTTGGAAGATATGAGACTCCGACTAGCAGGAAGTTGAGACTGTTTCTATAAGACATGGTCTGCATTTATAAATCTATTATAAGGATAAGGTGCAAGAATACCCCAAAAAAGTACCGGTGTCGGGTCTTGGTAAAGCGGGAAGAAAATCTGTCGAGTTGGTGGATTCCTTTTGCGAGATGTTTATAATAAAGTGACTAGCTTTTCTTCTTTCTTTCTCTATCTTTCCCTTTTTCTTTTTTTTTCTCTCCAGAGCCTATCTCTTAATCTCCAGTCCCTAACTCTTCAAGGGTTTCCTTTCCCTCTGTCACGCTTTTGCACTTTCACATCTCTTTTTCACTTTTCTACTTTCTTTGCTGGTATTTCTCTCTCTTTTCTCTCTTTTCTAAAGTCTTTAAAAAAAATTAAGGGGTACAATGACTGTAATACAATATAAGGGTTGTACACTGATGTAGCTTACAGTACCTCTAATAAATAAAGATATAAAACAAATGAAATAAAAGACAAATTGCTGACTGGTGCCAGGAAGTCCAGGTCCCAGATCAATGTTGCAGATAAGAAATGTATGAATATCTCTTCCATTGTCAGTATGATTGAGATTCTTGCAGAGCACCTCTGAAGTATTGTAAATGCATGTTTGATTGGATTACTGCAAAATATTTGTAAATAATGTAAATAATGTTGCAAGACAGTTACTCTGCTGTTTGTTGATTGGCCAAAGTGTTAAGCCCTGGCAGGATTGTTTTGATTTCCAGGGTAAATGTTGCATTATTCAGTTAGTTAGCTTCCTTCCAGAAGCTTCTTCAAGAAACAATGTATGGGAGACTCTGTAATTGGTTTGGGGAACTGTCAATAATGCATTGATGTGATGAATTTGTTTGATTAGACTGTAAAGAGACCACCCCTATGTAGTTCGGCCCCTCAAGTTTTGTGGACCTATAAAAGGAGGCTCCATCTTAGATCGATGCCGATCTTCTGGAGGAACGCTTGGGACAGCGTGACCTTTTGGGGTGTCTCTGCTTGCACGAGGCAGAAGGGCTTGGCCAGGCAGAGACAAGGATCGAACCCATGGTGATTTAGGTATTGTATAGGGGAATTTGCTGTTCAATCTAAAAATAAAGTTTAGTTGTTCCAGTACTTGACTCAGTATTTTCTACTGAACTAGACTATGGGGGTAAGCTTGAGAAAAGCGTATTTACATTGGGGTCTCATCCAGGATCTCAATGGACCCCCAAACATAAGCTTGTGATTAAGGGTGTTGAGCTGTTCCTGATCGCGAGTGCAGAAATCAGTGCCACGGTGTAGTTTTCTCATCGGTTTTCACCACTTCGCTAGGGTATGAGCAGATCAATCATTCATGGGCTTGGGAAAGAGTCACAACAAGATCGTAGAACAGAGTCTAGCAAGCACTGGGGGCAAAAGTGCCTTTGGGGTTAGAGGCCATACTAGGGTTGGGTTAAAGGCCCTCTCCTTTTGGTTAAAGACCCATAAAACTAGGGTTGGGTTAAAGGCCCTCACCTCTAACTTAAAGGCCCATAAAACTATAATGGTTAGAGGCCCAGCCCAGTATTGGATATCCGATTCACAGGATATTAATAAAACAAAACTGGGTTTAAGCAGTGCTAAGTGGCAAAGTATTGCGTCATTGCCGGGGGTGCAGATTGGAACCAGGAGTTCGTACCCCCTCTGATTGATTGTTGATCAGTGTCTGATAATGAAGAGTAAGTGAGCAGGGAAAAGTAATTTTTAGTAAAGAGTAACCTGACGGAAAAGGTACTCCTAAGCCTAAGCATTTAGTATGAGGAAAAAGTACTTGATGGTAAAGCGTAGCTAATTAAGAAAAAGTACCACTCAGCAAAAAGTACCCTAGGAAAGGAAAGGTCTTCTGTATTGGAGGGAGAGGTTCCCTGGTCGATAGTAGCATGACGCGGGATTGAAATATTGTGATTTGCTTTTGGAACTATACAGTTAACAAATGTGATATTAGACGAATGCTTGTGGTTTATAAAGGAACGTGGTTGTGCATAATAATAATAATAATAATAGATGGTGTAATTTCTTGTCTGTGTACGGTTTTGCTTGCGTGTTTGGAGCTGATTTGCATGTGTTTAGATTGAGGTTGCTCTGCGAATATGAAACAGGCTGCTGGAACGTGTTTGTTTGCGATTGACTGTGGTTGATTGTTCCCTGGAGCACCTTAATCTTTGGATGATTGAAGACTGTTAAAATTGCAGAGTTGAAAGTGCGTGGACTTGTGGGAGACAGGAGAATAATTTGAATAGTAGATAGGAAAGATTGATTGTGCAATTGTGTGAAAGAGGTGCATGACTGCTCGCATTTCGGAGCTGTTAGCCACTGTTCAGGAGCGAGCTTGATAATCTTGGAGATTGAAATAAGGGGTGAATTGTTAAGAAGGTGTTAGTGGCTTAGGAGTCGCTTCCATTGTCCAAAAGAATTGGGAATCACATGGAACGAGGTATGACTGCCAATTCTGAAGGTCCGTTACAAGTAATATGCAGCGAGTTTCCACAGAGAGCTGAATGATTAAGAAATCTTTCCGGGGTATTAAATAAAGAATTATGGAGTGAATTATGACCTGAGGGTGGCGTTGGTACATTGAAGGAATTGAAGAAATTGTATGGCAATGCAGTGATAGTGAAGAGGTACGGGAATTAATTGGATTGTGGAAAAATTATTATGAGGAACGGAGGGCAAATAGAGACACTGAAAGAATGGCAAGTTGGAAGGAAGCAACTCTGAAGCAGGGGATACAATTAGAGGATATTGAAGCATATTGACCTCCAGGGTATAGGAAGGACAGGGATAGAGATGTATGAAAGCACAAGGGACAGGGAAGAGGTAGATCTCCTGAAAGGAGACTAGTCCCTGTAAATCTAAAGTTCAGAGATCCAATGGTTAGTGTTGACTTCGAGGGGGAAGAAGATGAATATTTGGAAGATTGGACAAATGTTAAAACTAATAGAAATTTGCAGCTCCCACCATGTTCCTTTTGCGTTCTCCAGGCTGCACTTGTATGATTTTTGTCCATAATACATATCCAGAGCCTGCAGAACCTATAACACCCCCTGGAGACTCCACGTTAGAGCATGCTCTACAAATAGCAGCCACTAGGGCACCAGATTCTTTGACTCTATCTACTCCACCAGTAATAAATGGTTAAGTAGCTCATGGTACCAGAAGTAGAATGAAGAGGTTAGCCTCGGTATTTAAAGAGCAGGAGGGTATGATAGATATAGTACAACCACCTGAATATTTTTGCGAATCTCAACCTAGACAAATTAGATGAGTAGCGAGAGAAAGGAAGAAATCATTTAGAAGGTACCGTGAACCCCCAGTGAGGAGGAAGGTTCATCTGAGGGCGAGACAGTAATTGAAGATGCCGAGATAGATTTTGATGTGACAGAAAGTATAGAAACTGAACAGATATCCCATGGACAGTTTCCAGTCAGGGAAGTGCTGAATCCTGCCTTTGATTCGACCAGCGCAGTAGGTGTAAATAATCCCTGCACCATAGATGTCCATACTCCCTGGAAGCCCCATGAAATAATAGCAGTGTTAAATAAAACCCCTGATAGGAAGAAGTCACCTGCTGCCTTTGTAGATTATTTAAGAACTACAATGTATATCATGCAGACTCCTGAGACCTATGGGCGACGATACAACAAATAATTACTCCAGCTGAAAACACCAAATTTTTAGCATTCCTGGGACACCTGACACATGAAGCATTAGCAAACATATCAGTGGATGATAGTGCAAGAGAAGAGGCTGTTTTAATGGCCCTTACAGACATCCTTCAGAAGCCAATTGATTTAACAAGAATTCTGGAAATAAAAGCAAAAAAGGCAGAGGGAGCAGGTGAATTTGTAGAACGATTTTCAAGATTATACATGGACCAATCAGGTGATTTCATCTATCAAAATGGAGTAAGTTCCCCACAATATTGTGCCATCTTATTAAATTGTCTTCCCACTATGGTAGCTGACTCAATTAAGACTAATAACACGTGCCAGTCAAATGGCCAGAGCTGCGAGGTACCATTGGAAGGATGACAGAAAATAGTAAGATTAAATGAGAACTTACCAGTTTGAAGTTTGATCTTTATTTTATGAGGAGTTACGATGAGGGATTACGTGAAGACCCCGCCAGCACGCATGTGCGACATTCTTCAAAGCAGTGGTGTGAAATCACAGACAGCAACGTAGACTAATATAGTAAGATAAGAGAGAACTTCCATACCAGTTGATCTTTATAATAGAGGGTTTGGGAGCGGAGGGCACGTAATCCCTCATCGTAACTCCTCATAAAATAAAGATCAAACTTCAAACTGGTAAGTTCTCATTTAATCTTACTATTTTACTTCGGAGTCACGTGAGTGACTACGTGAAGATTTCAAAGCTCTGTGATTTCATGCCCTGGAACACCCCATGCTCACACACTGCTATGCTGGGATAAGAGGATGAACGTATTTCAGACATGACACTGGCTGAAAAACAAAATAGGTATTTATTCATACCAAAACAAAATATATATCCCATATAGGGTAATTATTTAGCAGAACTCAAAATCCTTCCTGCAAAAGAGTCAGGAGAGGCCACGGGTTTGTTGTAAAAACGTTGAAACGTCTTCTCATTGCTCCAACCCGCTGTGGCTAGGATGTTGTCCATGGGTACTTCCATCATCCTAGCCGCCGAAGTGGATGCTGCCCTGGTGGAGTGAGATTTAAAAATATTAGTGTCCACCCCCGCCGCATCCAGTACCACCCTTAACCATCTAGATATGGTTTGCACCGTGACTTTGTGGTGGGGCTTTTTGTGGCTGATAAGCAAAGCTTTCTCCGTGCCCCTGAGAGACTTGGTGACTGAAATGTAACGTGATATCAAAGTGATGATGCAGAGTCGAGTATCTGCTGGATAGGCTAGAAACTCTAACGTATGTCCAGACGATCCGGGTCGATCTTGTTTTAACAGCCCCTGCATATGAAAAATGATTTTGCCATTGGAGATAGTCATGGCATCCAGATTTAACCTGTGCAGGGACTGGACCCGTTGTGCCGTGACAAGTGCCATAATCATTACCATTTTGTAGGTGAGTTTGTCCAAGGTGAGCCCTGAGTTTGGTGTCCATCCTCGCAACATAGTCAATACTATGCTGATATCCCACGTGTGGTTGTATCTGGGCCTGGGGGGATTGGAATTAAATATTCCTCTCATTAGCTTGGACACTAATGGATGTGATCCAATGCCCATTTGATCACTCCCCTTGCCCAGATAAGTTGATAGGGCACTCCTGGCACAATTAATGGCACTGTAGCTTAATCCTTCATCATAGTGAAGGGTAGCCAGGAATTCCAGAACTTCCGTGATGGTAGCCGATTCGTAGGTTGTGTTTGTTGTAGAGCAGAACACCTCCCACTTCCTGATGTAGGTCACGTACTGTTTCCTAGTGGACTCCCTGCATGACGCTGAGATGGTATCTATTGTTCTGTTGGTGAGTCCGTATCCCAGAAGTGGCCGTTTCAGAATCTGCAAATCAACAGGTCCATGCGGTCATGACATGGATGGTGTTCCCCTGTGACGGGATGTATTAATAGGCTAGGTCGTTTGTTGACACGAATACAAGGTTCTGTGGCCATCTTCTGTACCGCTGGGAACCATGGTTGGGTAGGCCAGTCGGGCACAACCAAAATACCCGATGCGGAGTCTTGTCTGATTTTTTGCAAGACCCGACTGATGAGGCAGAAGGGGGGAAAGGCATAACAGAACAAATCCCCCCAATGTAGCGTGAAAGCGTCCATTGCTACTGCCCCTGGGTCTGGTTCCCAAGCAACATATGTTGGCAGTTGGTGATTTAATCTGGATGCAAAAAGGTCGATATCTGGTTTCCCTTAACGTTCTACAATATCTGTGAACACTTTCCGATCCAACATCCATTCTATGTTGTCGTTGAATTTGCGTGACCTGGTGTCTGCCACTGTGTTTAGCTTACCTGGAAGGTAAGTGGCTGAAATCCAAATTTCCCTTTGCAGACACCAGTGCCAGATATTATTAGCCAATTCATCACATGATATCGACTTTATTCCACCCATATGATTAATATAAGCCACCACTGTGGTGTTGTCAATTTGTAATCTAACATGTACTTGGTGCATGTCTGAGCAATATGCCCTAAGGCCATGAAATGCTCCCAGCATTTCTGAATAATTAATTCCCAATGTTTCGAATAGGGTTAGCTCTTGTGCACTCCATCTGCCTCCACAACTAGTGGTGGTGTTAGTTGCTCCCCAATCTTTGGCACTGGCATCAGTTTGTAAGATGACCGAGGGATTTATGATAGTGATGGGTTTGGAACAGAATTGAGCATTTTCCATCCTCCAATTTAATTCAATTCTTGCCTTTTCTGATAACTTCATAGGCCTGTCGAAATGGCCTGCATGACTTTTGAGAGCTATAATTTTAGCTCTTTGTAGGTTTTGATAATGTAGTGGTCCGAATTGCGCTGCGGGAAAAGCAGCTACTATCTTCCCAATTACCCTGGCCACCTGCCGTATGGATGGATCCCTGATGCCAGTAAGGCTCCTGCAAGCTTCTATCAAGTCCACCACCTTGTTCGGTGGTAAGGTGATAGACATTTGCACCGAGTCAATGGTGAACCCCAAGTAATCCATGGTAGTAGAGGGTTCCAACTTTGATTTATCTGGATGTATGATTTATCCTGGGATGTCAGGACTTTCATATGAGGAAAGATTGGATACACTCGGCTTGTACTCGCTGGAATTTAGAAGATTGAGGGGGGATCTTATAGAAACTTACAAAATTCTTAAGGGGTTGGACAAGCTAGATGCTGGAAGATTGTTCCCGATGTTGGGGGAGTCCAGAACAAGGGGTCACAGTCTAAGGATAAGGGGGAATTCCTTTAGGACCGAAATGAGGAAAACATTCTTTACACAGAGAGTCGTGAGTCTCTGGAATTCTCTGCACAAAAGGTAGTTGAGGCCAGTTCATTGGCTATATTTAAGAGGGCGTTAGATGTGGCACTTGTGGCTAAAGGGATCAGGGGGTATGGAGAGAAGGCAGGTACGGGATACTGAGTTGGATGATCAGCCATGATCACATTGAATGGCGGTGCAGGCTCGAAGGGCCGAATGGCCTACTCCTGCACCTATTTTCTATGTTTCTATGTTTCTATGATGAACCCCAGCTTTTGAAAGAGATGTTTTGTGGCTAGAACTGCCAATGTAGCCGTTTCCAAATTCTCCCCGACAATGAGGATATCATCAAGGTAGGCCATAACAGTATGGTTTTGTTTCCTTAAATAGGCCAAAGCTGGTTTCAATAATTTGGTGAACAGCCTGGGTGCTGATGATAACCCATTGGGTAAGGCTTTATATTGCCATAATTGTCCCATCCAGATAAATTTAAGGTATTTCCTATGATCCTTGTGTATTGGCACTGAATAGTATGCATCTTTGAGGTCAATGCGTGCCATGTAGTACCCATTAGCTATTAGCTGTCTAGCTGTGTCAAAAGTGTCCATTTTGAAATGAACATACTGAACAGAAGTATTCAGTTCGGTCAGATCTATGATTATGCGGCATCCGCCATCTTTTTTATTTTTGGTAAATATATTAGATACGAACTCCTGAGATTCTCTGGTGGTTCTCTCAATTACCCCTTTACTAATTAGTCTTAATAGTTCAGCATGGCCCGCCGTTCTTTCTTTTTGTGAAAGTATAAACTTTCGGCTAGGCGAATGCTGGACCGGGGTAGGGAGTTCGTAAATGAATTCAATTTTATAGCCCTGAATACTTCCGAGTATGTAAGGATCAGAGGTCAAAGTGCGCCATACTTCATCAAACAAGTGCAACCGGCCTCCCACATAAGATGAATTTAGACAAGCAATGTTCCTGTGGGAGCCAGACCCACCTACCTCCAAGGTTATTGCCGGTGTTGCGGTCTTTGCCCTTGTTTCTTCTGTTGAGTTGCCGCGTTGTAGGGGTGGCGCATTTTCCAAGAAGGCCGGGCTGGGCCATGGCCTAAAAAAGACCGTTGTGCAGGTGGGCTGGCCTTCGAGCTTTCACCACCGGACGATCTGTTGTGATATCGCTGTCCGGTGGGTGTGTAGGGGTGCTGCCACTGTTGGTAGTGAGGTTTGGAGGTACTGGGTACCTTAATCAGGCCTATGGCCTTGGCCTCCTCGTCCAGGTCTTTCACCTGTTTGGGGAGGTTATCCCCGAACAGCAGATTTGGTGGTTGAGTGTTACCTGGTCTGCATAACCCCGCAAACTTGGGGTTAAGTGCCGGTTTGATAATGCTCTTCCTGTAGTTATTTATCTCGTACTGTGTGTTACACAGCAAGGCCAGAGCATCCTGTAGTTCTTCCGGTAACTCTATTCCCACCGCAGTTCTGGCCACTGCCGTAATCCCGGCGGTCAAAAGTTTCAGGATCTTCTGAAGTTTGACTTCTTGCCCTCTAATCGTAGGGCTCATGTTCCCCCATATAGGGTTATTCACCGCAGGAACAGTCAGTGAGTTACAATTTTCAGGAGCAAGATACTTATCAGCTGTTGCATTGATGGCTTGCTCCTGAAGCTGGTTTGTAGTCATAGTTAGTCTAACATCGGTAGTGGGGAAACTGCTAGAGTCAGTTATTAAAGATGGGATAGCAGCGCATTTGGAAAGTGGTGAAATCATTGGACAAAGTCAGCATGGATTTACGAAAGGTAAATCATGTCTGACAAATCTGATAGAATTTTTCGAGGATGTAACTAGTAGAGTGGATAAGGGAGAACCAGTGGATGTGTTATATCTAGACTTTCAGAAGGCTTTCGACAAGGTCCCGCATAAGAGATTAGCATACAAACTTAAAGCACACGGTATTGGGGGTTCAGTATTGATGTGGATAGAGAACTGGCTAGCAGACAGGAGGCAAAGGGTAGGAGTAAACGGGTCCTTTTCAGAATGGCAGGCAGTGACTAGTGGGGTGCCGCAAGGCTCAGTGCTGGGACCCCAGCTATTTACAATATATATTAATGATTTGGACGAGGGAATTCAATGCAACATCTCCAAATTTGCAGATGATACCAAGCTGGGGGGTATAGTTAGGTGTGAGGAGGATGCTTGGAGGCTGCAGGGTGATTTGGATAGGCTGAGTGAATGGACAGATGCATGGCAGATGCAGTACAATGTGGATAAATGTGAGGTTATCCACTTTGGTGGCAAAAACATGAGGGTAGACTATTATCTGAATGGTGGCAGATTAGGTAAGGGGGAGATGCAACGAGACCTGGGTGTCATGGTACACCAGTCATTGAAAGTAGGCATGCAGGTGCAGCAGGCAGTGAAGAAAGCAAATGGTATGTTAGCATTCATAGCGAAAGGATTTGAGTATAGGAGCAGGGAGGTTCTACTGCAGTTGTACAGGGTTTTGGTGAGGCCACACCTGGAGTACTGCGTACAGTTTTGGTCTCCAAATCTGAGGAAAGACATCCTTGCCATAGAGGGGGTACAGAGAAGATTCACCAGACTGATTCCTGGGATGTCAGGACTTTCATATGAGGAAAGATTGGATAGACTCGGTTTGTACTCGATGGAATTTAGAAGATTGAGGGGGGATCTTATAGAAACCTACAAAATTCTTAAGGGGTTGGACAAGCTAGATGCTGGAAGATTGTTCCCGATGTTGGGGGAGTCCAGAACAAGGGGTCACAGTCTAAGGATAAGGGGGAATTCCTTTAGGACCGAAATGAGGAAAACATTCTTTACACAGAGAGTGGTGAGTCTCTGGAATTCTCTGCCACAGAAGGTAGTTGAGGCCAGTTCATTGGCTATATTTAAGAGGGCGTTAGATGTGGCACTTGTGGCTAAAGGGATCAGGGGGTATGGAGAGAAGGCAGGTACGGGATACTGAGTTGGATGATCAGCCATGATCACATTGAATGGCGGTGCAGGCTCGAAGGGCCGAATGGCCTACTCCTGCACCTATTTTCTATGTTTCTATGTTTCTATATAATTGATACTAGCTGCCAGCTTGGGGTGGATAGGTAGGCCTTTTTGAGAAGGAACTGCATGCTTGTTTACCATATCCAGTAACTCTTCTTCTTGCACCCCTGACACTGTTGGTTGTTCAGCCAACTCCCCCTCTTCAGGGTCAGCCCAGTTCTGACCCCCAATGCTCCCCTGCGAAGAGGGCGAGACATTAGGCAGTCCATGATAGGATCCTGCCGTGGGCCTGCGAAGAGGCCCACCGTGACCCTGCCCCTGCAAAAGCAGGTCACGCTGGAGCAATTGCTCCACCATCCGCTCCATGCGGGCAAGACGACCCCCGTCGCTATCAGCGAGCGGGGTGTCCTCGGGACTGGACCCAGCTGAGTCGGCAGCCCCGTCCGACTTTCGGGTGGATTTACCGCCCGACCGCGGCGAACCTGCGGCCCTCATAGGCGAAAAGTCGGGAGCAGCAGGTAACACCTGCAGCTCAGGAGAAGCGGCACGCTGCTGGCTGCTCTCCATGGCAGCAGCTCTTGCCGCTGCTCTTTTCGATTTCCGCGACTCCATTCCTGAAAAAACAACTGTATGTAAAGTCGCCACGCTCACCACTCCGGTGAGACTTACCTTTCGTAAGTTTTTTAAACTTACGCTGGAGGAGCCCCGCTCTTCCCGACTGTCGCTTCCGCATGCGAACGACGATATGTCGCGCATGCGTGCTGGCGGGGTCTTCACGTAGTCACTCACGTGACTCCGAAGTAAAATAGGATGATTATCCTGTAACTGGAAGAATAACTGAATGTAAGGTTAAGAAGGAGGGACAAAGCTCTGGCTCAGGACCATGGAGTCCTCAAATGTTAGCAAAGAATGAAATGGGAGAAATTAGAGTCCAAGACTACCCAGATTATTATTAGAATTATACTCCCATTTTACAACCAATTCTACTGGAACCAAGTGGTAAAAGAAATCCAACAACATTACCCAATCAATGTTATACATGTGGGGGAATGCAACATTGGAGCCGAGCCTGTCTGACAAGAGAGCGAGTGAGAAGGAGGGGTCAAGGAAAACATTTCCAGGATCATGGGGACATTTGGGATCCTAGAGGATATAGAAACATCCAAGATACCAGGAATTATAGGAGGTCCTTAAATTCAAGAGACCACTGGGATCCAAGAGAACAGAGAAGGAGATGGCCAGAATGTCAGGAACCAAGAAGACACATACCGTTTACTCAAACCAACCCATTCTCTCAGTCCTGACTCACCAACCCATCCAGGAATTGTGGACATAGTAACATGACCCCTACCTTTGAACCCACTCAAGTAATTTACCAAAATGAAAGAATTGGTTGTACTATTATAGTGAAAACTGAAGATCATATAAGGAATAGCTGTAAACAATTCTATAGCTGCCCAAGTAAAAAACATTAAGCAAAGAACACTGTAAACCTGGGATCTTGTTGTATCTGTAAACAATTAAGGTTATTGGAGTAAGGAATGCTCATCCAGAAGACAGAATATAGCAGAGTGAAGGAGACATCAAGGAGCAAGAAAGAAACTAAGAATAGAGACAAAGTAGCTGGTGTCAAAAGAACAAGAAAATAACTCAAAGGGAATCAGATTGGCACAAGGGAAGGAAGAGAATGAATCTATTGTGCAGGAGGTGTAGGAGTGAGGAATAGGAGCAATTGTAAACTCATTTAATAACCTGTTCTTGAGTTGTTGTGCCTTCAGGATAGTGTAGCCTATAACACATCATTATCTGGGGAGTGAGGTAAAAGAGCATGTGGACGGTCAAGAACGGGCAGGAGACACAGCTCGGGTAGGATGTGTAACCATCATTTCCATCCAAGTATCTCCCCAGAGACGGAGACAAACAGAGAGAAAGAAGTAATACTGTCCTGTGCCTTTATTGTTTACAATCTGGGAAAGGCTAACAGACAAGAAAGGCTGCTCCTCAAAGTGGTATTCCTACTCCTGCAAATTTAACATCAAGAGGAAAAAGAAGATACACATTCCCTGGTGCCCAACCTTACCAACATAAGAACATAACATAATATTTGACACCAGTGAAAAAGGAAGAATTACATCTCGGGAACCTGAAGTATAGTAAGCCTCTAGAGATAACTTACCACATTCTAGTGTTGATCATAATGTGGGAAGGATTGTATCATATAGGAGCAGTGTACAGAGAGAGGCCTTCTGGCTGAAAATGAATGAAAGGAATGCATGGGTATGTCTCCACCACTGTAAGAGTATCAGTGGAAGTATGGACTGCTAACCTACTTTATCCCAGGTTCTTCTATGAACTCTATACTCTACTATGGATCAAGCACAGATGAATTGGCAACATGGATGGAGGGGATTTGCGCCCACGAAAAATTGGGAGGTGAAGACTCATCAGACGGGAATCACGAAGCTATGCCTATGAAAACACGTGAAGCTTGATGAGATTCTGGGATCCTGGAGATATTGGGATACATCAGCATCTTGTTGTTAATACGTTTGTTAGTATGTAACAGTCATCAGTATAAAACTAGTTCTCATAGATGATGGGTTATCACATGATAAAAGGGAGGAATGTAAATCCTGGCCAAAATGGAGTAGGAATATAACCAAAATTTAGCAGAAGGATACATGCATTGCAAGGCCATTTTGGTCAAGTCTGTGTTTCTGCCTTGTTTTATCAACCATTGCCTTTGTCGCATTTGTGTATAAAAAAAATACCTGAATAACTCTCTTGCCAAAGATTCACCCTCCTATGCTTGTTTAGATAAATAAAGACTTGCTGTATCCATGGTGATGATAGATCCACAATAGTCTGTTCCATGAATTGGGGATGAAAGCAAGGATTAAAGCAAATTGAAATATGACCTGTTTCTGCACAGGAAAATACCCAGAGATGCTGACATTGCTAGGATCCTTTAAATTAAAAAAAACTATAATTCTGGACAGACAAATTGGCAAAGAGATAAAATTTCCTGGGTTAAAAAGCTGAATCTTCTCAGGTGGGTGTTCTTTAACTCAACAAGATGATATAATGATCTGACGTCAGTTGCTGGTTAAGAAGATAGTAGCTTTCAAAGAGCAAAGGTACAACAGCAGTTCTGCTTGACTGGTGGAACAATTTTTGCAAAGCACAAACATCTGGAGGAATGCAGCAATAAGCAAGTTTAGTATTCTGACTGCACATGCTCAGGTCATAGGTCACTGGAGATAAACATTCACGGCAACTGAACTGCTGCGTGTATACAGACCTGCGTTTCATCTGTAGTCAGGGTTGAACCGGGTCTCCGGCACTGCAAGCTCTGTTGAATTGCTACTGGAGTTAGCGACAGTAGTTCTCCCTTCTCCACTGGTCCATGCAGAAATCTCAGCAGTGACAATCTAATGAACCACAGTCCGGTCCCCCTCAGCCTGGGTGTATGGGTTCCATTCTCAGTCAGGCTGCCCTCCCAGTTCATACAGGGTTATTATATATGGGTGAACCACGCACCCCTCTCCTGCATAACCCCAGGAGGCAGATTTGTGAGCGGAGTTTCAATACTGTCCCCTCCCGAGTGTCCCATCCCTGTCCGGGGGCAGCCGGAGATGTCCGGGGTGACCCTGGACTGACGGGATACTGGCCCGGAGCAGTGGTGGCCCCAGGCTTACAGCCAACGTGGAGAAGAAGTGTTAACTCGCTGGAATTTAGAAGATTGAGGGGGGATCTTATAGAAACTTACAAAATTCTTAAGGGGTTGGACAAGCTAGATGCTGGAAGATTGTTCCCGATGTTGGGGGAGTCCAGAACAAGGGGTCACAGTCTAAGGATAGGGGGGAATTCCTTTAGGACCGAGATGAGGAAAACATTCTTTACACAGAGAGTGGTGAGTCTCTGGAATTCTCTGCCACAGAAGGTAGTTGAGGCCAGTTCATTGGCTATATTTAAGAGGGTGTTAGATGTGGCACTTGTGGCTAAAGGGATCAGGGGGTATGGAGAGAAGGCAGGTACGGGATACTGAGTTGGATGATCAGCCATGATCACATTGAATGGCGGTGCAGGCTCGAAGGGCCGAATGGCCTACTCCTGCACCTATTTTTCTATGTTTCTAACTCCAGCTCAACTCTGCTCCAACTCCCGAGGAACCCATTCCCCAGCGGACAGGGGACCGTCAGCTGCACCTCTCACCTTATCCGGTAGCTGTCGGTTAACCCCCTCGGTGCCAGCGAAAGCACACAATGGGAATACACACAAAATGCTGCAGTAACTCAGCAGGTCAGGCAACATCTCTGAAAAGGGTCTCGACCCACAACGTCACCTATTCCTTTTCTCCAAAGATGCTGCCTGTCCTGCTGAGTTACTCCTGCACATTGTGTCTACCTTCAGTTTAAACCAGCATCTACAGTTCCTTCCTACAGAGTGAAGCCTGCAGGAAGGAAGTGCAAAGGCGAGACGGATGGGGAGAGGGATGGGAAGAGAGGTATTCGCTAACACGGCTTCACTGCAGGTCCCAGTCCCATCTCCGCAAGAACACCCCGACGCTAGGACAATCACTCCACCCCCATCCTCCACACCCCCTTTTATTGGTCTGTTCCTTTATCTCATTGCTTCTCTGGAGTCAGCTAGTGGATGGTTGTTTGTTTTGCAGTGGAGCAAGGAGCAGATTGCCATAACAGATGATAATGACTGCCTTGAACATAGACAGCTGTTCAGAGCGCGACCCAACACAAGTTGCTGGGGCATGGGCACACTTCCCAATGGGCAACAGAGGGGTTCTGCTGTCCCAATGCTGGGACACATGTAACCATGCCACTTGAAAGTGGTTGAAACGTTGTACAATGGTTCATTCAATTATTATCTCCCCATAAGGCGTTAAAGGCATGGCAGCAATCACTACTTGTTTATTTCTGAAATAAGAGCTAAATTAAGATCGTTCACATTGCAACCCCCGAAGTCTTGCTGACCGTTGGCTCATCATAATCTCAGTAACATGACTATAACTTGGAAGGGGGTGGTTTGGGTGGGAATAAGGATAGAGTTCCTCTGGTCCTTGCATCTCACCCCACCAGCCTCCACATCCAACACATTTCTGTCACATCCAATGCAATCCCACCACCAGTCACATCTTTCCATCTCCACCCCTTTCCACCTTCTGCAGTGAATGCTCGCTCCACAACTTTTTGGCTCACTCATCCTTTCCACCCAAACTACTGCCTCCCTAGGTACTTTCTCCTGCAAACACAGGATATGTAACACCTGTCCCTATGCCTCCTCCCTAACTTCCATCCAATGACCCTAGCAGTTCTTCCTGGTGGAATGTGAACCTCCTCTAATCTCATATATTGTATCTGGTGTTCCAGATACGGCCTGCTGTATATTGGCAACCACAAGTGTCGACTGGTTAACCATTTCGCTGAACACTTGCACTCTATTCGCTAAGGTCTACAGGATCTCTCGGTTGCTAACCATTTTGACTTAATAAACATTGTTAGAACTGTATTAGAAATGATGTTCGTCAAGTATTGATATGATGTTCACAGTTTGTAAAGTTATTTATAACATACAATGGAAATATTGTTAATGTTCCCAAAATCCTAAAGACAGAAGCCTCTTTTCGTACTTACATTTAAAATATTTAGTTTAGTCATAGATCAACTCTTGTAACAGCTACAACTGTTTTTTGCAGCCAATAGCTTGAGAAGTGGAGTCGCAATGTAATGCAAGGTTTTTGACAGTCAATTTGTGTCTTGGAAACTTTCATTAGTGCACTGGTAATAACTCCCTTCCTCATCTTCTAAACAGTGCATGTGATCTCTGGCATCCACCTGAGAAGGTAGGCAAAAGCCCATTTAAAATCTCATCTGCAATACAATACTTCAGGATTCAGTGAAGTGTCGGCCTAATCATTTGTATTTAAGTCTCTGTAATGGATCTTGAACCCACAACATTCTGATTCATGTCAAAATTCTACCCAGTACAATTTTCAGACCAATTTATTATGATATTGCATGATAAACAATTAAACCAAATAATATTTCATACATGATATTTAATTTTAAGAACAGTTTTTTAATTGTTCGCTTGAAATTATGAAGTGCAATATGTATATTGTGTTTTGGCAACTGATGAGGTGCAATTTACAAACATTAGACAGCTTGCAACATTGAATATGTAAAACTGCAGAAGCTGTTAATCACAGATAGGCATATCTAAGGAATTTATTCTAACAGCTGTATCCATGAATGATGACATATAGATATAATTTTATATGTTTGAAAGACAAATCGTAAATAGTTGCCGTACAGTTCAGTAAAATCTGCCCTTTTCCTGAATTAACAGTTACCAATATTTTCTAGAATATTTTGTCGTCTTTTCTTTGGGATATCCAATTTGACCCTGCTGTTTTCTATTACTCAAATTCCAACATAGAAATAACCCTTCATCTCCCCTTTTATCTTTTGCAGCTGAGGTTTTCTGTAAGGGTATTTGCATTTAATTGCATTATTTTTATTTATCCTGCTTTTCATATCAAGAGAGTGACATTTTCTCTTATAATGATTTGGTTTTGCTGCAGTGCTCTAATTTCTAGTACACTTCACCATATTCCTTTCCCTGCAGGGATTTGCCACTATGCTGTGATTTTTTAATATATAATGGGAACACACTTTGCAGCATTTTGCCATTGGGTTCATGTTTCCAACAGAGATTTTTAATCAACTTCATAAAATAAAACAAAAAGGCACCTAATTTATTTCCATTGCCTCACAGCCATGTACAGCTGACCTTGATACCACAACCTCTTTCTCGTTAATTAATGTGAAAGTAAATTATTTTTTAGTAAACCAGTTATGCCTGTATCAGGATTTGAAGAAGGGTCTCGACCCGAAATGTCACCCATTCCTTCTCTCCGGAGATGTTGCCTGTCCCACTGAGTTACTCCAGCATTTTGTGTCTACCTCAGGATTTAACAAGATATGTTGTAATGTTTTTCAGAAGATTGTTTTTTCTTCACAATGGCAAATGACTGTAATTCAAATGCAACAGTTTTCTCAATATTTCTTCTCCCATGGTAGACACGAGCTACCATTTGCATTTCACTTTGTAGCAACACTTAATGTTTTATGCCATCCTGTTCCACAATTTCCTACACATTTTATTTTATGGTTTAATGTTGTAATAGTAACTTTGGTACAGCCTTAATTGAACAGGAATTTTCTAGTCTGCCTTTCATTATCGCAGTGGACATGTGGTTCAATGATAGTGAAGTCATTGGCAATTCATAGTACTTAATAGCCATAGGTCAATTAGATCTCAATTCAGCAGATGGAAACTTGAAGTGGACAAAATATTTGGGAATATTAGATCTAAAGGCAACTGCTAACAGCTAAATATACGGTGGTAGCTTTATGCAAAAACATTTATTATCTGTCCCAAAATGATATTCCAAAATAGATTACTGTGAAGCGTGTTAGATTTGTGAAAGTTCTGTTTTGAAACCAGTATGTTGGATTCATCCTCTGAAATGACTGTAGCAATATAAACCGTGACATAAATCCTATCCTCTTAATCTAATTCTGACTTCCAAATCAGAAACACCATTTTCTAATTTGCACTGAGTTATTTTACAATTTGGTTTCCTTATAAGTATTGGCGTGAAAAATATGCACTTCAAGTTGTTTGGTCCATTTTTCATGAGTACGTGTATTGTATTTTCAACAATAATCCTTTTAACTGTTAATGAATCTGTTATTTATCCTGAAGACTGAATATTCTGTACAGAAAATTATTATATTTCAATATTGTAACATGTACCTGAAATGAAACCTATATCTTAGTTTTAACGTGAAATTTCTACCCTCTATTTAAAGTCAATTGAATGAATGGACAATGTGTTAATAATTAGTAATAGTACTGATTACTCAGCCATGGATCCCAGTAGCTACTGTGCAATTATGCAATATTACATACTTCAGTGACATTGGGAGTGTAATGTAATTTGGACTTGCAAAGCATTTAAATACCAGATGTAGATGAATAATGAGGATTTTCCCATTGTATCAGAGCTGTCTTTATGTTCACAGGCTGACATCAAAGTCCTGTCAGTGTAAACATATTAGGCAACTGCCACAACTGTAGGATGACACGGTGGTGCAGCAGTAGAGTTGCTGCCTTACAACGGCAGAAACCTGGGTTCAATCCTGACTATGGGTACTTTCTGTACAGTGTTTGTACGTTCTACCTGTGACCATGTGAGATTTCTCTGGGTGTTCCAGTTTCTTCCCACATTCCAAAGACATGCATGTTTGTAGGTTAATAGGCTTCTGTAATTTGACCCTAGTCGGTAGGGTAGAACTAGTGTACGGTTGATCACCGGGTCGGCCTGGACGGTGGGCCGAAGGGCCTGTTTCCATGCTGTCATTCTATCTTAAACAGAATTAGAGAGTAAAATCAAACACCATTTATAAACCAAATACTTTAAACTTTACAAAAGTGCAGCAAGTATGTACCATTTGTAGGAACATATGTCTTGGTGCTTTATTTGATCATTTCTGATGGAATATGAGGGGAGTGTTAGTCAAAAATCTAAAAATGAATTTCTGATAATAACAATTTTTGGATTGCTCATGGGAACCTTAATGTAACAGATGCTAATATACAGTCAAAGAGAGTCATAGAGTGATACAGTGTGCAAATAGGCCCTTTGGCCCAACTCACCTGCACCGGCCACACAATGTCCCAGCTACACTAGTCCCACTTGCCTGCGCTTAGTCCATATGCCTCCAAACCTGCCCTATCCATGTACCTGTCCAACTTGTTTCTTAAACAATGGGATAGTCCCAGCCTCAACTACCTCCTCTGGCCATTGTTCCACACACCCACGACCTTTTATGTGAAAATGTTACCCCTCAGATTCCTATTAAATCTTTTACCCTTCACTTTGAACCTATGCCCTCTGCTCCTAGATTCCCCTACTCTGGGCAAAAGACTCTGTGCATCTACCCGATCTATTCCTCTCATGATTTTGTATACCTCTATAAGATCTCCCCTCATCCTCTTGCGCTCCATGGAATAGAGACCCAGCCTACTCAACCTCTCACACCCTCTAGTCCTGGCAACATCCATGTAAATCTGTACTGACCCCTTTGAAGCTTGACAATATCTTTCCTATAACATGGTGTCCAGAACTGAACACAATTTTCTAAATGCAGACTCACCAACGTCTTACACAACTGCAACATCACCTCCGAACTTCTATATTCAATATTCCGACTGATGAAGGCCAAAGTGGCAAAGGCCTATTTGACCACCTTATCTACCTGCGACTCGAACCTCAAGGAACCATGCAGCTGTACTCCTAGATCCCTCTACAACACTACCCCGAGGCCTATCATTTACTGTGTAGGTCCTGCCCTTGTTCAATGTCACATAACGCAACACCTCACACTTCCCTGTATTAAATTCCATCAACCAGCACACCACTAGTCACATGCATCCAGTCTGAGAAGCAACCTTTTAGCATTACCCTCTGCTTCCTTCTATTGAGCCAATTTGCTATCCATTCAGCTATATCTCCTTGGATCCCATGCGATCTAACCTTCAAGAGCAGCCTATCATGCGGAACCTTGTCGAACGCCTTACCGAAGTCCATGTACATAACATCTACAGCTCTGCCTTTATCAAGCTTTTTGGTCACATCTTAAGAAAATCAATCAGATTTGTGAGACTTCCCAGGTACAAAACCATTCTGACTACCCCTAATCAGCCCTTGCCCATGCAAATGCCTGTATATCCTATCACTCAGAATACTCTCCAGTAACTTACCAACTACAGATGTTAAGCTCACTGGCCTATAGTTCCCAGCATTTTCCCTGCAGCCCTTCTTGAAAAGAGGTACAACAGTTACCACCCCCCAATGTTCCGGCACCTCTCCTGTATTTACTGACGACTTGTAAATTTAAACCAGGGCTCCCGCAATTTCCGCTCTAGTTTCCCACAACGTCCTCGGATATGTCAGAGCAGACCCTGGAGATTTATCTACCTTCAAACCCAACAGTACCTTTAGTACCTCTTCAACAGTAACTCTACTGCTCTCAAGACATTTCCAGTGGTGACTACTCCAATTTCCTCCATCCTACTGTCATTCTCCTCGGTAAATACAGAGGAGAAATAGTCATTTAGGACCTTGCCCATCTCCTGTGCCTCCATACAGAGGTGACCATTTTGATTCCTAAGAGGTCCCACTCTCTCTCTAGTTACCCTTTTCCCCCTTATGTATTTATAACATCTTTTGAGATTATCCTTAATGTTACCCACCAGAGCTATCTCCTGGCCCCATTTTGCCCTTCTGATTTCAGTTTTTAGTTTACTCCTTAGTTCCCAAAATTCCTCCATGGATGCACTTGATCCCAGCTGCCTATACCTGTCCCGTGCATCCTTCTTGTTTTTGACTAACGTCCCCATCCCTCATCAGCCAAGAATCCTTGCGTTTGGACTGCTTGGTCCTTCACTCCAAGGGGAACATACACATCCTGTGCTTTCTTCAGTACACTTTCAAAAACATCCCACTTGTCAGATATTACTTCCCCTCTATTATGCTGCTCCTGTCAACTTGAGCGAGACCTTCTCTCATACCCTC
Organism: Raja brachyura; assembly: GCA_963514005.1. The sequence continues at coordinate 49,865,715 of OY740786.1, read as the reverse complement.
AAAGTTGGCCTTTCACCAGTTGAGCATTTTAAAACATGGACCCTCTCTGTCTCTATCCATCACTATCTTAAACCTAATCGAACTGTGGTCACTGCTCCCAAAAGGCTCCTCCACACACACTTCATTAACTTGGCCTTCCCTATTTCCCAATACTAGATCCATTGTTGCCCTTTCACGTGTGGGGGCCTCCACATTCTGCTTAATAAAACTCTCCTGAACACTTTTGAGAAATTGCATGCCATTTAAAAAATTAATGCTATGATTTTCCCAGTCTATATTGGGAAAGTTAAAATCCCCTACAACAGCAACCTTATTTGATCTGCAGCTGTCTGCAATCTCCCGGCACATTTGTTCTTCTAATTCCCGTTGACTTCGGTGGTCTGTAGTACACCCCCAACAAGGTGATCATCATTCTTGTTCCTCAGCTCCACCCATATAGCCTCACTAGATGAACTGTCCATAATGCCACCTCTGAACACAACCATGACATCCTCCTTAATCAACAATGCCTCCCCCCTCCTCTTTTCCCCTCACCCCTGTCTCTCCCGAAGCTCTTGTGCCCCAGAACATTGGGCTGCCAGTCCTGCCCCTCCAATAACCAAGCTTCAGTCATGGCTACAACATCCTAGTCGCTCGTACCTATTCATGCCCTAAGCTCATCTGCTTTATCCGTCAGGCCCCTTGCATTAAAATATTTGCAGTTTAAACCAACCCTCCTTCCTCGCTCTCCACCTTTCATCTGCCTATTCTGTCCACTAACCTTTCCCACGCTACCCTCCATACCAACTTCTAGCCTCTCCCGTGCCTCTATCCTGCACGAGATCCCACCCCCCTGCCAATGTAGTTTAAACCCTCCCGTGTAGCATTAGCAAACCTTCCCACTAGGATGTTTGTCCCACTCCAGTTTGGGTGCAACCCGTCCCTTTTATACAGGTCACCCCTGCCCTGGAAGAGATCCTAATTATCCAGAAACCTGAATCCCTGCCCCCTGCACAAACTCCTCAGCCATACATTCATTTCCCCTTTCATTCTATTCTTACCTTCATTACCAAGAGGTACTGGAAGCAATTCTGAGATCACTACCCTGCAAGTCCTGCTTTTCCGTCTTCTACCCAATTCTGTTAATTGTTGTTGCAGAACTTCCTTCCTCTTCTGACCTATATTATTTGTGCCAACATGCACAACAACCTCCGGCTGCTCCCCCTCACTCTTGCGGATGCTGTGCAGCTGCTCCGAGGCGTCCTGGACCTTGACTCCAGGGAGGCAACACACCATCCTGGAGTCTCGCCTGCTGCCGCATAATCTCCTATCTGTACATCTGACGATGGAGTCTCCCATCACTATGGGTCTGCCTGACCTCACTATTCCCCGTTGAGCCTCGGCACATGAATTGTAATCACAGCCCTGGCAACCACTCAATCTTATTTCATCTGCTCCCAAGAAGGTATGGTAATGTTCAGAATAGATTATGTTAGATAAATTGGAAAGGCATATATACTTATGGAACTGAACATAAGTGGTGTTTTATTTTTGGTTTTATTTTTCCCCTCTTTGTCCCCTCTTTTTCCCCTCTTTTTCTGATTTCTTTCTGTTTTCAATTGCTCTGGTATATGAAACGGTTCACAGCCTTTTATGCAACTTTGTTAAGGGGACGGAGCTCAATGTATAACAACGTCAATGGAAGTCCATAAATTTTTCGTCACCTTAGGTGGCTTCGCGTTTTTAAGGTATCATCTCTTAGATACTTTAACAACACTTTTTTTTTAAATTCACTATCAAGATTCGTATTTGTTAATTAAAAAAAAAATTAACTTCACATCACATTTGTTCTTTTTTTTCTTATTAAGGTATTACACAGGAGGGAGATGTAATATAAATTTAAATGTTTGAGACGTCCACCGAGCACCCAGAGTTCTGAGGTATTTGGTTGTACCATCTGAGTCAAAAACACTAAACTGATATATAATGAAAGACGATAGACAAATAAAGAATGGAGGAATGACATTCTGCAGTTGGAATATAAGGGGTGCCAATGAACCAATTAAAAGGGATAAAATTCTTGCCCACCTAAAATTATTAAATTCTGACATCATGTATTTTCAGGAAACACACATGAAACAACAAACAGAGATGAGATTAAAGGCAAACATACTATTCTTCATTTACTTCTAAAGCTAGAGATATGGCTATTATTATTATTCGGAAAGTTAAACCATTTAAATTAAAGAATACTATTTTGGGTAAAGAGGGAAGGTATATTATAGTTTCGGGATAAATGTATTTAACTCCACTGACTATGATAAATATTTACGCTCTGAATTTTGATAACCCCAATTTAAAAAAAAAATGATAGATATAATATCAGAGTTTAATTACCAAAATGTAATAATAGGGGGGGGGGGGGGGGACTTTAATTGCGTTTTAGATCCATATTTAGAAAAATCAGTAAAACAAAGAAGGGGTAACTTAAAATCTAAGACTAGTGACCTAAATACATATATAAAAAATACTAATATAATAGATGTATGGAGAACTGCTAATCCAACTGGAAGGGAATATTCGTCTTACTCACGGTACATAAAACATATTCACAAATTGATTATTATTTAGTGGATACAAAATTAATTCCATACACAACTAATCCTTCATATCAATCAGTATTATTTCCGATCATTCTCCGTTGACATTTCTTTTAACATTTGAGGGGATGCCGGGTAAAAAATATTTTTGGAGGTTTAACACACAAATTCTAAATAACCCACAAGGTTATTTAAAACAACAAATTACATTTTTTTTAGACAAATGAAACACCAGGTATTTCACCTTCTTTACTATAGGAAACTTTCAAGGCATTTATCAGAGGAACTATAATCTCATATCAAATTTTTCAAAATAAAAATAATAAGATAGAACAACAGATGCTATAACAAGAAATTAGACAATTAGAGTTAGATAATGCCAAAGATCCAACTACAGGTAAACATAATAAGATAATACTACTGAAATTTAAACTTAATCAAATTTTATCGGCAAGAGTAATAAGATTATTCCAAATCACAAAACAGGAACATTTCGAATTTGGTGACAAGCCACATAAACTCTTAGCTCGTCAATTGAAAAAAAAGGAAAATACTATCACTAAAATTAAATCAGAGAAAGGTGAATTACTAACATTACCTAAGGATATTAACAATAGATTTGCTCAATTTTATCAAAATTTGTATACATCTAAAACTAAAATAGAAGATAGTAGAATTATTAATTTTTTAGATAACTGTAATCTTCCAAAACTTGACCTTTCGGGACAAGAGGAATTAGGAGCTCAGATTACACTTGAAGAAATAGGTGAAACAATAAAAACGTTGAAAAATGGTAAGACAACTGGACCAGATGGTTTTAGTAATGAATTTTATCAAATATTTCACGAGATAATGGCTCCACGCTTACTTCATTTATATACTCATGCCTTTAAAGAAAATAAATTACCAGAAACATTAGCTGAATCAACTATTACGTTTATACCAAAAAAAGATAAAGATTTAGATGAACCGGGCTTATATAGAGCTATATCACTTTTAAATACACATCAGGAAATGTTAGCAAAGATCTTAGCAAGAGGATTGAGTAAATATATTAATAAATTGATAAATCCTGATCAAACGGGGTTTGTACCCAAAATACATTCATTTAATAATTTGGAACGCATGTTTAATATAATGCACTCACATAAAATGGAGGACGAAGATATATCAATTGTTTATCTGGACGCAGAGAAAGCATTTGGTCAGGTTGTGTGGCGGTATTTATATAAAGTATTGCAAAAATTTGATATGGGAGAGAATTTTATTGAATGGGTAAAATTACTATATGATAAACCGATGGCAAGAATATTAACCAATAATATATTATCTCCAAAATTTCATTTATTGAGTGGCAATATGCAGGGATGTGCTTTATCACCTCTGCTACTTGCCCTTATGATAGAGCCCCTGGCTGAAAGTATAAGAAGTCATCCAAATATTCAGGGTATAATACTAGGGAGTCAAATAATAAAATTTAATTATATGCAGACGACATACTTTTATATATTACAAACTCACAAACGAGCATACCAAACTTATTAAATTTAATAGAGGAATTCGGTTCTTTTTCTGGACACAGAATAAATTGGAATAAAAGTGAAATCATGACGTTAAAACCTCAAGAATCTACACACCTATTAAAATTCCCCTTTAAAATTGCAACAGAAAAATTTAAGTATTTGGGTATTCAAATCACTAGGAAAAAGCAAAGCATTATTTAATGCTAATTTTATGCCTTTATTAAATAAACTCAACGCGTCGATTAAATTCTGGAAAACACTTCCGTTATCATTAATAGGCAGGATAAACACTATAAAAATGATCTTTTTACCACAAATATTATACCTATTTCAATCTATACCATTATATATATCAAAAAACACTTCTTTAAAAAACTAGACTCTAATATTACCAATTTTATCTGGGATTATATATCACAAAGAATCCAAAGAAAACATTTGTGCAAACCAAAAGACATTGGGGGACTTTCACTTCCGAACTTTTTGTATTATTATTGGGCAGTGCATATTAAGAATATAATTTACTAGTTGGACAGTTCTACCCAACACACAGAATGGATAAGAATGGAGAAAGAGGACTGTTCTCCTTGTAATATAGGAGTGAACCTCTTCTACCCGATAAAACTGAAGAACACAATATATAAGAATAACCCAATTATACATGATACTATAAGAATTTGGAAACAAATAAAATTATCCTTAAAATTAAGAAACCTATCATTGTAAATGCCAATAGTGAATAATCCTTCATTTAAACCATTTCTTATTGATAAAACATATAATCAATGGGAAAGAATGGAAATTAGAAGAATCGGTGATATATATGAAATGGGAAATCTGTTATCATTCCAACAATTACAATTAAAATTTAAACTGAAAAAAAACATTATTTTAAAAATCTTCAGATCTGTGACTTCATGAATAAATACATACAAAGATATCAAAACATAACTTCAGAGCCACTGGAAGAGGCAATGAACATTAAGGCTGACTCAGAAATTAATTTTATATTTATATAATAGTATTTTAAATATAGATTTACCATCGACAGAGACACTTAGAGAAGAGTGGGAACGAGAATTAATGATAAAAATTACGAAGGAAACATGAGAAAAGTATTTGATATATATACACACAAATGTTCGATTAATGTAAGACATAATTTAATTCAATTAAAAATTTTACATAGATTATATTACTCAAAAACTAGCTTGAATAAATTCTATCCAAATACTTCCCCCATTTGTGATAAATGTCTATCCCAAAATGCCACTATAACACACTCTTTTATCTCCTGCATAAAACTTTATAAATTCTGGAGTGATATTTTTGAAATATTTACAAAATTATTTAAGATTAAAACGGAACCCAATACTGAAATGATTATCTGGACACTGCACATCCTGAGGAAATGCGATTCCTCCTAATAGATAAATCAGACCGATTTTTAACGAGGGTCTCTATTTGTCGTTTTTTGGAAGCATATGGTGCAAAAAAAAACGTAGAAGCTAACTGTTTCAGTTGGGTATTTGGGTGAGGGATGGTCAAGAATATAGATAACGATCTCCTTAATCTCTTAATTTCTACTCTTCTTTTTTTCTTTTCTCTTTTTCATTCTCAACTTTCTTTTTTTCACACTTTTTTCCTTTCTCACACACTATATATCACATGTTTCTCTATCTTTTATTATCTATTCTCTCTTTTTCTTTTTCATTATTGAAAAAAAAAGAAGCTGTACATAAATTGTAATATGTCACTATATATTAGGCACATTGGTGCCATATTACTGTACTTACTTCTAATAAAATAAAAAAATAAAAAATAAAAAAAGGTGTACATGCTTTCAATGGGTACAGCCACAGGGGCATCCTGCACTCCACGTTTACTCCTCTTTCTCACAGTCACCCACCTTTGCTCTTCCTGTATCCTTGGTGTGACAACCTCACTGTATGTCTTGTCCAGGAAACTCTCATTTTCCCAGATGGTCCTGAGGTCATCCAACTGCCGCTCCAGTTCCCGAAAACATTAATTCTGGAGCTGCACCTGGACACAATTTCTACTGGTTTAGTTTCAAGAAGCACCAGCAGTGTCCTTGACTTGCCATATCCTGTAGGAAACACTGTACCAACATGCTTGCCATTTCTTCAGTTGACAAAATAAATCACAAATTTCGACTCAAGTGTAGCCTCCTTGCCTCAGCCTCCTCGCCGAAGACTCACACTTTACTCACCAAAGCACTTCACCTCAACAAGGCCGCTCTGCTACAGCTCAAAGTCAAAGTCAAAGTCAAAAGAGTTTATTGTCATATGTCCCTGACAGGACAATGAAAATCTTTCTTTGCATAGCAGAACAGAACATAGTAGGCATTCACTACAATTATATACATAAATACACACATGAATTAATAAATTAATAAAGTGCAAATAACAGATGGAGGGATATTAATGTTCAGAATTCTGAGCCAAGTTGAATAGCCTGTTGGCTGTGGGGAAGTAGCTATTCCTAAACTGAGTTTTTGCAGTCTTCAGGCTCCTGTACCTTCTACCCGAAGGTAGCAGGGAAATGAATGTGTGGCCAGGGTGGTGTGGGTCCTTGATGAGGCTGCCAGCCTTTTTGAGGCAGCGACTGCGATAAGTCCCCTCGATGGAAAGAAGGTCGGGAGCCGATGATGGACTGGGCAGTGTTTACTACTTTTTGTAGTCTTTTCCTCTCCAGGGCACTCAAATTGCTGAACTAAGTCACGATGCAACCGGTCAGCAAGCTCTCTACTGTGCACCTGTAGAAGTTAGAGAGAGTCCTCCTTGACAGACCAATTCTCCGTAATCTTCTCAGGAAGTAGAGGCGCTGATGAGCTTTCTTAATAATTGCATCTGTGTTCTCGGACCAGGAAAGATCTTCACAGATGTGCACGCCCAGGGATTTGAAGCTCTTGACCCTTTCAACCATCGACCCGTTGATATAAACAGGACTGTGGGTCCTCATCCTACTCCTTCCAAAGTCACCAATCAGTTCCTTGGTTTTGCTGGTGTTGAGGGCCAGGTTGTTGTGCTGGCACCATATGGACAGTTGCTTGATCTCTCTTCTATACTCTGACTCATCCCCATCAGTGATACGTCCCACAACAGTGATGTCATCAGCGAACTTGATGATGGAGTTCGTACTATGAACGGCTATGCAGTCATGAGTATAGAGCGAGTTCAGCAGGGGGCTGAGCACGCAGCCTTGAGGTGCTCCCGTGCTGATTGTTATTGAGTCTGACACATTTCCATCAATACGAACAGACTGTGGTCTGTGAATGAGGAAGTCGAGGATCCAATTGCAGAGGGATGCGCAGAGACCCAGTTCTGCTAGTTTGGTAACCAGCTTGGAGGGGATGATTGTGTTAAATGCCAAGCTGTAGTCAATGAATAACAGCCTGACATATGGGTTTTTGTTGTCCAAGTGGTCCAGAGCAGAGTGGAGGACCAGCGAGATTGCGCCCACCGCTGATCTGTTGTGGTGGTAAGCGAACTGCAGTGGGTCCAGATTTTTGTCGAGGTAGGAGTTTATTTGCGCCATGATCAACCTCTTGAAGCACTTCATCACCACAGGCATTAGTGCCACAGGTCGATAGTCATTGAGGCACGTCACCTTGCTCTTTTTGGGCACCGGTATTATTGATGCCCTTTTAAAGCAGGTGGGAACCTCAGACCTCAGAAATGACAGGTTGAAAATGTCTGTAAAAATTCCAGCCAGTTGGTCCGCACAGGTTTTTAGGACACGACCAGGTATGCCATCAGGTCCAGAGAGTTTGAGGGTTCATCCCTCTGAAGGATTTCCTGACGTCGGCCTCTGTGACTGAGACTGAAATACCATCACAGCGAATAGGGGCTCGGGAAGGCACATCGGTGTTCTCCCTATCAAAGCCTGCATAAAATGCATTGAGCTCATCAGGGAGTGATGTATCGCCAACATCCGAGCTGCCTTCTGGTTTCGCCTTGTAAGAGGTGATTGCATTCAGGCCCCACCACAGCTGCCGAACATCTGTCTCATCCTCCAGCTTGGAGCAGAACTCCCTTTTGGCCTTTTTGATGGCTTTACCAAGGTCGTGTCTGGACTTTTGTAGATCACTGTGTCATCAGACATGAATGCCCGGTGTCTGGTCTGCAGAAGAGTGCGGATCTCACAGGTCATTCAAGGATCCAGCTGCACTTCTTATTACTGTTACCTAATTGACTACTTTAGGGCTACTTTGTAAATTACTCGAACCTGGGCCTTTGGCGCTCTTTTGAAATCTTCTTTCCCTCTGACACACCTACTTCCATCCAATACTCGCTCTCGCTGCTTCCGGCTGCTGCCTCTCCAACCTTCACGGTAAACTTGAACCGGGCATTTGTCGCTCTTTTTAAATCTTCTTTCCCTCTGATGTCCTTCTCTTCTGCTACTCCTCCATGTTTTGAACTGAACAGTGTACACTTACAAACATCCTTGGGTTCAATCCGTTCACAATGTAGTAAGACTGACCATCCCCTCTTTCCTCTAGACTGCTGTGCCTTTGTGGCAGTTAAAATGCACACTAACCATAAATAACTTGAATTACAGCTTTTCCTTTTATTCCAACATCTTACACTACCTTACCACTGCCTGGCAAGTTAACATAGGTAAGATCTGTTCCCCATTCCTATATTTGTCACCTGTTCAAACCTTTTTTTTTAAATTAATCACGAGTTTGAATTATATTCCAAGTGGGCAAAAAGAATTTCACTAGTTACTTTGGGGTTACTTCACTTCAAGAGGTTACAAGTGGGAATAGAATTACACATTTACAACAGGATTACATGTCAAATGGGAAAATACAATACTTTAAACATTATTCTGCACCCGTTCTTTCTTCCAACTAAGCTAATTACGTATTGACAAGAAATACCACATATAAACAAACAACTTCAGCCAAACACAATTTCTTAATTTTAAAAAGAAACACAAAGTGCTGGAGTGTCAGGCAGCATCTCTGGAGAACATGGATAAGTGATGTTTCGAGTCAGAACTTTTCATTAGACTGATTGCAGAACGGGGGAGAAAATTGGAGGAGAGGTAGGGGTGTAACAAATTCTGACAAATGAAACATGGATACAGGTGAGGGGAGTTTTTGGTGGACATAGATCAAAAGGAGATAAGGAGATAAAGACAGAAGTATTTTCTAAAGGCTATTGATGGATGATAATCATATTTAATTATTTGAATTTACTACGTTTTGGAGACAAAACTCCAGACAATGTCACCCTGTAACAGCCTATATTCAGTCCAAAAAGGGCAGATACGTGTCTCCCTCTCCTTTTGCTCACAGTTTGTAGATTTACTGAGTCTCAGTTTGGACAGGGTGTGCTGGGATACTATACATTTGATCAATTTCTGGATATGAAGCCCACCAACTGCTTTTATTGGTACAACTATTCATATAGCTACCCAATTTTTAAATATCGAATGATTAGACACTACAGATACTACAATTAATACTGAAAATGCTTAACGGTAGCAATTAAAATCTCATCATATTATGAAGTAGCCACTGAAAAAAATAATTAGAAAATATTCTGTTCTGAGAGTATTTTGTTTGTTTATTGTTAGCTCCATGGTGTATTATGTTTACATTAGCAGTCTTTGTGTGCTGACAGATAAAGTTTGATTATAACATGATTTGTATTGCACAGGTAATGGATGCATTGTGGCTACATAGCTTGGGAGATGTCTCCTCGATTTATTTATAAAGCAAAAATGCAAAGTTGGTAGGAAACATAATGTTTGACCAATTAAGTGCATGTTCAACGATAGTCAAATTTTGAAATACTAGCAAGCTTTAGAAATATGAAATACTCCTAGGAAGCAATTTGTACAGAGCCTGAGAAAACAGATTGCAAGCATTTGTATAAGGTAGCTTCGAATCTGAATAAAGAAGAAATCTTGGTACATCATTTATAACAAGTACTAATAAAGAAATACATTGCACAATAAACTTTTATAGAACACTGCGAAAGGTATTTATGTTATGACTAAGAATATTTTTAAAGGATTCTGAAAATTGCACTACTAATTAAAGTCCGAGATGATATACTATCTGATTAACAGAGGGACGAGTATGCATACAAACATGTTTGGATGAAGGTCTAGAACAGGGGTCGGCAACCTAAGGCCCCGGGCTGTATGTGGCCTGTAACCCAAAATCATGCCGCCCGCAGGTGGATTTTTTTTCCAGTTATTATCCGCACCGCAGACTTCCGTCATGCTGGTACCCCCCAGGCCCAAGGCCGTGGCGCCCATGTGCAGTGAGGCAAGGAGGCCTGAGCTGTGGCCGCAATGGCAGAGCCACCAAGCGACGCAGAGCACCGAGCCATCCTGCACAAAGCCATCGGCACAGCCACACACCTTCTGTGTCTGGGCTTCATTGTCGTAATTGGGGTTCTCAATAGGCCAGGGATGAGTGAGTGTAAGTATTTGAGCCACCGCCTTCAGGACAAAGCCAAAGCAATGGTCCATAGGTACGCCATGTTCGTGAGCGCCCATAACTAGGGGCCAGTGTTCCGGGTTGCGTCCTTGAAGGGGCTGGATCTATATGAACGCATGATAGATGTGGCCCACCATCCGCTCACAGACATGCGTCCTGGCCCCTCTGCAGTACAAGGTTGCCGACCCCTGGCCTAAAAAATAATCAGAAAGGTTCAGGAAAGTTACTTACACTGTACGTTTTTTCTCCTCAATTTTGACTTTTGTTGCTCTCTGATATATTTCCTTTCTTCCTAGCGTTGGTACCATCATGGAATAACAAACTAATCAAATTTATAGCACAAAAAAAACCCAGCTTCTTTATTTTTGATTACGTAAATCTTGGGAATGTAAATTCTTCAACATAAAAGTACATTTTAAAAAATTTGCACGTAAATCCTGTGGACACTTTCTTGTGAAATCATGTGAATCAGATGCATAGGATGGTGTCTAAAAATAGAAAAGGTCAAAAGAAACTGTTCCAATTTGCAATTATTTCAGTTTTGCAAAGCCCTTTGATTAAGTTCTTCATGCTCTGCAAGAGGAGAGATGACAGCGGTGTACGTGGCTGGTACTAGATTTGGCGGTAGTAAGCACTTCCAAGTGTTTTATAGAAATATATAGAATGTTGGATATGTTATTCTGTGCAACAATATATTTTAATTCCTACTTCTGAAAAACACAGTGTGGACCATTGCAAAATCATTTAATTCCCACAGCAAGCATCCTGAAAGATTTTGTTAATTTGTTGTAGGCCATTTCCTAAAGGAAACTTTCACCCTCATTCATCTCAGATCTAACACTCATGAGCTTCCTTGGGCAGCATGTTGGCACAGCGGTTGAGTTGATGCCTTGCAGCACCAGAGACTCGGGTTCAATCCTGACTACCGGTGCTGTTTGTATGGAGTTTGCACATTCACCCCGTGACCTGCAAGGCTTTTCCCCGGGATCTCCGGTTTCCTCCCACAGTCCAAAGAAATAATGGTTAGTAGGTTCATTAGCTTGGTAAAATTTAATTTGTCCCTCGTGTGTGTATGATAGTGTTAATGTGCGGGGATCACTGGTTTGGCACAGACTCGGGCTGAAGGGCCTGTTTCCGTGTTGTATTTCTAAACTAAACTAACAGAGTTTATACTAGCTCTAAATCTAGAACATAAAGGTGTTTCTCTGTTTTTCAACAATCCGTTGTTTGCTTATAGAAGCTGTAAGTTATTAGCATGACATAATTTTGCTTAAACATTTCATGGCTAACTGCAGTTGCTTATTCAGCAACATAGATAGTAAGAATGATATTTATTTTTATTTCCTGATTTACTAGTAAAAGAACTTGTTTCCTCAAGGGATCTGAACTGCCTTAGTGACAGTTGCAGTAATGAGATACGAAGCTTCAGAGTACCAGTATATCTGTACAATGACCTGTAAGGGACTGTGATTATCTTTTCATTCTTGTATAATGCAACTTCAGACAGATACTAAATGGATGGGACCATTTCTGAACAATATAATGTCGGATTATATCAGTAAATCCACTAAGATGTGTGGTGAACCATTGGTAAAATAAATGAAGATCAATTTCAACCTGCAGTAATCTCTGATAATTGGGTGGTGATTTTACAACATATATTTAGCAACCTAGTATATTTTAAGATTGAAATGTGAACCATCCACAGTTAACCTCATCTTTGCTACTGTCAGCCTAGGCGACTTCACTTCCATAATCATGATGCAGGCACGTGTTTTACACATGTTTGATTCATATGTTTTTGAAATAACACGCATGTTTGTTAAATACCAAGGACTCATTTATGGGCCTGTCCCACAGGCGATTTTTCAGTGGACTGCTGGTGACTATCAAGTTGCCGGCATTCGCCTGAAAAACCGGCAACTGGAACGGCGACTGTGAAAGTGGAGAACACACACATACTCACACTCACACTCACACTCACACTCACACTCTCACACCCTCCCTCACCAGTCCGTTATGCAGGCGGGGGACTGGGCAAGTGGGGGGAACGCTGTCTAAAAAAATTAAAACGGTGCAAAGCCAAGGTGAAACAGACACACACCGCGATGAACAGGAAGGTTGGAGCTGCAAAAAGATGGCTAAAGCACAGTGTACGGTAAATCCTTTAAAAGAGTGGGCAGGAGAAGGAGTGGAGACAACTTTTTAGAAGCCAAAGACACACGGCTGTGAAGCTCGACGGACATTTAACATTACCGGTCGGTTATCCTTGGTTCTGAAAACTACTGCTTACGTTTTTTTCCCAATGAGTCCATGAAATTCACCGGTCAGCACCGGCTACAACCTACGAGAACCTTCGACCTCCTGGCAATCCATTAGGACCTCCTGGCGACCCACCTTCGGCTCCATAATTCTCACTACTCTCCATGGCGGCTTCATTCTAGTCGCCGCTAATTTTTCAACGTGTTGAAAAATTCATGGCGACCATGATGAGGCCGCGACTAGTTCCCTGAATGCGGGAACTCCTCATGACCATGAAGGCGACTCCCCGGCAACCACCCGCGAACATGTGGCGACCATATGGCGATTGCATAGTCTCCTGTTGACACCTAAAAAGTGGAACAGGCCCATAACGTGCAAATTTTTGGACCAATGCGTTCAAATTTACACCTGTCAGCTTTGTCATGTATATGTTTAATTTACGCAATTTTGAATTACTCGTTGCTTTTCAGGAATGGTCCCCCACATAAAACATGAGGTGCCTATACCACTTCATTTCTTTTGGGTGTAGAGCTCATTTAAATATCCCATTTAATGGAGACTTCCTCAAGTGGTTCTTGTGTCTTTACCTTAAGGTTAGCCGACCATTCAGATTTTGAGTTTAACCCCACTCATTAAGTGTAAACTTACTGAATAAAAGTCATACAATTACTAAAACACAGAAGGCATTTGCCTATGTAGGAGGGAATTTTGTGCTACAGCCTATCAGGTATACTAGTGCAAATGCTGTTTGTCCTATTCTCCTGTTCTTTCCCCAAGTTATTCTCCACATATTGCCTATATGACATTCCTGATTGAATCTAATTCACTGGCAGGCAGTGACTTCCAAATCATATTTGTTCTTTGTGTAAGATTTTTTTCTCTTACATCCACTTTGCATAATATTTTCATAGTCTTAAAGTAAGGAAAAATTCCACCAGCCTACAGTAACCATGATCCCAATGATACAAATAGAAAACAAATCAAGTTCGTGTTTATTGTCACTTAACCAACTAATGTGCAGTGCAATTTCAGTTAGCCATACTAAGTGAAAAGCACACAATATACACACATTATATAAATTTAACATAAATATCACAGTGGAATCAACATTCCTCACTGTGATGGAAGGTAGAGAGGGTACAGAGGAGATTTACTAGAATGTTGCCTGGGTTTCAACAGCTAAGTTACAGAGATAGGTTGAATAAGTTAGGTCTTTATTCTCTGGAGCGCAGAAGGTTAAGGGGGGACTTGATAGAGGTCTTTAAAATGATGAGAGGGATAGACAGAGTTGATGTGGACAAGCTTTTCCCTTTGAGAATAGGGAAGATTCAAACAAGAGGACATGACTTTAGAATTAAGGGACAGAAGTTTAGGGGTAACATGAGGGGGAACTTCTTTACTCAAAGAGTGGTAGCGGTGTGGAATGAGCTTCCAGTGGAAGTGGTGGCGGCAGGTTCGTTGGTATCATTTAAAAATAAATTGGATAAGCATATGGATGAGAAGGGTATGGAGGGTTATGGTATGAGTGCAGGCAGGTGGGACTAAGGGAAAAAAAGTTGTTCGGCACGGACTTGAAGGGCCGAGATGGCCTGTTTCCGTGCTGTAATTGTTATATGGTAATAAAGTTCAGTCATCTTCCTCCTTTGTTCACCTGTGGTTTGGGCCTTGAACCCTTAGCAGTTGCTGCTGCTGACGGTCCGATGTCATAGCACTCTCGTCTGCCTGATGGAAACTCTGGCATTGGGACGGATTGGAACACTCCCCGGCATGGTGCTCCCAAATCAGCTGCTTCTTACCAGAGACTGCGGGCTTTACGGTGTTAAAGTCCACAGGCCCCTCGGTCGGACCTCTTCTTCTGGCGATCCTTGGCAAAGGATTCCCAGTTCCGCGATGGTACCCGTGGTTTGAAGCTCCAGGCCGGTCTCTGGGAAAGGCCACACCACTCCAGTTTGTTAGACCACAGGGGGGAATGGAGATGCGAAAATAGCATCTCCGTCGAGGTAGGTGACTGAAAACAATTTTCCCCCTATTCTCCCCCCCCCCCCACCCCCCACATAAACTAACCAAGAAACGTTGAAAAAAACTTTTAGAACATACTTAAAATAATAAAAACACTAGACTGTTGGCAAGGCTGCCACAAATGGTGGCACCATCCGGTGGTGTTCCCATTTTGTTCTCCCAGATTAACCCTTCAACTCTTTGCAATGTGGGAGGAAAGCAGATTACTCGGGTGAAACCTTGTGGTCACAGGGAGAATGGGAAATCTGCACATGGACAGCACAAGAGGTCAGAATTGACCCCAGATCATTGGAGCTGTGGAAAGCAGTTCCACCAGCTACACAACTGTGCTGCCCAAAATGTTAAATCTGTGTCCCCAGGAACATAATCCCTGTATTTACCCTATTAAAAACAATCATGTTTTTAGCTCTATCAATTTTCTCTCAAATTACTTTTCTCCATGGAAAAAGTCCCCAACTTTTCCAGGTAATGGACACAAAGAGCTGGAGTAACCGGAGCATGGACAGGTGACGTTAGATCTTGGGGCCCTACTTCAGATATTCACTACCTTTTCCAATCTAGGCTTGCAGCTGAAACCTCTCATTCCTGAGACCATTTTTCTTAATCTTTTCGCTGCAATCTCACTGGAAATGTCATTGCCTTTCTAAAATTAATTGGTCATATTTTTAAACAACAGTGTAGATGGAGCTTAACCAGTACCTTGTGCAGGTTTAACATAACCTCCTAATTTTTAACTCTATACTCTTTATCGTTCCATGATTCCATATCCTTTCTGAAAGATTTATGCAGAAATAGATTCTACACACCTTTTGAAACTGTACCATTTGTTCTATATTTTCTCTCCATATTCTTTCTTTCTTAAGAGTAGTTTGTATTAAATTTCACCTATCTCTTTTCTCATTCACCCAGCCTACCTGTATGCTCTTGAGTTGTCCTAATCCCCACCTATGTTCACTAAACTGTAAAGATTTGGGTTCTTAGATTTAAAATGTTGAAGTTGTTTTCACACAATGGGTTTGAAATCATTGATCTATATCAAAAGGAGATGTAGTTTTGCAAGCATAGACAGCTGCAGAATACCCCAGGCTATAGTTCTTCAGTCTAATAAAGAACTGTTTATGGTGATACTCTTCTTTCTGCCTTACAGACTATTTCCTGCATGCTGCAACTGATCCATTAATTAAATGGGCCACAATGTTGTAAACCATTCTCAGCACTTTATCAAACACCTTTTGAAAACGTATATATATGACTTTCACTACATTCCCTTCAACAATTTTCTCTATATTTATTTTTTAATACTGGTGATTTCTCAAATGCAAATAGACTGGTAACAGATTGCGGTAATATATACTTTGAGTTAGTGAATGTTTGTTTTCGTGAGGAACAGTCAAGGAGAGTGGCAGCACTTGCCTTCGAAATAGTGCTGAAACAAACTGGGGCAGATATTGTCCACCTGAATCTGCTGGCAGGTTAGCCGGCATTGGACTATTTTTGAGCATAGATTGAAGAGAAGCCTGTTCAGCATTTGGACGCTTGGACACATTTGATAAGTCTTATGGAATCCATCAGCACACTACGAGCTACTGCAGATTTCCAAAATCTCTGAGTGGGAAATGCATTCACCGAGCCTGCACTGAGTTTAAACTCTTGTAAGTACAGCTGCCCAATTAATATGGAGATGAAAACACAACACCAGCAGAAAGGGAAATGACAGATTTTTATTTGATTAAATAGAGTTGGTTTTCATTCAGTGTGTGTGTGTCTGTGTCTGTCTGTGTGTGTGTCCGTAAACAATGGAGGCTTTCTCAAGTGGCTTCTGCGTCTTTTTCCTCAGAAAAAGGTTAGCCCAACTTCAGATTTAGAATTTGTTTCTATCCATTAAGTAGAACTTACAGAATCACAGAACCATACAATTACGAAAGTGCGGAAGGCCAGTTAGTCCATCGTGTCTAATAGTGCAATTCAGCTAGAACCATTCTTCTGTTCTTCATGCAAAGCCCATGCAATTCATTCTATACCAAGTGATTATATAATATCCTTTTAAAATCTCTGATTGATTCTGTTTCACTAACAGACAGGGAAATTTGGCTTTTAGCCGCTCTGTTATGCTGATAAAACCCCAGCACTGTGCTGTGCTGAACTGGGTCCAGTAGACATCCTGGCGTTGAGCTTCCAAAGGAAGAGCAACTTGGATTTTGCTGGATGAAGTGACACGATGAGGGCAGATGACCAGTGAGCTTGAGAAAGTGTAAGATCTGCCCCAGTATAATAGTTGTGTAAATAAGCAATTCACAAACTCTTAAAGCGTGCAACATCTTTTAATGATAGCACAGGGCATTACATACATCCTTAAGCACTGGCTACATTCTTCTACTGAACTGTACCCAGGAAGGGGAAGGCATTATGATTGATGTTAACTAGGCGGGGTTAATGGTACTGAGGTAGCTATGTTATTGGTTGCATATAAAAACCATCTACAAGTTGGAAATTTGTCCTGAATAGTAGGGCAAATATCATGGCATCAGATCAGCCAACATTGAACACAACACCAAGTATTCAATTTCATTACAGTTAATGAATAATAAATGCTGCAGAAATGAACAGTTTATCCAATGCCAATGCCTGAAACAAGTTTGCACCATGAAACTTATTACGTGAAATTAGTTATAGCTGATTCTCTCTTGTCAAAATTCAGATATGATGGCAATTGCACTTTAATGTTCTTACGTTTTTGAAATAGTAGTTGAAAAATTCTGCAGCTATATTCATAGTATTGAAAAGTCAAAAGATGTATATTTGAGCCTTAGAAAGCAAATGCATGGATCAGTACAAACCAGATTTCCATGCTGAAATAGCCATTTTCACCTGGACAATGAGAGGGCTTTATTCAGCCTCAATAGTTTGGCATGTCGTCAGTGTATATGTTCACCACTGATCTCTAGGCTGAGGTTAAAATTTAAGTTTTTTCATTGTTAAACAGGAAGTTGCTGGAGGAAAGGGCCTGTCCAACTTAGGCAATTTTTTCAGCGACTGTCACAGTCATAGCAGGTTGCCGAAAAAGCACTGACTGGACACCCTACGACAATGTCTACGACAAGCTCCAACAACCTACCACCTAATCAATGTCAAGTTCCGGCAAGCTACCGACAACCGGCAAACCATTAATACGTCCACCTATGACCACACCTAAGGCAACCTACGACCACACAGGCAACAACCTACAACAACCAAAATCAACCTACGTCCACCTGAGCCTAGCTACGACAAGCAACGACCCTGTCGGCGACAACTGAAGACAACTGAAGTCAATTCAATCGCCTGTGCCTGTCGCCGGTTACTTAGGTTGATGTAGGTAGTCGCCAATGGAATTCACCGAAGTCTGCACCCAGCGACAACCAACATAACCTGGCGACAACCTGCGACATCCTGGCGACAACCTATGACAGCACCTTCGACAGGAGAAGACAAACTACGTCAAGCTACCTCAAGCCCACTGTCGCCGAAAGGTTTTGAACATTTCAAAATCCAGCGGCGACCAGAAAAACGTTATGACTCGTTAAGGGCCTGTCCCACTTTCACAACCTAATTCACAACCTCTGCCAAGTTTGCCTTGACTCATACTCGCAGCGTGGTCATCACAGGGTCGTAGGAGGTCATAGGTAGGCTGTAGGTAGGTCGTAGCAGGCCGTGATGTTAGTCGTAGGTTCTCATGGCATCAAGTAGGTCGAGGCATTTTTCTAGCATGATGAAAAATGTCCACTAGTAAAAAAGGTGGTGTATTAGGTCGTGAAAGTGGGACAGGCCCTTAAGGAGACTTGTGGAGACACTACTCACGACCATACAGGTATCACCCCGCAACCATATGGCGACAGCCTAGTCGCCGAAAAAATCGCCTGAGTGGGACAGGGGCTTAGGGGTGTCAAATCCTGAGCAGTGAAGCCCAACATGATGATATAATCATCTGCACATATATTCCATCAGGTGGAAGGTAGATCAGGATACAAAACTGCCATCTAATTCATGGCCCTGGGCTGAGATGGTTGACAAGGTTTTCATGAACAATGAATTTACGAATTTATGAATGCTTCTGAAAATGAAAAATGATCCAAAAACGTTCTAAAACTATTAAAATAGATCTTAGTTCTTTTCTGATTGGCGGCCTGTGACCAGTGGTGTGCTGCAGGGATCTGTGGTGGGTCTCCTGTTGGAGTTGGTCATTGCCCAGCACTTGTGTGGCCTGAATGGTGATTTGGTACTTTTCAGGATAAGCCTGAATGTTGTGAAGTCATTGCTGCATTCAGGCACGCCCTGCTTTACTTTCAATGAACAATCATTGGTGAATATCCCCACTTCCACACTTATGATGGAAAAAAGGTAATTGATGAAGTAAGGGACGATGGTTTATTGCCAACAAAGTGAACAGATTTCTACGTATCAGAAATGATTCTAACCATTGAAGTGTTTTCTCTCGTGATGGCCATTACATGAATTTTAACTGGGCACCCAAAGAATGCTTAAGGTGGTTGATAAATTGCCCAAATATAGTTGGATGTTTTGGTCTGGAGGGCATCAAGCTTCTTGTGTCTTGTTGGCTGTGTACTCACCTGGTAAAGTGGGAAATATTCAATCACAGTCCTGGCATGATTAGCCAGCTGTTGAAAGTTTAGTTTCGAGAAACAGCATGGAAACAAGCCCTTCTGCCCAACAAGTCCATGCTGTGCATCGATCATCCTTTCACACTTATTCTATGATATCCCATCGTCTACAAATTTGGGGCAATTTACAGAGGCCAATTAGCTTATAAAGCTGGCCTCGAAGTGCCAGGAGATTAATTATTCTCTACATGGTATGCAGCCAAGGACCTGTGCTTGTAGCCACTGGATTTATGCAGCTGGTCTTATTAAGTTTCTGATTAATGATGACCCCTAGAACATTGATGGTCGTGGATTCAATGATGGTAATGGTCATAATGAATAGGAGTAGAATTAGGCCATTTGGCCCATCGTCTACTCTGCCATTCAATCGTGGCTGATCTATCTCCCCCTCCTAACCCCATTCTCCTGTCTTCTCCTCATAACCTCTGACACCTGAATAATCAAGAGTCTATCTCTGCCTTAAAGATATCAACTGCCTTGACCTCCACAGCCTTCTGTTGGAAAGAATTCCACAGATTCACCACACTCTGACTAATGACATTTCTCCTCATCTCCTTCCTAAAAGAACGTCCTTTAATTCTGAGGCTGTGACCTCTAGTCCCAGACTCACCCACCAGTGGAAACATCCACTCTATCCAAGCCTTTCACTATTCTGTATGTTTCAATGAGGTCCCCCCTCATTCTTCTAAACTCCAACGAGTACAGGCCCAGTGCCATCAAACGCTCATCATAGGTTAGCCAACTCATTCCTGGGATCATTTTTGTAAACTTCCTTTGGACCCTCTTCAGAGCCAACACATCCTTCCTCAGATATGGTGAGCAAATTTGGGCACAATATTCTACTGTGGCCTCAACAATACATCCCTTTGCTTTGAATGACAAGTAAAATGCATATGTTGCTGCAAGATCTTTGGATTAGGATTAAGCCAATGAGGAGATCTCAAACTGTGCTCCTAGCTAAACTGCACTGTAACATTGGGGGTCAGGTGATCAATAAAAAGGAACTAATAACACCTCAAGTTTAATGCTTGTAGAAGATGAGAATAAAGGTCAGGATGTGAGTGAATAAGGGAAAATAAAGAAAATTATACACGGGTCAACATTTTGCACAGACGCAGGAACATTATTTTATCTTCACATTTCTAAGACAGTTTGCCATTCTTAAAGTCATGGAAACAAATCATTTGACCCAACAGGGCCAAGCCTATCAAGTTGCCTAACCAAGCTATTTGCACTTGCAA
Source organism: Raja brachyura (assembly GCA_963514005.1). Next base: position 49,844,952 of record OY740786.1, on the reverse strand, counting down.
GTGTCTGGGCCTTATACCTCTGAATATTTTCCACCCATGAACAAGTCCAAGTATCTTTTAAATGCTGTAATTGTACTCACCTCTACCACGTCATCTGGCAGCATGTTTCATATACCCACCACCCTCTGTATGGAAAAATTTGCCCCTCCCATCCCTTTAAATCTTTCCTTTCCCAATTTAAACCTATGCCATTTGGTTTTAGACTCCCCAATCCTGAGGAAAGGACAATGACTATTCACTTTATCTATGCCCTTCATGATTTTATGTAATTGGCTGTGTAGAATCGATTTAATCCAATACATTAATTTCATATCCCATTTTAGGAACAATTGACTATCTTTATTTACCCAACAGCAAAACCGGCTTGTGTCTGAACACAATGACATTTTCTTCTCTTGCTGGTAGTACTGTTAAAGCATGAAATTATTCTGCGTTTCATGAATTTAAAATATGACATAAAAATCACTTTATAATTGAGACAATTTATTGCTTGGAGCACTATAAAAAACATTGAGAATTTTGAATCCATACCTCAGAACAGCAAACTTCCTGTTTCTAACAAGCATACTGGGTAGCAAGCATACTAAGATAGATTTGTATAAAGTAAACAATAGGCATGTTACCCTTACTTCCCATCTGATACTCTTAACTCATGAATTTGACCTGAAAACTTGCAAAGGCTCACAAAATAATGCAATTAATTTATAGTAAAAACAGAAATGCTGAAAACAACAAATCATGTTTTCTCTTTTTCCCAGTTCAGATGAAAGGGTTCCAGACCTGAACAAATGTTTATTTTGCCACATACACTGCCTGATCTATTGTGTTTTAAACATCTTCTGGCTTTATTTCAACATCTGCATTTTTTTCTTACTTTCCAATGCCTACAGACAGGAAGTGACACAGCTGGCGGCCTGGTGCCATCTCAACAACCTGGGGCTCAATGCTCTTAAGGCAGTGGAATTGATAGTAGACTTTAGGAGAGCTCCCTCACCCCACTCACCATCAACAATACCACAGTCGTATCTGTGGAGTATTTTAAATTCCTGAGAACCATCATCTCCAAGAACCTTAAATGGGGGGCTACCGTCGAATCCACAGTCAAAATGGCGCAACAGGGGATGTACTTCCTGCGACAGCTGAGGAAGTACAATCTGCCACAGGCAATGATGGTCCAATTCTATATAGCCATCGTAGAGTCTGTCCTCACCTTCTCCATCAGATTCAGCCACAAAGCACGACATCCGGAGGCTGCAGCAAATCGTCCGATCACCTGAGTCGGTAACTGGCAGCAGCCTTCCCTCCATTGGCGAACTGTACACTGCAAGGGCCAGGAAGCGAGTGGGTAAGATCATCTCTGACCCCACTAACCCTGACCACAAACTCATTGAATCACTTCTCTCTGGAAGGGGACTCCGGACTGTCATAGCTGCCACAGCCAGACAAAAAAACAGTTTTTTTCCACACGAGTAACAGCTCTACTCAATAACCAAAAATCTGTAGCCTCCTTTTGTTCTGGTATTTTATTTAATTCACATGTTTAATCAATAATGTTTTATTATTAATTTTTAATGTTGTATGTGTCATTCCTAACTGTCACTGTATGTCATTGTCACTTGCAGGCGGAGCACCAAGGCAAATTCCTTGTATTTGAATACTTGGCCAATAAAGTTATTCATTCATTCATTAATTTATTTCTCATTGGTCCTTCAACAATTTACTGTACTTCTAAATATTATATAAATAATAATTTGTCTTCGTTTTAACACACAGTTCCCATTAACTTTAAATATTTTCATGCAGCATTCTTGAGATTATTTTCAAACAAATGTATCAATAATCAATTGGAGAAATCTGCTTCCCTGTATACATGTCCTCGGTAACCCTGCATATTTTAAAGTTTGCCTCTGTGTTAACATGCATTCCCAAATCTCTGTCTTTGATTGTACAATTGCTCATGAAATGGTCTATGTAGAAATCTATAAAGGAAATCTTATTCTGTGTGTTATCATTACAATAAAAATATTTTGAAATGGAAAAGTTTGCGTTTATCAAAGTTCTGTAAAATTGGTGAATAGATTTTACTGCAGCAACGACTCTGATGATTGATGCTTTAATGGGTTTTAGAGGCAAATCCAGACCTGGTGGGACCACAGTTGTGAATTGTGTGATGTCTTGCTATGCTTGTTGACAGCTGCATCACAACTCAGTCAAGGAAATTGTTAAATTCCAACAGATTTGCATTACTGTGTGGTCTGATCACAATATTTATTACCTCAGATATTAAGAAGTCCATTCTGTTCACTTCTTTATATATATAGCTTCTCCAGTATTACATTCAGCTAACAATCTGATTTAAAGTTAATTTTGAAATTTCCATATTTCTTGACAACATGAGGAGACATGAAACATTGTCCTTTTTGTGTGTGGCTACAAAACCACAACATAATCACATGGCACTTTACATAGGTATGTTACAATACTTACCTTCAGTGGCGCTGTGGTTCTGTCACTGCCCATGTGCGCGACTTTGATGCCTTTAAGAGGGGGGCGGATTTAAAATGCGGTATTTCGGAAGCCTATTCAAATCGATCTTGAACAGTCTATTTAGTTGAAGAAGAAAAATCGGTTTGACTGCCGTTCTCTGAAGTGATTTTTAAACTGTGCTTGCTAATTTAATTGCTCTAGTAAATTAAAAAGCATCTTCTAAACCCGTGAACACCGACAACGGGACGGACCTCACGTGGGGGACAAGGCAAGGTACACAGTTTAGTTTTTCATTAAAAAGTGCTTCTTAGGATATTTTTAATCAAAATTTCACATTGCGAGAAGGTGATTTATTCCCCATACGAACCGGCAGAATTTTTCCTGCCGATATGGGGTTTAAATTCGCAGCAACAGCAACATTCCAATCGATCGCGTTCCAGAAAATCCCACTCACAAGATGATTAAAATGGCTATTAATTTACGGGAATTAAACAATAAATTCCTTCACTTTGGCCTATAAATTAATGACAATGACATTTAAAATGCATGTTATATTGTCAATTCTTGTGTGAATGTTATTTACTTAGGCTATTTAAAAATGTTAATCTTTTCTTAAAAAATTGATAGATATTTAGATCTAGTAATTGAATTTTGTAATTAGCTACAATTGGATAACTAACTAATTATATGCTTTAATTTCAGGTCATCCAAGTAAGATTGTTTCATATTTATTTCAGAATACTTCAATCTATAATAACTGAAAATGTCTTTCAGTTCTCTCAATTTTTAAGAAAGTTATGGGCTTTTGACTGTCCTCGATCACAGCTTTTGTGTTAAGTCAATGGAAAAGCAATAGGGAACAAGATGCTAATTTCCGAGTATGAAAATGGCCATAACTTTTTTAATACTGAAGATATGAAAGTGAATTAGGTGTCAAATTAAACTTCTTTTTGTGTTTAATCTGATGGGATAAATTGCAGACTTGAGTTAAGGGCCTGTCCCACAGCATGAGACTGCATGCGGTGAGCGCGACCTAACGTGGTCGCTTGAGCCATACGGCCTCGGGGGACCAGTCCCACTTTGATCGCCGGGGCCATATGGAGTTGTGCGGGGCTGTTCAAAATCCCGCGTGGCAACGGCCGACAGGCCCGCAGCCCCATTGAGGCCATTCTCAATGTCAACGTATGCAGTGTCATGGCGCCATATGCAGCGTCTGGATGCCATATGCAGCATATTGATGGCGTACGCCTAGCGCATGGCATTGCGCAATGACGTCACTGCCCGGCGTGCCGTTGCGTGATGACATTACCGTCCAAATTCACTCAGCCCGCCTTCTGCCCAGCTGATTGGTGTGTATGATGTCGGGACCAGCCTCGCACAACTCCATACGGCTGCACGGTTTGAAGTGGAATCGGCCCTGCGAGGCCGTACGGCTCAAGCCACCACGTTTGGTCATGTCACCGCATGCAGTCGCATGCTGGTGGGACAGGCCCTTTAATTTACTCTTGTTGCAGGTCTAGCTAAAATGTCTTATTGTACTTAGCTTGATTGCAACACATTTCAAGCATCTTGAGATACAAAAATATTTTTGTGCCCTACTCTTTTTATTAAGTATTAGATATTGATTGCATGTAAAGTTCCAATGATTTATATTAAGGGCCTTGAAGATGAAAAAACAAGAGTGATTACGAGAATGAATTGGTCTCTTTGAACAAGGCTCATCATATCAGTTCCCTCTGCAAATCTATCATGCCTACTTTAAATATTCTCCATCACAATTGCTAAAATTGCAGTTTTAATTATCACACCTCAAATTGAGTTAATGCAGTGATATTTTTTGTGATAGTACACTAAAGATTACCAGCATCTCTAAAAGGTTAAAAACTAGAGTGATGTGCAACAACCAATAGCATGACATGAACTTGTGTATGCACAATGGCACCTTTCTTTCTGCAATAAGAAAACAGGGTGAATATATCATTACATACCAGTGAAAAGCCACGGCCTTTGCAGATTGAGAAATTCTGGATGGATTTGATATTTTCAGCTTTGGAACGAAAATGGCATTTTATCTTTTTTTTCCCCCCTGCTCCTGCTCCTGCTCCTGTAATGAGTATTGCAGATGAGTTTATAGATATTTTGTAGAGGTGAGTTTATTTGTCACTTCTAATCCATTTGGCTTGGATTATGCCTTGCATCAGATATTGGCAGACTGGGTGAACTAATTGGCAATAGACAACACTCTCTTTGGTGGTTCCTCAAGATTTATTTTCTGCTTTACATATACTGCAGTGTTATCTGGTAGATTAAGGTTCTAAAAGGAACCTGTGGTAATGATAATAAGCAAATCTGTCATTACTCCAATGTGATTATGTGGTGCAGGAGAATAATATGAACCTTCTTCAACTGGTTTTACAAACAAGTGTGACTCAACTGCAGCGACCATTTTCAATGCTTTAATGTTTTTTTGTTATTCGTGATAATGTGGTTCATTGACAACCTGATACATTAACAAATAGCATCTAATTTACTTTAGGGCAGAATAAAGCAGGAAAAGCACCTTGCAAGTCAGTGCTGTCAACTCAAAGTATACAATAAAATAGTTTGGACCAATTAATAGCCTTGAGGGCAAGGAAAGTTTGGGCCCAAATTACTGTTGCCAGTTCTATCTTTTAATAGCTAAGCAAGCTGAAGTGGATGAGTTTTTTTCAGCGATCACTATTATAGCCTTAAAATATTTTGAATAACATACTTCACAAGAACAAATGCCAAATTACAGAAGAGAGCAAATCTAGCATGATGACTCCATCAATTTTACATTGACAACATTAAGAAATACCTTGTGATTGTCCAATTGATACAGCACTAGATTGAGAAAATCTCCAGCCTTGCTATTGCAGCTGTGTAATGATGACTACCTCCAAGCTACATTTGACTGGATATTTCATTATATCCTTTATTGGCTGACTAAAGCTGGATTACTTAGAACAATACCCAATTGGATTCCCTACAAATTGTCATGAAGTTAAAGGTATCAGAACTATAATAGAACCAGCTCCCATAAAGGCCAAGCTTAACTGAATGTGACTTTTCACAGTTTCAGAAGGACCTTTGAATAGCATATTACACATGACACTGACAACAGACACATTGGAGGAGGAAGGGGAGTGGAGGGGAGTTGCAGAGGAGAGACTACATTTATTTAGTCAGAGGGTAATGAAGCTGTGAAATTCATTGCCCAAAGAGTGTGGAGGCCAAGTCAGTGGGTATTTGTTAGGTGGAGATTGACAGATTCGTCATTAGTACTGGTGTTTGGGGGGAGACGAGAAGAGAATGGGGTTGAGAGGGAAGGATAGATCACCAATGATTGCATGGCGGAGTGGACATGATGGGCTGAAAATGGCCCAATTCAGCTCCTATAACTTATGAACATCAGGAGAGGGACAAAGTTTTGGATTCACATCAAATGACATGAAATTCCTCAACAGAGATATACACACCAGAGGAAGGCCCAGTGTACCTTCACATTCACACAAAGGAACATAGAACTTCCAATTAGAGAGGTATATAAATGGGTAGATGTTCTCCACACCAAAGGCACTAGGAGCCAGGTCAGAGACACCAGAAGAAGAGCCCGGCAGTGACTGGCTCCAACTGTCTTTGCCAGACGTTTCAAATCCCACATTTTCAAAAATGAGCATTTTCTTGACCTCACAAGATATATCAGGGTGAGCTGCAAATTGAAAAATATTATCATGATCCACTTCAGTAGTTTGATGAGGAATTCATTCACATGTGTTGCAACATGTATATCCGACAAAGAAGAGTAAGAATGATTATTATGTAATTTGAGCTCTCTCAACTGATTACTGAGGAAACTATCTTGGTTCAGCATCACGGTGTGGTGTCCATGTGGATTGAGGTCGATGATTTAGCAGGACCATTAAAAATAATATGTCGCTGTTAGGGGATCCCTTTTTGCATGTCAAACCAATGCTTCCCTCCTCCATTGTGATGGGAGACAAGACTGCTGCTATTCTTTAAGTCTTTACATAGTAACTTTCCTCTTCCACAAATTTATGCTCTTATTCAGACTGTGTCTCGTGTCCAGCAGTCTCCACATTAGAAAGTAGGTCTTCCTCCTGCACCGGTTGGCACATTTGGATACACGTTGAGCTACAAATAACCTCTGGAATGGAAGGCACCCCTGGAATGATACATGCACCAGAATCTCATTCTCAAAGCAGTGGCATATTCCACAATGAGTATAGCACATGTGTGGCCCTCCTTGCACCAACACTCACCAGCTGAATTGCAGCATCATTTTATGTGAGGATCTAGGCGAGTAAAAATAGAATTTTCTTCTCCGCCAGAATTGATTCCACCATGCAGTGTTGAGGTCAGAGAATGTGCAGTAGTTTGGTCTTCCTAAAGATGAACCCTTCACACATGATTCCCAGAAATATGGCATTGGTCATGATATATTCTTCTGATGGTCCATAGTCACATGAATGCTGAACGAGTAAAAATGTTAACAGTCAATAAAAATGTCCATGCCTGAAACGATATCCCTTTTGGGTATGCGAGTGGTACTTATACCTAAATAGAGCAAAGTTATTTGTTTTGCATACAATTCCGTAAAATCATACAACACATAAACACAAGCATACCTAAGAATGAGTACAACAATTGTAGTGTGAGAATAATAGGTGACACTGAAGCAGCAAGAGAGTCACCTCATTCCCGGTGCCATCTTGCATCCTTTAACTTTCAAAGTTCTTAACATTATTATCTTGGTTTTAAAGGCCTGTTTTCTTGGTAGCAACAATGATTCGATGCTTCAAGGGCTGATCTGGCCATGTGATGTTGTTGATGTACTCCACTGGCACACTGTGCCTCTGCAGGCCATGTCTGATCCGTTTGCCAACCGACCTATGTGGGGCCTCCAGCGGCACCCAATCCCTGTGATGCCCGAGCTGCTGCAGGGCATCCAGATGCCCACACCACAGGCACACTGTTCCTTGCTTCCTGTAACCACCAGTTCACTTCCATTGCCAGGGACCCACCTGCAACCATTTCACAGACTCCCAGAGCCCTTATGAAGGGTGATAGAGGCAACTCCACAACCCGCTCACCAGCAATGATCCTCTCGTCTGTCCACCACTGTCAGTACCTTGTAGGCAATCGTCGATGATGGCTGTTTGTACTCATGCATAATCAACAATGCCACTGAAGTCCAGTGAAATCTGAGAGGCCACATGTTTCTCACTCTGATCAAAGTACAGGTGGTCAGGTCGATTTGCTATAACATGTGTTTCCAAGAAGCAAACTGAATACAATGCAGTTAATTAAATAGGGAACACTATTTGCATTGCGTGGGCTACATTGGTTTAAGTATAACATGATTTCAAAGGACAAAGGACATTTAATATCACATACACCAATTGGTGCAGTGAAATTGGACTTGCCAATGCATCAAAGAACATCAAAGAATTTAACAATAAACATTAAAACATCCCCCCACAATGGTTCCCACTGTGGAGGAAGGCAGCAAAGTCCAGTCTCATCCCCAGTTCACCCATAGTCGGGCCTATTGAGGCCTCCGCAGTCGCCGCTATGGCAGCCCAATGCTTCAGGCCCTCTCACCGCATGATGTCGGGTGAACACTTTCAGTAGCTCCGAGTGTCTGGAGTGGCCGCTTCCTCCCCGGAGTTCACAGCTCCCGAAGTTCATGGCGATCTCGTCATAAGATCCCAGGCTCCGCGGTGTTTAAAGCTCAGTGCCGCCCGCCTGCGGCTGGAAGCTCCACAGACCACAGGCCGCAGCTCCGTAATGTTGCAGTCGGCGGTCCCAACCCTCCGGAGCCCACCGCACGGCGACCCGGGCAAGGCACCGCCCGCTCCATAATGGCGCTGCAACATTGTGGCGCTGCCCCGAAGTTGAAGTCCCAGCCGGTCCCCGCCGGAAACGCTGCTCCAGACTGCCGGTAGGCCTCGAGGAAGGGCGAAGATACGGCCTGGACAAAAACCGCATCTCCCACCAGGTAGGGACTGAGAAAAATAGTTTCCGCCTTCCCCCCCCACCCCCCACCCCCCACATAAAAAGACTAAAAGCCCTCCAAAACCAAACACTTTTAACTAACTAAAAATGTTTTAACTAAAAACAGCTGCAGGCAGGGCATGCATATTCTACGTGCCCCCTACAATACGATTTCAAATGGGAATTAGAGATTAAAATTTACCTTGGATATATACAAGCTAAAAAAAAACAAGCATGGGGAAAATAACTTTTCATATAACCTTCCCATGGTAATCAATCACCATCGTCAGTTAAGAACGCAGCTGTTAAGTTCTCTGTGGTTGGCCATTGAAAATGACAAGCAACCGCATCTATTGACACTTTTACAGAAATAGTCTATTGAACAATGTAACACAAAGCGTTTAGTTTTTTTTTTTAGCTTGCAGCTTCAAAAATAAACATATCTATTATAAATGCCTTTGAAAATTCTGCAGGAAAAATAATTTTCTTATTGTGTCTGAAACTCTAGCCCGATACCCCTTTTTTTCCAACAAATTTGAAAAGAAACAGGGATTGGCTGCAGTCACATGGAAAAATTAAGCAGTTCTTTAAATCCCATTCAAAATCACGTTAAAACCAATTCAGCACATGCGATACAAATAGTGTTCCCTATTTGACATGTTATAACAAGTCTACCTAATCACCTGTAATTTGATCAGAGTGAGAAATGTGTGGCCTCTCAGTGAGGAACCTGAGAGTCAATATGTAACCCCTCATAGAGTAAGCAGTACAAGTGAGAGGCCAAAAAATGCCTGTAATATTTTATATATCTCTCAAATTACAGTGTTGGATCATGTGAGTTTATGAAGATATTATTCAACAGATTGATCCATGCAGGATGTACTTTCTCTGAAGGCACTGAGGGAGTAGGCTCCTCACTGGTGGGTATGTTTTTATCCCCTGACTGAGTTCCCTAACCAACCTGAGTAGCACCTCATTGCTATATTGATGCCACTAATAAAATAGTAAATACACAATTCTCCAGAAAGCAGCCTCTGTCAGTGGTAGCATGCACTGTAGATTTTGGAAGGTTTTGCCTAACCTACGGTCAGTTCTAAAACAGCAAGTCTGGGTGATGTCTGTAGAGTCTTCCTCTAATGAATGACAAATGCAACAATATCAAGTTTAGTGTAGTTTAATCAAGGTACTAGGAACTGCAGATGTTGGTTTACAAAAAATAGACAAAAAGTAGTGGAGTAATTCAGAGGACAGCATCTCTGGAGAATGTGGATAGGTGACGTTTTGGGTCTGAAGTAGGTTTCTGACAAAAACAACACCCATCCATATTCTCCAGTGATGCTACCTGGCACACTGAGTTACTCCAGCATATTGATCTCCCCATTCACACCAGTTCCATGTTCTCCCACTTTCCTATCCATTCAATAGACAATAGGTGCAGGAGTAGGCCATTTGGCCCCATCGAGCCAGCACTGCCATTCAATGTGATCATGGCTGAATTTTCAACGTGAAAATTCCCCAACAGGGCCAATTTTTAGAGAGGCCAATTAACCTACAAACCTGAACATCTTTGGGATGTGGGTAGAAATTGGAATCTCCAGAGGAAACCCATGTAGTCACGAGGAGAACAAGCGCATTCTAAACAGACAACACAAAGTTCAGGAAAGAACCCAGCTGTCTGGTACTGTGAGGCAGCAGCTCTACCATGTACTGATTCCATTCAATCTTGCACCCCAATGCTCTGATGACACAAATGGTGACCTAATTGAAAATATATTCAACTATGCAAAAACATCATGCATCAAAACTGATTAGTGCAAGGAAGACCTGATCCAATTATCAATGACCATGAATTAAACACAAGGATAATTTCCTGAATGTTAATTCTACCTTCGTACAAATTGTGCATTTAAAACAGTCATCAACTCTCTCAAATTGGTTATATTTACAATTTACAGCAGCCAATTAACCTACAAATCTGTACGTCTTTCAAGTATGCAAGCAAACCAGAGCACCCGGAGAAAACCCACTTGGTCACAGGGAGAACATGCAAACTCCGTGCAGATAACACTCATTGTCAGGATCGAACCCAGGTCTCTGGCAATGTAAGGCAGCAATTCTACTGCTGTGCCACTGTGCTGAAATCTTGTTTAGTGTAATATTGGAGATATGTAAACCAAGAATTACAGAAGCAGCACAAAAACTTACTTGACTTGATGATCCAACAGTTACCCCGAATTAGTCGACATGTTAATTTTCCAATTTGTCCATTATATTTGTGGTCTACCTCTTTGCCATTGCTTCTTGTGCTGAGAGTGCTTTCTCTTGCAGAAGTGAGTTCTGTTTGCTATTAAACAGCCTGGCAACAATACCGAATGAATAAATATTTCAACCATCACCGAAACAAAAAGTATTTAACATTATACACAACAAAATAAAGACAACAGATGCCATACATATGAAACAGATTCAGAAACAGATAATGCTAGAATTATCTTGCAATGTATTCACCAGTTATGGAAGGTAGACGAGAAGGTAGAGCAGAATTAATGGTTTGAATATGCACCATTTAACATGAGTGAAGAGCAGTATTTAATGACGAGCAGGAAAATGGGAAAGATAATTGAAGAAAAGGAGATGGATTGGCAAAAAGCAACATGGTCCTGAACCTCCTTGAATATAATTACCAGATAAATTAGGCCAACAGTTATGCTTGTTGAAGTGCTGATAGGGCAATTGAAAACTGAACTTGCATATCCTGTGAAATTTGTTTGCCAACACCAGATTGCAAAAAAAACACACTACGAATCAAGGATTATGCAGGAATGTAAAAAAAAACATTTCTCTGAGATTGATAATGATTAAATAGTAAATATATTTTAGTAGCAGTATATTTTTTAGCAATTAATGAAAAATATATTACCCTCATGCTCCAGAAACATTATTCATTCATCTCAGTAGCTATGGACCAGGCTGCAACTTAACTTCCGTGCATGAATGTACACCAAGAGTTGCCAGCAATGTATTTTAAATGTTACGGTCTGATTGTGGATTGAATGTGTTAATGTGGGTGGATCTGTTGTTGTGGGCAATATTTTGATGGAAAGATTCCAGAAATTCACAGAATTGCTTACTAGGAGGATTAATTCAAGCTGATCTTCAGTTAAATCAGAGATCAGCAGCAATAAAACTGTGCTCAGTGCTGACAGCAAAATCCTTGACCCGTGTCTGTTTGTCAGGCTTTTCGGATAAAACTTGGCTGCCAGAATCATTCAAGACAAAACCAACTTGCAATTAGATCTTTGTAAGAATGTTTTAATAAGAAAAATGTGAGATATATGACTGTGAGATGCTTGGATAAGGAAAACCATATAGGAAAATGGACACTCCTTACTGTTATTATAGAGACAGCCAATTTCTCATTCAAATAGGGTGGATTCTCTCATATGGGACTGCTGGAAACCCACAATTCTTTCATCACACTTTTGACTCTTTCTTCGTCACTCTCGGCTGGTGATCATTTTACCTTATGCACTGCCTCCCAGACTGTCCTTATGTTTCTTGTTCTCTAATTTGTCCCTCCCCTCACTCTCACTCCATTTTTCTCTTGCTCTCGGTTTCTGCCACATGCCCTCCAACCCACGCTCCTCTGTTCATGCTGTCCCCTCTCTCTCTTCCTTCCACAACATATCCTTAAGGGCCTGTCCCACCAGCATGCAACTCTATGCGATGAACGCGATCAAACTAGAAGCGGGGGCCGCGCGGAGGTCGGGTGATCCCCTATACAAGGCCGTTCCCACCAGCATGCGCCTGTATGCGGCAAGCGCAACCAAACCGGCAGTAGGGGCCGCGCGGAGGTCGAGTGAGTGGCGCAACGCGGCGCAAAGTGAGGCGAACTTGGAGCGAAGTCTAAGGTAAGTTCGCCAGGACAGAGAGGGACACACAGAGAGGGGCACTGAGGCACACACACACACAGGACCACGGAGCCACACACATAGAGGGTCACGGAGGCACTTACAAATAGGTTCACGGAGGGACGATGTCGGGGCGGTGTGTAAATGTCGAGGCAACTGCGAGCCAACAAGCCGTTGCCGCGCAGAATTTTCGGACATAGTCAGTTTTTCGGAGACCCGCGCGGTGTCGGGACGAACTCGGGATGAACTCCGCACAATTCCGCATGGCTCCGGCGATCGAAGTGGGACTGGCCCTGCGACGCCGGACGGCTCAAGCGACCGCGTTAGGTCGCGCTAATCGCATAGAGTTGCATGCTGGTGGGACAGGCCCTTTACTCACTTGAGTCAATCACTTCCGGGTCTCTGCCCTATCACGCTCATTCCCTTTGTACTCTACAGCCCTCCCTCTCCCTTGCATTTTTAAATATGTTCAACATCTGACTTTATCTGGTTCTGATAAAAGATCACCAAATGTCAGCTCTATTTATTTTTCATCTGAAGCTGACTGACCTGCTGGGGGTTTCCATCATTCATTCTTTTTTTTATTTCAGTAGCTGTCTTAGGCTTGTACGATGCCTAAGGTAGACATAGTATTCACCTGTCAGCTTTACCCATTTGTTTCAGACCCTCTGCATGAAGAATACCAGCCTGATGAGTTGTTTATTTTGTAAACTATAGGGAGACCATATTTTTATTTCTTTGTTGCCTGTGTTTTGTTTCTTTTCCAGGTCAGGGCATAACATTTGTAGTTGGGAATCCATTATTTTTTTTGTATGGGGAAAGCAGGCTTACAATAAAAATAAAGAAATCCCTCACAGTGCAAAACTGTTGTCATCCCTTTTATCCCCAATGGACACTGAACATTAAGAAGTTGGCGTCAGGATCCAGTCATGAAAATTATTGCCAGGTGATTTCTTCGGAAAAATTTCAAAGTAATCATACGAAGAAAATTGTAGAAAGGCACATTCCACCTAGTTCTGCAAACACCTCCCCAGAAATTCCTGCTTAAATTAACATGGTATTTTGCTCTTTGATTGATAAAACTTAAAAATAAATTTTTATACAGTGTAATCGCTGAGGTGCTACATGGGGAGTCAGGAACAGGAGATTTGAAACACGCACGATGTGACCAAGGGGCATAAAGACAAATTAACTAATGACTTCAAAATGAACTGGCAGTGCAATTAAATTATTGATTGAATTGATTGAAAGATGCAACATGCAAATCGGCTCGAGAGCCCACAGAGTTCATGCCATCTATCGGTCACCTGTTCTCATTAATTCTATGTTATCCCACTTTCCCATACACACTAGGGGCAATTTATAAAGACAATTAACCATACAAACCTGCATATTGGGATGTGGGAAGTAACTAGAACACCTGTGGGAAACGCACAGTTATAAGGAGAACATGCAAAATCCACACAGACAGCTCCCAAGATCAGCATCGTAACTCAGATCTCTGGAGCTGTGAGGCAACAGCTCTACCAGCTGTGTCACTCTGCCATCTTCATTGTCATCTACCTTGCTAGCCAGAAGCCTGAGTTCAAATTTCATCATGAATGTTGTAAATTAAAATTCAGTTAATAATCTGACATTTAAAAATAATTTGTATACATGGATGATACCAATGACTAATAAACGTCTACAGATGCACCATAAAAAGGTACTCTCAGGTTACATTATAGCTTAGTTTGGGAACAGCTGTCCCCAAGACCGTTAGTGTTCTGTCTGATTCACCTCTACCCCACTGTGGACATTGTCTAAGGAAATAATGTGCTATAATGCTGAGAACTACATTTGGCACACTGTAATTTCCCCTTTGTGCTATCAATTGGATTTGAGTTTGATGATTTATTTATGCATAGTATATATGATCTTCTTGGTTAGCATGTAAAATAAAGCTTTTCACTGTACAGGTGACAATAATAAACTTAAGCCTAAATTGAAGGACTCTTCTTCAACCATCCTTTGTTGAACAATGGACTAGATTTTAACAGAGTACTCAGGACAAATTATGGTTTCCCATTTAATTCCGAAATATGATGATATTTTTTCTCCTGCATACATTCAGAGTCTTTACAACATGCTTTTCCAACGCGTAATAGGTCTTTCAATTTTTAAGGCAGAAGTAGATAGATTATTGATGTGCACAGGGATAGAAAAGATACTGTGGTACACAGGAATGTAGGGTTTAAGTTACTATCAGATCAGCAATTATCCTATACATTGGATGAGTGGATTTGAGGGGCTGGTGACCAATTTATGCTCCTAATATGTATGCATATGAAATATCTGACTTTAACTATTAGTCTATTAAATGTAGACACAACAGCCAGTGGAATTGCTATCCCATTCACCCTATCAGCTCCCTTTAATTCAGAATACTTCAAGCAAATTATTTATTAAACTACTAAATTCCAGGAAACACCACCTGAGATGTTTTTCTTGATTCCAAATATCTTTCTGGGTAATCTATGCTGCTCTCCTTCTAATGCTATTGATCCTCTTTGATACATCAAGATTTGCCTGCTGTTCTCCAAGAGTAACAAGAGTATTTGGCTGCAACTAAACTCACACCCTCGCCTTCCAGGAGGACAAATGAAGTGGATTCAATGGAACATGTCACCCTCCAAATCATGCTCTCCTGACATGGAACTTTATTTGTAATGTAAAGTTTTAACATACTATGTCAGCTAAACGGAAGTTATCAGCTAAATTAGCAGCACTTCAAACTTTGCCTAGGAAAACAATAAGATGTTTTGGAAGAATACATAGACATCCTTGAATAACCCCTTTCTTCCCATATCTTGTCTTGTCTGTATTTGAAGTAACAAAATGTGAATAGCCTTAAAAAAAAATCCATTCAGACACTCATGGTCAGTTTAATAATTGGCTCCACCAATTTATAAAGTTGGATGCATAAAAGTAAAGATCATTTTTGTTCAGATGCAAAGTATCAAAGAGAACTGAATTTAGTGGTACATTTGTTGAAAATACGCTGTTCAAAGCAATGACGCCTGAAAAACAGATTGTGATCCATATTGTTTTCAATATCAACCATGTTCATCTATATTTATAGTTGATTTCAATAACACATAGTCTCATACAACCTTTCAATAACTTATACAGTCCTTTACAAAACGCCAATTTGTTCGCCTACAAACATTATACTCTGTCGGACTCTGCATCAGGTTTGCCATATAGTGTGGAATTCCTTATGTGCTTTGGCAATCTTTGAGAGACTCTCAATTACAAAGACACAGCAAGATCAATATAGAATATATCTGGAATTCATAATGGTATTTTATCATTCAAAGAAATATCAAGCTTTTAATTGGATTAACATTAGATTCAACTACTACTTTAGGCTGAGTGCAGTGAAACTTGGGAAGAGTAACAAACAGTTCAGATCCTCACCCCACTTTATTATTCAAGAGCTGATTTGCACCTTAACTACATTTATCTGCCTAGACTATTAATACCATTGATTAACAAGAAATAAGTGTGCAAAATTAGAGCACATGGTATTGGGGGTAGGCAATTGATAGAGAGAACTGGTTGGCAGACAGGAAGCAAAGAGTAAGAATTAACAGGTCAGTTTCTGAATGGCAGGCAGTGACTAGTGGGGTGTCACAATGCTCAGTGATGGGACCCCAGTTATTTACAATGTATATTAATGATTTAGACAAAGGAATTAAATGTGACATCTCCAAGTGTGCGGATGACACAAAGCTCGGTAGCAGTGTGGGCTTCGAGGAAGATGCTATGAGGCTGCAGGGTGATGGATAGATTGGGTAAGTAGGCAGATGCAGTATAATATGGATTAAATGTGAGTTATCCACTTTGGTAGCAAGACCAAGAAGGCAAATTATTATCGGAATGGTGTCAGATTAGGAAAAGCGAGAGGATTTGAGTATAGGAGCAAGGAGGTCCTACTGCAGTTGTACATGACCCCGATGAGACCACACCTGGAGTATTGTGTGCAGTTTTGGTCTCTTAATATGAGGAAGGACATTCTTGCTATTGGGGGAGTGCAATGCAAGTTCATCAGGTTAATTCCCAATGATGGCGGGACTGACATATGATGAAAGAATGGGTCAACTCGGCTTATATTCACTGGAATTTGCGGGGATCTTATAGAAACATGTAAAATTCTTAAGGGATTGGACAGGCTAGATGTAGGAAAAATGTTTGCGATGTTGGTGGAGTCCTGAACCAGGGGCACAGTTTAAGAATAAGGGGTGGACCATTTAGGACTGAGATGAGAAAAATCTTTCTCACCCAGAGAGTTGTGAAACTGGAGCGTTTTCTGCCACAGAAGGCAGTGGAGGCCAATTCACTGGATGTTTTAAAGAGAGAGTTGGGTGTAGCTCTCAGGGCTAAGGGAATTAAGGGATATGGGAAGAAAGCAGGAACGGGGTAGCGATTTTGGATGATCAGCCACGATCATATTGAATGATGGTGCTGGCTTGAAGGGCCAAATGGCCCACTCCTGTGCCTATTTTGTATGTTTCTATGTTTCTAAATAATCATAATTTTGCTTTTACATATGTATCTACTTAGCTTCAACTGCCTTTTTGGGGATGATCTTTCAGATTTCCATTATCCATACTGTCTGACTGCAATCATAACAAAGTCAAAATCAAAGCAAGTGGATCACAGTAGTTATCATCATTAGAACTGCAGAAGCAGAGCTCAAATGTTCTGCATGTCTGATGGCTTCTGGCATTGTCCCACAAAAAGTCCTCCACATTATTCAGAGTAGCTCTAAAATGAGAATTTACAGTATGTGCACTTGGAATACCATGTGTAGTTTGGTTGCCTAGCTAAAGGAGGGATGTAATTAAGCTGGAAAGGCAGCAGAAACGTCTCACTGAAATATTACTGTTTTGAGGGTTTGAATTAAAAGGAGAAATGGAATATGCTCAGGCAATTTTCCTTGGAGCCTAAGAGATGGAGGTTTTGTAAATTGCTCATTTCTAAGCTTCGCCCATTCCAGTTTCAGTAAAAACACTGAATCAAGCACTTGAAACAACTACATTTTATTTTAACAAAAGCGCATTACAGTTCAACTACTGAACCTATCCCACCGCGGGTTTGATCCTCGTATCTGCCTGTTCAAGCCCTCTAGGCCTCGCTCAGACAGAGACATTCCAGATGTTCATGCAGTCACAAGCGCACTCCCAGAAGATTGACACTTGACTTCATGGTAGTGGACTTTTATATGTCCCAAGACCTCGAGGGGCCGAACCACATGGGGGTGGTCTCTCAATAATCCAATTACAGATATTGATTAACCTCATACATAACAGACATTTCCCTAACCCAATAATACAGCAGCTCAATACATTGTATTCAAACCGGACTTCGCAAAGAAGCCAACTTAGAAACATTTACCCTGATCTGCCAGAAACCCAGACAAGGCTCAATTCCTCATCCAATCAACACTCAGCAAAGTAGAACTCTGAAACATAATTTACAACTATTTGCAAGGTGTATGTCTTGTTTGCAGCCATCCAATCAATTCTATACATTTTGCACCTAATTGACAGGGTCTGCAGATGGTCTTATTCTTTTCTTTCAAATTGTATCTAGGCTCTAGATACACTGGCACCACTCCGCAGCTTGTCCCAGCTCTGCAGAGAGCAATTCCAAGTTGACCAAATCTCCCAGCAGCCCTGAAGCTTTTACTCCATTTTGAAGTCCTAGCCTCTCCAATTTACCCAGGATTAACAGTTTGACCTTACAGCAGGATATAAAATCATGAGGGGCATTGATGTGTTCATGGCCCTTGAATGGTTAATATCTAATTCCCAGACTATGGCAGTCTAAAACTAGAGAGCATTAGTTAAAGGTAAGAAGGGAAAGATTTAAACAGGAGTTTAGGTGCAACTTCATCACACAGACGGTGGTGGGCATGGAGACATAGAGCTGGATACAATTATGACATTTAAAGACAATTGGACAGGCACATGAATGGAAAAGATTTCAGAGGGTTGTGAGAAATGGGACGAGCTCAAGTCAGCAACTTTGTTGGTTTGGATGAATGATTTGAAGGGCCTATTTCCATGTTGTACAACTCTGTGACTCTGACTCTATGCAGATGTCTGTTTTTACATACGGATTATAATTAACAGAACTTCGCATTGTAAAAAGAAACTGTTGGTGAATGCATGAAAAAACATGAGTATGATGGTTGATCAGGAATTCAATTCATTTTACTTTCCTCATGGGGACCTGCATATTAACAACCTTGATAGAATTTTAATTTTACTTCGGAGTCACGTGAGTGACTACGTGAAGAAGACCCCGCCTGGCGCTGGATCGGCATTACGTCGACGCTATCGGCAAAGGAAGAGCTGCAGAGCGCAGCTCCAGCACAGCGGTAAGGAAACGGCCCGCAGGTAAGTAAAATTATTTTACTTCCAGGGTGTTTTCTTAAAACTCCGTAGGCTGGTAGGAAACCAGCAGGAGTTCAAATAAAATAAAAATAAAAATGTTGTAAAAAAAAAAAAAAAAAAATCGCGGGTAAAACGTGCGTCCCGGGGTGTAAAAAGTCGGGACAGCAGACTATTGCGGAGCCGGTTCCGATACCGGTGGCCGATTGAGATACCCGTTAGGGAGCCTTTAGTTGCTCCACAAACAAAACTTGAAAACCCAGTGCCTAAAAAGTAAAAAGAGGCTTGAAAGGCCTGAGGTTTCTAAAAGATCCTGTAAGGTAAGCCTAAAATTGGCTAAGTATGGATCTAATGGAGGGAATACTCCAAATAATATCAACCAAGGGTCTAAGTACCCAGAATATTCCCAGGCAGCCCCTGAGGGGGTTCCATATCGTGAATATGGTGCCAATTCGAATTGGGAATTTGAAACCCCAGTGCCTGGGTATGGACTGGAGGAAGTCTCCTTGAACGAGTTTCAGGAGTACCAGGGCTGTATGAGACAGACCCTGAAAGTGGTGTTTGTGGTCAGAAGTACCCACCACAATGCAAATCCAGGTGTGTCTGAGGGGCACAAAGTTACTATACCTGGTGGAGGCGGTGAGGCCATGGAAGGAACCTGGCGGCCAATGTTAATTATATGGTCTCTCACCTGCCTCAAGAAGCTGTTATGGTTGAAACAGCAGATTTGCATTTAAACATGTGCTCGCTTCGGCAGCACATATACTAAAATTGGAATAATACAGAATATAACAAACATTAGGATGCGCAAGGATGACGCAAATGCATGAAGCATTTCCAAAAACACCTTTAAGAAGGTACCTGGTAAATCCGGGTTTTGGGCGCCAATGTCAGCAATTATGCGGGCGCAGGAATTACGATTAAAAGAATCCTCAAACTAATTGGCATCACTGTCTTTTAAGACAAGCTGGAAGGTTGTGGAATGACTAAAGTTCAGAATAAAACAAAATATGTTAGGTTTATTCTGCAAACTCATTTGAGTTAAATTATATAAATGGAAGATTGCCATTCGGCCTCTTTTACATCCAAAGATTTACAGGACAAGCAATGTTCAAACTCCTGGTTATTGATTCGGAGGAAATCTGTTTAAGCAAATTAAGTATGGATGAAGGGGAAAAAACTGTTGGTCTTATGAAACCCTTCAGTTGGCCAGTAGGCTGGTCATATGGAAAAGGGATTTGATTTCAGCCGAGGCAGGAGTATGATAAGGAAGAATTTCCAGCCAGCAAATCGCTTCTCGGCTTTTTGGCTAAGATTAAGTATGGTATCTGTTCTTATCGGTTTAAATCTGATACGTCCCTTATCTAGGGACCATATATTAAATAAAATAACGAATGTACACCCATATTTTGGGTAAGGAGGTAATTTCGTCAAACAGTTGGAGAGGTACAAAACTTAATCCTATTAAAGAAGGATGTTTGGATGAACCTCAGATTGGTGGTAGACTCCAAATGTTGATGATGAAGAGGTATGGATCCATTGGGACACAATAACCTTATCATTCTTCATGTTTATAGTCTTGTAATAATTCAAATTGACAAAGACGTAAGAATTGTGTGAGGAAGGAGGTATTGAGAAACAGGAAAGGATCCACAACAATTGTATCAAATATTTCCCCAGACCGTAGAAGATGGGGTTGTAGAATCATGTTAGATCTCATACAATTAAATATATTGTCCAGTTTAAATTTTTTAAATGGACACATTCAACACTGCAATACAGCAGGTATCAACAGGTGGTTATATGGCTACAATAAATTGAAGAGATGCATATTTCGGTCCCAATTCACCATAATTTCATAGGTAATTAAAGTTTATGGATGAGACAGTTTGTGGTACTACAAGCTTTGCCTTTAAGGATTAAGCCAGCATTTGCACTGCTTTAGGCACAAAAGTACATCGTTATGGCTTATCTAGATGACATTTAATTGTCAATGCTAATCAGGAGCCAGGTGGAAAATTAGTCTCAGCAACTACAAGTTGTTTGAGAAGTTGGGTTCCTGATCCATCCAACAAATCTAAGTTACAGCAATCCCAAACCATTGAATATCTGGGGTTTAAGATTAACTCAGTTACCATGTTGGTAACTTTACCAATGGATAAGTGTTGGATTTGACAAATGTGTGTCAAGACCTGATTTACAAACCTTATCCCTCCAGTGGATTGAGAATGTTCCATAAGCTGCTAAGAACTTTGTAGTTCATCAGCCAGTAGTGTTTTTGCAAAATGACAAAGTTCTCTCGGATGGGGGGGGGGGGGGGGGGGGGGGCTACGGATAATGAGACCAGCTGTAGAGGCAGATGGGCTGTCCAAGAGGAGTTATTGTTCCAAACATATGGTATTAATTATTTGGAGCTCTTGATAACATTTTATGTATTAAAAGCTTATTGCCCTTCATTAAAGGATTTGCATGTCCAAGTACAAATAGATTATACCACAGCT
Organism: Raja brachyura; assembly: GCA_963514005.1. Next base: position 49,823,574 of record OY740786.1, on the reverse strand, counting down.
GTGGCATATATCAATCACATGGGTGGTGTCAGATCAATATCATGTGATCATCTGGTAAACCAGATGTGGCAATGGTGTATGGCAAAAAATATTTGGCTTTCAGCTATTTATCTCTCGGGGAGAGACAATGTTGTGGCAGACAATAGATCACGAATATTTAAAGACAATACAGAATGGATGTTAATCCACAAAATTTCAAAATATTGTCAGTCGGTATGGAGTACCGGACATTGATCTGTTTGCATCTAGATTGAATCACCAATTGCCCAAATACGTGTCTTGGGGAACACGATCCAGGGGCAGTAGCGGTGGATGTTTTCTCGCTACACTGGGGAATTTGTTCTTTTATGATTTTCCCCATTCTGTCTCATTGGGCAATGTCTCAATAAAAAGCGCAAGACGCTGTCGAAGGCAATTTTGGTGGTGTCAGATTGGCCCACGCAGTCATGGTTCCCATTGATGCTAATATGATTATTGAACCATGTATGACAATTCCCAGTTGCGACAATCTGTTGACACAACCAGTAACAAAAGGAATTCATCCATTGCATGATCATATGTATTTGTTAATCTGCAGGTTCTGACCAGACCATTGCAAGAGTTGTACTGTGGGACAGGACCATGGATGTTATAGTTGCAGCTTGGAGGAATAGCACTAAAACAATATAAGTCGCATATAAGGAAATGGGAAGTTGTACACAGTCAAAGATATCTTATCATACTGCAAACATTTCAAATGTATTAGAGTTCCTTGCTGGGTTACAGTTTGATGAGCATTTGAGTTATAGTGCCTTTAATTGTGCTCGTAGTGCATTGTCATCCTATTTAGGACAAATTTCAGGTCGGAATTCAGTTGGGTCTCACCCATTAGTATCCCGATTCATGAAAGAAATTTCAATAAAAATCATCCTAAACCCATATATACAGGGATTTGGGATGTTAGCATTGTTCTCACTTTGTTTAAACAATGGACTCCAATTAATTCAATGTCTTTGCAGAAATTAACATTCAAGGTGGTAAAGTTAATGGCATTGGTATCAGCTCAAAAAGAGTACAAGCTTTGCAGTTGTAACGGTTGGATTACATTCATGTGACTACAGATAACATTATGTTTTATGTTTATGACTTGATCAAACAAAGCAAACCAGGAAGAACTGGAATGAAGGTAATGTTTAAAGCATATCCTATTGATGAAACATTGTGTGTGGTTAAGCATTTAACTCAATACATTGAGGTAACCAAAATCTCAGAGGTTCTGAGAAAGTGTTATTAATAACACACAAAAAGCCACATACAAAAGGTTTAGTTCAAACTATTTCTGGATGGTTTGTGTCTAGCAAGAATAGATACTGATGTGTTTAAATTTCACTCCACTAGGGCGGCAGCTACGTCCGTGGCAAAGGTACAGGACGTGCTACTCGATAAAATTTTAGAGGCCGCAGGGTGGTCTAGAGAAGAGATTTTCAAAGTTCTAGAATAAACCTGTTGCCACGGTGCCAGGTTTGGACACACAGTAATGGGTTCTCTTTAATGCTTGCTTTGTTTTATATTATCGATTTATATTATCGATTTATGTTACCATTGACAACATTTATCAATTTATTTTGTAATTTTCCCCTAAGATAGAGGGGTTATTATTAAAAAATTGTTCTTTTTTATGCTTAAAGGACTTATTACATAAATTGTAACAATGTCCTAAAAATACTATTTACTCACTACTGTTTTGACTAAACAGAGTCGTATGAAATGAATTTACGACATGAAAGACACAGAGCTTCAAAATCTTCACGTAGTCACTCACGTGACTCCGAAGTAAAATAGTGAGATTAAACGAGAATTTACCATTTCGAAGTTTGATCTTTATTTTATGAGGAGTTACGATGAGGGATTTCGTGCTCTCCACTCCCAACCCTCATAATGTAAATGATCATCTGGTAGTTCTAGTCTATTTTGAGCCTTACTATTTTACTTCGGCTATTGGTTTCTGTGTTTTTCATGCCGCTGCTTTGAAGTATGCTGATCCAGCGCCAGGCGGGGTCTTCTGCACGTAATCCCTCATCGTAACTCCTCATAAAATAAAGATCAAACTTCGAACTGGTAAGTTCTCGTTTAATCTCACTATTAGTCTTTAATCCTGTATTAGAGATCTTGGAACAGATTGTCTGTTTTGGGAGTCTGGTATTGGAATGCGAAAGTGCAAGCTGCCCAACAGACCTGCGTGAAAATAATTAAAGCCTTCCGGTTGCTGGTCTGGGAGAAGGTGTTGACATTGATTTGTTTATCATTCTGGCTGATTAGCAGTTTTGCAATAACGGCATTGTTGGTTTCTTTCCAGTGCCTTGCAGTCTTGCCATCCAAGACCGAGAAACATACAGGAGACCACAATGTAAACCATAAGGAACTGCGGATGTCGAAATCGAGCAATAAACACAGTGCCAGAGGATTTCGATGGGTCAGGCAACATCATAGGTGCATTTGCCATTCACATTGAAGTGAGAACCAGGTGATAAAATGGCCCAGTCCATTACAACAACACCAACTCAAACATCTGCCCATGTGTTCTAACAAAGAAAGAAAACAAAAATGCTAGAGGAACTCAGCAGGCTAAAAAAGGTCAGATGAGAAGGTTAGGTCAGATGAGCAAAGGCTAAATTTTAAGAGACGCGTTAAAAATGTATAGAGTGGGGTGACGAGAATCAATGCCTTGACTCTGGGCATCAGAAGCATCAGGATATTCAGCATTAATTGATTTCAGGTCAATTTTATCAACTGTTTCAAAGGTCTTTAGTGTCACATCTACCAATTAAGGTACAGTGATATTTGAATTGCCATATAGCTGTATGAAAAAAAAGCAATAAGACACACAACTACAAAATGTTAACATAAATATCCACCACAGCGGATTCGCCACATTCCTCAATGTGATAGAAGACAAAAAAGTCCAAACTTCTTCCTCTTTATTCTCCCGCGGTCGGGGCAGTCGAACCATCCGTCAGGGCGGTTGAAGCCCACACGTCGGGGCGGTCAAAGCCCCCATGCAGGGACAGTCGAAGCTTCTGCATCAGGGCAATCGTAACTCCTGCGTTGAGGTGGTCAAAGCTCCTGCGGCTTGGAGATCCTGAAGTCGGTCTCTGACCAGAGACCACGAGCTCCGTAATGTTAAGTCCGCAGTCACCCACGGTTGGAGCTCCGAAGTCGATCCCTGGCAAAGGGATCGCGGGTTCAGTGATGTTAAGTCCCGCAAGCTCCCCGCGGTGGAGCTCTTAAAAGTCGGTCTCCAGAAAAGGTTGCTAACTCCTCGATGTTAGGCCGCTGTGCGGATGGAGATACGATTTGTTTTTGCCATAAGGGACTACTAAAAATGTCAGCCATTGCATCAACTTAGATTCTGGTTTAATTTTATTATATTACTATTCATTGTATGACCACTAATATCAGGAATACCAGGCCACCTTTTGTACTTCATGTACCATTCATGTTGGATCTGACCTAAATTAGCAAATTTGGGAGAGCACAATTTATTATATTTTTCATTTCCATGGACAACCCATTAAAGTTTTCTGGTGACTGGCCAGTCATCCCAAGCTGAATAAATAGCTGGTAGCTATCCAAGTCACCATATAATAACCATATAACAATTACAGCACGGAAACAGGCCATCTCGGCCCTTCAAGTCCGTGCCGAACAACTTTTTTCCCTTAGTCCCACCTGCCTGCACTCATACCATAACCCTCCATACCATTCTCATCCATATGCCTATCCAATTTATTTTTAAATGATACCAACGAACCTGCCGCCACCACTTCCACTGGAAGCTCATTCCACACCGCTACCACTCTCTGAGTAAAGAAGTTCCCCCTCATGTTACCCCTAAACCTCTGTCCCTTAATTCTAAAGTCATGTCCTCTTGTTTGAATCTTCCCTATTCTCAAAGGGAAAAGCTTGTCCACATTAACTCTGTCTATCCCTCTCATCATTTTAAAGACCTCTATCAAGTCACCCCTTAACCTTCTGCGCTCCAGAGAATAAAGACCTAACTTATTCAACCTATCTCTGTAACTTAGCTGTTGAAACCCAGGCAACATTCTAGTAAATCTCCTCTGTACCCTCTCTATTTTGTTGACATCCTTCCTATAATTGGGCGACCAAAATTGTACACCATACTCCAGATTTGGTCTCACCAACGTCTTGTACAATTTTAACATTACATCCCAGCTTCTATACTCAATGCTCTGATTTATAAAGGCTAGCATACCAAAAGCTTTCTTTACCACCCTATCTATATGAGATTCTACCTTCAAGGAACTATGCAAGGTTATTCCCAGATCCCTCTGTTCAACTGTATTCTTCAATTCCCTACCGTTTACCATGTACGTCCTATTTTGATTTGTCCTGCCAAGGTGTAGCACCTCACATTTATCAGCATTAAACTCCATCTGCCATCTTTCAGCACATTTTTCCAACTGGCCTAAATCACTCTGTAGACTTTGGAAATCCTCTTCATTATCCACAACACCCCCTATCTTGGTATCATCTGCATACTTACTAATCCAATTTACCACCCCTTCATCCAGATCATTGATGTACATGACAAACAACAAAGGACCCAACACAGATCCCTGAGGCACCCCACTAGTCACCTGCCTCCAACCCGACAAACAGCCATCCACCATTACCCTCTGGCTTCTCCCATTCAGCCACTGTTGAATCCATCTTGCTATTCCTCCATTTATACCCAACAGTTGAACCTTCTTAACCAACCTTCCATGAGGAACCTTGTCAAAGGCCTTACTGAAGTCCATATAGACAACATCCACTGCTTTACCCTCGTCAATTTCCCTAGTAACCTCTTCAAAAAATTCAAGAAGATTAGTCAAACATGACCTTCCAGGCATAAATCCATGTTGACTGTTCCTAATTAGACCCTCTTTATCCAGATACTTATATATATTATCTCTAAGTATCTTTTCCATTAATTTGCCCACCACTGAAGTCAAACTAACCGGTCTATAATTGCTAGGTTTACTTTTAGAACCCTTTTTAAACAATGGAACAACATGCGCAGTACGCCAATCCTCGGGGACTATTCCAGTTTCTAATGACATTTGAAATATTTCTGTCATAGCCCCGGCCATAGCACCCTTCCTTTTTTTAGTTGTGAAGTGTTTTCTAAAATCTTTTCACACAAAGTCCATAACTCCCTCAAAGTGGTGATACATGTAGATAGTGTGGTGAGGAAGTCATATTGTATGCTTGTCTTCATAGTTCGGGGCATTGAATAAATGAGTCAGGAAGTCATGCTGCAGCTTTTGGCAGTTGGTTAGGCCAGATAGGAAGTATTGCATACAAGTCAAGCCAAGTTTATTGGAAAAGTGAAATAAAAAGTGGCAATGCTTGCGGATTGTGCAAAAAGACTACAAAACAGAATGGAACAGAATCACATATTCACATATTACATATTTGTAGGAGAATAAAAAAGAAAAAACAGCAGTTTTAAAAAGACACCACATAACAGTAAATTGGTACAGTAAAGTTAGTCCCTGATGAGATAGGAGTTTACAGTCCTAATGGCCTCTGGGAAGAAACTCCTTCTCATCCTCTCCATTTGCCTGACCGCAGCAGCTGGAATAGCCTGTTGCTGGGGTGGAAGGGGTCTCCCATAATCTTGTTGGCTCTGGAGTTGCACCTTCTGATGTATAGTTCCTGCAAGGGGGCGATTGTAGTTCTAGTGTAGGTCGATCGCACTACGCTCTGCAGAGCCTTCTTGTCCTGGGCAGAGGAGTTCCCAAACCAAATTGTGATATTTCTGGACAAGATGCTTTCCACAACCGCTGAGTAGAAGCACTGGAGGATCCTCAAAGACACTCTGAATTTCCTCAATTGCCTGAGGTGGTAAAGGCGATGCCTTGCCTTACTAACCAGTGCTGCAGCGTGTGATGTCCATGTCAAATCCTCTGAGATGTGGACTCCCAGGTATTTAAATCAGCTCACCCTATCCATGGTATCCCCATTTATCTTCCAAGGTGTGCACGTCCTCGGATGTTGCGCCCTCCTAAAGTCCACGATCAGCTCCTTCGGTTTTTTTCATATTCAAGAGGAGGCTGTTGACCTGTTTGCCAGATCAGCCACCTCCTCCCGGTAGGCCTTCTCATCGTTATCGGAGATCAGGCAAACCACCACAGTGTCATCAGCAAACTTGATTTTAGAGTTGGAGCTGAACCTAGCCACACAGTCATGTGTGTACAGGGAGTACAATAGGGGGCTGAGGTCGCAGCCCTGGGGGGATCCTGTGCTCAGGGTGAGGGACTTTGATGTATTTCCTCCCATCTTGACTACCTGGGGCCTGGCGGTGAGAAGGTTCAGGACCCAGGCACACAGGGGGGGTGTTGAGCCCCAGTTTCTCAGCAAGTCTGGTGGCACCTATCGTGTTGAAGGCTGAACTGAAGTCTATGAACAGCATCCTCACAGAGCCCCCACTCTGCCTGTCAAGGTGAGAGAGAGCGGTGTGCAGAACCTGGGAGACCGCATCGTCCGTGGATCTGTTCGGATGGTATGCAAATTGTAGCGGGTCCATGTTGCGAGGGAGGAAGGCGCCGATGTGTTTCTTGACCAGCCTCTCAAAGCATTTCATGACTACCGAGGTGAGGGCCACCGGACGGTAGTCATTCAGACAAGCTGGGGAGGCATTTTTTGGTACAGGCACAATGATGGATCTTTTGAAGCAGGCAGGGACCATAGACCTGGCCAGGGAGAGGTTGAATATTGTAGTGAGCACCGGAGTTAGCTGCATAGCACAAGACTTAAGTACTCATCCCGAGTTGCTATCTGGGCTCACAGCTTTCCTCATGTTCACCCGTGTCAGAGCCCTCCTCATGTTGTGCTTGGACAACAAGAATGTGTGCACATCCCCAGCGATGGAATTCCCTTCAGCTTCAATAGCCAGCACGCTGGCGGTGTTGTCCTTAGCCGGCAGACCTTGGGTGATGTTGTCCATCTCAAAATGAACATAGAAGGAGTTCAGGTCATCAGCTAGGGAGGTGCCAGCACTTCAGGTTGAGGGAAGGTTGCTCCCGTAGTTGGTTACAGTCCATAGCCCCAGCCACAGGCGTCTGGTGTCATGCTGCTCCATCTGTGACTGCATCTTGTCCCTGTACCTCCTTTTTGCATCCTTCACCGCCCTTCACAGTCGGTATGACTCTACCTTGTAGATGTCCATATTTCCAGATGCCAGGCTCGAGTTGTAGGCAGTGGTGCGAGCATTCAAAGTAACACGAACGGACCTGTCCACCCAGGGTTTTTGATTTGGAATGGTGCTAACCCTTACCGTGGGACAATGTTGTCAGCTATTGTTGCAATGAAGTCCATGACTGCTTCCGCGTACTCACTGACGTCACTGGAACTTGCTTGCAACATATTCCAGTCGACATCTGTCAGTGCATCTTGCAGCATGGCCTCTGACTGGTCGGACCACCGCTTTACGTCCCTCGAAACTGCCGCTTCCTGAACTATCTTCTGTTTATACTCCGGCAGCAGGAAAATGGCAGCTGGTCAGATTTTCCTAAGGGAGGGAGTGAAATGGCCTTGTAGCCATTCCGGAATGGTGTATAAGCAGGTCCAATGTCCTCTCCCCCCTGGTGGCACACGTGATGTGTTGGTAGAAGTTCGGTATGACCTTCTTGAGATTTGATTGATTAAAATCTCCAGTCACCACCATAACCGCGTTCTTGATTTGATGTCGACATAGCACATCGTGTACGGCCGATAGTGCCACGTCGGTGTCCGCATGCAGTGGAACGTAGACAGCTGTGAAAATCACTGAGCCGAACTCCCAGGGAACATAGAATGTTCATAAAAACATAAAAACATAAAAACATAAAAACATAAGATCATCAGATACTCCAAGTCTGGCGAACAGGAACGGGAAAGCATCTTGATATTTCCTGGGCTGCACCAGTTGTTAATGGTTATGAAGCAGACTCCCCTACCCGTGGATTTCCCAGATTCTTCTGTTCTGTCAGCACGGTTGAAAGTGAAGGACTCGGTTGGGCAGATTACCTGAACCGGAATCAGCGAGGTCAGTCATGTTTCGGTCAGGCAGAGGATGTTGCAGTCACTTATCTCCCGCTGGAATCTGTTCCTCGCCCTGAGGTCATCCAACTTGTTTTCCAGGGACTGGACGTTTGCCAGAAGAATGCTGGTCAGAGGAGGACGAAAGGCTTGGGCTCTCAGCCTATTCTGAATCCCCTCTGCTTACCCCGATGTTTTATCCGGGTTTTGCTTGGAGCGGCGCTCCCATTCAGTTCTAGTGGTCCCATTTCAAGAGTAATGTGGAGACTTTAGAAGAGGGTGCAGAGGAGGTTAACCAAAATAATGCCAGGATTAGCAGGTATTAGCTACAGGGAGACATTGGACAGACTTAGATTGTTCTCAATGGAACACCAGTGGTTGTGGGGAGATCTATCAGATCTATCAGAAGTATGTAAAATGATGTGATAAGGTACACAATCAGAACCATTTCCCCAGTATTGAAAAAATAGTAAGATTAAATGAGAACTTACCAGTTTGAAGTTTGATCTTTATTTTATGAGGAGTTGCGATGAGGGATTTCGTGAAGACCCCGCCAGGCACGCATGCGCGACATTCTTCAAAGCAGCAGTGTGGAATCACAGAACCAACAACAGAAATGACTTGTTATAGTAAGATTGAAGAGACTCTATATACCAGTTGACCTTATAGTAGAGGTTTGGGAGCGGAGGGCACAAAATCGCTCATAAAAAAAAGATCAAACTTCAAACTGGTAAGTTCTCATTTAATCTTACTATTTCATTTCGGAGTCACATGAGTGACTTTGTGAAGATTTCAAAGTTTGTGATTACATGCCCTGGATCACGTCCATGCCCACTCACTGCCGTAATACTGATGGAGGAAGTATGTTAACGTATTTCAGACTTGAACAAGCAGAAAAATAATAACATTATTGTTAATTCAACAATAAACCCCTGAACTAGGGGCAAACATCTAGGGACAGCACTTAAACTGACTCCGCAAACGTTGCGGAATGGCCACAGGTTTGTTATGAAACTGCTGAAATGTAGTTTCACTGGCCCAGCCCGCTATTGCGAGGACCATGAACACCTCCATGGTCCTCACCGCTGATGTGGATGCAGCCTTGGTAGAATGACATTTAAAATGTTTAGGGTCTTACCTGCTGCACCGAATACCACCTTGAGCCATCTGGAGATAGTCTGCACCGTCACCCTGTGACATGGGTTTCCATGGCTGACAACAGATCCGCCTCCATATTCCGGATGGCCATTTTCAGACCTGTAGTCACAGGTCTGTGTAGTTTAAGCAACTCTTTCATAAATAAGTTACTTTATTATGGGTTGATCATTCTATCCAGGTTTAATTCCTGTAGAGTCTGGACCCGTTGTGCTGTGTTCAGTGCTATTGCCATCACCACTTTAAAGGTGAGTAAGTCCAGTGGTAAATCCGTCATAGGCGACCAGCTCCTGAGTAGGGTCAACACAACCCTTATCTCTCAGGTATTATAATATCGTGGTCGGGGAGGGATGGATAGAACATATCCCTCATAGTTTTGATACCAGCTGGTGAGATCCCACTCCAATGTTGATATTGGATGACAGTGCACTCCTGGCACTGTATACGGCACTGTAACTGAGGGACTCATAATAAAGACCCGTGAGGATGCCAGCACATTGGAAATTGTAGCAGATATGTAGGTGGTCTTGGTCCGACTACAGAAACCTCCCATATCCTATGTAGGTGAGGTACTGCTTCCTAGTGGACTTTCCCTGCACGATGCTATATGACCACCATGGTCCTTTATGTTCCAGAATCTGGAAACGTTTTCTGCAACACCTGACTGATGAGGCAGAATGGGGAAAGCATAGAAATCCATCTCCCCCAATGTAACAAGAACTTGTCCATTGCCACTCCCCCAGGATTTGGTTCTCAAGAGACACATTTATGTATCTAACGGTTCAACCTGGATGCAAGGAGGTCGATATCTGGTGTTCCATATTACGCTATAATTTTAGCAATATTTGGAAGTTCAACATCCACTTGGTGTCGTTATTAGATACTTGTGACCTGTGTTCGCCACTGTATTGAGCTTAACCAGAAGGTACATAGCTGATATCCAAATATTTCTTTCAATGCACCATAGCCAAATGAATTTTCCAATTCATCACAAGATATTGACTTGATACCACCCATCAGGTTTAAATATTCCACCTCAGTGGTATTATTTTGAAGATGGACATACGTGTGCTGCAGATTAGTGCATTAAGCCCACAGCCCGTGACATGCTCCCAGCATATCTGAACAGTCCCAGCCATTGGTGCTTGCGGCGGTTTGTAACACGACTAATAGGTTTTATGTAATGATGGGATTTAACAATCATAAACATTGCTAATCCTCCATTGCAGTTCAATGTATGCCTTGATTGGCGGCTGCATAGGCCCGTAAAAATGTTCAGCATTCGCTATTAATGTCAAGATTTTGCTCTTTGCAAGCTTTGATAGTGTAACGGCCCAATTATGTAGCTAGAATGTAGCTACAAATTTACCAATTACCTTAGCAGCATGTCTAATAGTCGGTTTCCTGGTGCAAGCAAGGCTGTTACATGCTTTTATAATGTCTATTGCTTTGTTCCCTGCGATAGTGACAATCAGACCCATGTATCCCAGAATGTATGTAATCTCTCTCCTACTTGTGAGGTTATACATGCAGCACTCTCTGGGGAACCAGACCCCTTACCTCTATGGTTACCGGCGGGCCTAGCATTCTGGTTCCTGGTGTTCCATTGGATTGTGTTGAGGTGCTGCTGACGTGTAGGTCCTTACTGGTCTTTCAGGTGGCCCGAGGTCTTGCGTATGATGTTTGCCTGCGCACTGCCACCCTGCTGGAGGGAGGTGGATTAACAACCCGACTGCCTCCATCTCCTAATCCAGGTCCTTGACCTGTATGGGCAGGTCCTCACCAAACAGCTGTCTTGGTGGAGGCGTCGCAGATGCCTTGTACAACCCCGCAAATATGGGGTTTAGGAGTCGGTTAAATGGTGATATTCTGGGAAGCGTTAACTTCATGACCTAATATCGCAAGAGCATCCTCCTGCTCTGCTGTCATTTCCGTACCGTCAACCGACCTGGCAAAGGCAGTAATCCCCGACCTCAGCAATTTCAGGATCTTTGTAATCTCAGCTCCTGTGCCCTATCCTGGGACTGTTGTTGCCATAGATGGGCGTCATTGACTGTTGGTACATACAATGATGTGCAGTTGTTTGGGCCTTGTATTTGTTGACCATCTAGGTAAGGACCTGTTCCTGCCGCTGGTGTGTAGTGAGGTAGTCCGCTAGCCCCATAATTGGGCTGCAACATGCTGACCTGGGCTTCGGCTGGGCGAACTTGGAGACCACATTCTGCAGTTCCTCCTGGGTTGTCTTAGGTACTATAGGTTCCTCCTCCACCCTACTTACGTGTCAGCCAGCTGCTGATTCGTATCTTTCCCCACCAATGACGGGAACATGTTGGGTGGCCCAGCCTCATGTCTCCAGGACTGGAGGACATCTGGTCCAGCTGCAGATTGTGCTCCTGGATACGCTCCATCATGCGCTCCATCCAAGGCATGCGACTGCTGCCGCATCTGCGGATGACAAGTCGACTTCCTCAGGTTCTGGAGAATCTCTGAGGCTTCTGTCATCGCCCTGCACCTCATCGAGGTGATAACAAGGGTGCCTAGACAGGATGTCGCCTTCTGCGTGGCTAAGTGACTCCCGTGCGGACCTGCCGCTAGTCCGTCATCTTTCGGACGGAGGCGGCCTGCTAGTCTGATAAGACATGAGCGGTGATGAGTCGGTCCCGGCCACCCAAGCGTGGAACCCGGACGTCCGCTAGGGCTTGCCGCCTGTCCCTTAGGGACAAAGACGATGTTTGGTCACATCCTGCCACTAAAGGGGGGGTGCGGTGACCGACGCGCTCTGGCAGGCTCCCCCGGTGATGAGTCTGTGCCGGCCGCACATGCGGGGCTTGCAGACCCAGGCCTCAATCCTTCACCGGTCCATGATCTGGCGGCCTGCTCCGGTGGAAAGTCGGCCCCGGCTCCTATAGCGGGGCTTCACCGACTGTTGTGCGATTCTTCCCCTGGTCCTCCGTCTGGTGACATGCATAATTGGGGAGAGAGAACGTGCCGCAGAGAATATAGCATATTTACACACCTTTGCTTCACTGTCCCTATGCTTAGGTGACAGTGGTAGGGAGTCAGGGTCTTGCGAGGTGCTCCTACCACTTTACGGCTCCATAGTCAGCCATGGTGGAGAATCGGGTCCTGGCTGCGCAGTGCTCCCCAGTTTCCGCATTCTTATCCCGGCCCGCAGAGCGGGTGCTGCTGGTGTTGCGGGCAGCTCCGGGAATAGTGGGTGCTGACTCACATCCGAAGTCTCATGGCCCTGGGAGACATACTTCGATCTGGTGTCCCATCCATTGTTTCTGTAAGCAAAGTCTAGTACAGAAGCTAAACAACTCAAGGTTAGTATCTTACCTGAGGGTCTTTATGAGCTTCTGGTGGAGGAGCGCACTCTCTCCCCCTAGCTCCAATGGTGACCAGAGTCTCATGCGGGACATAAACTGTCGCTAATGGTAAGGCCCCCGCCTATGTGCGAGTCGGGCCCCCGGCTCTACTATCTCTACCGCATAGCCGTTAGTCCACGGTATACCTGCGGCCTGTGGCGTCGAGTTGGAGCTCTGCCTTCGCAGCCCGCGAATAGCAGTCTCCGAGCCCGGATCCTGGTCCACGGGCTTGTCCGACTTCCGGGTAGCGTTGCCGTCAGCCCGTGGTGTGCGGTGTAGATTTGGGCTGCCGGTCTGCCGTCGCTGCTGGCGAACGGCGAGTGTGAGCTGGGACCCTACTGGATCCACTTCTTCAAGCCCCCACTTCTTTATTAATGCCGTCAGCCCGCAATATCCTTGACGGGCTGTGGTGTAGAATCGGGCTGCTGCTCTGACGTCGCTCACTGTACACGGCGAGTCTGCAAGCCCCACTCCCTTATTCATGCCGCCAGCCCGTGGCCTGCGGGCTGCGGTGAAGAGTCGGATGCCTCTGCCGTCCTCCGCCGGCGAGTGTGAACCCGGACCCACCTAGGTCAACAAGCTCTTCCCGACTCCATACAATTAGATCCGCCGCTGACTGCCCGCATTCCGCGGTCCGCAGTCAGTGCCGAAGCGGCCTGGAGTACTCTGAAAACAGAGTCCCTGAAATGAAAAAAGGACGCAGGTTAGTGTTTTCCGTACCTGCCAGTCCCTGCAGTAGAATGCCCGTCGCTCGCATGTGGTCGACGATATGTCGTGCATGCGTGCCTGGCGAGGTCTTCTGGCGTGCCTCACGTGACTCCGAAATGAAATTAAATACTGGAGGGCATAGCGTTAAGGTGAGAGGTACAAAGCTTTAAGGATATGGGCGAGGCAAGTTTTTTTTTACATGTTGTGGGGTGAGTGCCTGGAACACGTGCCCGGGTCACTGGTTGAGGCAGAGACAATGGTGTATTTAAGAGACTTTTGTATAGGCATATGGATATGCAGGGATTGAAAGCATATGGATTATGTGCAGGCAGGTAGAGTTGGGCTTGGCATCATGTTCGGCACATGTATTGTTGGTCAAATGGCCTGTTCATGTGCTGTACTTATCTCTATAATCAGTTATCTTGTGGTAAGTACATGGAATTAGACTCATAAATTATAAAGGGAGGGGACCGGAGCCATTAGGTTGAGTCATTGTAGATTTTCAACTCAATGGTTGATCGTCGCCAAATATGAAGTTCTGATTGGTTATAATTTATTAAATTCCCAGATCAAACTTTTGTTTAATTAGCGGAAGTTCGATCCCTGCTTGTTCAAAAACAAAGAAAATGCGCATCCTGTACAACAGATTTCTTAGAATAGAAAATAATAAGAATACATCTAAGTTAAATAATGTAAATCCTTTATACCATCCATGTGTTTCTGTCTCAATTTTCATCCATGTTGTATCCTGCAAATATGAAATATTTCATTATACTTTAAAGTTAAACTGACACTTTAGGATCTTATTTCTATTTACTACTTTTTTCAATGTTACTGATGCTCAGGAAAACCGGCAGCCAAAAGGAAGAGAGAGATTATGATTCTTGGAGCTATTCTCGGAGTTGGATTATTTTTATGTTTCTCTCAAGCAAAGGCAGCGATTGGCAGCCTGCCACGCAGGCCATCTGTCCACAAATGCCATCGTGAGAACACAATGGATCCTCACACAAAAACTAATTTGGACCTTTCCTAGCAATTCACTTGACAGATATTCTCTCCAAAAGGCACCCACTCTGGGATTTACCACCAAAACAGCCATCTAGGCTTTGAATATTGCCAGATACCAGGTGTGAAATGGAAAGTAAACCCTGTTAATAATGTCCTATCATTAAATTCAATGGTCCATCTAGTTCTTGTTCTTGCCAGTCTGACTCATGGTTAAATATTTGCTTTTACTCAGATGTGTAGGAAGGAACTGCAGATGCTCGTTTAGACCAAAGATAAGTCACAAAATGCTGCAATAATCGTCTCGACCTGAAGCATCACCCATCCCTTCTCTCCAGCAATGTTGCCTGTCCCACTGAGTTATTCCAGCAATTTGTGTCTATGTTTGCTTTTAGTCATGTACTTCCATGCCACGGCATACAAGGATATGAAACTTAAGCTGGTAAATGGGCAGAAATTGATGGTCGGCATGGGCATGGTGGAACGAACATCTGTTTCTGTCCTCATTCTCTCCATGACACCATAAGACAATTATCTTAACACCATGCACATTCTGCATGAGTTGTTCTTGATTAGTGTAATGAGGATCTCACAAGCAATAGTATTATCTTTGCTTTGTTCTTTCAATTATCAAATGCAGAATTTTTCAAAGTGAATGTTGCACAGAATAGATATACCAATGGAAAAATAGTCTGATTAAAGTGAAAAAGTTCAGTAAGTTACAGTAGATGAAAGAGGGAGACATGCAGAGGCAGTCAGAGAGGGATGGAGAGAATGAGGGAGAGAAAGAATGAGTGAGAGACTTAATGTGTCAGGTCAATGATCTTTCATCAGAAAACTGAATACTGTGAAGAGTTTTAATGTAGATTGGAAAGAATTGTTTCCACCAGCAGGAGATTTAAGACGATTGATAAAATAGTCAGTTTTCATTAAAACAAAACAATTCAGTGCCATAATTGAAATCGCACACTGTGTTGTTATCAGCAGGATGTTGGGATTTTAGAAAAATAGGATATTATTTTAATTTGCTGTTCCTGAGTAGGTCAAGATTGAAATGAGAGATTATTATGACAGATGTCTATGTTTATCAGATATATGAAACATTGACCTGAAAGGTGACTCACTTTCTGTCTTCATTGACACTGATCGATCTGTTGAGTACTCCAAGAATTCTGCTTTAGTTACAGATTTCCAGCATCTTCAGTGTTTGATCAGGCCAGGGAGAGTTCCCTCCGCCACCAGTACCATGTAATCCTGTGCTACCTGCTCCATGGTCGGATAGTCAGCAACTAAACCATCTTCCCCATCTGGTTTGCCAGGTGATTAGGGGGCTGTGGACCCCCAGCAGGACCAAAAACAAGACCTGCCAAAGGGCGGATGAGCTCCTAGCGAGCCAACGGCCATCAACACTTCAGTAGAAATTGCGATCACTGTCGTACATAGCATTGTATGTATGCCCGTCGGAAACCAGTCGGAAACCAGCACCTCTGCGTCGCTAATGTTTTCAACGATTTAATAATAATAATAATTCTTTGTTTTATATTCAAAAAGTTCCAAACACGCTCAGCAAATTTGTACCCTAGTTATGTGATTAACTAAAAGTGACACAAAATGGATAATACTGTGTTAGTGGAGAAATATAATATTTGAAATGCTACTTTGTAATAAGGACAGTAGCACAAGCATGCTGCATTAAGTTCAAGGTACAATTTAAGCAAACTCTTAAACTCAATTTAAGCAAACTCTTAAAAATCCTTCAGCTATAAGGTAACACATAATATTTTTTTCACTGTATCACATCTTCAGGCCGTGTAAAGGGGCAGTCCCACTTGGGCGACCTAATCTGCGGTTTCAGAAGAGTTTTCCCTGGACGCACTTGCAGCATGTTCAACACAAGGTCCTAGGAGGTCGTATGAGGTGGCTGGAACTCTCTATCATGCTCGAGGGAGGTTACCGCCTACTCGCGGCCTCAGTTAGGTCGCGGAAACATTTTCAGTATATTGAAACTTATTTTCACTTGTAGTGCAGTGGAGTGGGGTCACTATTTACTTACATGCAGTCGAGGGCAGCCGTGGGCCAGCTCCTTCGCTGATGGGGCATTTTAATTGGCTCATTGGCTAGGAGTTTCACGACCTAGGAAAACCTATAATGCCCGTTAAACTTTATTAAACTTCTTAAAAGTGTCTCCACTCCTTCTCCAACCCCCCCTCTTCTCTCCCCTTCTCCTATCCTTCTCTCCCCCTTCTCCTCCCCTTCTGTCTCCCTTCTGTCTCCCTTCTGTCTCCTTTTCCTTCTCTCTCCCCTCTCCACCCCCCCCCCCCCCCCCCCCCACCCCGGCAGTCTCTAAAGGACTTATGATATTCTGTGGCAGGCGTTTACATTCCTCTTCATCGCGTAGGCGTTTACCTTCCTCTTCATCTCCTCCACTGTCCCTTGCCCCCACCTTCACGATGTGTTTGTATGTGTGTGCATCTGGCAGTAGATACAACTCGCGGTTCGGTCGATCCAGCTCGCGGCTTCAACGTGGCCGGTCGGTCCAGCTCAAGGCTTTCCAGGCGAGTGCCCTCAAGCTTGAAGGCTGAAGGCACTCTTCTGGACTGTCTGAAGAAGGGTCTCGACCCGAAATGTCGCCTATCTCCTTCGCCCCTTAGATGCTGCTGCACCCGCTGAGTTTCTCCAGCTTTTTGTGTAACCCACTCTTCTGGACTCATGGATTCGGTCACTCAAGTGGGACAGGCCCTTAATAGTAAAGCAGGTGATGGATTATGTGATGCCCAGATTGACAGGAGTGCTTTCATTTAACACTCTAATAGCCTTAATAGGCATACACAGTATGTTTCTGTACGTGATGTTTAAAGGATTAGCTATTTGCTATGCACATTTGTTTCAGTTATATTGTTTTCCCCGGTAATGATTGCTGATGTTTTGTCCTGTTCACTTTGTTGACAATAACTGGTATTGACAGATTCTGGGCATTCGTGTTGGGTTTAGAGTAATTTTTCCATCTCTATAATTAAAAGCAAGAATATTATAGCTATTTTTCAGATAATTCTCTTCAACAATCTCAAAGCTTGTGTAGTCCAAAAGGATAATTTTATGAATACAAACAAAAACAGAATGTTCAAGGATAGAAACATAATGTGCTGAAACATTAATCTTGCTTGTCTTTCCACAAATGTTCCCAGTCCCGCTGAGAGTTTCCAACATTTCTGTTTTTTATCCAGCTACTGCATTTTTTTAATTTCCTTAATATGCTGGCAAATTGGTACACCAGTTAAGATTTAGCATTCTGTCAAATTTGGATTTTTTTGTTGTTGTTGTACATCATTTTGTGATACTTCTCTGTAATATTCAGCCAAAAATTCATGGCAATTTCATTATCACAGCTGGAAACAAACCTGGCCAGAATACCACTTTTTAATCCGATGAGCACTTATGAAAATCAAATGGGAGGTTTTGGAGGGAACAAGCCTGGATTAAAATGGACTCCCACCACATGAATAGGATGTTGACATGCACTGTGGTCCCTTCAGTGAAGGTGAGAAAACAATTATCAATAGCGGTGTGGTGGCATGGACGTGGTCAGAAAAAGGCTAGACGCCAGGCAGGTTCAAACTTATCACAAAATGGACAGGAGGGCGCGTGAGGCGACCAGCCCGGGTGCGCACCATGCCCAGCACAGGAACCAGCAACTGACCAACAGGTGAAGGGGATGGAGCAGCCACTGGAGGAAGTGCGCCCTCGCAGACGGAGCCATGCGACCAGCACCGGCCGATCAATGTCAACATGCGCCGGCTTCAGCTGCGCAACCAAAATGGTCTCACGCCGACACCCCCCCCCCCCCCATGTCCAGGACGAATGTGGATGAGCCATGTTCCACGACCCAGAATAGACCCACTTACGGCCACTGGAGAGGTGTCCAATGAGCATCCCTGCGTAGGAAGACAATCTGGCAGTCCTCCAGAGCAGAGGGAACGTGCGGATGGAAGGACCCATGACAAGACGTGGGCACCGGCTCTAGCTTGCCCACCATTTGCCGAAGAAGTTGCAGAAGGACCAAAGGCTGCTCCACCCGGCCCTGTGCCGGCGGGATGAACTCCCCGGGCACCGTCAATGGGGCCCCATACACCAACTCGGCGGAGGAGGAGGCCAAGTCTTTGGGTGCGGTTGATTCATTTAGGAAGATAAAAGCCCTGTCCCACGGTACAAGTTCATTCCAAGAGCTCTCCCGAGTTTGCCCTGATTTGAACTCGGAGATTTACGGTAATGGCCACTCGTCGGTACTCGGGGCTTTCGTGGACATTATCTTCATGAGTCTTCCCATGCTTACCTGCCATTAGCGAGTCTTCCCGAGTACCTGCCGTTAGCATTACGAGCCGCTAAGAGATGTCCCCAAGCTCCGACGTACTCGCTACATTCATTCTCCGTGCTAACCACGAGTTTGAGTTTTTTTAAACTTGGGAGAGCTCTTGGAATTAACTCGTACCGTGGGACAGGGCTAATAGGTTGGAAAATGATTCATGCTTACTGTGATGATCAGTTTTGAAGGCAACCTCTGGTATTTCAGTGCAAGTAAACCCCATGCTCTGGCTATAAGCAGTGACTGACTGAGTGGCAGGTGGTAAATTGGTAGGTTATTTGTCCACTACAAATGCCCATCGTGTGTAAGTGAGTGGTAGAATCCTGGGGACCGACATTCTGCACCCAGGTTTGCTAGTGCTACATGGGTGGGTTTAAACTAAATAGCAGAGAGGAGGGGTTGACAAATTTGGAGTACAAGGATGGAGTTAAAAGGCAAGAAAGTACTGGAAAAGTTACTAAAGACACCCAAATTAATGTGACGGAAAGGTCAGAAGAAAGACGTGAGGGGAGGTGAATACCGAATTAAAAGTATTGTATATGATTGCGCGAAGTATAAGAAATAAAGTGGATTAGCTAGAAACTGGAGAGTATATCAGTTAGAAATTGGGGAGTATGATGTTGTGGGAATTACAGAGACATGGCTGCAGGAGGATCAGTGCTGGGAACTGAATATTCAGGGTTATGCGTCCCATCGAAAAGACAGACAGGTGGGCAGAGGGGGTGGGATGGATTGGTAAGGAATAAAATTCAGTCCCTTGCGAGAGGTGACATTGAGTCGGAAGATATAGAGTCATTGTGGATTAAACTGAGAATTTGTAAGGGTAAAAAGACTGTAATGAGAGATATCTACAGGCCCCTAAACAGTAGCCTGGAGGTAGGGTGCAAGTTGCATCAGGAGTTAAAATTAGCATGAAACAAAGATAATGCTATGGTGGTTACGGGAGATTTCAACATGCAGGTGGACTGGGAAAATCAGGTTGGTGCTGGACCCCAGGAAAGGGAGTTTGTAGAGTGCCTCCAAGTTGGATTCTTAGAGCAGCTTGTACTGGTGCCTACCAGGGAGCAGGCAATTCTGGATTTAGTGTTTTGTAATAAACCAGATTTGATAGGTGAATTCTAGGTAAAATAAGCATTAGGAGGTAGTGACCATAATATGATAAGTTTTAAGGTGCTATTTGAGAGGGAGAAGGTAAAATCAGACGTGTGAGTATTGCAGTTGAACAAAGGGGACTATAGAGGCATGTTGGAGGATCTGGCCAAAGTTGACTGGAAAGGAATGCTTGCAGGGATGATGGTAGAACAGCAATGGCAGGTATTTCTGGGAGTAAACCAGAAGATGCAGGATCATTTCATTCCAAAGAGGAAGAAAGATTCTAAGGGGAGTGGCTGACAAGGGAAACCAAGGACAGTATAAAAATAAAAGAGAAGATGTATAACATAGCAAAGATGAGCGGGAAGTCAGAGGATTTTGAAACTTTTAAAGAACAATAGAAGGTAACTAAAACGGGAATACGGGGAGAAAACTACAAAGGTAAGCTAGCCAAGAATATAAAGGAGGATAGTAAACACTTCTTTAGGTAGGTGAAGAGGAAAAAATTAGTTTTCAGTTTTTTTATTTGTAATATAATTTGGAAACCATGTATCATTTCCCTTCCACTTCATAATTATGCACCACTTTGTGTTGGTCTATCACATAAAATCCCAATAAAATACATTTACGTTTGTGGTTGTAATGTGACAAAATGTGGAAAAGTTCAAGGGTACGAAAACTTTTGCAGGCCACTGTATTTGGGGACAGAGAACAGCTACAGGGATGGAGGAATTGAAGGAAATTCACGTTTGTCAGGAAATGGTGTAGGGTAGACTGATGGGACTGAAGGCTGATAAATCCCCAGGGCCTGTTGGTGTGCATCCCATGGTACTCAAGGAGGTGGCTCTAGAAATCGTGGATGCATTTGTGATCATTTTCCAATGTTCTATAAATTCTAGATCAGTTCCTGTGGATTGGAGGGTAGCTAATGTTATCCCATTTTTCTGGAAAGGAGGGAGAGAGAAAGCAGGGAATTATAGACCAGTTAGCCTGACATCAGTGGTGGGTAAGATGCTGGAGTTGATTATCAAACATGTAATTTAGATAGCAGTAACAGAACCAGTCCAAGTCAGCATGGATTTACGAAGGGGAAATCATGCTTGACAAATCTTCTGGATTTTTTTGAGGATGTAACAAGTAAAATGGACAAAGGAGAACCAGTGGATGTAATGTACCTGAACTTTCAGAAAGCCTTTGATAAGTACCTACACAGGATATTAATGGGCAAAATTAGAGCACATGGTATTGGGGTTGGGGTATTGACATGGATAGAACATTTTTTTGGCAGAGGAAACAAAGAGTAGGGCTTAACGGATCCCTTTCAGAATGGCTGGCAGTGACTAGTGGGGTGCCACAAGGCTCGGCGCTGTGACCGCACCTCTTTACAATATACATTAATGATTGAAATGAAGGAATTAAAAGTAACATTAGCAAATTTACATATGACAGAGAGCTGGATGGCAGTGTGAACTGTGAAGAGGATGCTATATGGATGCAAGGTGATTTGGACAGGTTGGGTGAGTGGGCAGATGCATGACAGATGCAGTATAATGTGGATAAATGTGAGGTTTTCCACTTTGGTGACAAGAACTGGAAGGCAAATTATTATCTGAATGGTGTCAGATTAGGAAAAGTGGAAGTACAATGAGACCTGGGTGTCCATGTACATCAGTCACTGAAAGTAAGCATGCAGGTACAACAGGCAGTGGTTTTTGTCCTCCAAAATATTCCAAATGGAATTTAAACTGGAGGTGGCGGAGGGTGGACTTAAGCAAATAAGGATTCTTGGAGAAGTACTACCTTAAATTTAGTTGCGTCTGGTTGAGTAACTATGGTAGGGTGAAGACTATTCCATGCTTTAATTGTGCGGGGGAAAGATGAATTGCTATACACATCTGTCTTGGTAGCTGGTATCATGGCATGTTGGTCTTCATAACGAGAAGAGTTGAGTATTGGAGCAAAGAGGCCCTTCTGCAGTTGTATAGGGCCCTGGTGAGACCACACCTGCAGTATTGTGTGCAGTTGTGTTCTCCTAATTTGAGGAAGGACATTCTTCATGCTTCATGATGGCATGAAGGGATTGCAGCGTAGCTTCAGGAGATTAATTCCCGGGATGGCAGGTCTGTCATATGATTAAAGAATGGGGTGATTGGGCTTGTATTCACTGGAATTTAGAAGGATGAGAAGGTATCTTATAGAAACACATCAAATTATTAAGGGATTGGACACGCTAGATGGAGGAAACATATTTCCGCTGTTGGGGGAGTCCAGAACCAGGGGCCACAGTTTAAGAATAAGGGGTAAGCCATTTAGAACTGAGGTGAGGAAAAACATTTTTACACAGAGAGTAGTGAATTTGTGGAATTCTCTGCCTCAGAAGGCAGTGGAGGCTGATTCACTGGATGCATTCAAAAGAGAGCTAGATAGAGCTCTTAGGGCTACTGGAATCAAGGAGTATGGGGAGAAACCAGGAACAGGGTACTGATTGTGGATGATCAGCCATGATCACATTGAATGGCGGTGCTGGCTCGAAGGGTCGAATGGCCTACTCCTGCATCAATTGTCTGTGTATCTATGTATCTACATGTTGAGATGTGAGTGCAGAGAAAGTGAAATCAGATTAGTGTAGGATTAGTATAAATGAAACACCTACCACAATCAGTCTGAAATAGGGTCCCGGCTGAAAACATCATCTGTCCAAGGTCCTCCAGTGATACTGCCCAACCCACTGAGTTACTGCAGCATGTTATGTTTTTTTATGTAACTGGAACACCTGATAGTTTGGACTCACTCAATGGACCGAGCATCTGTCAGCTTGTAGGAGGTACAATACGATATGATACGACACGATAGAACTTTATTTATCCCAGGAGGGAAATTGATCTGCCAACAGACATAAAAACAAAAAATACATGAAACATGAAATTAAAATGATGAATGGAATGTGCAAAGATTGGGGATGGGGGGGGGGGGGGGAGTCAGTCTCAGTCTACCCTATGACAGAAGGGGAGTTTACAGTTTGATAGACTGGGAAGAAGGATCTCCTGTGGCATTCTGTCCTGCCTCTTGGTGGAACCAGTCTGTTGTTGAAGGTACTCCTCAGGTTGACCAATGTGTCATGGAGGGGGTGAGCTGTATTGTCCAGGATGCTCCACAGTTTGAGGAACATCCTCCCCTCCAAGCCAGCCTCCCCTGAACCAGCACTGAGGTAAAAATGATTAAAAGAGTTTTGCAGCCTTGCTTTACTCTGGCATAAATTGAGATTTAATTTGTTATGGACCTATTGTTTAGAACCATAACTTGCATGCCATCATGAAGCATATGTAAGATGAAGACTAGTTTGAATGGTTCTTGTTCTTGGTTCTTGGTTACTTGGTCCTCCAAAATATTCCAACTGGAATTTAAAATGGAGGTGGTGAAGGGAGGGGTTTAGCCAGAGAGGGTTATTGGGAAGAAAGTGCCACTTTAAATTTAGTTGCATCTGGCTGGACAACCGTGGCTTGGTGGAGATTATTCCATGCTTTAATAGTGCGTGGAAAGAACGATTTGCTGTACATATCTGTCTTTGAGGCTGGGACCACAAATTGGATCGAATGCCCTCGTCTGCTCCTAATTGGTTTAGGGTTGGTGTAGGTCTTGTGATCTATGTCTAGCTGACCATTTAACATTTTGTAAAAACAGGTCAAACGGTGAGCTTCACGTCTGTCTTGGAGAGGGTTCCACCCCAGAGTATTCAGAAGTTTGGTGACACTCGCTTCTCTCTCGTAGGTGCTAGTAACAAATCGAGCGGCCTGTCTTTGGACACGTTCGATGGATGAAATGTTTTTATCTGTGTATGGGTCCCAAGCTGCAACTGCGTAGTCCAGATGAGGTCTAACGAGGGTGGAATACAGCTTCTCCTTGATAGAAGCTGAACAATGATGGAAGTTGCGCCTCAGGAAGTTTAGGACACCTGTTGCTTTCACTGTTACATGATGAGTCTGACCATTCCCACGTAGATCATTCTGCAATTTGAGGCCAAGATACTTTGGCAGCCATATTTGAGGTGGAAGCTACATTTTCCCTCTCACTTGAAGGAGCGAAAAGGGCTCTTTGAATTTGAGAAAAGCCATGTACAGTGAATGATATACTCCCTGAATTTATTTTGGATTAGTTATGCAACAAAGATTATGTCCACTTTTTCTCTAGATGATGGAATTCACACTGTAGTTCAGGAAGCTTCTCTTCAGACACTGGAAGAAGGTGGTTGAAGAGGAATCAGCAGATGACGTTTTGTATACCATAGAGCAGGAACATTCCTTATTAATCATGGATTTGCCAATTTCTTCAAGAGAGCCATGATTACAACATCTATGATGTTCCCTCTCTTCTTCTTGCGTATGGCGTGCACAGCCTAAAGTTGCAGGACAACTTGTTCTATTTGTCTTACTTGATTGTGCACGCCAGGTTGATTGCATTCATTGAAACATGGCGGATCATGTGCTGGTTGCAAACTCCCACCCCCCCCTCTCTTTCCATGATAGGGAACATGAGGTGGTGGATTTGTGACTGTAATTCCTGACAATCAAGCATTAAGATTTTGGCATGGATATTCTCTGCTTTCAAGGCAATATGCATAGTATTTTTTGTCAACAAATGATATTTTCACTCGCATCCCTACCAATTGCCTGTCCAATAGTTACACAAGTATACAGAAGGGCTTTCAGGTTGGCACTGAGCACCTGAGTCCATGTATTGGGAGCACATGCAACTGACGGTAAATGGTATGCTTTTATGATGGAATACATCACCTCCCAAACTATCAACCCACATATTTCCTGCCCTACTTATAGGATGGTTGTGAATTTCACATTTACTTTCCTTTATCATTTTCTTTCCTTTATCAATTCTATGGCAGGCTGACTTGCCAAGTTAATGCATCGCCAATGTTTTTACTATTCTTTAAAGTCAATATATCGCTTGCATTGTATTTCCTGAACATTAAATTTCAGAGACATTTTAGAAAAGCGCAAAACATTAGCTCCCGAACTTTGAGGCAAGACAAAACTCTTTCTTCAGCTATGTCTCCTCTCAAAGGACAGGAGGGGAATATAGGAGTGGGGCTGAATTTCTAATTAGTTCAAACTTGCTTTCCACTGAGACCTCACTCTGCTTTGCCTCCTGTCTCGCAGCTATGGAGGATCAGTGTGTTAGGCCCTCCTACACTTGACCCAAGTAAGTGCTGGTGGACAGAATGTGCAGACGATAATTGCTCATTTCTAAGCCTCTCCCCAGTCTAGTTTTAGTAAAAACACTGAATCAAGCACTTGATACAAATACATTTTATTTTACCAAATTTCAATTTACCAGGATTAACACAGACAGACGGTCTGCAAGTGGCAAGCTGACAAAGCCATTGCCGACAGCAATGCGTGGCAGCTGGTGAGAGGGGACGGAGCCCCACAGTGACCAGGCGCATCCTCTCATTGGCAGTGGCCTGGAGAAAGTGCTATCCCCAGGGGCTACAACATGAGCACAATAACAGCCATGTCACCGGACCATGCAGTGGGTGAAGAATGGCTCGTTGATGCACTTTGCGAGTCCAGTGGCATCGGAAGCTAGGGGTCTAAGCATCAGGGAGATGGTGCAAGCCAAGGTGACATCAGCAGGTCCGTCCACTATACCTGTAATCCATTATAAGAGGTCCGTTAAAACAAGTGTTTACTGTACCAATATCAATAAATGTTTCACTCATCACTTGCATCCCATTTTGCCCAAAAGGAGAGAGAAATGAAACCAAATATATTCAAAGGTTTCAATTATATTTCACAATCAGTTCTTGTTTACCTAAGTTCAGCCTTTGGATGTGTTAATTGTGCCAAGGGAAAGGAAACGATCCACAGTTCCTTCTCTTGTTGATCACCCACCAGATATTACCATAAGAGTACATATTGTGTCATCATGATCAACACTCAAAATCAATAATTGCTTACGGCCTGTTTGTTGCTCTGAGGTGAGCACTGATATGCATTTTAACACAGGTATCTGCTCTCATATCAACAATTGCTATGAGCTTGTTATTAGAAGGTTGAAAAACAGTTTGATACATTTTTGGGTCAGATAATTCTCTAACAATAATTTAGCATGGAGTGTAACTCCTTAATTTAACTCCTGTTATGCTCAGTTTGATTAGAGTCATCTATGGTATGATATATATGTCTGCGCAAACAGGTTTTGGATCAAAATAGACAAAATAGAAATAGTTGAAAAACATTGATAGTGAACCAATGGCTCATTTAATGTTTCTCTCAATTTCCATTGGCTTACTGTGGAAACAAATATGAGGAGGAAAGTAAAATAGTTCTTGTCTGCCTAATTTAATCTATCAAACAAAATAAAGAACTCCTGTTAGCGCACAGTGCCAACAACTTTTTTTTCCTTTATAAATATTGTCTGTGCTCCAGGCAACTCACATCAAAAGTTATTTGAGACCATATATTAGCGTAAAAATTAAAATCTTTGATTTTACTGAATGCTCACTGCACATTTATGAAAATCCAATTATTTGGATTCATGTTAAGAATATGGTTGGAAGGTAGATTTCAGAAAATGTAAAGGCATATTATTACAAACAACTCTTAGTTATACACAAAAAAGACAGTCTGAAGAAGGGTCTCAATCCGAAACGTCACCCATTCCTTCTCTCCAGAGATGCTGCCTGTCCCGCTGAGTAACTCCAGCTTTTTGTGTCTATCTTCGGTTTAAACCACATCTGCAGTTCCTTCCCACACAGCTCTTAGTTATAGTTCTTCCCAAAAAATAATAATTCATACTAATATTCAGAAATAAAACAATAAATTTGCATATTATGAGCAATTGATAAGAATCTTGTTTTCGAAATTGACTACAGAAATAATTTCAGTTGTAGAATGAGCAATTTGGTTGCTCCATTGGTTGAGCCCTAATTATTTTACTTCGGAGCCACATGAGTGGCTACATGAAGAAGCCCTGCCAGGCGCATGCTTGGCATTACGTCGACGCATGTTGGTAGGAACGGGCTGCAGAGCGCAGCTCCACCAGCGGTGAGTAACAGACCCCGCAGGTAAGTGGTTAAACTACTTCCTAGGGTCTATATAGGCTCCCTAATGCTGGCTGGCTAGCCAGGAGGAGTTTGGAAAATGGAGAGCAGTGGAAGGAAGTTGGTGCGGGTTAAGCATGCGTCCCGTATTGAAGCAGATCAACAGCAATCGGGACTGCAGATAAGTGCGGAGCCGGTTCCGATACCGGTAGCCGTAGACCCAGCCGTTAATCAGCCTTTAGCTGCTCCACTGCCGCAGGCCACTGAGGGCACTCCAGTGGGCAGGAAAAGTAAGAGGAAGTCTGTCAGGGCCGTTATATCAGACAAGTCTGATGAAGAAGATTCTCCTTCAGAAAGGCAAGCCATGTGCCTAAGGATGGAGCAAATGGAGAAAATGCTCCAAAACCTGATAAACCAAGGGTCCAAAGACCCAGAATATTTCCAGGCAGCCCCTGAGAGGGTTCCATATCAAGAATATGGTGCCTATACAACATGGGAATGTGAAGCTCCAGAGCCTTGTTTGGGTCTGGACGAAGTCTCCTTTGACCAAGTCTCAGGAGTACCAGGGTAGCAGGAGACTTACCCTGTAGGTGTTGTTTTTGGTCTTGAATATCCACCACAGCACAAGAGTAAAACTCCAGGTGTACCTGATGTAGCACAATCCTTTGCTATACCAGAAGGAAGCGGTGAGGCAATGGAAGAAAACCAGGCGGCCAACATTAATTATTTGGTTTCTCACCAGCTTCAAGAGACTGTCATGGTTGAGACAGTAAACATTTATAAAACACCTGTGAATTGTGCGTCACTCAGGGTACCGATGGTGAATCCGGCAATTTGGACACCATTGAGTTCGACGATGCGAGGACAGGAAATACGTTTCCAGCGGGTCCTCAAGCTTATTGCAGCTGGCATCACTGCTTTTGGGAAGCAGGTAGTTGTGTGTAATGTCGAAACTACAAAAAGACATGTTGCCGTTGTTTTGTAATTCTTATTTTGAGATCAATTGTATGAAGAAAATCGCCATTCGGCCCATACTGCACCCTAGATTTGCAGGTCGGTGCAAATCAAGTAATGTTCAAGCTCCCGCTTATTTATTTGGAGAGAACTTGCCTAAGCAAATTAAAGAAATTGATGAGGAGGCAAAGACTATCAGCCTCATGAAACCTTTCATGTATGGCCAAAGAACTGGCTGGATCAGAAAGGGGTTTGATTCCCGAGCAGGAACAAGCAGAGGCAGGGGAGTGGTGAGAAGGTATTATTATTACCCATCACAGCCCAATGTCAACCCATTTGTTGGAAGAAGGAGACCATCAAGGTCATTTGCTGAGGTACAAAAACTTAATTCCATCACAGAGAAAACCTTTAGGGAACAACCTCTGGTTGGTGGTAGATTACAATTGTTTTATGATGAATGGTGCTGTATAACATCTGATCAATTTATATTAGATACTGTGTCAGGTTCTACAATAGAATTTATGGAAGGAGTTGATCCACCTGTACAGAATAAACCTAATTGGGTTTTCGTGTTTTCTGCACCTGAAACTTCTGAGATAAAATAAGAAGTTAAAAATGTATTTGATAAAGGAGTAATTGAAAGTATGGTGTATCATTCGCAACAATTTGTGTCCAATATGTTCCCCAGGCCAAAGAAAGATGGGGGTTGCAGAGTCATTCTGGACCTCACAAAATTGAATTCATATGTCCAGTATAGGCATTTCAAAATGGACACCTTCAACACTGCAAAGCAGTTGTTGTCAACAGGCTGTTACATGGCTTCTATAGACTTAAAATATGCGTATTATTCAGTGCCAATTCATCACCATTATCGCAGGTACTTGAAATTTAATTGGATGGGTCAGTTGTGGCAATATAAAGCATTACCTAATGGGTTCAGTTCCCAGGCTGTTCACAAAATTATTGAATCCAGCGCTTGCATTATTACAAGCTCAAAATCGCATTGTCATGGCTCATCTTGGTGATATTTTAATTGTAAATGCCACTCAGGAATCAGCTGAAGAATCAGCTTCAGCAACTATAAGCCTGTTTGAAAGGCTAGGGTTTCTGATCCATCCAACAAAATCTAAGCTACAGCCATCCCAAACAATTGGTTATTTGGGGTTTGTCATTAATTCAGTTGCTATGTCAGTAACTTTGCTAACAGATAAAGTTGGGGATATTACAAATGCTTGTAGTTGCCTTGCTGACAAACTTTATCCCTCCATCCAAGAAGTAGCTAGGATTATTGGCAAGATAGTACCAGCATTCCCTGCTGTCGGGTTTAGTCCTCTCCATTATCAAAGTCTTCAAAGGGCAAGAGCAAAAGCACTAAAAGAACGTGCAGGTCATTTTGATAGGTCCATGCAGTTACCAATGGAAGCTTTAGCTGAATTACAGTGGTGGATTGGGAATGTTGCACAAGCTACTAAAAACATTTTTTGTTCAGCAACTTTCAGTGGTATTGCAAACTGATGTTAGTGCTCTCAGATGGGGGGCTACGGACAATGACACCAGCTGTAGTGGTAGATGGACTGTCCAAGAGGATTTAATTCTTCAAACATATGGTATCAATTATTTGGAGTTAATGGGGGCATTTTATGGATTGAAAGCTTATTGTTCTACAATGAAGGACTTGCATGTTCAATTACAAGTAGACAATACCACAGCTGTGGCATATATTAATCACATGGGGGGAGTAAGATCAGTATCATGTGATTATCTGGTCAACCTGATCTGTGGCATTGGTGTATATCTAGGAATATCTGGCTTTCAGCTATCTATCTACCAGGGAGAGACAATATTGTGGCATACAACAGATCACAAATGTTCAAAGACAATACAGAATGGATGTTAAATCCACAAGTTTTCAAAAAGATTGTCAGTCGGTATGGGTTACCAGACATTGATCTGTTTGCATCTAGATTAAATCACCAGTTGCCTAAATATGTCTCATGGGAGCCTGACCCAGGAGCAGTAGCAGTGGATGCATTCTCGCTACATTGGGGAAATATGTTCTTGTATGCTTTTTCCCCATTCTGCCTGATTAGGCAATGTCTCACCAAAATAGAGCAAGACTCCGCCACGGGCGTTTTGGTGGTTACAAACTGGCCAACACAGCCATGGTTCCCATTGATGCTCAGAATGATAACTCAACCATTTATGACGGTTCCCAGCTGCAGTAATTTGTTGGTACAACCAGTAACAGAAGAAGTTCATCCATTGCATGATCATATTAATTTGTTAATCTGCAGGTTCTGACCAGACCATTACAAGGGCTTGGACTGTTGGATAGGACCATGGATGTCAGAACTGCAGCTTGGAGAGATAGCACTCAGAAACAATGTATGTCTCATATAAAGAAATGGGAAGCTTTTTGTATACAGTCAGATATATCTTATCATACTGCAAACATATCGGATGTATTGGAGTTCCTTGCTATGTTGCATTTTGATCAGCACCTAAGTTATAGTGCCATTAATAGTGCTCGTAGTGCTTTGTCCTCCCTATTTAGGACAATTTTCAGAACGTCAATCTATCTGGTCTCATCCATTGATGTCCCGATTTATGAGAGGAATTTTAATAAAAATCCTCCCAAACCCAGATATACAGAAATTTGGGTTGTCAGTGTAGTTCATACATTGCTTCGGCAGTGGGCTACAATTACGTCACTGTCTTTTCAGAAGTTAACATTTAAAGTGGTAATGATCATGGCATTAGAGTCAGCACAAAAAGTACAAACATTGCAAATGTTAAGTTTAGATTGTATGCATTTGTCTGCAGATAACATTATTTTTTATGTTTATGATCAAATCAAACAAAGCAGACCAGGGAAGGCTGGAACCAAGGTAATCTTTAAAGCATACCCTGTCGACCAAACATTGTGTGTGGTTAAGCATCTGACTCGATATATTGAAGTAACCAAGAGTCTCCGAGGTTGTGAGACAGCAATGCTTATTACCCACAAGAAACCATATAAAAAAGTGACAGTACAAACTATTTCTAGATGGTTAAAACAGGTTCTGGATTTAGCTGGAGTAGACACATGTGTTTAAATCTCACTCCACCAGGGCGGCATCCACATCCGCGGTGAAGGCACAGGACGTGCCGCTTGACAACATTTTAGAGGCCGCAGGATGGTCTAAAACCCCTGTCTCACGGTGCGAGTTGTCCCACGAGGTATCCCGAGTTTTCACTCGCGGTAATCCCGTACAATCAACGTAGCGGAAACGTCGGAATTCGCGCGAGCAACTTAGCGACTCGTGGTGCTAACGGTAGGTACCCGTGAAACTTGTGAACTCGTGAAAAAAATCAAACATGTTTGATATTTTCCACGAGTCAAATGTAATGTTCAAGTTAAAAATTGAAACATTTAAACTCGTTGTCATAACGTAGTGGCCCGTGCGTTTACCTTATTGATTCGTGAGTCTACCGTGGCACCGTCAATGGAAACTTTTCATTCCCCAGGTGGGAATGGAGTTACCCGAGGCCAGACTCCAATAGTAGCAGCATTGAAAGTGACAGCAGAAGGCGGGAGCAGGAACCTTCATTTGAATTTACACTGAGGTTAAATGGATTGTCATCCATGATCATAAAAAGTCGCATATTGGATGTAGTGGGTTTATTTATGGGTGACTGTGGCTACCGATGACTGTGACTGTGATCCAGGAGGAGGGGGGGGGGGGGGGGGGGCACACTATTCACTTTCCCACAAGCATTTACCAAGATTGTCTAATATTTTGTTGACCTCATGTACATGCTTTCAATATTCACTTTACACCACGTATTGTGACTTTGTCAAGACCCTTCTGGAAGTCCGTATTCAGGTTGTTAATGTTTGCCCTCAGCATTCATTGCTTTCAGAAAGATGCTTGCTACCGACAAACTCACCACGACAATGCACAACTACCCGATACAAACAACATTAGGTTTAGATTTATTACTTTCATGTGTAAAGTTATGTTTTGCATGCTATCCAGTCAAATCAGATAATACTATACATAAATAGAAATAAACTAAATTCAAGTACATAGATCGGGACAGAAACAAAATGCAGATCTTGTCGTTCTCAATATTTTAGCGCTGAATTCCAGAGACAAAGACCAATGGCCACAATGGGGTAGAGGAGAATCGAACGGTCCCCCAACTTATGGAAGGACCATTCAAAAGCCTGATAACAGAGGAAAGAATGCATTCCTGATTCTACTGATGCGCGCTTTTAAGCTTCTGTTTCTTCTTCCGATGGGAGCGGGGAGAGGAAGGAATGGCCCTGGTAGGAAAGGTCTTTAGTTCAGATGGCTGCTTTCCCGAAGCAGCATGAAATCGACTTGTAGTCAATGGTGGGGAGTTTGATCTGTATGATGAGACGCAGAGATGTAGAGTGGGGGTAGAGTTGGGGAAGTACCACTAGTTCCCCACACATACAGCGTCTGCTCCTGTCCCTCTGCCCCTGTTCTGCCTGTGCTTCCTACACACCCTGGCTCTTCTGTACTGTTTTGTTTTCATTATTGCTTCATACTGCACAGAAACGGGCCCTTCAGGTTGGGAACTACAGTTAGTTTGGAAATTAGCAAGCAGACAAAAATGCTTCCATGTAGCCTTCCAGCAGTGACGAGGCACCATGATCTCATGATCAACCCAATCACCGGAGCCCAACTATGGGTTTAACTACCATAGAAATTGACAAACAATCGCTTCCTTTGATATTTGAACAACGAAACTCTATTAAACAATGTAACACACAACCTTTGTATTTTAGCTTGCAGTAACATAAATAAACTTAGTTATTCAAAACACCACAGGAAAATAACTTGATTACTGCAAGGGTGAAACACCTTTTCCCCATTGCTATGATTTTCTATTAAAAAAACTACGTTACTTCGCAAAGCAACAATCATGTTACAGCAGAATTACTGTCCTTGTTGAATGTGAGTGTCTCTGTCTCCATCTTCTCTTCAAGCCTTTAACCTATTCCTGTTGGGACCCAATACCCGTGCTCGTTCTTTCAGGCTGGGTTCGGCTTCCCAAACACTTTTCCACTCGCTGTGTGCGGCTCCCACGCTCCCGTCAAACTCACCTGCTTCTGATTCCCGCACTCCCTCCTTGATTTGGTTCCCGCACTTCCTAACCACCCCATCTAGCTGTGCTAAGTAGAAACATATAACTGCAGATGCTGGTTTATACCAAAGATAGACACAAAGTGCCCGAGTAACTCCATAGATCAGGCAGTATTTCTGGAGAAATGTTTTGGATCCGGACCCGTCTAACGAAACGACACCCACCCTTTTTCTCCACAGATGCTGCCTGACCCACGGAGTTACTCCGGCACGTTGTGTCTATCTTTTATCCAGTTGTGATGTTGCCTTCAAGTAATTTGTTTTCACTTGTACAACAACGTTCCTTGTTGATACGATATTCCCAATGTTGCTACCACTCATTGCACATGTCCGAATTTTTCAGCGCTCCTAAAGTGCAA
The DNA here is from genome assembly GCA_963514005.1 of Raja brachyura. The sequence continues at coordinate 49,790,293 of OY740786.1, read as the reverse complement.
CACCTCAGACCTATCATCATTATATTTCACTTGCCCCTCCAAATATAACAAACCTTCGCCAGCTGGTCTTCTAACTACGTGATGTGCGTTTCTAACAAATCATAAGTATAACTGCTCTGGCACTGGAGGGTGCGCATTTTCCCTTTTATAGGTTATATAAATAGATGCAGCCGCGCTGAATTCTATCTTTAACTCAAAGCCGCAGGATGGAGATGTTTTCTTTAACATTGTTGCTTTATTAAAACATACCTTCATTCACGGTTGGCTCAAGTGTAACGGGAGGGGAACTTGGTAACTCTGGAGACAAACTCGGAACATCGCAGATTACCATACCCGTGGGAACTCGCCTCAAACACTTGCACATCAACTTGGAATATCGTACACAACCACGAGTCTGTCACTCTGGGTCACTCGTGTGTCAACTCGCACCGTGAGACAGGGCCTTAAAGAAGAAACTTTTTTCAAGTTTTACGATAAACCTGTTGTCACGGTGCCAGGGTACGGAAAAGCTGTGTTGGGTTCTGTTTGATTCTTTGCTTTGTTTTCTGTCATTGTTTCATATTCTTTTGTTGTAATTTCCCCCTGGGATAGAAGGGTTATTACTTTTCTTTTTATTATTATTATAATACTTATTGCTTAATTTCAAACAATGTTCAATTTATATTATTTACTCACTACTGTGTCAACTGAAGAAGTGTGTCATATGGAATGAATCTACAGCATGAAAATCACAGAGCTTCAAAATCTTCACATAGTCACTCACGTGACTCCGAAGTAAAATAGTAAGATTAAACGAGAACTTACCTGTTCGAAGTTTGATCTTTATTTTATGAGGAGTTACGATGAGGGATTACGTGCCCTCTGCTCCCGACCCTCATAATCTAAACGATCATCTGGTTGTTCTAGTCTTTGTGAGCCTTAATATCTTACTTCGGCTATTGGTTCTCTGTTTTTCACGCCGCTGCTTTGAAGTATGCCGAGCATGCGCCTGGCAGGGCTTCTTCATCGTAACTCCTCATAAAATAAAGATCAAACTTCGAACAGGTAAGTTCTCGTTTAATCTTACTATTATCCTTTGGTTGATGCTTATACTCTGCCATGGATGTAATCAATATTTGTTATGTTGCTGAACTAGAAAATCCAGAAAATTGCACTAATATCAAGGGATCATAAAATCGCACTTTAAATATCAGCAGTTGGGCAATTTAATTTCAGTTAATTAAATCATTTTGGATTAATAAAAACATATCAGCATTGGTGATCATGAAGCTTTAGATTAGTGCCATTTCATTTTATGTCCTTCAAAAAATCTGATGTTGATGCCCAGTCTGTGCCTTACTCTAACGTGTCCAATGAGTTGGAAGTAAACAGCAAAGTGAGGAATTTATTAGAGTATATCTGGTAATTGACATTACACACCAGTGATGAATTAATGCTTATCTGATAGATGCATTTGCCAAAGCATAACAAAACTGCATGACAGCTCTTAACACCTCAGTTGAAACAAAAATATATTTGAAACAGCCACAATTATTATTAGTCTTGGATTAGTCATCAACCCCGTTTATGACTCTAGATTCCCGGCCTAATTAAATAGCCTTGTAACTCATTATGTGGTATCAAAACTGGTATTAAAAAATGGATTATTGGGCATCGCCAAGGTATCCGATGCATACCCATAAAATTGCTCTCAATCCAGCCAGCATTGCAAACTCTTCCCCACAAGCACTTGGGACTAGCTCTAAACCAGGAGAGCTATGTCACTGACTAAGCAAGAAGAGTTCTCATACTCCCAGATAATTATGACTTCCCTCAACATCAAGTTTGATGAATGAATCAAGAGCCATGATAAATTTGAAGCCAATTTTAATTTTTACTGTCTGGGGACATAACCCACAGAAAGGAATGTGTATGTGGTTACATAAGATCAACTGCCTTGTACCTGACACATCAACATGAATTCCTCCCAGTGGTGTTCTGGACCCTCTTATTTTTGGAAATAAACAAAATTCTTTAGGAACTCGATGGACATGCTATGGACATAATGCCTTCCTTTGAGAAAGCTTTGGGTCCAATCGGCAATTGCACTCCCATGTCTCCAATTTTTGTGCTCAAGATTCTAACACCTGCGGTATCTTGTGTTTCCCTATTGTGTTTACCTATCCTTTTTGTCCAATGATACCTGACCTGCCTGACCAGCTGAGTTACTCCAGCACTTTATGTCTATCTTTGATACAAACCAGCTCTGCAGTTCTTTCTTTTTACACTGAAATCACTGGGGACAGTTTAAACATCCAAAAATGTTATGAGATGTTAATGAGCTCTAAGCAAGGTAACCTCATTCTTCTGAATATCTCTAGAAAACCTCTCTACTTGAGAACTTGTGCACCTATTTCAGGAATCCATTCAGGCAAGCACCTACCCTCAACAAATTTTCCTTTGACTCCTCCCATTTCCTCCAAATCCAAGGCCTAGCTATGGGCACGCACATGGGCCCCAGCTATGCCTGCCTCTTTGTAGGGTATGTCAAACAATCCTTGTTCAAGGCGTACCATGGCCCTATCCCCGAAATCAACCTCCACTACATTGATGACTGCATTAGTGCTACCTCCTGCACCCATGCAGAACTCACTGACTTCATCCATTTCACCAATAATTTCCATCCAGTACACAAATTCTCCTGGACCATTTCCGACATCTCCCTACCGTTTCTAGACCTCACCATCTCCATTGCAGATAACACACTACTGACTGACATCTACTGCAAACCCACTGATTCTCATGGCTATCTGGACTGCACCCTGCTTCCTGTATGGACTCTATCCCCTACTTCCAATTCCTCCATCTGCGCCGCATCTGCACCCTGGATGAGGTGTTCCAAACCTGGGCGTCAGAGATGTCCTCATTCTGTAGGTAACGATGGTTCCCCTCTTCTACTATAGATGAGGCTCTCACCAGGGCCTCCTCTATATCCCGCAGCTCCACTCTCACTCCACATCCCCCCACTCATAACAAGGACAGAGTCCCCCTTGTCCTCACCATCCAGCGTACCAGCCATCACATAGGACATATAATCCGTCGACATTTTTGCCACCGCCAATGGGATCCCACCATTGACCATATCTTCCCATCTCCTCCCCTTCTGCTTTCCACAGAGACTGTTCCCTCCTTAACTCCCTGGTCAATTTGTCTCTTCCCACCCAAACCACCTTCTCCCCGGTACTTTCCCTTGCAACTGCAGGATATGCTACAGTTGTCACTTTACCTCCCCCCTCGGCTCCATCCAAGGACCTAAGCAGTCTTTCCAGGTGAGGCAGAGGTTCACCTGCACCTCCTCCAACCTCATCTATTGCATCCGTTGGTCCAAGTGTCAGCTGCTCTACATCGGTGAGACCAAGTGCAGGCTTGACGATTGCTTTGCCCAACATCTCCGCTCAGTTCACAATAACCAACCTGATCTCCCGGTGGCTCAGCACTTCAACTCTCCCTCCCATTCTGAATCCTCCTCCATGGCGTTAATATTATCGTGGTTGTTGTCATCGGTAGGTTGATTATGACAGGGATACATTTGTCCAGTTGGCAGGTTATGTTTAATCAGAATCAGAATGCTTTTTATTGTCACTATACACATGTACAATGAGATTAAAAGCTGCTCCTACTCAGTGCAAAACAAAAGGGGGGGATAAGGTGCACAGTTCTGCGGCGCTATATACATATCTATAAAAAGAGAATGGATAAATAGAATGAATAAATAGGCTTCCTATATCCAGTATGGGTTATTGCACATATTGGAAATTACAGTTACAGTACAAATTACAGTAGGTGGATAGATGAAAGTCCGGGGGTTAGACTGTGAAGTCAGTGCATGTGTGAGTTCAGGGAGATAATGGATTTTGGAAAGAAACTGTTCTTGAATCTATTTGTCCTTGTGCTGATGCACCTATAGCGCCTCCCTGAGGGCAGCAGGTTGAACAGGCCAAATGCAGGATGGGAGCTGTCCTTGATAATGTTCTTCGCCCTGCTGAGGCAGCGGGAGGTGTAAATGTCCATCAGAGAGGGGAGAGGGCAGCCGATGATCTTCTGTGCTGCCCTAACTACCCTCTGAAGCCTCTCCCTGTCTGCCATGGTGCAGCTGCTGTACCATGCTGTAATGCAGTATGTCAACAGGCTCTCAATGGACGAGCGGTAGAATGTCAGCAGCAGGTTGGAGTCCAGGTTGTGCTTCCTGAGGACCCTCAGGAAGTGCAGCCGCTGCTGAGCCTTCTTGATGACCACTGTGATGTTGTCTGTCCAGGAGATGTCAGCGGAGATGAGGACACTGAGAAACCGGAAGGTGGGGACCCTCTCCACACACTCGCCGTTGATGTATAAGGGGGCTAAGTCAGTGCTGCGCCTCCTGAAGTCGACAATGAGCTCTTTGGTTTTCTTGGTGTTCAGAGCCAGGTTGTTTTCTGAGCACCAGGCTGTCAACTTCAGGACTTCCTCTCTGTAGGCTGCCTCATCTCCCCTTGAGATCAGTCCGACTACTGTAGTGTCGTCAGCAAACTTGACGATTCGGTTGTTGTTGTGGGCCGGACTACAGTTGTGGTTGTAGAGACAGTATAGGAGGGGGCTTAGCACACAGCCCTGTGGGGAGCCGGTACTCAACATGCGAGTGGAGGAGAGGTGGGGGCCGAGTCTCACAGTCTGGGGCCGGTTGGTGAGGAAGTCCTTTATCTAGGCACATGTGAGAGTGGAGTGGCCGAGAGTGACCAGTTTGGCGATGAGAATGTCCGGGATGATAGTATTGAAAGCTGAGATTTAATCCAAATGAGCACATGGACATAGCTCTGCCCCAGCTCCAGGTGGCTCAGCACACAGTGGAGAGCTACGGTGATGGCGTCTTCTGTGGACCTGTTTGGGCGATAGGCGAACTGGTGGGGGTTGAAGTCTGGAGGGAGATAGTCTTTGATGTGCTGGAGGACCAATCTCTCGAAGCACTTCGTGATTACCGGAGTGAGGGCCACAGGACGGTAATCGTTTAGGCTGGTGATGGGAGACTTCTTCGGCACTGGGACGATTTTAGGCAGGACGGGATAACTGCCTGGTCCAGGAAGAGATTGAAGATTCTGGTGAAGATGAAGGTGAGCTGGTGGGCACACGCTTTGAGCACCTTACCAGGTCCATCTGGGCCAGCAGCCTTCTTGGGGTTCACTGCCAGGAGCACCCGTCTGACATCGTGCTCCCTTATAGTGAGTGGAGTAGTGCAGGAGCCAGGTAAGGGTGGGAGCAGGGCTGTAGCAGATGAGTGCTGCTGTTGTGATGTTTCAAAGCGGGAAAAGAAGCAATTTAGCTTCTCTGCCAGCGGCGCACTCAGGTCTGTTGTCGTTGTGGCACAGCCTCTGTAGTTTGTGATGCCTTGTATGCCCCGCCATACCTCCCGTGTGTTATTGCTGGACAGGTGGGACTCTATGCTCCTCTTATGATCCACCTTGTCTTTTTTAATTCCCCTTTCCAGATCGGCTCGAGCAGCCCTGTACAGAGCTCTATCACCTGACCTGAAGACATCATCGCAGGCTCTGAGAAGTGTGTGGACCTGGCTGGACATCCAGGGTTTCTGATTTGCGAAAACCCGAATGTTTTTGTCCACAGTCACATTTCCGATGCAGAACTTGATATAGTCCAGTACCGTTCCTGTGAATGTTTCCAGATCCTGTTGTTCGAATAAGTCCCAGTTGGTCTGCGTGAAGCAGTCCTGTAGTTTGGAGAGTGCATTTTCAGGCCAGGTTGTAACAGTCTTTATGGTGGGCCTGGCACTGCATCTGAGGAGGGTGTAGGCTGGGGAGAGCAGGAGGGAGAGATGATCTGACTGGCCGAGTTGGGGGAGGGGAATGGCTCTGTATGCATGCTTGATATTGGAATAGACATGATCCAACGTGTTCTCCCCTCTAGTAGAACACTTGACATGTTGATAAAATTTCGGCAGTACAGTCTTCAAGTTGGCCTTATTAAAGTCCCCTGCAATTATGTGAACACCTTCGGGGTGGGCCCGCTGCTGTTCGTTAATGGTGTTCAGCAGGAGAGAGAGTGCCGTGTTTACATTGGCGTTGGGTGGAATATACACAGCCGTGACAATCACTACTGTTAGTTCTCTCGGTAGAAAAAAAGGCCGGCATCTTACAGACATGTACTCGAGGTCAGGAGAACAATCAGCTTTCCAAAGATAGGACCATACCACTTCAATATAACAGAAACAGTAAATCGCACCAATGTATAAGTAGCTCCTCACCTTTTTGGGAGTTTAATATGGGAAGGGAAATGGCTTTTTTGTATCCTTTAGATTTGACTCTTTAAGCTTAGCATCAATATTTAAAATAAACAGTTTAAAATTTTAAACATTGAAAACAAACTGAAATGTTGATAAATCCTTTGCCTCTACAGATGCTGCTTGAGCTGCTGAGTTATTCCAATCGTTTGGTTCAGATTTTAGCATCTGCAGTCTCTTGTGTCTCAAAGTGTTTATTGTATTAAGTTTTGCACAATATGAATGGGAATGAAAATGCCAACATTAAATATTTGGCATATTAGTATTTATTACTAAACCTCTGCAAGAATATTTTTTAAATGGCACACTCCTTCAACAGAGTTATGCCCCTGTTGAAGGAGTATATTATTCCAAATATATTGATAAAAGTACTTGTGTTTATAGAAATGATTAAGGTGATTGAAATTGCCTGACATTAAAAAAAATGATTAGATTAAAGTTACAAATCTAATTAAGATGAAGGTAATCACCAGTGCAGATGTTACTTTAGTTGTAGCGAGACAGAGACAGAGACAGAGACAGAGACAGAGACAGAGACAGAGACAGAGACAGAGACAGAGACAGAGACAGAGACAGAGACAGAGACAGAGACAGAGACAGAGACAGAGACAGAGACAGAGACAGAGACAGAGACAGAGACAGAGACAGAGAGCCAGCCAGCCAGCAGCAGCAGCAGAAGCAGCAGAGAGGCGCTGTGCACAGAAACCCACATCCAATACCCAGGACAAGCTTCAAAGGCAGAGCATAATGTCAGTGTCCTGGGTGGTATGTCAGACAGTACAGAGGTTTCATGGTAAGCATGTTTTATCAGTGGCTGACTAAGTTGTTACTGCTCTCAACTTCCTTTTCTCTGAATATTTCCAGATTCTGTAGAGAGATTTGGAGATTCTCACTGTCAATGCCACACAAATGCACAACCCAGATGAGTGATAACTTCTTCAGCAGAAAAGGCAATTATACGAATTTCAGCTGGCAATAAGAATGACTGGTTGCTTGGTTAGTTGGCTTTCCAAAGGTGCAGGATCACATCAACTGCACACATCCGACAATTAGGCACCCGGAGGTCATACAAAAACATTCTTCACAAGGGCTTCTGATCCATCAATGTGCAACTGCTGTGCAAACATAAAATTACATTCTTTAAAGGTGCAATGCACTTGGTTTCTTGGCAGTTGCCAAGATGCTTTTGTGCTGCAACACTCCACTTCCCTGAATGACATTGTGCCTGGAAGCAAGAGTCGCTGGTTTTCAGTCCAGACACGAAGGGTGCCCTATTAGAACCATTTTGCTGAAACTTCTCAGAGGATTATGGAGCAGAAGTGATATGATGTGAGATTTAAGAAACCACCAATCTCAGGTTTATCACCAATACCAGGATCTAAATACACCCTTCAATATAGACCAGCCAAGTCATCAGGATGATATATTGTATGATGTGTTGTATTCTACAACACATTGCACAGCAGACATATTTATTATTCTGTTATTTGAAAAATAATTTTCAATAGACTCCTTTGGAATATTGTTATGATTTCATGGGATCTTTAAGGAAATACTTGGAATCCTGTTCAGATAAAAGGATCAGAAAGAATTATATTTCATAGTGTTTGGCATTTCTTCTGGTAGCTTATAAACATAAATACTGCAATGGAATTCAAACAGTTTTAGGAATTCAGTTCCTCCTTTTGTATTAGCTGGAGGAATATGTGATCTTAAAGGTTTCCATGGGAACATGATTACATTTGGGTGGTTTAGCATTTTCTTACACCACATCTCATCAGCATTTAATCTTATGAAACTATATGTCACTGATATAAAAATGTCAATATGAAGACATAATTCAAAGTTTAAAACATATGATTTATGTTGAGACTTGTTTCAGATTCTGTCATGCTAACCTTGCAAGTTAAACCAGAAGTATATTTTTAGCCTACATTAGATACCAAAACAAATTACTTAGCTGCAGTTGCTGTACAGCTTGATGTTAGTAACTGCTTCCATTTTTCTAAGTCTACAGTTAGCACATCTTCTGCAGGTGTGGTGAAAGAGGATGAATGTTGCATTCGGATATTTGAGCAGTTTTATTAATTAAGCTTTTCAAGTTATGCATATTTAAGCAACCGATTAGACAGTTTCTAAGATGTTGATTATTTTGCTCTATGCCACAACCCTTAGCTTAGATGATTTTCACATTAGGTGTAACATATAAATACATGATGATTTAAAATACGCAGCACTGATGTGAATAGGATAAAATTGTCATAAAATGTTTTCCTAAATTGTTTACAATTTGATTGGTATGTATGCAAGCAAGGGCTAACTCAAGAGTAACAAGATTAACAAAAGGTAACAGCAGCAATATCAGAATGTAGTCATATTATGTTAAGTTGAATTTTATGGCTAAAATATTTATACATTTTCAAAGAAAATAGCTTTATCCTAATATTTAATAAAAGCTCATATAAATTATTTCTGCTACAATATTTATGCAGATGCATTTTACAAGAAAACTTAATTATCCCAAATTAGAAAAATGGAATTGCTTCTGAAATGCGTTTACTTCAAATATCATGGGAAAAACAGATGAACTTAGAGCATGGGTCAGTGCTTGAAGCTATGGTGTTGTGGCCATTGCAGAGACTTGGTTGTAAGAGGGAAGGGCAGGCAGCTCAACGTTCCAGGATTTTGATATTTCAGACATGATAGAGAGGGAGGTAAAAGCGGTGGAGTAGTTGCACTACTAATCAAGGAGAATGTCACAGCAGCTATCAGAGAAGACATCCTACAGGATTCATCTACTGAGGCAATATGTGTAGAGCTCAAAAATAAGAAGTGCATCACTCTAATGGGATTACATGAAAGGCCATATAATAGCCAGTGGGAGATAACAGAGCAAATACATAGACAAATTATGGAAAAATGCAAAAGCACCAGGATTGTCCTAGTCTGTGACTTTAATTTATCTAATATTGACTGGGACTTGGTCAGCACAAAACCTTTAGATGGGGCACAATTTGTAAGGTGTAAGCAAGAGAGTTTTCAGAATCAACATGTGGTTAGTCCAACGCGGGGAGGGACCGTACTAAATCTTGTACTGGGAAACACGGTAGCCGGTTGACTAGTGTTCTAGTGGAGAGTATTTTGAGAACAGTGATCACACCATAAGTTATAAGATAGTAATGAATAGGGATATGTCTGAACCTTTGTGGGGGGTATCAAAATGGGGTAGATCAGATTGCAGCACTATTGCGCAGGAACCGGGGAGAGTAATTTGGGAGGAATTGTTATTGTACGAGTTATTTAAAAGGCCAGCTGAGCATAGTTCAGGATCAACATTTTCCAGCAAAGAGGAAGGATAAGGATGGCAAAGTAAAGGAACATTGGATGACCAAAGAGATTGTAAATTTGGTCAAAAAGTACAAGGGAATGTATGTAAGTATTAGAAACGTGAGATTTGATGGGGACTTTGAAAAATATAAAGCAAGGAAGAAATAACTAAAATGGGCAATTAAAAGGGGCAAGAGGGACCATTGATGAATTAATGAAAACTCCATGTTATTTTAAATGCACATTAAAAACAACAGGGTAACCAAGGAGAATGTAGGATTGGTCAGGTATAAAGGAAGGAATATATGCTTGGAGTCAGAGGATGTAGGCAAGGATTAAATTAGTACTTTGCGTCTGTATTCACCAAACAGAGAGACAAGGAACAGTGAGATCAGTGTGGAGAAAAGCAATATGCCACGGCACTTTAAGGTCACGAAGGAGGTGGTGTTGGGACTCTTGAAGAGCATTAAGGTGGATAAATCCACAGTAACTAATTCATTTCACTTGGCATCATGCTTGTCATGGACGTTGTGGGCCAAAAGGCCTGTTCCTATACTGCACTATTATATGTTTTATGTTCTATGTTCAGAACAAAAGTGCTGCATTATGAACATCTGATAATCATACTAATTTTTCTTTGTACATCATTCTCCCAATTATTAGAGTGTTAACTTTGATGTCCATCAAAATATATGAGATCTGTTGGTCTGATTTTTTTTCCAACTTTTTTTTATGGTCCACTTTGTTATAATTTAGTTTTACAATTATATACCACAGCATTTAAGAATGGTACCCGGATGGGACGTCAAAGGGCAAGAAGCCGAAGCAAAGAAGTGGAAGCCAAGATACCGAACGGAAATTACACCACAAAAGCCAAATAATCAAATGGACATGACGCCGAAAAGCCAAGGAGGGTGGGGGGAGGAGCTTGAGCTTGCATTTGTAAACTGGTGGCAGTGACTGCCACTACCATCATTTTACAAACTCAGGTTCAAGTTCCCCGCCACCCTCCCGTCCCCACTCCGGCCAGTGATGTGATGGACACGGGGGTCTGGACCAATCACTGACAAGGTCTCAGCCAAATCCCGTCCCCGGAGACATCATGTCCGTTCGGTGGCTTTTCGATGTCATGTCCGATCTGTTTATTGTCTGTTCAGCGGGGTACCCCATTCGGGTTTGTGTCCTTTTGGCATTGTGTCTGTTCGGTATCTTGGCTTTTCGGGATGATGTCGGTTTGGCACCTTGGCTTCGGCTTCTTGGCTTCAGCTTGTGCAGAATAGCATGTTTTTTCCATTTTGAATAGGTCATTGATGTGACTTTTATACAAGCACATTGTATTATTTTGCAGTCACACTGAGAAAACACTTGACAATTCGAGTTATAATTCATTAAATCAGGAGTTTCATGCTGAACTAACAGCATTCCTCAATGCACATCCCAGCAAATCCAGGATTTCTACTTGAATACAGATGTATGAGATTTCTGGCTATTCTTCACTATGATTTCCAAACTGTGCATTACCTATTCTCATGGAACACAGTGATTGATATCAGACTTTGATAACTAGATCTGGCACAGGGAAAAGTAACTGCATTGATTTAAATGGAAAGGAATGGCTGCAATACAGTTTGCTATATATCGTTATTGCCAACTCTAGATTTAATAGGAGAAAGTGTTCTTATTTTATATTTCTTCATGTGTAGGAAAGAACTGCAGATGCTGGTTTAAATCAAAGATAGCCACAAAATGTTGGAGTAACTCAGCAGGACAAGAGGCATCTCTGGAGAGAAGGAATGGGTGACGTTTCAGGTCGAGACCCTTCTTCAGACTCTGAAGAAGGGTCTTGTCCCAAAACATCACCCATTCTATCTCTCCAGAGATGTTGCCTGTCCCACTGAGTTACCCCAGCATTTTGTGTCTATCTTATATATTTTCCTAGTTTCTTGGAAAACCTTAATCTCCCTGCATTGCACTGTACCAACAGTGTTTTAAATTATGGTTCAACAAAGTTGATCACAACATTGGTAGGTCCCAGATCTGTGCCATAAAATGTTTTCCTGTTACCAAACTACCGCTCCACCCCTTCCACCCTTCTCAATTGAGAATGTGTCACAAAGTTTCACATTACACTGAAAACACAACATCTGGATCTAAAGTGATAATTAGATGCTCATTTGGATTTATATATTCTGACAGACCACAGTACATTGCAGATTTCATTTCGGAGTCACGTGAGTCCCACCAGCCCTTCATAAGGAGCCACTCAGGTAAGTGAAACTAACCTTGAGTTGGTTAGTTCCTGTTGGGAGAATGTTTTTCTTTCAGCAGGGACATGGACGGGAGAAACAAGGGCCGTAGGACGTCCACTCGGAGTCTCCGGCCACCTATCCCGGAGCCCTCATCAACGGCTGCACCTGCGAGTCAGGCCGGGAGAAAGGCGAGGAAGTCGGGGAGCCCTGTTGCTACAGGGCCCGACCCGCCGATACACCGGAGCTCCAGTGAGGATCCCGAGGAGCAGGATTTCGGTGTACCACCGGAGCAGGTAGACCCTGACTCCGTATCGAGGTCGCCAACGGGCTCGTTGGTCGATCTGGGCAAGGGCTCGCGTGCGGCTGCACGGCCCTTCTCCCCGAGCCCTCGGAGGAGAGGGAGGGATGGAGCCCGTAAGCCTAGCCCTTTAGGGGCAAAGGCATCACCTGCCGCTAGAATTCGGACTGGTGAAATGGCGGGACTCAAGTCCACTGGGAGACCTACAAGGACCAGTGTCGACTCCCCAACAACTAAGACCAGGAAGAGTCACTCGGGTGGAGTCCCGCCACGGTCACCGAGTCCCCCGTGGATGGGAGGACGGGACCGTACGTCGGCTAGGCCCAGGATTTGGGCAACCGGCAAGCCCGCGTGGATGTCGGGTCACCACGCCGAGGCGTTGGGTGCCGACTCTCCACCGCGTTTGCCCTCCGAGGCAGCGGGATCTAGGTCTGCCAAAAGGAGGCATTTGAGCATACCCACGCGGGAATTGCTCAGCTTCACTGCGGCGGCTGGTAGCGACAGCTTCCGGCACCGGGTTCACCTCGACGAGGTGCGGGCCGATGAACGGAGCCTCAGCAGTTCCGCAGAACATGAGGACTCCGACCGCCCGAGTTCTAAGAGCGAAGGGCGCATTGACCAGATGGAGCGGATGTTGGAGCTCCTCTTGCAACAGAATCAATGGCAGGAAGCATCCAGCTCCAGAGGGCACAGGGAGATTTCACCATCGTCAGCAGGCAGCCTGAGGCAGCCAGAGGATGTGGACATTTTGGGCCATACACCACCTACATCGGAGGCCCCTCAGGAAGAACTCCTCGATGTAGCGACAAAAGTTGCATCATCAGAGACATCGGGACTACCCCTCAACCCCAAACTGGCTGCCACCGTGGACTTCCTGACCAACCATCAGCTCCAGGAGGAGGTCCTATCGGAGGCCATAAACAGGCACAAGGCCCCAGCGAACTGCAACTCCCTCAACGTGCCCATAGTCAATACGCCAATCTGGGGCAACATCGGCACAGCAATCAGGACCCAGGAGATGAAGCTCCAGCGGATCCTGAAGCTGCTTACTGCTGGGATTACCGCGTTTGCGCGGTTGGTGGACGGGGAGGATCTGAGCACGGAGCAGGAGGATGCTCTGGCTCTACTGTGTACCACACAGCATGAGATCAAAGCCTTCCGGAAGAGCGTCATCCGACCCACGCTGAACCCGAAATTTGCGGGGTTGTGTAAAGCACCTCCTACGCCACCACCCGGACAGTTGGTCGGGGAAGACCTCCCGAAGAGGGTCAAGGAGCTGGATGACCACGCCAAAACGGTGGGACGGATGCGGTCACAAATCTCGTCCAGGCAGGCGGCCAAGAAAGGGCCATTTTTCAGGCCATGAGGCCCTGCCATCAGACCGGCAAGAACCTACACTCCAGCTCCACCTCAATTTCAACAGCCTCAACAACCGCGGCCTTTTTTAGGGCTAGGCCCCCAGCGGCCACCATGGAAGATGCGGAGGCCGCATCATCAGCCCAACCCAGCACCTCCACGTCCCGCCAAACATGTCAAGACCGCCGGTAACCATGGAGGTAAGGCGGTCTGGTTTTCATGCACCTGCGTGCTTAACTTCACATGTTGGTGGGCGACTACGGTTCTTCTCGATGGCATGGGGAACTATCACTTCTGATGAGTTTATCTTACAAAGTATTCAAGGCCATGAGATTGAATTCATCAATGGCAACATCCCTCCATCCCAGCATATGCCAGATCGGAAATTTACGCTGTCTAGCAACGAAATGGCAGCAGGCTATGCTGAAATCTTAAGGTTACAAGAAAAAGGCGTGATAGAAAGAACTATACACGAACCAATTGAATTTGTATCCAACATATTCACTAGGCCCAAGAAGGATGGAGGATGTCGGGTTAATATTGATCTGACCCATTTGAATACCTTTGTAAAATATACCCATTTCAAAATGGACACGTTCGAAACAGCCAAGTCATTAATTTCTCATGGCTGCTTTATGGTATGCATTTGATTTAAAAGATGCATACTATTCTGTATCTGTTCGGAAACACCACAGGAAGTTCTTAAAATTTACCTGGATGGATCAGCTCTGGCAATACAGGGCTCTGCCAAATGGGCTTACCACAGCCCCTAGATTATTTACTAAATTACTAAAACCTATTCTGGCCACACTACGGAGACAAAATCATATAGTAATGGCCTATCTGGATGATATCTTGATTGTTGGAAACAATCAGCTGAACTGGCAGTTTCAGCCACCGTGGCAATTTTTCAGCAAATGGGGTTCATTATCCATCCAGATAAGTCAAAGTTCTGCCCTTCACAGGTCATGGATTATCTGGGGTTCACGGTGGATTCCAATCGCATGAAGGCCACCATACCAGCTAACAAAGTTGGGGATGTCACCCAAGTATGTAAAGATTTAGTCTGGGCCAGTATACCATCAATTAGACAAACTGCTAAGATGATTGGCAAGATCATAGCACTTTTTCCAGCTGCTCAATATGGACCTTTGCATTATCAAAATTTGCAGAGAGCCAAGATCTCAGCGTTAAAACTGAACGCTGGACATTTCGACAGACCAATGCAACTGCCTCTTAAGGCTAAGATTGAGTTACAATGGTGGGTGGACAATATTTGTGGCTCATTTAAACCCATCATTTTGCCCAATCTGATGGTATACTTACAAACAGACGCAAGCGCCATTGGCTGGGGAGCTACGGACAACTACTCTAGTTGCGGGGGCAGATGGGACACCCTTGAATCTACTCTGTTATTGTCACAAGGGATAAACTATTTGGAGATGCTTGGAGCATTTCACGGATTTCGAGCTTATTGTTCTAATCTTACTGACGCTCATGTCCGTCTCCAAATAGATAATACCACTGCGGTGGCATATTTAAACCATATGGGTGGTACCAGGTCAATTTCATGTGATGAATTGGCAAATACAATTTGGCTCTGGTGTATTCGACGGAATATTTGGATTTCAGCTACATATTTACCAGGTGAGCTCAATACTGTGGCGGACACCAGGTCACGCAAATTTAATGACAACATCGAGTGGATGTTGAATCCTCAAATCTTCGCTAAAGTTACAGCCAAATTTGGTAAACCGGATATCGACCTCTTTGCGTCGCGGTTGAACCATCAGGTACCAACATACGTTTCGTGGGAACCAGTTCCTGGGGCAATGGCGATGGATGCGTTCTCGCTGGACTGGGGGAAATGGTTCTTCTATGCATTTCCTCCATTTTGCCTCAGCAGTCGGGTATTGCGGAAAATCCAGATGGATGCTGCCAAGGGCATTCTTATCATACCCGACTGGCCTACGCAGCCATGGTATCCGGTGGTCCTTGATATGATCAGTCAACCTTGGGTCCTCTTAGAGGGTTGCCCACAATTGGTAACAAACCCTGTGTCAGGGGAACCACATCCCTGCCACAGTTATCTAAACTTGTTGGCTTGCAGGTTCTGAACAGGCCATTACTGCGGTATGGCCTATCATCTAGAACCATGGATACCATCGGAGCGTCATGCCGTGAGTCCACCAGGCGGCAATACCTCTCTACATCCGGGAAATCTACTGTGGCCGCTCCCACATTGCATACGACGCTGTAACCATCACCGACTTATTGGAATTCCTGGCGGGGTTGCACCATGATGAACACCTGAGCTACAGTGCCATCAACAGCGCCAGGAGTGCGCTGTCATTCTACCTCAATATTCAGGTAGGATCCAACAGGCTGGTGTCCAGACTCATGCGGGGAATATTCAATTCCAATCCGCCCAGACCGCGTTATAACATCACCTGGGATATCGGGAAGGTATTAACCCTGCTCAGGACGTGGTCGCCCATGGAGGGGCTTGAGCTGGACAAACTCACCCTGAAGCTGGTGATGTTACTGGCACCGACTTCAGCGCAGAGGGTACAGACACTCCACAAAGTCCGGATCGACAGGATGATCTCTACCCCTGCAGAAGTAGTCTTCTTCATAGACGAACTACTCAAGCAGCATAGACCTGGGTTCACAGGGCTGCAGCTGAAGTTCCCGGCATACCCCGCAGATGCAAGGCTATGTTTAGCCGCCCATATCCGTCACTATGTGAAAGTGACGAGAAACCTGAGGGGAATGGAGAAATACCTGCTTATCACCCACAAGAAACCTCACCATAGTGACGGTCCAGACGATATCTAGATGGCTCAGGATCATCTTGGGTAAGTCAGGTATCGACACTAATTTCTTCAAATCCCATTCCACCAGGGCGGCATCAACGTCGGCGGCAAGGGTCATGGAGGTGCCCATGGACCATATTCTTGCCACAGCAGGATGGGCGAATGAAGCCATCTTCCAGCGGTTCTACAATAAGCCTGTTGCCGCTCCTCTACAGTTCGCGGAGGCCGTGCTGAATGCAGGTCAAGAACGTGGAGATGTCCCTGAATGAGGGGTTTTTTCTTTGTTGTTAATAAATATTATTCTTATTTTTCAGTACAAGCAGTCTGGAAAGTTGTTTACTCCCATCCATCCTTAATAGTGGTGTGTGACAGCATGGACGTGGTCCAGGGCATGGAATCACAGAGCTTTGAAGTCTTCACGAAGTCACTCACGTGACTCCGAAATGAAATAGTAAGATTAAACGAGAACTTACCAGTTCGAAGGTTGATCTTTATTTTATGAGGAGTTGCGATGAGGGATTTCGTGCCCTCCGCTCCCAACCCTCGATCATAATCAACTGGTAATTAGAGTCTCTTCAATCTTACTATACCAAGTCATTTCTCTGTTGTTGTTTCTGTGATTCCACACCGCTACTTTGAAGAATGTCGCGCATGTGTGCTGGCGGGTTCTTCACGAAATCCCTCATCGCAACTCCTCATAAAATAATGATCAACCTTCGAACTGGTAAGTTCTCATTTAATCTTACTATTTTATACCTGCTATCATGCTCATTCCACAGCCTCCTCCTCCCATCCCCCCCCCCCCCCCCCCCCCACTACCTCATCCTAGTTTCACAGACCCTGTTCCCAATGTGTCCCAGTACAAACACAGCACAAATTTCTCCCTTCAGGCATGGTGGGTGGAGCATGTTCACTGATTATTTTAGCAGGGGAATAATTACATGTTATTCACAGTTAAATTATATGACTTTGAATTATGTTAATACCATTTTAACATTGATGTCCCAATTATGCATTTTAAGTCATGCACATGCATGTGATATATACAAAATAATTTGAAAGTAATGTATTCAAAGCATTTTTTCAAGAATAATATTCAGTAAACCCCATAAATCAAAGATCACACTGCTTGCAGGAGAAAAGATTTCCAAAGGTAAAATTCTAGTATGTAAAATATAAAAAGTGCTCCACAATGGCAAAAGGTTTTCTGTGAACAGGTTTCTAATGTAGTCAAAATGATGAAAATACAATAAATTTCCTAAATACATGTATATACTTGAACCAATAGTTTTATCTTTTTTCAAAAGATCATGTTTCAAAAGAAGGCTGTTAAAATCTTCAGTTTTTGGTTTCATTTTAAATCTGCTTAACATCTTGGTTTTACGCGTACAATAATATATCTTCTTTGTTGTTTATCCACCGCATCCCACCACCTTCTCACAATCCTCTCCCGAGATAGTATTTTGCTAACATGTTTATGGCATCCTCTGACAACATTTTCACAAAAGATGAGAGAAAAGAAAACAGGATGTGAACTGGAAACATGAGTTTGTGGCCACATTTATACTTGTTCTAGCTTTCAGTGGCAGGCCTCAGGTAATTGGTAATCAGATGAAAGGGATGGATCCTGATGTCATTTGTGCCCTTTGGATTGATGTGGATTTTTCATTGACACTCACCAAAATGTCGACATATTTTAGGTTTAGGTTTAAGTTTATTATTGTCACGTGTACCATACAGTGAACAGCTTTGTTTTGCATGTTATCGAAACAAATACGATAACATTGTACATAAAAATACAATCAAAACAAATTCAAGTGCAATAGGTAGAGTGAAGGGAAAGATACAAAGTATGGAATATAGTTCTTAGCATTGTAGCATTGCAGTTCCAGAGTCAAAGTCCAATGTCTCCAATGTCGGGGACGGAGTAAGATGGCCGTAAGTGGCAGCTTTTTTTCTAAAATCAATATACAGAACAACAGGAAGTGGTCAAGATCAGACTTTTAGTAATATAGATTGTAGAGAATCTATCGATCTTCTATACTTAACTAAAATTCTCATCTTGTCCTCTTCCGGTTTGCGTTGTTTTTTGTTGTTTTTTTTTAAATTTTATTTATTAGAGGTAAATACATCAACGTACTTCACATATATACTGCTACAATCATTATACCCCATAATCTTATGGCTTTTAAAGAAAAAGAATATAAAGATAGAGAGTGAAATGTGAAAAATGTTGTGATAGTGAAAGAGCATGCCAAAGGGGATAAGGTAGACCCTAAAAAAAGAAAAGGAGAACGAAAAAAAAGAAAATAAGCCAGTTACTATGTTATATATATCATGCAAAAGGAATCCACCAACTCGATAGTTTTTCATACCCCCCCCTACCATGGCCCGAGTTACTCCTGCACCCTTTGTAGTAATTATATAAATGCAGACCACGCGTTGTTTCTTAATGTGCGCAAAATTGGTATGCGATAGTGCTACAATTTTTCGCCATCGGACTTGCTATACTCCTGTGCTGCAAGTGCACCAATTTTTGTTCCGATCAGTGGAACATTACAAAAGTTCTGAAGGTTTAAATTCGGTAAAAAACGCTCCTTCCGGCACCCGCTGTCAATCACCAGCGGCGAGGAGAATAAAGCTGAAGGGGCGAAGTGAGCAGAGTGTGGAGAGTGGGCGCTGCATCTGCCATCATGACGAGCCGAGAGCCGTTGAGTGAGTGCGGCCGACAGGCAGCCGGTGAGTGAGTGAGTGCGGCCGGCAGGCAGCCAGTGAATGAGTGCAGTTAGGAGCCGGGGAGTGAGTGCGGCCGGGAGCTGATGAGTGAACGCATCTCCCTTCCCCGGATGCAGGACGCTCCCACCAGACCCCGGCGGAAGCCGTTCCGTACCCAGCTGCAGGATGCTCCCAGCACCCACCTCCGCCGGCCCCCGCCTGAAGTCGTCCCCCTTCCCAGGATGCAGGATGCTCCCCAGCAGCCCCCACCTGAAGCCATCACCGTCCTTGGCTACAGAACGCTCACACCGGTCCCCGCCTGAAGCCGTACATGTCCCCACCTGCAAGACGTTTCCCCCTCCCCCACCAGCCCCTGCCTCAGGTAATTGGTAATCAGATGAAAGGGATGGATCCTGATGTCATTTGTGCCCTTTGGATTGATGTGGATTTTTCATTGACACTCACCAAAATGTCGACATATTTTAGGTTTAGGTTTAAGTTTATTATTGTCACGTGTACCATACAGTGAACAGCTTTGTTTTGCATGTTATCGAAACAAATACGATAACATTGTACATAAAAATACAATCAAAACAAATTCAAGTGCAATAGGTAGAGTGAAGGGAAAGATACAAAGTATGGAATATAGTTCTTAGCATTGTAGCATTGCAGTTCCAGAGTCAAAGTCCAATGTCTCCAATGTCGGGGACGGAGTAAGATGGCCGTAAGTGGCAGCTTTTTTTCTAAAATCAATATACAGAACAACAGGAAGTGGTCAAGATCAGACTTTTAGTAATATAGATTGTAGAGAATCTATCGATCTTCTATACTTAACTAAAATTCTCATCTTGTCCTCTTCCGGTTTGCGTTGTTTTTTGTTGTTTTTTTTTAAATTTTATTTATTAGAGGTAAATACATCAACGTACTTCACATATATACTGCTACAATCATTATACCCCATAATCTTATGGCTTTTAAAGAAAAAGAATATAAAGATAGAGAGTGAAATGTGAAAAATGTTGTGATAGTGAAAGAGCATGCCAAAGGGGATAAGGTAGACCCTAAAAAAAGAAAAGGAGAACGAAAAAAAAGAAAATAAGCCAGTTACTATGTTATATATATCATGCAAAAGGAATCCACCAACTCGATAGTTTTTCATACCCCCCCCTACCATGGCCCGAGTTACTCCTGCACCCTTTGTAGTAATTATATAAATGCAGACCACGCGTTGTTTCTTAATGTGCGCAAAATTGGTATGCGATAGTGCTACAATTTTTCGCCATCGGACTTGCTATACTCCTGTGCTGCAAGTGCACCAATTTTTGTTCCGATCAGTGGAACATTACAAAAGTTCTGAAGGTTTAAATTCGGTAAAAAACGCTCCTTCCGGCACCCGCTGTCAATCACCAGCGGCGAGGAGAATAAAGCTGAAGGGGCGAAGTGAGCAGAGTGTGGAGAGTGGGCGCTGCATCTGCCATCATGACGAGCCGAGAGCCGTTGAGTGAGTGCGGCCGACAGGCAGCCGGTGAGTGAGTGAGTGCGGCCGGCAGGCAGCCAGTGAATGAGTGCAGTTAGGAGCCGGGGAGTGAGTGCGGCCGGGAGCTGATGAGTGAACGCATCTCCCTTCCCCGGATGCAGGACGCTCCCACCAGACCCCGGCGGAAGCCGTTCCGTACCCAGCTGCAGGATGCTCCCAGCACCCACCTCCGCCGGCCCCCGCCTGAAGTCGTCCCCCTTCCCAGGATGCAGGATGCTCCCCAGCAGCCCCCACCTGAAGCCATCACCGTCCTTGGCTACAGAACGCTCACACCGGTCCCCGCCTGAAGCCGTACATGTCCCCACCTGCAAGACGTTTCCCCCTCCCCCACCAGCCCCTGCCTCAGGTAATTGGTAATCAGATGAAAGGGATGGATCCTGATGTCATTTGTGCCCTTTGGATTGATGTGGATTTTTCATTGACACTCACCAAAATGTCGACATATTTTAGGTTTAGGTTTAAGTTTATTATTGTCACGTGTACCATACAGTGAACAGCTTTGTTTTGCATGTTATCGAAACAAATACGATAACATTGTACATAAAAATACAATCAAAACAAATTCAAGTGCAATAGGTAGAGTGAAGGGAAAGATACAAAGTATGGAATATAGTTCTTAGCATTGTAGCATTGCAGTTCCAGAGTCAAAGTCCAATGTCTCCAATGTCGGGGACGGAGTAAGATGGCCGTAAGTGGCAGCTTTTTTTCTAAAATCAATATACAGAACAACAGGAAGTGGTCAAGATCAGACTTTTAGTAATATAGATTGTAGAGAATCTATCGATCTTCTATACTTAACTAAAATTCTCATCTTGTCCTCTTCCGGTTTGCGTTGTTTTTTGTTGTTTTTTTTTAAATTTTATTTATTAGAGGTAAATACATCAACGTACTTCACATATATACTGCTACAATCATTATACCCCATAATCTTATGGCTTTTAAAGAAAAAGAATATAAAGATAGAGAGTGAAATGTGAAAAATGTTGTGATAGTGAAAGAGCATGCCAAAGGGGATAAGGTAGACCCTAAAAAAAGAAAAGGAGAACGAAAAAAAAGAAAATAAGCCAGTTACTATGTTATATATATCATGCAAAAGGAATCCACCAACTCGATAGTTTTTCATACCCCCCCCTACCATGGCCCGAGTTACTCCTGCACCCTTTGTAGTAATTATATAAATGCAGACCACGCGTTGTTTCTTAATGTGCGCAAAATTGGTATGCGATAGTGCTACAATTTTTCGCCATCGGACTTGCTATACTCCTGTGCTGCAAGTGCACCAATTTTTGTTCCGATCAGTGGAACATTACAAAAGTTCTGAAGGTTTAAATTCGGTAAAAAACGCTCCTTCCGGCACCCGCTGTCAATCACCAGCGGCGAGGAGAATAAAGCTGAAGGGGCGAAGTGAGCAGAGTGTGGAGAGTGGGCGCTGCATCTGCCATCATGACGAGCCGAGAGCCGTTGAGTGAGTGCGGCCGACAGGCAGCCGGTGAGTGAGTGAGTGCGGCCGGCAGGCAGCCAGTGAATGAGTGCAGTTAGGAGCCGGGGAGTGAGTGCGGCCGGGAGCTGATGAGTGAACGCATCTCCCTTCCCCGGATGCAGGACGCTCCCACCAGACCCCGGCGGAAGCCGTTCCGTACCCAGCTGCAGGATGCTCCCAGCACCCACCTCCGCCGGCCCCCGCCTGAAGTCGTCCCCCTTCCCAGGATGCAGGATGCTCCCCAGCAGCCCCCACCTGAAGCCATCACCGTCCTTGGCTACAGAACGCTCACACCGGTCCCCGCCTGAAGCCGTACATGTCCCCACCTGCAAGACGTTTCCCCCTCCCCCACCAGCCCCTGCCTAAAGGCGTCCCCCTCGCCCAGCTGTAGGGTGAGCCCCGCCAGCCCACACTTAAAAGCATCCCCCTTACCCGGGTACACAACGCTCCCCGCCGGCCCCTCCTGAAACGTCCCCCCCCCTCTAGCTACAGAACTCTCCCACCAGCCCCCGCCTGAACCAATTACCCTCCCCCGGATATAAAAGGGTCCCCACCTGAAGGCGTCCCCATCGCCGGCTACAGAAAGCTGCCCGCCGGCCCAGTCCCCAACTACAGTCCATTCGGCCCACAACAGCGCAATAGCCCGAGATAAGTCCATTCGGCCCACAATGTCCTTCTAGCCCTACGGAAACCAGTCCCTCCCACACAACAGCTGTACTAGCCCAATAAAATACACATCTGCCCATAATATACATACTAGCCCTCTGGAAATCAATCCCTTATGCCCACAACACCCATACTAGACCTGCAGAACCCCCCCCCCCCCCCAACCAACTGAAGCCCTACCTCTCCCTCTCACCCTCCCCAGTCTGCATGACGCTATTCCCCATACCCCACTGGCCCCGCCTGGCTGCAGGATGACCCCCATCTGCCTCTGCCTGAAGCCGTCCCCAACTGCAAGACGCTCCCACAGGCCCCTGACAGCTTCCCCCCCCCCCCCCCCCAGAAGCCGTCCCCAACTGCAAGACACTCCCACCGGCCCCTGACAGCCCCCCCCCCAGAAGCCGTCCCTACCGGCCCCCATCTGAAACTGTCCCATCCCCAGCTGCAGGATGCTTTTCCCCCCCCCCCCCCCCCCCATTTCGGCCGACAACACCAGGACTAGCTGAAGAAAAGTCCATAAGGCCCACAATGTCCTACTAGTCCTCTGGAAACCAATCCCTCTGGCCCACAACACATGTACTAGCCCAAGTAAAGGCCCTTTAGCCAATAATATCCATACTATCACTCTGGAAACCAGATCCTTCATACCAAACCTCCACTACTAGCCCTGCAGAAAGCCCCCCCACCGGCCACCATTTGAAGCACTCCCTCTCCCCCTCTCCCAGCTGCATGACGCACACCCCCCCCACCCCAAGGACACTGACAGCCACCGCCTGAAGCCATCCCCCACGCCCAAATGCAGGATGCTCCCCCTTCATCTGCACCCGACAGCCCCCGCCTGAAGCCATCCCCCTCTCCACTGCAGGACGCTCCCCCACTGACCCCGCCTTAAGGTGTCCCCCTCTCCCAGCTGCAGGACATTCCCCCCCCAACTGGCCCCCAACAGCCCCCCGCCTGAAACCATCACTGTCCCCTAGCTGCAGGATGCTTCACTCCCCACCGGTCCTCGACAGCCCCTGCCTGAAGCCATCCCCCTCCCCCTCCCCCGGCTGCAGGAATCTCCCACCGGCCCCTGCCTGAAGCCGTCCCGTCCACAGCAGCAGGACGCGCCCACCCACCTCCTCCACAGGCCCCAGCCTGAAGCCGTCCCCCTCCCCAGGCTGCAGGACACTCCCAAACAGTGAAGCCCCCTTCCACATAACACCCAGTAACCACGGAACTGAACTTGCTTTCCTTAGCATAGTCTGCACTGGCGCTGCGCTGCCCTTGGACCTTGAGATGTATTGAATTTTTCAAACACAGACAAATGAAGTTTACTTTAGTTGGTCTGTTGCACTGACTAATTAAAATACCAAAGTCTAAGTCAAAGTCAAAAGAGTTTATTGTCATATGTCCCTGACATGACAATGAAATTCTTTCTTTGCATAGCACAACAGAACATAGTAGGCATTGACTACAATTATATATGTAAATACACACATGAATTAATAAATTAATAAAGTGCAAATAACAGATGGAGGGATATTAATGTTCAGAGTTCCGAGCCAGGTTTAATAGCCTGATGGCTGTGGGGAAGTAGCTATTCCTAAACCGGGTTGTTGCAGACTTCAGGCTCCTGTACCTTCTATCTGAAGGAAGCAGGGGGATGAGTGTGTGGCCAGGATGGTGTGGGTCCTTGATGATGCTGCCAGCCTTTGAGGCAGCGACTGCGATAAATCCCCTCGATGGAAGAAAGGTCAGAGCCGATGATGGACTGGGCAGTGTTTACTACTTTTTGTAGTCTTTTCCTCTCCAGGGCACTCAAATTGCCAAATCAAGCCACGATGCAACCGGCCAGCAAGCTCTCTACTGTGCACCTGTAGGAGTTAGAGAGAGTCCTCCTTGACTGACCAACTCTCCGTAATCTTCTCAGGAAGTGATGAGCTTTCTTAATAATTGCATCTGTGTTCTCGGACCAGGAAAGATCTTCACAGATGTGCACGCCCAGGAATTTGAAGCTCTTGACCCTTTCAACCATCGACCCGTTGATATAAACAGGACTGTGGGTCCCCATCCTACTCCTTCCAAAGTCACCAATCAGTTCCTTGGTTTTGCTGGTGTTGAGGGCCAGGTTGTTGTGCTGGCACCATATGGACAGTTACTCGATCTCTCTTCTATACTCTGACTCATCCCCATCAGTGATACGTCCCACAACAGTGGTTTCATCAGCAAACTTGATGATGGAGTTCGCACTATTACCGGCTATGCACTCATGAGTATAGAGTGAGTACAGCAGTTCGCTGAGCATGCAGCCTTGAGGTGCTCCCGTGCTGATTGTTATCGAGTCTGACACATTTCCACCAATACAAACAGACTGTGGTCTGTGGATGAGGAAGTCGAAGATCCAATTGCAGAGGGATGCGCAGAGACCCATTTCTGTGAGTTTGGTAACCAGCTTGGAGGGGATGATTGTGTTAAATGCCGAGCTGTAGTCAATGAATAACAGCCTGAGATATGAGTTTTTGTTGTCCAAGTGGTCCAGAGCGGAGTGGAGGGCCAGCGAGATCGCGTCCACCGTTGATCTGTTGTGGCGGTAAGCGAACTGCAGTGGGTCCAGGTTTTTGTCAAGGTAGGAGTTGATTTGCGCCATGATCAACCTCTTGAAGCACTTCATCACCACAGGCATTAGTGCCACAGGTCGATAGTCATTGAGGCGCATCACCTTGCTCTTCTTGGGCACCGGTATTATTGATGCCCTTTTGAAGCAGGTGGGAACTTCAGACCTCAGAAGTGACAGGTTGAAAATGTCCGTAAAAACTCCAGCCAGTTGGTCCGCACAGGTTTTTAGGACACGACCAGGTATGCCATCAGGTCCAGGTGCTTTTTGAGGGTTCACCCCTCTGAAGGATTTCCTGATGTCGGCCTCTGTGACTGAGACTGAAATACCATCACAGCAAATAGAGGCTCGGGAAGGCACATCGGTGTTCTCCCTATCAAAGCATGTGTAAAATGCATTGAGCTCATCAAGGAGTGATGTATCGCCGACATTCGAGCTGCCTCCTGGTTTCGCCTTGTAAGAGGTGATTGCATTCAGGCCCCGCCACAGCTGCCGAACATCTGTCTCGTCCTCCAGCTTGGAGCAGAACTCCCTTTTGGCCTTTTTGATGGCCTTACCAAGGTCGTATCTGGACTTCTTGTAGACCATTGTGTCATCAGACATGAATGCCCAGTGTCTGGTCTTCAGAAGAGTGCAGATCTCACAGTTGTTGACCACGGCGTGCAGCTCATCCAAAGTTTCTGATTGGGAAACACTCGGAAGGTTTTTGTAGGTATGCAGTCCTCCACACATTTGTTAATGAAGTCTGTAACTGCTGTGGCATATTCATTCAAGTCCGTTGCCAAGTCCTTGAACATTGCCCGGTCTACAGACGCCAAACAGTCCTGTAGTTGTTCCTCTGCCCGACCCCCCCCCCCCCCCCCCCCACCACTCTGTACTGTCCTCACCTCTGGGGGTGCGCTCTTTAATTGCTGCCTGTAGGCAGGGAGAAGCAGCACCACGGTATGGTCGGTTTTACCGAAGTGAGGGCGAGGGATAGAGCGGTAGGCATTCTTGATGGTGGTGTAGCAGTGGTCGAGGGTGTTTGGTCCTTTGGTGCAGCAGGAGACATGTTGGTGGAAGTTGGGAGTGATTTCTTTAGGTTTGCCTTATTGAAGTCCCCAGCAATGGTGGTAAATGCCTCGGGGTAAGACGTCTGGTGTTTGTTGACCACGGCGTGCAGCTCCTCCAGTGCCAGACGGATGTCTGCCTGGGGTGGGATGTAGACCGTGGTCAGGATGATGGAGGTGAATTCCCTCGATAGGTAAAGGGGACGGCACTTCACCGTCAGATGTTCGAGGTGTGGAGAGCAGGAGTTGGACAGGACTGCCACGTCTGAGCACCACGCAGAGTTGACCATGAGGTAGATGCCCCCTCCTCTCCCTTTCCCCGATGCCAGTGTACGGTTCATGCGGTGGATGGAGAACCCTTCAGACTGGACCGCTGAGTCTGGGGGTGAGCCATGTCTCTGTGAAACAGAACATTCCCTCAGCTCCCTTTGATAAAGCAGCCTTGCCCTTAAGTCCTCCACATTATTTTCAAGGGACTGTACACTGGCCAGTAGGATAGTCGGGAGAGGGGGCCGAAGTCCCCAGCGCTTCATTCTGACCTGAAGTCCTGCCCGTCGGCCATGTTTCCGGTCACAATGGAGGCTTCCCCTTTGTTTCCAGGTACTGTGTTTCCTGTACCTGCTGTTTCTGCGGACCAGCGCTGGAACGGGAATTCCCTCGCAGACGGCAGCTCCAGCCCCGTAATGAACGGGGGTTCCCTCAGAGTAGGCAGCTTCAGCTTCTTTTCTTCTCTGATATCCAGCCCGTTGGCTCTGGAGATCATCCTGGGGTTTCCAGGTGCCGTACCTGGGATCCTCAGTCGGGTCGGGAGTTTCACAGCCAGCGTGGGAAAGTTTAAAGTCCGGTGCTCCCGCAGCTGCAGGAGATCGCAAAATTGCCAGCGCTTTCAGCTGCACAAGCAGCCTGTCTGAAACTGCACCAATTACTGCTGTTTCCCTGATGCAGGTAAGTTGATAGAAGTTGTATGTTATTCTTTTCGCCGCAGGCAGGCGCAATCTTTTCCACAGGTTGTGGTGATATTTTGGACAAGCATTATAGCATTTGGCTAAGTCTGTTGGCTATTCCAGGTTATTCACATTCATCACCAGTCCTTAGTGGTATGACATTGCTTACATAATGGTAGTATATTTCCTTTTTTATGAACACTCTCTTTTAGAATGTTTGCAAGTCTGAGCATGCGTAGTCATAAAGCAAGCCCCCATTGCTTAATTGTCCACAGCACTGAATCTGCAAGAGTAATCACAAATTAGAGGTCTAACAATTATAGTTCACACTGATGGCGAGGATGATGGATCTGGGAGTGCAGCTGCTGTCACATTCTTGTGTTTGTGGCAGCACCCTAAATAAGGTATTGTTGCTAAGTCTAGTGTGCAGGAGTTCTTGCAGCTGTGTTTGTGAGTCAGCCCACTATTTGACCTTGGAGCTGCCGAGTCTCTTAAATCTTGTCTCCAAGCCAGCCATTGCCCGAGTGCTCAGACTGAGTGAATGTTTCAAAATGTCTGAAATGCACGAACATTCAAAGACATTGAAATACAGCTGGAAATAAAAAAAATTCAAAATATTCATTAATTTTCTAAAAAGATTATATGTAACATGAACAAAATGAAAGCACTTTAATACACTAAAATTCAATTAAAACATTTGAATCCATTTAAATCAACTCAATTAAATTAGAAACATGAATTTATTTTGGACATACACATCTTCCCACGTCTGACTTTCTCTATTAGAACCAATGGTCTTGCTAGGATTATGCCAAGTTAATCTGGCACAGGTTCAATGAGTTGAGTCCCTGATCTAATTGCTGGTAAACCTATGGACTTTGCTGGACTCCATGAAGAGTGCAATGCTGGAGTGCATTTGCCAATCAGCAGCAGGCAGTTATGTGGAACTCAGGGCTCCACCTTCACTTAGAAGTCCCATACTACAAATCAGTATGTTGATAAAAACTGACAGTTACAAGTGGAACAGTTGGGTTTTAATTGGAAGATCCAGACCATTAACTTAAGTTACCCAGTGGAAATATCACATTTGTCAAACTTTTTGATCTTGTCCTATCCCCTAATTATTAAACAAAGATCACAATTGCAGATACAAAAGCATTAAAACAAGGTCAGTGTTATTTTGAACAGGACTCAGAGGTATACAGTTATTTTCTCAACTTCAGATAACAGTGGGTGAGTTAGCCTCATCCCTGAACTAGTAATCACTGCTCATGTTGCTCTTACCTCGTTCCAGACGGAAATCGCTATCAAAATATGGAGGGGACCAGGGGACAGGAGGGGGACACAATTTCTTGGCGGCCGCGCGTGCATGCGCACACTCACACACACATGCAAGGCTTCGGAGGCTCAATTTTGCACTAAATGCAGCTCAACTCTGCCCGTCGCGCCGGGTTAACCTACAGCCCTGCCTGGACTGACTGGACACCAGAGCTGCGTCTCCATGCTGGCTGTAAACCTGGGCCATATTTCCCGTCCAAGCAGGACTGTAGGTTAACCGGGCTGAGTTGAGCTGGGTTTAGCACTGCTTCTCTGCACTGGCTGTGGGGGCTCCCGTCTGACTCCTGGCATCTCTGGCCGCCCCCAGGTGTCGGGGGGGTGGTGGGGGAGGGCACTCGGATGGGGACGGGACAGCGCCGGAGAGCCGGGATCAATCCTGGCTGTGGATGAGGTGCAGGTCTGTGCCAAGAGTGTTTTGGCATGTCTCCCTCCTCCAATCACCGCGCTCTATCCTCAGTCCCACCCCCCCCCTACTTCCGCCTCTGACTGACACCTCCCTCCTCCAGTGATCACGCTGAATCATCATGTCCTGCCCCCATTGCCTGCGGACCGACGTGTCTCTCCCCCCTGGCGCCCCCGGGATTACCGTCCCTGCCTTATTCAGACAAGGAGGATCTATCTCACTTCAAGGTCTCAAAGAATGATCTGAATGTAATAGGTATCGAGCAGCACATTGAGATGCCTTACCCCGAAATGCCTTAAAATACTTCACCGGCTAGTAACACTGTGTTGGCACTTTGCCGAATATGCAAATTTAACTTGATTGTACAAGTCCCTAATTCCATGGACATTTAAAAATCATTAAAATTGAAGCAACTAAATTGATAAAAAATATCAAAGTATTGAGAAAATAATGGTTAACTAAACAAAACATAAATTTGTACACATTGAACTACACAAAATAATTTTTGAAAATATCCACTTTTTGTTTGATATTCAATTTGTCCTGATATTCAAATTGTCCCAGGTACTGATCAGACTCTAATGCAGGATGCAATAACTGATTCCACAGTGGAAATACAAATCAATGCCAGAAAGATGTGTACATGAAATATAAAATGTGACAGCACAGCACAGGATCAGCCCCCGGAATGACGTTAACCTAATCTCCATTGCCTGCACATGATCCATATCCCTCCATATCCATGCGCCTATGAGAAAACCTCTTAAAGTCTGATAATGGAGTAATCTGACATGTTTGATCCTTTTAATCCACAGGTACTTACCAATTGTTGATGTTTCATAATATGTGTGTCGTAGTCTGGGTCTTAATGTATATCAGTTGTTTCCCTTCCTAATGGTTATGATAATAGCATGTGGCAAGTATTCAGCACAATCTTGCTCATTATATTCATCACCCAAGATCAATTACTGATAAATGTGAGGTGCTACACCTTGGCAGGACAAATCAAAATAGGACGTACATGGTAAATGGTAGGGAATTGAAGAATACAATTGAACAGAGGGATCTGGGAATAACCGTGCATAGTTCCTTGAAGGTGGAATCTCATATAGATAGGGTGGTAAAGAAAGCTTTTGGTATGCTAGCCTTTATAAATCAGAGCATTGAGTATAGAAGCTGGGATGTAATGTTAAAATTGTACAAGGCATTGGTGAGACCAAATCTGGAGTATGGTGTACAATTTTGGTCGCCCAATTATAGGAAGGAGTCAACAAAATAGAGAGGGTACAGAGGAGATTTACTAGAATGTTGCCTGGGTTTCAACAGCTAAGTTACAGAGATAGGTTGAATAAGTTAGGTCTGGAGTGCAGAAGGTTAAGGGGGGACTTAATAGAGGTCTTTAAAATGATGAGAGGGATAGACAGAGTTGATGTGAACAAGCTTTTCCCTTTGAGAATAGGGAAGATTCAAACAAGAGGACATGACTTTAGAATTAAGGGACAGAAGTTTAGGGGTAACATGAGGGGGAACTTCTTTACTCAGAGAGTGGTAGCGGTGTGGAATGAGCTTCCAGTGGAAGCGGCAGGTTCGTTGGTATCATTTAAAAATAAATTGGATAGGCATATGGATGAGAAGGGTATGGAGGGTTATGGTATGAGTGCAGGCAGGTGGGACTAAGGGAAAACGTTGTTCGGCACGGACTTGAAGGGCCGAGATGGCCTCTTTCCGTGCTGTAATTGTTATATGGTTAATTAGTTCTCCCTTTCCCACTTCTTCTCTGAGGATAAACCTGGTTATATTGGCTTAAAATGTGACCACAAAACTTGAATATCAACATACTGATTTGTAGTATGGGACTTCTAAGTGAAGGTGGAGCCCTGAGTTCTACATAACTGCCTGCTACTGATTGGCAAATGCACTCCCACATTGCACTCTTCATGGAGTCTAGCAAAGTCCATAGGTTTATCAGCAATTAGATCAGAGACTCAACTCATTGAACCTGTGCCAGATTAACTTGGCATGAAACACTCAGTTTAAATAATGCAGACAACTAAATTTTACCTTGATACACAAGACACAAATATATCTTGAGAAATATTCAGCCATTTCTGCCACTGAACCCAACAGGCATTTATCACTGTCATTTGTAATGATTAAAACCTGAACCATAACAGCCAGCAAATTATGTAACACAGTACAAATAATGCATCTTGAGTAAAGCTAAATACAAGTATAAATGTGTCGAGCTGTTGGTTTGATGGCCAGTCTCATCAACGGTACACTGCATCAAAATTCATTTGTAAGAAACCAGACATTTTCATCTTTAAAAATGTATCACCCAGACTTCTCACTCAGAGGCCATGCATGCATGGCTGGCCACTCAGACAATCAGGTTTATGGCCTAGGACGGGAGAGGAGTTCATTGCACATGATTGAGACAAATTGACCTTGTTATTTGTGGAATGAGCAGAAAAGATGCGAGGAGGACATTGCATTTGGGGTGGAGTGAGACATGCATTAGGATGAGCTTTGGGATGCAACAACGCTGCTATTTGGGATTAGCGAGCTGGAGAGAGAGAGAGAGAGAGAGAGTGCATGGGAATTTACTAACATAACTACTTAAGATGTAGCAAGAGAGGTTTTGGCAATGTTGTAAATTGGGGGTTAAGGAGGGGTGAATCACTGGGTCAGCGGAGATGGAATCACAGAGCTGAGGTGGAAGGGGGTTGACTACAGAGCAGAGGTTGGGGCCATATGAGGAGTTGGTGTTGTTGGTGGTGAGATGGTGCCGTCACAAATATTGTCCTGAGAACGGATTAAGTTAGATATCCAAAGATAATGTAATTATGATTGTGAGGATGATGCATTACAGGAAGTGTTTGGACAATTTTCCCTTAGCCATCTTTAAATGGTTGTTATTATATTTCACTGTGCAATTGAATTTCCAGGTGTGAAAATTTGCCAAGATAATACTGGCCAATGCATTCCCAGAATGAAGCAAATAATCAAAATCAGCCAAGTACAATAACCTAGACTGTCCCCAGAACTGGTTCTACTCCAATTTATTAACTTTATTTGAAGTCTTATGGAAATCCAGTTGTGTTGTACTTCAAATTAGGTTATGGCAGCAGACTAGGAACAGTTCCAAAGAACATGGCATTCAGTGTTCGATTGTGTCAAATGTTGGTCTAAAATTGATTTGCTACCCTTTGACAGTGGCTGCACCTATTGTAAACTCAGTCATGATGCTGTAAATGCTTTGCCGCGAAATACGAAATGAAATATGTTGGCTGGCCTTACCTTGGCAGAACTTCTCAGGTTATAAAACATTTTTTGTTATAGGCATCTAAACAATATATCTATCCCATTATGTGTTGGTTAATCTCTAGTTTACATCACTCTTTTAATTAGGATTAAAAGAAGTGCAGATGCTTGTTTGTAGAAAAAAAGAGTGCTGGAGGAACTCAGCGGGTCAAGCAGTATCTCTGGAGGACCAGAATGGGTGACCTTTCGGGTCGGGCACCTTCTTTAGACTGGTTGTATTAGGGGGAGAAATTTGGAAGGGAGGTGGGGCCAGGACAAAGCCAGGGAGGTGATAGGTGGATGGATTGACAAAGACAAAAGACAGTGAGATAATGAGAGTAACAGAGAAGAAACGTGAAATGTGAAGCCAGATGAAGGGAAATGGGTGGAAGGGAATGGGGGAGGAAGCGAAAGGGGGAGGTGTTTTTTGTGGGCGAAATGGATGTGCATCCAGGCAGGGCACAGGGAAGAGAGTGTATAAAAGGGGAGAGGGGGAGGGGGCAAAGGGGGATAGGGAGCGAGAGAGGGGGAGGGAGGGAATGGGGGGTGGGGGGGGAAGGTGTTTATTGGTTATTTACCTAAAATTGAAAACTTTAATGTTCATAGCATTGGGCTGTAAGCTGCACCAAGCGGAATATGAGATGTTGTTCCTTCGGTTTCTGGCAATGGAGGAGGCCCGGGAAAAAAATGGTTATAATGGGACTGAGAAAGGGAGTTAAATTGGAAATATGGTCATTTCAGAGACGTAACTTTAATAAAACATAAACAAACAAATAATGACAAGATCAACACCTCTAATAGACTGAGTTTTACACAGAGAGTGGCGAGTCTCTGGAATTCTCTGCCACAGAAGGTAGTTGAGGCCAGTTCATTGGCTATATTTAAGAGGGCGTTAGATGTGGCACTTGTGGCTAAAGGGATCAGGGGGTATGGAGAGAAGGCAGGTACGGGATACTGAGTTGGATGATCAGCCATGATCACATTAAATGGCGGTGCAGGCTCGAAGGGCCGAATGGCCTATTCCTGCACCTATTTTCTATGTTTCTAATATTTTACCTTTTGCACCTTGCAGGTAATTTAGTCAAAGACTGTTCAGTCACCATATTGTATTGAGATTTTTGTGCCTGCTAAGTAAATGGAAGCATTTTGATAAATGGTACGCGACAATACCCACAGCATCTCTCCAATGCTGAATCTGTTTTCGTATTTGTTTTTAGTTTTGATCTTAACTGAAAATCATCTTTTGCAAAAATATTTCAAATGGAATTGGTGTAGGTTCTAACTGTGTTTACTGATCCCTGAATATTCTGTATTGTCTCAAGTCCAGAAACCAGATAAAGTCGTGTTTTCGAATAGCAGCACCAGGAACCTTGTGATTTGACAACTCCAACAACTTGTTCTCTTAGAGTTAAAGAGTCATGCAACATGGAAATCTGACCATTAGCCCGGCTTGCCTATGCCAACCAGATTGCCCCATCTGCATTAGTCTCACCTGCATTTGGCCCATATTCCTCTAAACTTTTCCTGTCTATATATCTGTCTAAATGTCTTTTAAATCTTATTATAGTACCTACCTCAAATGCTTTCTGTTGGCAGTTCGTTCCATATATCCATCACCCTCTCTATGAAAACATTGTCCCCCAGTTTCCTATTAAATCTTTCCCCTCTCACCCTTAAGCTATGTCCTCGGGTACTTGATTCCCCTACTTTGGGTATAAAACAATGCATTCACCCCAACGATTTCCCTCATGATCTTTTTACCAATAGAGGATCACTCCTAATCCTCCTGAACTCCAAAGAATAAAGACCTAGCCTGCCTAACCTCTCCCTGCAGCTCAAGCACTTATGTTCTGGCATGCCTTGAACATTTTCTCTGCACTATTTCCAACTTAATAACATTTTTCCCATAGCAACATGATCAAAACTGAACACAATGCTCTAAAAATGGCGTCACCAATATCTTGTACAATTAGAACATAGAACGTAGAACACTACGGCATAGGACGGGCCCATCGGACACAGTATTTGTGTGAAACATGCTTAGTGATCTCACCTGCCTGTACATGATACATATCCCTTTATTCCCTGGACTTACATGTGCTTAACCAAATGCCTTTTAAATGCCACTAATGTTTATGCCTCTACCACCACCCCTGGCAACATTTTCTATACTTCAATCAAGTTTCCCCTCAACCTCCGACGTTCCAGAAAAAACAATACAAGACTATCCAACTTTGTCCTGGAGCTGAAACCATGTAACCATGGAACAGCATTCTGGCAAACCTCCTCTGTACCCTCTCCACAGTTCCACGTCTTTCCTATAATAGGGTGACCAGAACAGCAATATTCTAAATGCTGCCTATCCAAAGTCCTAGAGAGCTACATCATGTCTTCCTAACTCTTGTACTCAATGCCCTTTAGCAATGACGGTCAGCATACCATGTTCTGTCTTTACAACCCCATCAATTTATGCTGCCACCTTCAGTGAGCTAGGAAATTGGACTACAATATCCATCTGCACATCAATGCTGTTAAGGGTTTCACCAATAATTGTATACTTTTCCCTTACATTCAATCTCCCAAGGTGCAACACTTCACACTTGCTCAGGTTAAACTCCATCTGCCATTTCTCTATTCATTTCTGCAGTTGATCTATATTCTGTTGAATCTTCTGACAACCTTCCTCACTGTCTGCAACTCCTCCAATTTTGATGTTGTCAACAAATTTACTTCCAACCAATCTACATTTATGTCAGTCATGTATATCGCAGAGGTACAGCATAGACTCCTACAGAACTCCACTGGTCACAGACCTCCAACTAGAATATCTTCCTTCCACCATTACCCTGTGTCTTCTATGAATAAGTCATTTCTAAATCCATACAACCGTTATTGTCAATCCCATACAACTTAATCTTCAGGATCAGCCTACCATGATGAACCTTGTGAAAAGCCTTCCTAAAATCCATGTATACAACATCTACCACCCTACCTTCTTCAATCTCCACCTGCTCAAGTTAGTAAGACACACCTTGCTGCGTACAGAGCCATGCTGACTATCGCTAATTAGCCTATTCACTTCCAGATAGCATATTGTACAATGATTTTGTAACATAACACCAAATTGTAACATAATATCCAATTGGCCATTCATTGTCCTGACTGATAAAGGTCAATACACCAAAAGCTTTTTTGGTCACTCCATCCACCTTTGTCAAAATGTTCTCAGAAATATGTACCGGCTCTCCTAGATTCTGCTGCTATTTAACAGAGCTCAGGGCTCTACCATTCACTGTGAAGGTCCTGCCCTGGTTTGACTTCCCAAAATGCACCACCTTGCACTTATCTTTATTAAACTCCATTACCCATTCCTCAGCTCACTTGCCCAAGTGATCAAGATCCTGCTGTAATCTTTGATAACCATTTCCGCTATCTACAATACCAACCTCTTTAGTATAATTTGCAAATGTACTAATCGTGCCTTGTACATTCTCATCCAGATCATTGATATCAATCACAAACAACAATGGGCCCAGCACCGATCCCCGAGGCACACCACTAGTCACATGCCTCCAGTCTGAAAAACAACCTTCCACGATCACCCTCTCCTTCCTGCCATGAAACCAATTTTCTATTCTGTTGGCTAGCTCTCCCTGGATCCCATGTGATATAACCTTCCAGAGCAGCCTACAATGTGGAATGTTATCTAATGCCTTTGCTGAAGTTCACATAAACAATGTCCACAGCTTTGCCCTCACCAAATATTTTGGTTATTTCTTCAAAAATCATATTTGTAAGACACAATCTCCCACATACAATACCATCCTGACTATCTGTAATCAGCTCCTGTCTATGCGAATGCACATATATCTTATCCCTCAGAATATTCTCCAATAACCTGCCTACCACAGATGTTAGGCTCGCTGATCTATTGCTCTCAGGCTTTTCCTTGCAGTCCTTCTTAAATAGAGGCAAAACATTAACCCCCCTCTGGCTTTCCAGCACCTCACCCATATTTGATGATAATTCATATATCTCAGCCAGGGCACCTGCAATTTATTCACTAGCTTCCCATAACGTCGTCAGATATAGCTGATCAGACCTGGGAGATTTAACTACATTCATATGTCTTAGGATGTTCAGCATCTCCTCGACTGTTCTAAAAAAATTCCCTTCAACTGTCCCAATTTCCTAGTTTTATATTGGGAGCATCAGTCTGTTTCTGCAGACAAGAATGGGTCACATATCCATTGTTTTTCTTTCCCAGGATCTGTGTCAGAGTAAATACTCTTCAAATAGTTGGATAATTTAATTTAAAAGGAATAATATTATTTTACTTTGGAGAGTAAGATTGACAGAATTATTGACATCAATAACCATTGGTGCAAAAGATGGGAACTTATGAAAACAATTGCACTATTTATTTCCAAACTTTCTGTTGAAATGCTGTGGTCCTGTCTGGTATTTTAAACACACTCAGTGCACTTTCATGTGCAAACAGATTTAGGTGATGGAAGTGAACAAATATATCTTCCAGATAAGCAAGCTCATATCCCAGAGTATATGACAAAGGAGATTTATTTTGAGACAGGAAGACTTCGAGCTGACAATGTAGTTCATACCATATAACCATATAACAATTACAGCACGGAAACAGGCCATCTCGGCCCTTCAAGTCCATGCCGAACAACGTTTTCCCTTAGTCCCACCTGCCTGCACTCATACCATAACCCTCCATACCCTTCACATCCATATGCCTATACAATTTATTTTTAAATGATACCAACGAACCTGCCGCCACCACTTCCACTGGAAGCTCATTCCGCACCGCTACCACTCTCTGAGTAAAGAAGTTCCCCCTCATGTTACCCCTAAACTTCTGTCCCTTAATTCTAAAGTCATGTCCTCTTGTTTGAATTCATCAATAATTTATAATGAGATGGACATTTTACTTCAGCATGTTAAGGCATTATTATGTTTTTTTCCCCCAAAGGTAACGTGATATCTATATTGCAATCTGATGGCTGGAAGATATGCAGGTTTATAGGTTCATCAGCGTCTGTGCAGGTTTATAGGTTCATCAGCTTCTGTGCTTCTGTTAATTGTCCTAGTGTGTAAAATAGAACACATGTATGGGTAATTGTTGGTTGGCGCAGACTTGGTGGGCCAAAGGACCCGTTTCCATGATGTGTCTCTAAACTAAATGAAATTATACTAAGTAGCAAGTATTATGGGTAAAAAACAGTTATAAAATATAACCAGTCACAAATTTACTGTGTCTTGGTCTTCCTATTTCAAAACCTCTTCATGATATGCTGTACTTACATCTCTAAAATATCTACTTTGTGCATTTGTGATCCAATAAATTACATCCTCATGTATGTCTTGCATATTTGTTCTGGCATTCATCTCCATAGCTGTTGGAAGAACATAATGATGTCCTTAACTTTGAACGTATTTTATTATTTTTCCTTACATACACATCTTCTTAATGTCACTTTTACAATAGGCAGCTGACAAACCTCTACACAAATAACTTCAAACTCCGATTAATTACTACAATAAAATAGTAAGATTAAATGACAACTTACCAGTTTGAAGTTTGATATTTAACAACATTGCTAGTCCAGAACTCCAATACTCTTGATGACCTTGACATATTGTTGTATACATGTGTGCTTACCTTATCAAAGGTCCCCTGGTATGCCTGTGACTATTTTGAGACCTGACCCCCTTTTGGTCTGACCAAGTATTTATAACATAATATTATAATTTACAGACGTTATCATCCTGTACCATCACAATTATTTAGCGACTGAACCTGCTGCACTAAATCAGTGCCAGAAGGATAACTACCTAATAAACTCCAGCCAAATTTAAGGATATAGTTGCTGCCTCCTGGTGAAATAGTGTTCACAAATATCAACATCGCATGTGGCATTATGCTGGTCCGGGGACCTATATAGAAGATATCCTACCCCTTGATAACCGGTGTGGACCCGACAGAGCGAGTCTTGTTTGCTACAGCCAATTCAAGGAGGAAGCTCATCGAGCCAATTAATGGCCGTATAACTCCATAATTAACAGACGATCATTTAGCATTAACTCGAAACATTAGCAATCAATAGCATTTTCCATGGAACATAAGCATAACAAACTCTTTCATCTCCTGGAAAAGAAAATTCAGCGGATTGGAGCTATGCAAACACTTTGAACACATAGAAGGATAGATGTAACAACCCAAATCTTAGGGCAGTTTGTTAAACCTGCAGAACATAATTTGAGTTTATCATGCAACATCTGATTTCCAAAGCCTCAGGCTGAACAAGCAAATTTATGTTTAAAATAACCAATAAGGATATATAACAAATCGGGAATCAATTTGCATAATCACACAATAGGAACTTAAAGCCTCATAATGACTTTATTTGAAGTCTCGATTGATGAGACAAAATGGAGGTAGCCATAAAAGACCCTCCTTCTCTTTTTGGCGAGAATGTGCTATGCCAAATATTTTGCAACCAGTGAAATAAACATGAAACCAACATATGTATATTAGGTGTTCCATTTAACCAAAATTTCATAATACAGTGCGATTCAACACCAACTCTGTGTTGCCATTACCCACACTTGATGATTCTCATGTGGCAACAAGGTTATGTTACCATTCCAGCAGTCTTTAACTGATTACACCCTCATGACTAACATGTGCCATCATCACAATGCATCAACCTGAACACGAGCATGACAATATGCTTCTTTGTCCAATCACTCTATAACCCATACAATGCCCATAGAGTCTATAGATTAGATTAGATTCTTTGTTTCTCATTCAGACCTTTTGGTCTGAATGAAACTCTGTCCCCCTGCAGTTATACATATAATTAAAAATAAATAAATAAAAATGACAGAACACACATAAACACAAATTTAACATCCACCACAGTGAGTTCACCAAACACCTCCTCACTGTGAT
This sequence comes from Raja brachyura, assembly GCA_963514005.1. The sequence continues at coordinate 49,750,939 of OY740786.1, read as the reverse complement.
GGAAGGCAAAGTCTTAAAGTCTCTGTCTCTTCCCTCTTTGCTTCCCTCTGCGCCGAGGCGATCCAGGCCTCAGATGCCGCGACCCCACCGGGCGATGGTAAGTAGTCAGTCCCGCGGTTCAACCGAGCTCTCGAACAGGCTCTGTGAACTATAGATAGTGGATACTAATAACATAAAAATTTTCCAAGTCATGCAAATCTGTCCCATCTCAAAACTCGAGATGATATTTGAGCTACTTGGTATCTACCTTAAACAGTAACTGTGGCCGATTTCTGAGCCAGTCTTGCAAGACAATCTTGGTCCTTATACTGAACCTGCCCAATTCTAACCTGCTCGTAAAGCTAATATTGTACATTTTACATTTACCGTTCAAAGTAGCCGATAATGCCTCAATCATTTGCAATGTATAACTAAGTATAAACCTTACCAAACTGCAAGTGGACCCTTAATTGCAGAGTAGCACAGATACAGTACGTGGAACCTCTGGCCAGCTTTCATGCTGCCAGCAATTTCAGTGAACCGCCACTGCCAATAAAAACATGGGATGCATTGTCGCTGAAACTATGAAACCTTGCTCGTTCCAATAGCTTGTGCTTTGTCCCACAGGTTTCACCCATGGCAAAGTCTTACCTGAATGGAAGATTTGGCAGCCAACTGTACTGTCCCCCTGAGAGCAGTGTTCACTGCATATGTGTTTGGGATGGTAACTTTCTTGCCAGGCATAGACCTCTGGCACATGCCCTGATCCCTTGGGCATGTTTTATGGCTATACCCTCAGACTCGGCGTTAACTATACCAATCCCACATGCTCTCCTCTTACATGAGGGAGCCATAAAGCAGGCCTGCTACAAAGCCCTGCTGACACAATTTCCCATTTAGGGCCATTAGCACCAATTTGCAATATAATGAAAAATTTACCTACAACTACTGGAGCACTAATGAACACTGTTTGTCCATCATCGTGACTTTATTAATTTCAGCTGGTGTTAACAATGACCTGGATGGCACTTAATAATTAACCATTTAACAAAATAACTGCTGCTGTACGTACACAGCTGAATTACATCTATAAAATTAAGAATTAGTCCAACTAGAACTGTTTTATAACAACAACTGTTACCAAAGTCTTCTTGACTACAATCTGTTGCCCAGGCCGGCATCACGGCCAATTGAATACCTAAAAGTAAATCCCAACATCCTACTAGTCTATTTGATAGGAACTTAATCTAACTGGATAGAGGAGCCCAATTTCTCAAATATAGTTTGAGACTTAACAGTGGATTTTAGCACATATATAACCAGCGTTTTTTTAAACTGTGAAAAGTTTTCTTTGAATGCTTTTTTGTCATCATTCTGTTATGGAGGCATTCTGCCTTATCGTAACAATGCCTCCTCATCCCCCATGATCACTGTAAATGGGAATACCCTACTAAACTGCTTTTCCCATAAAGCAGCCCTAACAAGGTACGGCTGGGGCCCATGAACCAGCCCTGAACAAAGGTGCTGCTGGCGCGGCCTTTCCCATAGGCCAGTATTTGCCATAGATGTGGCGTTCTCATGAAGCAGCCCTGAGCAAAGGTGCTGCTGGAATAACCTCTCCAAAAGGCTAGCCTACCATAACTTGGCATTCACCTGGAGCAGTTCTGAGCAAAGGTACTACTGGCACCGCCTCTGCAATAGGCTTGCCTGCCATAGTTTGCATCCCCATGAGCAGCCCTGAGCAAAGGTGCTGCTGGCACAGCCTCCACAGTAGGCTAGACTGCCATAGATTGGCATCCCCATGAGCAGTCCTGAGCAAAGGTACCGCTGGCGCAGCCTCTCCAACAGGCTAGCCTGCCATAGCTTGGCATCCCCATGAACAGTCCTAAACAAAGGTACTGCTGGCACAGCCTTTCCCATAGGCTGGCACTGCCATAACTTGGCATTCCCATGAAGCAGCCCTACCCAAAGGTGCTGCTGCCACAGCCTCTACAATAGGCTTACACTGCAAAAACTTGACTGCTAACCCAACTCCTGCTGAAGAAGTGTCTCTAAATTAATTCCCTGAGGTGAAAATGCACAACTTTCGTAATTGTACTGACTATTTTTGTCAGTTGTCACCGTATCCTGGGCATTATTGTAGTTTGGGAACCCCATAGGTGAATTTCCCCTCCCCGGGAATCCATATAAATATATAATATATATGTAAAAATATATACTCTTGGTACCCTCCTGGCATGCAGGCTAATCATTTATGTGAGTTAACCCCATTTCCTGGGGACTACTGTGGTCTGGGAACCGCATATACTTGGGTTTCCCCTCCATCGGGAACCCAGGCTGACTGTTCAGGTCCGTTAAGCCCCATCCCCTAGGAATTACTGCGGTCTAGAACCGCACTATTCTCGGGTTTCCCCTCCCCGGGAACCCAATGTGTGGAGTCACTGACTGCGTTTTTAGTGACTCCGTTCGCGAACCCGACTTTCCTAGCTCTCTGCTTCCACGGTCGGACCAGGGTTTTCCCCCAAAGCCCTAGGCTGGTTACCTCGTTGGCCATCGCGAACATCCCGCAAAAACCCCGGAGGTTCCAGCAGGAGACCTAGAACAGGTAAGAAAATAGCACTTACCTGAATCTTTTTTAGACTTACTGTTGGAGGAGCTGCACTGCTCCACAGTTGTCTGCACGAAATCGTCTGACGCAATGACGCACGAACGGCTGTACATGGTTCTTCACGTAGTCACTCACGTGACTCTGAAGTGAAATTATATAACACATTTAATGCACTGTCTATTTCTATTTCATTTTAACACTCTGCCTGCTGTTTGATTCTCATGCTGCATCCTAAGTTTCTTTCTTATCTTTTTTCATCTCTTCCAAATTTGATTAATATTTCCTTCCATCTTTAGCCTTCAATGTGGATCCATCCACTGCTTTCTCTTTTATCCTGTGTTTTGGGCTCCACCTCCACCGGAACACACCATCATCACTCTGATTCAGTGCAGTGTCAGACACACACATAAAAAGCAGAAAAATTGGTGCCCTAAATGATGTGCAATAATGAACACATCAATATTCACTTTCTTTAAAGAATGTAAACGAAACCTATGCTTCAAGTTTAGAGTTATAGGGAGAAGACGGTCCTTGAAGTGAAAAGACTGGAAATCGATCAGTTTATCTGACACCTGAAGACTTGGAGAGATGTAAGCTCACCAACTGTCAAAGCCGTTAATGGGTGGCACTGCACATTTATTGTTATCAAAATTCCAAAGTCACACTGATTTTCTGGAAGCTGATTCCTATTGGTAGAATCATCCAGCGATGCACTGACAAAAAAAAGATATGTTCTCAATGATATGCTGTCATGGTAAATCTAACCTATTTATTTTTTGCTCAATAGACACCCTCAAACATGGTATGCAGTTCTAACAATCCCTGCGTAACTATCATTACAGACATAACTACATTTTTAAAAGTGATTAGATAACAATAATGATAACTGAATTTGCAGTTGTTCACAACATCACAATATTGCCTACATGACCAATATTTGGTTTGACTGTTTGTATTAAATTGACAAATGATGCATTAAATGTGGCGGTATCAATGCCAATCCTTTAATATTATGTACTGCAATATATTTCCCCCATATTTCAACAGTGACTATGCTTCATTGATTGAAAGGAGGCATTGGACATCCTGAGGCCATGAAAGGCCCTGTATAAATGTCAGTCTTTCTTATTTATTTTTAACTGGCAGGTTTTCACAGTGTTGCACAAGCTTACAATGTGGGATGGCGTTCCCATTAAGTATCAGCCTCACTTGAATTTTATGTAAGATCAGCCTTGTAGTCAGCCATTTGTGATAAGGTTGCTTCCTCCCTGAAAATTCCCAAGTCAGCCTAATTTGAATCCAAAATGGGCTTGACTGACAGGACTTAAAAATACAGTTATTTGTTTGATGCCCTAGGCGATCTGGTCCAACCCTCTGGGCAGGTAAGCAGCATTGGCCCTTTAATCACAAAGGAAATAAAAACAATTTCTACAAGATATATGAATGTGAAATCCCACATAGCAGAAGAAATCCAGCATTATAAATTTTAATATGAAATGTCTCAGTTGAAGCGTAATAAATGAAATACCCCCTCCCCCCCACCCTCCCCCCCCCCCCCCACATCAACATTGCATTTCCCATGCAGCATTCTCCATCAGATGCATAAATTAGTGAGTATTACACTGTTCCATGTGACATTGCTTGAAAAGTCATCATTAAATAATATGCAAAGGACCACTGTGTAATGAAGTTAGATGCAATTAAATCATTGATCTCTAGAAACTTCAAAACACAGATGCAATAATTAAAAAGTATCTCTTCATGTTACTGATACTATGCATATCATATCATCATATCATATATCATCATATCATATATCATATCATATATATATTGTGTGGCTGCTGCCGACAACCGTCTGCCGCGTCTCCGCCCTTTGATGTCGCGCTCCGCCAAAACTGGACCCTCGGATGCTGACGTTTTTCCCACCGGCCCGGACATTATGCTCGCGTTTTCCCAATGGCGCTCCCTGTCACGTTTGGACGTCGTTACGTACACCGTTTTTAATAAAATCTGTCACCCCCCCCCCCACTTCTTCGAAAATCAAACTGCTCTCACCCGTAGAATGTTGGTAAACATTCCAACGTGCCATGTCACAAAGCCCAAGGCTCACAGATGGCCAATCGGAACGCATCTCATTTACATCTGCCTTTGACACAGCCCCCCCTCCCCCACCCCTCCCCGCCTGATGTTCCAGCACATTCCATTGTATGATGTCACAATGCCATCCCTTACAAATGGCCAATCGGAATGGATCTCATTTACATCTGCCTTGGCCCCAGCCCCAAACCCTCCCCCCGCAGCCTGTGTGGACATGTGACTGGGGGGACATTGCCGTTTCACGTTGCCTTGGAAACCTTTTCAAGAACATTCTTCCCCAACGGTCATTCGGACTTCGTTTCTCAACAGCGATCGATCTAAACGCTGGATTTCTGCCGTTTTTTCATTTTGCATTTGACACTTTAGTTTTGAAAATCTTATTATCAATTTACACTTTTTTCAAAAGGTAACCTTAAATGATGTTTACAATATTTATTTATATTTGAATAATTCTTTTTATTGAGTTCTCCGTTATTTGCTCCGCCAAATTAACACACATTTTCCCGGATTTTTAATATTCTCTCTTTATTCAAAGGACTCCATTACTCCACTTTGAACAGATTGCTTTTTTCTTTGCCGATTTCCATAGGCGTGTTTATCAAATGTTATCTTTATTTTCAATTTAATTCATATTGAACAGATAATTCTTCCTTCTCTCCCCCTGCCCCTCCCCTCTCTCCCCACCCCCTTCCCCTTACCACTGTCCATCTTCCACCACTCCCTCCCACCCCCTTCCCCCCCACTCTTCCACTTCTCTCCCCCTCCCTTCCCCCTCCCTACCCTCTCTCCCGTGCACCCTTTACCCTACCCCTCTCTCCCTCTTTCACCACTCCCCCTACCCCTCTCCCCATCCCTCCCCACTCTTCCACTTCTCTCCCTTCACCCACCCCTCTCCCACCACACCTCTCTCCCTCCCCCACCCTCTCTCTCACCTCCCTCCCTATCTCCCCCACCATTTCGCCTACTCCTCTATCCCACTTGCACCACTCCCCCTTCCCCCTCTCACTCTCCCACTTCCACCACACTCCCCTACACCTCACCCTCCCTCCCCAATTCCACTTCTCTCTCCCCATCCCCCACCTTTCCCCATCTCCACCACCCCTCTCTCACCCCCCTTTCCTCCCCCTCCCCACTCTTCCCCCTCTCCGCTTTCACCCTCCCTCCTCACTCTTCCCCCTCCCCATACCACTCCCCCTTCCCTCCACACTCATCTCTCTCTCTCCCCTATCCCTCTCCCTACCCCTCCCCCTCCCTCCACACTCTTCCCCCTCTCTCCCCTTCCCCTCCCACCCCTCTCTCAACCCCTCCCTGAACCCTCTCACACCTCTCTCCACACCTCTCTCCCTCTACTTTCACTCTCTCTCCCTCCCCCTCCACTCTCTCTCCACCTCTCCCCTACCTCTCTTTCTCCCCCTCTCCTCTCCCCTCCACCTCCCTTTCCTCCCCTCTTCTCCATAACCCCTCTCACCTTCCCCTCTCCTCTCCCCTTACTTCCCCTTACCCCACCCCTCTCTAAACCCCTCACCCACCCTCTGGGACATGCTGACCTGCCCCTTCCACTGCACCACTTCCTCTACACATGTGACTAGGGAGACACTGTACCGCTTCCCCCACACATGTGACTAGGGGGACCTGTACCACTTCCCCCACACATGTGACTAGGGGACACTGTACCACTTCCCCAACACATGTGACTAGGGGGACCTGTACCACTCCCCCCCACACATGTGACAAGGGTGACACTGTACCACCTAATATCCCCCACACATGTGACTAGGCGGACTCTGTACCTCATCCCCCACACATGTGACTAGGGAGACACTGTACCACCTAATATCCTCCACACATGTGACTAGGGGACACTGTACCTCATCCCCTCCCCCCACATGTGACTAGGTGGACACTGTACCACTTCCCCCACACATGTGACTAGGGGGACTCTGTACCACTCCCCCCACACATGTGACTAGAGGGACACTGTACAACTTCCCCCACACATGTGACTAGGGGGACACTGTACCACTTCCCCCCCACATGTGACTAGGGGGACGCTGTACCTCATCCCCCACACATGTGACTAGGGAGACACCGTACCACCTAATATCCCCCACACATGTGACTAGAGGGACACTGTACCACTTCCCCCCCACACTTGTGACTAGGGGGACACTGTACCTCACCCCCCACACATGTGACTAGTGGGACACTGTACCACTATCCCCCACACATGTGACTAGTGGGACACTGTACCACTATCCCCCACACATGTGACTAGGGGGACACTGCACCACTATCCTCCACACATGTGATTGGGGGACACTGTACCACTATCCCCCACACATGCGACTGGGGGGAACATTGCTTGCTCGCGTTGCCTTTGAAACCTTTTCCAGAACATTCTTCCCCAAAGGTAATTTGGACTTCATTTCTCGACAGCGATCGATCTAAATTATTTTTCATTTTCAAAATTTTATTATTTGATTTAGTTGGACAGGAAAGTCAACTCTCCCCTTTCTCTCTCTCCCCTTATACTCTCTCCCTCTCCTCTCTCTCCTCCTCCACTCTCTCTCCCCCTCCCCCTCTTCCTCCCCCTCTCCTCTTCCCACCACCTGTCCATTTCCTTCCCTCTTCTCCACCACCCCTCTGCTCTCATCTCCCCCTCTTCCCCCTCCCCTTCCCCCACCCCTCTCTACTCCCCTCACCCCCCTCCTCCTCCCTCCCCCTTCCCTCTCTCCCCACCCCCATCCTTCTCTCCACCTTCCCCTTCCCTCTCTCTCCCCGCCCCCTTCCCCCCTACCCCTGTGCCTCTTCCACCACTCCCTCCCACCCCCTTCCCCCTACCCCCCTCTCCCTCTTCCACCAATCCACCACCCTCCCCTCCCTCTCTCCAACTTCCACCACTCCCCTACCCATCTTCCCCTCCCTCCCTACTCTTCCACCTCTCTCCCTCCCCCACCCCTCTCCCACCCCACCTCTCTCCCTCACCCACCCTCTCTCTCCCCTCCCTCCCTATATCCCCCATCCCTTTCCCCTACTACTCTCTCCATCTTCCACCACTCCCCCTCCCCCCTCTCTCTCCCACTTCCGCCACTCTCCCCTACACCTCTCACCCTCCCTCCCCACTTCCACTTCTCCCCCATCCCCCACCTCTCCCCCTCCCTCCCCCACCCCTCTCTCCCCTCCTCCCTTCCCCCCCTCCCCCCTGCAACCACACGTTGGGGGAATAGACCCAATGGGTCTGCACTTGGTCTAGTTATTATTAAAAGTTTTCTGATGTTGAATGTTAGATCTACCAATACTGAGTGTTTATTTATGCAATATCCATATTAACATAGATTGGAGACTAGAAACTGATGCAACTCCCAGGAATTTAATGTAAAACCCTGGAAATGGCCATAGTTACCACATCCATGATCATTTCACCAGTTTCTTCCTTAATTAGGGAAAACATCCCTATCATCCACTTCTTGAACAACAAGTGCGGTAGCGTATTCCAGGTAATATGATTTTTAAAAATAAATAAAATTGACATTCAGGACCTATGTTTATAGTTCAGAACTCATTACATTAACAAGCAAGTTGGAGGAACAGCACCAACACCGCAAGTTGGAGGAACAGCGCCTCATATTCCGCTTGGGGAGTCTGCATCCTCTGGGCTTTAACATTGAATTTTCTCAATTTTGTTAACTCAGGCTGCCTCCTCCCCTTCCTACCTCTCCCTCAGCCCTCGGGCCCTGGCATTCCTTCTCTCTCTATCTCTCCCCCACCCAAGTCACACTAGCTTCTCATTTTCACACTACAAACAGCTTACAATGGCCTGTTTCCTTTATCATCGATACTTTTTTGCATATCTTTCATTCATTGTTCTTTATCTCTCCACATCACCATCTATATCTCTCGTTTCCCTGATCCCTGACCAGTCTGAAGAAGGGTCTTGACCCGAAACGTCGCCAATCTCCTTCGCTCCTTAGATGCTGCTGCACCCGCTGAGTTTCTCCAGCTTTTTGTGTAACCCTCATTACATTAAAGATTGCATTTAGGGTATCTCTTTGCAAATTTCGTTTAAGATTATGGCATCCTTTCTGAGGTAAAATCTGCCTTATTGTGATAAAATATGAGCATTAACCTGGAAGTTACCATGGTCACTGTCTTGTTTGTTAATTTCCACTCTGTGCAGATTTCTATTTTCTTTTTAAGTCATAACAAATATTCACTGGAGCTTCTTTAGGAGTTCTAAGCCTTTTGTTGTTATGCATGGCCATATATTTAATATCATGTATAGAAGAATGTTCCCCAAAACAGCATATAAAATTTAGTTATTACTCAATGTAAACTTGAATACATGTTGCATAATTCTGCCAATACATTGCTTAAGAAGATTCAAAATCAAGGTCCATGTGGTTTACGTAAACAAAGATGTGTAAACAAAAAGTCACTGGAGCATGTCATCCTTCAATGTTGTACCTAATGTACTTGTGCGGTGGATTAAATAACCAGTAGCTGAGCTTGTGAGCTAACCCCATGATTTTTCAAAAGCCTCCACTATCATTTCTAATGCCTGAACATCCATATGTAATAGCTCACATCTTGACAGAGCTTCCAGGCCATCTAGGCAAGAGAAGAATAGCAATATATTAACTGCAGTATGTACAGTAACAGTGCACTACTTGCAGTTACAGCACAAGTGTGCATTAACTAGCCTGCTCCTTCTTAAGCAGTCTCTTGGGATTGAGGACGATTTTGCTGTTTTGTAAGTTCAGAGGTGGAGACATGGGAAGGCAGACCAAAGGTGAAGGATGTTGGTGAATTGGGCCTGGGGATTGTCGGGAGGTTTTTAGTGGGTGACCTTTTGCATGTCCCAAATGCAAGGCTATAAGGTTCTCGCTAACACCAATAGTGTTTCTTGTCTGTTTTGAAATGGTTGCGGACTAGCGATTCCCAGGAGCCAGTGGGTAGCTTGCACTTCTTAAAGAAGCATTGAGCACATTCTTGAATTTTTTTTTGCCCATCTGATAATCTATTATGTTAGAGCTCAGAATGATGTGAATAGGATACTGGTGTCAGGCATGCAAATTGTGTGGCCTGGTCAATAGAGCAAAACAAGTGTATTGAGAGTTTCACTACTGGAGATCAGGTCATGTGATGGGGACAGAATTAGGCCATTTTGCCCATCAAGTCTACTCCACCATTCAATTTAACTCTCCCTCCTACTCCCATTCTCCTGCCTTCTCCCCAAAACCCCTGACGCTTGTACTAATCAATAATCTATCTATCTCTGCCTTAAAAATATCCATCAACTTGATCTCCACAGCCTCCTGTAGCAAGGAATTCCACAGATTCACCACCCTCTGACTAAAGAAATTCCTCCTCATTGCCTTCTTAAAAGAACATCCTTTAATTCTGAGGCTATGACCTCTAGACCTAGACTCTCCCACTGAATACTGAAGAAAGAGTAAACTATATGTAAATGTAGCAATGTTAGCAATATTTAAGGCATTAGTTAGAGTTGAAGTGCAACAAATTGATTCAATGTTCTTAACCTACTGTTACGATGCTTTGGAGTGGCATATTGTATGACTAATATGTCTGTAAACATAAGTGAAAAGGTGGACTCTTGAGCATTGAAAACAAACTTGAAGTGCATCAGAAGCTGAAAAAAACCCAAACATAATTGGACAATTTAATAAACACAGCCAAAGCCTTGGGCTTCATGCTAGTTGCCTTGTATGCGTTTTAATGTATTTTATGTTACTCATATTTTTTGCTTGGCCATAAGATCTGCTCTGTTAACTTGGATGGACATCAAATGTCATGACTGTCAGCATGGTGCATCCTTGTCCTATTTTCAAAATTATAGCAGAATTTAAAAGCTCCCCATTGAGAGTAAAAACACATCTTCTCGTCATCTTAAATGGTCACCCATTAGTTTGACTTTGTATCCTTAACATCTAGTTTCACCCAAGAGTGTTATGTTTCATACCATTTTGCTCATTCTTCTGAACACCAATAGGTACAGGCTCAACCTACTCAAACACTACTTTTATGACAATTCTGACATCCTAGGTGTAGTAGCCATTTAGCTTAACTCAGTATGTTATAACTATAACCAGTTACCTTTAAATTTATCTGTATAATTATGTGGGTGGGATATATTACATAGTAGGAGGCATGTTTGAGGCTGGGATTCTCACACAGACGTGCTAGTAGTTTTTAATTTTAGATGGAGGAAGCATGGAGAAGAAGGCACAGCTTTCGACCATGCACAGGTTCCACCATGCACGAGTTTGACTACGAGTAAGATCAAAATGTACTTAAACAAGAAGTTTGGATGACCATTTTACTGTTTTTACTATGACAATAAAGAAACTATTAATCAAGAGTGTGTTTTGAAGATTTATCTTTGGATGGCTTTGAATGTCTCATGGAGAGCTCGCATGAGTAACAAAACCATCTCCTTACCCACGTCTTCAATCATTGTGGCTAGAGGAAAGATTCCTTGAACGATATAATAATCTGCCATTACATCTAGTCGAAAGCTACCTTACAGACAGGAGGTAGATTGGTCCCATAGAAGAAGGACAGATGATTGGGCTGGATCTCTGAAGAGAGATCACTGCCAGTAAAATTGGTTCCGAAGAAGAGGAACTAAAGAAAATAGATCTTAGCCAGAGATTTAGAACCTACCTGACCAGTCAGTTAACCATCAAAGCCACGCGACTTATCTGAAGATTGAAAACTTCACTGATCGAGATCATGCGTAGAACAGCTATTGTATTAAGCTGCACATTTGAAACCCAGAACGCTTTAATTAGAACAGCTTCTTAACGAGATGCTGTGAAAGTTCGACAAACGTGGTATTTTTAAAAGTAAAATTGCAGGCTCTGATAAAAGAGTCTGGAGAAGTATTAGAAGCAAGTTCTGCTAAGTTTTGGAAGGCAGCCAAGGACAAGTGAAATCCAGGTACTGGTCTTGTTTTGTTTTGAATTTGAGATAAGACACATTCTTTCTGAACTGAAGTCACTTCTATAATTCAAAAATATTTGGATGTTTTCTGAAAGTCCAGTTTGTTTTGGTTTCTTATCAGACGTAGAATGTTCATCAATAGTGACTGAAGCAAACTGAAGAGTTCCTGTCTGTCCAATTAGCAGATTTGGCAATCTAACAGAACCTGTTTAAATCCATGGAGCAAGATGAAGCAGGTAAGGCAAGTGAAGGAGTGCTACCAGACAGTGCTATGGTATCCTCAACAAGTAAGCCAGGTGGAGAAGAAACCTACCTGAAAGAAACCCAGAAGGAGAGAAACAAGTTATGGAAGCAGATGATCAAGAAAATTGAAATCCAGAAAATACTAATGGAATCAAAAGAAAATGCGAAGATAGTGCAATCTAATCTGGGGCAATTATTCAGCCTTGGTCACAAGGTTGGAGAAAAGCAAAAAGCACTGCTGGATTTACAGCTCCCTCAGGAAGAACTCAAAAGCCTCACACAGTAGTTCCAAGAAAGATTGGATATTTTAGATGTGTTTGTAGATTATGTGCAGAAGTGGTTAGAAGAAATCGGACAACTTACTTATGGTACAGTTGAAAGTGTGATGCAACAAGGCGCTGAAATGGAAGAGGCGATTACACCACAAGATAGTATCGCGAATGTATCTACACGAAGATCAAGACATAAATCTGGCTCTATAGCCAGTTCAGTGTCAAGGGCCTCTGCTCAAATTGAAGTCAAAGCAGATCTAGTCGCTCTCTCAATAGAAGCGGATGCTTGGAGAAGAAACATGAGATTGATCAACATGAAGAACAGTTGAAAGGAGAGATGAGGAGAAGAAGAACAGCTGAAAGGAGAGATGAGGCGACAAGAAGAGATAAGGAGACAAAAGAACAGCTGGAACTAGCCACAAAGTTGGCGGCTGACAAATCGAGGAAGGAAATAATGGAAAGTGAGGGTTCAAGATGTGGCTCTAAAGCATCTGATGGGATGAGCTCTTATTACAGAAAAGGAACTGCTCAAAAGGAAACAACAGCTAAATCAAATCTGCAGCCAGAGGATATCCGGCCTTGTGACTCAAAACTAGCACGTAGCCAGTTGATGGGCGACAAAACTTAATCTCAGCAACTGGGTACTAGACCGAAGCAAATTACTTATGGGGCGTCTGTCGATGCTCGAGACGATCCAGCAACTTAGTACTCTATTCTGAGGCCTAATACACAGGCTTGAGCAAGCCAAGATTGGACGATGCATGTTCATGATATGAAGAGGCCTAGTCATGGACAAACAGCTAGTCATATGGCTTGTGACAAAACTTACTCAGACCAGTATTCTTTTCAGAAGCCTTTTTATCCTATGTATGCACCAAGCCAAGGATCTCAAGGTGAATTCTTTGAATTGGTGAGGAATCAAACTGAAATCAACAAGCTCAGAGCTCAAGAAAATCTATTTTTCACCCTACCACCAATAGAAATTCCTAGATATGGCGATGATCCTTTGCGGTATGAAGCTTTCATAATAGCATTTCACGAAGAAGTAGAAATGAAAACTACTGATGAGAAAGAGCGCTCACGATTTCTGGTGCATTACACAAGTGGACATGCTAAGCTGCTTGTAGACAGTTGCCTAAATAGACCTGGAAGCCAAGGCTATCGAGAGGCAAGAAGGTTACTTAAATAACGTTATGGTAACGAACAGAGTATTGCTAACGCATACATGAAGAAGGCCTATGCTTGGAAATATATCAAGTCAGAAGATGTGGAGGCATTAAGTGAGTTTGCGATATTTATTGGAGGTTATTGTAGCTCGATGAAAAATCTTGACCACATGGAGGAAATGAATCTCTTTAGTAATGCCAGAATACTAGTAATACTAATTCTAAAACTGCCCTTTAGACTTAGAGAAAAGTGGAGAGATACAGCAAGCCAGATAATGGAAACGAAGAATCGAGTTACTAGACCTGGTGGCTTTCTTAGAAAGGGAAGTACAGTTCATGTCAGATCCACGCCGTGGGAGTATTCAAGATCCTAAACCAATTGCAACTGTCAAAAATTCTACCTTTACCAAAACAATAGGAAGATCAGGACCTAAGGGAGGCAGTTTTGCTAGCGCTATAATACCTGTGGAAATGACAGGTGGAACGAAAGAAGATGTATCTACTATCAAGCATAAAGGATTTTGTTTGTTATGTGATGAGGTTGGTCACACCTTAAAGCGGTGTCGAAGATTCAAGAAGGAATATAAAGAAAAGATGGATTTCTTAAAGGAGAAGTGAATCTGTTTTGGTTGTTTGAAAAAAGGACACATGGTTAAAGACTGTGAGAGTCCTATAACTTGTGATAAGTGCAAGCAACATCATCCTGAAGCACTTCACACTGTAAAAAAAAGCCGGAGCAAATAGAACAGAAGGTGAAGCTGTCATCTCACCTCAAATAACTGTCCACATTGGGGCCGGGGTAAAAACCTGTATCTTCTATATCTTACCAGTTCAGGTAAGGAATAGCAAGACAAATACAGTGTTGCAAACATATGCATTTTTGGATCATGGAAGTTCGGCTATCTTATGTACAGAAAGCTTGATGAGAAGGCTGGGCATCACAGGAGAAGAGGTTAAGATTCTATTACGTACCATGAATTATGAGAAATCCTGCGATAGTCATTACATTACAATTATGGAAATATCTAGTCTGGATGACGACAATTTTATATCAATATCTAAAGTGTTTACACATGAGACCATGCCCGTTTGTCATCAAAATATACCCAGACTTGAGGACTTGATACAATGGCTTACTTGAAGGGTGTCAACACACCTAAAATAAATTCTTATATCGACCTACTTATCGGAACGAATGCTTTGAAGGCATTGGAACCTATACAGACTGTGAGGAGCCAAGGGGATGGACCATTTGCTGTGAAAACCTTACTAGGATGGGTTATTTATGGCTCCTTGAGAAGGAACAATGAAAGCAGGTACCAGAAGAACTACCCTGCCACTGCTGTTAATCAAATATCTACTGGTAAAATAGAAAAGCTATTGATCAAGCAATACAATCATGATGTCAATGAAAGTACCAGTAAGGAATCAGAAGAAATGTCCAGGGAAGAGTTAAAGTTCTTGGATATTATGAACTACTCAGTAAAGTTGATAGACCGACACTATTGTCTGGACTTACCTTTCAAACAAGAAAGTGGTAGTCTGCCGAATAATCATCGTATGGCAGAGCAACACACCCAGAATCTGACACGCAAGTTTGGCAAGAATACAAAATTTCATGAGGCATATAAGTCTTTCCTAAAGGACATGATTAACAATGATTATGCCGAAATGGTGCCAACAAACCAACTAAATTGAAGTGACGGAGAGCTTTGGTACATTCCGCACCATGGGCTGTATCACTCGAAGAAAGGGACCTTGAGGGTGGTCTTTGACTGTACTGCAGTCTTCAAAGGAACATCACTTAACTGTCAACTACTGCAAGGTCCAGACCTTACCAACTCACAGGATTGGAGTTCCTATTAAATTCAGACAAGAACCAATTGCTTTGATGGCTGATATTCGGGCGATGTTTCATCCAGTCAAAGTATCAGAAAAACACATTGACTACCTACGATTCTTATGGTGGCTTGAAGGGGGTGCACAACAAGATCTTGTTGAATACTGGATATCTCTTTGGAGCAGTGTCATCACCAAGTTGTGCAAACTTTGCATTGAAGAAGGCCGCAGAGGACAATAAAGCTCACTTTCCAGATGAAGTGATAACCACTGTGAAGAATAATTTCTATGTGGATGATTGCTTAAAATCCATGTCTATGGAGCAGGAAGCAATTCAAATGGAAAAACATTTGACTTCCCTCTGCGATAAGGGAGGTTTCACGCTTTCCAAGTGGATCAGCAACAGTCGTGTTGTATTGGAAAGTATTCCACCAAAGAAACCAGGGAGTTGGATTTGAACAAAGACAATTTGCCAATGGAAAGAGCATTGGGACTGCACTGGTGCGTTGAAAGAGATGTGTTCAAGTTTAAAATCTCGATTGAAGAACGACCATGTACTAGAAGGGGTATCCTATCCACGATTGGTTCTGTTTACGACCATCTGCGATTTGCACCATTTACACTGCCAGCCAAGTTGATTTTGTAGGAACTTTGTAAGGAAAACAAATATATATATATATATATATATATATATATATATATATATATATATATATATATATAAAATAAAATCCTTTATTTTAAAAAGCAAGTATGAAACAGCATACAAAAACCAAAAAAAACAAGAATATTGATAAAGTGTCATAAACAATATTTATAAATAAATGAATCGTATGTGTCCGAAAAGGATCAGGAAGAAGCCAAAGCTTATGAAATCCCACCCCTTATTTAACTGCCTGTAATTATCTTATACAAATTTTGCAGCTATAAACACCTCTTTCCATATGTACACCAATTTATTTACATTTATACTTTAATCAAATATTTGCAAAGCCATACAAAAAAGAGAGAAAAATAAAATAAAAAAATAAAAACCCTCCTGTACTATCCAGTATCTTTTAGTCATATAGTTAACACATCACCCTATAATCACCCTTCCCAATACAATCAGTATAACAAATATCCCACTCAAAATCACCTATCCTCATCCCAATATCCTTAAAAAAAAGTGTTTTTGTACATCTTTTTAAACTGAATTATGTTTGTGCTAAGTTTTATCTCCTGTTCCAAACCATTCCACAAATTCACCTCGCAGATTGCTATGCACATACTTTTAAGAGTTGTTCTGACATTGAGTTTTTTTTAATTAAGTTTCCCTCTCAAATTATACCCGCCCTGTCATTCCTTAAACAGTTTTTGTATATCTCCCGGAAGTAAATTATTTCTTGCTTTGTACATGATTTGTGCAGTCCTAAATTTAACCAGATCGGTGAACTTCAGTGTATGTGACTTAAGAATAATAAATTGGTATGTTCAAGATAACCAATGTTATTGATGATTCTTATTGCTCTTTTTTGTAATGTGCATAACGGCTGCAGGTTGGTTTTGTTGGCATTACCCCATATCTCCACCCAGTAACTCAGATATGGCAATTTGAGTGTATTATATGGAGTATGTAATGATTTGTGGTCCAGAATATGTCTTGATTTTCCCAATATTGCTATGGACTTTGACAGTTTTGCTTTGACTTGGTCTATATGTGGTTTCCAGCAGATTTGGGGTTTAAAATCACACCAATAAATTTATTTTCATATACTCTTTCTATACTTATGTTATCTATTTTCAATTGTACTTGAGGGTTTGTTTTATATTTTCCAAATAGCATAATCTTTGTTTTGCTTACATTTAGAGACAATTTGTTGACATCAAACCACTGTTTTAATCTTTTCATTTCTTCCTGATGTAATGACCTCCAAAAGCTGCTTCAAATTGTCACCGGAACAATGTAATCAATTTCAGTATATATGATACTTTCCATATGTCATTAATGTATATTATGAAATGCTTTGGACCTAACACAGATCCATGAGGTACTCCACAAGTTATGTTCATGTAAGTTGATTTATGTTCACCTATTTCTACAAATTGTTGCTTGTTTCTTAAATAGCTTCTCACCCAATCCGATCCAATCCCTCTGATGCATACCTATCCAGTTTCATGAGTAAAATGTCGTGATTTACAGTATCAAATGCTTTTTATAAGTCTATGAATATTCCCACTGCAAGCATTTTATTATCTATGGAATTTGTGATTTCCTCGATTAGTTCCATTAGTGCCATCGATGTTGATCTATCTGTCCGGAATCCATATTGACTGTCGACCAAAAGCTTATGTTTTTCAATGAAATTGTCAAGTCCTTCTGTAAAAAGTTTTTCAAGGATCTTGGAGAATTGGGAGAGTAAAGAAACAGGCCTGTAATTTGTGAAATGGTGTCTATCCCCAGTTTTATATAATGGTATTACTTTTGCTATTTCATTTTGTTCAGAAATTTACCTGATTGAAAAGACAAGTTACAGATATGAGTTAATGGTTCTGCAAATTCTTCAATAACGTTTTTTATTGTAATCATATCAATATCATTCCAATCAGTAGAGGATTTGCTTTTACATTTTCTTACAGTGTCCATGATTTATTTTCCTTTGACTGCTCTAAGGAAGACAGAGCTAGTATTTCTATCTCAAAGATCAGTATCCGCCCCTTCTTTTGTTTCTGGGTCATTATTTTTTTCTGCACCGTATTAGATGGGATGAGAGTATAACACAAACTTCCTCTCACTGATGGACAGAATGGTTAGCAGATCTCAACAAGATCTCAGAATTCAAAGTAGACCATTGTATGATGCCTACAAGCTTTGGTAAGATCAGAAGTGCACAGCTGCATAATTTCTCATGTGCCAGTGAAAGTGGCTATGGCACTGTTTCATATCTAAGACTGGAAAATGATAACAAATAAGTACATGTTGCATTCTTAATGGGAAAAGCCAGAGTGGCACAATTGAAACAAATGACAATTCCCAGAATGGAACTTACTGCTGCAGTCTTAGCTGTTAAAGTTGGCATATTGCTGCAAAAACAACTACAGCTTCAACTGGAAGAATCCATCTTCTGGACTCATAGTACTACAGTGCTTAAATACTTCAACAATGAGAACAAACAGTTTGTAGCAAACAGAATCACTATTTTATTGAGAGCTACTAATGTTACTAATGTTTCACAATAGAAATATGTTAAAACAAAGGAAAATCCTGTGTATGAAGCACTAACAGCAGACCGATTCTTAAGCAATAAGAGATAGATCAATGGATCAGAGTTTCTCTGTAAGCCAGACAGAGAATGGATGTCATTGCTAAAGATTCTGTAGCTTGGTTTCATAAACTAAGAACAAGGTTATTGTTGTTTGCTCAAAAAAGGAAAGAGATTGCTGAAGGTATCTGAAGAAGATCCTGAAATACTAAAGGAAAAGGTTGAAAAGAAGATGCAAGTTTTTAAGGCATCATACGACGTACAGGGTTTATATCTTGACGATCTCCTCAAAGCAGAAAATGTGATTATCTCTTTCTGTTAAAGACAGAAATATTAAAAATAAATATTTACGTTAGAAGCTGGAGTACATGGAACAGTCAATTGTACAAGCTTGATCCAGAATTGGAGGAAGGACTTCTGAGAGTGGGTGGTCGCCTAAATAGATTGGCAATGCCTGAAGAGGCTAAAGGGCCTGTCCTACAAGCATGCAACTCTATGCGATGAACACGATCAAACTAGAAGCGGGGGCTGCGCGGAGGTCGGGTGATCCCCTGTACAGGGCCGTTCCCACCAGCATGCGCCTGCATGCGGCAAGCGCAACCAAACCGGCAGCAGGGGCTGCGCGGAGGTCGGGTGAGTGGCGCAACGCGGCGCAAAGTGAGGTGAACTTGGAGCGAAGTCTAAGGTAAGTTCGCCAGGACAGAGAGGGGCACACAGTGAGGGGCACAGAGGCACACACACACAGAGGGCCATGGAGCCACACACATATGGGTCACGGAGGCACCTACAGATAGGTTCACGGAGGCATGATGTCGGGGTGGTGTGTAATGCGTCTAGGCGACTGCGAGCTGACAAGCCGTTGCCGCACGGAATTTTTGAACATAGTCAGTTTTTCGGAGCCCCGCGCGATGTCGGGACAAACTCGGGACGAACTCCGCACAATTCCGCACGGCTCAGGCGATCGAAGTGAGACCGGCCCCGCGACGCCGGATGGCTCAAGCGACCACGTTAGGTCGCGCTAATCGCATAGAGTTGCATGCTTGTAGGACAGGCCCTTAAACATCCTATTATTCCCTCAAAGGATTTTCACACTTCAACATTATTGTTATGACATATTCATGAATTGATCGGAGATGGAGGAAGAAGTTTCATGCTGTCAAAACTTTGGACTTTTGTGTTTTGGATTATATACTGGGTATCATGCCTGATGTTTAGGGTTTGGTGTGCACGATACGACTTCTGACGAAGAACAATATTTTAATAAGATCACTAACCAAGATATGCTTGCTTCTAGAAGGCGATGGTGAAGGAAGAATCGCTGAAGAAGTCTGAATGCGGATATATAATGCATGTTATTTTTTGTTTTTGATATATGTTAAGCCTTTATAGCTACTTTTATGATTAGTAATTAGTAATTGCCATGTTATATACTCAGAATAATTAGGGGCCAGTATGCAGTAGCCATTTAGCTTAACTCAGTATGTCATAACTATAACCAGTTACCTTTAAATTTATCTGCCTGTAATTATGAGGGTGGAATTTTTTACGTAGTAGGAGGCGTGTTTGAGGCTTGGATTCTCACGCAAACGTGCTAGTAGTTTTTAGTTTTAGTTGGAGGAAGCATGGAGAAGAAGGCACAGCTTTCGACCATGCACGGGTTCCACCATGCACGAATTTGACTACGAGTAAGATCAAAATGTACTTAAACAAGAAGAAGTTTGGATAAATATCTTACTATTTTTACTGCAACAATAAATAAACTATTAATCAAGAGACTCTGTTTTGAAGATTTATCTTTGGAAGGCTTTGAATGTTTCATGCTTAACAAAACTATCTCCTTGAAAACATTACCTATCTCAATGTTAGGTAGAATTAATGCAATAAAAATGATTTTTCTTCCACAAATACTATATCTTTTTCAATTGATACCAATATACCTTCCTAAAAACGTTTTTAAAAAAGTTGACTCCATAGTCACCAATTTTATCTGGGAATATAAGAACCATAGAATAAATAAAAAAAACTTATGTAAATCAAAAATAAATGGAGGTCTAGCATTGCCAAATGTTATGCTTTATTACTGGGCAGTTAGTATTAAAAATATGAATTTTTGGCTGGATGAATTAGATAAACAACCAAATTGGTTAAAAATGGAAAAAGAAGATTGTACACATTTTGACATTAGCATGATTGTATTTGCCAATGCTAAACTAGGTAAGAAAACCAATAAAGAAAACCCTATAATAGAGAGTGGGATACATATCTGGAAACAACTTAAGAAAACATTAAAATTGGAACGTATACCACTAGCTCTCTCCATTGTAAACAATGTCACATTTAAACCTTCAATGATGGATAAAGGTTTTTCACAATGGAAAAATTATGGAATTAATAGGATGGGTGATCTTTACAGGGAAAACTCCTTTCTTTCATTTCAAGAATTACAACAAATTTATGGATTGCATTCAAAAGATTATTTTAGATATTAACAAATCAGAGACTACGTAAAATCAAACACACAGGAAATTAGAAATAGAAAGGCGGAAATCTTAGATGAATATCTAAATAAACATCCAAATACAGAAAAATTGATATTATATATTTATAATATTTTATTAGAAAATGATGTACCAACGACAGAAACATATAGGCAATCATGGGAAAATGAATTAGGTCAAACAATTAGACCAGAAATATGGAAAGAAAGTTTACAAAATATACATCATTGTTCGTTAAATGCTAGGCACATCTTGATACAATTTAAAGTACTGCATAGATTACATTATTCCAAATCAAAATTACATAGAATTTTTTCAAATATACCAGCCATATGTGATAAATGTCAACACTTAGAAGCTAATCTAACGCACTCATTCACAAACTGTATAAAAATTACTACCTTTTGGGCAGAAATTTTTAAGATAATTTCGAATGTTGTTAATACAAATTTGCTTCCTGACTCAAAATTAATAATATTAGGAATATTAGAAACAGATCAATTAATAACAATAAATCAAATAATTTTTATTGATTACAGTTTAATAATTGGGAAAAAAACTAATATTGAGATTTTGGAAAGGTCCTACATCCCCCACAATCAAAATGTGGATCACTGAAATGTCGGAGACACTTCATCTGGAAAAATTAAGACTTGTCCTTCTGGGCAAGTTGAATCAATTCAGAGGGATATGATCTCCATTTATTGAATATTTAAAGGGTCAAAGTGGTTCGGTGCGTGAACCTGACTGATGCCTGAACGAAGAAATAGACGAAGATTTACATATAATAACCCATGGATATATCTCCAATAATGTACAAACTGCTTAATACTTCATCCATCTTTCTGAATCTCTATCTCTATTTAATTTCTCTCTTTTATTTCCTATCTATAATAAAAATGAAAAACTCATAGAAGTACAAATTAGAAATAATTGTTAATATTAATAATATTAAGAATGTATATGACATGTATATCCTTATCTTGATATGCACTTACTTCTAATAAAAAATATTTAACAAAAAAAAAACTATCTCCTTGCCCCTGTCTTCAATCATAATGGCTAGAGGAAAGATTTCTTGAACAAGATTATAATCTGCCATTACACTAGGAAATAACAAACTGAATTTTATTAACATTTGCCTAAACATTCATTCTTGATCTATTATGTTATGCACATTATTATTTTTATTATTATTATTATTTATTTATTATTATTATTATTAGCCTTTTAATGTCAATGAATCGCTTACAATAAAGGCAGGTGAGATATTTTGCATATTTCAGGTAGGCTTGTTCCCTTAATACATAATTCAGTATGTACAAAGTGCATTGCAAAGTATTGGCAAAAAATGAGCTGCCAAAACACTACCAACTATCTCTCGTGATATGCGGAATGGTTCACAAAGACTCTTTCAGTTCCTTGTCACTGGAGCTCCAAGATGAAAACACAAGGGAGATTGTTTGAGATGTCTCATCTATAGATACCTTATCATAAATTCCGAACAGAAATTGGCATTGCTCTGTGCCTTTCAGTATTATATTTATTTTTACACTTGTGTAATGTGAGCATTTTCAAGACCATCAACAAATATCTATCCAGAATTTGGCATTATGAGCAACAAGATTTGGAGAATTAGCTTCATGATGCATTATCTGTTCTCTTTGTAAAATTGGAAGAACTAACTGGTCCGTGTTGTTTAGCTGAAGAAGAAATAGTCAGCCCTTCTCCAACTCCCCTTGAAATTCCTTACAATATTATATTGTAGATGTGATATGGTAGTGTAATGTTATTGAGAGATCAGAGCTTGGCATGTGCCGCATGTTCAAATGTTAGAACTCATTCAAAGCAGTCACACCTTTACCATTTGTATGGCAGCAGAAGCTTGCAAAGAACATGTCTCGGAAGCTGATAAACTTTGGAAAACATAGATAACTACAAAGGAAATATAGTGGATGGGCAGCAGGTCATTTGTGTAAATGCAGGCAAATTGGCCCTGCATTCAGCGAGATTGATGAGAAGATGACCTTCACCAGCATCCTGCATAGAAAAGCACTACAACTAGTTTTGATTCATGCACAAGATAAATGGGAAGAGGGAATTTATTTCCACCATTTGGTCTATGTTGAAAAGTTTTTGTGGTTCATCATACAAAGTAGCTTGTCTCTCATAAACTTGAGCAAGCAATCTATATACAGTATATTTAAATTGTCAAAAGATAATGAGAACTGTCAAACCACAAGATGGTTGAACAATTTCTTGTTTCATAAGCAGAGAACAATTGAAGCATATGGCATCACTGCATACATCCTGGGTGATAAGGAATGAAAAAATAATTCATTGCTCAAGGAATTGAAAAATTGCAGAAACACGAGCATGCCTCAATTGTCATTCTTTTTCTGAGCTGACTTCAGGGACATTTGTTCTGGCACACAGGAATGGATTGCCTTCTCAGCAGAGTGAACAGATAAAAATAAAATACTATGATTGCTTTAAAGCAGACACCTGAAACCTGAAGGCATGAAACCTTCATCAAGATTGAAGAGAATCACTACAACTTTAAGTGCTTGGAGATATTGTCAAAATGTACCAATCATTGTGTAAAATAATCCATATATGCATTTTTCTCTTTGCTATTTTGACATGTTATCTCTTCTATTCAATGTGTTAGATCTCATTATGCGATTTCATAACAATTCAATTTGAAATTAGGGATGAAATTTATCTTAGATGGTTGCATTTTACACACTGTTGTTTGCCTTGACCAAGAGGAAAGACAAAATGTATGTAAAATTGGCTGTTGATTCTCCATCAATGCACACAATAGGAGGTGAATATTGCAACATTTTAATTTTCTTATCGATTATTTAGCAATTTGACATTCTGGGAAAAAGTATGTGTGCCGTTACTGACATCAGAACATCAATTCATTTTGCCACATGATAAGGCAGGAAATATACAGGAAGGAATAATCATCAGAAATGTGCTGAGTCAAATTGACTATTGAAGAAGAATCCATTTAAATAACAAGCATTCAGCTTGGATAACAATTATGTGAAAATACACCTTCAAGAGAGCAAAGTGTTGCAAAGTACTTAAAGGACCATTGTTAAAAGAAGGGACAAGAAGGAAATGTCAGTCTTGATAACCATAAGATCGATCAAAGAGATTGGACAGAGGCAGGTTTTAAAATATATGTAAGCAAGGAAAGAGATATAAGAAGGGTCTCGACTCGAAATGTCACCTATTCCTTCGTTCCATAGATGCTGCCTCTCCCGCTGAGTTTCTCCACCATTTTTGTTTGCCTTCACTGGGTGAAGAGGTTTCTAAATGCAATTTCAGAGCATTAAGGGCCTGTCCCACTGCAGCAACCTAATTCGCGAGTTTAGAAAAGTTTGCCCTTGACTCATACTCGCAGCATGGTCGACACGAGGTCCCAGGAGGTCTTTGTACCTCTCCTTCATGCTTGAGAGTAGTCCCCGCGTAATCAAGGCCTCAGCTAGGTCGCGGCATTTTTTTCAACATGCTGAAAAATGCCAGCGAGTAAAAAAACGTTGCCATGGAAAAAATCGATATTTATTTACTCGTAGGTTTATTCGAGGTAGATCGTAGTAGGTCATAATGCTATCATAGGTAATCAAAGGCACTTGAAGGTAGTCGAAGGTAAAGCTTGTTGAGAAAAAAAAGGTAAGTAAACCGGAAATGTTAAATACCCGCTAAACGTTATTAAAAGTTGTCTGGCTTCTTAAAAGTGTCTCCACTCCTTCTCCCCCCTTTCCCCCACCCCTCCTTTCTCCCCCTTCTCCCCCCTTCTCTCCCCTTCTTTCCCCTACTCTCCCCCTCTCTCCGCTTCTCCACCCCCATCCCCCTCTCTAAAGGACTTATCTAAAGGCCCTGTCTCACGGTGCGAGTTGACACACGAGTGACCCAGAGTGACAGACTCGTGGTTGTGTACGATATTCCAAGTTGATGTGCAAGTGTTTGAGGCGAGTTCCCACGGGTATGGTAATCTGCGATGTTCCGAGTTTGTCTCCAGATTTACCAAGTTCCCCTCCCGTTACACTTGAGCCAACCGTGAATGAAGGTATGTTTTAATAAAGCAACAATGTTAAAGAAAACATCTCCATCCTGCGGCTTTGAGTTAAAGATAGAATTCAGCGCGGCTGCATCTATTTATATAACCTATAAAAGGGAAAATGCGCACCCTCCAGTGCCAGAGCAGTTATACTTATGATTTGTTAGAAACGCACATCACGTAGTTAGAAGACCAGCTGGCGAAGGTTTGTTATATTTGGAGGGGCAAGTGAAATATAATGATGATAGGTCTGAGGTGTTGCACTTTAGGAGCGCTGAAAAATTCGGACATGTGCAATGAGTGGTAGCAACATTGGGAATATCGTATCAACAAGGAACGTTGTTGTACAAGTGAAAACAAATTACTTGAAGGCAACATCACAACTGGATAAAAGATAGACACAACGTGCCGGAGTAACTCCGTGGGTCAGGCAGCATCTGTGGAGAAAAAGGGTGGGTGTCGTTTCGTTAGACGGGTCCGGATCCAAAACATTTCTCCAGAAATACTGCCTGATCTATGGAGTTACTCGGGCACTTTGTGTCTATCTTTGGTATAAACCAGCATCTGCAGTTATATGTTTCTACTTAGCACAGCTAGATGGGGTGGTTAGGAAGTGCGGGAACCAAATCAAGGAGGGAGTGCGGGAATCAGAAGCAGGTGAGTTTGACGGGAGCGTGGGAGCCGCACACAGCGAGTGGAAAAGTGTTTGGGAAGCCGAACCCAGCCTGAAAGAACGAGCACGGGTATTGGGTCCCAACAGGAATAGGTTAAAGGCTTGAAGAGAAGATGGAGACAGAGACACTCACATTCAACAAGGACAGTAATTCTGCTGTAACATGATTGTTGCTTTGCGAAGTAACGTAGTTTTTTTTAATAGAAAATCATAGCAATGGGGAAAAGGTGTTTCACCCTTGCAGTAATCAAGTTATTTTCCTGTGGTGTTTTGAATAACTAAGTTTATTTATGTTACTGCAAGCTAAAATACAAAGGTTGTGTGTTACATTGTTTAATAGAGTTTCGTTGTTCA
Source organism: Raja brachyura (assembly GCA_963514005.1). The sequence goes on along the minus strand of OY740786.1, from coordinate 49,724,927 downwards.
AATATCAAAGGAAGCGATTGTTTGTCAATTTCTATGGTAGTTAAACCCATAGTTGGGCTCCGGTGATTGGGTTGATCATGAGATCATGGTGCCTCGTCACTGCTGGAAGGCTACATGGAAGCATTTTTGTCTGCTTGCTAATTTCCAAACTAACTGTAGTTCCCAACCTGAAGGGCCCGTTTCTGTGCAGTATGAAGCAATAAGGAAAACAAAACAGTACAGAAGAGCCAGGGTGTGTAGGAAGCACAGGCAGAACAGGGGCAGAGGGACAGGAGCAGACGCTGTATGTGTGGGGAACTAGTGGTACTTCCCCAACTCTACCCCCACTCTACATCTCTGCGTCTCATCATACAGATCAAACTCCCCACCATTGACTACAAGTCGATTTCATGCTGCTTCGGGAAAGCAGCCATCTGAACTAAAGACCTTTCCTACCAGGGCCATTCCTTCCTCTCCCCGCTCCCATCGGAAGAAGAAACAGAAGCTTAAAAGCGCGCATCAGTAGAATCAGGAATGCATTCTTTCCCTCTGTTATCAGGCTTTTGAATGGTCCTTCCATAAGTTGGGGGACCGTTCGATTCTCCTCTACCCCATTGTGGCCATTGGTCTTTGTCTCTGGAATTCAGCGCTAAAATATTGAGAACGACAAGATCTGCATTTTGTTTCTGTCCCGATCTATGTACTTGAATTTAGTTTATTTCTATTTATGTATAGTATTATCTGATTTGACTGGATAGCATGCAAAACATAACTTTACACATGAAAGTAATAAATCTAAACCTAATGTTGTTTGTATCGGGTAGTTGTGCATTGTCGTGGTGAGTTTGTCGGTAGCAAGCATCTTTCTGAAAGCAATGAATGCTGAGGGCAAACATTAACAACCTGAATACGGACTTCCAGAAGGGTCTTGACAAAGTCACAATACGTGGTGTAAAGTGAATATTGAAAGCATGTACATGAGGTCAACAAAATATTAGACAATCTTGGTAAATGCTTGTGGGAAAGTGAATAGTGTGCTTAACACTTACTTTGTTCTTAACACTTACTTCTCAGCATTGCCACCATGCACTAAATGATGAGTTGGCTCTTAATGAGCCTTCCCACTAGGAGAAAGCAACGTGCTTTGGTTATTTGGTGAAATTTAGGTTTGAATTTAGTGTCAACAGCTTATGTTCAGATGCTCAAGCTGAAAATTGATGAAATTGTGCTACTAATTAGTGACTATTAATCAGAAGCTACCCAATGGGAAGATATTTGCATCAAATGTATTCTATGTTTAATAGAGAGATGTCATTCTTGAAACATGAAAGACATCTTTTGTAAATAACTACAATTTAAAATTCTTAAATTTCCCAACAGTCCACTCCCTATTCCTATACTCCACACCAAAAAAAATGCTTACTTTTGTTCCCCAGATGGCATTAAAATGGAATGTCACCAATTGGAAGAGTCCAAAGGATCAACCATTGGACTACTTATTTTACATCACTGATTGGATATGTGAACTGTGGAGCTAAGTCTTTCCAATTCTTGGGTCAAATACAGCATCTCCGTGCATTTCTGCTATAAGAGGATATCATTTCCTGGGTCAAAATTATATTCCCATCATTAATTTGGGTCTCTCAAATTTCAGTAACTATTTCCATAAGCAATATGAAAACAATTTACTGAAAATCCTCCGTGGAGAACCAAATTGCCACTGTTATTGTGATTTCCCACAGCAGAATTATAAAAGTGACTGAAAATGATCTTCAACACACATATCTGCCTTACAGGATACAAAATAAAGCCATTCAATTCTATCAAACAGATTTCTAGTGTGAGATATCATTGCTGCGCTAGGAAACATTTGAAGTCTCTTCCCAAAATACAGGGATCTGGGAAAAGGATTAGGTCTGCAGCACAAGATAACTGCAAATTAGGCTCGTGCCCATCTTTTGGTAGCAATGTTTTGCCAGTTTTCCTGAACTTCTCTGCAGCTGATTTTATCTGTGCAAGGTTTTGTGATTCACTGCCATGTTCAACTCAGCAAAGGTCTTGTATAAATTGTGCAATAGACAAGTTTGAATAGGACGTCAAATTTCAAAATTCAGAACAGAAACTGTAAATTTCAGAGTTTAATTTCTTTTTTATTGTAGTGCAAATTGTAATAAAAATGAGGCCATGTTTGAGAAATTTGAGCCAGGCAAGTCTCTGAAATTAAGTGATGGCACCATTGATTAGAATTCTCATTGTTTCCTTTAGTGCTGTTACTGACATTTCTTGCCTTTACAAAGCTAAGATGAGCAGATAATGGACCAATTTATTGGCTAAAATCTTTAAGAACTCTCAGATTTTGGTAAAAATTGCTGCCATCATTGAATAGTACTATAATTTGAAAGACACAGAATATCTTCTACTGCAAGCTTTTCAGCAGTGTCTGTCTACAGTATTAATTTCCTTATTTTAGTGAATGGATGGTGAATGGAGTTAAATTACTGTAACATTTTCCTCATGAATTTTGCAGATACGCCCAATCTTCCACATTATCAAAGAAATTACGGGAGAAAACTTTGCTTCTGCAATCAGATCTCTGACATATCCCTCACGCTAAAGTTACATAATCAGCCCAAGTGAAGGCTTCTACAGTACACATTTTTTATCTGATTCAATGATTCTATGCATCAACAAAATACTGCACTAACCTTACTCAGTTTTCAGTTCTAGATTTTATGTCATCCAAATAAATCACTTGTGCAACCTTGGCTCAAACCCCCCCCCCCCAAAGCACATAGGTATTCTACTTTGCCTGGCATCCTGGAATGTAAAGTCACAGATAATATTTGGTATTTATATTGATGTTCATCTGCTGTTTTTTCATAAGTGTGCATGTTTCCAGCTAACTGCAGGACATGAAGCAGTATGATTCAGACGTCCACACCTGCACGCTGCAGCATAGAATATGGGAACGTTCTGCCCTTCGCTTCAGTAATCTATCAAAGCAAGGAGTCATGTACACTTTGTATCAGGCTCCTCAGGTTTAAGCCAGCTGCAACTCATATATCTAGTATTGCCCCAGTTATTTGAATAAGATTGCTGAGATTAGACAATAGACAATAGACAATAGACAATAGACAATAGACAATCTGTGGAATTCGGAGGCCAATTATCTGGGTGCTTTCAAGAGAGAGTTAGATAGAGCTCTTAAAGATAGTGGAGTCAAGGGATATGGGGTGAAGACAGGACAGGGTACTGATTGTGGATGATCAGCCATGATCACAGCGAATGGCGGTGCTGGCTCAAATGGCCGAATCTACTCCTGCACCTATTGTCTATAACATATATTTATTATTTAAAAATTTATTATCTTACAAGGTTTCAACATTTCCTAATTGTCACAATAATTTTCAGATTTCCCCTCTGCAAGATATACTGACATAATGCTGCATAGACCCAATGGCCCTAGTTGAATGCTGACCTCTGATCCTATCTGTGTGAATGTTCTCCCAGTGACCATGTGGGATTTCCTGGGTGCTCTGTTCTCTTCAAATCCAAAGGATATGCTGGTATATTAATCAGTCATTGCCAGGGCAGAACAAACAGGAGTTGATAATGGCGATGTGCGAAGGCATAGGACACTGGGTGGAAGGATGAGACTGCTGGGAATCATCTGAGTACTAGCATAGATTTAATGGGCTGCATGAACTTCAATACCATAGGGAAATATAATAAATATAAATATCTGACAACCAGTTTTGAACTAACAAAAAGGACTTCTGAAAGCATAACTTTTCAAAAGACCTTCAGAGCACTGTGCCTTAGTTCCCGCCTGAATTAGTCAGAGGTCAGGGTCAGTTGCATCTACTGTAAATAATCCAGCAAGGAAGGCTTGGAAGCTGCATGGCTGCGAATATTAAGTGCAGCAACAGAGCAAGCAGTTGGGCACCACGATCAGTGGAATCTGGCCCAATACAATTTGATGTGCAGGAATAGTCATTCCAGTGATTATTTCTGCTCAACTTCCAAAACAATGATATGAAGGCTATATGTTGCATATCCAGTTAAAGATGAGTGGATATTTTGTGCCAAATTGGATGTTTCAGTCTACAATATTACCTGGCAATACTGAAGCTACATGATCCTTTTTTCCAGGGCAGTATGCTAGTCAGATAAGCAGAACTAATGAAAGTGTTAATGGAATGGAAAGAAATTGGCTTGCCTCTGCATTTATAAAAATCATTTGGCTATGCTCCCTGACTTTACAAAGGTTTCAGCGACAAGTTATAAAGAAGCTTCATGGGGCAACCCATTAAAAATGTTAATGTTTGTTTGTAAATTTACTCCCATATTCCATAAAATCATCCTCAAGCAGAAATAACCTTAAATTCATGAGAGCATTCATAAATATAATCTGTGGTGCCGTTTCATCATATGACTCACCTTAATCTAGCCCATCCACATTGCTAGGTACTCCAAAGCAAAGAGAAAACATTGCAGATGATGTTAGAGTTGTCGTAATTTGATGAATAGAATCAGTTGAAGTGAAATCTTTTTGGATTCTGCAAACAATGGATTCCTCTGTGATGTAGCCACTGCTTGTACATTTGACAGGCCAACCCTAAACTCCATGCATGCTTGAATTGGTATTGACATCTTTTGTTTCATAATAAAACCACTGAGATCATCATAGCCAGATTTTAACCAGGTATATATATATATTTTAAAATGTTCATTTAGCATCTTCAGGATCTATTTCCACAGAAGCATCACCTGGATTAATTTGTCTTCATGTCTCAAATTATGTTAATTTTCACCTGCACCTTTAACCCATGCCATCCCCATCAGCTCCTTCCTTCCATCTACACCCCATTCCATGGTGGCCTCTGAATTACATTTTTTAAAAGTAAATGAATACTAGTGTGGATAAAATGATGCCAATATTCAAAGAGGTTGAGGGGATGTCAATACTGTGTACGCATCATCCTTCTTTTTTCTTTAGTATCATGTCTGGTATAGATATGCTGAACTAATATGGGGTCTGAATAATAGACAAGTTAGATGAAGCATTGAGTTATTGTATTCTTTTGTATCCTTTTCAAGGAAGCAATAGATTGAGAAATAGAGGTACTGATTTCATTTCAATGGTCTGTTCAGTGTTCAACATGGTGAAGTTAATGTTTTCTGGAATAAAACACGAGAACATCTGAGCCATGCTCATCCAGATATATCTTGTTTTCCATGTAATGCCATTACATATTAAGTCAATCCAAGTGCAACAGTTGCCGAAACCCATGGTCCAGAGAATTTAAGTCATGTCCTGTTGGAAACAACTTTGAGTTGTTTTAACAGAGTTCAGAATAATGGTAAAACTTAAATAACCAAGATAGTCAAGAATGCAGGAGAAACTCAGTGGGTGAGGCAGCATCTATGAAGCAAAGGAAATAGGCTAAGTTTTAGGTCGAGACCGTTCTTCAGACTGATGTGGGGATTGGAAAAAAATATTAGAAGGGGAGGGGAAAAAAGGATAAAGCAGGGACTACCTAAATTTGGAGGTCAATGTACATACCGCTGGGGTGTAAACTATGCAAGCAAAATATGAGGTGCTGCTCCTCCAATTTACGGTGTGCCTCACTGTGGCCATGGAGGTGGCCCAGGACAGAAAGGTTGGATTCGGAATGGAAGGGGGAGATGAAGTGCTAAGCCACCGGGAGATTAGGTTGGTTATTGCGAACCTAGCGGATGTGTTGGGCGAAGTGATCGCCAAGCCTATGCTTGGTCTCACTGATGTAGAGCAGCTGACACCTAAAGCAGCGGATGCAATAGTTCAGGTTGGAGGAGGTGCAGGTGTACCTCTGCCACACCTGGAAAGATTGCTTGGGTCCTTGGATGGAGTCAAGGGGGCAGGTAAAGCAACAAGTGTAGCATTTCCTGCGGTTGCAAGGGAAAGTGCCAGGAGAGGGGGTGGTTTAGGTGGGAAGGGGAAAATATCCAAGAGATAATTTTAGATGAAAGATGTATGATTATTTTCAGTGCCATTAGTGATGATTATGGAATTATGGAGAAAATTATGGAATTCTTATAGCAGCTTGTATTGGAGCCTATCAGGGAGAAGGCACTTCTGGATTTAGTGTTATGTGATGAATCAGATTTGATAAAGGAACTTGAGGTTAAGGACCATTAGGAGGTAATGACCATAATATGGTCAGGTTTAATCTACAATTGGAGAGGGGGAAGGGTAAATCATAGATGTCAGTGTTACAGTTCAATAAAGGCGACTATGGAGCCATGAGGGAGGAGCTGGCCAAAGTTGACTGGAATGATACCCTAGCAGGGATGACAGTGGAACAACAATGGCAGGTATTTCTGGGAATAATGCAGAAGGTGCAAGATCAGTTCATTCCAAAGAGGAAAAAAGATTCCAAGGGGAGTATGGGGTGACCATGGCTGACAAGGCATGTCAGGGACAGTATAATAATAAAAGAGAAGTACAACGTAGCAAAGATCAGTGGGAAGCAAGAGGATTGGGTAATGTTTGAAGAGCAACGGAAGATAACAAAAAAGAAATACGGGGAGAAAAGATGAGGTACGAAGGTAAGCTAGCCAAGAATATAAAGGAGGATAGTAAAAGCTTATTTAGGTATGTAGAAGAAAAAATTAGTTAAGATCAAAGTTGGACCCTTGAAGACTGAAAAAGGTGAATTTATTATCGGAAACAAGGAAATGACAGACGAGCTGAACAAGTACTTTGGATCCAACTTCACTAAGGAGAACACAAACAATCTTCCTGATATACTAGTGGCCGGAGGATCTGGGGTGATGGAGGTACTGAAGGAAATCCACATTAAACCCCTGTCTCATGGTGCGAGTTGGCCCACGAGTGACCCTGAGTTTTCACTCGTGGTGATCACGTCGTGGGAACTCGCACGAGCAACTTATCGACTTGTGGCGCTAACGGCAGGTACTCGGGAAACTTGTTAACTCGTGGAAAAAAATCAAACATGTTTGATTTTTTCCACGAGCCAAATTAACTCTTCAAGTTAAAAATGGAAACATTTAAACGCGTTGTAGTAACGTAGTGGCCACTCGGTTTGGTCTCCAGTATCCTGCCCGGCTCCAGGTCACTCATGAAGGTAAAAAGTACTATTTCAATACACCAGAGGTTGCCAAAAAGTTTTACTACTCACGCTGGGGAGGTGACAGCCGTGAAGAACAATGACCTTTAAGGATATCCATGCGGCATTGGCATGGCCTCCTGCGGCAGAGATCTTTGGAAGATTTGTTTATTCTTCAGTTTAATTTGTGGAATTCGACTGAGCTGAACTGCAATGCTACATATTTGGGGTAGTGAGTCGAGGACTTTTAGCCAGCAAAATGTAAATGTCTATAATTACTCTTTGGGATACAATTTTCACTTCCTTCTTTCTCGTAATGCTTTGCTGGTCTGGGGTTATCTTTAGCCTATATATCTTAAAAGTAGAATAAATGACTGTACAACTTTTAAAGAAGGGAGCCACCCTCAATTGGATCAAAAAGTTTAGTTAGGGAACACTTCGGAAGTTTTTTGTTTTGTAATGCCTGCGATCATCCTCAGTCGGAGAAGAAGATCTAGGTTTTTGGGGGTTAATTTTTTTTGTTGTTGTTATTATAAGAGGATGATTTTGATTTGATTTGATTTGATTTGATTTTATTACTTGTCATTCGAACCTCAGAGAGGCTCGAACGAAACTCCGTTTCTACAACCCATACAAACAGAACAATTCATAAAAAACACACAAACAATTCAATTGACACAAACATCCATCACAGTGAATCTCCTCCTCACTGTGATGGAAGGCAAAGTCTTCTCTCTCCCCCGCACCATTTCTCTCCTGAGGTCGAAGCCCCAGGCGGACGATGTTAAGTCCACGGCCATTGAGGCCGCGCCGGGCCGGGTGATGTACGGCCCCGCTCTAGGCCCAAAGTCACAACGTTGGAGCCCCCCGCGGGTGCTGGAATGTCCCACGGCCATTGAAGCCACGCCGGGCGATGTACGGCCCCGCTCCGGGTAGCTCCAACCCCGCGACACGGGGTTGGAGAAGCTGTGTTGCGGGAGCTCCGGAGAGCGGTCTCTCACCCGGACCCGCGAGCTCCCGACATCCCAACAGTCCACCAGTCTGCAGCTGCAGCTGGAGCTCCGGAGTCGGGAGTCGGGCCGCAGCGGCGAGCCACAACCGCTCCCCACGCGGAGCTCCGGAGCCCGGAGTCGGGCTGCAGTGGCGAGCCACCACCACTCACCACGCTCCAAGGCCGGCCAGCCCCACGATGGTAAGTCCGCAGCTCATCCCGGTCGGAGGCCGCTCCGCTGTGCAAGGCCCAAACGACAACGGAGACCCGACAGGAAAAAAGTCGGGTCTCCCGTGCAGGGAAGAGATTTTAAAGTTTCCCCTCCCCCCCCACCACCCCCCACACATACACAGTTAGAAATACGATACAAAAAAAAAACACGAACAACTACATTTAACTAGACAAAAAATAAAAAAATAAAAACAGACAGGCTGTAGGGGCCGCTGCAACGTGAGTCGCGCCGGCCCATGAGGGAAAGGTTTTGAGGTAATGGCAGCTTATTCTTTGATTGTTACAAATGCACTCGACTTTCTTTTTTTTGTTGCTTTTTTTCTCTTCTCTTTTTGTTTTTCTCTCCCCCCCCATTGTGGGCTCTCACATGCAGCCTTCGCATGGTTCTGGATGGCAGACGCTGTATGTATTTTCTGAATCATATTTTGAAATATGGCTAATGGTGATATTGATGGAGGCAATCCTGTGAGGTTTATATCTTGGAATGTAAAGGGGCTTAATGGTCCAGTTAAAAGAGCTAAAGTTTTTTTCTCACCTAAAACAACTAAAAACAGATATACTACTTTTACAAGAGATTCACTTAGGACTGCAAGATCATAACAGACTGCGTAAAACGTGGGTTAGTCAGATTTTTCACTCCAGATTTAATAGTAGGTCCAGGGGTGTGGCAATATTAATCAACAAAAGAATACAGTTTACACCGTCTGACGTAGTCAGTGACCCTAATGGTCGGTTCCGGGTATAGTTTCCGGGTGTCTTTTACAAAAACCTGTCATTTTAGTGAATGTTTATGCCCCTAATTGGGGTGATGTTCACTTTGCAAATAAGGTTCTGTCATTAATACCCGATCTGAACACGCACCAGCTAATTTTTTCGGGAGACCTGAACTGTGCTATTAATCCACTGCTTGATAGGTCTAGTTCTAAGGGGACACCTTCTGGTATGGCAAAGACCTTCTCACTGTTTATGCAACAAAATGGTTATGTGGACCCCTGGAGATTTCTGAACCCAACTGCTAGACAATTCTCTTTTTTTTTCTCATGTTCACCATTCTTTTTCCAGAATGGACTATTTTTTTATAGACAGCCCCTTCATTCCTAGGGTTAACAAAATTGAACATACTGCTATAGTAATATCAGATCACTCACCTGTGATACTGGACCTAGGCTTTCCTTTAAATATTAAAGAACGACCTCTTTGGAAACTCAACCCTCTTTTGCTTTCCAATGAAACATTTTGCAGTTTTGTGTCGGCTAACATAGACACATTCCTTGAAATTAATAAAACTGAGTCCGTTTCCTGTTCTTTAATTTGGGAAACTTTAAAAGCCTACTTAAGAGGTCAAATCATATCTTATACCTCATACGCCAATAAAGAACGTAAGAAGGAAATGGAAACCCTGTTAAAATCCATCTTGACCCTGGATAGGCCTTGACCCTGAAACACCCACCACCCAATTATACAAAAGCCGGGCTGATTTACAAATGAAATTCAATCTTTTATCTACAATCAAACAGAACAACTAATTCTCCGGACTCGAGGTCTTTATTACGAATATGGTGATAAGGCGAGCCGGCTTATGGCTCACCAGCTGAAACGTCAATCCGCGTCACGGCTTATTCCTCAGATAAGAGACATACACCAAGACAAAACAAGCAATCCAAAAGAAATAAACAATACTTTCACAGCCTTTTATTCTTCTCTTTACACCTCAGAATTCCCCTTGGATACTATGAATATGGAAACTTTCGTAGACGATTTGGAAATAACCACTCTGGAATTAGAAGACGCAGAAAATCTAGACCAACCCCTTGGGCAGGAAGAGATTAATAATGCCATTACGATGATGCAGAGTGATAAAACCCCTGGCCCTGACGGCTACCCATTAGAATTTTATAAGAAATTTAAGGATAAGCTCACACCTGTTCTTTTAGAAATGTTTGAAGAATCTTTGGAAAAAGGTTCATTACCCCCCACTCTTTCACAGGCTTCTATTTCACTTCTTCTTAAAAAAGACAAGGATCCGACTCACTGTGGATCATATCGCCCCATCTCACTTTTGAATGTAGATGTAAAAATTTTGGCGAAGGCGCTGGTTTGCCTTTTAGAATGCCAACTTCACAAAATAATCTCAGAAGATCAAACAGGTTTCATTAAAAATCGCATTCCTTTTCTAATATCCGCCGATTGGCCAGCGTGGTCTATTCGCCCAGTGCTTCTCCGCGCCCAGTGGCTGTTATCTCTTTGGGCACGGAGAAGGCATTCGATCCAGTGGAGTGGCCATATTTGTTCAGAGTCTTGGAGAGATTTGGATTTGGCAAAATATTTGTAGCCTGGGTTAAACTATTATATCATTCACCCTTAGCATGTGTACAGACCAATTATTTGCAATCTGATTATTTTCAATTAACACGTGGCACTCGTCAAGGCTGCCCATTGTCTCCGCTTCTTTTTGCGATTGCAATTGAGCCTCTCTCTATTACACTTAGGTCAACTACATTATTCCAGGGCATTAGGAGAGGAAACAGGGAACATCGTGTGTCTCTATATGCTGATGACCTCCTTCTTTATGTGAGCGACTCTATAGCCAGTAGCCCTGCAATTGTGTCCTTGTTGGATCAGTTTGGGACATTTTCCAGCTATAAACTAAACCTCCAAAAAAGCAAATGCTTTCCCATCAACTTAGCCCTGCAGATCCAACAGGAAACCCTGCCCTTTCCCATATATCAAGAAGGGTTTGTATATTTAGGAATACACATCACCAGCTTTTTCACATCCCTGTTTGCAGCTAACTACATGCCTCAAGTTAGCCAAATGAAGGCTGACTTTGAGAGATGGCGTAGTCTGCCACTCACTATGGCTGGGAGAGTGCAGTCAGTGAAGATGACTGTACTTCCCAGATTTCTTTACTTGTTCCAATGTTTGCCGGTTTTCCTACCCAATTCATTTTTTAACTCAGTTAACCAATCTATAACCTCCTTTATATGGGGTAACAAGGTTCCAAGGGTCAATAAGTCCACTCTCCAAAGAGGTCGTGAAGTAGGTGGACTGGGCCTTCCTAGCTTTATTAATTATTACTGGGCATCCAATACCCAAAATATATTATTCTGGCTCCACCGACCAGATACAGACTGGTGTCTGCTTGAATCACAATCCTGTTACTCCTCGTCTCTCCCAGCTTTAGTATATTCCTTCCTGCCATTGAAACCCTCTAGATTTACATCCAACCCTGTCGTACTATCAACCATCAACATTTTTAACCAATTTTGTTGCCATTATAAGCTTACATCAGCTTCATTTCTGGGTCCCATTAACAGTAACCATTTATTCCCCCCCCCCCCCCCCCCTCTACACTTGCCTCAACCTTTCGACAGTGGGGTTTGAATGGTCTTATGTCCATTAAGGATTTATACACTAACAACATATTTGATAGTTTCGACTACCTACACAAAAAACATGGCCTCCCACGTAATCATTTCTTTAAATATCTTCAGGTTCGCCACTTTGTCATGAAACAATTTCCTTCTCTTCCTGATCTCCCTCCTGTCACAGTGTTGGATAAACTCACTCTTACCTTTGCAAATAAAGGACTGATCTCTGCAGTCTCTCCGGAATTTTGTGTACGCTCGATTTTGCTGCATCTGCAGTTCCTTCTTTGACACTGCTGGAGTAATTCAGCGGGTCGAGATCCTTCTTCAGAAGACGAGCCCTTAATCGAAACGTCACCTTCACCGACCCACGTTCTCCAGAGATGTTACCTGGCCCGCGTTGTTACTCCAGCTTGTTGCGTCTGCCTTCCGACTGAAGCCTTGGGATAGTCGCCGACATGAAGACGGTGCGAAGCTGGAGTTTAATGCTGACAAGTGGGATCGCTGTCCTTTGTGTTGGCGTGGAGGGGGACGTGGAGGGAGACGCAGCGGCTTTTGAGACTGGTGGGCAATCACTACCAAAGTGTCTGCCTGCAGTCAGCACACCTCTCCTACACGTCTCCCGCACAAGGACCATCCCGCAGAGAATGATCCCAGCACCCAAGAGCCTTGTCTGTCAGCCCCCCATCCACCCCCAACCACCTTCCACCTCAACTTACACCTGGGCACCAAAGCAGCTCAAGAGGCGAACTCTGAGCTCCGTCTCCCAACAATCTGAACAGCGGCTGCAGCCGGCCGGCACCCGGCATGGACTTCTCACACCCTCACACACTTACCTTCATTCACAGTTGGCTCAAGAGTAACGGGAGTGGAACTTGTTAACTCGGGAGAGTAAGTTGGAACATCGCAGCAATGACATACCCGTGGGAACTCGGTTAAACACTTGATCCTAAACTTGAAATCTTGTACACAACCACGAGTCTGTTTTTTTTCTTTCACTTAGGGTCACTCATGGGATGACTCGCACCGTGAGACAGGGCTTTTAGGCAGGACATGGTGTTGGGTAGACTGATGGTACTGAAGGCTGATAAATCCCCAGGGTCTGGTGGTCTTTATTCCAGGGTACTTAAGGAAATGGCTCTAGAAATTGTGGTTGCATTGGTGATGATTTTCCAATGCTTTTTCTATTCAGGATCAGATCCTGTGGATTGGAGGTTAGCTAATGTTATCCCACCTTTTAAGAAAGGTGGGAGAGAGAAAACAGGGAATTATAGACCAGTTATCCTAACATCGGTGGTGGGGAAGATGCTGGAGTCAATTATAAAAGATGAAAAGCAGCACATTTGGATAGCAGTAACAGGATCGATCCGAGTCAGCATAGATTTATGAAGGGGACATCATGCTTGACTAATCTTCTGGAATTATTTGAGGATGTAACTAGGAAAATGGACAAGGGAGAGCCAGTGTATGTAGTGTACCTGGACTTCCAGAAAGCATTTGATAATGTCCCACATAGGAGATTAGTGGGCAAAATTAGGGCACTGGGTATTGGGGGTAGAATGCTGACATGGACAAAACATTGGTTGGCAGACCGAAAACAAAGAGTAGGGATTAACGGGTCCCTTTCATAATGGCAGACAGTGACAAGTGGGGTACTGCAAGGCTCGGTGCTGGGACCGCAGCTATTTACAATATACATCAATAATTTAGAAGAAGGGATTCAAAGTATCATTAGCACATTTGCAGATGACAAAGCTGGGTGGCAGTGTGAACTGTGAGGAGGATAATATGAGAATGCAGGTTGACTTGGACAGGTTGGGTGAGTGGGCAAATGCATGGCAGATGCAGTTTAACGTGGATAAATGTGAGGTTATCTACTTTGGTAGCAAAAACAGGAATGCAGATTACTAGCTAAATGGTGTCAAGTTGGGAAAAGGCTAAGTACAATGGGATCTGGGGGTCCTTGTTCATCAGTCAATGAAAGTAAGCAGGGTACACAAAAAGCTGGAGAAACTCAGCGGGTGCAGCAGCATCTAAGTAGCGAAGGAGATAGGCGACGTTAGGGATCAGGGAAATGAGAGATATAGATGGTGATGTGGAGAGATAAAGAACAATGAATGAAAGATATGCAAAAAAATTTAGATGATAAAGGAAACAGGCCATTGTAAGCTGTTTGTAGTGTGAAAATGAGAAGCGAGTGCAACTTGGGTGGGGGAGAGCTAGAGAGAGAAGGAATGCCAGGGCCCGAGGGCTGAGGGAGAGGTGGGAAGGGGAGGAGACAGCCAGAGTTAACAGAATTCAGAAAATTCAATGTTTAAGCCCAGAGGATGCAGACTCCCCAAGCGGAATATGAAGTGCTGTTCTTCCAACTTGCAGTGTTGCTCACTGGCCGTGGAGGAGGCCCAGGACCGAGAGGTCGGATACGGAATGGGAGGGGGAGTTGAAGTGCTGAGATTGGGTTGGTTATTGCGGACCGAGCGGAGGTGTTTGGCGAAACGATCGTCACGCCTCCGCTTGTTCTCATCGATATAGATCAGCTGGCATCTGGAGCAACGGATGCAGTAGATGAGTTTGGAGGAGGTGCAGGTGAACCTCTGTCGGACCTGGAAGGACTGCTTGGGTCCCTGAAAGGAGTGGATGGGGGAGGTGAAGGGACAAGTGGAGCATCTCTTGCGGTTGCAGGCAGTCAGCAAGTAAGCAGGCAGGTACAGAAGGCACTGAAGAAAGCGATTGGCATGTTGGCCTTTATAACAAGAGGAGTTGAGTATAGGAGCAAAGAGGTCCTCCTGCAGTTGTATAGGGCCCTAGTGAGACCACACCTGGAGTATTGTGTGTAGTTTTGGTCCCCTAATTTGAGGAAGGACATTCTTGCTATTGAGGGAGTACAGCATAGGTTTACAAGGTTAAAGTAACACATTGTATGTCGTGTGGTTTTGTACTTCAGCAAGAAATTAGCCAAACGCTGTTTCATGCTACGCTGCAAAACCTGTTTCTTGAGAGCATCTTTGATAACTGAGACCTTTCCGCCACCCCTTTGGAGGCTGGATGGTATGGGGAAACAAGTGTGTGTTTTACACCATTCCACTGCATGAACTCTTTGAACCGTTCTGAATGAAACTGAGGCTCCATTATCAGAAACACGTTCTTCCGGTAAACCATGGCATGCAAAAATTGATCTCAACTCATCTATGGTACACTCGGTAATAGTGCTTGACCCCATATGCTTAACCTCAATCCATTTGGAATGACTATCTACTAGTACCAGTAAGTGATCATTATCCTTTTCACAAAAATCTGCATGAAAAGGTCTGCTTGGCCATGACCAGGGTTGCAATGGTGTTTTTGGTGGTTTACACCCGCAATTTTGGCAGACGCTACATTTGCTTACCAGTGACTCTATGTCCCTGTCAATACCAGGCCAATACACAAACCTTCTGGCAATTGATTTCATGCTTACTATGCCAGTTTGCTTATGACGTTTTCAAGACGCGATTTGGACAACTCTATTCTACTCAACCAATCCTTTCCAAGGAGGGTTGGTTTATTTCTGTAGCTGGCCACTATGATGGGCAGTGTTACTGACTGACCATTATGCATTTTACAGTTCATTTGTCCGCATGTCTCCAAAACTTCGCCCGAGTAGGTTCTCAGCTAGACCTTACTCTCAAATAATGGTGTCTGTGGGAACTTTTTTCGTACATGTCTTTGCTCATGACCGAAAACTCTGCTGCCGTGTCAATACACATGTCAATTAACTGTTCATTAATCAATAGTTTAGTTTGAAAGTCCTTGCCTTGGCAATTGGGATGAGTGATTAGCGTTGCAACGATAACAACTGGCTGAACTCGGCTCCCCACCATACTTTGGTTTTGGTTTAGCGCCGCTTGGTTTGGCCATAGGAACTGCGTTGTGACTGTAAATGGCCACGGCAGTCTGTTGTGGACAAAACTCGCGAGCATTTTTTGATGCCATCTCCATTGTGGTAGCAATCTTGCATGCTTTCTCGAATGTAAGATCTGGAGTGTTCGTGAGTTTGGATTGAATTTGTTCATCCACTAGACCATAAACAAATCTGTCATGTAGTGCGCGTCCAAGAAAGGTTCCAAAGTTACAGTGCAAAGTTATGTTTTTCAAGGCAACAATGTACTCATTCATTGTCTCAGTCTGCTCCTGGTTTCTGGTGCTGAATGTATAGCTTTCTGCAATTTCCAGAGGCTTTGGGTTGAAATGTTCCTCCAACTTCTTCATAATGTCATTGGATGTCACATCTTTTGCCTTTATGGGCGCAAGGAGATGCACGAGTGTGCCATACACTTCAGGACCGATCTCAATGAGCAGAATCGCTTTCATGCATTTGCAAACGGCCTTATTTGTTTCAGACATTATCTCTCCTTCAGCGCTAATCTCCATTATGTTGTTTGCCGTGAAGAACATGTTTGCTCTCTCCATATAGGAGCTGAACGGCTCTCTACTCTTGTCAAAAATGCCAAGGTTTCAGATGTAGCCTGTGGACGTCGCCATCGTGTCCCTCTCTTTAAAAAAAAAGAAAACGAGGAAAGTCTGCTCAAACACCCTGATTTCCTGTCTGTTCTGGTGTAGCAATTCACCTAAAATGTAGCTGTACAAAAGCTATACCAGCTTGAGGAACTCGACAAAAAAAACTCAGTCTAAAATCCTATACAGTCCCATCCTCGTCACCAATTTTGTTATATTCTGTACGGCAAAATGAAGAACTAAACTTGCACATTGGTTGCCTGCATCACATGTGTTTTATTACCCAGCATACCCTGCTTATATTGAACACCAACTCATTAACATACAACATGATTATAACCATATAACCATATAACAATTTCAGCACGGAAACAGGCCCTCTCGGCCCTTCCAGTCCGTGCCGAACATTTTTTTTCCCCTAGTCCCATCTACCTGCACTCAGACCATACCCCTCCATTCCCTTCCCGTCCATATACCTATCCACTTTACTTTTAAATGTTAAAATTGATCCTGCCTCCACCACTTCTGCTGGAAGATCATTCCACACAGCCACCAATCTCTGAGTAAAGAAGTTCCCCCTCATGTTACCCCTAATCTTCTGTCCCTTAATTCTCATGTCATGCCCACTTGTTTGAATCTTCCCCACCCTCAATGGGAAAAGCTTATCCACATCAACTCTGTCTATCCCTTTCATCATTTTAAAGACCTCAATCAAGTCCCCCCTTAACCTTCTGCGCTCCAAAGAATAAAGACCTAACTTGTTCAACCTTTCTCTGTAACTTCGTTGCTGGAACCCAGGCAACATTCTCGTAAATCTCCTCTGTACTCTCTCTATTTTGTTGACATCCTTCCTATAATTAGGTGACCAAAATTGTACACCATACTCCAGAATTGGCCTTACCAATGCCTTGTACAATTTTAACATTACTTCCCTACTCCTATATTCAATGCTCTGATTTATAAAGACCAGCGCACCAAAAGCTTTCTTTACCACCCTATCTACATGCAATTCCACCTTCATGGAACTATGCACAGTTATTCCTAGATCCCTCTGTTCCACAGCATTCCTCAATTCCCTACCATTTACCATGAATATCCTATTTTGATTTGTCCTGCCAAGATGGAGCACTTCACACTTATCAGTATTAAACTCCATCTGCCATCTTTCAACCCACTTTTCAAAATGGCCCAAATCTCTCTGTAGACTTTGAAAATTATCCACAACACCACCTATCTTAGTATCATCTATGATATCATCTTAACATCTATGAATATGTTACAGTAATCGTTGTGATAGTGGATTTTTCTTTGTTGATTGTTATTAATTATACATTTTGCCTGGACTCGCCTGACAGTGATTCCCCTTTCTTCATTTAGTTTACCATTGGCTACCGGTACTGTGCATTTCGAAAGTATTCAGCCCCTTTCACTTTTTCCACATTTGTTACATTACAGCCTTATTGTAAATGGATTAAATTCTTTTTTTTTAAATCATCAATCTACACACAATACCCCATAATAAAAAAACAAAAATAGGTGTTTAGAAATTTTTGCAAAGTAATTAAAAAGAAATAACTGAAATATCACATTGACATAAGTATTCAGACCCTTTACTCAGTACTTTGTTGAGGCACCTTTGGCAGCGATTACCGTCTCAAGTCTTCTTGGGTATGACGCTTCAAGCTTGGCACACCTGTATTTGGGTCATTTATCCCATTCTTCTCTGCAGATCCACTCAAGCTCTGTCAGATTCCATGAGAAGCGTCAATGCACAGTTATTTTTAGGTCCCTCCAGAGACGTTCAATAGGGTTCAAGCTTGGGCTCTGGCTGGGCCACTCAAGGACATTCACAGACTTGTCACAAAGTCACTCCTGCATTGTCCTCTTGGCTGTGTGCTTAGGGTCATTGTCCTGTTGGAAGGTGAACCTCCACCCCAGTCTGAAGTTCATAATGCTCTCGAGCAAGTTTTCATCAAGGATCTCTCTGTACTTTGCTCGGTTCATCTTTCCCTCAAACTTGCCCAGTCTCCTAGCTCCTGCCGTTAAAAAACACCCCCACAGAATGATGCTGCCACTACTATGCTTCACCGTAGGTATGGTTTTGGGCAGGTGATGAGCGGTGACTGGTTTCCTCCAGACATGATGCTTGGCATTCAGGCCAAAGAGTTCAATCTTGGTTTAATCAGGCTGGCGAATCTCGTTTCTCATGCCTTTTGACAAACTCCAAGCCAGTTGTCATGTGCCTTTTACGGAGGAGTAGCTTCCATCTGGCCACTCTACCATAAAGGCCTGATTGATGGAGTGCTGCAGATATAGTTGTCCTTCTGGAAGGTTCTGGAAAGAATAAATCGGGGAAGGTGGTGCATCCATGGATAACAAGGGAAATCAGGGATAGTATAAAAACAAAAGATGAGGCATACAAATTTGCCAGAAAAAGCAGCCTACCGGAGGACTGGGAGAAATTCAGAATCCAGCAGAGGAGGACAAAGGGCTTAATTAAGGAAGGGAAAATAGATTATGAAAGGAAACTGGCAGGGAACATAAAAACTGACTGCAAAAGTTTTTATAGATATGTGAAGAGAAAGAGACTAGTTAAAACAAATGTTGGTCCCTTGCAGTCAGAAACAGGTAAATTGATCATGGGGAACAAGGACATGGCAGACCAATTGAATAACTACTTTGGTTCTGTCTTCACTAAGGAAGACATAAATAATCTGCCGGAAATAGCAGTGGAACAGGGGTCAAATAAGATGGAGGAACTGAGTGAAATCCAGGTTAGCCGGGAGGTGGTGTTGGATAAATTGAACGGATTGAAGGCCGATAAATCCCCAGGGCCAGATAAGCCACAGAAATAGTGGATGCATTAGTGATAATTTTTCAAAATTCCTTAGATTCTGGAGTAGTTCCTGAGGATTGGAGGGTAGCTAATGTCATCCCACTTTTTAAAAAAGGAGGGAGAGAGAAAGTGGGGAATTACAGACCAGTTAGTCTAACATCGGTAGTGGGGAAACTGCTAGAGTCAGTTATTAAAGATGGGATAGCAGCGCATTTGGAAAGTGGTGAAATCATTGGACAAAGTCACCATGGATTTACGAAAGGTAAATCATGTCTGACAAATCTGATAGAATTTTTCGAGGATGTAACTAGTAGAGTGGGTAAGGGAGAACCGGTGGATGTGTTATATCTAGACTTTCAGAAGGCTTTCGACAAGGTCCCACATAAGAGATTAGCATACAAACTTAAAGCACACGGTATTGGGGGTTCAGTATTGATGTGGATAGAGAACTGGCTAGCAGACAGGAGGCAAAGGGTAGGAGTAAACGGGTCCTTTTCAGAATGGCAGGCAGTGACTAGTGGGGTACCGCAAGGCTCAGTGCTGGGAACCCAGCTATTTACAATATATATTAATGATTTGGACGAGGGAATTCAATGCAACATCTCCAAATTTGCAGATGACACCAAGCTGGGGGGTATAGTTAGGTGTGAGGAGGATGCTTGGAGGATGCAGGGTGATTTGGATAGGCTGAGTGAATGGGCAGATGCATGGCAGATGCAGTATAATGTGGATAAATGTGAGGTTATCCACTTTGGTGGCAAAAACATGAGGGTAGACTATTATCTGAATGGTGGCAGATTAGGAAAGGGGGAGATGCAACGAGACCTGGGTGTCACGGTACACCAGTCATTGAAAGTAGGTATGCAGGTGCAGCAGGCAGTGAAGAAAGCAAATGGTATGTTAGCATTCATAGCGAAAGGATTTGAGTATAGGAGCAGGGAGGTTCTACTGCAGTTGTACAGGGTTTTGGTGAGGCCACACCTGGAGTATTGCATACAGTTTTGGTCTCCAAATCTGAGGAAAGACATCCTTGCCATAGAGGGGGTACAGAGAAGATTCACCAGACTGATTCCTGGGATGTTAGGACTTTCATATGAGGAAAGATTGGATAGACTCGGCTTGTACTCGATGGAATTTAGAAGATTGAGGGGGGATCTTATAGAAACTTACAAAATTCTTAAGGGGTTGGACAAGCTAGATGCTGGAAGATTGTTCCCGAAGTTGGGGGAGTCCAGAACAAGGGGTCACAGTCTAAGGATAAGGGGGAATTCCTTTAGGACCGCGATGAGGAAAACTTTCTTTACACAGAGAGTGGTGAGTCTCTGGAATTCTCTGCCACAGAAGGTAGTTGAAGCCAGTTCATTGGATATATTTAAGAGGGCGTTAGATGTGGCACTTGTGGCTAAAGGGATCAGGGGGTATGGAGAGGAGGCAGGTACGGGATACTGAGTTGGATGATCAGCCATGATCACATTGAATGGCGGTGCAGGCTCGAAAGGCCGAATGGCCTACTCCTGCACCTATTTTTCTATGTTTCTAGGTTCTCCCATCTCCACAGAGGAACTCTGGAGCACTGTCAGAGTGACCATCGGGTTCTTGCTCACCTCCCTGACCAATTCCCTTCTCCCCCGATTGCTCAGTTTGGCCGGGCGGCCAGTTCTATGAAGAGTCCTGGTGGTTCCAAAGTTCTTTCATTTAAGAATGACGGAGGCCACTGTGCTCTTTGGGACCTGCAATGCTCCAGAAATTGTTTTATACCCATCCCCAGATCTGTGACTCGACACAATCCTGTCTTGGAGGTCTATGGACAATTCCTTCATCTTCATGGCTTGGTTTTTGATCTGACATGCACTGTCAACTGTGGGACCTTATATAGACAGGTGTGTGCCTTTCCAAATCATGTCCAACCAATTTAATTTACCACTGGTGGACCCCAATCAAGTTGTAGAAACATCTCAGGGCTAATCAATGGAAACAGGATGAACCTAAGCTCAATTTTGAGTGTCATAGCAAAGGTTCTGTAAATGTGATATTTCAGTTATTTATTCTTAATTACTTTGCAAACATTTCTAAAGGCCTGTTTTTGCTTTTTCATTCTGGGGTATTGTGTGCAGATTGATGATTAAAAAAGGAATTTAATCCATTTTAAAATAAGGCTGTAACGTAACAAAATGTAGAAAAAGTGAAGGGGTCTGAATACTTTCTGAATGCACTGTATGTACAGATGGATTTTTTAGCCTTTTATTCTCTCTTAATAATTTGCTCTCTTGTCCTGTGACCTACCAGGTGACACAGAGGTGCATCTGCACCTCTTCAAACTTTGTCAACTACATTTGTTACTCCTGACATGGTTTCCTTCACTTTGGCGAGGTCAAGCACAAATTAGGCAACTGTTTCGTCAAACACTTGCATATTGTCTACCGGGGCCTGCTAGATCTTCCATTTGCTAACCTTTTATCTCTCCTTCTCTGGACCACACTGCCAAAGATGATTGTTGAGGCTTTTACATTAGTGGCATTTAAAAGAGTTTGGGATAGGCATGTGGATATGCAAGAAAATGAGAATGAGGGATGTGGATTATGTGCAGGCAGATCGGTGATGGTGTAGAAAGATGCTGGTTTAAACCGAAGTCAGACACAAAAAGCTGGAGCAACTCAGCTGGTCAGGCAACATCTCTGGAGAAAAGGAATAGGTGACATTGCAGGTTGAGACCCTTTTTCAGGTCTGAAGAACAGTATCAACCCAAAACGTCACCTATTCCTTTTCTCCAGAGATGGCTGTCTAACCCGCTGAGTTACTCTAGATAGGTGATGGTCTTGGCTTCATGGTTGGCATAGAAATTGTGGTCTGAAAGACCTGCTGTTGTGTTCTATGATCCATGTTCTATGATCTGTGTTTATATGTTAATGTTAAGATGTGGATATTTTTGAAATGCACATGATTCTGATAGGATTTATGCTCTATGTTGCAAGCTCTGTAATATGACAAGGTGTTTCTTAAGCATAACATAAGTCAAAGACCATTGAAACATAGTATTTTTATTTTCTTGATTTGATTACTTTATTTTCGTGCCAATTGTGTTTCAGCATGAAGATGTTAAGCTGAAACATAAAGGCAGCTGCATCCTGTTCAACTTCATTATCAATAAATGCATTCAGACCCTAATGTGCTGGTGTTCCACCAACCTCAGCTTGGATGCAGACCATTAATATCCAAAGCTAACCATTTTTGGATGGGGCCTCAAGCCAAGAAGCTTTAGAAATCTTGAGTAATTTTTACCAACCACTTTCAGACAATGGAAGTCCTTACTTCTGCTCCCTTGCTGATGACACTGCATATTGGAAGTGGACGTTGTTACATTTCTGTGTGAAGATCAAAAGAGAAGAAGGGTGAAAATTAGGTAATATGGTGGCTTCAGAAAATAATAAAAAATGTCAAGTTAATCGTTTGGTAGTTGGCTCTGCTCAGAACTTGCTGAGAAGGGTCAGAGAAACATTAACCTATCCTTTCCTTTTCTGTTGCTATAATATATTTTCCAACATTTAAATTTTTTTTTAATTTTAGGGTGTTGAGTATTTAGGATTCTTTTCATCTTTTCCGCTTTTGTGCTATCAATGCATTGGAGTTAATAGACAATAGACAATAGGTGCAGGAGTAGGCCATTCGGCCCCTTGAGCCAGCACCGCCATTCACTGTGATCGTGGCTGATCATCCACAATCAGTACCCCGTCCCTGCCTTCTCCCCATATCCCTTGACTCCGATATCGTTACGAGCTCTATCTATTGGGCCTGTTCCACTTAGGCGAGTTTTTAGGCGACTGCAGCAGACTATGCGGTTGCAATATGTTTGTGGGTGGTTGCCAGGTAGTCACCTTCATGGTCTTGAGGAGTTCCCGCATTCTGGGAACTAGTCACGGCCTCATTATGGTTGCCGTGAATTTTTCAACATGTTGAAAAATTAGCGGTGACCAGAATGAAGCTGCCATGGAGAGTAGCTGTGCTGTAGGTGCAGTCGTAGCGGGTTGCCAGAAATTCGAAGGTTGTCGAAGGTTCTCGGTTGTAGCCGGTGCTGACCAGTGAATTTTATTGGCTCATTGGGAAAAAAATATGTAAGCAGTAGTTTTCAGAACCAAGGATAACCAACCGGTAATGTTAATGTCCGCCGAGCTTCACTGCCATGTATCTCGGGCTTCTTAAAAGTTGTCTCCACTCCTTCTCCCTTCTTCTCCACCTTCTCCACCCTCTCCCCCCCCCTCTACCCCCTTTTTTAAAGGACTTACGTGACCCTTCCTCTACACTGTGCTTTCACCGTCTCAATTACAGCGCCAACCTGTTCATCACGGTGTGTGCCTGTATCACATTGGCTTTGCACCGTGTGAATTTCACTCCATCAGCGCTCCCCCGCTTGCCCTATCCCCCGTCTGCATGACGGGCAAATGAAGGAAGCGATGTGTGTGTGTGTGTTCCACACTGACAGTCACTGTTCCAGTCGCCGGCAATCGCCTGAAAAATCGCCTAAGTGGGACAGGCCCCATAACTCTCTTTTGAAAGCATCCAGAGAATTAGCCTCCACTGCCTTCTGAGGCAGATAATTCCACAGATTCACAACCCTCTGGGTGAAAAGGTTTTCCTCATCTTTCCTCAGGTTTTTCTAAATGGCCTACCCCTTGTTCTTAAACTGTGGCCCCAGGTTTTGAACTCCCCCAACATCAAGAACATGTTTCCTGCATACCTGCCCATCCCTTAACAATCTTATATGTTTCAATAAGATCCCCTCTCATCCTTCTAAATTCCAGTGTATACAAGTCCAGTTGCTCCATTCTTTCAAAATATGACTGTCCAGCGATCCCGGGAATTAACCTCGTGAGCCTACGCTGCATTCCCTCAATAGCAATAAAGTCCTTCCTCAAATTTGGAGATCAAACTGCACACAATTCTCCAGGTGTGGTCTCACTTGGCCCCTGTACAACTGTAGAAGGACCTCTTTGCTCCTATACTCAACCCCTCTTGTTTTGAAGACCTCTTGTTATGAGTTAATGTTTTTCACTCTATACATAGTCTATTCAGGAACTTAAAATAAATAAATATCATCTTGTCAATACTATAACATTACTATGTAATGAAGATGTTATTTCCATTTATCCTAATAGCTGAGCTGAAAATATATAATTCTAAATGTCATATTTCTCTCATCAAACAATATCTAAAAAGTATTACTTGCTCAAAAATATACCATGGGAGCAGAGGCAATTACACAACTTACTAATGCTATCATGAAACACAGCTCCAGTTTCCATATCTGCACTTATGAAACCTACTCTATCTCATCATCACCCCATTTGACCCAGCACTTTCTTTAAATTGTTAAGCTGGTTATCTGACATCCAATAATGGATGCTCAGAAATTACCTTCAGCAAAATGTTGAGAAAAGCAAATCCATTGACCTTGAAGTTCAAATGGATAATATTTGTTTCTTGTGTTGTATCTATAAGCAAACACACTGCTCTCTGAGTAACCATGTGTGTGTTTTTACTGTGATAATGTTAGACAGGAGAGTCAGGTGATGTGCCAGCACACAACAGTATAGTCATGGCACAGACGGTTTCCAGGAGCTGAAAGTCTCAACATGAATATTGTTGAAGAGTTCTCCTTGGCAACTATTCTACTTCTCAAGCCATTGCAAATTGGTAATAAGAATAATAGCTTTTCTTTTGGATTCTTGAAGGATTTTAATACCTCTTGGCAAGTTTTAATGAGTGTGTACCTCCGAAATTTAACTTCTGATGCAAGCAGTGCCTTAATATATATCCAGCATTTTCATATACATAGTTTGTGCTTTGAAAATTTACATCTCTTTTTACCTCATGGATCAAGTTCAGCAAAGTAATAAATGGAAAAAATGCTGCCTCAGCAGATTACTCCAGAATCTGTGACAAGAACGAACAAGCTTGAGGACCATTTAGTTTGTACTTTGAACAAATATATATGTTTTTTTTTAAAATACCCAATAATGTGGTGGCTGAAGGAGGAGGTAACCAAATAATTTGTTCTAAAATGAACCAATTTTACTATCACAGATGCCACCAGGGGCGCCGCATGATTAGCAGACCCGCCAACTGTTTATTTTTCCGTCTTTTTAAAATTTATAGTGTGTGTTAAAAGTCTGTGTAAATGTTCTCCAATTTGTTTTATGTGGGGGGGGGGGGGGGGGGGGGGACGGGGAGAGGGAGGGAGCGGGGAAACTTTTTCTTCAGTTTCTTACTTTGCTGGAGATGCGATTAATTTTCAGATCGCGTTCTCCGGTCGTTCTGTGGCCTACCATCGATGGAGGTGGAGGCCTCCTCAGTTTGAATTTGGGCCCCGCCACGCGGCGTGGACGTACATCGGAGTCGATCCCTTGCCTGTGATCACTCCAACCGCGGTCTGCAAACTTTACATCCGGAACTCGCAAGTCTCGAGAGAGGCCATGGATGTCGGGAGCTCCAACATCGTGGAAGGTTCGACTAGCCCCGACGCAGGGTTCGATCATCCAGCGCAGGGGGGCTGACATTCCCCTGATGCAGGAGCTGATCACCCCGATGCGGAGGTCCCACCGCCGGCTATGGGAGTCAAGATCATCCCGTCAATGGAGGGCTCGAGGCCCTCGACCACTGGAGAGCAAAGGGAAGAGATTGAACTGTTTGTGTTCCGTTGGTTTTTATTTGTATGACTGACTTGGCAAATGAAATTCCTCATGTGTTGCAAAACATACTTGGCTAATAATGTATTATTGTGATGGTGATTGTGATTGTAATATAACTTGCTGACAAATCCTTTCAAGCCATGCAAAGTGAAAGATGGAGTGCAGAAAGACGAATATAACTTTGATCCAAAAGTATTAGAAAAACTAAAATATATGAGTTTGTGACAAAGAATGAGAGATGGTGTCAGCCATTTAGAAAGTACATTATTTCTTTTAAGATCTTATTTTAGCATTTTAATGTTGGTGTATTCTTGGATTGTTCTTACACAATTGGGAACTGTGAATGTACTGTATTTATGCCATAAGCACAATGGTAGCAAAAATATAGACGTTCAAGTAAATTAAAAAAAAAATAATTCTACACATGCAAATTGTTACTGCCACATGCAGTTCGATAATGAGTCAAATCATTTACTCCAGCATATTTATTCTCATATGATTTTAAAAAATCACTCTAAAAACCTACACCAGTGAGGTTTGGCAGACATCAGGGCAAACACTATGAACAGTGCAAAACAACAGACAATGATTACAGCTACCCATAATTGTAGCAAAGCATGGATAATGGCCAACTTCAGTGGGGAAGGGTTAACTGAAAAAACAAGACCGATTAGAAAATGTTTTCAGTTTTAACTCTTCAATGATGCCTTGACACAACAAAGTGGCAATATATATATAGTACAGTGGTATAACTGCATTAATGTTGCAAAATATACTTAGCTAATAAAGTATGATTATGATTATGATGCATGCATTCACATCAGACCAAATAAAAAAGATGGTCTGTTGCAAGACTATTGCTGACCATGGCCAACATTGACACATTGCAGTAATCACTGTTTGACTGGATAATTCATTGTGAAAGAATCAATATATATGTTACAGATTATATATCTGTTTTGCTTTATTACAACAATTATGACTACATGCCTTTTGAACCAATAAAATTGTTATTATTCCTTGAGCCTTTGGGTAACCTATTAACTTTGCAAAAGGATAAATATTTCAATATATTTTAAGTTAAGTAAGTTTAAGTTTATTGGCCAAGTGTTCACATACAAGGAATTTGTCTTGGTGCTCCGCCCACAAGTAACAACATGACATACAGTGACAGTTACGAATGACTCAGAAAACACTAAACATTAATAATAATAAAACATTAATGATAGAACACCATTGATCATGCATGTAAACCAACAAAATACCAGATCAAAGGGAGGCTACAGATTTTTTAAAATTGTAACAGTACACAAGCAATTGCATCGATTGTTGAAGAATTAAAAATCTTGTCTTTCAGGAGGTGCAACAAAGTGGCCACAATAAATCTGAGGAAAGTTTCCTCCAAGTTCAGGAACAACCTTTTCCCATCCATCATCAAGCTCTTGAATCAACCTGCACAACAACCCTGCCTCATCACCAAACTACTATGGACTTTGTATGATGGTTGCACAACATGCTTTAGCTTACACAATTATGATCTGGTTACCTAGTATAACTGATAATTTATTCTATTATTGCTCACTGTCTATTTATTTGTTTGTTGTTGCAAGTAAGAATGTCATTGTTCCGATCCTGATGTACATGACAATTACATACTCTTGGTTCTTGAAAGTAAGGTTCCCCTTGTTTTATTTTTATGGTACTATGTGCAGGTTAAATTTGGAATAGATATGTGAAGAATGAACATAAACTGAAAGTTGAAGTTAGAAATAACTGTTGGATAATCAACAAAATAAATCATTTTTGTGATCCCAGAAGGGATGAATGCAGTTGAGAAGGTTGAACCAAGAACAGAGCACTTGAAATTATGAAATGTTGGCAGATTTAACTGGCAAATGTTTTACACAAACAACACATCATAATATTATCTAACACCAATAGCAGAAACAATGATAACTAATATGGCAGACTCAATGATGAAAAAATACAAAATTCTTCTTTTACAGTAGATTATACAATTGTGTAGAGTATTTCAAAGTAGAACACCAATTTGTTATGTTATGGTTAGTGGATAAAACACTAAATTGGGATTAAAATGTGTTATATCTGTCAAATGTAGATTAAGACAATTGTCCTGTAACCGCCATTGAAATCACAGACAAATGTTTATAAGCAGACATTAAAAAGATGGATAAAATTTGACTCATGTGGAGCTACAATGCTCATCCTGTTCCACAATTACCCTAATTAATTGTCACATGATTGAGGGGATTGGTGGGGTTAGGGGTGGTAGTGGCGGGATTACACTGACAACTTTAACAGGAAAGATTCTGGCAAATATCAAACTTATTGCAGAGGAATAGGCAGTGTAAAAACAACTAACATAAACTTTGTTGGTCCTCCCAGATGTGAGGGATAAGATGATTAAACCACCATCGTTGTGAGGGGCCGAGTGGTTGTAACCACCGACCTTGTGATGGGCCAAATAGTTGGAATCACCAACCTTGTGATTCGAACAAACTGTTACTGTCCTTCAGAGCTGTTGATAAGATTGTAGAATAACAAGATGAGGTAAGGAATGTAGCTGACAACACAGAAACTAGTCTTTAGGTCAAAGGCAATTAAGTAGGTTAGGGCAAAAGCGACTGAGCATGCTTAATTAAATAAATAAATTTACGCCCCTTATGACAAAGAACCTAATTTAAATGTACATGCGATGTATGATGTGGGAGAAGAGGGAATGATTGATGACGCACGGAGGGGAGAGTTGGAAGATTGTAAACCTCGGTACCCTGATTGGAAGGGGTCAGAAGGGGAGGCGTCCGATCAATAAAGACTGTATAATGAATTGTGAGCACAAACTATATCTCACAAGCTGGGTGCTCTTCCGGGATTGCCACTTCGGCCACTCGGCGGAGGCATGGAAGGAAGGGAAGGTGCACCCTGCTGATTTCAGCAGTCTCTGATCTCCTTGCTTGCCATCAGCAGTTTGAGTGAGTGATATCCATGCAAGAGACTGGAGAAACAAGAGGGAGGGTCGGGAAAAATGGGACAGTCGAGCGACTTTTGTGCACAGGACCCGGGTAAGAAAACTGACTATTAAGTATTGCCCGGGCGACCGAGGGTCTGTCGGATGGGAATAGTCCGATAAGACAATGGATAACCGGAACGGGAAAAGTAAGAGTCCGGGGGGAAAAGAAAAAGGCTCAATTGTGAAGAGCCGCACATTCCGCCTGATAGTCCGTTGGGGCGAATGTGGCAATCTTGGGGAGAAGGAAGCCCCGGGGGTAAAGATAAAGAGACTATAATTAAGTTCCGTATTTTTGATTAACCAAAGGAACCAATAAGGGGGAGTTCAGTCTGATGGCCACGGCTGGGCTCCGATGAGGATTGGGCACTTTGGATGCTGTCCAAAATATTCAGAGTATCACTCAAACATTGCAAAAATCTAAGGAAAATCACAGTGCCAAATGTTTTGTGTACGAAAAGTCAATTTTTGTTCAAAATCTGTTTTTCCACATATAATTTATAGGTTTCTGTAGCTTTTTGGGTTTTTTTTAGATTTGCAGTTGCCTTTTCTGTTTATTTCTGTGTTGCTCCTTCCTTTTTTAACTTTTCGTACTCAATTCATTGCGATCATGGCTGATCGTCCCCAATCAATAACCCGTGCCTGCCTTCTCCCCATATCCCTTGGTTCCACTAGCCCCTAGCACGCTATCTAATTCTCTCTTAAATCCATCCAGTGATTTGGCCTCCACTGCCCTCTGTGGCAGTGAATTCCACAAATTCACAACTCTCTGGGTGAAAAACTTTTTTTTCACCTCAGTCTTAAATGGCATCCCCTTTATTCTAATGCAGTGTCTGGACCTGAATCATCAGCAATATATTTCCCTTTCTAGATGCAATGAGTTCTGCCAGCATCTTCAGTCACTTATGTCTCATTTCCTCATGCCACCTACATTTATATGGAATAATCACAAGGTCAGTCAGAATTATTAAAGAAGCTATCAGGAATTAAATCATTCTGTTTATTCAAATCTCAGTATGAAGCATTGTTTAGCTAGTTTCTTGATAAAGTGTGGAATAGTTCCATGCATCATTATGGGGAATGAAAGATTGTAAATATACTTGAGGCTTGATCAATCAAATTTGTTTTCCAAAACTGACGCAGCCGCTTTAAAACAGTTGTTGTGAGGCTGATGACAAAACAGTAGTGCATCTGATGGAGCTCCTGTCTCACAACACTAGAGACCCGGGATCGAGTCTGAATGCAAATGCTGGGGGACGGCAAATAACTAAAGGGGGACCGACATTCTGGCAGGCAGGTTTGCTAGGGCTGCAAGTGTGGGTTTAAACTAAATAGTGGGGGAGGGATTGACACATTGGGAGTATAAAGATGGAGTTGAAGGGGAAGCAGCTAGAGAAAAAAATTACAAAAGATTCTCGAATTAATGGGAAGGAAAGCTTGAGAGAGGACAACAGAGTAAGGTCAGGGCTAATTGCAAGGGGGGAAGTGAATACGGAGGTCAAAGTACTGTATATGAATGCGCAAAGTATAAGGAATAAAGTGGCTAACTTGAAGCTCAGTTAGAAACTGGCAAGTATGTTGTTATGGGAAATACTAAGACATGGCTGCAAGGGGACCAGGGCTGTGAACGGAATATTCAAGGGTATACCTCCTATCGACAAGACAGACAGGTGGGCAGAGGGGTGGGGTTGCCCTTTTGGTGAGGAATGAAATTCAGTCCCTTGCAAAGGGTGACATTGAAACAGGAGATGTGGAGTTAGTATGGATAGAACTAAGGAATTGCAAGGGTAAAAATACCCTAATGGGGCTAATCTACAGGCCCCCTAAGAGTAGCCTGGACATAGGGAGCAAGTTGAATCAGGAGTTAAAATTGGCATGTAGTAAAATAATGCTGTGGTTGTTATGGGAGATTTCAACATGCAGGTAGACTGGGAAAAGCAGGTTGGTACTGGTCCCCAAGAAAGGGACTTTGCAGAGTGCCTTTGTGATGGATTATTTGAACAGCTTGTATTGGAGCCTACCAGGGAGAAGGCAATTCTGGATTTAGTGTTATGTAATGAACGGGATTTGATAAAGGACCTCAAGGTTAATTAGCCATTAAGAGGCAGTGACCATAATATGGTCAGGTTTAATCTACAATTGGAGAGGGAGAAGGGTAGATCGGAGGTGTCAGTGTTGCAGTTGAATAAAGGGGACTATGGGGCCATGAGGGAGGAGCTAGCCAAAGTTGACTGGGAAGATACACTAGCAGGGATGACAGTGGAACAAAAATGGGAGGTGTTTCTTGGAATAATACAGAAGGTGCAGGATCAGTTCATTCCTAGGAGGAAGAAAGATTCCAAGGGGAGAAAGGGATGACCATGTCTGACAAGGGATGTCAGAGACAATATAAAAATTAAAGCAAAGAAGTACAACATAGCAAAGATGAGCGGGAAGCAAGAGGATTGAGTAATGTTTAAAGATAACCAAAAAGACAATACGGGGAGAAAAGATGAGATACGAAGCTAAGCAAGCCAAGAATATAAAGCAGGATAGTAAAAGCTTCTTTAGGTATATGTAGAGGAAAAAAATTAGTTAAGACCAAATTTAGACCCTTGAAGACCGAAAAAGGTGAATTTATTATGGGGAACAAGGAAATGGCAAATGAGTTGATCAGGTACTTTGGATCTGTCTTCACTAAGGAGGACACAAACAATCTTCCTGATATAGTGGCCAGAGGATCTGGGGTGATAGAGGAACTGAAGGAAATCCACATTAGACAGGAAATGGTGTTGGATAGACTGATGGGACTGAAGGCTGTTAAATCCCCAGGGCCTAATGGTCTGCATCCCAGGGTACTTAAGGAAGTGGCTCTAGAAATCGTGGATGCATTGGTGATAATTTTCCAATGTTCTATAGACTCAGCATCAGTTCCTGTGGATTGGAGGGTAGCTAATGTTATCCCACTTTTTAAGAAAGGCGGGAGAGAGAAAATGGGGAATTATAGACCAGTTAGCCTGACATCAGTGTTGGGGAAGATGCTGGAGTCAATTATAAAAGATGAGATAGCCACACATTTGTATAGCAGTAACAGGATTGGTCCAAGTCAGCATGATTTACAAAGTGGAAATCATGCCTGACTAAACGTCTTGAATTTTTTGAAGATGTAACTAGGAAAATGGACAAGGGAGAGCCAGTGGATGTAGTGCACCTGGACTTTCAGAAAGCATTTGATAAGGTCCCAACTAGGAGGTTAGTGGGCACAATTAGGGTGCATGGTATTGGGGGTCGAGTGCTGACATGGTTAGAGGAGTGGTTGGCAGACAGGAAACAAAGAGTAGGGATTAACGGGTCCCTTTCAGAATGGCATGCAGTGACTAGTGGGTTTCGCAAGACACGGTGCTGCGACCGCTGCTATTTACAATATACATCAATGATTTGGATGAAGGGATTCAAAGTAACATTAGCAAATTTGCATATGGCACAAAGCTGGGTGGCAGTGTGAACTGTGAGGAGGATGCTATGAGAATGCAGGGTGACTTGGACAGGTAGGGGGAATGGGCAGATGCATGGCAGATGAAGTTTAATGTGGATAAATGTGAGGTTATCCACTTTGGTAGCAAAAACAGGAAGGCAGATTACTAACTAAATGGCATCACATTGGGAAAAGGGGAAGTACAATGGGATCTGGGGATCCTTGTACATCAGTCTATGGAATTAAGCATGCAGGTACAGCAGGCAGTGAAGAAAGCAAATGGCATATTGGCCTTTATAACAAGAGGAATCGAATTTAGGAGGAATGAGGACCTTCTGCAATTGTACAGAGCCCTATTGAGACCACACCTGGAGTATTGTGTGCAGTTTTGGTCCCCTAATTTGAGGAAGGACATTCTTGCTATTGACGGAGTGCATCGTAGGTTTACAAAGTTAATTCCCGGGATGGCGGGACTGTCATTTGCTGAGAGAATAGAGCAGCTGGGCTTGTACACTCTGGTGTTTAGAAGGATGAGAGTGGATCTCATTGAAACATAAGATTATTAAGAGTTTGTACACGCTAGAGGCAGGAAACATTTTCCCGATGTTGGGGGAGTCCAGAACCAGGGGCCACAGTTTAAGAATAAGGAGTAAGCCATTTAGAACGGAGACAAGGAAACACTTTTTCTCACAGAGAGTGGTGAGTCTGTGGAATTCTCTGCTTCAGAGGGCGGTTGAGGCAGGTTCTCTGGATGCTTTCAAGTGGGAGCTAGATAGGGCTCTTAAAAATAGCAGAGTCAGGGATATGGGGAGAAGGCAGGAACGGGGTACTGATTGGGGATGATCAGCCATGATCACATTGAATGGCGGTGCTGGCTCGAAGGGCCAAATGGCCTACTCCTGCACCTATTGTCTATTGTCTATTGGCCATTGTCTATTGTCTGTACATTCTCCATGGGACAATGTGGGTTTCCTCCGGATGCTCCAGTTTCCTCTCACATCCCAAAGAACGTGCGGGTGTGTAGGTCAATTTTGTTCTGTAAACTGTCCGGAGTGTGTAGTGAGTGGACGTGAGAGTGGGATAACAAGGCACGAGTGTGAATGGGTGATCGATGGTCGGCATCAATTCAGTGGGCCGAGGGATCAGTTACCCTGCTGCATCTTTCTTTCAATCGATCAATCAATCAACCAAACCATGTTTGTGTTTTTATCCAACCCATTAGGTTGAAGTTGCATGTGGGTAGGTAAGAACCATAATAGTAAATGGATGTGGGAAATATTTGGTTGAAATTGTAGATAGAATCCAAAGTGTTCATGTGGACCAAGCAACCTCTGTAAAAAGGACCAAATCTAGATGTAATGAATGTGGAGTCAAAATACTGGAGTAACTCAGCGGGACAGGCAGCATCTCTGGAGTGAAGGAATGGGTGACATTTTCGGGTCGAGACCCTTATTCAGACTGATGTCAGGGGAGTGGGTGGGACAAAGGTAGAATGTAGTCGGAGACAGTAAGACGTAAGAGAACTGAGAAGGGGAAGGCTCTCACTAGGGTCTCCTCGATATCCATCAGCTCAGATCTCGCTCCCCCTCTCCCCATTCATAACAAGGAATCCCCCTTGTCCTCACCTTCCACCCCATCAGCCGTACATACAGCATATTAGCCTACAACATTTTTGCCACCTCCAATGTGATCCCACTACTGGCCACATCTTCCCATCTCCACCACTTTCTGCTTTTCGCATACAATTCCCTTGGAAGGTGATCAGGCAGATTCTAAAAATTAATTCCTGAACCAAGTTTATATCTGATATTTTTAAAATATGTATATGGATAAAAAATTTTAAAGCGTAAAAAAGATTTTAAAGAGAGAGGAAAAATAATGTTTTTCGGGAGATGTCCACCACGCCTTTAAGTATGGAATGTTAGGGAAGTAGGGAAGCGTCTTGTTAAAACTGAGACCTGTGAATTCTTAAATACTTATATAAAAAATAATAACATAACTAATGTTTGGAGAATAGCAAACCCAATTGG
Source organism: Raja brachyura (assembly GCA_963514005.1). The sequence continues at coordinate 49,690,721 of OY740786.1, read as the reverse complement.
AAAGGAATATTTGTTTTACTCATCGGATCATAAAACTTATTCACGAATCAACTTCCAAGGGAATTTTTTTGTCCTGAATCTCTTTCAGAAATATTAATACATGGATACTGTTTTAATTTCTCTATTGTTAACAGTACCAAGACTGAAACTGATAAATCACAACTTTGATAAACTTCTAACTATCTAGTGCCATAACTAAGAATCCCCTTTTCCATCAAAATTACATTGGTCAACTCTGTCAATACCTCAGCTGCTCTGCTGCTCGCCCATGCCTTCATTCCCTTTAGATTGATATTATCATCAAACCATCAAATAATCTCTGCAAACAGTTGTTTATACCAGAATCCATGATACTTCTGCACAATACTTCCTTTCTTATGAATACTTCCTCACTGTTTCCATTGCACCACATTCAGTGGCAAAGCTTCAGCTACCTAAACCTACAAGGTCCCACTAAAGCGGCATGTTGAAAAATATGCCGTGACCTAGCTGAGGCCTCGAGTACACAGGGACTACTCTCGAGCATGAAGGAGAGTTACAAAGACCTCCTAAGACCTCGTGTCGACTATGCTGCGAGTATGAGTCGAGGGCAAACTCTTCTAAACTCGCCAATTATGTTGCCGCAGTGGAACAGGCCCTTAAAGTTCGTTTAGAAAAAAAAGGTAAGTAAACCGACTGGTAATGTTAAATGCCAACTAAACTTTATTAAATGATATCTGGCTTCTTAACAGTGTCTCCCCCCCCTTCTCCGCTCCCCCATTCTTCCCTCCTCCCCCTTCCCTCCTCCCCTTCTCTCTCCCCCTTCTCTCTCTCCCCCCTTCTCAACCCCCCACTTCTCCACCCCCCTTCTCTCCCCCCATCCCCCTCCTCTCCCCCTTCCCCCCTCCTCTCCCCCTTCCCCCCTCCTCTTCCCCCCTCCTCGTCCCTCCCCCCCTCCTCTTCCCCCCCCTCCTCTTCCCCCCTCCTCTTCCCCCCCCTCCTCTTCCCCCCCCCAATGAGTTTCAGACAGCGCTCCCCACTTTCCTTGGCCCCCGCCTTTGCGACGTGTTTGTGTGTGTGTAGGCGGTCGATCCGGCTCGCGGTTACATAACTGACGGTTGATCCAGCTCGAGGTTTTTCAGGCGAGTGCCCTTGAACTTGAAGGTCAAAGACAGTCACTGAAAAGTTGTGTTAGTACAGATCTCAGGATCTGTATCTACCAGGATGGCCAGCCAAAATTAAGATGAAGAGTTTGTGAGATAATGCATCTAGAAATGTAATGCAGTGGATTATGCATCTTGGAAATAATGCTTATATCCCTTTCATTCATTAATCTCAACCAGGCACAATGTTGACTACCTGTTTTAGTGTCACCTCACCCATAGATCTCCAATATCACTTTCCAATCCTCGACCTTTATCAAGTTATATCTGGTGCCAGCATGGATTTTCCTAATTGCATGCCACTTTTCGCATTCTTTACAAGAAGGGGAAAGTACACCAGGATGGAACTAAGAAGTGCTTGAGATCATTCAAGGAGGGTTCAAACCACCATGTTTGACCAGAAAAGCACACCAATGCCACTTGGTATAGTAACTGATCTCTCTAAGATGCAAGACAATGCATCCCGGTCCATTACATAAACCTGCCTCCATCCTCCATTACTCAATTTACACTTCATGCTGCCTCTGGATAGCAGCAAATATTATCAAGGAGTCAAGAGAGTCAAGCATATTTTAATGTTAATTGGAACAGCGCCAGAAGGAATGAAACAATGGCTGATGGAAAGAAGCTTTTCATGAACTTGAATGTCATGGTTCCTGGGGTCGTGTGCCTTCTTGCCAATAGAAACAGTGAGATGAGAGTGTGGCCAGGGATACATGGGTCTTTGATAAATTAAGGTGTCTTCTTGAGGCAGGAATCCCTGTAGATGCCTTCAGTGGAGGGGCAGTCAATACCAATGACGGACCAGTCAATGTCCATTACTTTCCACAGCGTCCAGCATTAGAATTAAAAAAAACAGTCCATGATGCAACCAGACAAAATGCTTTTCATTGTACACCTGTAGAAGTTTGATTAAATATTCAGCAAGACTCAGAAGCTCGTCAAACCTCTAAAGAAGTACAGGCATCGGTGAACTTTCTTTGCAACTGCATTAATATACTGAGTTCAGAATAGATCATCAGAGATTTGCACACCCAGGAACTTGAAGCTGTAGACTCTCACTGTTAATTCTGGCCAAATTGGAGATGCCAGGACACTAAAATTGAGAAAAGGCTTCTGGGCTGCTAGGCCATTTGGTCAATTTAAATGTGCCTTCTGCAGAAATGGGACAAGCTGCAGAATGGTGCCAGCTTGTCTGGAGCCTAGATAAGAGTTGCAAGGAAAGAATGGAACATCTGCAGATTCTTACAATTAGGTGTAAATTGCATGAAACGGATTGGGTGAATGTAAACAAGACATACATATTGTAAATATTTTTGCAAATTTTTACTTTGCTAGATGTTGATTGGGTTAAGTGTTGAGCCTTGTCTGGGTTTCTTGAATACCTGGGCAAATGTTGCTATGTTTGCTTCCTTCCAGAAGCTCTGTTAGAATACAATGTATTGGTTACTGTATTATTGGGTTAGGGAAATGTCTATCATGTACTGTGTTAATCGATATCTGTTATTGGGCTGTATAGAGACCACCAACATGTGATCTGCCCCTCAAGGTTCAGGGACCTATAAAAGGTAGCTCCCACGAGGTCCTGTGTTGATCTTCTGGAAGAACGCTTGGGACTGTGTGACCTTTTGGAGTGTCATTGCTTGCACAAGGTTAGAAGGGCTTGGCCAAGCAGATACAAGGATCGAACCCGCGGTGGTTAGCTATAGCAGTGGAGAACTGTTATTGTGTTTTTCCAAAAGAAAGTTTAGATGCGCAAATGCTTCACTCAGTATCTTATTGACTGAAACTAGACTGGGGGAAGCTTAGAACGTGCAATTTACATCACCACTGCCATCCCATTGATGAACACAGGTGAAAGGTCCCTCAGCTTTCACTTCATCAATTCAACAATCTGCTCTTTGGTCTTGCTCATGTTAAGAGCAAATTTGTTGTTCTGGCACCACTCAATCAGATTATCGATCTTTCTCTGATATGGTTTTACAGCAGTATCCTTGGCAAATTTAATGATGGTGTTGGGGCTTTGCCTGGCTACACAGTCATGGGCATATAGAGAGTAGAACAGAGGACTGAGGTTCCCCTGTGTTGATGGTCAGCAAGAAGCAGGTGTTGTCAATTTGTGCTGATCCAGAACTGACGATGATGGAGTCGATGAGTCAACTGCATTGGGATGAAAAGTGTGTCAGTACCTTGAGTGTCATAATAACTTTGGAAGGGATGATGATGTTCAATGTCAAGCTGTAATCGAGGAAACACTGGGGTCCTTCCCTCTCCTGCTCTCTCCCATTCGTGTGGAGATACAAATGCTTGAAAGTACATACCACCAAGTTCAAGAACAGGTTCTTCCCTATTGTTATCAGACTCTCATCTGCTAAATATGAAATTCAGATCTTCCAATCTACCTTGCTTTGGCTCTTGCACAATTTTTTAAGTGCACTTTATCGCTGTAACACAATATTCAGCACTCCTTTTTTGAACCATCTTATATAGTGTGATCTGCCTGGACAACATGCAAAACAAATTGGTACATGTGACAATAATAAACCAAGCCAAATCCATTTTGCAAAGAATATACAGAAAAACATTTTTTCAAAGAGACTTCACTGAACAGATGAGGACATAAAAGTACACTTTAGCAAAGGTACTATTGGACCTCTGCATGACTTGCTAAATGAATAACTGTGGTGTGGGATCGGTGCTTCCCCGGTCTGCTTACTGTTACAATGGACCAGTAATGAATTTAATACATGACCAGGGCCTAGAATTATTTATTCTGTGGTGTTACCCATTTATATGACCATATATTTTACTATATACTCAAAAAAAAAATTTGCGGAACATCTTGTCAATAATCAAATCAGTCACAACCTTTGGTAGGTACCTGGTCACCATTCCCATATTGCGGTCTCCCTCACAGTCATTTAACTGAAACATTTGATGGTAATTGATCAACTCGCCTTTCCCTGATTGCTAAATCCTTATTGTTAAGGTCTTATTTTAAAAATTGTCCCAACAGTATGAAATAGCTGAAATTGCAATTTTGCAATTGATGAAATACTGATTTTTGTGCTCTTCAACCCTGCCGGTCTGAGAAATGATACATTAGTTAACTTCACCTCTTTTGTTTATACTTGTGTCAGCTTTTTAATACAAATTTAACAAGTAAAAATTGATTAAATTCCAGGGATCAGGCACAATTACAGTAGTTAAAGTGGAATGACACTGACAATGGATTTTACTTCAAATGAGAAGACACGTCTATTAGAATAGTGTGGTTCAAGTTCAAGTGAGTTTATTGTCATGTGTCCCTGATAGGACAATGAAATTCTTGCTTTGCTTCAGCACACAGAACATTTACTACAAAACAGATCAGTGTGTCCATATATCATTAATAACACGTGAATAAATAAACTGATGAAGTGCAAATAACAAATAATGGGTTATTAATGATCAGAGTTTTGTCCTAGCCAGGCTAAATAATCTGATGGCTGTGGGGAAGCAGCTATTCCTGAACTTGGTCATAACAATGAGGGTACATTTCTGTTGGGAAAATAAACTCTTGACTTCGCCAATCTAACTGCATATTGGCAGACAAGAAATTCCACATATGTAAATACATAGAAACATAGAAACATAGAAATTAGGTGCAGGATTAGGCCATTCGGCCCTTCGAGCCTGCACCGCCATTCAATATGGTTGATCATCCAACTCAGTATCCCGTACCTGCCTTCTCTCCATACCCTCTGATCCCCTTAGCCACAAGGGCCACATCTAACTCCCTCTTAAATATAGCCAATGAACTGCGTTCAACTACCCTCTGTGGCAGAGAGTTCCAGAGACTCACCACTCTCTGTGTGAAAAAAGTCTTTCTCATCTCGGTCTTAAAGGATTTCCCCCTTTATCCTTAAGCTGTGACCCCTTGTTCTGGACTTCCCCAACATCGGGAACAATCTTCCTGTATCTAGCCTGTCCAACCCCTTAAGAATTTTGTAAGTTTCTATAAGATCCCCTCTCAATCTCCTAAATTCTAGAGAGTATAAACCGAGTCTATCCAGTCTTTCTTCCTAAGACAGTCCTGACATCCCAGGAATCAGTCTGGTGAACCTTCTCTGCACTCCCTCTATGGCAATAATTTCCTTCCTCAGATTTGGAGACCAAAACTGTACGCAATTCTCCAGGTGTGGTCTCACCAAGACCCTGTACAACTGAAGTAGAACTTCCCTGCTCCTATACTTAAATCCTTTTGCTATGAAAGCTAACATACCATTTGCTCTCTTCACTGCCTGCTGCACCTGCATGCCTACTTTCAATGACTGGTGTACCATGACACCCAGGTCTCGCTGCATCTCCCCTTTTCCCAATTGGCCACCATTAAGATAATAGTCTGCTTTCCTGTTTTTGCCACCAAAGTGGATAACCTCACATGTATCCACATTATACTGCATCTGCCAAACATTTGCCCACTCACCCAGCCTATCCAAGTCACCTTGCAGTCTCCTAGCATCCTCCTCACAGCTAACACTGCCCCCCAGCTTAGTGTCATCCGCAAACTTGGAGATATTGCCTTCAATTCCCTCATCCAGATCATTAATATATATTGTAAAGAGCTGGGGTCCCAGCACTGAGCCTTGCGGTACCCCACTAGTCACTGCCTGCCATTGTGAAAAGGACCCGTTTACTCCTACTCTTTGCTTCCTGTTTGCCAGCCAGTTTTCTATCCACATCAATACTGAACCCCCAATACTGTGTGCTTTAAGTTTGTATACTAATCTCTTATGTGGGACCTTGTCGAAAGCCTTCTGAAAGTCCAGATATAACACATCCACTGGTTCTCCGTTACCCACTGTACTAGTTACATCCTCAAAATATTTCCACAAGATTCGTCAGACATGATTTACCTTTCATAAATCCATGCTGACTTTGTCAAATGATTTCACCACTTTCCAAATGTGCCTTTATCCCATCTTTAATAACTGACTCTAGCAGTTTCCCCACTACCGATGTTAGACTAACTGGTCTGTAATTCCCCATTTTCTCTCTCCCTCCCTTCTTAAAAAGAGGGGTTACATTTGCTACCCGCCAATCCTCAGGAACTACTCCAAAATCTAAGGAGTTTTGAAAGATTATCACTAATGCATCCACTATTTCCGGAGCTACTTCCTTAAGTACTCTGGGATGCAGCCTATCTGGCCCTGGGGATTTATCGACCTTTAATCCATTCAATTTACCCAACACCACTTCCCGACTAACCTGGATTTCACTCAATTCCTCCTTTGACCCATGGTCCCCTGCTATTTTTGGCAGATTATTTATGTCTTCCTTAGTGAAGATGGAACCAAAGCAGTTATTCAATGGGTCCACCATATCCTTGCTCCCCATGATCAACTCACCTGTTTCTGACTGCAAGGGACCTACATTTGTTTTAACTAATCTCTTTCTCTTCACATATCTTTAAAAAATTTTGCAGTCAGTTTTTATGTTCCCTGCCAGTTTTCTTTCATAATCTATTTTTCCTTTCCTAATTAAGCCCTTTGTCCTCCTCCGCTGGTCTCTGAATTTCTCCCAGTCCTCTGGTATGCTGCTTTTTCTGGCTACTTTGTACGCATCATGCTTTGCTTTGATACTATCCCTGATTTCCCTTGTTATCCACGGATGCACTACCTTCCCTGATTTATTCTTTTGCCAAACTGGGATGAACAATTTTTGTAGTTCATCCATGTAGTCTTTAAATGTCTTCCATTGCGTATCCACCGTCAGCCCTTTTAGAATTAGTTGCCAGTCAACCTTAGCCAATTCATGTCTCATACCCTCAAAGTTACCTTTCTTTAAGTTCGGAACCATTGTTTCTGAATTAACAATGTCACTCTCCATCCTAATGAAGAACTCAACCATATTATGGTCACTCTTGCCCAAGGGGGCACGCACAATAAGACTGCTAACTAACCCTTCCTCATTACTTAATACCCAGTCTAAAATAACATGCTCTCTCGTTGGTTCCTCTACATGTTGATTTAGATAACTATCCCACATACATTCCAAAAAAACCTCTTCCTCAGCACCCCTGCCAATTTGATTCATCTAATCTACATGTAGATTGAAGTCACCCATTATAACTGTTTTGCCTTTGTCGCACGCATTTCTAATTTCCTGTTTGATACCATCCCCAACTTCACCACTACTGTTAGGTGGCCTGTACACAACACCCACCAGCATTTTCTGCCCCTTAGTGTTTCGCAGCTCTACCCATACCGATTCCACATCCTCCAAGCTAATGTCCTTCCTTTCCATTGCGTTAATCTCCTCTCTAACCAGCAACGCTACCCCACCTCCTTTTCCTTTCTCTTTCCCTCCTGAATATTGAGTATCCCTGGATGTTCAGCTCCCAGCCTTGGTCACCCTGGAGCCATGTCTCCGCGATCCCATCTATATCATAATCATTAATAGCTATCTACACGTTCAACTCATCCACCTTTAAATCAAACCTTTAGCCAAATCAGAATATTATGTAACAGCTCCTTGTTGTTTGGATGGCTGGTGTATTTTTTTGATGGCTTGAGCTCAATAGCCTCTGAATGTCAGCATCCCCAAAGGCTTTGGGAACGGATTCATATACATTTCAATTTTGAAGATAGTTTGAAGCTCATAAACCACAAAGGGTCAGAGAAGAAAATATGTGATCAAACATAGTAAGTGTATCTCTGTCTCTCTTCACAAGTGGTATATTTATGCAGCCCTTACTTTACACCCTGAAAAGCTGCAATATTAAACCATTGTCATTTTCCGGGAGTGTGGGTGACAAATTGACTTTACTGTTCATGGCCCCATTAATCTGGAGACACTTAGCAGATATAACTATAGCTCCCAGCTTATATCATCATTGACAATTCAATTATTATTCCCCTAAATTTCAACAACATCATAACGTATTTCTCTTCAGGTAATCACTGACAATAGAAATGTTCAGTTCTTATACTGTACTTTTCAATAAAAGAGGCATATATATATATATACACACACACATATATACATACATATATATACATATACATATACATATATATATATATATATATACACACACACACACATATAAACCCCCACACAGCTATCTTTTCAGAGATTCCACTTCCTATATCATTGAGTGTGAATGATAATAATCAGAGGATCTTCCATATCAAGCTTTCAATATATCGGCAATTCCAAGAGTTTCATCTTTTTTCCCATTCCGTCATGCCTAGCCAGCATAGGAAGTTAATTAAATCCTCATTTGGATTGCTGAGTGACAAAAAATGCCACCAAGAAGAGAAATCACAAACCTAGTTATCATGCAAAATGTATTAGTTGATGACTACAGTGAGAGTTATGTGACTAACACTTGTGGTCACATCGCAATTTTTTAATTTTTCTTTTTCTAACGTGTTCATCTAATGTATCCGTACAATGGGCTGCCTCTAATCTGCTCATTATATTATCGCAATGTTGTGCCAAACTTGTTACAATAACTACCAAATTTTTGAAGACTCACAATGAGGACTTCCCTAGTTGTCTCACTAACATGCCATTACTCATTTACTAAAAAAGATTATCAACCACTGACCATCAGAAAACCTTCTTGTAAATTTCAAGGCATTGTTATGCCACCTAATGCCACAACTCCTTGTTTAAGTTTACAAATGAATACAAAAAATATCACCTCAGATTTTGAGCAGTTTCAAATTTCTTACAGTTATATATTCCACAATGGAGGATTCTTATGAATATCATAAAGACTTTGGCTGCCTTGTCTTTGCCTTATGCATTGTATTTTTCACTTCCACTTTAATTATCAGAGGAATCTCTTTGAGGCTATAGGTGAGAGGAAGGGAATCTGTGACCATGTGGTGAATGCATGTTGATATCGTTTTTGAATTATTTTGGTACTTTTGTTTAAGTACTGACCTACCTCAAGGGACACAATAGTACACATTGAAGACAGGTTTAGTTTAGTTTAGTGATATAGCGCGGAAACAGACCCTTCAGCCCACTGAGTCCGCACCGACCAGCGATCCTTGCACATTGGAACAATAATAAGTATCTCATGCCTCATGTAATTTTTTCTTTCCAATTGCAAACATTTCACTGAAGACAGTAATCTTAATACCTTTTATTTTCAAGATCATAAATTTGACTAAACTTGAAAATAATAATAAAGCAAACACATGTTATTGAATAAATGACATTGTTTTGGGTAATCCATGAATCGGCATTGATTATTAAACTACTTTCATTCCCAAGTGATATTTCTCACGAGTATTTATGTCATAGGGGAATTCTGAGAAGAATTTTGCAAATTGTGTTTCTTGCATTAGCCTGGATCTTTTATTCTGATGCCCCAGGCTTTAGTACAGCTGCATTGGTTTTGTCCGTGATACTCATTGCATGGCATAGAAATAGATTCTGTGCTTTTATCCATTATGAATTCCAATTTCTCTGAACAATGAAATGAATTTAAAACAAATGGGAACATTATAGCAGTTACAGAAAATGTTCTATTTTTCTTCTGAGACTCATTTTCACCTAGCCCACTAATGCATAAAGAACTATGGCTATGCACAATGGGCATTCAATGGCAATGCATGCTTACCTTGTGCCTTTTTTTTAAAACATTTTTGATCAATTGTGCATGGTGTATGAATGCAGAAAATGCTATATATCCAGAAACAGTTCTTCACAGCTTTTGGCTGGTTTGTTTCACTGTAAGTTTTAGAAGACTTGTCCAATCATCTCTCAGGCCAGCAATAGCAACCAACTGAGATTTTAATCTCTTAAAGTTGGATACTTCATTTTAACCCCAGCCATTAATGCTCACTCATCCACACCCTTCCCCTTGTCAGTGCTCCCATCTCATTACTCAAACTGCCTTCGATTCAGCAATGTAACAACGTGAACTGCCTTCAACCATCCTGCTGCCAGTCTATGACTGAATATTCACCCCATGATCACCTATCCCCCCCACATCCCACACCCCAATCACAATCACAATCACAATCACAATCACAATCACAATCACAACCCCCTCCCCTCCCCTCCCCATTGGATTTGCTGATTACAAATCCAGCACAAGACAAAGAATCCCACCCCTTGGTTTATAAGCCTGCCCATATTACCCTCACCAAACCCTAACAATAGACAATAGACAATAGGTAACGGGTAATTGGTGCAGGAGTAGGCCATTCAGCACTTAGAGCAAGCACCGCCATTCAATGTGATCATGGCTGATCATTCCCAATCATGACCCCGTTCCTGCCTTCACCCCATATCCCCTGACTCCACTATTTTCAAGAGCCCTATCTAGCTCTCTCTTGAAAGCATCCAGAGAACCTGCCTCCACCACTCTCTGAGGCAGAGAATTCCACAGACACACCACTCTCTGTGAGAAAAAGTGTTTCCTCGTCTCCGTTCTAAATGGCTTACTCCTTATTCTTAAACTGTGGCCTCTGGTTTTGGACTCCCCCAACATCGGGAATATGTTTTCTGCCTCCAGCAGGTCCAAACCCTTAACAATCTTCAGAAGTCAAAAAAAGTCAAAAGAGTTTATTGTCATGTGTCCCTGACAGGACAATGAAAATCTTTCTTTGCATAGCACAACAGAACATAGTAGGCATTGACTACAATTATACACGTAAATACACACTTGAATTAATAAATTAATAAAGTGCAAATAACAGATGGAGGGATATTTTACTTTGGAGTCACGTGAGTGACTACGTGAAGAAGCCCGCCTGGCACTTGATCGGCATTACGTCAACGCTGTCGGTAGGGAAAGAGCTGCAGAGTGCAGCTCCACACAGCGGTAAGGAAACGGCCCACAGGTAAGTAAATTATTTTTACTTCCAGGGCGTTTTGAAAACTCCATAGGCTGGTGGGTAAACCAGGAGGAGTTTAAAAATAAAATGGAGAAAGTTTAAAAAATCGCGGGTAAAAACGTGCGTCCCAGGGTGGAGAAGAGTCGGGACAGCAGATTATTGCGGTGCCATTTTCAATACCGGTGGCCGTTGAAATACCCGTTTGTGAGCCTTTCGTTGCACCACAAAGAGAAACCACGGAGGAAAACCCAGTGCGTAAAAAATGTAAAAGAAAATCTGAAAGGCCTGTGGGTTCTGATGAATCTAATTCTGAAAGTCCTCCAGAGAGAAAAAAGCTTTATGGCTTAGATTGGATACAAATGGGGAAAATACCCCAAACAATAATCAACCAAGGGTCTAAAAGCCCAGAATATTCCCAGGCAGCCCCTGAGGGGGTTCCATATCATGAATATGGTGCCAATTTAAATTGGGAATTTGAAACTCCAGTGCCCGGGATTGGGCTGGAGAAAATCCTTGAGCGAAGTCTCAGGAGTACCAGGGCTGCATGAGACTGATCCTGAAGGTGCTGTTTTTGGTCATGAGTACCCACCACAATACAAAAATATTGTTCCAGGTGTGTCTGATGTGGCACAAAGTTTTCTATACCTGGAGGAGGTGGTGAGGCCATGGAAGAAAACCTGGCAGCCAACATAAATTATTTGGTCTTTCACCAGCTTCAAGAAGCTGTTATGGTTGATACAGCAGAATTATTATACCTCACTGAAGGTACCTACGGTAAATTCGGGTTTGGCGCCAATGTCATCAATGATGCGGGCGCAGGAAATATGATTTTGGCTGGGATCACTGCTTTTGGAAAGCAAGTGGAAGATTGTGGAATGATCAAAGTTCAGAAGGATATGGTGGCATTATTCTGCAACTCAATATTTAAGATTAATTGTATGAGGAAGATTGCCATTCGGCCTATTTTACATCCAAGATTTGCAGGTTTGTGCAGATCAAGCAATGTTCAAGCTCCTGGCTATTTGTTCGGAGAAAATCTGTTTAAATAAATAAAGACTATTGACCTCATGAAACCCTTCGTTTGGGCCAAAGAAAGGGCCGGTCAAACAAGAAGGGGATTTTTGATTTGGAGCGGGAACAAGCCAAGGCAGGAGTATGGTAAGGGAATATTACCAACCAGCACAGCCGAATGTTACCCATATGTTGGGAGAAGGAGACCACCATGTCCGGTTGGAGAGGTACAAAAACTTTATCCTATTACAGAAGAATCTTTTGATGAACCTCAGATTGGTGGTAGTCTATAAATGTTTAATGATAAATGGGACTGTATAACATCTGACCGTGTTATATTAGATACTGTCTTAGGATCAACCATTGATTTTGTAGAAGGTATTGATCCACCAGGACAGAATAAGCCTAATCGTATTGGTGTTTTTTGTATTTGAAAAAATTCAAATTGATAAAGAAGTTAAGAATTGGTGTAAAAGGAGGTATCGAGAAATCAAGTGAGGATCCACAACAATTTGTATCAAATATTTTCCCCAGACACAAAGAAAGATGGGGGTTGTAGAATCATTTTAGACCTCACACTTTTAATACGTTTGGCCAGAAGGATGTATATTATTCAGCACCAATTCATCATCACGTTTGCAGGTATTGAAATTTAATTGGATGGGACAGCTGTGGTAATACAAAGCATTGCCTAATGGATTGAGCTAAGTTCCTAGGTTGTTCACTAATTGTTGAAACCAGCATTTGCACTGCTCAGGGCACAAAAACACATCATTATGGCTTATCTAGATGACATTTTAATTGTCAATGCTAATCAGGAGTCAGCTGAAAAATCAGTCTCGGTGACTACAAGCCTGTTTGTAAGGCTAGGTTTCCTGATTCATCTAACAAAATCTAAAGTTACAGCCATCCCAAACTATTGGATATTTGGGGTTTGTGATTAATTCAGTTACCATGTTAGTAACTTTACCAATAGACAAGATTGTTGATATTACAAATTTTTGTTGGTGCCTTATTGACAAACCTTATCCCTCCATCCGAGAAGTTGCAAATGTTATTGGGAAGTTAGTAACAGGATTCCCTGCAGTGGAATTTGGTCCACTGCATTACCAAAATCCCAAAAAGGGCAAAAACACAAGCTAATACAGCAAGCAGGCCATTTTGATAGGCCCATGCAATTGCCAAAGGAAGCTTTATTAGAATTGTATTGATGGATTGAGAATGTTCCACAAGCTGTTAAAAACATTTTGGTTCAGCAGCCAGCAGTGATTTTGCAAGCTGATGCAAGTTCCCTCGGATGGGGTGCTACGGATAATGATACCAGCTGTGGGGGCAGATGGACTGTCCAAGAGGATGTATTTCTCCAAACATATGGCATAAATTATTTGGAGTTACTGGGAGCATTTTATGGATTAAAAGCTTATTGTTCTACTATAAAGGATTTGCATGTCCAATTACAAGTAGACAATACCACAGCTGGGTGGAGTAAGATCATTATCATGTGATCATCTGGTTAACCAGGTGTGGCATTGGTGTATTGGTAAGAATATTCAGGTTTCAGTTATTGATCTCCTAGGGAGAGACAATATTGTGGCAGACAAAAGATCACGAAAATTTAAAGACAATACAGAATGGATGTTAAATCCAAAAAATTTCAAAAATATTGTCAGTCAGTTGGAGTACCAGACATTGATCTGTTTGCATCTAGATTAAATCACCAATTGCCCAAATACGTATCTTGGGAACACGATCCAGGGGCAGTAGCGGTGGATGTTTTCTCGCTACACTGGGGGAATACGTTCTTTTATGCTTTTCCCCCATTCTGTCTGATTGGGCAATGTCTCAAGAAAATAGCGCAAGACGCTGCCAAGGGCATTTTGGTGGGGCCAAATTGAACTACACAGTCATGGTTCCCGTTGATGCTTAAAATGATTATTGAACCATGTATGATGATTCCTAGTTGCAACAATTGTTGATACAACCAGTGACAAAAGAAATTCATCCATTGCATGATCATATGAATTTGTTAATCTGCAGGTTCTGACCAGAACATTGCAAGAGCTTGGACTGTCGGATAGGACTATGGATGTTATAGCTGCAGCTTGGACAAATAGCACTAAAAAAAAAACCAATATGTGTCACATATAAAGAAATGGGAAGTCTTCTGTAGACAGTCAAAGATATCTTATTATACTGCGAACATATCAAATGTATTGGAGTTCCATGCTGGGTTGCATTTTGATGAGCACTTAAGTTATAGTGCCATTAATAGTGCTCGTAGTGCTTTGTTGTCCTATTTAGGACAAATTTCCGATCGAGATTCAATTGGGTCTCACCCATTAATATCCCGGTTCATGAAAGGAATTTTAATAAAAAATACTCCCAAGCCCAGTGATAAAGAAATTTGGGATGTTGGCATTGTTCTCACTTTGCTTAGGCAATGGACTCCAATTACTTCAATGTCTTTGCTAAGGTTAACATTCAAGGTAGTAATGTAATTAGTGTCAGCTCAAAGAGTACAAACTTTGCAATTGTTACGGTTAGATTGCATGCATGTGGCTTCAGATAACATTGTGTTTTATGTTTATGATCTGACCAAACAAAGCAGACCAGGAAAAACTGGAGCCAAGGTAATGTTTAAAGCATATCCTGTCAATGAAACATTGTGAGTAGTTAAGCATTTAACTAAATATATTGACTATATTATCATTGTACAGTTATCATTGTACAGTTATCATTGTACCACTTTATCATTGTACCACTGCTGACAAATTCATTCACTTGCACTTGTGTGCAATGTGACGAATAATACTGATTGATTGATTGATTGAAGTAATCAAAATCTCCGAGGTGCTGAGACAGCGTTACAGATAACGCACAAAAAACCACATACAAAAGTTGCAGTTCAAACCATTTCTAGATGGTTAGAACAGGTTTTGGATTTAGCAGGAGTGGACACTGATGTGTTTAAGTTTCACTCCACTAGGGCTGCAGCTGTGTCTGCTGCGAAGGTACAGGATGTACCACTCGATAAATTTTTAGAGGCCGCAGGGTGGTGTAAAGAAGAAACTTTTTCAAAGTTCTACGATAAACCTGTTGTCACGGTGCCAGGATTTGGACACGCAGTGTTGGGTTCGCTTTAAATGCTTGCTTTGTTTTATATTATCAATTTATATTATCGATTTATGTTATCATTTGATATCATTATCACTTTTGTTGAAATATTTTCCCCTGGGATAGAGGGGTTATTATTTAAAACATTGTTCTTTTTATGATTAAAAGACTTATTCCATAAATTGAAACAATGTTTTAAAATACTATTTACCCACTACTGTATTGACTAAACAGACTGTCGTATGGAATGAATCTACGACATAAAAAACACAGAGCTTTAAAATCTTCACGTAGTCAATCACGTGACTCCGAAGTAAAATAGTAAGATTAAATGAGAACTTACCTGTTCGAAATTTGATCTTTATTTTATGAGGAGTTACGATGAGGGATTATGTGCCCTCCGCTCCCAACCCTCATAATATAAATGATCATCTGGTAGTTCTAGTCTATGTTGAGCCTTACTATCTTACTCCGGCTATTGGTTCTGTGTTTTTCATGCCGCTGCTTTGAAGTATGCCAATCAAGCACCAGGCGGGCTTCTTCACGTAATCCCTCATCGTAACTCCTCATAAAATAAAGATTAAACTTCGAACAGGTAAGTTCTCGTTTAATCTTACTATTAATGTTCAGAGTTCCGAGCCAAGTTTAATAGCCTGATGGCTGTGGGGAAGTAGCTATTCCTAAACCGGGTTGTTGCAGTCTTCAGGCTCCTGTACCTTCTACCCGAAGGTAGCATGGAGATAAGTGTGTGGCCAGGGTGGTGTGGGTCCTTGATGATGCTGCCAGCCTTTTTGAGGCAGCGACTGCGATAAATCCCCTCGATGGAAGGAAGTTCAGAGCCGATGATGGACTGGACAGTGTTTACTACTTTTTGTAGTCTTTTCCTCTCCAGGGCACTCAAATTGCTGAACCAAGCCACGATGCAACCGGTCAGCAAGCTCTCTACTGTGCACCTGTAGACGTTAGAGAGAGTCCTCCTTGACAGACCTACTCTCCGTAATCTTCTCAGGAAGTAGAGGCGCTGATGAGCTTTCTTAATAATTGCATCTGTGTTCTCGGACCAGGAAAGATCTTCACAGATGTGCACGCCCAGGAATTTGAAGCTCTTGACCCAATCAACCATCGACCCGTTGATATAAACAGGACTGTAGGTCCCCATCCTACTCCTTCCAAAGTCTACAATCAGTTCCTTGGTTTTGCGGGTGTTGAGGGCCAGGTTGTTGTGCTGGCACCATATGGACAGTTGCTCGATCGGCACCATATGGACAGTTGCTCGATCTCTCTTCTATACTCTGACTCATCCCCATCAGTGATACGTCCCACAACAGTGGTGTCATCAGCGAACTTGATGATGGAGTTCGCACTATGACCGGCTACGCAGTCATGAGTATAGAGCGAGTTCAGCAGGGGGCTGAGCACGCAGCCTTGAGGTGCTCCCGTGCTGATTGTTATCGAGTCTGACACATTTCCACTAATACAAACAGACTGTGGTCTGTGAATGAGGAAGTCGAGGATCCAATTGCAGAGGGATACGCAGAGACCCAGTTCTGCAAGTTTGGTAACCAGCTTGGAGGGGATAATTGTCTTAAATGCCGAGCTGTAGTCAATGAATAACAGCCTGACATATGAGTTTTTGTTGTCCAAGTTGTCCAGAGCGGAGTAGAGGGCCAGCGAGATTGCGTCCACCGTTGATCTGTTGTGGTGGTAAGCGAACTGCAGTGGGTCCAGGTTTTTGTCAAGGTAGGAGTTGATTTGTGCCATGAACAACCTCTCAAAGCACTTCATCACCACAGGCATTAGTGCCACAGGTCGATAGTCATTGAGGCACGTCACGTTTCTCTTATTGGGCACCGGTATTATTGATGCCCTTTTGAAGCAGGTGGGAACCTCAGACCTCAGAAGTGAGAGGTTGAATATGTCCGTAAAAACTCCAGCCAGTTGGTCCACACAGGGTTTAAGGACACGACCAGGTATGCCATCAGGTCCAGATGCTTTTCGAGGGTTCACCCCTCTGAAGGATTTCCTGACGTCAGCCTCTGTGACTGAGACTGAAATACCATCACAGCGAATAGGGGCTCGGGAAGGCACATCGGTGTTCTCCCTATCAAAGCGTGCGTAAAACACATTGAGCTCATCAGGGAGTGATGTATCGCCGACATTCGAGCTGCATCCTGGTTTCGCCTTGTAAGAGGTGATTGCATTGTCCCCGCCACAGCTGCCGAACATCTGTCTCATCCTCCAGCTTGGAGCAGAACTCCCTTTTGGCCTTTTTGATGGCCTTACCAAGGTCGTATCTGGACTTCTTGTAGACCACTGTTTCATTATCAAGCCCGGTGTCTGGTCTTCAGAAGAGTGCAGATCTCACAGTTCATCCAAGGTTTCTGATTGGGAAACATTCGGAAGGTTTTTGTAGGGATGCAGTCCTCCACACATTTCTTTATGAAGTCTGTAACAACTGTGGCGTATTCATTCAAGTCCATTTTCCGTTGACGAGTCTTTGAATGTTGCCCAGTCTACAGACTCCAAACAGTCCTTCAGTTGTTCCTCTGCCCCCCCTTCCCCCTCCCCGACCTGCTCTGTACTGTCCTCACCTCTTGGGGTGCGCTCTTTAATTCCTGCCTGTAGGCAGGAAGAAGCAGCACCATGGTATGGTCGGATTTACCGAAGTGAGGGCGAGGGATAGAGCGGTAGGTATTCTTGATGGTGGTGTAGCAGTGGTCGAGGGTGTTTGGTTCTCTGATGCAGCAGGAGACATGTTGGTGGAAGTTGGGGAGTGATTTCTTTAGGTTTGCCTTATTGACGTCCTCAGCAATGGTAGTAAATGCCTCGGGGTAAGACGTCTGGTGTTTGTAGACCACAGCATGCAGCTCCTCCAGTGCCTGGTGGACATCTGCCTGGGGTGGGATGTAAACCATGGTCAGGATGATGGAGGTGAATTCCCTCGGTAGTTAGAAGGGACGGCACTTCACCACCAGATGTTCGAGGTGCGGAGAGCAGGAGTTGGACAGGACTGAGCACGCACCACGCAGAGTTGACCATGAGGCAGACGCCCCCCTCCTCTCCTTTTCCCCGATGCCAGAGTATGGTCCATGCGGTGGATGGAGAACCCTTCAGGCTAGACCGCTGAGTCTGGGGAGCTGGGGGTGAGCCATGTCTCTGTGAAACAGAACAGAGCATTCCCTCAGCTCCCTTTGATAAAGCAGCCTTGCCCTTAAGTCCTCCACTTTATTTTCAAGGGACTGTACATTGGCCAGTAGGATAGTAGGGAGAGGGGGCCGAAGTCCCATGTGCTTCATTCTGACCTGAAGTCCTGCCCGTCGGCCATGTTTCCGGTCACAATGGAGGCTTCCCCTTTGTTTCCAGGTACTGTGTTTCCTGTACCTGCTGTTTCTGCGGACCAGCGCTGGAATGGGAATTCCCTCACAGACGGCAGCTCCAGCTCCGTAACGAACGGGGGTTCCCTCAGAGTCAGCAGCTCCAGCATTTTTTCTGGGATATCCAGTCCGTCGGCTCTGGAGGTCACCCCGGGGTTTCCAGGTGCCGTACCTGGGTTCCTCAGTCGGGTCGGGAGTTTCACAGCCAGCGTGGGAAAGTTTAAAGTCCGGTGCTCCCGCAGCTGCAGGAGATCGCAAAATTGCCAGCGCTTTCAGCTGCACAAGCAGCCTGTCTGAAACGGCACCGATTACTGCCGTTTCCCTGATGCAGGTATGTTGATAGAAGTTGTATGTAATTCTTTTCTGTTCTGGTGCTCCGCGAAAGTCGCCGCAGGCAGGCGCCATCTTGGGAGAATCCTCATTTTATATCTTATATGTTTCTTATATGTTTCAATGAGAATCGTCTCATCCTTCTGAACTCCAGAGTGTACAAGCCCAGCTGCTCCATTCTCTCAGCATATGACAATCCCGCCATCCCGGGAATTAACTTTGTAAACCTACGCTGCACTCCCTCAATAGCAAGAATGTCCTTCCTCAAATTAGGGTGTGGCCTCACCAGCACCCTGTATAACTGCAGAAGGTCCTCTTTGCTCTTATACTCCTCTCCTCTTGTTATGAAGGCCAACATGCCATTTGTTTTCTTCACTGCCTGCTGTATGTGCATGCTTACTTTCAGTGACTGAAAAACAAGGACTGTACTTCCCCTTTTCCCAACTTGACACCATTTAGATAATAATCTGCCTTCCTGTTTTTGCCACCATGTGGATAACCTCACATTTATCCACATTAAACTGCACCTGCCATGCATCTGCCCACTCACCCAACCTGTCCAAGTCACCCTGCATCCTCAGAGCATCCTCCTCACAGTTCACACTGGCACCCAGCTTTGTGTCATCTGCAAATTTGGTACTGTTACTTTTAATCCCTTCATCTAAATCATTAATATGTATTATAAATAGCTGCGGTCCCAGCACCAAGCCTTGCGGTACCCCATTAGTCACTGCCTGCCATGCTGAAAGGGACCCATTAATCCCTACTCTTTGTTTCTTGTCTGCAAACCAATTTGTCAGCATCCTACCCCCAATAACATGTGCTCTAATTTTGCCCACAAATCTCCTATGTGCGACCTTATCAAATGCTTTCTGAAAGTCCAGGTACACTACATCCACTGGCTCTCCCGTGTCCATTTTCCCAGTTACATCCTCAAAAAAATTCAGAAGATTCCAGAAGGAACATACCCATTGTAGTTGTGCAAGTAAGAATTCCATTGTTCTCTTTCAGGACATATGCCTATAAAATCCTTCTAAATGCCTTCTAAAATCTTGAGTCTTAATCCACACCATCTGCTTGTCCAGCTCCACAAAAGTCTTGAGCATGCGAGATTATACCAGTTTTACTGCCTCGTGAACAGTCTGACTGTCCTTTCTTCTTTTTTTGTTAATTTTAGTATGTGTTAAATGTATGTTTTAGTGTTCCTTGGTTTGTATTATGTGGGGTTTGGAGGGGGTTGGAGGAAACTTTTTTCAATTTCTTACCTCGCATTTTTTTCTCCATATCGTATCTCCATCCTCACTGTGGCCTAACATTGTAGAGTTGGCAGCCCTCCAAGCTACAGGGGCTGTAATATTTTTAAATCGCTGAGTTTGCGATTCCTTTGCTGAGGATTGAAGCTCCAACTTTAACATCGTGAAGCCTGCAGTCTCTGGTAAGAAGAGGCTGATTCGGGAGCTCCATGCCATGGAGAGAGTTTCAACTGCCCGACGCAGGAGTTTCGATCACCCCGACGGGGACTTCGATCGCTGGTTGCGAGAGCTTTGATCGCCCCAACTGCAGATGGTTTGACTGCCTCGACCGCGGGAGAACAAAGAGTAAGAAGATGGAACTTTATCGCCTTCCATCACAGTGAGGAATGTGGAATTCACTCTGGTGGATGTTTATGTTAACTTTTATGTGATTGGGCATCTTGTTGCTTTTCACTTAGTATGGGTGTATGGTTACTCAAATTTTACAGTACCTTAACTGGTACAAGATAATAAACTGATTTTGAACCTTGAACCTTGAATATGACTGATATGTTGAATGCTCATCATTGACTGCATGATCATATATTTTTTGAGCATTCACAAAATTATCCAATATTGAATATTTTCCTATTATCTTCATTATTAAAGAATACAGGACCAGGTGATCAGCTACATATTGTTATGCTGGCACTTGTAATCCTTCAATTGAAATGTTATTTTCAAAGCTCCTCATAATGCAGCCTTCAATTTTTCAGTTCGTGTGGATTGAAATTGCTCATGAATCCTATGAGTAATTTGAGCTTCCACTGTTGTAGATTTAGCATTATGTTTATAGAAACATAGAAACATAGAAAATAGGTGCAGGAGTAGGCCATTCGGCCCTTCGAGCCTGCACCGCCATTCAATGTGATCATGGCTGATCATCCAACTCAGTATCCCGTACCTGCCTTCTCTCCATACCCCCTGATCCCTTTAGCCACAAGTGCCACATCTAACGCCCTCTTAAATATAGCCAATGAACTGGCCTCAACTACCTTCTGTGGCAGAGAATTCCAGAGACTCACCACTCTCTGTGTAAAGAATGTTTTCCTCATTTCGGTCCTAAAGGAATTCCCCCTTATCCTTAGACTGTGACCCCTTGTTCTGGACTCCCCCAACATCGGGAACAATCTTCCAGCATCTAGCTTGTCCAACCCCTTAAGAATTTTGTAGGTTTCTATAAGATTCCCCCCTCAATCTTCTAAATTCCATCGAGTACAAACCGAGTCTATCCAATCTTTCCACATATGAAAGTCCTGACATCCCAGGAATCAGTCTGGTGAATCTTCTCTGTACCCCCTCTATGGCAAGGATGTCTTTCCTCAGATTTGGAGACCAAAACTGTACGCAGTACTCCAGGTGTGGCCTCACCAAAACCCTGTACAACTGCAGTAGAACCTCCCTGCTCCTATACTCAAATCCTTTCGCTATGAATGCTAACATACCATTTGCTTTCTTCACTGCCTGCTGCACCTGCATGCCTACTTTCAATGACTGGTGTACCATGACACCCAGGTCTCGTTGCATCTCCCCCTTACCTAATCTGCCACCATTCAGATAATAGTCTACCCTCATGTTTTTGCCACCAAAGTGGATAACCTCACATTTATCCACATTGTACTGCATCTGCCATGCATCTGTCCATTCACTCAGCCTATCCAAATCACCCTGCAGCCTCCAAGCATCCTCCTCACACCTAACTATACCCCCCAGCTTGGTATCATCTGCAAATTTGGAGATGTTGCATTGAATTCCCTCGTCCAAATCATTAATATATATTGTAAATAGCTGGGGTCCCAGCACTGAGCCTTGCGGCACCCCACTAGTCACTGCCTGCCATTCTGAAAAGGACCCGTTTACTCCTACCCTTTGCCTCCTGTCTGCTAGCCAGTTCTCTATCCACATCAATACTGAACCCCCAATACCGTGTGCTTTAAGTTTGTATGCTAATCTCTTATGCGGGACCTTGTCGAAAGCCTTCTGAAAGTCTAGATATAACACATCCACTGGTTCTCCCTTATCCACTCTACTAGTTACATCCTCGAAAAATTCTATCAGATTTGTCAGACATGATTTACCTTTCGTAAATCCATGCTGACTTTGTCCAATGATTTCACCACTTTCCAAATGCGCTGCTATCCCATCTTTAATAACTGACTCTAGCAGTTTCCCCACTACCGATGTTAGACTAACTGGTCTGTAATTCCCCGCTTTCTCTCTCCCTCCTTTTTTAAAAAGTGGGGTTACATTAGCTACCCTCCAATCCTCAGGAACTACTCCAGAATCTAAGGAATTTTGAAAAATTATCACTAATGCATCCACTATTTCTGTGGCTACCTCCTTGAGTACTCTGGGATGCAGACTATCTGGCCCTGGGGATTTATCGGCCTTCAATCCGTTCAATTTACCCAACACCACCTCCCGGCTAACCTGGATTTCACTCAGTTCCTCCATCTTATTTGACCCCCGTTCCACTGCTATATCCGGCAGATTATTTATGTCTTCCTTAGTGAAGACAGAACCAAAGTAGTTATTCAATTGTTCTGCCATGTCCTTGTTCCCCATGATCAATTCACCTGTTTCTGACTGCAAGGGACCAACATTTGTTTTAACTAGTCTCTTTCTCTTTACATATCTATAAAAACTTTTGCAGTCAGTTTTTATGTTCCCTGCCAGTTTCCTTTCATAATCTATTTTCCCTTTCCTAATTAAGCCCTTTGTCCTCCTCTGCTGGATTCTGAATTTCTCCCAGTCCTCCGGTAGGCTGCTTTTTCTGGCAAATTTGTATGCCTCATCTTTTGTTTTTATACTATCCCTGATTTCCCTTGTTATCCATGGATGCACCACCTTCCCCGATTTATTCTTTTGCCAAACTGGTATGAACAACTTTTGTACTTCATCCATGCAGTCTTTAAATACCTTCCATTGCACATCCACTGTCAACCCTTTAAGAATCACCTGCCAGTCTATCTTGGCCAATTCACATCTCATACCTTCAAAGTTACCTTTGTTCAAGTTCAGAACCCTTGTTTCTGACTTAATTTTGTCACTCTCCATCCTAATGAAGAAATTTCTAAGAAGAAACCACCAAAAGTAAGATTTTGAAATTAATCAATGTAAATTTAGATTATTGGAACAAACAAGTTCAATCCCAAGACGTCGGAGCAATAAACATCTATCGAAAAATAGTACTTTTGCTTCAGGACACATTCAATGTGCTTATACCTCCTAATTCAATTTTACAGCCAAAATAAGAAACTACATTCTCCATCAATGTTTTATTTGTAAGAATATTCTCATAAAATGCCATTTAGCACTACATCATATTTGTCTAATTGCACCTCTTTATTTCTCCATGCTCTGTTTTTGGATTAAATGTGCCTGATAAATGATCCATTAAAGAAGTGATCAGTTATTTCAGAAGGTAAATCTGTTATTCTGAACCTTTAAGTTCATTAATTTATTATTTTAAATCACAAACAACTGCAAATTGTTTTCTGCCTTGTATCAGCTGATGTTCAAGTGAAGCTTTCCTGCATCTGGAGGTTGAATTTGCAGATAATTTGCTCGTCTGCATGCCTCCAGTGGCAGATACATGGAAAATCAGGGAAAATCAACTAGAAAAGTGTATTTGACATTTTTTCCTGGATACTAATCAGATTATGACCTCATGGATGTCGATTGAATGATTGACGGCGGATTAATTCTCAGTGAGCAAGTGATAAATAGGAGAGCAATACCTATTCTCAAATACATACAAAGGTCATGCAAAATATCCTGGGAAAAAAGGCTCTGTCTTTCACCCTATCTATTCCTCTTATGACATAAGATTACTCCTCCACCTTCAAAGAATAAACTGCTGACTGTGCAATCTTCCTTATAGCTCAGGCCCTTAAGTCTTGGCCCCATCCCCTATATCTTCTCGCACTCTTTCCAGACGAATGTTTTTTTTCTATGATAGGGTTACCAAACCTGAACATAATACTCCCAAGTGTGGCCTGATGAACATCTTGTACAACAGTAACATAACATCCCAACTTCTATACTCAATTCCCTGACTGGTAAAGGTTAATGTGCCAAAAGCCTTCTTCATCACCCTAACTACCTGTGATATCACTTTCAGGGAACTATGTATGTACTCCCCTATACCTCTACTATATAAAATCTCCCCAGTACACAATGAAGGTCCTGCCTTGATTTGAGTTTTCAAATTGCAACAGTTCACAATTATCGGACATGACTACTCCGATACACTTGGGGTTTAGAAGAAAGTGGAATGATCCAATTGAAATGTCCAAAATTCTGCATCACATAAAGCAGAAACCCTGGTTAGGCTACACTGAGCCAGCGATCAGATACTGAAAATAATAGTTTGCCTTTCAGAATGGAGATGAGAAATTCCTTCAGCCAAATATTAGTGGGTCATCAGAATTCATTATTCAAGAGGGTTTTGGAGTCTCATTCACTGAATTTATTTGCAAAATAGTTCTGATATTGTAGACTGATTTTATCATAGATATTATAGGAATCAAGGGATATTGGAAAGTGTAAGATGGGACTAAGGTTAAAAAAAGTTGAGTATATTCATGAGAGGCCATATGGTCTACTCCTGTTTCTATTTCCTAGATAGCAAATATTTAAGAAATGTATTGTATCATTATATGATTCATTATTTTTCTTATGTATACAATACAATGATTCACCATCTTGTTAGTTATCTCAGTTTCAGAAAATCGTTCGATGGGATAAATTGATGAAAACAGTTATTCAAAAGAAAATTATTGTTTCTTGGGGTGGCAAACTCTGTTCAAATCTATCCAAAAATGTCAATCTTAATTGTGAAAGATTAAAGCTTTATAATGACCACAGCCGATATAATTGTGGTTCCTCTGATCAAAAATGGCGAGCATGCAGCAGTGCATTAATCTACTTCCTGTTATTTTCAATAGTGCAGATTCACCCCTGCTTCTTAACTTTGCCACTTGCGCCACCTATCCTCCATTAAAGCCCCATTCACCTGTATCCATCTATCACTTGCCAGGCTTTGGCCTGCCCTCACAATTCTTTTTCAGGTTAATTCCCTCCTGGTCCAAGCAGTCAGAAGATGGGTCCCAACCAATATCATCACCTGTCCATTCCCTCTGCAGGTGTTTGACCAAATGATTTCCTCCTGCACTTTGGTTTTGATCAAGATTCCAGCAAGTCAAGTCAAGTCAAGTTTATTCGTCATATGGGATGTGCAGTGAAATGAAAAGTGGCAGTACCTGCGGACTTTGTGCAAAAAACAAGCAAAGAACCAACAAACTACAAACAGAATCACATGTTCTTTTTCATATTAAATATTGTGGGTGGTATTGTGGTACAGTAAGTTAGTAGAGTTAGTCCCTGGTGAGATAGGAGTTTACAGTCTGAATGGCCTCTGGGAAGAAACTCCTTCTCATCCTCTCCATTCTCACAGCATGGCAACGGAGGCGTTTGCCTGACCGTAAGAGCTGGAACAGTCTGTTGCAGGGGTGGAAGGGGTCTTCCATTATCTTATTGGCTCTGGAGTTGCACCTCCTGATGTATAGTTCCTGCAGAGGGGCGAGAGAAGTTCCCATAGTGCATTCGGCTGAACGCACTACTCTCTGCAGAGCCTTCTTGTCCTGGGCAGAGCAATTCCCAAACCAGATTGTAATGTTTCCAGACAAGATGCTTTACACAGCCGCAGAGTAGAAGCACTGGAGGACCCTCGGAGACACTCTGAATTTCCTCAATTGCCTCAGGTGGTAAAGGCGCTGCCTTGCCTTACTCACGAGTGCTGCAGCGTGCAATGTCCATGTCATTTCCTCAAAGATGTGGACTTCCAGGTATTTAAAACAGCTCACCCTATCCACAGTATCCCCATTTATCCTCAATGGTGTGTACGTCCTCGGATGATGTGCCCTCCTAAAGTCCACGATCAGCTCCTTCGTTTCTTTGATGTTCAAGAGGAGGCTGTTGTCCTGACACCAGAGTGCCAGATCAGCTACCTCCTCATCGTTGTCTGAGATCAGGCCCGATGCAACTGCACTCTCCTGTGTATACATCCTCATTTGCATTGTTAGTGTAGATGGCGAATAACTGGTCCTAGCACCGATCACTGTGGCACACCAATGGTTATAGGTCTCTGATCTGAGAAACAACACTCCACACCACCTTCTAATTCCTGCCACCAAGCCATTTTAGGATATAATTGGCTAGCTCACCCTGGAACCCATGCTATCTAACCATTTAGGTCAACCTACCATGTGAACTCTGCCAAAGGCCTTGCCAAAGTCCACATAGACAATGTCTACCACCCTGCCTTCATCAATCCTCTAGGTCATCTCTTTGAAAATCTCAGTCACATTTGTGAGACATTAGAAAAGGAATTTTTCATGAAATCATTTGGGTATAATCGGAATTTGGGGAAAATAGCTGATATTAATTTATATACCAATATATATGCACCATGCCTAATGTTAATTTTTATTGACACGAATGGGACAGAATCAGCACAGCATATAATTGTCAATTTGTTATCTAGTTGTCACAGCGTTAAAATTAACCCTTGTGTACTTTGCAGTATAAGATAACATTCTAAATTGTTTCTTTTTTTCCAATACATTTGGTGTTTCATACGTTGTATGTGAATGAGTTTAATGAAAAGAAATTAAACTAATGTTTTATGTATCACTCCACTAATATGACTAATGTGATTCCTGTGGGAAACCACAAGTAGAACCTTTAATTACAGTTTAGTGGAAATGACAACTTCTTTGGCACGTATGGTTTTATACCTTCAGTTATTATGATGCAGGAATTGAAATGTCATGATATGCATATTGTTCTTGCTTGTACTGTGCAGAAATGTTGCCTGCTTTTATGAATCAACACAGCCATTAAACAATAACTACTAAAGTAAGTGGGAAGAGATGAGAAGCTTGTTACTTGCTTACCTAAATATGCTGTTAAATAATGGAATTTAGGGAACAAAATACATCTAATGGAATTTTAAACAATTAATGTTTATTAGTATACAGCCCTCTAAATATCAGTTTATTATTTTGGAATCTTCAGATTGGACCAAGCAACATTATTAGACAATAAATCACATAACAGTTTATTAGTTAAAATAGTAAGATTAAACGAGAACTTACCAGTTTGAAGGTTGATCTTTATTTTATGAGGAGTTGCGATGAGGGATTTCGTGAAGAACCTGCCAGCACGCATGCGCGACATTCTTCAAAGCAGCGGTGTGGAATCACAGAACCAACAAAGAAGTGACTTGTTATAGTAAAATTGAAGAGACTCTAATTACCAGTAGACTTTATGATCGAGGGTGGGAGCGGAGGGCACGAAATCCCTCATCGCAACTCCTCATAAAATAAAGATCAACCTTCAAACTGGTAAGTTCTCGTTTAATCTTACTATTTCATTTCGGAGTCACGTGAGTGACTTCGTGAAGACTTCAAAGCTCTGTGATTCCATGCCCTGGACAACGTCCATGCTGTCACACACCACTTATAAGGATGGATAGGAGCAATCAACTTTTCAGACTGCTTGTACTGAAAAAAAAATATATATTTATTAATAACAACAAAGTAAAAACCCCTCATTGGGGGGAATCTGTATGCTCTTGACCCGCATTCAGCACGGCCTCTGCGAACAATACAGGAGCGGTAACAGGTTTATTATAAAACCGTTGAAAGGTGGCTTCTTTCGCCCATCCCACTGTGGCAAGAATATGGTCCATGGGCACCTCTATGACCCTTGCCGTCGATGTCGATGCAGCCCTGGTGGAATGGGATTTAAAGACATTAGTGTCAATACCTGCTTCGTTCAAGACGATCCTGAGCCATCTGGAGATCGTCTGTACCGTCACTCTATGGTGAGTTTTTTTGTGGCTGATAAGTAGGTATTTCTCCATTCCCCTTAATTTCCGCGTCACTTTAATATAGTGGCGGATATGGGTGGCTAAACATAGCCTTGCATCAGCGGGGTATGCTGGAAACTTCAGCTGCAGCCCTGTGTATCCAGGTCTATGCTGCTTAAGTAATTCATCTATAAAGAAGATTACTTTGTCTGGGGTAGAGATCATTCTGTCAATCTTGACCTTGTGAAGTGTCTGTACCCTTTGCGCTGAAGTCAGTGCCAGTAACATCACCAGCTTCAGGGTGAGTTTGTCCAATTCAAGCTCTTCCATGGGCGACCATGTCTTGAGCAGGGTTAATACTTTCCCAATATCCCAGGTGATGTTGTAACGAGGTCTTGGCGGATTGGAATTAAATATTCCCCGCATAAGTTTGGACAGCCGGTTGTTGGATCCTACCTCAATATTGAGGTAGAATGATAGCGCACTCCTGGCGCTGTTGATGGCACTGTAACTGAGGTGTTCATCATGATGCAACACCGCCAGGAATTCCAGCACATCGGTGATAGTAACAGAGTCATATGCAATGTTGGAGTGGCCGCAGTAGGTTTCCCATTTCCTGATATGTGTAAGATATTGCCGCCTGGTGGACTCCCTGCATGATGCTCCAATAGTATCCATTGTTCTTGATGATAGACCATACCGCAGTAATGGCCTGTTCAGAACCTGCAAGCCAATAACTTTAGGTGACTGTGGCAGGGATGTGGTTCCCCTGAGACAGGGTTCGTCAACAATTGTGGGCAAACCTCTAAGAGGACCCATGGTTGACTGATCATATCAAGGACCACCGGATACCATGGCTGCGTAGGCCAGTCGGGTATGATAAGAATGCCTTTAGCAGCATCTGACTGTATTTTCCGCAATACCCGACTGATGAGGCAAAATGGAGGAAATGCATAGAAAACCCATTTCCCCCAATCCAGCGAGAACGCGTCCATCGCCATTGCCCCAGGATCTGGCTCCCATGATACGTATGTTGGTACCTGATGGTTCAACCGTGATGCAAAAAGGTCAATATCCGGTTTACCAAATTTGGCTGTAACTTTTGCAAATATTTGGGGATTTAACATCCACTCGATGTTGTCATTAAATTTGCGTGACCTGGTGTCCGCCACTGTATTAAGCTTACCTGGTAAATAGGTAGCTGAAATCCAAATATTCCGTTGAATGCACCAGAGCCAAATTGTATCTGCCAATTCATCACAGGGTAGATTCAAGGGTATCCCATCTGCCTCCACAACTAGTGTAGTTGTCCGTGGCTCCCCAGCCATGGGAGCTTGCGTCTGTTTGTAAGTATACCATCGGACTGGGCACAATGATGGGCTTAAATGAGTCATGGATATTATCAATCCACCATTGTAACTCAATTTTTGCCTTGAGAGGCAGCTGCATAGGTCTATCGAAATGTCCAGCGTTCAATTTTAACGCTGAAATCTTGGCTCTTTGCAAATTTTGATAATGCAAAGGTCCGTATTGGGCAGCTGGAAAAACTGCTACGATTTTCCAAATCACCTTAGCAGATTGTCTAATTGATGGTATACTGGCGCAGACCAGATTCTTACATGCTTGAATGACATCCCCAACTTTGTTAGCTGGTATGGTGGCCATCATGCGATTGGAATCCACCGTGAATCCCAGATAATCCATGACCTGTGAAGGACAGAACTTTGATTTATCTGGATGGATAATGAATCCCACTTTTTGAAAATTTTCCACAGTGGCTGAAACTGCCAGTTTTGCTGATTCCAGAGTGTTCCCAATGATTAGGATATCATCCAGATAAACCGTGACCATATGATTTTGTCTCCTCAGTGTAGCCAACACTGGTTTGAGTAATTTAGTAAATAATCTGGGGGCTGTGGTAAGTCTATTTGGCAAAGCTTTGTATTGCCAAAGCTGATCCATCCAGGTAAACTTCAAGAACTTCCTGTGATGTTTCTGAATGGATACTGAATAGTATGCATCTTTTAAATCAATGCATGCCATGAAGCAGCCCTCAGAAATCAAAGATTTGGCCGTTTCGAACGTGTCCATTTTGAAATGGGTATATTTTACAAAAGTATTCAAATGGGTCAGATCAACAATAACCCGACATCCTCCATCCTTCTTGGTTTTTGTGAATATGTTAGATACAAATTCAATTGGTTCGTGTATAGTTCTTTCTATCACGCCTTTTTCTTGTAGCCTCAAGATTTCAGCATAGCCTACTGCCGTTTCCTTGCTGCACAGTGTAAATTTGCGATTTGGCATATGCTGGGGTGGAGGAATTTGACCATTGATGAATTCAATCTCATGGCCTTGAATACTTTGTAAGATAAACTCATCTGAGGTGATGGTTTCCCATGCCTCCTTAAAGAACCGTAGTCTACCACCAACATGTGAAGTTAGACATGCAAGTGCATGAAATCCAGACCGCCTTACTTTCATGGTTATCGGCGGTCCCTGACATGTTTGGTGGGACGTGGAGGTGCTGGGTTGTGCTGATAATGCGGAGTCCGCATTTTCCATGCTGGCCGCTGCGGGCCTAGCCCTAAAAAAGGCCTGGGTTGTTGAGGCTGCTGATATTGCGGCGGCGCTGGAGCGTAGGTCCTTGCTGGCCTAATGGCAGGACCTCGTGGCCTGAAGAATGGTACTTTCCTGGCCGGCCGTCTGGTCAAGGTATGTGACCTCATAAGACCCACTGTCTTTGCATGGTCATCCAACTCCTTGACCTGCTTCGGGAGGTCCTCCCCGAACAACTGTCTGGGTGGTGGCATAGGGGGTGCTCTGCATAGCCCCACGAATTTGGGGTTCAATGTGGGCTTGATAATGTTTTTCCTAAACGCATTAATTTCATACTGCATGTTACACAGCAGTGCCAGAGCATCCTCTTACTCGGTGTTCAGATCCACACCGTCCACCGACCTCGCAAAAGCGGTAATCCCAGCAGTGAGCAATTTCAGGATCCTTTGTAATTTCATTTCCTGAGCTCTGATGCCTGGGCTAATATTGCCCCAAATCGTCATGTTTACGATAGGCACGTTAAGGGAGTTGCAATTACCTGGTGCCTTATGCCTGTTCATGGCCTCCGCAACGACCTGCTCTTGAAGTTTATGGTTCGTGAGGAAGTCAACGGTAGCAGCCAGTTTGGTGTTGAGGGGTTGTCCTGACGATTCAGGTGGTGCAAACTTGGCTGCCATGTCCAGGAGCTCCTCCTGAGGGACCTCAGGTGCTGTTGGTGCATGGACCAAGATCTCCTCATCTTCTGGCTGTCTCATGCCTTCCATTGACGACGGGGATATATCCATGAGTCCCCTGGAACCAAATGTTTCCCGCCTTTGACTTTGCTGCAGGATTAGTTCCATCATCCTCTCCATCCTGTCAATTCGCCCTTCGCTATGCGAGAACGGGCGGTCGGAGTCCTCATGCCCAAAGGAACTTCTGAGGCTCCCATGCGCACCTCGTCGAGGTAATCTCGGTGCCGGAATGAAACGTCGCTACCAGCCACCTCAGCGAAACTGAACGACTCCCGCGCGGATCTGCTCATGCGTCTCCTTTTGGCTGAGCTAGGTCCCGCTGCCCCCAAGGGCAAAAGCGGTGAGAGGTCGGCACCCAACGCCGCGGCGTGGTGACCCGACATCCGCACGGGCTTGCCGACTGTCCTAAATCTGGACCCAGACAGCGTACAGTCCCGTCCTGCCACCAACGGGGGACACGGTGACCGTGGCGAGACTCCACCTGTGCGACTCTTCCTGGTCCTGCTGGGTGGTGAGTCTACACTGGCCCTCTCAGGTCTGCCAGTGGACTTGGGCCTCGCCAATCCACCAGTCCGCAATCTAGCAGCCTCTGGTGAAACCTCCGCCCGCGAAGGGCTAGGTAGACGGGCTCTATCCCTGGCCCTTCCACGAGGGCTCAGGGAGAAGGGCCGTGCAGCAGCACGTGAACCCTGTTTGCCCGTGTCAGCCAACGATCCCGTTGGTGACAATGAGATGGAGTCAGGGTCTGCCTGCTCCGGCGCTGTACCGATGTCCTGCTCTGCGGGACCCTCGCTAGAGCTTAGCTGTGTCGGTGGGTCGGGTCCTGTGAAGACAGGGCTCCCCGACTTACGCGCCTTTTTCCCGGCCCGACTAGTGGGTACTGCCGTTGAAGAGGGCTCCGGATAGGTGGCCGGCGACTCCTTACGGACGTCCTGTGGCCCTTACTCCTTCTATCCATGTTCCTGCTGGAGAGAAAATACTCAATACAACAAGAACAACCAACTCAAGGTTGCCTGTACTTACCCGAGTGGCCCTTAGTGACCCGAGTGGCCGAGTGAGCAGCGCTCCACCTCCAGCCGTCGACTGCAATGCGTTGCGACAATATGTCGCGCATGCGTGCTGGTGGGTTCTTCACGAAGTCACTCACGTGACTCCGAAATGAAATACAAGACATTATGTCATAAAATAACAAACTAGAAGGTCTTTTATGTCTCTTATCCAACTATCAGCAGCAATAAACTATTGTCTATGATTTTGAATGTTTTGGTGGCTTTATTTACTGACATCATAGATATTTTTTACAGGCAATTAAATATTTTGTGAATTGTCATCATTATTGATGAAAACCGAGTTTAAACCCAAAACGTCACCTGAGATGCTACATGACCCATTGAGTTACTCCAGCACTTTGTGTTTTATTTTGTAAACCAGTACCTACAGTTCCTTGTATCTATCTAATTTGCATATTATTAAAACTCTTTTAAAATGACCTAAACATGTAATTGATTTGCAGTCAAAAATCAGAAAATAAAGTGTTTCAATTTCTTCCTAACCGGATGTCTCTCTAAATGTTTGCTTTCTGACATTGCAGGACTTTAAATTGCCCAAGCACATTTCATCAGTGTAAGGCACCCCTGTGGCAATAGTTGATGCCACTAGCCACTCTAAGGCCACTAGCATGATTTGTAATACTATGGTTCCGAAAAAACAGCTGTGATTATTTACTCCCAGTTTCCATGGGAGCCAGACTGTTTAAAGGGGCACCACTGAAGCTGTTGTTTTTTTGTCCACAATGAGGCACATAGATATTTCAAATACTACATGTGTGCCTGGGCTGATTTTGCTGTGATGTGAATTGTCAGTCTTGGTTTCCACGATTCAGAGTCTTTCTGCATGGTTCCTATTACTGATTTTTGCCACATTAAACAGTTTGCAGCACAGTAAAGAGATCAGCCAAATTACATAGTCAAACATAGAAGGTTTTACCTATTTCTCCTTCAGCTCACCAGAGTGAACAGAGTGGACCAGCGAAAGCTTTGGTGTTGTCTTGCATTTCAGTTTCCCTAAAACATAGGCATTCATGAGCTACTTGATCATCTTTACAAATTTTCCCCTGGCAACCTCATTGCCAGTACCACCTAGATGTGACCCTCAGGAATTTTCCTTGCACAAAGAATGGCGATCATTGCGCAGCGGTAGAGTTGCTGCCTTACAGCGAATGCAGCGCCAGAGACCCGGGTTTGATCCTGATTATGGGTGCTGTCTTATACGGAGTTTGTACATTCTCCCGGTGATTTGCGTGGGTTTTCTCAGAGATCTTCGGTTTCCTCCCACACTCCAAAGACGTACAGGTTAATTGGCTTGATGAATGTGAAAATTGTTCCTAGTGGGTGTATGATAGTGTTAATTTGCGGGGATCACTGGTCTGCGCGGACCCGGTGGGCCAAAGGGCCTGTTTCCGCACTGTCCAAACTAATAAACTAAACTAAAAGACATGTCTTCACCACCTTACCTAGTCCTTTTTATTTCTGAAAGCACTCACACATTGTATTTCATCCATCATGCAGTAGAATAGTATCGTTTGTCATGTGGTGTATTCCTTTAAGAGCTGTCAGCAAAAATCACATTTGTCAGACTAAATAGTGGCAGCCACAAATGTTTACAGTAATTAGTAGATTAACTCCATGCTGAAACTGATTCAGTGATATCTCATTAATGTTAAACATATCAACATTATACCACAAATGTTACATTTAAAGACCTAGATTTCAAAGGGCAATGTGGTGCCAAGGTCCTGCTTTGTTGTCAGTAAAAAATATCCAAACAATTTCTAAGCCAATCAGTTTAGGAAATAGCCATAAATACATCAAGT
Organism: Raja brachyura; assembly: GCA_963514005.1. The sequence goes on along the minus strand of OY740786.1, from coordinate 49,656,572 downwards.
TGCCCTTTATGTTTGCCTGAGACAACAGACTGAAACTTAATTTTAATTCACTTTCAAAATATATCCCAAAATATCTCAAACAATTGGGCAGTCCTGTATCAACTGGCATTTACTGGTAAAGTTTGAGGAGTGGAGGTTTGAATCCACACCATTCTGACTTGTAAAGCAAAAAAAAATCCAGAGTCAAAGCTGAATGCTATGTATTTCATACTTGGGAAAGGAAAGGACTCCATTGACAATGGGGTGTAAGTTACGCAAGTACTGTAACTTTGGATTAAAAGTAAACACAATTTAATAACCTGTTGCTTATATTGCCAAAACTTGTCTCGGCACGATAGCTGGATACCTCTGGAAATTCCATATAAATGTATTTACTATCAAAATTTGATCATTATTGTAGATGGTTTTGCATGCAACCAATAACATAGTTACCTCAGTACCATTAACCCCGCCTAGTTAACATCAATCATAACGCCCTCCCCTTCCTGGATACGGTTCACTAGAAGAATGTAGCCAGTATTTGAGGATGTATGTAATACCTTGTGCTATCATTAAAATGTGTTGAACACTTTTAGAGTTTGTAAATTGCCTATTTACATGGTGTCGGAGCTGGAAGATACTTGCGCCTACCTGTCCATCGGGTTTTATTTCTTTTATTTGATTTGTGCCTTTTGTGTTTTATCTCTCTGACCATGGCATCCTCGTGCAGAAAGCCCGCGCAGCTCGTCTTTGATGCTGATATTTCTGAGCGCTGGGCTACGTTTGAAATTGATTTCACCCACTTTGTCAACGTCGCTCACCGCAATGATCCTGACTCCCTCAAAGCCTCCCTCCTACTCAACCTTGTCAGACCTGATGCCATGAAGAGAGCCAGAACTTTCGTCTATGCTCCAGCGGTCCTGGACAACAACAACGTGGTGGTTACCCCTGCAGAATCTGCCAGTGACCCTGCTTGCCTGCTACGTAAGTTCAGGGAGATTTGTGACCTGCCCTCGAACCGCATTCTAGAGAGGGCACGGTTCTTTACAAGGAGACAGCTGCCGGAGGAACCTGTTGAATGTTTTATTGCCGATTTGCGTTATCTCGCCCAGCGGTGTCGTTTCGGTGACATGACAGACCAGCTCACTAGAGACATTTTAGTAACTGGCATGCGTGACCAGAAGCTGCGATGTGAGCTTCTTAGGGATCCAGATCTAACGTTAGCAAAAGCCATGCATGCCTGCAGATTGTCTGAGGTCGTTGTATTGCCAGATGATCACCGGGACTTGGGAGATAAGTCTGTTCACCAGGCTGGATTTAGTAGAGCCCTGCCTCAGAGGGGAAACAATGCTTTTCTGCCGCGTGCCAAACCTGGTCCTGCTGATGTGCCCCCGAAAAGGTGCCCTAACTGTAACTACATGCACCACAGACGGTCGACGTGCCCTGCCTATGGCAAGGCTTGTAATTTTTGTAACAAACTGAATCATTTCGCTTCTGCCTGCCGCTCATTCCGTTCTCGTGGGAGACAGGTACAGATTTCCAGACCCAGTCTAAACATGCTTAAACAATCTGATAGCTGTTCCAACCCACAGCCCGATGTTGCTGAATTCTATGATGCAGATCCAATTAATTCTCCCGAGGATTCGAATGTGTTTACCCTCCTCCAGGCACCTGGCCAACGTCTTGATCCCTCCGTGTCTGTGACTGTCAACAATGTAACCTTCCTTGCGAAGTTAGATACTGGGGCAAAGGTCAATGTTTTGTCAATAAATCTTTTCAACAAGATAAGGACTAATGAGGCCTTGGTCGCTGACAATGCTACACTGCATGCCTATGGTGGAGAAATTCTCAGGCCTGTGGGGAGGGCCACTTTAACTTGCAGGCTACAGAAGGCCACGAGAAACTTGATTTTTTATGTTTTGAACTCTGACTGTGTTACCCTGCTGGGAAACCGTGCGTGCCAAGATCTTGGCCTGGTGTCCTTCGACCACACGGTCCACAAAGTGCAACTGTCATTTAACCCGATTGCAGAATACCAGGACCTGTTCAACGATGACCTGGGAAAGTTACCACTGACATACCATATTTCCATTGACCCAAATGTACAACCCGTGGTCCGCACACCTCACAGGGTGTCCCACGCCATGAAAGACAGGGTCAAGGTGATGCTTAACAACATGGTCGACAAGGGGGTGCTAGAAGCGGTCAGCGAGCCCACCGATTGGGTCTCCATCATGGTTGCCACGATAAAGAAAGACAAGAATGAAATACGTGTGTGTATCAACCCCAAGGACTTAAACCTTGCCATCAGGCGACCACACTACCCCATGCGGTCCGTTGAGGACGTGGCAGCTCAGGTCGGGCAAGCCACCGTCTTTTCGGTCCTAGACGCTAAGAACTCGTTCTGGCAGATCCCGTTGGACAAAGCATCTTCCGACCTGACAACCTTCGCCACACCATTCGGCAGATTCAAATTCCTGCGAATGCCATTCGGCATCAATTCCGCTAGTGAGGTGTTCCAGCGAACGATGGAGCAGATATTCTCGGGCCTGCCATGTGCCATCATCGTGGATGACATCTTAGTCTATGGGAAGGACATTGCCGAACATGACCAGAACCTCCGCCGCGTCCTGGATCGGGCGCGAAAGGCCAACCTGAAGCTGAACCCAAAGAAGTGCCGGTTTCGTGTCTCAGAAGTCACGTATGTTGGACACGTTTTCACCTCTAACGGACTAAAACCCGACCCTTTGAAGGCAGCGGCCATCTCTGAGATGGCAGCCCCCACCGACGTGCCAGGTCTACAACGTTTCTAGGGCATGGTGAACTACCTTGGGAAGTTTGTACCAAATCTCAGTGAGCTGAGTGCTCCCCTGCGGCAGCTGACAAAAAAGGATATCGCCTGGGTCTGGCTCCCACAGCACCAGCAGGCGTTTGACTGTCTCAAGTCGAAACTGATTAACACTCCGACGTTGCAATTTTTTGATGCGAGTCGCCCCATCACCGTCACATGTGACGCTTCTAAGTTCGGCCTGGGCGCGGCATGCCTCCAATCTGTCGATGGATCGTTACATCCTGTCTCCTATGCCTCCCGCACCATGACGGACACCGAGCAGCGGTACGCTCAGATCGAGAAGGAGCTACTTGCGGTGGTGTTTGCCTGCTCCAAGTTCAGAGACTTCCTGTTTGGCAGCAGATTTACAGTCGAAACCAACCAACAGCCACTGGTGACAATCCTGAACAAGCCGATTCATGCTGCCCCTGCCAGGCTGCAGCGTATGATGCTGCAGCTCCAGCGCTTTGATTTCGACATCGTCTACAAGAAAGGCACCGAGATGCACATCGCGGACACGTTATCGCGCGCCCCGCGGGCCTCCTGTGCTCGCCACCCCTACGAAACAGAGGACTTGCTCGTACTGGGCGTCAATTTTATTCCCACCAAGCAGCTGCAGCTTTTGGCCGAGCACACCGCTGCCGATCCAGTTTTGCAACGGCTTGCGTCTGTGATTAAATCAGGGTGGCCAACAAAGCGCTCCGCTGCACCGCCTGAAACACAGCCCTTCTTCCTGGTCCGTGACGAACTGGTGCTCCAGAATGGCGTTATCGTTAAGGGCCATAAAGTGGTGGTCCCGTCCTCCTTGTTCGATTCTTACTACTGCGCAGCCCACAGCGGACACCCCGGGGTCGATGCAACACTCGCCCACGCTCAGTGCCAATTCTACTGGCCTGGAATGGCCAAATATATTCGAGACCGTGTTTCTGCCTGCTCCACGTGCAACAGTCTTGCTCCACATCAGCAGCGACAGCCCCTGCTGCAACAGCCCGCTCCTGCCTTGGCCTGGTCCTCGCTGGCTGCCGACATCTTCGAGTGGCGTGGTAACCACTACCTTGTCCTGGTCGACTCGTACTCAAACTGGTTCGAGGTGGATTTGCTGACATCCCTCACGTCGGAGATGGTGATCCGGAAGCTGCGGAAACACTTCTCCACGTTTGGGTCCCCTGTCAGGCTGCAGACTGACAATGGCAGGCAGTTTACCAGCCGTGAGTTCAAAAGTTTTGCTGACAAATGGAATTTTGTGCATTTCACCAGCAGCCCGGAGTACCCACAGAGCAACGGCCTTGCTGAACGGGCCGTCCGCAGCGCCAAGCTTCTGATGGAACAAGCGAGACTGTCTAACTCTGATTTGTATTTGGATCTCCTGAACCTCAGGAATGTTTCCAGAGATCCGGCCATGGGGTCCCCTGCTCAGCGTCTGATGTCCAGAACAACCAGATCTACCATCCCGATTGCCCAGCGCCAGCTGAAACCTCGGGTGCTGGAGCCTGCCTCTGTGCAGAGGCGCATTCAAGAGAAACATGACAGCCAGCGGCGTTCCCACGATCGGTCGTGCAGACCACTCGATCCTCTGTTGCCTGGACAGGTTGTTCGATTGCAAACCGCCAGTGGTCACTCCCGTCTGGCTACTGTGGTTGGGGTGGCCGACTCACCTCGTTCGTATCTGGTCGACTATGAGGGAACCATCTACCGTAGAAGCCGACAACACCTGCTTGCGGTTAATGAGCCGAAGCCGCAGGCCCCGGGCCCCTATGCCCCGCCGCTCTCATACCAGCAGCCGGCTCCTGTCCCAGCCAGCGTTCCCTGCATGCCTCGGTCCCCATATCGAGCGCCCGGTTCCCCTCTGCGCGGGTCGCCTGTTGGCGGTCGTGGTTCTCCCTCTCCTGTTCCTCCAACCCCACCGCCCTTCCCTGGTTCCCCTGCTGTCTCGGGTCCCCCTGTTTTTTCTGCTCCTCCGGGGGAAGGGGGAGGCATCCGTACGCGCTCGGGCCGGATCAGCAAGCCACCTGTTCGTTATGGCGATTCTGTTTAATTCTGTTGTAGTGACAACGGTCTGTTTCTTTTAAATTTTCTAAGGGGAAGGATGTAGATGGTTTTGCATGCAACCAATAACATAGTTACCTCAGTACCATTAACCCCGCCTAGTTAACATCAATCATAACGCCCTCCCCTTCCTGGATACGGTTCACTAGAAGAATGTAGCCAGTATTTGAGGATGTATGTAATACCTTGTGCTATCATTAAAATGTGTTGAACACTTTTAGAGTTTGTAAATTGCCTATTTACAATTATGTCACTCATAATACTGGAGGCTTGTTAAAGCCAGTCTAACCTCCCTATGTACTATGGGGAACAAGACATGCTTCCTTAAGTCACACATCTAAGCCTAATGCATTATGTTTGATAGGTTTCAGTACAGCAATACATTTCAAACATGAGAGTTTTTTTGTAGAATAATTAAAATAAAACCCAATGTATTTGCTTGTGGATAAGTCAACAATTTAATGGATAATATGACTGTGAAAAATGAGTTCCATATATACATAGTTATACAGAAAATACTACGTAATTTTATGCTTTGAAATAATTGAAATCATGATTTTAAAGCGGCTTAAAATTTCTTAATGTGATTTGTTAGTACAAAATAATTTTCTGAAAACGTAGAGTGCAGATACTCTTTTTACTACGTATTCAAAGCTATTCTTATTATGGAAATTATATTCATAGTACATGCAGCAACCCCAATTAGTATTTTCTCAATTAATTCATTGCAAACAGCAAATTCATACTAAATGATTCTAGATACAAAACTGAACAATTGAGTTGAGGAGAGAGTGGTCGATAATGTGAAAACCACCAATGGTAAGAATGATCTTTCCAAAGAACAATAGAACCATTACACTTTATCTGTGCATGAAAAAGCTAATTAGAACTAAGTGCAAAAGGTTATAGTGCATCATTAACAACATGCAAATTAAACTATTACTATAGTTTAAAATAGTTAATTTGAATGAAAAATGCAGTTTTACTTATTTTGATTCATTGGCAGCTTTTTTTGTCCCATCTGGATTGTAATTATATTCCTGCCCCATATTTTAAAATCAATTATTTATAATATACAGCTGTTTGTGTAGCTTGTACACATTCCCCAGCTGTCACCATGGTCCAGTCTTTGCTCATATTATATCTAGAACAAGGAGAGGATACAGAATCCCTGTATCAATTAAGTAGCAGTAAGTATGGAGAAGTCAATGCATGGCACAGGTTTAGAAACTTCAGCAGCTATTTCAGATATTGTTTGAATATAGTTCATCGTTACATGACAAGTGTAGCATTGATTGTCCTATTGGCAACAATATGCAACCACATGATTTGGATTCTCATTATATTTGTCAATGAACAGATGTATCTACAGTGACCTCCATAATGTTTGGGACAAAGACCCATCATTTATTTATTTGCCTCTGTCTTTCAGAATTTGAGATTTGTAATAGAAACAGTCAAATGTGGTTAAAATGCACAGTCAGGTTTTATTAGGCATTTTTATACAATTTGGTTTCACCATGTAGAAATTACTGCTGTGTTTGTACATAGACCCCCATTTCAGGGCACCGTAATGTTTGGGACACATGGCTTCACAGGTGTCTGTAATTGTTCAAGTGTGTTTAACAGTAAGATTAAATGAGAACTTACCAGTTTGAAGTTTGGTCTTTATTTTATGAGTCGTCGAGTTGAGGGACTACGTGAAGAACCCCGTACAGCCGTTCGTGCATCAATCTTCAAAGCAACAGTGTGAAATCACAGCTAATAGTGATTGAAGTATAATGGTAAGATAACAAAGACTAGAACTACCAGATTAAATATATGAGGGCTGGAAGCGGAGGGCACGTAGTCCCTCAACTCGACCTCATAAAATAAAGATCAAACTTCAAACTGGTAAATTCTCATTTAATCTTACTATTTTACTTCGGAGTCATGAGAGTGACTACGTGAAGACTTCAAAGCTCTGTGATTTCATGCCGTGTGAAACGAGTATACACAACCACAGCTGCTTCATTGACAAATGAAGGGGAAGCATTCATAATGAGGGACCTGAGGGATTGGTGCAGTGGGCAGGGATTCAAGTTTCTTGATCACTGGGACCTCTTTTGGGGAAGGCACGATCTGTATAAAAAGGACCGGTTGCACTTGAACCCGAGGGGAACCAATATCCTGGCATGGAGATTTGCAAAGGAGACTTTAAACTAGAAAGGCTGCGGGTAGGGATTCGGGTAGAGGGGGCTAGGGAACAGGGTGAGGGGCAAGAGGCAGTGAAGGGAAGCACTCGGACCCAAAATGTAGGCGAGAAAGAGGAAAAAGATAATAAACAGAGAATAAGGGATGGTGGGTTTCTAAAATGTGTATATTTTAATGCTAGGAGCATTGTAAGAAAGGTGGATGAACTTAGAGCCTGAATTGACACCTGGAAATATGATGTTGTGGCAACCAGTGAAACATGGTTGCAGGAGGGTTGTGATTGGAAACTAAATATTCCAGGATTTTGTTTCTTCAGGTGTGATTGAATTGGAAGGACCAGAGGTGGAGAGGTTGCATTGCTTGTCAGAGAAGATATTACAGCAGTGCTTTGGCAGGATAGATTAGAGGGCTCATCTAGGGAGGCTATTTGGGTGGAACTGAGAAGTGGGAACGGTGTAGCAACACTTTTAGGGGTGTATTATAGACCGCCAAATGGGGAGCAAGAATTGGAAGAGCTAATATGTAAGGATATAGCAGATATTAGTAGAAAGCACAAGGTAGTGATTGTGGGAGATTTCAATTTTCCAAAAATAGACTGCGAAACACATTTTGTAAATGGGCTGGATGGTTTGGAGTTTGTTAAATGTGTGCAGGATAGTTTTTTGCAGCAATACATAGATGTATCAACCAGAGAAGGGGCAGTGCTGGACCTCCTGTTAGGAAATGAGGCAGGTCAGGTGATGGAGGTATGCGTTGGTGAACACTTCGGGACCAGTGATCACAATGATTGTAGAAAGGCTAACTTTGAGGGAATTCGTAATGATTTAATAGGAGTGAATTGAGACATTTTGTTTGATGGGAAGGATGTAGAAGAGAAATGGAGGACATTTAAAGGGGAAATTGTAAGAGTACAGAATCTTTATTTCCCTGTTCGGTTGAAAGGAAATAGTAAAAATTGGAAAGAGCCATGGTTTTCAAGGGAGATTGGACACTTGGTTCTAAAAAAAAGATATCTACAATAATTATAGGAGACATGGAGTAAATGAGGTGCTACAAGAGTATAAAGAATGTAAAAATAATCTTAAGAAAGAAATATTCTACTTATAACTTGAGACGTCTATTCAATATCATATATTCAAAAAGAATTAATGATATTGAATTAGCGGTCATATCCCTTGATGCGGAAAAAGCATTCGATCAGGTTGAATGGCCTTATTTATTTAAGATAATGCAGAAATTTCAACTGGGGGACAGATTTTGTAAATGGGTTAGAATATAAAATTCTAACCCAACAGCAAGAATATTAACAATAGGGGTTGTAGACAAGGATGTCCGTTATCACCTTTATTATTTGCTCTTGCAATAGAACTATTAGCTGAAAGGATCAGATCAGAAATATATGGATATAATACCAATACCACAATGAATAAAATATCGTTATATGCAGATGACGTCTTAATATACATTACAAAACCAGAGATTAGTATTCCTAAGTTACTTAATGTCATAACTGAATTTAGTACATTCTCAGGATATGGAATTAATTGGAATAAAAGTGAAATTATGCCTATAACTGGAATAAAATCAAATACGTTACAAAAATTCCCGTTTAAAATAGTTACGGACAAAATTAAATATCTAGGAATTAATGTATATAAATCCTACAATTCTCTATTCAAATCAAATTATCCCCAATTATTGAATAAACTAAAAAATAATATTCTATACAGGAAAACATTACCAATATCAATGATCGGCAGAATAAATGCCATTAAAATATTTTTTTTACCACAACTATTATATTTATTTCAAGCTATCCCTCTATACCTCCCTAAAACTTTTTTTTAAAACATCGATTCTATCGTTAATAGCTTTATTTGGGATTATAAAAATCACAGAATAAGTAAAAAACATTTATGTAAATCTAAGATAAATGGAGGATTAGCTCTACCTAATTTTTTATATTATTTCTAGGCAGTTCAGATTAAGAATATGAATTTTTGGTTGGTTAAAAATGGAAAAGGAAGACTGTTTACCTTTCGATATAAGTTCGATGCTCCTTGCTCCAAGGGTGGTACAAAATTAAAATTATAGGGAAAATCCTATAATTTATAGCAATAGACGTATTTGGAAACAAATAGTTAAGACTCTACATTTGGATAATATGTTGCTTTGCTTACCAATTATGAATAACCCTTTGTTTAAGCCCTCTATATTGGATAGGGGGTTCGGACAATGGAAAAACTTAGGAATTATAAGGATAGAACACCTTTATAGGAAAGGGAAATTTCTCTCATTTCAAGAGTTAAAAGACATCTATGGATTGCAGCCGAATAACTTGTTTAGGTATTTACAAATTAGAGATTATATCAAATTAAATACGCAAGATTATAAAAATAGAGAACTAGGATTATTGGATGAAGTGCTCAACAAGCACCCAAATGCAGAAAAACTAATAGCATATTCATATATATACATACATATATGAAACAGTGTTATCTATATTAAAAGACACTTGGGAAGAAAGTCTACAATGTATACACCGTTGTTCGTTAAATGCCAGACATACCTTGATACAATTCAAAGTATTACATAGATTACATTATTCAAAAACAAAATTAAATAGAATTTTTCCTTACATCTCCCCTATTTGTGATAAATGTCAGCTAATTTAACGCATAGTTTTGCAACATGTACAAAACTTAATAGTTATTGGACTGAAATTTTTTTAATCATTTCTATAGTTCTTAAGATTAAATTGGATCCTGAATAATCCCAAAGCTAATAATATTAGGAGTTTCAGATTCAAATCAAATACTTACAGTAAATCAAAAAAATATTCTTGATTACTGTTCAATAATTGGAAAAAAATTAATATTAAAATTCTGGAAGGGAACATTATCCCCTACAATTAAAATGTGGACAGTGGAAATGTTGGAGACGCTGCATTTGGAGAGAACCAGGTTTGTCCTAATGGACAAATATGAACTTTTTGAACAAATATGGTCTCCATTCACTGACTATATGAAGGGGTAGTTGAGCTTAGCATTGTAACTGAATAAATACCCGGTGGTAGGATTAGATGAAAAGATCTATTCTGAGATTTGTATACACGTCTATATAGATATAGTTATGTGAAATTGTTCCATTCGTTGTATACTTTATTTTTTTATTCTTGTTTAAGTATAATAATTGTTTGCTTGTATTTTTTTTTCTTTTTATTATTTTTATTATTTTTTTTTAATTGGGTTTTCTTTTTATTTTTTATATATAATCATAATCAATATTATTTAATCACAATCCTCTTTGATTAAACACCTACTCTTTCACGTCTTTACTTTCTTAAAACAATAGAAGCTCATATAAATCATTCCGTAATATTTGTTTAACTTTTGAAACAAGTTAAATGTGTATTTGAAAAACTGTTATATCATTGGCAATATGTATTGCTTCTAATAAAAATATTAAACAAATAAGAAAAGCTAAAAGAAGATACGAGGTTGCTTTGGCAAGAAAAGTGAAAGTAAATCCAAAGGGTTTCTACAGCTATATTATTAGCAAAAATATAACTAGGGATAAAATTGGACCATTAGAGAACCAGAATGGACAGCAATCTGCAGAGCCAAAAGAGATGGAGGAGATATTGAACAAATTCTTTCCTTCGGTATTCGCAAGGAGAAGGATATTGAACTCTGTGAGGTAAGGGAAAAAAGTAGAGTAGCTATGGAAACTATGAGATTCAAAGAGGAGGAAGTACTGACAGTTTTGAAAAATATAAAAGTAGATAAGTCTACAGGTCCTGACAGGATATTCCCTAGGACATTGAGGGAAGTTAGAGTAGAAATAGCAGGGGCTATGACAGAAATATTTCAAATGTCATTAGAAACGGGAATAGTGCCGGAGGATTGGCGTACTGCGCATGTTATTCCATTGTTTAAAGAGGGTTCAAAGAATAAACCTAGCAATTATAGACCTGTTAGTTTGATGTCAGTGGTGGGCAAATTAATGGAAAGGATACTTAGAGATAATATATATAAGCATCTGGATAAACAGGGTCTGATCAAGAACAGTCAACATGGATTTGTGCCTCGAAGGTCATGTATGACAAATCTTCTTGAATTTTTTGAAGAAGTTACTAGGGAAATTAACGAGGGTAAAGCACTGGATGTTGTCTTCATGGATTTCAGTAAGGCCTTTGACAAGGTTCCTCATGGAAGATTGGTTAAGAAGGTTCAATCTTTGGGTGTTAATGGCGGAGTAGCAAGATGGATTCAACAGTGGCAGAATGGGAGATGCCAGAGAGTAATGGTGGATGGCTGTTTGTCAGGTTGAAAGCCGGTGACCAGTGGGGTGCCTCAGGGATCTGTGTTGGGTCCACTGCTGTTTATCATGTACAACAATGATCTAGGTGATGGGGTGGAAAATTGTATAAGTAAGTATGCAGTTGATACTAAGATAGGTGGTGCTGTGGATAATGAGGTAGATTTTCAAAGTCTACAGAGAGATTTGGGCCATTTGGAAGAGTGGGCTGAAAGATGGCAGATGGAGTTTAATGCTGATAAGTGTGAAGTGCTACATCTTGGCAGGATAAATCAAAATAGAACGTACATGGTAAATGGTAGGGAATTGAGGAATGCTGTTGAACAGAGGGATCTAGGAATAACTGTGCATAGTTCCCTGAAGGTGGAATCGCATGTAGATAGGGTGGTAAAGAAAGCTTTTGGTGTGCTGGCCTTTATAAATCAGAGCGTTGAATATAGGAGTAGGGAAGTAATATTTACATTGTACACGGCATTGGTGAGACCAATTCTGGAGTATGGTGTGCAATTTTTGTCGCCTAATTATAGGAAGGATGTCAACAAAATAGAGAGAGTACAGAGGTGGTTTACTAGAATGTTGCCTGGGTTCCAGCAACTAAGTTACAGAGAAAGGTTGAACTAATTGGGTTTTTATTCTTTGGAGCGCAGAAGGTTAAGGGGGGACTTGATTGAGGTTGTTAAAATGATAAAAGGGATAGACAGAGTTGACGTGGATAAGCTTTTCCCATTGAGGGTAGGAAAGATTCAAACAAGAGGGCATGACATGAGAATTAAGGGACAGAAGTTTAGGGGTAATATGAGGGGGAACTTTTTTACTCAGAGAGTGGTGGCTGTGTGGAATGATCTTCCAGCATAAAAGGTGGAGGCAGGATCGATTGTAAGATTTAGAAGTGAAGTGGATAGGTATATGGACGGGAAGGGAATTGAGGGATATGGTCTGATTGCAGGTAGATGGGACTAGGGTAAAATAAATGTTCGGCACGGACTGGAAGGGCCGAGAAGGCTTGTTTCCGTGCTGTAATTGTTATATGGTTATACAGTCATAACATAGATGTAAAACGTGCTGATGCTGTTTAAATGAAACAATAATATTTCCATGTCTCACCCACGTGGAAAATATAACCAGAACATAAATAGAGTTAACAAATACTCCTGGTTCAGCAATGGGTCATTACAGATGTTTGGAGATTCGTTCGATGGACCATGCTCTAGCCATAACAATGCGACCCAGCAGAACATAAATACCCTTGCTGCTGATGTTGTAGCAGCCCTGGTGGAATGAGATCTGGAAACAGAATCCATTAGTACATAAAACAACTCAGTTTTTCTCATCTGGAATGGCCTGAAAAATAAGTTCTCCCAAATTACTTGTGACTAACAACATTGCTAGTCCAGAACACCAAGGCTCTTGATGACCTTGACATATTGTTGCATATATGTGTGCTTACCTTAACAAAGGTCCCCTGGTTTGCCTGTGACTATTTTGAGACCTACCCCCTTCTGGTTTGCTCAAGAATTTATAACATAATATTATATATTACAATTTACAGATGTTATCATCCTGTATAATCACAATTATTTAGAGACTGAACCTGCTGCACTAAACCAGCGCCAGAAGGATGACTATCTAATAAACTCCAGCCAAATTTAAGGATATAGCTGCAGCCTCCTGGTGAAATAGTGTTCACAAATGTCAACATCGCATATGGCATTATACTGCGATGTTGAAGATATCCTACCCCTTGATAACCGGTGTGGACCAGACAGAGAGAATCTTGTTTGCTACAGCCAACTTAATGCGGAAGCTCATTGACCCAATTAATGGCCAGAAAAGAAAATTCTGCGCTTTGGTGCTATGCAAACACTTTGAACACATGGAAGGATAGATGTAACAACCCAAATCTTAGGGCAGTTTGTTAAACCTGCAGAACATAATTTGAGTTTATCATGCAACATCAGATTTCCGAAGCCTCAGGCTGTACAAGCAAAACTACATTTAAAATAACCAATAAGGTTATATTATTATTCGCAACAAATTAGGAATCAATTTGCATTATCACACAATAGGAACTTAAAGCTTCTTAATGATATATATATAAATCAGTTTAAGACCGCTGGAATGGTTACATAATCTTGAGATATATATATATAAAAAATGGGACACCTAAAATATATGTGTATATTTTAGGTTTCCCATTTAACCAGAATTTCATAATACAGTGCGATTCAACACCAACTCTGTGTTGCCATTACCCACACTTGATAATTCTCCTGTGGCAACAAGATTATGTAACTATTCCAGCGGTCTTAAACTGATTGCACCCTCTTGACTAACATATGCCATCATTACAATGCATCAACCTGAACCCGAGCATGACAATATGCATATTTGTCCAATCACTCTATAACCCATACAATGCCCGTAGAGTCAATTGATAGTTGATACTAATAACAGACATTTTTTGGCAAGTCTTGCAAATCTGTTCCATCTCCAAACTCGAGATGATATTTGAGCTACTTGGTAACTACCTTAAACAGCAACTGTGGCCCGATTTCCGAACCAGTCTTGCAAGACAATCTTCGTCCTTATACTGAACCTGCCCAATTCTAACCTGCTTGAAAAGCTAAAATTGTACATTTTACATTTACCATTCAAAGTAGCTGATAATGTCTCAATCATTTTTAATGTATAACTAAGTATACACCTTACCAAACTGTAAGTGGTCCCTTAATTGTTGAGTAGCACAGGTACAGTGTGTGGAACTCTGGCCAGCATTCATGCTGCCAGCAACTTCAGTGAACCGCTACAGCCAATAAAGACATGGGATGCATTGTCGCCGAAACTATGAAACCTTGCTCGTTCCAACAGCTTGTTCTTCGCCCTCCAGGTTTCACCTATGGAAAAGTCTTACTTGAATAGAAGATTCGGCAGCCAACTGTAATGTCCCATGAGAGCGGTGTTCATGCATATGTGTTTGGGATGGTAACTTTCTTGCTAGGAATAGATCTCTGGCACATGCCCCGATCCCTTGGTCATGCTCTATGGCTATACCCTCAGACTCGGCGTTAAACTATACCAATCCCACATGCTCTCCTCTTACATGAGGGAGCCATAAAGCAGGCCTCCTACAAAGCCCTGCTGATACAATATGCCCTTTTAGGGCATATTGGCACTAATTTGCAATATAATGAAAGATTTACCTAGCAACTACTGGAGCAGTAATGAACACTGTTTGTCCATCATCGTGACTTTATTAATTTCAGCTGGTGTTAACAATGACCTAGATGGCACTTAATAATTAACCATTTAACAAAATAACTGCTGCTCTACTTACACAGCTGAATTGCATCTATACAATTAGCAATTAGTAAAATGACTAGAACTGTTTTGTAACAACAATGGTTACCAAAGTCTATTGACTGCAATCTGTTGCCCAGGCCGGCATAATGGCCAATTGAATACCTAAACGCAAATCCCAACATCTATTTGATAGGAACTTAATCTAACTGGATAGAGGAGCCCAATTTCTCAAATATAGTTTGAGACTTAACAGTGGATTTTAGCACATATATAACCAGCGTTTTTTAAACTGTGAATAGTTTTCTTTTAATGCTTTTTGTCATCATTCTGTTATATTGCCATCGTAACAATGCCTCTCATCCCCCATGATCACTGTAAATGGGAATACCCTACTAAACTGCTATTCCCATAAAGCAGCCCTAACAAGGTACCGCTGGCACCCGTGAAGCAGCACTGAGCAAAGGTGCTGCTGGCATAACCTCTCCAATAGGCTAG
Organism: Raja brachyura; assembly: GCA_963514005.1. The sequence goes on along the minus strand of OY740786.1, from coordinate 49,641,409 downwards.
CCTACCATAACTTGCTATTCCCCTGGAGCAGTCCCGAGCAAAGGTACTGCTGGCACCGCCTCTGCAATAGGCTTGCCTGCCATAGTTTGGCATCACCATGAGCAGCCCTGAGCAAAGGTGCTGCTGGCACAGCCTCTCCAATAGGCTAGCCTGCCATAGCTTGGCATCCCCATGAGCAGTCCTAAACAAATGTACTGCTGGCACTGCCTTTCCCATAGGCTGGCACTGCCATAACTTGGCATTCCCATGAAGCAGCCCTACCCAAAGGTGCTGCTGGCACAGCCTCTCCAATAGGCTGACACTGCCAAAATTTTACTGCTGACCCAACTTCTGCTGAAGAAGTGTCTCTAAATTAATTCCCCGAGGTGAAACCTCCCAACTTTCCTAATTGTACTGACTATTTCTGTCAGTTGTCCCCATATCCTGGGGATTATTGTAGTTTGGGAACCCCATAGGTGAATTTCCCCTCCCCGGGAATCCATATAAATATATAATATATATGTGCCCGCGGTACCCTCCTGGCACCCAGGCTAATCATTTATGTGAGTTAACCCCATTTCCTGGGGACTACTGCAGTCTGGGAACCACATATACTTGGGTTTCCCCTGCACCGGGAACCCAGCCTACCCATTTAGGTTTGTTTTAACCCCATGTGCTGGGGACTACTGCGATGTAAAACCGCACATACCCCTCCACTGGGAAACTAGGCTGACCGTTCAGGTCCGTTAAGCTCCATCCCCTAGGGATTACTGCGGTCTAGAACCGCACTATTCTCGGGTATCCCCTCCCCAGGACCGCAACGTGTGGATTCACTGACCGCGTTATCAGTGACTCCGATCGCGAACCCGACATTCCCAGCTCTCTGCTTCCGCGCTTGGACCAGGGTTTTCCCCCAAAGCCCTAGGCTGGTTCACTCGTCGGCCATCACAAACATCCCGCAAAAACCCCGGAGGTTTCTGCAGGAGACCTAGAACAGGTAAGGAATAGCACTTACCTGAAGTTTTAGACTTACCATTGGAGGAGCTGCATTGCTCCACAGTCAGCTGCATGAAATGACGCACGAACGGCTGTACAGGGTTCTTCACGTAGTCACTCACATGACTCTGAAGTAAAATTGCCTCCTTGATGCAGGTATGAAAGAGGACTCAGCAGCTAGTCTTTACTCCAGTCTTTCCATCACCTTTGGAAAATTGTATTGTGCTGTTTATCACCATGAGGATCAAAGTTGTGGCAATTAAAATCAAAGAAGTCCTTATGAGACTGTGAAACAAGAATAAAAGTGTTAGAGACATCAGCCAAACCTTAGGCTTACCATAATCAATGTTTGTAACATCATTAAGAAGGAGAGCACTGGTGAGCTTACTAATCGCAAAGGGACTGGCATGATAAGGAAGACCTCCACAGCTGATGACAGAACAATTCTCTCTATAATAAAGAAAAATCCCCAAACACCTGTACGACAGATCATAACACTGTTCGGGAGTCAGGTGTGGATTTCTCAATGAAAACTGTCTGCAGAAGACTTCATGAACAGAAATACAGAGGCTACACTGCAAGATGCAAACCACTGGTTAACTGCAAATATAGGATGGCCAGGTTACAGTTTGCTAAGAAGTACTTAAAAGAGCAACCACAGTTCTGGAAAAAGATCTTGTGGACAGATGAGATGAAGATGAACTTATATCAGAATGATGGCAAGAGGAAAGTATGGAGGAGGGAAGGACCTGCCCAAGATCCAAAGCATGCCACCTTATCTGTGAAACACAGTGGTGGGGGGGTTATGTCCTGGGGCAAGTATGGCTGCTGAAGGTACTGGCTACATTATCTTCATTGATGATACAACTGCTGATGGTAGCAACATAATTAATTCTGAAGTGTATATAGACATCCTATCTGCTCAAGTTCAAACAAATGCCTCAAAAGTCATTGGCCGGCAGTTGATTCTACAGAAAGGCCTTGATCCCAAACATACTGCAAAAGCAACAAAGGAGTTTTTCAAAGTTAACAAATGGTAATTTCTTGAGTGGCTAAGTCAATCACCCAATCTGAATCCAATTGAACATGCCTTTTATATGCTGAACGGAAAACTAAAGGGGGATAGCCCCAAAACAAGCATAAGCTAAAAATGGCTGTAATACAGGCCTGGCAGGACATCACCAGAGAAGACACCCAGCAACTGGTGATGTCCATGAATCGCAGACTTCAAGCATGCAAAGGATATGCAACAATATATAGTAAACATGACTACTTTCATTTACATGACATTGCTGTGTCCCAAACATTATGGTGCCCTGAAATGAGGGGGATTATGTATAAACACTGCTGTAATTTATACATGGTGAAATCAAAATGTATAAAAATGGCCTTTATTAAAATCTGATAAAATCTGACAATGTGCACTTTAACCACATGTGATTTTTTTTCTATTACAAATCTCAAATTGTGGAGTACAGAGGCAAATAAATAAGTGATGGATCTTTGTCCCAAACATTATGGAGGGCACTGGGTAATGGAGAAATGGTTCCACAGGAGGTATTAAACAGTGTATTAAGGAGGTAATTACAGATCTTATGAAATCAATAGTAGGAACATAATACTCAAATTCTTGAGCATATCCTGACATGCTTGTAATAAAACTTCATCTACCACCTTTCTTTGTAATACCAATGAATTAAAATATACCAAACTCAGTTTTTAAATATTTTATTCTTCTTCTTTACGTGTCCATCTTATTACAAATGTTGACATCACTGTCAGCAAGCTTCCTGTGACAATCAGTGGAAGCCATCAATTGTTACAATAGATGATGGTGGTGGCAGAATTAGCTCGGGATATTTCCAGTTTCCAGCCCCGCGACATGGATGCTTCTGCAATGGGGCCAATATTTTATTGACCTGGTCTGAATGCTTATTTTAGGAGCGAGAGAGAGCTGGATTCCATGTCCTGTATATAAAGTAGTAAAACGTGTGCTAGTTCTAGTTTTGTTATCCGCTTTGCTCCGAATTCCACTTCACGATGAATAGTTTAACTCTATCCAAAGATGTAGCTCCTTTTGTCGAATTGGTTTACTCCTCCATCTTTCATATTTAAATAAATATGATTAACCAAACAACTGCAGACTTATTGAATAAATATTTAATTTAATGAGGGTAAAACTTTGTGAGGGAAAATAATTGTGTTCTAACAATAAAATTGCATCAAGGATACATTTAGACAATAAATGACATTTTATCAGAAATGGTACTAAAAATAAAAAATCCTCAAACCACTTAGCAAGTTAGGCAATATCTGTGGAAAGGGAAAGATCCCTCATTTCAGAAAATAGACTAGTGTTGAAGCTGGAAAAACTGCCATTGCTCTCCTTTGAATAAAGCCTTAAAACAAAAAATTCGAAATATAGGTGAATGTTCATAATAATGATCTTTTATCTTAAGAGTAAATACGAAAGTAATCCTACATCAGAAGAATTGGCAAGCAGACCACAATCTGAAGCTAAATAGTCAAAGTGAAAAATATAATTTTCTTTTAACATTTGATAATTATTATCTTGAATGCACCATTGAAAGGGGGGTGGGAGCAAAATGAATAACTGTTTTCAATGAATTATTAGATATATACATCAAAAGGGGGAAATATGCTGTGCAGAGAAATGTAGAAGTGTGATGGACTGAGACTAATTGGACTGGGTCTGTGACCTGTCAAGCTGTTTGAGTGTTGTACAATAATAATTAGTCAAAAGCCTGTCCATATTTCTCAACAATGGAAAAATAATATTTTTTGTCTCAATTGTAAATTAGTTTTTTTTACATCTTAATAGACTGCTAAATATTATATAGTTGATTTAAAAAAAAATCATTTGAAATGTGTTTTCAAATTGTAGGAAAGAGACAATTTGTTTAAAATGTTAAATCAAACTAGACATATTGAATACATTCCATCAGGCTATTATCAAAAATGTAACTTAGGTGAATGAAATGCACTCAAATTTTGAATGCATGACATAATATTATTGCAAACAAGTTCCACAAAAGCTGTATTATTAAATCACTTCCTCTTCTTGGTTATTGAACAAATGAAATACACCCCACATGTATTGTAATTAGTTCCAGAGCTTTTAACTTATGTAATCAATATGGCTGAAGCCAAATCTCATTACAAATCTACCCTTTTGACATATCCATATATGGTATCTTGAAATAGATGTAGTGTCAAAAAGGTCAGCATTTGCAAAGCCAGTCTCGGAGACTGGATAAGATTCCTCCAAAGACTACAGTAGGTACAATAAAACAACATTTTCCTTCTCAGATCTTTCTTTCCCTTGTTCATTCAGACCTAGTCATAACTTCTTGGAAAATGAATGACCTATGGATGCAATAGCTGAAGTTCTAAGGGCAGTAACCAACCTACTTTCTCCATCTCATCTACTTGTAGGAATTGGCTCAGATCCAGGTTGTTGTGATATGTAGGTGGTATAGAGGGATGGAGAACTGATTTAATGGTTCTCATTGCACAGAAACAAAGCTTGCTGCAAGCCAGTCACATATCAAGTAGAGAGAACATGACATATATAAATTTATATCTTGAAAGGTGTAACAGCCTTTAATTAGATTATGAATGATTCTATTGTTCAATAATAAATCGGAATCTAGTGATTTATTTTCTGTTCCTTTTTGCTCAAGGGAAAGTTTGATGGACATTTGTTTTATGGATTAACATCTTATGATTGAATTGGATCTGATATTGCATCATATTAGCCAGAAAGTCCTAATATAAATCTAATTAAACTATAAATTATATAGGATTCAACATATGATAACTTTAACAGGAAGTTAATAAAAATACCCTTAATATTAGCATTACAACACTATAAAGTCATAAAGATATTAAAAAATTAAATTAAACGTAGGTTTGTTTTAATTAACACCGCCAGTAGGGAAAAGATTCATAACTCGGCAGTATAATGACTCTTTTATACATATTAACAACATTCATTAATGGTTAGTTCTTCTACAAGTAATAAATAATGCCTACAAAGTTTTAATTTCATGTTTTATTACAAATATAAATTGACAAATTAGACCTATGCTTGAGATAAGATGTAAAAATTGGGAACAATCTATCCTATATTTCTCCTATAATTGTATGTTTTGTATTGTAATGAATATGCTTTTTATTAATCATTTGTCTGCTTTTATTAACATTACTTTATTAATTTAACATGCGTTTATGTTATAAAAGCAGCTTCAATTGTTCTTAGAAAAAGGACAGTGGCCTGTGATCTCTGATAAAGTGACTCGGACATAAAAATTCAAGTGCTGTCAGACACATGTACCCTCCCCTACATTGTCATCGCCCTTTCCTACCCTTTTCTTGATGAGTGCAAGGGCTGTAGACAGACAGGCAGAGAAATGTTAACATTAACACAATGCTTCAACTGATGTGCAACAAAACTTTATCAAAATCTCAGAACTATTTGGCCATCTCGATATTTCTAATCCCTGTGTCTAATGCTTTCCCCAATCTCTTTGTTTTTCTGACAGAACCCACTCTCATTGACACCTCCCCCCAATCTAATCTCCCTGACACAGCCCAACTTTCCACTCAATCAACTCCCTCTATGCGGAACCAGTGTTCTTCTGGGCCTCTCCAATTCAAGTCAAGAGTGTTTTAATGTTACATCACCTACACCTTCTTCCCATTGGCAGGAGTGAAATGGAAGTGTGGCCAGGGTGGTGTGGGTCTCTGACAATGCTGGCTGCCTTTTTAAGGCAGTCTTTTTGAGGCAACATTTCCTGATGAGCACTTTGATGGTGGGGACGTCTGGTTTCACCAATGTTCAGCAGTGTTCACCACTTTTTGCAATCTTCTTCATTCTTGGGCTTTTGAGTTGCTGAACCTGGTCATGAAGCAACCAGTCAATATGCTCTCTACTGTACACCTACAGCAGTTTAGGAGGGCATTTGTCAACATACCAGATGTCCTCAGTCTGCTGGGGCAGTAAAAGCATAGTTGGGCTTTTTTATGAAAATTCATCCTCCAGTATTACTAAATCTGCCTTACTAATGACTGATGTTTTACCTAGTCTCACTGTACCTTAATTGGTACACATGACATTAAAATACCCTTTGAACCCTTTGGATCTTCAATTTGTGCATTCTCCTCCAAGGCCATCTCCTTCTCTGCAGTTATCTCTCTGCCTCTCTACCACCCACGACCACAAATAGAATCAGGTAACCCACATCACCTTTGTCCCGTCCATCTCCTCCTAGCTACCTTAGACCTCTCAGACATGCTATTCCTTTTTCTGCTAAACACACTCCCCACTGGAATCTCACCCATTCTTCACCCTCCCTTTCCTCTGTAGTTTTCATCTGCCACCATCCCTAATTCAGTTCCAATCTTTACTTATCAGATTCCAGAAGCTGTAACCTTTTGTTCGCTGCCTAACACCAAAGATACTCCTCTAGTATCTTTGCTTAACACTGCCCAGCCACTGTGACAACCTCCACACTTCCTTCAATGGTTTCTTTATTATTACATGTAGCAAGTAAGAGTGAAATACATGTTTTGCTTGGAGATCACCATACATAAGCACCATCCCCCAGTTAGTACAGAATATACAGAACAGCCCGCTGAGTCTCTATGCAAGAAGCACCATTTTGGCATTTCACCATTTTACCATCCCAGCTGCTGCTGGCCACAAAGGCTCACTGCGGCCATCACCTCCATTCCGGTCTATCGTCCCCATACTTGCAAGGCCCTCTTCAGCCCTTGTTCCCTGAAGGGCATCTCCCTCAGCTGACCTTGAGGGTGCTGAAGATAAGGCACCCCAGTTCTTCGCACCGGGCCCATTGTCCAGTGTAAACCGCCATCATGGACTCCCTATACCTCCTTTACAGTTCCTGGATTTTGGGGATAAGCAGGGGCTGGAATTTGTGGCTTCCCTTTCGGGCAGAATTCTGGTTCCATGGCGGGCTGGCCAGGCCTGCTGTTGAGATACGGCCTCGGCTCATCAAAAGACCTTTGTGCTGCACGCGCTTCACCGGGAAGCCTTCTCTCTCTCTTACTGGCCCTTCGTTCCAGCAACTTTCGATGTCTCTCTCCACCATCTGATTCCCGGTCTTCGGGGCGAGCAGGAGAAGAGTCCCGGATCCACTCCAGGCGGTTTCTCTGGATCTGCGGTAGGTGAGCCTGGCCAGCCGGGTGAGCCATTGACATCTTTCCAGCCTTATAGAGGAACGTTTAAGCTAAAGGTGACTTTGTCTTTTAAATTAGATTACAACAAATCACCAAGATTTTATTGATATCTTTCCAGCCTTACAGAGGGACATTTAAGCTATATGGACTTGGTGCTATTTGAATTAAATCATAAATAGCCCCCCCATCAGAAATCAAAGCCGCTATCACTCAAACCTACATTATACTGCTTAATAGAGCACTGAGACACCCCACATTGTGTTTCTCTAATCAATTTGCCTGTTGCCATTACGTGAAGGTTTGTTTTTGCACATCTCATTAGAGTCAAAGGAAAGAGGTGATCTTTGTTGACAAACTTCAATGCCCAGGATGCAGTGATATGATAGACTGTGTGGTAACCTTTTGAAGGCCTTTCATTACCTTTTCAGTTCAGTGGCAGCAGAGGAATTGTGATCTGGATAAAAAGATGGGTTCACAGTTTTATAGAGATTAAGATAGCAGTAGTTATGAAGGAGAAATACTGCAGTGAAACTTCCTGCACTGAATAAGGTCATCTGGTTTATGAGGTGCTAGACATCTCTTAGACCTGCATATTAATTCCACTAACAGTATCAGTAAATTATGTAATTTTTTTGATGATGACAACTGCAATGAATTTTCAAATGAGCCATGGGTCAATTAGATGCAAACCCACTAATAGTATTAATTAAAATTCAAAATTCAATTCAAACCTTTTTTTCTGAAATGATCTACATTTTCTTTCCGGTTTGACATCCCTTTCCTTATCCAGGACTTGGAATATAGTTAGAAATTCATCCTATTACCTGCAATATTGTAGCAATTGCTTATCAAATGCTGTTTCTGAAATATGATCATATTGTAAAGAGAGTCAAGTATGTTCAATTGTCATATGCACTAGGACTGCTGTAATGAAATTCTTTCTTGCTGAAGCTTTACGGGCATATTAAATGCAACAACACTCAAATAAATTATCAGTTTTTAATCAGTTATTCGAGATGAATCAAATAATGATAGTCCAAACCATGTAGTGCACATGTAGTAGTGCAAAGTCCATAGTAGTTTGGAGCTGAGGTGGGGTTGAGGTTACATTTATTCAGGGTAGTTCATGTCCGATGGTTGTTGGCAAGAAGCTTATCTTGAATTTGGAGGTAACAGTTCGCAAGCTTCTGTACATTCTTCCCAATGGTACTAGTGAAAAATAACATGGACAGGGTGGTGTGCATCTTTCCAGAGATCAGCGACCTTCATGAGGCAGCACTTCCTGCAAACCCTTCAAGGGAGTAAAGGTCAATACCTATGATGGACCAATGTCAACAACTTTCTACAGCCTCCTTTTTTCTTCAGTGTTCAAATTACTGTACGAGGCCTGATGTGACCAGTCAATATGCTCTCCATTGTACTGTAAATCTATAAAAGATCGATAGTGTATTCACCAATGTGCTGAATCCTCCAATTCCATGGAAGTAGAGATGGTGGTGAGATTTCTTTATGTGCATCAAAACACAATTTTTACACATAAGATTGGGACTTGATATTTTGATCCAACATTTTGAATTATCAGAGTGACTCCAAGGGAAAACATGAACGAGTGATTTAGGAACCCTCAGCAAAATGCTTGATCCTTTAAAACCAAAATGATGAATAGCATGAGTATACCAAGTATATAGATAATAGGTGCAGGAGTAGGCCATTTGGCCCTTTGAGCCAGCACTGCACATTCTGTCATATAATCTGTCATCCAGAAGAAACAAAAAATACTAAGATACACATTCTGCAGAATTACAAAATATTAATCTTTGCGATTTGGCCAAATAATCAACGATAAAATAGAAACACAAGAGTTAAAAATGGCTTATTTCAAATAACAAGAGTCCTGTATTAATAACTATTTTACAGACTCAAGTTAAGCCTTGCAGATAGCACTTATGTATGCAGAATATCATGGAAAACACCCCGCAATCAATACTAAAGCACTTTTTGGATACTAGGTGAAATAAATCATTCTGATAATGTGTCAAGATCCTGTTTTTAAAAGCTGAATCCTTGCTAACTGTGCCAACAATACACTGAAATTGTACAAAATCTAAACTTTTAAGCATGTTTTGTTATAACATTATGTTCATTTTTCAAGGAGAAACACTTTATTCAATGTTAATCAGATCTAGTTTAATTTATAACAAAACTGCTGAAAAAATGCACTTGAAAAAATGCATAGCAGCCAAATCCATCCATCCTTCCTGTTGGGAAAGAAAGATAACATTTAACGAAATGTTCAGCAGGAATTGCTGATTTCACAAAGATGATAGATAAAGAATAATGGGGAATTTTGCCTGGAGGTTTATCTACAGTCAATAGAGCTAAATGCACTATTTTTTAACCAATGTCAGGATATTGCACAAAGCCTACTAATTCATTTTGCTGAAGTTATATATTATTATATGTGTATATGGCATTAAAGATAACTTGTTTCCACTGTGGGTTCAGAGGTGGCAAATGAGGCCATTGTGAAAATTGCAGACTCCTCCATAGATAATACAGACGTTGATCAATGGGGAAGGAGGACAGATAGATCGCGAGGTAATCACTCCTCTTGCTGTTTGGCAGGCTTTAGTGTTATCCCAAATGCATGGACTAAAAACTCCTCATACCATCCTGAAAACACATTCTTCACTTTGAGGTATCGTGCCCAAGAAGCTCCCATGAATTTGTGATTATATTGCATGTCTTGAAGTAAGCTTTGTCACATTTATTTTGAGTAATTTTGTCCATCCAGCTGATAACCTCCTCTCATGATAGTTTAAAATAGAGGTTCATGAGTCTGCTGACAGTCCGACATAGCTGAATGAGCATAACTACAGCCTCAGTGCTTAAGATAATGGCCTAGTGGAGGGCACCAACATTGATTCACTGATCCTTCCAGTGAATTTGGAAGATTTTGTGACATCAGTTTCCATCGTACTTTTCCAGTGGTTAAAATGTCTGTGAAAGTAGCCTTGGTCTGAGAAGCATACAGAAGAGAAGGGATCACAACTACTACATCTTTTTTATTTTATCAACCTGCTGATGGATTGAAGGTGATGGCAAATATCTACATAATTAAAAGTCTCATCTTCACCACTTCCTGTCTGCTCTGTATATTTTGGAAAAAACACTACCCTGTATCGCTGTAATTTTTGGCCATCTTACTCACAGTCCTCCTCCGCTGAGCCAGCCCTGAGGATTTTTCCCATCAATAAAAAATAAAAAAGTTATGAGTGGTTAAAAAACCTTGAGATCAGCTGATTGGTCCTCTCACCTGTCAATCACCATGATGCAGGCAACACCCCTTCCAAGGGGGGGCAGGACAATAAAACCCTGGATGCCTGGCTGCGAGTCAGTCACCCTACAAGATCGCGAGGAAACGCCATGACTTTCATTCTAAGCCGCGAATCAACTGAACTGCGAGTCTGCAATGTACTTGCAATAAATGATTTGTTAGCCCTTAATGACAATGCCGTGAGTTGTTTGGCCTGCTACCCTGCCTGTGCTTGAAAATGCAATGCTTTATTAGGTCCGACTGTGTTTGGAAGGAATAAATGCTTTATTAGGTCAGACTGTGTTTAGTTCAAAAGTCCCGCTCATTTCGTGACTTCCGCTTAGTGGACAGGTCGCGCTGATTGCGTAATTTCTGGTGAGTGCAGAGGTTGCGCTGATTGCGGAAGTGCCACTGACTGCAGAAGCACCACAGTGGAGAGGCCGTGCTCAGCCATGTGAGTAAATTTAAGAAAGATTACTGTCATATTTATGGTGTGTGAGTGTGTATGTGAGTGTGAGTGTATATGTGTGTGTGTGTGTGTGTGTGTGTGTGTGTGTGTGTGTGTGTGTGTGTGTATATATATATATATGTGTGTGAGTCTGTGTGCGAGTGTGCGTGAGTTCTTGTGTGTGCGCGAGTCTGTGTGAGTGTATGTGAGTGTGTGTGTGTGGTTGAGCGTGTGTGAGAGAGTGTGTGTGTGTGTTTTGGAATTGGTGGAGTGGTGGAAGTGCCGCTGACTGTGGAAGCCCCACAGTGGAGAGGCCGCGCTTAGCCGTGTGGTAGATTCAAGAAAGTTTACTGCCCTATATATGGTGTGTTAGATTGTGTGTGTGTGTGTGTGTGTGTGTGTGTGTGTGTGTGTGTGTGTGTGTGTGTGTGTGTGTGTGTGTGTGTGTGTGTTTGCGCGCGTGTGGTGGTGTGTGTGCGCGCGTGTGCATGCGTGTGTGCATGCGTGTGTGCATATTGGAATTTGTGGAGAGGTGGAATATTGTGTTGGGGGCCAGGCTTCCTGTGTGAAGCTGGGACCCAACGGGTCGCACTTATTCTTGTCATAATCAAAATGTGCCTTCTTTAAGAGGCAGCTTTTGGGATACGGTAGTGCTCCACATTTTCTAGGGTTCCTATCTAAGCCTTTATTGCCAGAAGCTAATGCGGTGCAGCAGGTAGCGGACTATGGTCTTGTTTGAGCGCAAAGCCCATTATATGCTTGGCCCTACTCCACGCAATTTTACTGGACAGCATCTTAAGCACTACCAGCAAAATCTGAGGTAAAATCTCAAAGTATTTATATTAGACAAAAATAACAGTAATAAAATGACAAGACTTTGCATTAAAAAGTCATCATGTCAATGACATTTTGGGACATTTGTAATTATTACAATTTAAATGTGCCTTTCTTAAATGGAGAAATATCACAATAAGGAACTGAAGAGGTACAATATTCCTGGAGGAATGGATGTAGTCACCACATTCCCAATTACTCAAGTTATAAAATGTACTTGCCTAACACATAGGAATGTAGCATGCTAGCTTAGAGACCAAGGGTGACGGTATAGAGGTGTTCTGTGATGGCACCTGAAATTATGAAGGAAAAGGTTTAGAATATACCAGTTTTAAGACTCATTGATTGAAAGATAGTGGGAGATCACAGCTACAACCTTTCCCCCAGGATAGGACACAAAATAAGATATAAATACTTAAGCTAAACATAATGCTATGTCAGAGTATAAAACTGAGATCGACCGATTAACCAAATGGTGCCAGCACAACAACCTGGCCCTCAACATCAGTAAAACCAATGAACTGATTGTGGACTTTGGAAGAGGAAGGACGAGGACCCACCATCAACAGGATGATGGTGGAGAGAGTCAAAAACTTCAAATTCCTGGGCGTGCAAATTTTCAAAGATCTTTCCTGGACCCAACACACTGATGCAATTATAAGTAAAGCACATCAATGCCTCTACTTCTTTGACATGCCTAAGGAGATTAGGTATGTCAAAGAGGATTTTCTTAAACTTTTATATGTGCACATTAGAGAGCATATTAACTGTTTGCATCATGGCCTGGTTCAGCAACTTGAAAGCCCTGGAGCAGAAAAGACTGCAAAAAGTTATGTACACTACCCAGTCCATCTTCTGCTCTGAAGTCCCCATCATCGAAGGGATTTATCGGAGTCACTGCCTAAAAAAGGCAGCCAGCATCATCAGGGACCCATACCATCCTGGCTACACACTCATTTCACCCCTGCCATTGGGAAGAAGGTACAGGAGCCTGAAAACTGTAATGTCCAGGTTCAGGAACAGCTTCTTCCCTACAGCCATCAGGCTATTAAAAACGACAACCTTAAATAAGCTCTGAACTACAATAGACTTTTATTATTATTATTATGTTTTTTCTGCTGCTGAAACCCATTTCCTACATACCTTGGGGTGAAACTAGATCGGCAGCTGATCTACAAGCAACACCTTGAAGCTCTCCGTGCTAAAGTCTCGGCGCGGAAAAACTTCATGCGTTGCTTGGCTGGATTGTCATGGGGCGCCAGAACATCTACTCTCCGAACCGGAGCTTTTGCACTTGTGTACAGTGCCGCTGAGTACGCTGCCCCAGCATGGTGCCACAGCGCTCATACTAGCAAGCTAGACGCCATCCTCAACGACACCTTGCGGATCATCACCAGCTGCCTACACCCTACTCCGATGGATCTTATGCAGTGCTCACAGGCATTGCACCCGCCAAGCTTCAGAGAGTACTTCACTCATAGGCTGGTGTGCAAGGCCCCATCAGATGCCAAACATCCTTTGCACACCTCGTCCAGGACTCGCAGCAACTTGGACCTCAACGCTTGTCAACTTGCAACCCCTTCTCCCGTCACGCAGCGACTATCTGTGGCTCCGGTTTCAACACACTAGGAGCATGGGGAACCAGCTGGGAACAGACTTCGCGACCTCTGCAATTCTCCGTTGCACTGAACACCACAGGCCCACCTGGCTCGGACCTGCCCCGCAAAGAGTGGGTCGCCCTGAACCAGCTCCATACAGGGGTCGGCCGGTTCAACGCCAACATGCATCGCTGGGGGCTAAGTTCATCAGCAGCCTGCATGTGTGGAGCAGACCAGCAAACATTGCATCATATAATTTTCTTATCATTAGAGCACACCCCACCACCCAGATGATCACCTTTGTGCAGCTGCCAAGAATCAAAGCAGCCAGGAATCAGTCGGGAATCCTTGCGACTGCAAAGGACTGGCAGCTCTCGGTAGACCTGGTGAAACAGCTGACGTTCCCACAGCACATTGCCACGTCCACCCTGAGGCCAAATATCCTCCTGGTCTCAGAGGCGACCAAAAACATCGTCTTGTTGGAACTGACAGTGCCATGGGAGGACCATCTGGAGGCCTCCCACGAGAGGAAGTTGACCAAGTATGAAGAGCTGGTCATAGACTGCCGTAAGCAGGGCTGGAAGGCAAGGTGTATGCCCATTATGGTTGGCTGCAGAGGTTTTGTAGGGCAATCGTTCTACAAAGCCTTGAGTGCACTGGTCATCAACAGAGTGGCGAGGTGAAGAGCCATCAAGAATACCACAGAGGCAGCGGAGAAGGCCTTGCGATGGCTCTGGATCAGAAGAGAAGGTCCATGGGGAGGTCAACCACAGCTGGGTCGCCTGGTCGAGGGTGGCTGATGTTGAAAGACCTGAAACACCCAATCACCCCAGGTTACATCACTATTGATGTGGTCAATAGATGCATTTATATCAATTTTGACTGCGCTGTCCTCCGCCCCCCCCCCCCAGGTGGAGGGGTAGACCTAACGGCCCTCAACATCAGCACACTGAACTGTCTATCTATCTATCTATCTATCTATCTATCTATCTATATAATGTCAGGAGAAAGGGCCTGTTTCTGCAACATATGGCAATATGATTCTCTGACACATTTAATAGTAAGTTTCAAAACAAATTGTATACATTTTTTTTTCCTTAAAGCAAAGGCATGTTTTAACTTTGTACACATTGTTTAGTGGAATGTATATATGTTTTATCATTTAAGGTACTCATTTTGAGTACCTCAAATATCCCAATCTCCCAATATATCCCAATCTGTCAAAACATCAAATTTTGTTTGATAATCATTGACAGGCCTTGGGAATTACATTACATTAAGTGGACAATTTAAATATTCTTGCTGACCCAATGGTTACAATGTCCATCACACCAGCGCTCTCTGCTACATATTCCTCCAACACTAACGGCATGGTAATAGTAGATGTGCAGTAGAGTTGCTGCATTACAGTGCCAGGGACCCAGGTTTGATTCTGACTACAGGAGCTTGTCTGCTCGGAGTTTGTACATTCTTCCCGTAACCTGCATGGTTTTTCTCCAAAATCTTCCATTTCCTCCAACACTCCAATGGCATACAGGTGTGTAGGTTAATTGGCATGGTATAAATGTATAATGTAGAATTATCTTTAATGTGTGTAGGGTAGTATTAACGTGCGAGGATCATAGGTCGGTGCAGACTCGGTGGGCCGAAGGGCCTATTACTGTAAGCTGTATCTCTAAACCTAAACTGAAAATATTGGCCTTGCTGCATTCCCCTTTCCATCTTCCCCATTTCCATATTCCCATAAGCCACAGAAGGAGGCTATTCAGCATCTCGGTCATGTCAGTTCTCAGAGCATTCACATCATTCCCATCCGTTCAACTTGCTTTCCTGTAATGTATTGTGTTTCAGAGGCCCATTCAACTTCCTCCTGAACAGCCACCTATAGTAGAGACAAATTTACAGCTTTCACCTGGGTTGATAGGAGCTGTGAAGTGGGGTTCGAGGAGTGTTTGATGCTAGGTTAGTATGCTGCCGATTAGGAGATTTGTATTGGGGAATCAGGTTTCCAAGTAGTTGATGGGGTGTTTGGTGACATGTCAGAAAATAATGGCTTGATTTCAAAGGATCAGGATTAGGATGTCACTGAAGATTAACGAGTTTTGACAGGGTGGCATTCAGTTCAGCAGCAGGGGGTGGGTGATGAGAGCAGAGAGATACAGGGGACTTTTACAAGTTGGTTTTCCAGTTCCAGTCAGAGACCTGCTTCTGCAGAATCTCTTTAAAACACCCTGTTGCTGAGGAAGCGGTGCAATTTAATTCCAGTTCCGCAGGGAGTGTTGTTGACAAGTGCACCTCAGAACAATGTGCATGAATTTCCCAGGCAGCAGTCTGAAGAAGCGCTGAGGAATGCAGAATTCATTGCACACCTGGTATGGAAATTATATCTCCAGTACATGTGTGGTTGGAAGCCTTCTCTCAAATTTCTTGGTTGTTTTGTTTGCTTCCTCTAAAACACTGTGGAATAACCAATGGCTATAAAAGTTACTAAACACAAGTGTATATTAACATTGGGGTCAAGTTTTTGCCTACTACCCTGGGTTCTGGAATACTGATCAGGTGAAAGTTGAAACTCCACCACATCTCCAGGGGAATTTAAATTCAAGTGATTAAATAATTCGGGAGAAACAAAATCTCATAACAGTAATGGCGACCATGAAACTGCGAATATCATTAAAAACATTGTTTAAGAATGTCCTTCAGGAAAGGAAGGTAAACACAAAATGCTGGAGTAACTCAGCTGGATAGGCAGCATCTCTGGAGAGAAGGAATGTGTGATGTTTCAGGTCGAGACCCATCTTCAGGAAAGAAACGTTCCTTTCTCACCTTATTTGTAGCCTTATGTGGTCGGAGACCTACATCAATGTGGTTGACTCCTAGCCGTCCTGTGAACTCTTAGTAAATGAGTTAGCTCAATTACAGTTTCGAATGGGCAATAAGTACTAGCTTCACCGATGATGTCAACGTCTGGTGAATAAATTATTTATTGATTTATTGTTTTTATTTGAAAACCTACAATCATTTCAATTAATTTTTTTACAGACAAAAATGCTGGAGTAACTCATCAGGACAGGCAACATCTCTGGATAGAATGAATGGGTGATATTTTGAGAGTGAGACATTTCTTTAGAAGTGTCTCGACACAAAACTTCACCCTTTCCTTCTGTCCAGTGATGTTGCCCGTTACTGAGTTACTCCAGCATTTGGTGTCTATCTTTGGTGTAAACCAGCAACTGCAGTTCTTTCCTAATCAATTAATCTTTTCCTTTGTTCTGCTGATTGTCAGATATCACCACTTGTGTAATCCCTTACTGTGAATTGCCTTTACATGCCTCACTACTCATGCAAAACCTTACTTGACAGGGATAGGGGCTTTCATTGGAACAATAAGCAAAGAGGTTAGCACGTCTTATCTGTGAGGTGTCCAGATAGATTAGAGTTTTGTAAATTCAGCCCTGCAGTGATAGTCTGTGCTGAGTTAATTTATTTTGGCAAGTGTTGATGGGGAGACACAAGAATCAATTCATATCCTCAAGAGGGAAAATCAGCTCAATCGAAAACATTGCTTACCACTAGGCCTCTTCTTGTCACTGAAACCATGGTTTATGGTCCAGCCCTAACATTTCCCTATGCTCCTGCTGGCTTGATCAGTTTCATTCTTATTAAGACACAAATGATTCATAACATGCTCTTACCATGTTAAGACCTCAGGTACAACCACCTTCTCATATAAATACATTGACCTCATTTGACATAATTAGTTATGAGATTTAAATCCTTACCTTTAAATCATCTTGTTCTTAACCATCATTGTTACTATGGCTTTAACCTCCATTTATGACCTTAATTAGCCTCCATTTCTGATCTATATTTTGCTCTTGTTACCCACTCCCTCCATCACACTAGGAACATTTTCTTCACCTCCGATCCATTCTCTGGAACTACATTCTACACACAGCTTATCTCGTCCTTTCCCCCTTTCTCTATGAGCCCACTTTTGCTCTTTTCCAGCCAGCCTTCTCTTTTTCTGTTGTCCACAATTGCTTGTCATCCTCTGGCAAGCAAGGCAGAAATCACAACTTGATTCATGGAGAATACAAGCTCAGAAATACCCTTTACAGAAGTCGCAATGTCCTATTTGCTGAAGCAATTTTCGCTAATCAGTGCTCAATATTATCATCTCGAGAGGCAATGTTTGCACTGGCAGGATTAGAGGTAGTGGAGACATGACAAAGAGCATTGCCATAGGACTGGCATTGGAAATGCATTTTAATTATCCTTGCTGTTATTAGCTCCCAGCAATACAATTGATTAGCTGACAAAAGATTTGGATTTTACTGTATTAGAAGCACACAATAAATAAAGACTCTTGCCCCGAGTTGTGACAACACTTTCATTGGGAAGGCTGCTTCTGATAGTTACATTTGAGATTGTAAAGTTGTAATTGAAGAATTATGTTTAAGAAGGAACTGCAGATTCTGGAAAATCAAAGGTAGACAAAAATGCTGGAGAAAATCAGCAGGTGAGGCAGCATCTATGGAGCGAAGGAAATGGCCAACGTTTCGGGTCAAAACCCTTCTTCAAACTTCTCTTCTGAAGAATTATGTTTGTTATACTGAAATATTTTGAAAAGTTAAATCAATTATAGAGAATAATTAAATTTAGAAAAAAATAATCATTCAATGAAAATGCCAAAATAACTTTTGGTTGAGGAATTATAAATATACACAAAACTCTAGGCACAAGAAATTGCAGATGCTGAACAAACAACAAAATACTTGAGAACTCAGTTGGTCAGGCAGCACTTGTGGAGGAGATGGACAGATGACATTTCGGGTCAGGTCGGACCCCTTCTTCAGATTGATACGAGTAGAGGGGAGAAAGTCGGCAGTTGGATAAAGCTTGGCAAGTGATAAGTGAATACATGTTGGGGGGGGGGGGATGGTTTGAATGACAGAGATAGGTATGTGTGAAGAGGGTTAGGGCATTTGCCAGTCAACACTGCCCCCCCCCCCCCCCCCCCTTCACTCGCTTCTACTTATCATTTTCCAGGCATTGCCCCAAGCCCAACTCTCTTTGTTCAGCTTTCTTCACACCCAATCTAATTTGTCTGAAGAAGGGGCCCCGACCAAAAGCATTGTCCATTTTTTCCACAGCTGTCTGATCTGTTGAGTTCCTCCAGCACTTTGCAAACAAAACACTAAATATTTTATAACACTAAATATTTAGACTATTGACCGCCATCTACTACAAGCCTACTGACTACCGTAGCTATCTTGACTACACTTCTTCACATCCTTTGTCCTGACTGATTCCTGGGATGTCAGGACTTTCATATGAGGAAAGATTGGATAGACTCGGCTTGTACTCGCTGGAATTTAGAAGACTGAGGGGGGATCTTATAGAAACTTACAAAATTCTTAAGGGGTTGGACAAGCTAGATGCTGGAAGATTGTTCCCGATGTTGGGGGAGTCCAGAACAAGGGGTCACAGTCTAAGGATAAGGGGGAATTCCTTTAGGACCGAAATGAGGAAAACATTCTTTACACAGAGAGTCGTGAGTCTCTGGAATTCTCTGCCACAGAAGGTAGTTGGCTATATTTAAGAGGGCGTTAGATGTGGCACTTGTGGCTAGGGGGATCAGGGGGTATGGAGAGAAGGCAGGTACGGGATACTGAGTTGGATGATCAGCCATGATCACATTGAATGGCGGTGCAGGCTCGAAGGGCCGAATGGCCTACTCCTGCACCTATTTTCTATGTTTCTATGTCCTGTAAAGACTCTATCCCCTTCTCCCAATTCCTCTATCTACATCACATCTGCACCCAGGATGAGGTGTTCCATATCAGGGCATCGGAGATGTCTTCATTCTTTTGGAAATGGGAGTTAATAAATGAAACTCTCACTAGGGTTTCCTTGATATACTGCAGCTCTGCCCTTTCTCCCCCTCCCCCCATTTGTAATAAGGACAGAGTCCCCCTTGGCCTCACTTTCCACCCCATCAGTTGTCGCATACAGCATATAATCCTGCAACATTTTCACCACCTTCAACGGGATCACACTATTGGCCACATCTTCCCATCTCCACTCCGTTCTGCTTTCTGCAGAGACCACTCACTCCTAAACTTCCTGGTCAACTTGTCCCTTCCCACCCAAACCACCCCCTCCCCAGGTATTTTCCCCTGCAACCGCAGATGCAACATCTGTCCCTTTACCTCTCCCCTCAACTCCATCCAAGGACCCAAACATTCTTTCATTTGCACCTCCTCCAACCTCATCTACTGTATCCGCTGTTTTGGTGTCAATTTCTCTGCATCGGCGAGACCAAGCGCAGGCTCGGCGATCGTTTCGTTGAACACCTCCGCTCAGTCTGTCTTAACCTACCTGATCTCCCGGTGGCTCAGCACTAAACATTTTGTCATGTTACAACAAATTAATTGTTTATGCAAATTAATTCTGATTGTTCCCCTTGCATGCATGACTTAAAGAGTCTTCATTAATCATAGATAAGGATGAAGCAACGACAAAGCTGGTTTTCCATTTGTGTGGGTTAGATAAATACCAGAGATGCTCATTAAGTCTGCAATGGAACCAGTCCTTTCTGTACGAATATGGACTTTGAGCCCAAGTCTACGACCCAAAATTCCAAATTCTTCTGTTCAATAGACCCTAAGGTTCAGAATCTGGGCATTGAACCAGTTATAGTGTGTTTATTTGCTGGAGTATTCAATGTATTAAATGCCAGTTTAATGGTATACTGACAAGCTATGCACACACATAAAATGGTGCATGCATGGAAGTGGCGAGAAAATGATCAAGAAAAATGCTATCCCAAAACTATTTATATTGGAATTACAATTTTGATTTGTCATAGAGAAAATTGTGAAAATAGCAAGATTTGGGGAAACAAGTAATTGACATCACAGAATTTCATAAATCACAACCTATACATGAAAAATCAGGCTTAACCAAAACATTGTGAGGAAACATACAAGCTCTTCTGTTAGCTACATATTAGCTTTGAAAAAACATTTTACTTTTGGCATTTCCTCTATATTTTTTTTATTGTGAGTTAGAAGTGAGTGAGAGAAGAAATGTGATACCCTGCTTCTAGAAGTTTACTGTTTAATCATAATAGTACCTTATTATCCAAGCATATTTTGCAACATACGAGGAATTTGATTTGCCATACAGTCCTACCAATAAAGACCAACAAGACACCCAAATAAAATTTTAACATGAACATCCACCACAGCGACTCCCCTACATTCTGCACTGTGATGGAAGGCAAAAAAAGTTCAATCTTCTTCCCTACTTTATCTTGCTATTCTCCTAGACCTGGTCATTGTCCGTTGAGCAAGGTTACCTGGTTTACCACTGGAGTTTATATCCTGCTAATACATCAAGCTTTTTTGCTTCTTTTTTGGTTATTTCATAGTGCACTTCCTGCCCCGAGTTCAACATCTTCTATTTCCGACTATTTTTTTCTATTGCTTCCTTTCAGTTCTTCTCCCTTTCAAACTGATGAAAGCCCTTCAAATTACCAGCACTAACAATTATAAATCAACCAAAGATTTTATGAAATACTGCAGAGATGCAAAAATTGTTTAAAATCATGTATGATTTAATTACAATGGATTATACTTGCCGCTTCACCACAGATTTTCCTCAGTATTGTTGCTTTGTGACAACCATACTTTAAGGCTTTTGTTGAAGGAAAAGGAGATGTCAACATTCTGAAGGTCAAATATCAACATGACTGAATATCTGCTCTGATGCTGGTCTTAGCATTGAGTCCAGCAGCAGTGCAGTGACATAGTAAGGTTAGAGATGGTACAGAACATAATACATACAATAGAATGTTTGATATGTATCCTTTAGTTTCATGTTTTTAATTAAGATCAACAGCACAGAAATAGCTTTGTTCATAGTCCTCAATGCCTTGGCAGTTCAAGTCATAGAGTCTTACAGTGTGGAAACAGGCCCTTCAGCTCAACATGCCCACACCAGTGAACATAGTACATGTCTAACTACCTCTCAAACACTCTTTGCCTCAACCATCCATTCAGACAGTATGTTCCAGATTCGTACCACCTTCTGAGTGAAAATATTCTTCCTTTGATTCAATTTAAACTACCACTTCTACTCAACCTGTGACTAGTTTTGTTCTCATCTGCTTTAGGGAAATGTATCCAATGATCTACCTATCTATGCCACTTATAATTTTTTTATACTTCCATCGCATCCTTCTTTGCTTCCTTGACTCTAAGGAAAACAAAATCAGCCTGTCCAATCTAACCTCATAATTCTGAATCACTCTATCTCAGGAAATATCACAGTGAGTCTCCTCTGCACCATATCCAGTACCTGAATTGTGGTGACCAAAAATGCAGACGTACTCCTCAATGTTTCAATAACAAATTCTTAATAATTGTACTATAATCTCGCTATTCTTATATTTTAGGCCCAGGCAAATAAAGACAAATATCCTATATGGCTTTGTCACCACAGCATCCATCTGTGTAACAGCTCAGGTATCATTGGACTTACACACAAAGGCCCTTCAGTTCCACAATACCCCAGAGAGCCCCACCAATCCTTATATATGCTCCATCCTTTTTTGACCTTCCAAAAGTGCATCACTATGCACTTATCAGGATTAAATGTGATCCTCTACCCATTTTATCAACTGATTAATCTAATCCTGCAGCCTATAATATCTCCCTCACTGTCAGCAGTACCACCAAATATTTTCTGGTGCTTTAATGTGCTTTTAATTAAATAGATTATTTTTTAAATCCGCAATTCATAATCTTTCTCCAAAAGTGGTCATTTGTAATTTAGTCGCTCTGCTTTATCAGTTTTTAACTGTCCCCGAGTTGTTGAAGAGTACGTTTGTCTACCTATTGGCATCTGGAGATAGGCAATGCAGATGTGTAGAGGTTGGATGATGTGAATCCAGATCTCCGCAGCTCTCCATTTCTCCTGAGAATGTCATTCAAGCCGATTCATATTTCACCAAATGCAAGTTCTGTCCTGAAGAGACGCAATTGGGAAAATAATCAGAACATTTATTTTTACATTTTGTTTTCTAGAATCACTTTTTTTTTTTTAATCAGTTTTTAAAATGTACTCTGTAATGCTCTTGAAGCTTGGTTTCTAAACCATATTTTAATTCTGGATATACCTTCCAATAGAGGACATTTCCTTCAGTTCATCTTGTATCCAGGGAGTTGTTAGTGAATGAGGCCTGTTCATATTGTAAGTTTGTGTATAGCTAATGACATTTGCAGAAATCTTAGCAAGTTATAGCTGTTATTTCAAGGTGTAAAGATTCCGCCACTTGGCTGATTTATAGCTTTGTCTTTTCACATAAACCTCAAGGACAAGATGGGGCGCAACTGAAACTGTGGAGTGTTTAACCTGCACATAATAAAAATACATTGAAGTCTGTTTTTACATTTTTTTGAGTTTTACTTTGTGCTTCTTTTTTCCCCTCAGAATCCAACCTTCCTCTCCCACTCACCATATTTCTCTGTCTGTCACCCTGTTCTTAATTTGAACTAGTTTAGACGATATGCTCCATCTTGTTGCCATCATTATCATTTGGCACTTCCAGCAAAAGTGGCAAAAAATAATAATTGGAGCTGTAGAACGAGGAAGAATAAAAAAAATAATCCCAGCAAGTTTGCTGCGTAACACAAATTCTAGACCATTGTTTAGGACTGGAAAAGAGCGCAGTGGTTATAATTTTGCATACTTTTTACTTTTGAATGTGGTGTTTAATGACCGACTCCAGAGCCATGAGGTTTACAATAAAATCCTCAGGGACATGTTGAAGCTGCATGCAGTCACTCAAAGGCTCACTAGGCAATCACACAGTTTATAACCCTCCCACCATTGCACATTAAAAAGTAGAAATCTATGATAAAATTCCATGAAATGTGTTCTCTTATGCACACATTAAAAAAAAAACAGAAGGCATTTAACCCATCCCATTGATCCTATTCCACTTCTCCTTATTTTCCCCATTCCACTGTACCTTATTCTCTCTCATTTATGCCATTTGACTCACCTTTTTAAATAAATGACTAGACTGATTGGGACCCGTTGAGTCCCAGCTTCACATGGGTGGGCTGGTCCCCCAACACAATATTCCACCTCTCCACCTATTCCAATATACACACTCAAACTCACACACACTCCCTCCACCTCACACACCCACACACAGACTCACAATCACACACACTCAACACACAATATATATGACAGTAAACTTTCTTCAATCTACACACATGGCTGAGCGCGGCCTCTCCACCATGGGGCATCCGCAGTCATCAGCACTTCTGAAATCAGCGTGACATGTCCACTAAGCGGAAGTCACAAAATGAGTGGGGCTTTTGGACTAAATACAGTCGGAACTAATAAACCATTTATTCCTTCCAAACACAGTCGGACCTAATAAAGCATTGCAGTTTCAAGCACATGCAGGGCAGCAGGCCAAACAACTCATGGCATTGTCATTAAGGGCTTAACAAATCATTTATTGCAAGTACATTGCAGATTCACAGTTCAGTTGATTCACAGCTGAGAATGACAGTCATGGCATCTCCATCGCGATCTTGCAGTGACTGACTCACGTCCAGGCATTCTGGGTTTTATAGTCCTGCCCCTCTCACCCCACCCCCCACAAGGGGCGTTACTATCATCACGGTGATTGCCAGGCGAGAGGACCAATAAGCTGATCTCAAGGGTTTTTTTAAATTAATTCTTTTATAAACACTCACAATTACATTGTACTGCAAAATTGCTTTGTTTCTTTAACTCACCTGGACTGGCATCTAAGTAATAGATGACTTTTCCCTACCAAATTACAGTTTTGTTCCAGCGTTGGCAAAAATGTAAAGAAAAATCTGTAATAGTACTAGTAGACTTGAACAAGTGTGGATTAACTAGAGAAAAGAAGAATATATTTGTAAAATACAATGGTATTCCAACAAGGTGGAGAATATTCATGAAGTAACAGACTGTCAATGAGGGAAACGTAGTTGATGTAAACTACTGTAAACCTCAGATAATCTGGCATGTGTGTGATTTTGATGGCAATGAATCGGCAGATTTTCTGGACTCTGGATGTCCTTCATATTAATAACCTGACGTTCAGGCATTCTAAGTGATAGGTTACTTGACATTGATCTTCATACTTATCTATGATGAACTTTTTAAAGTCAATATCCTTGACATGGGCTCGGAGGGCATAAGGGCTTGTTTCTGTATTTATCCATGACAATGGATATGATATTTGTTCATTAAACAATATGTAAAATAAATAACCAATGCATTTACTTCAATCTTTATGGGAACTTTTTATGCACAGACATACATATTTCCCACAATAACTGCAACAGTATCTACACTTTCATGCTACTTTTATTTGTACTGGTCTGAAATGAGATATGCTTTACTTTCAAAATAGATAAAATATAAATAAATGGGCATAAGAAAATCAAATGAAATTTGAAAAAAAATCAATAAAACTAACCATTTCGTAATTTTAAGAAACATGGGAAATACAGGATATGTTTCTGTTGTTATTTTCCAGTGGATAAGCAGAGGAAACTATATTTCATTGCACATTGTATCATATAAAGTTTCCCTATTTTCTGTTCCCAATGGTAAGGGATTTTAAAATTGAATGTATTTAACTGTCTTGCCTCCAGCATTCAAGTCATGTTATGTCCAAATTTAGTTCAGTTTAAAGATACAATGTGGAAACAGGCCCTTCGACCCACCAAGTCCACGCCGACCAGTGATCCCCGCACATTAACACCCTCCTACACACACTAGCGACAATTTACACATACACCAATCCAATTAACCTACAAACCTAGACATCTTTGGAGTGTAGGAGGAAACCAAAGATCTCGTAGAAAAAAAAAAGCATGTGGTCACGGGGAGAACGTACAAACTCCGTACAGACAACACCCGCAGTCGGGATCAAACCCGGGTCTCTGTCGTTGCAAGCGCTGTAAGGCAGCAACTCTACCACTGCACCACCTTGCACCAAATTGATGAATATCCTTGGTAAAAGAGCGAGTTAAAAAATAAATATGTATCCAACATTTTTAAATCCTGTGAATCCACATGGGTGAACTCTTATGTTACGGAGAACATGAATCTACCACTAACTATTCCAGGAAAAAGGAGAACTGATTATTGACAGTACAGATAGTTTTATTGTTAAAAAGTAGACATTTTATTTATTATACCACTGCACCAGATTATGGTGTTAAAAACCTGGAATTATTAACTACATGTGTAAGAAGGGACTGGAGATGCTGGTTTAAACCGAAGATAGACAAAAAGTTGGTGTATCTCAATGGGACAGGCAGCATCTCTGGAGAGATGGAATGGGTGACGTTTCGGGTCGAGAAGGGTCTCAACCTGAAACATCACCAATTCCTTCTCTGCAGAGACGCTGCCTATCCCGCTGAGTTACTCCAGCATTTTGTGTCTATTATTAACTACTGTTCACCTGTTAATTAATGACATGACAGGCTGCTGAATAATCACATGACACTCGTAGCATTGTTCTAGAACTCCCGAGTACCGATTATTATCCTGGCAATACATTATAACAAAGAGAACAAGAATTTAAATCACTGTGAATACACAACAGTTTAAACAATGAATATTGAGTTTACAATAAAATGTGTGTTTCTTCATGCATATATGCAAGACAATTAATTATGCTCTAATTAGCATTTTCTTTCAGGATTTTTGAAATGTTTGTTGCATTTTCTTTATCTAAATTAACAGATTGTGTTTGCTTCAAACCAGAAGATGCCTAAACCCTTACTTTTAATGAGCATTGACCTTAATCCCTTGTGGGACCTCCACGTCGACTCTGAACTGATGCTAATGCTATTACTGATGAGATCAAAGTGCCTGCAGCCTATTGTGTTGCAGACTTCCTATTTTATCAATTACATTTTGTCTTCTCACATCTGTACAGGAGATGAAGCTTACCTTAAACATCTGTGACACCCTTTGGAATCTGGATGGCAACTTAAACTCAACTTATTTTCTGGCCAAAGCACAATTTGTTTAACTTCCAATAGACACTCAGTAATGACTCCTATGAAGACAATAATTGTTTTTGAATGCCAATTGGATAACATGTTGGTTATTCCCATTACTGCAACCAAACCAATTACTGATCTATCTCCCTCATTGAACTGAACAAGAGTTTCCAATTGTTGGCACTTCAAGTAGAATATCAGTACCGTGCATTCCCACTGACATTTAAAGACACTTTTGACTGCAAGCAGGTGTTTTCTAATACCAGCAACCTCAGCAGTTTCTGCTAGGTTTTGTGTCCGACTATCATTTCAATTTTGTCAACGGGATTCCAGGAAATATGGTGGATAAAGTCAGTCAGCTATCTACTTTTCACCAAGAAGGCTATCTATTTTCCACCATGGGTGGCAAAAAGACACAGTGGGTAGAGCTGCAGCCTCACAACACCGGAAACCTGGATTCGATCCTGACCTCGGGTGCTATGTGCATGGGGTTTGCATGGTTTCCATGTGGCCATCATAGATCTTCTATGGGTACTCTGCTCTCCTTCCCACATCTGCAATACGTATGGGTGTGTAGGTTAATTGGCATTTGTAATTGCCCCCAGTGTGTAGTGAATCAATGCAAAAGTGGGATAATGTAGAACTAGTGTGAACGGGTTGATGGATGTTCAGAGTGAATTCGATGGGCCGATGAGCCTGTGTCCATGCTGTATCTTTCAGTCAACCAATGATTCATTGACCAGACAAGCTGCAGTGGCCATGTGTGAAGAGTATCAGAACAGAACAAAAACTGTTCTGTTGAAACATGCCTGTCATACTAAATATGTCATGCTGTCTAACATAAATCTTATGTCATTTATATCTTCCATTCATTTTTACCCAACTTTATTTATTGTTCCTGACTTCGGGAGTTACCCTTCCCTGCATTCAACTGCTCTCAGAATTATTGAATAATTCATCACTCCTCCTTTCACTCCTTGTACACATTCCTGGTGTTAAACATTGTATTTCTTAGTCTTGCAGAAGGGTGGTGGGGGACCAGGATACCCTGCTAGCAGAGATGTCCTACTGAATTTAATGTCATAGAGCCACAGAATAATACTGCGTGGAAACAGGCCATTTGGCCCAATGAGTTTTGTTAATGAAACTGAAAATCCATTTTTACCAATCCCATTTTATTTTTCTCACATTCGCATAAACTCCTCGCTGATTCTACCACTCATTTCCACATCAGGGGCAATTTACCCAAATTCTTGGGATATGGGGGAAAACCGATCACTTGGAGAAAGTCCATGAGAACATCAAACCCCTACTCAGATAGTACCAAAGGTTACGATTGAGACCGGATCGCAGGTGCTGCGAGGCAGTACTCCAATAGTTCTACCTCTGTGCCACCAGATTGTGATATTTAAAAGTGTTTTTTTTCTGTTTCTTTCTGGTAACCTACCAAACTGAGAAAATATCATTCAAGTTGGAAAACCTGAACTGATACACCTCTTCTGTGGAGCAGAGAACAAATGTAAAGTCATCAGGAGGATGAGGCCACTGCGAGGAGATTGTGCATGTTGAAGTGATAGGCATTTACTGCAGGGGAACCATTGATGTTTATCAAGGACCATAGATCCTATGATTACAAAGGAATCATGAATATCCTACGGTCAGGAAAAAACATCAGGTTGATTGTGAAGACTCAATGGAAAGTGTGGACATTGGGTTAACCGATTTGCTGGGTTGGAGTAATATTGTGGAGATCTGAAGAGATCATGGAGTTTGGTGGAGATTACAGTTTTGAGGAGCATTTTCATGGTCAAAATGGATTCGCGAATAAATCATGGAGCCGAAGCAATTGAATGACAATTGTATCAGGTCATTGCGAAGAGACCATGGCAGAATGGGTGTGATGATGGGACTTTGCATTGTTGGGAGGTGGATATCTGTACAGAAGGAAACAGGTTTACATTGAGTGCTTGGGTGCTTCGCTTGAACCACAAGCAGTGATGGAGACGCACCTTTTAACTAATCCCACATTACCACAATTCAACATAGAGGCTTCCTGAAATTTGGGAAAACTGGACCAGAGTAAAAAAATCTGAATGTATTCTCCAATCTGAGGCCTGATTCTCATTTGCATAATCAAATCTGAGCAAATGTGACATCCATCTTCCAACACCCCTCTGTTAAAATCAGTAATGGGTGTGTTATTGACAGGTGAACGACCCGGAATGTCTCAAAAGAACGTTTTGACAACTGTGTGACCCTCAGGCCAATCCTCTCATCAAGCGGGTGAAGTTCTTCTCACAAAACCAGAATGAGGGTGAGACTATTGAATCATTTGTGTGTGCGATCAAAAAAGCTGCTGGAAGTTGTAGATTTGGTGAGCTTCGGAATGAGATTATTATGCCCCTGTCCCACTTAGGAAACCTGAACGGAAACCTCTGGAGAGTTTGCGCCCCACCCAAGGTTTCCGTGTGGTTCCCGGAGGTTCCCAGTGGTTTTTGTCAGTCTCCCTAATGCTCGAAAGTGGTTTCCACTTCTTCTATGTTCCGGCGATTATTTCAAATAAATCAAAACCGGCCGCGACTGAAAATAGGTTGCCGTTTAAAAAATCTGTAATTGTTTAGTCGAAGCCGGTTATGATGCTGGTTGAATGTGGTTGCCAGAGGTTGCAGAATGTCACTTGTCCGTAACCCTACCATAACTTTGGATGGGGCTGTCATTATCTGCAAAAATTATGAGCTGTCTGTTCGTCATGTCAGAACGCTAACAGAGGCACAATATTCCACCATGGGAATTGATAGTGTCCAGGCATCATTTCTTAGATGACCGAAGCAAGAGATAACAATGCAACCACAGTTTGATAAGCCTGTGACAAGATTTATTACAAAGTACACAGATTGCAGTGGCTCACATGTTGGTAGAAAGGAGAGCTGCCCCACTTTTTGCCAAATTTGCCATGATTGCAAAAGGTGCAACTATTTCTGGAGATGTTGCAGATCTCGGCCCAGCAGAGAGAAGACAAAACAATCCGTGAATCTGCTACAGACGGAGCCTTTGTCTGAGTTATCTGATAGCAGCACTGATGATAAGCCTAAAGTAGATGACGTGATTCTGCAAACACATTCCATTGTAAGACAAAATGTGCAAAATAGTGAGCCCATGGCCACTGTGAAGGTAAACAACAATGCGATTGGAATGAAGATCGACACTGGAGCGACATGTAATGTTTTGTCTCATGAATAGTTTATTCACGTTCGGAATGCAGAGCAATTAAAAACATGCAGTGCTACTCTCCTGGCCTATGGTGGAAGTGAACTTAACCCAGTCAGTATTGTAAAGCTGCAGTGCCATCTAGGGGATCAATCATACAAGCTGGAGTTTGATGTAATCAACAGCAAGGCCATGCCACTTTTGGGATATGATGCCTGCAAAGTGATGGGACTGGGTTCCTTCAGCAAGGCTGTGCATCTCTAACTCCCTCTAAAGGTTGTACCTATGGCGGCATCACCTGTAAAGAGTACTACTGAGGGGCTGTACCGAACGCATGCAGGACGGGTCTGCAAGACTGTGATAAGATACAAAGACTTCGGCTAGAGGCAGATCCTGTACTCTAACTATAACTGACATTACTCATAATGCATCCTCCGCCGCTTCGCTGTAGATGATAGTTAACTTTATATCCTTATATATTATGTCTTTGCATGTTTTATATTTAACCTATGGGCAAAAGTCTAAGAAGGATGCAGTAGATCAATCACTATTGCTGATTTGCTCCATGTCTGGTTTTCTTATTGCTGACCTGATCCATAATCCATGTCAGGTTTCCACTATGCCATCTTGTGGAATGTGAGCAACCATGCTTTCCGTTTAAACTACAACTTCGAGACTAGAGTACCTTTTATGGTACCCTTATATGGTTCCTGTATGTATTCTTATTAAAGTACATATTATGAAGTTTTATGATGCAGTATCAATAGTACTTTATACAGTGGAGAGTCCGAATGAACAGAACAATGGGAAAAGGAGAAGGCCGTGACAAACCACTAAAGATGTGGGCACTTATGCAAAAGTAGAAAATTTAAAACTCCCCTGAGCGTGTATATGGTTTAGCAGCAATCATTTTTGGTACCCTTGATATAATTAGTTTTCCTGGTCATGGAGTTGCACAGCACAAAAACAGACCATTTTGCCCACCATGACCATGCAACCTCTTTTGTTCCTCTATTCATATTATTCTTTCTTTGCCAATTCAGTACCTATATAAATATCTTTTAAAGAGTGGTTGTATCTGGTTCCACCATCTTCTCTGATGGTGAGATTTTTTAGCTTTAAGATAGTTTTTAATAAAGGAGGATGGACCCTGGAATTAAAATTCTAAATTGGGAGTTAAGGATTCTGGGAGTTAGGGATTAAGTATTTATTAGTATTTATTAGTAAAGTTTAAAGGATAAAGTTTTGTGTTTGATAAAAAAATAAATTAAAAAATATATATATTTATTTAATACAGTGTAATTTGGGAGTAAGATATGTCAATGGAGATTGGCCCCATGGTTTGCTCAGCCTGCAACGTGTGGGAGATCAGGGATATTGTCGGTGTCCCTGGTGACTACATTTGCAGGAAGTGTGTCCAGGCAGACCGCATTGAACGATTGGAGCTGTGGCTGGATTCATAGTGGAGGATCCACGATGCAGAGAAAATCATGGATAGCACGTACAACGAGTTGGTCACACCACAGGTAAAAGATAAGAGGACAGAAAGGGAGCGGGTGGCCAATAGCCAGCAAAGCAGTAGGCAGTTAGTGCAGGAGTCCCCTGCGGTCATCTCCCTCCTAAACAGGTTTACCATTTTGGATACTGTTGAGGGAGATGGCTCATCAGGGGAATGCAGCAGCAGCCAAGTTCATGGCACCATGGGTGGCTCTGCAGCACATGATGGGGGAAAAAAGAGGGGAAGGGCAATAGTAATAGGGGATTCAATTGTCAGGGGAATAGATAGGCGTTTCTGTGGCCGCAAACAAGACTCCAGGATGGTATGTTGCCTCCCTGGTGCAAAGGTCAGGGATGTCACTGAACGGCTGCAGAAAATTCTGGCGGGGGAGGGTGAACAGCCAGTTGTCATGGTGCATATTGGCACCAACGATATAGGTAAAAAAAGGGATGAGGTCCTACAAGGTGAATTTAGGGAGCTAGGAGATAAACTTAAAAGTATGACCTCAAAGGTAATAACCTCTGGACTATTACCAGTACCACGGGCCAGTCAGAGTAAAAATAGGAGGATATTGCAGATGAATACGTGGCTTGAAAAATGGTGCATGGGGGAGGGATTCAAATTTTTAGGGCACTGGAACCATTTCTGGGGGAGGTGGGACCAGTACAAACAGGACGGTCTGCACCTGGGCTGGAATGGAACCAATGTCCTTGGGGGAGTGTTTGCTAGTTCTGTCGGGGAGGATTTAAACTAATGTGGCAGGGGGATGGGTACAAGAGCAGGGAGGCAGGTGGGTGTCAAAAACGAGGCTAGAAGCAATAGGGAGCAAGGTGAAAAGTAAAAGTGGCAGGCAGACAAAACCAGGGCAAAAATCAAAAAAGGCCACTTCTCAACAAAATTGTATAAGGAGTAAGAGCATTGAAAAAACAGGCCTGAAGGCTTTGTGTCTCAATGCAAGGAGTATTCATAATAAGGTGGATGAGTTGAACGTGCAGATAGCTATTAATGATTATGATATAGTTGGGATCACGGAGACATGGCTGCAGGGTGACCAAGGCTGGGAGCTGAACATCCAGGAATATTCAATATTCAGGAGGGATAGAGAGAAAGGAAAAGGAGGTGGGGTAGCGTTGCTGGTTAGAGAGGAGATTATCGCAATGGAAAGGAAGGACATTAGCTTGGAGCATGTGGAATCGGTATGGGTAGAGCTGTGAAACACTAAGGGGCAGAAAACGCTGGTGGGAGTTGTGTAGAGGCCATCTAACAGTAGTAGTGTTGGGGATGGTTTCAAACAGGAAATTAGAAATGCGTGCAATGAAGGCAAAAGAGTTAAAATGGGTGACTTCAATTTACATACAGATTGGGTGAATCAAATTGGCAGGGGCGCTGAGGAAGAGGATTTTTTGGAAAGTATGCGGGATAGTTATCTAAATCAACATGTAAAGGAACCAACAAGAGAGCAGGCTATTTTAGACTGGGTATTGAGTAATGAGGAAGGGTTAGTTAGCAGTCTTGTTGTGCCCCTTGGGCAAGAGTGACCATAATATGGTCGTGTTCTTCATTAGGATGGAGAGTGACATTGTTAATTCAGAAACAATGGTTCTGAAATTAAAGAAAGGTAACTTTGAAGGTATGAGACGTGAATTGGCCAAGATTGACTGGCAATCAATTCTAAAAGGGTTGATAGTGGATACGCAATGGAAGACATTTAAAGACTGCATGGATGAACTACAGAAATTGTTCATCCCAGTTTGGCAAAAGAATAAATCAGGGAAGGTAGTGCATCCGTGGATAACAAGGGAAATCAGGGATAATATCAAAGCAAAGAATGATGCGTACAAAGTAGCCAGAAAAAGCAGCATACCAGAGGACTGGGAGAAATGCAGAGACCAGCAGAGGAGGACAAAGGGCTTGATTAGGAAAGGAAAAATAGATTATGAAAGAAAATTGGCAGGGAACATAAAAACTGACTGCAAAAGTTTTTATAGATATGTGAAGAGAAAGAGATTAGTTAAAACAAATGTAGGTCCCTTGCAGTCAGAAACAGGTGAGTTGATCATGGGGAACAAGGATATGGTGGACCAATTGAATAACTACTTTGGTTCTGTCTTCACTAAGGAAGACATAAATAATCTGCCGGAAATAGCAGAGGACCGCGGGTCAAAGGAGGTCTTTAGTGAAATCCAGGTTAGTCGGGAAGTGGTGTTGGGTAAATTGTATGGATTAAAGGCCAATAAATCCCCAGGGCCATAATGTAACCCATCTTTTTAAGAAGGGGGGTGAGAGAAAACGGGGAATTACAGATCAGATAGTCTAACATCGGTAGTGGGGAAACTGCTAGAGTCAGTTATTAAAGAGGGAATAGCAGCACATTTGGAAAGTGGTGAAATCATTGGACAAAGTCAGCATGGATTTACGAAAGGTAAATCATGTCTGACGAATCTTGTGGAATTTTTTGAGAATGTGGATAGTAGTAGCGTGGATAGGGGAGAACCAGTGGATGTGGTGTATCTGGATTTCCAGAAGGCTTTCGCCAAGGTCCCACATAAGAGATTAGTATATAAACTTAAAGCATACGGCATTGGGGGTTCAGTATTGATGTGGATAGAGAACTGGCTGGCAGACAGGAAGCAAAGAGTAGGAGTAAACGGGTCCTTTTCACAATGGCAGGCAGTGACTAGTGCGGTACCACAAGGCTCAGTGCTGGGACCCCAGCTATTTACAATATACATTAATGATCTGGATGAGGAAATTGAAGGCAATATCTCCAAGTTTGCAGATGACACTAAGCTGGGGGGCAGTGTTAGTTGTGAGGAGGATGCTAGGAGAATGCAAGGTGACTAGGATAGGCTGGGTGAGTGGGCAAATGTTTGGCAGATGCAGTATAATGTGGATAAATGTGAGGTTATCCACTTTGGTGGCAAAAATAGGAAAACAGACTATTATCTAAATGGTGGCTGATTAGGAAAAGGGGAGATGCAGCGCGACCTGGGTGTCATGGTACACCAGTCATTGAAAGTAGGCATGCAGGTACAGCAGGCAGTGAAGAAAGCGAATGGTATGTTACCTTTCATAGCAAAAGGATTTAAGTATAGGAGCAGGGAGGTTCTATTTCAGTTGTATAGGGTCTTGGTGAGGCCACACCTGGAGTATTGCATACAGTTCTGAGGAAGGACATTCTTGCCATAGAGGGGGTACAGAGAAGGTTCACCAGACCGATTCCTGGGATGTCAGGACTGTCTTA
Source organism: Raja brachyura (assembly GCA_963514005.1). The sequence goes on along the minus strand of OY740786.1, from coordinate 49,606,985 downwards.
TGAACAAAGACTGCATAGACTCGGTTTACACTCTCTAGAATTTAGGAGATTGAGAGGGGATCTTATAGAAACTTACAAAATTCTTAAGGGGTTGGACAGGCTAGATGCAGGAAGATTGTTCCCGATGTTGGGGAGGTCCAGGACAAGGGTTCACAGCTTAAGGATAAGGGGGAAATCCTTTAGGACCGAGGTGAGAAGGATTTTTTTCACAGAGATTGGTGGGTCTCTGGAACTCTCTGCCAAAGAGGGTAGTTGAGGCCAGTTCATTGGCTATATTTAAGAGGAGTTAGATGTGGCCCATGTGGCTAAGGGGATCAGAGGGTATGGACAGAAGGCAGGTACGGGATACTGAGTTGGATGATCAGCCATGATCATATTGAATGGCGGTGCAGGCTCGAATGGCCGAATGGCCTACTCCTGCACCTAATTTCTATGTTCCTATGTTTCCATGAGACAAGGTCAACTTTGAAGGTATTTTGACTTTGAAGGGTCTGATGAAGAAGAGTCAACATGGATTTGTGCCTGGAAGGTCATGTTTGACAAACATTCTTGAATTTTTTGAAGAGGTTACTAGGGAAATTGATGAGGATAAAGCAGTGGATATTGTCTATATGGATTTCAGTAAGGCCTTTGACAAAGTTCCCCATGGAAGGCTGGTTAAGAAGGTTCAATCTTGGGGTATTAATGGCGGAGTAGCAAGACAGATTCAACAGTGGCTGAATGGGAGATGCCAGAGAGTAATGGTGGATGACTGTTTGTCAGGTTGGAAGCTGGTGACGAGTGGAGTGCCTCAGGGATCTGTGTTGGGTCCACTGTTGTTTGTCATGTACATCAATGATCTAGATGATGGGGTGGAAAATTGGATAAGTATGCAGATGATACTAAGATAGGGGGTGCTGTGGATAATGAAGTAGATTTTCAAAGTCTACAGAGAGATTTGGGCCATTTGGAAGAGTGGGCTGAAAGATGGCAGATGGAGTTTAATGCTGATAAGTGTGAGGTGCTACATCTTGGCAGGATAAATCAAAGTAGGACATACATGGTAAATGGTAGGGAATTCAGGAATGCTGTGGAACAGAGGGATCTAGGAATAACTGTGCATAGTTCCCTGAAGGTGGAATCGCATGTAGATAGGGTGGTAAAGAAAGCTTTTGGTGTGCTGGTATTTATAAATCAGAGCATTGAATATAGGAGTAGGGAAGTAATGTTAAAATTGTACAAGGCATTGGTGAGACCAATTCTGGAGTATGGTGTACAATTTTGGTCGCCTAATTATAGGAAGGATGTCGACAAAATAGAGAAAGTACAGAGGAGATTTACTAGAATGTTGCCTGGGTTCCAGCAACTAAGTTACAGAGAAAGGTTGAACAAGTTAGGTCTTTATTCTTTGGAGTGCAGAAGGTTAAGGGGGGACTTGATTGAGGTCTTTAAAATGATGAAAGGGATAGACAGAGTGGATGTAGATAAGCTTTTCCCATTGAGGGTAGGAAAGATTCAAACAAGAGGGCATGACATGAGAATTAAGGGACAGAAGTTTAGGGGTAACATGAGGGGGAACTTCTTTACTCAGAGAGTGGTGGCTGTGTGGAATGATCTTCCTGCAGAAGTGGTGGAGGCAGGATCGATTTTAACATTTAAAAGTAAAGTGGATAGGTATATGGACGGGAAGGGAATGGAGGGGTATGGTCTGAGTGCAGGTAGGTGGGACTAGGGGAAAATAAATGGTTGGCACGGACTGGAAGGGCCGAGAAGGCTTGTTTCCGTGCTGTAATTGTTATATGGTTATATGGTTATTAGACAAGAACTTGCTCCAGTTGATTGGAATAGGTTGTTTGCAGGAAAAGGAACATTTGGAAAGTGGGTTGTTTTTATCTGTGTGCTGACAAGCATTCAGGGCTTGCATGTTCCTGTTGAATAAATGAATGAATACGTTTATTGGCCAAGTATTCTCATACAAGGAATTTGCCTTGGTGCTCCACCCGCAAGTGACAAGGGATTTATGAAAGGTAAATCATGTCTGATGAGTCTTATAGAATTTTTTGAGGATGTAACTAGTAGAGTGGATAAGGGAGAACCTGTGGATGTGCCATATCTGGACTTTCAGAAGGCTTTCGACAAGGTCCCACATAAGAGATTAGCATACAAACTTAAAGCACATGGTATTGGGGGTTCAGTATTGATGTGGATAGAGAACTGGCTGGCAGACAGGAAGCAAAGTGTAGGAGTAAACGGGTAATTTTCAGAATGGCAAACAGTGACTAGTGGGGTACCACAAGGCTCAGTGCTGGGACACCAGCTATTTACAATCTGGATGAGGGAATTGATGCAACATCTTGAAGTTTGTGGATGACACAATGCTGGGGGGCAGTGTTAGCTGTGAGGAGGATGCTAGGAGGCTGCAAGGTGACTTGGAAAGGTTGGGTGAGTGGGCAAATGCATGGCAGATGCAGTATAATGTGGATGAATGTAAGGTTATCCACTTTGGCGGCAAAAACAGGAGGGTAGATTATTATCGGAATGGTGGCCGATTAGGAAAAAGGGAGATGCAACGAGACCTGGGTGTCATGGTACACCAGTCATTGAAAGTAGGCATGCAGGTGCAGCAGGCTGTGAAGAAAGCGAATGGTATGTTGGCATTCATAGCAAAAGAATTTGAGCACAAGAGCAGGGAGATTCTACTGCAGTTGTACAGGGTCTTGGTGAGGCCACACCTGGAGTATTGCATACAGTTTTGGTCTCCTAATCTGAGGAAAGACATTCTTGCCATGGAGGGAGTACAGAGAAGGTTCACCAGACTGGTTCCTGGGATGGCAGGACTTCCATATGAAGAAAGACTGGATAGACTTGACTTGTACTCTCTGGAATTTAGGAGATTGAGGGGGGATCTTATAGAGGCTTACAAAATTCTTAAGGGGTTGGACAGGCTTGATGCAGGAAGATTGTTCCCAATGTTGGGGAACTCTAGAACAAGGGGTCACAGTTTAAGGATAAGGGGGAGGTCTTTGGGGACCGAGATGAGAAGATCTTTTTTCACACAGAGAGTGGTGAGTCTGTGGAATTCTCTGCCACAGAAGGTAGTTGAGGACAGTTCATTGACTATATTTAAGAGGGAGCTAGATGTGGCCCTTGTTGCTAAAGGGATCAGGGGGTATGGAGAGATGGCATGTACAGGATACTTAGTTGGATGATCAGCATGATCATATTGAATGGTGGTGCAGGCTCGAAGGGCCGGATGGCCTACTCCTGCACCTATTTTCTACGGTTCTATGACAACATGACATTCAGTGACAGTTAGGAATGACAGATAAAACATTAAACATTAATAATAAAACATTATCTATTAAACATGTGAATTACATAAAATAACAGAGCAAAAGGAGGCTACAGATTTTTGGTTATTGAGTAGAACAACTACTCGTGGAAAAAAGCTGTTTTTATGTCTAGCTGTTGCAGCTTTGACCGTCCGGATTCACCTTCCAGAGGGGCGATTCAAAGAGTTTGTGCCCAGGGTTAGAGGGGTCAGAGATGATCTTACATACTCGCTTCCTGGCCCTTGCTGTGCACAGTTCGTTGCAGCCTCCGGATGACGTGCTTGGTGGCTGAGCATGATGGAGAAGGTGAGGACAGACTCTACGATGGCTATATATAATTTGGACCATCATTGCCTGTGGCAGACTGTGCTTCCTCAGCTGTCGCAGGAAGTACATCCTCTGTTGTGCCTTTGACTGTGGAGTCGATGGTGGCCCCCCATTTAAGATCATTGGAGATGATGGTTCCCAGGAACTTAAAATACTTCACAGATATGACCGTGGTGTTGTTGATGTTGAGGGGAGGCGGAGCTCTCTAAAGTATACAATCAATCGTACTGTCTTAAGAGCATTGAGCTTCAGGTTGTTGCAATGGCACCAGGACACCAGCAGTGTGACTTCCTTTCTGTAGGCAGATTTCCTCCCATCCTGGATCAGTCCAATCAGGGTTGTGTCATCCACAAACTTGAGAAGCTTGACAGAGGAGTCAGTGGGGGTGCACTACTTTTTGTAGTGAGAGTAGAGGAGAGGGGCGAATATGTAGCCTTGTGGTTAGAGTGAAAGGCAAGGCAGGTGGGCATAAGGAAGCTTGGATGATGAGAGGAATTGGGGCTTCCATCAAGAATAAGAAGGAGTCCTAGGAAATGAGGCGTGTTACTATCATAACATTTCAGAGACATTTGGACAGGTACATGGATGGGATAGGTTTAGAGGGTTATGGACCAAGTATAGAGATGGCCAGCATGGCCAAGTTGGGCCAAATGGCCTGTTAACATGCTGCATAACTCAGTGATTCTACAACAGGTATAGGCACTTGGGATTAAGTGTATTCCTGGAGGAGTTTTGTGAACGAAGGAGTAAGCTAAAGAAGTAAATCAGGAGGGCTGAACGGAAGCTAGAGATAGCTCTGGAAGATAATATTAAGGATAATCCCCAGATATTTTATCAATTAATGACTGGAAAAAGGGTAACCAGAGAAAGAATAGGACCCCTCAGGAATGAAAACGGTCATCTCCGAGTGGAGCCACGGGAGAGGGCAAGGTCATCAATTAATATTTTCCCTTTGTTTTTATCATGGAGTAAGACATGACAAGAGACAAGAGGGAATTTGCGGCAGTCAATGGAAGTGCCTTCAGGGCAGTCAGTATTACAGCCTAGGAAGTGCTGAACATCCTAACTCGTTTGAGGGTAGACAAGTCTCTCGGGCCTGATCAGATATATCTGATGACATTGTGCAAAACAAGAGAAGAAATTGCAGGTGCCCTGACTGAGGTTTATGAGTCATAAATAAATACAGGTGAGGTGCCAGAAGAGTGGAGGTTGGCAAATGCTGTGCCCCTATTTAAGAAGGGCTACCAGGACAAGCCTGGGAATATAAGACAATGAGTCCAACATCTGTGGTTGAAAAGTTACTAGAGAGTTGTCTGAGGGATTGTACAAGCATTTAGATAGATAATGGCTGATTGGGGACAGTCAGCACAATTTTTACATGGGAGATTATCTCACAAATCAGATTGAGTTTTTTGAAGATGTAAGCAAAAAGGTTAATGGGGGCACAGCTATAGACATTGTATATATGGATTTCAGCAAGGCATTTGACAAGGTTCCGCATGGTAGGTTGCTCTGGAAGATTACATTGCACAGGATCCAAGGAGAACTTGCTGATTGGATACAAAATTCGCTTCATGGGAGGAAGCAGATAGTGATGGTGGAAGGCAGTTTTTCAGACTGGAGGCTTATGACTAGTGATGTGCCTCAGGGTTCAGTGGCTGGCCCATTGCTTTTTGTCAAAAACACATCAATAGTCTGGATCAGAACATTGAAGCCATGACTAGTAGTTTTGCAGATGACACTGAAGTGGGTTGTACTGCAGATAGCAAATATAGTTATCAAAGGCTACAGCAGGATCTTGAACTGTTGGGCAAGTGGGCAGAGGAATGGTTAATGGAGTTTAATGCAGATAAGATTCAAGATTCAAGAGGGTTTATTGTCATTACAGCCTTATGCACAGAACACAGTGCAATGAGATAGCGTTTCCCTAGAACCTCGGTGCTACATAGAACACAATTGGACAACATGCTACATATATAGATATACTACTCTATACACATGGTGCAAAACCTTCCTTACTAAAGTGCAACAAAGTAAATAGAAAATGTACAAAACAGCAACGCAGGACAGTAGACAACACTGCAACAGAGTGCAATGTACACAAAAACCAAGCATGCTGAGGGTGCAGTGCAGAGTTTATGTAGCAGCAGAGATTGGGGGGGGGGGGGTGTATTCAGATCAGTCCCTGAGCATTGAGGAGTCAGATGGCCTGGGGAAAGACGCTGTTGCATAGTCTGGATGTGAGGAACCGTATGCTTTGGTACCTTCTGCCAGATGGGAGGGGGGAGAAAAGTTTATGTGAGGGGTGGGTGGGGTCCTCCGCAATGCTGGTTTTTTTTTTGCCGATGCGACATGTGGTGTAGATGTCTGAGATGGGGGGGGGGGGGGGGGGTGGGATAGATACCGATGATCTTTTTGTCTATTCTCACTAAGTGTGAGGTGTTGCACTTTGCGGTCTAACCAGGTCAGTTAATGGCAAAGTCACTGGGGAGCATTGTAGAGCAGAGGGATCTAGGAATGCAGGTACATAATACATTGAAAATGGTGTCACGGGTAGATAAGGTGGTCACGAAAGCTTTCGACACATTGGCCTTCATCAGTCAGTATAGAAGTTTGGATGTTGTGTTACAGCTGTACAAGGTGCAGGTGTGGCCAAATTTGGAGTATTGTTTTCAGTTTTGATCACCCCATTATAGAAAATATGTCATACAGCAGGAAAGAGCACTGAAAAAATGTACATTGCCAGGACTCAAGGGCCTGAGCTACAGGGAAAGGTTGGGCAGACTAGGACTGTACTCCTTAGAGCGTAGGAGGATGGAAGGCATTCTTATATAGGTATATAAGATCCTGAGGGGAATAGATAGAGTAACATTTTTCAGGGTAGGGTTTTACAATTAGAGTAGGGGAATCAAGAACTAAAGGACATTGGTTTAAAATGAGAGGGGTAAGGTATAATAGGAATCTGAGGGGCAACTTTTTCAAATAGAGAGTGGTGTGTATGGAGTGAGCTGACAGAGGAGGTAGTTGAGGTAGAAACTATGTTTACATTTAAAAGGCATTTGGACAGATACATGGATAGGAAAGATTGAGAGGGCTTTGGGCCAAACACAGGCAGGTAGGGCAAGTGCAGCTGGGGTCATGGTAAAGCAGGGCTGAAGGGCCTGGTTCTGTGTTGTAGGACTCTTTAATCAATGATAGATAGCTACCACAGAGTGTATAAAAAAAATGTTCATGTCAAATCCCCTTTAAAACTTGAGATACAAGATAATCCAGAAACTTTAGTCTGGAGAAACTGGAGACTGGAGAATCTGGAAGCTGAGCAAAAAATGAAATGGTGGAGGAACACAACCAGTTGAAGACCATCCATGGGGAGAAAGAAATTGCAAATATTTTGGGTTGAGGCCCCTTTTAAAATGCCTACCTTTCACCCTAGTCTCTGCCATGTTGATACCCTGGCCATGAAATAAAGAAATTGACTATCTATCATATTGATGCCTCTTATAATATATATTCCTCAATCAGGTTAGCCCCTCAGCCTATCCAAGTTCACCTCATATCTAAAGCATTCCAATCAAAGCAACATCTTGGCAAATCTCCTCTGCACTCTCGCCAGTGCAATCATATCCTTGAATCAGAATGTTCCAGTTGGTCACTACTGATCATTAGGGAAATTAGCCCACATTAAAATATTAAAATCTCTGGCCCATTCCCGGGAATGGTTGATTACGTGGTCCATGTCCAATTTCTCTTGAACCTGGAAGTGGGTTGACTGCAGCAAACCAGCAAGCTGACTATAATACCAGGTAAATGTTGAGTGAAAATATGAATTGAAAAGGCAATGAAGATGGTTGTGAAAGATTGTAGCAGGCTCTAGATTGATTGGCCAGGTGGGCAGAGGAATGGTTGATGAAATTTAATACAGAGAAGTGTGAGGTGTTGCATTTTTGGGATGTCTAACAAGGGCAGGACCTACACACTAAATGGTAGACCTCTGGGTAGTGTTGTAAAGCAGAGGGATTTAGGAGTACAGGGGCATGGTTTCTTGAAAGTCGAGTCGCAGGTACATAAGGTGGTCAAAAAGGCTTTCAGCACTCTGTCCTTCATCAGTCAGAGTACTAAGTATAGAAGTCGGGAGGTCACGTTGCAGTTGGATAAAAGGTTCATGAGACTGCAGTTAGAATATGGTGTTCATTTCTGGGCACCATGTTATAGGAACGATATTGTCAAGCTTGAAAGGGTTCAGAAAATATTTACGAGGATGTTGTCAGGACTAGAGGGTTTGAGCTATAGGGAGAGGTTGAGTAGGCTGGGTCGCTATTCCATGGAATGCAGGAGGATGGCGGGGGAACTTATAGAGATGTACAAAATCAGGAGAGGAATAGATTGGGTAGATGCTCAGAGTCTCTTGCCCAGAGTAGGAGAATAGAAGACCAGAGGACATAGGTTCAGGGTGAAGAAGAAATGATTTTATAGGAATCCGAGGGGTAACTTTTTCATACAAACGGTGGTGGGTGTATGGAACAAGCTGCCAGAGGAGGTAGTTGAGATTGGCTCTATCCCATCGTTTAAGAAACAGTTACACAGATACATGGATAGGACAGGTTTGGAGGGATATGGACCAAGCACAGGCAAGTGCAACTAGTGTAGCTGGGACATTGTTGGCCGGTGTGGGCAAGTTGGGACGAAGGGCCTGTTTCCATACTATCACTCTATGACGCTCTGACTCTATAACGTGTCACTTTATAAAATGGCCTCTTTGATCCTCATGTAGCTGAAAGCCACGTAGATTCAGCATCATTTGTGGCCTGAAATGGAAACTGAACAATCTGTTGGTAAAAACGGCTGAGGTTTAGTTCCATTGCATCATGCTGGTATAGTTGAGTAGCTTGAATGATAAAATAATTCACCCTACTCAAATGTTTCAGTCCCAAGGTTTAAGAATTCTAAGGTTGAGAAGGTCACAGCTGAAATTATCACTGTATCAACAATGTATTCTGCATTATGGTGGGAGAGTAATGTAAAACAAAAACTTTGCACTGCTCTCTGGTGATGGGTGACAAAAACTGTTTTAACTTTTTGTGTCATGGTTTTCGTCTTGTGAGATGAAAACCATGAGACCCCGGCTGTAATGGGAATATCAATTTCACAGCAAGAAACATAACTGTTCACCACTGTCATCATCAGGTTGATAGCCTGACTGAGCAGAAAACTGGTTAACATCACTGTTGCTGTTGACAACTCCAATGTCTTCCTGGGACAGTTGAATGTTAGACTCAGCTGACAAATTTCATTCTCTTAATATCTTATTGCTGTTACGATCAGTTGTCAAACATTTTGACTGTATCTAGTGAACTGTCTAGCTAAGAAAAGCATTTCCACGTGGAAAAAAGGACTACAGTTAACTAATCTTTGCCCATCTCCATTTTCAGTCTCTTTTTCATTTTCTTCTTGTTGACATACTCCACAATATGACTGTCTCCTGCGGTAAAACATCTCGGAGAGTTATTCTGATCAGACCACTGTACTATTACAGAGTAGGAAAAAAAACCCACAAATACACACACATATCATGACGTCCAAAATAAAGATGAATTACAAATGAACATTGCACTGGGGATTATTCACGGGGAACAATCTTCGGAGTCCAGTTGGAAGCAGAGAATCTCGTATACCAGAAGTATTCATTAGGAATTTACCCAGGATGTAGAATGTAATTATATTTTCCCATAAACACAGATCATACTTTTAGTTTAATATTGCCCAGATACACCAAATACACCAAAACTTCTAATATTATTTTTAAATTTATGTATTTTGTATCCACTTAATTTCCTCCACCTGTTCTTCTTCCAGATATGATGCTTTGTGCAGGGATATATCTCCGCAAAAAAAAGTCATGCTGTGATACTGGTTACAATGAAGAACTCTTCATTGTCTAACATCAAAGGCATTTTCTTTCCCAAATGTGAAGGTTGATACATTATTATACCATGAATCCACTGTGCTTTATCATACCATAAAGGGGGCAGAAGCGGGGACAGGGAGGAGAAAAAATAATTTCTCATGTTTAGTTGTTTTAATCTTCCATTCAGGTTGCCCCAGAATACTTTAAAGCCAATCAAATTTGTAAAGAGTAATAGTAAGATTAAATGAGAATTTACCAGTTTGAAGTTTGATCCTTATTTTATGAGGAGTTACGTTGCGGCATTACGTGAAGAAGTCCCGCCAGGCGCATGCGCATCATACTTCAAAGCAGCGGCGTGGAAACACAGAAAACACATATAGCCGAAGTAACATAGTAAGGCTTTAAGAAGACTAGAACTACCAGATGATCTCTTAGATTATGAGGGTGGGAGCAGAGGGCACGTAATCCCTCAACGTAACTCCTCATAAAATAAGAATCAAACTTCGAACTGGTAAATTCTCATTTAATCTTACTAGTTTACTTCGGAGTCACGTGAGTGACTACGTGAAGATTTCAAAGCTCTGTGTTTACATGCCGTAGATGCACTCCATACGACAAACTGCTTTGGTTGACACAGTGGTGAATAAATAATATATTGAACATTGCTTCAAATTATTCATTAACTATTTTTTTAAATAACAATAATAACAAAAATCAGTAATAACCTCTCTATCCCAGGACGAAATTACAAACAATGATATAAACAAAGCAAATGAAGTAAATGGAACCCAAAACCAGCATGCCCAAACCGTGGCACTGTCTGTCCAGGTTTATCATAAAATTGTGAGAATGTCGACTCTCTAGACCATTCTGCGGCTGCGAGGATTTGGTCTAGCGGCACATCCTGAGCCTTCACCACGGATGTTGAAGCCACCCTGGTGGAGTGAGATTTAAATACATGAGTGTTGACTCCATCATAATTGAGAATCTGTTTCAACCATCTAGAAATAGTTTGTACTGACACTCTTTATATGGCTTTTTGTGACTGATGAGCAATGTTGTCTCAGAACCTCTGAGAGTCCTTGTTAACTCAAGATATTGGCTTAAGTGTTTAACTACACATAACATTTGGTCAACAGAATATGCTCTAAACGTCACCTTGGTTCCTGCCATACCTGGCCTGCTTTGTTTGATTAAATCATAGACATAAAATGTAATGTCATCTACAGACAAATGCATACAATCTATTTGTAACAATTGTAATGTTTGTACACGTTGTGCTGAAACCAGCACAATTAGCATAACCAATTTCAGAGTTAATCTCTGCATAGACAATGACGTAATTGGAGCCCATTGCCAAAACCGTGTGATACTGATATCCCAGATTTCTGTATATCTAGGTTTAGGAGGGTTTTTGTTAAAATTTCTCTCATAAATCGGGATACTAACGGATGAGCCCCAATAGGTTGTTGTCCTGAGGACTGTCCTAAATAGGAGGACAAAGCACTCTGAGCACTGTTAATAGCACTATAACTCAAGTGCTCATCAAAATGCAATTGAGCAAGGAACTCCAACACATCACTTATGCTTGCAGTATGCTAAGATATATTTGATTGTACACAGAATATGTCACATTTCTTTATGTGAACCACATATTGTTTTTTTTAGTACTATTCTTCCAGGCTACAGTGATAACCTCCATGGTTCTGTTCGACAATCCAAAGCCTTGGAATGGTCTGCTCAGAACCTGCAGACTAACAATTGATACGGTCATGTAATAGAAACATAGAAAATAGGTGCAGGAGTAGGCCATTCGGCCCTTCGAGCCTGCACCGCCATTCAATGTGATCATGGCTGACTTTGTAATGGATGACTTTCTCCTGTAATCGAATGCACCAACAATTACTGCAGCTGGGAATTTCATAAATGGCTGAACCATCATTCTGAGTATCAATGGGAACCATGGTTGTGTTGGCCAATCTAGGACCACCAAAAATGCCTGTGGCGGAGTCACGCTCTATTTTGGTTAGACATTTCGTAATCAGTCAAAATGGATGAAAAGATAAAAGCATGAGTACCCCCAATGTAACGAAAAAGCATCCACAGCAACTGCTTCTGGATCTGGCTCCCATGAAACATATTTAGGCAACTGGTGATTCAGTCTGGATGCAAACAGATCAAAGTCTGGCAACCCAATCGAGTGACAATTGTTTGAAAACTTTTGAATTCAACATCCATTCTAAATTGTCATTAAATTTTCGTGACCTATGGTCGGCCACCACATAGTCTACCCCTGGTATATAGATGGCTGAAAGACAGTTGTTTCTCGAAATACACCAATGCCATTTAAGATTAGCCATGCTGTCACATGAAACTGATCTTGCTCCTCCCATATGATTAATATATGCCACTCCCGTAGTGTTATCAATCTGGAGATGAGCATGTAAATTATTCATTGTGGAGCAATATGCCTTTTACCCATAAAATGCCCCCAATAATTCATTGTGTGTGTAGAATCAAACCTTCTTGTTCATTCCATCCACCCCCTACAGCTAGGCCCAATGTCCATAGCCTCCCCATCCGAGAGCACTTACATCAATCTGTAAAATCATTGAAGGTTCCTGCACCAACATGTTATTGGTAGCTTGACTGATATTAACAATCCACCACTGCAATTCTGCTAGAGCTGTGGTTGGTACCTGCATAACCCAATCAAAATGGCCTACATGCTCTTTTAGTGCTTGTTCTCTTGCTCTTTGCAAATATTGATAATGCAAAAGACCGAACTATACTGCAGGGACAACTGCTACCAATTTCCCAATGACCTTAGCAACTTCTCGGGTGGAGGTATAAAGTTTTTTGTGTGAGGCAAGGACAGATATCAGCAATATCCACAACCTTGGCCGTTGGTAATGTTACTGTCATATCAACTGAATCAATAAGAAAACCCAAATGCTCAATATTTTGGGTTGGCTGTAATTTAGACTTAGTTGGATGGACCAAAAATCCTAATGTTTCAAACACATTTTTGATTACTGCAACCAACTCCTCAGCTGAATCTTTAGTATTGCTGATAATTAAGATATCATCTAAATAAGCCATGATAATGTGATTATGGGCCCTCAATAGCCCCAGCACAGGTTTTGACAATTAGTAAATAGTCTAGGTGCTGAACTTAATCCATTAGGCAATGCTTTATATTGCCACAGCTGTCCCATCCAATTACATTTTCAAGTACCTGCGATAATGAGCATGAATTGGTACTGAATAATATGCATCTTGCAAATTAATAGTTGCCAACAACCTTGTGAGACCAGCTGTTTTGCAGTAACAACGTGTCCATTTAAAATGTCTATAGAGAACTGAAGAATCTAAATGGGTGAGGTCCAGAATAACTCTACAACCCCCATCTTTCTTAAGTCTGGGAAATATATAGGACACAAATTGTTGAGGATGAATAATGGCTTTCTCAATCACTCCTTTTTTGGATAAATTCTTAATCTCATCGTTAAAACACCAACATTTTATTTGCCTTGTGCTGCTGAGATGGATCTATCCCTGAGATAAACTCAATGGTAGAACCTGACACAGTGTTTAGTATAAACATATCACATGTTATACAGCACCATTCATTGTAAAACAATTGTAATCTACCTCCAATAGGAGGTTGTGCATCAGAACCTTAAATAAAAGTTCCCAGTACCTCTGCAGTTGGCTTGTAAGCATGCTGTCTGCTCATATTGGGGTTGAAGCCGCTCTGTCTTAGTGGGTAACCTTATTGCCCCACTGGCCTCTCCTTGCTCGGTCCATCACCTGGATCCGACCTTCAGTACACAAACCCTGGTTTGCGAATAAGTGGCCGTGATATGCTTGGCTTCATCAACCAATTGTTTTTACCTCATCATCAACATCACGTATTTGTTTGACAAGGTCCATTCCAAACAGGAACTCAGGTGTTTGTATATTTGTCGCCTTACATAGTGCAGCAAAACTTTTGATTGAGAATTGGCCTGATGGCGATTTTTCTAATGTAATTTACTTCAAAGAATGCATTGCATAATAGAGCCAACATATCTTTTTGAGTTTGAGTAATCATGGTCACTTTGACCATAGTGCCAAATGCAGTAATTGCTGCAGCCACCAGTTGGAGTATGCATTAATGCCGAACCCCCTGTCCTCACATAGAAGGACTCATGGGTGCCCAGATTACTGGGTTCACCGTGGGCACTTTCAGTGATGCACAGTAAACAGGTGTCTTATATTTATAGGTAGTCTCTTGCATCATAATTGCTGGAGCTGGTGAGACACTAAATAATTGATATTGTTGGCAAGGTATACCTCCATTCCCTCACCAGTCCCCTCCGGAAAAGCAAACTCATTGCAATATCCGGGACACCCAGAGCGTGGCTCTTGTGCTCTGGTGTTTGCACATAAGCAGGGACACGAAACATGGGGTCAGCTGCATCCTGCCCCGCTTCTCCCAAGTCATATATTAGGGAGGCATCCTCCAGTCCTAAACAAGGTGCTGGAAGGAAATCCCCTTGCTGATAGTCCACATATTCCTCTTGACATGGGCCTTATTGAACAGCTGCCTGGGGAATCACTGGGCCCTAAGACCCTTGTTTTATCCAAGTCTTCTCCATATTCTGCATCCTCCCCCACATTTTGTATTATCTGGAGGGGAGTCACATTTTCTTCAGACTCGGTGGCCTCAGCCTCCTGAGAAACTGGAACTGGTGTGGAAAGTTCACTTTCTAATGAAACTGCTGTCGGTAAACGGCACCCGGTATCGGAACCAGCGTTGCCGCGCTAATCTCCCGACCCGATCGATTTAGTGAATCCGTGGACCCATGCTAGCAAACTTTCCTACCTGACCATACCACCAACTCCTACTGACTTGTCGAGCCAGCTTTACGGAGTTAAAAATACTCTCAGGCAAAGTTTTTAAAACCACTTACCTGAGAGTTTCTACTTACCGCTGGTGGAGCTGTGCCCTTCAGCCCGTTCAGTGCGACATGCGCAGACGTAATGACGCGCATGCGCCTGGCAGGATATCTTCACGTAGTCACTCACGTGACTCCAAAGTAAAATTAGTGTTTGCAATACAGGAGACAGTGGGATTGCAGCATGTGAAAGCAATATTGTTTTATTTACTGCTTCAATCGATTCCTTTTTATTTTTTGAACAGATTAAAAATGGCTAATGAATAAATGAAGCATCATGGTTATTTGTAATATGTATTGATATGGAGATCCAGTGGTTGTACTCTAAAACAAATGTTCAACTGATTACAACTCAAGATTATCAAATTAACCTTGTACATGGAAAAATGAATGATCATCTGCTTAATCATTTTGGTCTGATGTTGCATTTGATTCTGCTTTACAAAAAGCACAATAGACAACTATATGTATTTCCTTAAAGAAATATTATTGAACAGCATTAAAACAAATTATTTAAAACAACTTTCCTAGAGTTTCCTGATCAATCCCATTGCTTATTCTTTCTCACATTTGTATAATTTTTCCTTCCATATATTCATCCAATTTTCTTTTGAATATTGCCATTGAAATTGTTTCCAAGCTACAAACATACAAATATATATATAAAAGTATAATTTTTCTCATTCTTTTACCAATCTTTTAATTTTGTGTCTTAAAACTGAGACTTGGTTCTTCTTGATTCGTTATTTTAAAAACATTTACAAATGTTCTCTTAACTGCGCCTCTTTGACAAGAAGAACAGTGTTATTGGCCTCTCTGTATCCCAAGTGTACCTCAAACCTGATATATGTTCTGGTGAATACCTTCTCTGGTACTTCGGATCTGTCTTCACTGAGGAAGCCACAAACAATCTCCCAGATGTACTGGAGGACAGAGATCTAAGGGGGTAGAGGAACTGAAATAAATTTTCATTAGGCGAGAAATAGTATTGGGTAAGCTAATGATACTGAAGGATGATAAATCCCTTGGGCGCAATGGTCTGCATCCCAGGGTCCTCAGGGAGGAGGCTCTAGAAATAGTGGACACATTGGTGATTATAATCCAATGTTCGATCGATTCAGGATCAGTTCCTGTGGATTGGAGGATAGCTAACGTTATCCCACTTTTCAAGAAAGGAGCGAGAGAGAAAATGAGGAATTACAGACCAGTTAACCTGACTTCAGTGGTGGGAAAGATGCTGGAGTCAATTATTAAAGGGGTAATAATGGGGAATTTGGATAGCAGTAAAATGATTAATCCAAGTCAACATGGATTTATGAAAGGGAAATCATGTTTGACTAATCTTCTGGAATTGTTTGAGGATGTCACAAGTAAAATGGATGAAGGGGTGCCAGTGGATGTAGTGTATCTAGACTTTCAGGAAGCCTTTGATTAAGGTCCCGCATGGGAGACTGGTGACTAAAATTAGAGCACATGGTAATGGGGGTAGGAATGTTGACATGGATAGAAAATTGGTTGGTAGACAGGAAGCAAAGTGTAGGAGTGAACGGCTCCTTTTCAGAATGGCAGGCAGTGGTGAGTGGAGTGCCGCAAGGCTCGGTGTTGGGGCCGCAACTGTTTACCATATATATTAATGATTTGGAAGAGGGAATTAAGAGCAACACTAGCAAGTTTGTGGATGACACAAAACTGGGTGGCAGTGTGAACTGTGAAGAGGATGTTAGGAGGTTGCAGGGTGACCTGGACAAGTTGAGTGAGTGGGCAGATACGTGGCAGATGCAGTATAATATACAGTGGCTTGCATAAGTATTCATACCCCTTGAACTTTGCCATATTTTGTCACGTTACAACCACAAATGTAAATGTATTTTATTGGGCTTTTATGTGATAGACCAACACAAAGTGGCGCATAATTGTGAAGTGGAAGGAAAATGATTCATGGTTTCCAAATTTTATTACCAATAGAAAACTGAAAAGTGTGGCTGCATAAGTATTCAGCCCCCCGAGTCAATACTTTGTAGAACTACCTGTTGCTGCAATTACAGCTGCAAGTCTTTTGGGGTATGTCTCTACCAGCTTTGCACATCTAGAGAATGACATTTTTGCCCATTATTCTTTGAAAAATAGCTCAAGCTCAGTCAGATTGGATGGAATGCATCTTGGAAAGCAATTTTCAAGTCTTGCCAGAGATTCGCAATTGGATTTAGGTCTGGACTTTGACTGGGCCATTCTAACACATGAATATACTTTGATCTAAACCATTCCATTGTAGCTCTGGCTATATGTTTAGGGTTGTTGTCCTGCTGGAAGGTGAACCTCCGCACCAGTCTCAAGTCTTTTGCAGACTCTAACAGGTTTTCTTCCAAGATTGCCCTGTATTTGGCTCCATCCATCTTCCTATCAACTCTGACCAGCTTCCCTGTCCCTGCTGAAGAAAAGCATCCCCACAGTATGATACTGCCACCACCATGTTTCACAGTGGGGATGGTGTGTTCAGGGTGATGTGCAGTGTTTTCCGCCACACATAGCGTTTTGCGTTTAGGCCAAAAACTTCAATTTTGGTCTCATCAGACCAGAGCATCATCCTCCACATGTTTGCTGTGTCCCCCACATGGCTTGTGGCAAACTGCAAATGGGACTTCTTATGGCTTTGTTTCAACAATGGCTTTCTTCTTTCCACTCTTCCATAAAGGCCTGATTTGTGGAGTGCATGACTAATAGTTGTCCTGTGGACAGATTCTCCCACCTGAGCTGTGGATCTTTGCAGCTCCTCCAGAGTTACCATGAGCCTCTTGGCTGCTTCTCTGACCAATGCTCTCCTTGCCGGCCTGTCAGTTTAGGTGGACGGCCATGTCTTGGTAGGTTTGCAGTTGTGCCATACTCTTTCCATTTTCGGATGATGGATTGAACAGTGCTCCGTGAGATGTTCAAAACTCGGGATATTTTTTTATAACCTAACACTGTTTTAAACATCTCCACAACTTTATCCCTGACCTAGTGTTAAAGAAGGAACTGCAGATGCTGGAGAATCGAGGGTTACACAAAAAGCTGGAAAAACTCAGCGGGTGCAGCAGCATCTAAGGAGTGAAGGAGATAGGTGACGTTTCGGGTCGAGACCCTTCTTCAGACTGGAGAAGGGTCTCGACCCGAAACGTCGCCTATCTCCTTCACTCCTTAGATGCTGCTGCACCCGCTGAGTTTCTCCAGCTTTTTGTGTAACCCTTTATCCCTGACCTGTCTGGTGTGTTCCTTGGGTTTCATGATGCTGTTTGTTCACCAATGTTCTCTAACAAACCTCTGAGGCCTTCACAGAAAAACTGTATTTATACTGAGATTAGATTACACACAAGTGGACTCTATTTACTAATTAGGTGACTTCTGAAGGCAATTGGTTGCACTGGAATTTATTTAGGTGTATTAGAGTAAAGGGGGCTGAATACATTTGCACGCCACACTTTTCAGTTTTTTATTTGTAAAAACATTTGTAAACCATGTATCATTTTCCTTCCACTTCACAATTATGTGCCACTTTGTGTTGGTCTATCACATAAAATCCCAATAATATACATTTACGTTTGTGGTTGTAATGTGACAAAATGTGGAAAAGTTCAAGGAGTATGAAAACTTTTGCAAGCCACTGTAGATAAATGTGAGGTTATCCACTTTGGCGGCAAAAACAAGGGGGCAAATTACTATCTCAATGGGGTTAGGCTAGGCAAGGGGGAGGTGCATTGAGACCTGGCTGTCCTTGTACACCAGTCACTGAAAGTTCGCGTGCAGGTACAGCAGGCAGTGAAGAAAGCTAATGGAATGTTGGCCTTCATTACAAGAGGATTTCAGTATAGGTTCTTCTGCAGTTGTATAGGGCTCTGGTGAGGCCACATCTGGAGTATTGTGTCCAGTTTTGGTCTCCTAATTTGAGGAAGGACATCCTTGTGATTGAGGCTGTGCAGTGTAGGTTCACAAGATTGATTCCTGGGATGGCGGGACTGTCATATGAGGAAAGATTGAAAAGACTAGGCTTGTATTCACTGGAGTTTAGAAGGATAAGGGGGAATCTTATAGTAACATATAAAATTATAAAAGAACTGGACAAGTTAGATGCAGATGCACCTATTTTCTATGTTTCTACCTTCTTAATGACATAGCTATCTTTCTTAATATAGACAAACATAATTTTCCTTAAACAAATTTACACTGAGCTTTATTTAATAATCCGTGCTTCTCCAAATGTTCTATTACTTCTCTTGGAAATATTTTAATTCTGAAAACTAGGTTGAATTGTCTAATCACTGTCAAACACTGTCTAATCCAATCATTTTAATGATACAGGGGGAAAAAGGCCCATTGCCCATCAAGTCCACACTAGCCAGCAATCATCCATTCACTAGTTCTACCCCACACACTACACATTAGTGACAATTTAAATGCCAACAAGGACCACAGCCAGCAAATACCAACTCTGAAAGCTTCAACCATGGGAGCAAAATCTGCACTGGCACCATTTGAGGCAGGGGACCAACCTTTGATACCGTGGATGCCCGGCGCTCAGTGAAGACTTACATGACCTAACCCAAATGTGCTGAATAGTGATTTGGGAGTTGGATAGATAGTTAGAGCCTATGGTGTGTATGATTAAATCTGTTTGTGTGAATAAAAGTGTGTTTGCACCAGGAGCTGACTTGTGTTCTTCATTTAAGATGGTTCAACACCAACTGTGTTCTTCTCTTTGCCTCAAAAGTATAAACCCCCCGGATAATACACACTTACATGGATATTGGTTGAAGAGCTCTGAGGCAGAAGGAGCAACACTCTCTTTCAAGCCCCATGTCATCCTAACGGTTCAACACCAACTTCTTAAAGACAAGAAAGAAACAACATTATATGTAAACAAGATCCTTAAAAAGAGAAAACAAATAGAGATGGTACAATACTTTATTTGTCACATTGTACAGTGAACTTCATTTTTGTATAGGACACAAGGAACTGGAGATGCTGGAATTTTTGCGTAGAATACAAAGTGCTGGAGTAGCTCAATAGTTCAGGCAGCATTTCTGGATAGGAGATATTTCGGGTTAGGACCCTTCTTCAGACTGATTGTAGTGGAGGGAGAAAACAAGTATTTTGTGATTTGAGATTGAGTGAATTTTCATCTCTAAGAATTTTCAAACTTTTAAATACTTTCTCTTTACCTATTTTTATCTCATAATATTACTTTACATCACTCTTAACTCTGATGTTTTCAGCTCATCTTTGGTGAATTCATACAACAATTTAATACTTCATCAGGCTCTCTCCATCCACATAATGTTTTCTTTGTTCCCTAACAGAGGACATCTTTCCTTTAACTGTGCTTTTGCTATTGATTTCTATTTATCATACTTTCTATGTCATCTTTCTGGTTTATCCCCTGAAGTTTGCTCATAATTTCATTAAATCTCTAATTCACATTTTTAGATCTCTTCTGAACATTTTACACCCAGCTTGGTTATTTATGAGGCTGTTTCCGATTGTAAGACAAAAGCATTTCCTTATCAGTTTGCACGCCTTGTTTCTTATCTCTGCTATGGTCAGCATTATTCTTTTTTATCAGATATTCAAGTATTTTTTAGTTTTCCAAGATTGCATTCTTTGCTGCTAACACATTATTTTATATCTTCAAATATTCTGAGGAAAAAATAAACCCAAACATGTAGTCTAATATTAGCCAAGGTTCAATGTTCCCTGACCAAATAATTAACGGTATCAGCTACTTTAAAAAAAAATCTAGTTTTGAAATAAAGATAACATTCTCCAGATTGAAAAGCCTTCACTTTTTCTAGAGGTGAAGCCAATTAAGTCATGGTATAAAATTAAGAATTCTGGATCTGATTATATGAGCAAACGTTTTAGAATAATCAAAATCATAATAAGTCATCAAGAAGTTACTAGCAAGGAGGGTGATGGGTTGGCAGCAGAGATTAGATGTTGGCACAGCAGAAATAATCCATTTCACTCAAGGTAAAATGAGTGATATATTCCTTGTAGAAATTTAGGCATGAAGTGGACTCTGGACAAGAAGTCCAGGATGTTGACCTCAAGGTGACTGATGTCAATGATAATCCCACTGACTAGCAGACAGTTAAACAAGAAACATAATCTCCTTGGGAGGTTAGCTAAATTACATAATGCTCTAATCCTCTAAAAATGATGGAAGAAATATTCACCCTTTTATCCATCTTAATGTCATAGTTTCCTTTCCAGAATTGAGTGAATGTTGAACATTTTATAACAAACTCATGCACACACCTGAGCCTTGTTAGCATTGAACCACAGGTATTTAGATGAATACTGGACCTGGCACAGAGACTGGTGGAAATGTGCAGGGCTACAAAAAGCAATTTAGCCCATCATGTTTGTGATGCCAAGAATTGATCCACTTGACCAAACATTATTCTCGAGATGTTGGTCCATAGTTTTGCAAATTTCAGTATTTCAGACACTTATCAAAGTACTTTCTAAATGAGTTAGGGGATTCTGCTCAAAGAATCACTACCTTCATATTTACTCATCTCTTTAGTAATATCCTGTTTCACCCCACCTCCAATGGCAACCTCCTCTATTTCAAAGTTGTTCTCTGAAGCTAAGTGCTCAGTTCTGCAAAAGCCCTGGTAAATTTCCTTTGTTCTCTATCTGCATATGTTGGAATAGGTAATAGTGATATGGACCATGACATCTGCATTATATGAAGTACTCGAAGCAAATTAAAAAAAATAAGAGTCCAGAAGACTTCAGCAGAAATAAACAAACATGCATAAATTCTAAAATGTGAATGGCTCCTTCAATTACTTTCATTGATAATTCTGTGATAATTGCGTAAGGTTTTCTGAACTTGATCAAAAAAAATCATTCTGTTTATACTCATTATGCTTATATACCATTCAAAAGCACATCTCAGCTGGCAGTTCCCATGGTGATGGGAAGTGATAACAGATGTCTCTGTTATTCTTGATGAGGGAAGGGAGTTAACTTTCCTATGACATCTCTTCCCTTTCACCGCTTAAAAACCAGTAAATGTTGGAGTTTGTGATCTCCTTGACCCTCTGGTCAATAGCAATCAATGGCATTATCCTTGACCCCCCGATCAATGGCATTAGCATTATCTCGTCAACTTCAGGCAAACCAAACACTTAATTTCTCAACTTTATAATTTATGGGGGAGATCTCAAGGTTACAGAATATGTGCTTAACTATGTAGTTGACATGCCAATGAGATGCATACACTTAAACAATTTATACATTTTATATTTTATTACAAAGAGATTTTATGGAATGTTAAAGCCCTTTCATTATTTATCATATTTCCCTCCATTAGGTTCAATTTGTCTTGCTCATATATAGCTATAATTTTATTCCACCCAGTTGAAAAGGAAAGGAATGATAGTTGTGCTGATCATTTTGTCAGGGATTTGGAGCATTCTCTGTTCCAGCCCATGAACATCAAATATAGAACCCTACAGCACAAGAACAGGCCATTCGGCCCATAATATCTGCATCAAATATGATGCCAAGACCATCACATATCTACCTGCACATAACCTATATCACTCCATTCCTTGCATATCCATATGACTATCGAAAACCAAAGATTATAGAGGAGCAAGATAGACCACTCCTCCAAAATCCAATGGTCTGACATGTAGAATGTAATGGAACATCATGGCCGCCATTTTACCGGTGTGCCTCCCGCTGTGTAATCCGCTCCAAAGATCCTTTGATCCGCTCTATCATCCTTGATGTAATCAATGTTGTAGGGAACAGTGTTTGATATAGCGCATCTATCACCTCACATATTTTAATTAATTTTATTGTAAATGTTTCTCCCCTGTTCCCCCATTTCCCTCCAGAGCCCCCACCTTTGCATAGGTTCCCTTGCATTGTATTGTGTAGCTTCCCTTATATTGCTTTAACACACTCTGCACAAAATTAAATTTTATATATATATATATATATATATATATATATTTATATGAATGTGTGTTTTTGTGTGCCTGTGTGTGAGCGGCACGTTAATGGCCTGTCCCACCAGCATGCTATTGCATGCATCTAGCGTGACCAAGCGTGGTCGCTTGAGGCGTGCGCTGCGCTGTCCGAAAATCCTTTCGGCCCGCAGGCGCATTGAGGGCATACGCAGCGTCTTGATGTCGTACGCAGCGACTTGACCCATCGTACGTAGCGTCTTGATGTTGTACGCATTGTCTTGATGTCGTACGCATACGCCTAGCGTTGTGCAAGAGTTGTTTTTTAAATGTGCTATATAAATATAAGTGACTTGACTTGACATATTTCTCTAGCTTCTTTCTTCAGATTTCCTCTGATTTGTTTAGCGATTTCTTTCAATCTCTGTGTGTATATATATATTTATGTGTGTGTATCACTATACATATATATATATCACAATATATATATATCACAGTATATATATATCACTATATCTATGTGAGTCACAATCTATATTACAATATATGTGTATATACATATATATTGTAATATAGATTGTATGTATACACACATATATACACACACACATATATATACATGCAGCGAGACCTGGGCGTCCTTGTACACCGGTCACTGAAAGTTGGCTTACAGGTACAGCAGGCAGTGAAGAAATCTAATGGAATGGTGGCCTTCAAAACAAGAGGATTTCAGCATAGGAGAAAAGAGGTTCTTCTGAAGTTGTATAAGGCTCTGGTGAGACCACGTCTGGAGTATTGTGTACAATTTTGGTCTCCTAATTTGAGGAAGGACATCCTTGTGATTCAGGCAGTGCAGCGTAGGTTCACGAGATTGATCCCTGGGATAGCGTGACTGTCATATGAGGAAAGATTGAAAAGACTATTCACTGGAGTTTAGAAGGATGAGGGGATATTTTATAGAAACAAATACAACTATAAATGGACTGCACAAGCTAGATGCAGGAAAAATGTTCCCAATGTGGGTGAGTCCAGAACCAGGGGCCATAGTCTTAGAATAAAGGGGAGGTCATTTAAGACTGAGGTGAGAAAAAACTTTTTCACCCAGAGAGTTGTGAATTTATGGAATTCCCCGCCACAGAGGGCAGTGGAGGCCAAATCACTGCATGGATTTAAGGGAGAGTTAGATAGAGCTCTAGGGACTAGTGGAATCAAGGGATATGTGGTGAAGGCAGGCACGAGTTATTGATAAGGGACGATCAGCCATGATCCCAATGAATGGCGGTGCTGGCTTGATGGGCTGATTGGCCTCCTGCTGAACCTATTTTCTATGTTTCTATGTTTCTATATTAGCGTAACACAATGTAGTGCATACATACCTACATATTTAAATTCAGTCTATAAGTTGGTCAAATAATATGGGAACCTTCTTGCTTTTTTTTTAAACATGGCTTTTTTAAATATGAATGTCTCATAACGACACATTTGTGGGTCAACCGTATATTGCACCAACCCCCACAATTTCAAATAACTCTAAATTGAACTTTATAAACAAGGAAAACACTTTTTATTTCCATCATTTATGGTAATATTTAAATAATTTACATCATTTTGTGCACGACATATACAGGGAGTTGCAGTGTTTTGAAAGTGATGTAAAATTCAACATATTTCAGACAATGATAGCCCCACCCCTTGCTTACCCCAAAGAACAAAACTTCCAACATATACAATAATAAATAAATCGTCATTTGCATAATTTTGTGTGGGTAACGGGAGGTTCTCATTCTTCCTCTTGAGTAACCTGCGTTGGGAAAACAGACGTTTCGGTGTGTTCGGGATGTCAACGAGCATTGGAACTGCATTGCAATTTAGCCTGTTATTGGTCTGCCTGTTGGAAAACTAGTCAAGTTCAGTGGTCAGAACAAAGACGGCAGGTGGTTGACAAGTACACCGGAGTTCGGTGTAGGAGATCTTGTCAACGAGTATTCTGGACCCGCTGTCGACATCTGAAATTACATAAAATCTCATATAGAATTAACTAAAGAAGGAAAAAAATGTAGTTATAACTACATATCTGCAGAATTGATGATATATAATTTAAGTGCAATTATTCAGTTGTGGGGAGAAACCTATATATTGAAGATGCATTTTGCCACTAATATGTCAATTTACCTTCATTGTAGAAGAGCTTATTTAAAACTTCTTATGTAGACCATTTAAAGTATTGTCTTTCTATCCTCTTTTGGACCTAAGGCACAAGCAGGGCTGCCAACTCTCAGGCAGAGAGAGAGAGAGAGAGAGAGAGAGAGAGAGAAAGGCAGATAGGGCAGAGACCAAGATAGAGAGAGACAGGGAGAGAGGGAGACAGAGAGAGAAGAGACAGAGAGAGACAGGGAGAGAGGCAGAGAGAGACAGGGAGAGAGGGAGAGAGAGAGAGAAGGGGCACAGAGAGATGGGGAGAGAGAGGAACGATGGCACGTTATAATGCACAGCCGTCCCATTCTGACTGCCGCCGAACCCCGCACCGCACCATTGCACCCTTCCTCAGTGACGTCTCGGCTCTAACAATTCGAGGGATCTAATCAGTAACAACACTGAGAGCAACCCTGGGCCCCGCGCTCCCCTACTCGAATCTGAGATTAAAATCTTGTGATGGGCCTGATGTGTCTCTCTTGCCATCTCTCTCGGCCCCTTCTCTCCCTCTCTCTCCCTCTCTCCCTACGGACCATATTTTGCAGACTCCAGCAGTACAGAAACAAAAACAAATGTACAGAAGAACAAAAATTGCTGACTTTATTATTGTGGTAAGTTTAGATCTATTTAAAAAAAAATCTAGTAACTTTCTAATGTACCAACAAACCTAGTTTCCCTATGAGTGTTGATTGGGGAACAAAAAATAAAATTTTCAGGACAGAATAATGTCGACAGAAAACAATAATATTTCCTCACCTTTCTTTGTCGTTGGGGAACCTAAAGAGAGACAGGTTGAGTTGTCAACATCGGCGATTAGAGTAATTTATACAGAACAGTAGCATCTGCAGCAATGAGCTGTTGATGTGGACGTCATGACAGTGTGGGGGCATACCGGTAAAATGGCGTCGACAATCACACACGTCATACTACACTTTTTTTGAGTGGTGCATCTTGCTCCTCCAGGATCTTTGTCGAAAACTATTCTAAATGACATTAATGTATCTGCTTCAACCATCACCCTCAGCAATGCATTCGATGCACTTACCATCCTCTGTGTAAAATAACTTGTCCTGCATGTTGTCTTTAAACTTTGCCTCTCTCACCTTAAATATTTGCCCTTCAGTATTTGATTTTTCCATCCTTAGAAAAATAATCTGACAGTCTGGCCTATCTATGCCTCACATAATTTTGTATCCTTCTATCAGGTCTCTCTGTAATTTCCAGTGTCCCAGAGAAAACAATCAAATATGTCCAACCCCTCCCTGCAGTTAATACCTCTTTATTCCAGCAATTATTTAGGGAAAGCCTCTTCTGCACCCTTTCCAATACTGGCACATCCTTCCTGTAAAGAGGTGACCTGAACTGCACACAATACTCCAAACGCAGTCTACCAAAGTCCTATAAAGCTGCATTGTGATATCCTTACTCTTATACTCAATGCCTCGACCTATGATATATATATATATAACAAAAGCAGTTGTCCAAGCACAGATGCCTGCAGAACTCCACTGGTCACAGACTCCAGCCTGAATTATGACCTTCCGTCATAGTTCACTGACTGTATCTATATATAAATTCCTGATCCCTATGATCCATATGACCACTATTATTCCTGTGCATCTTAATCTTCTGGATCGCCTTACCATGGTCCCTTCTTTCCCTCCCTCCCTTCTCTCCTTCCCTCCTACACACACATAACGCACAGACAACTAACACACACACGTCACGCACAGACGGTAACCGGACGTGGCGCCGACAGACAAGAAGCCGAAGCAAAGAGGTCGAAGCCAAAGAACGGAATGTAAACGAGACCGAAACCTCAATAAACCGAAAGAATCCGAAGACGGAATGCCTACTAACCAAAAGGATGGGATGCCTAAATGCAAACTAACCAAAAGGGCGGGACGCCTAAATCCCAAGGAACCAAAAAGCTGCGTCACCTAAAAGCAAACTTACCGAATGGCCGCTCTGTCGAAATGCCACCTACCCGAAAGGCGGCGTCGCCTACAGGCCAAAGGACCAACTGCTGCTCAACAGAAAAGGCCAATAACGGACTTGACGGTGCCGGGGGGCTGGACTTGTCAGCGATTGGTCCAGACCCCCATGTCCATCACATCACTGTGAAGGCATGAACATTGTCACAAACCTCCGCTCTACCCAACCCATAGCCCATGAAGGGTGGCCGTGGGAGACTGGGGGCTGTCCCGAGCGATGCACACCTTTGGCCGCTTTCACTTGGTGCTTGGGTTCAGATTGCACAGTCACCTATGGCTTGTGTGGGAAACTGAACCCCACACTCCCCACACCACCACCACCACCACCACCACCACCACCACCACCACCACCCCCTAAGTTAGGATGGGGCTGAAGCCCAAACTTTAATGGCTGGATTGGTTTTTCGCCAATGGTTCTTGGTTTTCCAGGATCTAGTTAATTAAATTACTTTTTTTCATTTCAGTCACTAAAACAAGTGGTATTGTACTATGCACTTTTCAGAGGTGATCTACACATTTTGTTAGTTACTTGTAGGCTTAGATGTATGCAATTTTATATTAAAATATAGCTTAGATCTGTTTGGTCCATTAACTCACATGCACTTTTTAAGCACACATTTGGATTACTTTTCATTCTACCTTAGAGATATAAAGTCTATAATCGACTTTTTTTTATATTTCTACGATTCTACAGACCTTGGCTGGGAACCCGAGGCTCACCAAAATTGTTTCCAATTGGGCCCCGCACCTCCTAAGGCCGGCCCTGCCCCTAATTAACCCATTCTCTTCTATATGGGTATAAATCTTATCCCAAAGAATCCTCTCCAATAGCTGCTCTACTACTGACGTGAAACTCATTGGGCTCTCTCTGGATTGGATTCACTCTACTTCACTTCTTAAATAAGCAAACAATATTAGCTTCTCTACGGTCCAGTGGGACCTCCCCAGTAGCTAGAGAAGATGCATAGATCTTCAAGACTCCTGCAATCTTCCTTCTTCATCTGCCACCATCATACCAGTGCCAAAAAATCCAACATACAATGTCTCAACGGCTACCGCCCTGTAGCACTCACCCCCATAATGATGAAGTGCTTCGAGAGGCTGGTCAGGGACCATATTACCTCCAGACTCCCCTCCACACTTGACCCATACCAGTTTGCTTACAGGCCAAACCGCTCCACAGAGGACGCTATATCTTCCGAACTCCATCTGAGCCTGGAACATTTAGAGGAGAAGAACACCTATGTGCGAATGCTGTTCGTGGATTTCAGTTCAGCATTCAACACAATTATCCCCCAGCACCTGATAAGCAAACTGGTTCCATTGGGCCTCAGCACCCCCATGTGTAACTGGCTACTGAACTTCCTCACTGACAGACTCCAGTGTGAGGGTTGGAAATAACACCTCTAACACCATCTCTCTGAGCACCGGCTCCCCTCAGGGCTGTGTCCTGAGTCCACTGCTGTTTACTCTGATGACCCACGACTGTTGTGCCAGGTTTAGTACAAACCACATTATGAAGTACGCAGATGACACAACAGTGGTGGGCCTCATCAGGGACGACACAATGAGCTGGCTTACAGGGAGGAGGTGAAACAACTGGTGGACTGGTGCAATACGAACAACCTGATCCTGAATGTCGAAAAAACAAAGGAGGTCAACGTCGACTTCAGGAAAAACCGGCACAGTCCCACACCACATCACATCAATGACAGCAATGTGGAGGTGGTCAGTAGCACTAAGTTCCTGGGGGCGCAGATCACTAACAGTCTGACCTGGTTGAATAACATCTCATCAACAGTTACGAGAGCGCAGCAGCGGTTGCACTTTCTGCGCCAGATGAGAAGAGCTCGCCTCCCCCATCCCATCCTCACCACTTTCTACAGGGGCACCATAGAGAGTATTTTGACCAGCTGTATCTCTGTCTGGTTTGGGGACTGTAAAACCTCTGACTGGAAGTCCGTGCAGAGAGTGGTGAGGACAGCGGAAAAAATCATCGGGACCTCTCTCCCCTCAATCGGGGATATTGCGACCAAACGTTGCGTGTCCAAGGCCATCAGTATTATAAAAGACCCCACACATCTCCATCATGGACTGTTCACTCTGCTGCCCTTGGGCAAAAGATGTCGCAGCATAAGGAGCAGAACATCAAGGTTCTGCAACAGCTTCTTCCCACGAGCCATCAGACTCCTGAATGCCATGTAATGGGCTGCCACCATTGTCTATTTATCCTTTAATCCATGTTTATCCTTCTGTTAATTATCGTGTTGCACAGGGAGCCAAATGCAACGTAATTTTGTTTGGAACTGCATATATCAATGTATTTCTAAATGACCATAAAGTTTGTTTGACTTGGCTTGACTTCTTGATTACTCAATAAGATGGGATAAATCCCATCAGGGCCTGGGGATTTATGCACCTTAATTATCTTCAAGAGTGGCAATGATCTTCAAGAACTGCTTCGGTTGCCTCCTCCACGGAGAGGCGACTTTTTCCATGCCGCCTTCCCCGTGGCCTAACATCGAGGATCTGTGCGACCTTTCCCGGAGACGTACCCGGGGCTTCAGCTGCAGGCGCAGCGAGGACGTTTTCGTTGCGGAGCGGTCGAGCCCTCGCTGGGGGTCGCCAGAGGGGAGCGCTCTATTCACTGGCCCACGGCAGCCAGAAGCCACGGACTGCAGAGCTCCAGCTGGTGGCGTCCTGGGCCTGGGATTCCCCATTGGGGACCCGGGAGGGGAAGAGCTCCAACCGCCGGCCCGCAGCCAACTTCTACTGCGGGCGCAGTGTGGACTTACCATCCCTCACCGGGTCCCTCACCGGGTCTCTCTCCAGGGATCCCTGGAGGGGAGCTGCGACTTCCGGCCCTGTGGTCTGCGGTGCTTCTGGCTGCGGCACGGCGGGGACTTTAAATCTTCGACCACCGGCCTGCGGCCTACACCAACTTGAAGCCACGGTCTCCGGTGGAGTGGCACCGATTCAGGACTTATCTGGACTTACCTTGTCCGAACATCTGGACGCCCGCAGTGGCGACTGCAGAGAGTTGAGGTCCCGACCGCGGGGGAAAATGGAGGAGGATTGGCCAAATTTTGTGCCTTTCACCACATTGATGAATGCTGTGGTGGATGTTTGTGTACATTTTTATTGAGAGCTGTGTGTTCTTTTTTTATTGTACCGCTGCTGGCAAATTCATTTCACTTGCACTTTATGTGCAAATGACGAATACAACTTGACTTGACGGCATCTCCTTCTTAATTTCAAACTGCTCTTGCATATTGTTAATGAAGGAACTGCAGATGATGGAAAATCGAGGGTACACAAAATGCTGGAGAAATGCTGCAGCAGCATCTATGGAGCGAAGGGGATAGGCAATGTTTTGGGCCAAAACCCTTCTTCAGAGTGATGAGGATGGGGGGAGGCGGGGGGAAGAAAGTAAAAAGGAGGAGGAGGAGCCCGGGGGCTGAGGGAGAGGTAGGAAGGGGAGGAGACAGCAAGGGTTAACAGAATTGAGAGAATTCGATGTTCATGCCAAGAGGATGCAGACTCCCCAAGTGGAATATGTGGTGCTGTTCCTCCAATTTGAGGTGTTGCTCACTCTGGCCGTAGAGGAGGCCCAGGACAGAGTGGTCAGATACGGAATGGGAGGGGGAGTTGAAGTGCTGAGCCACCGGGAGGTCTTATTGCAGACCGAGCAGAGATGTTCGGTGAAACGATCGCCAAGCCTCCGCTTGGTCTCACCGTTATAGATCAGTTGACATCGAGAGCAGCGGATGCAAAAGTTGAGGTTGGAGGAGGTGCAGGTGAACCTCAGTCGGACCTGGATCGACTGCTTGGGTCCTTGAATGGAGTGGAGGGGCAAGGGAAAGTGCCCGGGGAAGGGGTGGAGCGGGAGGGAAGGGAAGAATTGGCAAAGGAGTTGCGGAGAGAGCGGTCTTTGCGGAAGGCAGACAGGGGGGGAGATGGGAAGAAGTGGCGAGTGGTGGGGTCACGTTGGAAGTGGCGAAACTGGCGGAGGACTATGTGTTGTATGTGCCAGCTGGTGGGGTGTAAGGTGAGGACCAGGGGTTTTGCATATTAGTATTCTCTTATTCTCATATGCTCTTGCATATTAGTATTCGCCACACTGATCTCACTGTTCTCCATATTATTCTCCTTGGTGAAAAAAGATGCAAAGTATTTGTTTAGTACCTCACCTACATCCACAGACTCCAAGCACAAATTCTCTCATTTATCCTTCTCCCTGATTATTCTCTTGCTTTTAAAAAAGGTATTAAAAGTTTGGAGATTTTTTTAAATCTGACCCACCAAAGCCATTTTTGGGCTATTTTGGCATTTCTAATCACCCACCAGTTATTTTGTCCTTTCTTTAAATTCCTCAAAGGCCCTGTCGGAATTTTATCTATTATACCTTGTATGAGCTTCCTTTTTCACTTTTTGACATAATTTACTGCCTCTTCGGTCATCCCTTACTTTGCACTCCTTATCCTTCCTCCTTACTGGAACATGCCAGTTCTCAACTTAGATGAACCGACCTTTAAAGAACTCCCACTTGTCAGATGTGGATGTACCCAACAACAATTGCTCCCAGTGTATCCTACTGCGCTCCTGCCTAATAACATTGAATGTAGCCTTATTCCAGTTTAGCACCTTTCTGCAAAATCCAGCCTTTTCCGTATTCAAAACAATTTTAAAACATAGAATTATGATCATATTCCCAAAATACTCTTCCACTGAAACACCAGTCACCAGGTCAGGGTCATTTCCCATCACAATGTTCATTATGTTCCATTCTTGGATTGTAATATCCACATACTACTTTAAAAATCCTCTTGGACACCCTCACAAATAGTCTGAGCCTTTGGCACAGAGCAAGTCCCAGGCAATATGGGAAAGTTAAAATCACCCACTAAGACGACCCTGTTGCTTTGTCATCTTTGGGTAACACATATCATATTCAGTGTCTACATAACTGTTCCTCTATCTTCCGCATATTATTGAGGGGCCTATAATACAATTCCTTTAGAGTGCTTGCACCTTTCTTATTTCTAAGCTCCACCCATTCCACCTTACAGCACCAGAGTCCCGGGTTCTATACTATCTACGGGTGCTGTCGGTACGGAGTTTGTATGGTTCCCCCCGTGAGCTTGCGGGTTTTCCCCAGGTGCTCCAGTTTCCTCCCACACTCCAAAGACATACAGGTTTGTAGGTTAATTGGCTTTGCTAAAAATTGTAAATTGTCCCAAGTGTCTATGATATGGATCGCTGGTCCATGCGGGCTTGGTTGGCCAAAGGGCCTGTTTACACGCTGTATCTCTAAACTAAATTAAACTAAACTAAACTAAAAAAAAAATCTGCTGGAAGGGCACAGTGGGTTGAGCAATATCTGTGCCAGGAAAGGAATTGTTGCCATTTTGGTTTGAAACTTTGTGTCAGGACAAATATTGAAGAGGACAAATATCCAATGTAAAGAGCAGTAGGGGAGGGGTGAAACAGGAACTAGTAGGTAATTGGTGGACTGAGGAAGGAAATGGATAATAGGCAGATGGAGACAGGTAGGGGAAGGGGAGGGGGAGGGGGAGGGGGAGGGGGAGGGGGAGGGTGAGGGTGATGGTGATGGTGATGTTGATGTTAGAGGCAGCTGGGATGGTGATAAGTGGGAATGCAAAGACTACCAATGCTGGAAACTGTAGGGAAGGGGATAATGGGAACCATGAGGGGAGAGGTGAGGACAGATGGATCAAAATAAAATTGGTGAGGGGGAGAGCTGATTGGTAAATGTGTGGGTAGTAGGTGGATGGAACCAGGAGTAGTAGAGAGATGAAAATGGGTGATGGGGCACTGGAGAGGAAGGTCTGGGGAAGAATAAAAAAATGGGAAGACAGGGGGGTGGTTCAGAAGGAAGAGAGAGAAAATTTGCAGGAGAAAATGGTTACCTGGAATTGGAAAATTCTATATTCACACCATCGGATTGTAGACTTCCCAGGTGGAATATGAGTTATTCCTATAGCATGGATTGGGCCTCATTCTGGCTGTGAAAAGGCCAAGGACTAACAGGTTGATATGACAATGGGAAGGGGAGTTGAAATGCCATGCATATGGAGCTCAAGAACGCTAGTGCTCTCTGTTCATTGTCATTGCCTGATACCATCCCTATTCGGCATTTCTATTTTTTATCTCATAATGCACACATTCGATTGAGTTGAAAGTTTAACTATTGGCTTGAATGAGCTGAAATTGCTCTTAACAAAAGGTAACGTTGTATCTCATGATCTGTGAGGGAAGTCTTTTTTTAATCAATATTTTGTGATTTAAACAGTGCGGCAACTGATAGAGCTGCAGCCTCATAGCTCCAGAGACCCAGATTCGATCCTGACCTCCGGTGCTGTCTGCAGATTTGCATATTCTCCCTATGACTACTTAGGTTTTCTTGGCTGCTCCAGTTTCCTTCCACATCCCGAAGGTATGCAAGTTTGTAAGTTAATTGGCCTCAGTAAAAATTGCCCCTCATGTGAAGGGAGTGGTGGCAAAAGTGGGATAGCATGAAACTAGTGTGAATGGGTGGTCGATGGTGGGCTTGGACTCAGTGTGGCAAACTACCTGTTTCCATGCATAGCTCGAAACTGTTAGTTTAATGATTCTTATGTCTTATTTAGCTCTTCCCCCTCCTGTCAAAAACACTTTATATTAATGAGGTAGAGAGACCACCGTCTCTTCCTCATCTTTATTCTATTTTGCCAGTGGAGATAGCATGCTTCTGTATGCACTCTTGCTGAAGAGCAATACAAGTTTCTAGTTTGCTTTGTCCAGATAACTAGACTTCAAAATGCCAGTAGTATTCTACATCATACATTTTTCTGTCCCATGGGCCTCATTATCTGTTGTTCCCAATCTATCTGCAGATTCTGTACTGAACTCATTAGCCATGTGGGAAGGAGACATCCAATTAACCATCCTGATACTTGACTTTGTCTCATCAGTGCTGATATGGTGGACTGAGACTTAATAAAAACACCATGACAGCATAACATTTAGAAAAAAGGTGATCGACACCATGAACACAAGTAAAATGAAACTCCTTCGTATTGATGAAATTCAGATGGATTGTCAAAACAGATTTTTAAGAGCTTATTTCTAAGATCAACCACTCTTGGACCCTAGCCCAAAATATTGGGCTGCTTATTCTCTTAGCTTTATTGCTTCCATGAGAAAATAATAAATAGATGCTCACTTGCAAAGAATAGGTTTGGTCACCTTCGTAGCTAGTGCTTGAAATGTGACACCGGTTATTTAAAGCAGCATTGAAAAAGGCAACATTTCCATGTATTGTCAACATTGATTTCCCCTAGTCCTCACCTTTCGCCCCACCAGCCTTCGTATTCAACGCATCATTCTCTGACATATCCACCACCTTCAATGTGATCCCATCATTAGTCACATCTTCCTATCTGCACTCCTCTCCGATTCCACAGAGACCATTCCCTCTGCGACCCCTTGGTTCAGTCATCCATTTCCACCCAACCTGCCCCTTCTCAAGGCACATTCCCCTGCAACTGCAGATGTAATACCTGTCCCAGCACCAGCTCTATCACTTCCATCCAGGATTCACAGCAGCTCTTCCAGGTGAGACAGAAGTTCATGTGCGCCTCTTCCAACCTCACCAGCTGCATTTGGTACTACTAATGTATCCTCATTTGCATCACGACCAAGAGTAAACTAGGAGACTGTTTCACAAAACACACATTCTGTCCTCTAGAGGACAGATAGAGCTCACAATTTCCAACTATTTTAACATCCTTTCCTATTCCCATACCCATACCGATACTTCTATCCTTGGCCACATGTATAATCAGAGTGAGTGCATCAGCAAACTGGAGAAGAGCAGCAGAGTGGCACATATAAATATATAAACATAGAAAATAGATGCAGGAGGAGGCCATCCAGCCCTTCGAGCCAGCACCGCCATTCATCGTGATCATGGCTGATCGTCCCAAATCAATAACCTGTGCCTGCCTTCTCCCCATTTCCCTTAATTCCACTAGAGCTCTATCTAACTCTCTCTTAAATCCATCCAGTGATATGGCCTCTACTGTCTTCTGTGGCGGGGAATTCCACAAGTTCACAACTCTCTGGGTGAGAAAGTTTTGTCTCACCTCAGTCTTAAATGGCCTCCCCTTTATTCTAAGACTGTGACTGTTCTGGACTCGCCCAACATTGGGAACATTTTTCCTGCATCTAGCTTGTCCAGTCCTTTTATAATTTTATATGCTTCTCTAAGATTGCCCCTCATCCTTCTAATCTCCAGTTAATACAAGTCTAGTCTTTTCAATCTTTCCTCATTATGACAGTCCCGCCATCCCAGGGATCAATCTTGTGAACCTATGCTGCACTGCCTCAATCACAAGGATGTCCTTCCGCAAATTAAGAGACCAAAATTGTACACAATACTCCAGATGTGGCCTTACCAGAGCCCTATGCAACTGCCGAAGAACCTCTTTACTCCTATACTGAAATTCTCTTGTTATGAAGGCCAACATTCCATTAGCTTTCTTCACTGCCTGCTGTACCTGCACATCAACTTTCAATGACTGGTGTACAAGGACACCCAAGCCTCACTACAGCGCCCCTTTACCTAACCTAACCCCATTGAGATAACAATCTGCCCCCATGTTTTTGCTGCCAAAGTGGATAACCTCACATTTATCTATATTATACTGCATCTGCCACACATCTGCCCACTCACTCAACCTGTCCAGGTCCCCCTGCAACATTCTAATATCCTTTACACAGTTCACACTGCCACCCGGCTTTGTGTCATCCGCAAACTTGCTAGTGTTGCTCCTAAGTCCCTCTACCAAATCATTAATATATATGGTAAACAGTTGTGGCCCCAACACCGAGCCTTGCGGCACTCCATTTGCCACGGCCTGCCATTCTGAAAAGAACCTAGAAAATAAAATCAAATGGTTTTGGCTGATGACATGATGATGTCACAATGGCTGCACGCTGTGTTCACCCATTGCGTGTGATGTCACCTGCCGCCCGATCGCATCGGCCACACGCCGCTCGCTCGGGGTCCTCAGGTGCATGACTGCCCGCCCGCCCGCAGCCTCCCTCGAGTCCACATCCACCCACAATTCCCCCCCTGTCTCTGCCCTCTCCTTGTCTCAAAAAGATGCCGCAAATCGGAAACCCCAGCTCCAAAAGACAACCAGCTCCCCTCTCCCTGTCTCTGCCCTCTCCCTGGAGCCTGCGACCTGGAAAAATAGAAACATAGAAAATAGGTGCAGGAGTAGACCATTCGACCCTTCGAGCCTGCACCGCCATTCAATGTGATCATGGCTGATCATCCCACTCAGTATCATGTACCTGCTTTATCTCTATACCCCCTGATCCCTTTAGCCACAAGGGCCACATCTAACTCTTAAATATAGCCAATGAACTGGCCTCAACTACGTTCAGTGGCAGAGAATTCCACAGATTCACCACTCTCTGTGTGAAAAATGTTTTTCTCATCTCGGTCCTAAAAGACTTCCCCTTTATCCTTAAACTGTGACCCCTTGTTCTGGGCTTCCCCAACATCGGGAAAAATCT
This sequence comes from Raja brachyura, assembly GCA_963514005.1. The sequence continues at coordinate 49,570,766 of OY740786.1, read as the reverse complement.
TCCTGCATCTAGCCTGTCCAACCCCTTAAGATTTTGTAAGTTTCTATGAGATCCCCCCTCAATCTTCTAAATTATAGCGAGTACAAGCAGAGTCAATCCAGTCTTTCTTCATATGAAAGTCCTGACATCCCAGGAATCAGTCTGGTGAACCTTCTCTGTACTCCCTCTGGAGCAATCGAGTATTGCGTTCGGGTATTGCCCTCCCCTGTGACGATCCCTCCCCCCCGGGCTCGGGATTGAAGCTGCTGAAACCACACAGTCCTTTGGTTGATGCCCACCCCGCTACCCTCTGCCACTCCCCACTGCCCCCTCTTCTCCGCCGCTCCTCCTCTCCCCCCTCCACCTCTTCCCTCTCCACCTCTCACCCCCTCCTCCTCTCCCCCTCCTCCTCTCCCCCTCTCCTCATCTCACCCCTTCTCTCCACCCTTCCTCCTCCTCTCCCCTTCTCCTCCCCTCCTCCTATCCCCCTCTCCTTCTCCTCCTCTCCACCCTCCTCCCCCCTCCTCTTCCCCTCTCCACTCCCCCTCCTCTCCCCCACTCCCTCCACTCCCCTCCCCTCCTCTCCCCCTATGCTCTCCCCCTCCCCCTCTCCCCATCTCTCTCTTCCCCTCTCTCACTCCCATCGCTCTTCCTCTCCTCTCGCTCCCCCTCTCTCTCCCCCGTCTCTCCCCCTCTCCCTCCCCCATCTTTCCCCCTCTCTCTCTCCCGCCCTCTCCCTCTCCCCCTCCTCGCCTCCCTCCTCGCCCCCGCTCCTCACCCCCCTCCTCGCCCCCCCTCCTTTCCCCTCCCCCAGCCTCTCTCCTCCCCCCTCGCCCCCCCTCTCCCCACCTCTCCACCCCTCTCCACCCCTCTCCACCCCTCTCCACCCCTCTCTAACCACCCTACCCCCCCTCTTCCCCACCTACTCTCTAATATCAAGGGGGTTGGTTATTGTGTGCATGTGGGGAGTGATGTGTGTGTGTGTGTGTTTGTGTGTGTGTGTGTGTGTGTGTGTGTGTGTGTGTGTGTGTGTGTGTGTGTGTGTGTGTGTGTGTGTGTGTGTGTGTGTGTGTGTGTGTGTGTGTGTGTGTGTGTGTGTGTGTGTGTGGTGGGGGGGTGGTTAGCGTGCGCGTGACACCACAGGCCACTCTCCCCCCCCCACACCGCAAATGCGCATTGAGGGGGTGGGACCCAATGGGTCCCCCCTGGTCTAGCAGCTATTAAAACTGATCTTGTATGTGGATGTGTGTGTGTGTGTATTTATTTGTTTGTGTGCGATCACATCTTCTCGAAAAAATGCCGCGCTAATGGTAAAATGTTTATCTATTCCAGTAGAGATTTATCCCATGAAGTCAAAAAGAGCTTTCTCTGAAAAATTCATGCCTTATTTCACGTGTAATTAATCAAAATGTTTAAAAATCTGAGGTAAATTGGAAAAAAATATCTGTTTATTCCCTGTGCTTACCGCTGCGATGTCACCATAGGATTGTAGCCCTGCTCGCAACATTGTTGCCATCCAAGTACACTGAGTCCTGCTAGCCCTAAAAGTGCAAATGCATTTTATTTAAAGTCACAGTACACTGAATTCTGCTAGCTAGCATGTGCAATTGCATTTCTTTTTGTTTTAAAATGAGGGAGGGTGCATAAGGAGAAATGAGCAGCCCCTGTGCAGTTGTCTGCTCTGGGTGAGTGGTGGAATATTGCGTTGGGGAAAGGGTTCCATTGGGAGACCAAGCCTCCCGTGTGACAGGGACCCAACAGGTTCCACTATTAAAATTCTCAACTTGCTTGTGTGTCTGTCTGTGATCTCAGGAGCTACACCAAAACAGTACACAATAGCGGAATCTTACAAAGCTTTTTCCCGTGGTCGTTTGTATCAAGTATTCTCCAGATTTTATGTTATATTTCACAAGTTATTGATATTTAAAGGTTTTTAAAAGGCCAACTTTGAGAATAATAACTGACTGTCAGTGAGACTTTTTAGCAGCTTCTAGTGAAGATGTCACAATGGCATCTCACACCCCTCCAATCGCAATGGGATCTAATTTACGCAAGCTGCCGTGAACATTCCGACAACCGAAAATGACGTCACTGTAGCGGGGACGCCAACAGTTCAGCCGAGAATGAGGCAAAAACAAAGTTATTTGAACGGAATGTCTGTTTAATACTTTCACCGTGCTGTTTCCAACATCAGCCCCGTAACCGAGCATGACCCGACCTTAAATACCTCGGTTCAGATCCCATGACCAAACGCCTCCCACTCCGAGACACTCAACTCCTCCCTGCTGAGCTGAGGGTTTGCTATGCCCATGGCTAGCCACCAGGTGCCGCCACATGATTCACCCCAGAACAGGAGGCACTGAAATGGACGGGATGCCAAACAAGGCAGCCTGTCCGCATAAATACGTTTGCCCGAACAGAGTCCTTGACCCGCCTGGAAGAACATACAGGAACCCATGACGCAGGCACCCGCAATGAGGTGGGTGGGCCACGCAAACCGGCTTGCTCGTCCAAATGGGCCAGCTTAAGGCGAGCCATGGACAGCCTCTTGCCGGCCACCCATGTCCAGTACAATTGTTGCTGTCCCGTGCCACAGCACCCGAAAGGGACCTTCATAGGGCCGTTGCAAAGGCGACCAGTGGGCATTGCGGTGTAGAAAGACAAAACCACCGCCAGCGCCAGTGGCACATGGAAAGGGGCCATGCCATGCCGAGAAGTTGGGATGGGAGACAGGGTGACGATCCTCTTTTGCAAGCACAGCAGCACGGAGGACAGCGGTTCCTTGGACCCATCAGTGGCCGGGAAGAACTATCCCGGGACGGTGAGCGGAGTTTCATACACCAAATCCACTGAGGATGATGCCAAAACCTCCTTAGGGGCAGTATGAATCCCCAACAACACCCATGGCAGCTCATCCATCCACTCCGGTAAGGTGAGATTTCAAGGCGGCCTTGAGACGGCAGTGGAACCGCTCCACCAACCCATTTGACTGGGGATGTTACACTGTCGAATGGCGGGGCTGCGTCCCCAGCAGGCAGACCATCGCGGACCGCAGCTCAGATGTGAACTGGGCGCCCCTGTCCGAAGTGATATCCAGGGGAACCCTGAAGCAGGCAATCCAATTTGCCACAAGGGCCCTAGCACACGACTGGGCGGAAGTGTCTACGAGCGGGATGGCATCCAGCCATTGCGTAAAATGATCTACCACGGTCAGTTGATGCAACACACCCCGGGATGGCGGCAGCAGCTACACGTGCATGTGTTCGAACCGCCAGTGTGAGAGTTGACGGAGTGGGGGATGGGAGAGAAGAATTGTTATTTTAAAATTGTCTTTAGTGGGGGAGTCTGAAAGGGGAGAGGTGAGGGATGCACATAAGGAAAAGGAGAGGGAGGGGGAATGGGATCAGCAGCTTCAAGGGGAATAACGAGAGAGTGAGAATGTTGCCCCACCCCACGTGGGAAGGATTGATTGGCTCAAGGGAGCGCCGGCACCAACCCAAAAGTTGAGTTAATTCATTGGCTCTGGGAAGCGCTGACTGCCCTCCCCCCGTGTGGGAAGGATTGATTGCGTTGGGGGAATGGGTTGTGTTGGCGAAACGGATGAGTGGTGGAAACTGGTTGCGTTGGTGAAACGGGTGAGTGGTGGAATATCATGGGGGTAAGGAGGGGAGTGGGGTTATGGAGGAAGTGACAGAGGGTAGGGGAAAGAAGAGGGAGGGAGAGGTGAGGGAGGGAGGGGGAGGGGAGTAGGAGAGAGGAAAGAAGAGGGAGGGTGAAAAGGAGGGGGAGGGAGTGCTGCGGGATGAGGGGTGGTTGAAGGAGGAGAGCGGTAGGAAGAGGGATGGTGAGGCACAGTTGATGGAGGGTTGCAATGATTCGCATCACAATGGAGATCTCTGGTATCACAATGGGATCCCCTCAGCCGTGCCTGCGCAGTTGGGGGTCTATGGGTCAGTGGTGGAATATTGCCATGGGGGACAGGACCAATGGATCCGCACATGGTCTAGTTGAATCCTAAAATTGCAAGTAATATCCCCACTACCCCATCTCTCCTTCCGCTGCCTCACCCATCATCTCTGGTCTGCACAGATTTTACCCATCATCTCTTACTACCCTAGTCACCCTGCTCCATTTCCCTCCTCCATATCCTCACCTCTCATTCCCAAGTCCCATATTTCACTTTTATCTCCCCATAGCCCTCCCTTCAGATTCACTCCTCCCTTTTTTGTCCTTACCAGACCACCCTTTTGTTTCCTTTTCACCACTATCCATTGTCACTTCACACATCTGCAAATCAACTACCCTCCCTCCACCTGTATCCACCTATTACTTCCTGGAGGGTTACACAAAAAGCTGGAGAAACTCAGCGGGTGCAGCAGCATCTAAGGAGCGAAGGAGATTACTATTATTCCTATTACCCCTATTACTTCCTAGACTTTGCCTCACCACAAACTCCCTTTTCCAGCTTTACCCCACTGTCTGAAGAAAGGTCCGAACCCGAAACTTTGTCTGTCCATTCCTTTCTTAGTTCTGATGCCACCTGCTTTGCTGAGTTCCTCCAACAATTTGTATTTTGGCTTAAGATTCAAGAATTTGCAGTTTCTTTTTGATTTCTTCCAGTATTTGATGTGCTCTGGAAGAATTCTATGGACACTGTGTAATAGCAGTATAACATAGGAACAGGCCTTTTGGCCTCATGATGCCATATCTTATCTGTCCACACATCTGCCATACCCCCCCATTCTCAGCATATCCATAAGCTTATCCAAAAGTCTCATGAATGCCATTATCATATCTGCCTCAACCACCACCGCTGAAAGTTGTTCCAGGCACTCACCGCCCTCTGGGTAAAAAAATAATTCCCCGCACATGTCCTTTAAACTTTGCCCCTCTCACCTTAAAACTATGTGCTCTAGTATTTGATTTTTTCATCCAAGGAAAAAGGTTCTGATTGTCTACATTATCTATTCCTCTCATAATTTTCTATACTTCATTCAGATCACCTTTCACTTTCCAGAGAAAACAATCCAAGTCTGTCCAACCTCTCCACGATCCAGTATTAATTCTAGTAAACCTCCTCCGCACCCTTTCCAAAGCCTGTACATTCTCCCTGCAAAAGGGCAACCAGAACTGCATACAATATTCTGAATAAGGCCTAATTGAAGTCCCATAAAGCTGCATCATGTATGCCAGACTCTGAGAATTGTACATGCTTTGATTAGGTCTCCCCTTTGCCTCCAAAACTCTAGAGAAAGCAACCCATGTCCATTCAACCTTTCTCTATAGCTAATATCCCCAAATCCAGGCATTATTCTGATGAACCACCTCAGTACCCTTTCCAACGACTCCACATTCTTCCTGCAATGGGGCGATCAGAACGGCACGTAATGCTTCACAGGCAATTTAGAAAATGTAAATATAGTCTGGATACCGGAACCAAGTTTTTTTGTGAAATTGGTATAATATTCAATTGTTTTTCAAAATGAAAATTTTCCCTAGTACTGAACCACCAATCAAGTTTCAACTCTTTTACATAACACAAAGTGCTCGAGTAACTCAACAGATCAGGCTGCATATGTGAATGGAATGGACAGATGATGTTTGTCAGAAGGTCTCTGACTCAAAACATTGTATGTCCATTCCCTCCATGGATGCTGCCTGACCCATTGAGTTACTCTAGAACTTTGCGTTTTGATCAAGATTCCAGCGTCTACAGTCTCTTATGTCTACAACTCTTTTATGATCCTTCTGCCAAGCACACTGTCTGCATTTTCTAATCCATCACTGAACAATGGAAATCCTTCTTGACCCCCCAGACAATACACTGTGGCTGTGCTATTTCCTGTAGCTGCTTCCTTTGCCTTTCCTATGTTAGTGTTCTCAACCATTTTATAGTGACATGTAGACTGAACAAAATTGGCTGAAGACTGGCTTCTGTGATTATGATAATATCTGTAGGACGCCGAGCTTGATCATCCACTTAGGTCTTCTGGCTAAAGGAAATATTCAGCTTTACCTTTAGCACTAATATGAAAGGCCCCATTCTTGCTCAGGAAAGGAATGTTGTTCGTATCTCTTATTAGATGTTTTCATATCCATCCAATTAAAAGCCAGGTGTAGCAACAAATGTTCTCGTTTGTTGTTTAGCATGGGTGAAGTCCTGGTTCATTAGTCTCACCAAGTTGACAGCTCATTCCTTATCAATATCAACATCTATTATGATATTATCATCATCACTCCTCATGATACCAAGGTTGATACTTGGACTTCATTGGATGAAAGAGTGAGCAATATGTTGGGACATGAATTTCCAGATTATGGTGATCAACATGTCGTATGCAGATGGTCATCCGAACCTCGTGGATGAGTAGTTTTTAGTTTTCAGTTCATCCACCCAAACAAGATTGCTGTGCAACACAACATGCTGGAGGGTGTCCTTGGTGTGAAGATGGTATTTTAGCTCCACAATGACCATGCTTTAGTTAACTCTACCAAAGGTATCATAGACAGGCATATCTTCCTTTAAAGGATAACTGAGGACCAGATCCATTTAGTTAACAATACCTGCATTAGACCCAATCTCTCAGCATATATGGTTTGGCCAGCTCCAGTGGTATGAAACAAAACTATTTTTGGAGGTGAATATTGAAGTCCCATTCCATAGTATATTCTGTGTTGTTCAACTGGGAAGACCACCATAAGTCCACAGGTGTGCAGGGGGACTACTTCATTGACCCTACAAATGGCAGACATGAGGCAGTCCTTCAAAAAGGTCAATGACCGCAAAGCTCCAGGGCCGGATGGTATTCCAGGGAGGGCTCTCGGGGCGTGCGCTGATCAACTGGCAGAGGTATTCACCAACATCTTCAACCTCTCCCTGAGTCAGTCTGTGGTTCCCTCCCCCTTCAAAGCATCCATCATTGTTCCTGTTCCAAAAAAAACATTAATCTCCTGTTTCAATGACTACCGTCCTGTTGCACTGACATCAGTCATCATGAAGTGCTTTGAGCAGCTAGTCAAAACTTACATCTGCTCCTCTCTCCCTGACACCTTGGACCCTCTTCAGTTTGCGCATAGACCAAACAGAGCTATGGACGATGCCATTGCCATGGCAACTCACACTGCGCTCACCCACCTGGACAAAAGGGAATACATATGTGAGAATGCTCTTCATTGACTACAACTCGGGATTCAACACTATAATTCCCTCAAAACTTGTCCCCAAGCTCCTTGATCTTAGACTAGAGACCTCCATCTGCAGCTGGATATTCGACTTCCTGACGGGCAGGTCCCAGGTGGTGAGAATTGGCAGCCACACCTCTTCGTCACTGATCCTCAACACAGGCGCACCACAGGGCTGTGTGCTCAGTCCTCTACTGTGCTCCCTGTTCACACACGACTGTACAGCTAAGCAGAGCTCCAACATCATCTTAAAGATTGCTGACGACACAACCATCCTGGGCCTCATCACAGACAATAATGAGATGGCCTATAGAAAGGAGATAAAGGCACTGAACAGCTGGTGCCAAGAAAATAACTTTGATCTCAATGTCAACAAAACTAAAGAGATGATCATGGACTACAGGAGACAGGAGGGGAGTGGACACCTCCCCATCCACATCAGTGGTGCTGAGGGTCCGCAGTTTCAAGTTCCTCGGTGTGCACATCACTGAGGACCTCTCTTGGACACTGCACACGGACCAAGATGGCGGCGGCGCGACCGCGACGCTCTGTGTCTCCCTGGAATGAAAAATACAGCGACGATCCCCTTACCTGTTTCAAGGCTGCTCACTCGGAGCAGTCTTGTATCCATCTCGTACAGCCGACAGGAACTTCTGGACTTCGGTTCCTGCGGCTGCAACAACTTTCTGGGCGATCTCCGCCTTCCTTCTGAGCTGGTCCTGGCACACCTCAAAAGCTGCCTACCCCCCACACTGGATCCCTATCAGTTTGCCTACCGCAAGAACAGGAGTACGGAGGATGCCATCTCAACGGCACTTCACTCCGCCCTCTCCCACCTCGACAACAGAGACACTTACGTAAGAATGCTGTTCATCGATTACAGCTCAGCATTCAACACCATTATACCATCAAAATTGATCACTAAACTCGGTAACCTGTGCATCGCTCCTTCCCTCTGCAACTGGATACTGGACTTTCTAACCAACAGACCCCAGTCTGTTAGGTTAGACAAGCACACCTCTTCAACCCTCACCCTGAACACCGGCGTTCCACAGGGCTGTGTGCTGAGCCCCCTCCTCTACTCCCTCTTCACCTATGACTGCACACCTGTACATGGTACTAACACCATCATCAAGTATGCAGATGATACAACGGTGATTGGCCTCATCAGCAACAACGATGAGTCAGCCTACAGGGAGGAGGTCCAGCACTTAGCAGCATGGTGCGCTGACAACAAACTGGCCCTTAACTCCAAGAAGACCAAGGAGCTCATTGTAGACTTCAGGAAGTCCAGGGGCGGCACGCACACCCCCATCCACATTAACGGTACGGAGGTGGAACGTGTTTCTAGCTTCAGGTTCCTGGGAGTCAACCTCTCCGACGACCTCTCTTGGACCCACAATACCTCAACTCTGATCAAGAAGGCTCACCAGCGTCTCTTCTTCCGGAGGAGACTGAAGAAGGTCCATCTGTCTCCTCAAATCCTGGTGAACTTCTACCGCTGCACCATCGAGAGCATCCTTACCAACTGCATCACAGTTTGGTATGGCAACTGCTCTGTCTCCGACCGGAAGGCATTGCAGAGGGTGGTGAAAATTGCCCAACGCATCACCGGTTCCTCGCTCCCCTCCATTGAGTCTGTCCAAAGCAAGCGTTGTCTGCGGAGGGCGCTCAGCATCGCCAAGGACCTCTCTCACCCCAACCATGGACTGTTTACCCTCCTACCATCCGGGAGGCGCTACAGGTCTCTCCGTTGCCGAACCAGCAGGTCCAGGAACAGCTTCTTTCCGGCGGCTGTCACGCTACTCAACAACGTACCTCGGTGACTGCCAATCACCCCCCCCCGGACACTTATTATTATTTATTCAAATCATTTGCTGTGTCGCTCTTCCAGGGAGATGCTAAATGCATTTCGTTGTCTCTGTACTGTACACTGACAATGACAATTAAAATTGAATCTGAATCTGAATCTGAATCTGGACACAATAACTAAGAAAGCCCGCCAGGGGCTCTTTTTCCTCAGAAGACTGAGGCAGTTTGGAATGAACGCCAGCATCCTCACAAACGTCTACAGTTGCACCATTGAGAGTCTGCTGACGGGCCGCATCACAGTCTGGTACGGGAACTGTTCTGCCCACAACCGCAAATCACTACAGAGAGTGGTGAAGGCGGCACAGCACATCACTGGCAACTGTCTCCCGGCAATTCAGGACATTTTCCACAGGAAGCATCATCAAGAACCACAGCCACCCAGCACACAGACTGTTCTCCTTGTTACCGTCAGGCAGCCGATACAGGAGCATGGCTGCACGTACCACCAGACTTAAGAATAGTTTTTTATCATCATGCCATCAGGTTTCTGAGCACATTAACACATCATATATTTTGATTATTTTATTTATTATTGTCTTGTAACTACCAATGTCACTTTTACTAGGTATGTTACAAAACTTACCTTGAGCGGCGCTGCAGTTCTGCCACTCCCCGTGTGCGCGACTTTGGCGCCTTTCAGACGGGGGTGGGTATAAAATGCCATTTTTCTCCAGACAATTCAAATCGATCCATCTTAGGGCATTTCATCGCTAAAGAGAAATCGCTCCGACATTTGTTTTATGAAGGTATTTTTAAACTACACTAGATCATTTACTAGCTAGAGTAATTTGAAAATCATCTTCTAAAGCTGTGAATGCCGACAATGGGAAGGATTTTATGTAGGGGACAAAAGAAGCTACACAGTTTATTTTTACATTAAAACGTGGTTCTTAGGAAGCATTTAATCACATTTTCATGTTGCGAAATGGGGAAAAAATAAACGAACTGGCAGTGTTTTTCCTGCCGACTGTGGGTTAAATTCACCACAAACCACAACGTTCGAATCCACCGCATTCCACTAAAACCCACTCGCAAGTTGATTTAAGTGGCCATTAATTTACAGGAATTAAACACAAAATTCCTTCCATATGGCCTATAAATTCATGAAAATGAGATTTAAAAATCATGTTATATTGCGAATTATTGTGTGAATGTTATTTGGACACTTAGGCAATTTAAAAATGTTTATCTTTTCTTAAGAAGTAATTGAATATTGTAATTAGCTACAATTAGGTAACTAACTAATTATATGCTTTAATTTCAGATCATCCAAGTAAGATTGTTTCATTTTTGTTTCAGAATGCTTCAATCCATAATAACTGAAAATGTCATTGAGTTCTCTTAATTTTTAAGAACGTTATAGGCTTTTGATCACAGCTTGAGTTAAGTCAATGGAAAGGCAATGGGGAACAAGATACTAATTTCCAAGTATGAAAATGGCCATAACATTTTTAATACTGAAGATATGAAGGTGTCAAATTAAACTCCTTTTTATGCTTTATCGTATGGGATAAATTGCAGACTTGATTTTTTTAAATCTCAAAATTTTGTAACATTGCTACTTCTACCTTATCTTTTTTTACCTTAATTTTACCTTTGTAATATCATTGCTGAGATGATCCATTGTCTTGTCAAAAACATTTCATTGTACCGTTGACCCTGCGTTAACCTACATATGACAAATAAAACTGAACTGAATTGAACTGAATTCATAGATAAAGCAGGACAGAAGGTGGTATTTAGCAGGAAGTATCATTGTCCATGCTGTGAGATAACAAGAGTCTACACTGAATATTGAAGACTCAGCGCTACTCCCTGTCACTGTATATTACCCTCCCAACTTTTCTACAGTCTGTCATGTTGGTGGGACAAGATATGTACAAGAATGTGGTGGAGGTGAATGTTGTATAGTATCAGTAGTGAGTAGGACTACATCAGGCAGTTATCTGCCTCGTCTCTAAGACAGCTTTCCCAATTTAAGCATTTGTCATCAAATATTTGTGAAGACGACTTTGTGAGTCATGGGAGGAACTTTGTCATGTTCAAATTCAGGGCATGGGTCCATCCTGCTATCTCCGTTTTCTCCCTAACATAACATGTCTGATACAATTGAGTCACTTACCATGCCAGAGCAGAGGACATTTAAGTGTTAATTGTGTTCTTCCCTGTTTGGTTCATGCTTAGGGCAAGCTGATTTCATTCCTTTGACCTGGGTGGAATTTTATGACAAACTGTAATTTCATGGTTGCAGTTCTTCTGACTTTGGATTTTAAATACAAGATTATTAATTCAGTTCAAACTCAATGACTGACAAGATGAGGTTGGAATGCACATCTCTGGAGCATTGGCCCAGGCCTCCATGTTTCTCACATGGTAATTTAACTACTGCATTGTTCAGGTGTTATAGAAGAGTGGTAAAGCCAGTTAATAGAAACAGCAACCATTCCAAACTAAAATCTGTTCATAATGTCACATCCATTGATACTCTACACACAACTGAACCATCCATTAGACATAGAACATTATGATTGTTCACACTTGTAACTATACAGCGGTATTGATGAATATATATGTTAATTTTACTTCGGAGTCACGTGAGTGATTCCATGAAGAAGGTCCGTTAGTTCGCATGCGCACCAGTACGTCAGCCACATTGGCACAAACACCAGTCTGGCAGGACACAGCTCCTGCCGGTGGTAAGTTAAACTTAAAAGGTAAGTTTGTTTTTTTACTTACATGGGGTTTTTAGGCAGGAGCCTCTTTTTACAGAGGTTTTTCCTGCCAGTTTCGCAGCCCGACAAGTTGCCAGTTATGATCTGTGGGGAAATTCCAGTCCGACTGCAAATGCGGATAAACCGGCAAAATGGATCGGGTTGCAAGATTAGGAGACTAGGAGTACAGTGAGCGGCTCCCCAGCCTGCAGGGATGCCGTAAAAATGGCAAGAAATTTAAGCAGAGTCGCTGAAAGGAGGGTCAGTGGCTCCCAGCCTGTGGGATGCCATTGGAACGGCAAGGAAGCAACGCTGGACAGTGGGGTCAGTGGCTCACAGACGTTGGTCCCCAGTCAAGAAATTACCTGGGCTCATTCATCCCTATTTGGACTCAGGTGAGTAAAGGCTATAAAGTGGTTCTCATTATAATAAAAAGTATGTATTTTATACTGTTTTTTCTTTAAGTAAAAGCTAAAGGCAAAGTAAAAAGTTGTTGTTATATGTTCTGACAATGTTATAATTGTTGAACAATTTCTTTTCTTTGGTATTCACCAAGGAGAAGGATATTGAACTCTGTGAGTTAAGGGGGAAAAGTAGAGTAGCTATGGAAACTATGGGATTCAAAGAGGAGGAAGTACTGACACTTTTGAAAAATATAAAAGTGGATAAGTCTCCAGGTCCTGACAGGATATTCCCCAGGACATTGAGGGAAGCTAGTGTAGAAATAGCAGGGGCTATGACAGAAATATTTCAAATGTCATTAAAACTGTAATAGTGCCGGAGGATTGGCGTACTGCGCATGTTGTTCCATTGTTTAAAAAGGTTTCAAAGAATAAACCTAGCAATTATAGACCTGTTAGTTTGACGTCAGTGGTGGGCAAATTAATGGAAAGGATACTTAGAGATAATATATATAAGCATCTGGATAAACAGGGTCTGATCAAGAACCGGCAACATGGATTTGTGCCTGGGAGGTCATGTTTGACAAACCTTCTTGAATTTTTTGAAGAGGTTACTAGGGAAATTGATGAGGGAAAAGCAGTGGATGTTGTCTATGTGGATTTCAGTAAGGCCTTTGACAAGGTTCCCAATGGAAGGTTGGTTAAAAAGGTTCAATATTTTGGTGTTAATGGCGGAAGACATAAATAATGTGCCGGAAATAGCAGTGGAACGGGGGTCAAATAAGATGGAGGAACTGAGTGAAATCCAGGTTAGCCGGGAGGTGGTGTTGGGTAAATTGAACGGATTGAAGGCCGATAAATCCCCAGGGCCAGATAGTCTGCATCCCAGAGTACTCAAGGGGGTAGCCACAGAAATAGTGGATGCATTAGTGATAATTTTTCAAAATTCCTTAGATTCTGGAGTAGTTCCTGAGGATTGGAGGGTAGCTAATGTAACCCCACTTTTTTAAAAAGGAGGGAGAGAGAAAGCGGGGAATTACAGACCAGTTAGTCTAACATCGGTAGTGGGGAAACTGCTAGAGTGAGTTATTAAAGATGGGATAGCAGCGCTTTTGGAAAGTGGTGAAATCATTGGACAAAGTCAGCATGGATTTACGAAAGGTAGATCATGTCTGACAAATCTGATAGAATTTTTCGAGGATGTAACTAGTAGAGTGGATAAGGGAGAACCAGTGGATGTGTTATATCTAGACTTTCAGAAGGCTTTCGACAAGGTCCCGCATAAGAGATTAGCATACAAACTTAAAGCACATGGCATTGGGGGTTCAGTATTGATGTGGATAGAGAACTGGCTAGCAGACAGGAGGCAAAGGGTAGGAGTAAACGGGTCCTTTTCAGAATGGTAGGCAGTGACTAGTGGGGTGCCGCAAGGCTCAGTGCTGGGACCCCAGCTATTTACAATATATATTAACGATTTGGACGAGGGAATTCAATGCAACATCTCCAAATTTGCAGATGACACCAAGCTGGGGGGTATAGTTAGGTGTGAGGAGGATGCTGGGAGGCTGCAGGGTGATTTGGATAGGCTGAGTGAATGGGCAGATGCATGGCAGATGCAGTATAATGTGGATAAATGTGAGGTTATCCACTTTGGTGGCAAAAACATGAGGGTAGACTATTATCTGAATGGTGGCAGATTAGGAAAAGGGGAGATGCAACGAGACCTGGGTGTCATGGTACACCAGTCATTGAAAGTAGGCATGCAGGTGCAGCAGGCAGTGAAGAAAGCTAATGGTATGTTAGCATTCATAGCGAAAGGATTTGAGTATAGGAGCAGGGAGGTTCTACTGCAGTTGTACAGGGTTTTTGTGAGGCCACACCTGGAGTATTGTGTACAGTTTTGGTCTCCAAATCTGAGGAAAGACATCCTTGCCATAGAGGGGGTACAGAGAAGATTCACCAGACTGATTCCTGGGATGTCAGGACTTTCATATGAGGAAAGATTGGATAGACTCGGCTTGTACTCGCTGGAATTTAGAAGATTGAGGGGGGATCTTATAGAAACTTACAAAATTCTTAAGGGGTTGGACAAGCTAGATGCTGGAAGATTGTTCCCGATGTTGGGGGAGTCCAGAACAAGGGGTCACAGTCTAAGGATAAGGGGGAATTCCTTTAGGACCGAGATGAGGAAAACATTCTTTACACAGAGAGTGGTGAGTCTCTGGAATTCTCTGCCACAGAAGGTAGTTGAGGCCAGTTCATTGGCCATATTTAAGAGGGCGTTAGATGTGGCACTTGTGGCTAAAGGGATCAGGGGGTATGGAGAGAAGGCAGGTACGGGATACTGAGTTGGATGATCAGCCATGATCACATTGAATGGCGGTGCAGGCTCGAAGGGCCGAATGGCCTACTCCTGCACCTATTTTTCTATGTTTCTATGTTTCTATGAATTATTTTTACCCTTCACTGGTAAAGTTTTACACTAAATGTTGATGTAGTGAGCTTACACAGCAATAGCGCAGGCCTATGGGACAGGCTGCACCAGCAGCACCTGACAGGGCTGTTTCATATATGAAAGTGCCGGCCTATGTGACAGCCATGCCTGCAGCGTCTGACACGGCTGCTTCATATGTGAAGTGCCAGCCTATGGGAGAGCCATTCCAGCAGCGTCTGATGCAGGGCTGTTTCATGTCAAAAAGCGCTGGCCTTTATGAAAGGCGGCACCAGCAACGTCTGGGACACGGTTGCTCAAATTCACACATATCTGCACGCCCAAGGAGTCGGAAGATAATTCTCCACCGGGGCTAGAGAGCAAGGCCCACGGAGTCGTGGGATGAATTCCTCACCGGGGCTGGATACTGCATTGAAACGACTATCCTAAATACAGCAACTGTTGTATACAGTGCGATAAAGGTCTCCCTCTCGGAGGCAGAGACCAAGATGGGTCAGTATCCTGCTAACACTGAGCCTCAGGGTATGGCCATGGGGCATACTCAAAGGGATGCAGGTCACGCATCAGAGGTACGTTTTCTGACAATAAAGTTGCCATCCCAGTAGAATATTCTATTGGGTTAAGGCCAATGGGTTCGTATCAGCATTGGTATCCTGCGGCCTGCGGCAGCACCTATTAGGGTTGCCTACGAATCACCTTCACTGAGGAGGGAAGAGCAAAAGGTCAAGATGACTCCGGACTCTAAAAATGTCAATAAAACATACTCAAGCACATATGTGCTGGTAGTGAACAACGCCAACAGGGGGATGTGAGAGCCAGCCGCTGAATCGGTTATTCAGGTAGGTCTATTCTACAGTGGAAGAAGCCTGACAGACAAATTAATTCGGCCAATGACGGGCAAAAGTCATCATTCAGAACGCACCCTAGGCGCTCATTGGCAGTAGCGGTTCACTGGAGCTGGGGGCAGCATGGTAGCTCAGAAATTCCATGCACCTTCCAATCATGCTCAACTAAATGGGTCTAGCACTTCCAAAATTTGGGTAGTGCACCGTTCACAAGTTGTTACAATTACATTTGTTTGTACAACACACAAAGGGTAAAAATATAAGGATTGGCATGTTATTATGAAGAATGGAGAGTATCGGGCATGTGAATTTTCTGAATGTAAAAACTTATTCCTGACTACAACAGATTCACAAGGTAAGAGATACATGTTATACAAAACCCATTACAAAGGTTATAGAATCATAGAAATAGGTGCAGGAGTAGGCCATTCGGCCCTTCGAGCCTGCACCGCCATTCAATATGATCATGGCTGATCATCCAACTCAGTATCCTGTATCTGCCTTCTCTCCATACCCCCTGATCCCTTTAGCCACAAGGGTCACATCCAGCTCCCTCTTAAATAGAGTCAATGAACTGGCCTCAACCACCTTCTGTGGCAGAGAATTCCACAGACTCACCACTCTCTGTGTGAAAAAAGATCTTCTCATCTCGGTCCTAAAAGACTTCCCCCTTATCCTTAAACTGTGACCCCTTGTTCTGGAGTTCCCCAACATTGGGAACAATCTTCCTGCATCTAGCCTCCAACCGCTTAAGAATTTTGTAAGCCTCTATAAGATCCACCCTCAATCTCCTAAATTCCAGCGAGTACAAGCCAAGTCTATCCAGTCTTTCTTCATATGCAAGTCCTGTCATCCCAGGAATCAGTCTGGTGAACCTTCACTGTACTCCCTCCATGGCAAGAATGTCTTTCCTCAGATTAGGAGACCAAAACTGTACGCAATACTCCAGGTGTGGCCTCACCAAGACCCTGTACAACTGCAGTAGAACCTCCCTGCTCTTGTACTCAAATCCTTTTGCTATGAATGCCAACATACCATTCTCTTTCTTCACAGCCTGCTGCACCTGCATGCCTACTTTCAATGACTGGTGTACCATGACACCCAGGTCTTGTTGCACCTCCCCTTTTCCTAATCGGCCACCTTCAGATAATAATCTACCCTCCTGTTTTTGCCACCAAAGTGGATAACCTCACATTTATCCACATTATACTGCATCTGCCATGCATTTGCCCACTCACCTAACCTATCCAAGTCACCTTGCAGCCTCCTAGCATCCTCCTCATAGCTAACACTGCCCCCCAGCTTCATGTCATCTGCAAACTTGGAGCATTTAATTCCGTCATCCAGATCATTATTATATATTGTAAATAGCTGGGGTCCCAGCACTGACCCTTGCGGTACCCCACTGGTCACTGCCTGCCATTCTGAAAATGACCCATTTACTCCTACTCTTTGCTTCCTGTCTGCCAGCCAGTTCTCTATCCACATCAATACTGAACCCCCAATCCCATGTGCTTTAAGTTTGTATGCTAATCTCTTATGTCGGACCTTGTCGAAAGCCTTCTGAAAGTCCAGATATAACACATCCACAGGTTCTCTCTTACCTACTCTACTAGTTGCATCCTCAAAAAAGTTTATAAGATTCGTCAGACATGATTTAACTTTCATAAATCCATGTTGACTTTATCCAATGATTTCACCACTTTCAAATGTGCTGTTATCCCATCTTTAATAACTGACTGTAGCATTTTCCCCACTACCGATGTTAGACTAATTGGTCTGTATTTCCTCGTTTTCTCTCTCCCTCACTTTTTAAAAAGTGGGGTTACATTTGCTACCCTCCAATCCTCAGGAACTACTCCAGAATCTAAAGAGTTTTGAAAAATTATCACTAATGCATCCATCATTTCTGGGGATAATTCCTTAAGTACTCTGGGATGCAGCCTATCTGGCCCTGGGATTTATCGGCCTTTAATCCATTCATTTTCCCTAACACCACTTCCCGGCTAACCTGGATTTCACTCAGTTCCTCCATCTCATTTGACCCCCGGTCCGCTGCTATTTCCGGCAGATTATTTATGTCTTCCTTTGTGAAGACAGGACCATAGTAGTTATTTAATTGGTCCGCCATTTCCTTGTTCCCCATGATCAATTCACCAGTTTCTGACTGCAAGGGACCTACATTTGTTTTAACTAACCTTTTTCTACCCTACTAAGGTTTAACTAACCTACATTAATTTTAACTAACCTTTTTCTCTTCACATATCTATGTAATGTTATCAAAGTCAATATAACTGTACTATAACAGTAAAGCTTTGCAGTGTGGGATAAACTGTTTGTTGGTCGTTGGAATTTACCTTTAATAATTATTAGCCTTGTCTCCGCCTTGTGGCAAGAGATTGAGGTTATAGCAATCTGTTACAAAACTGAGTTATTTTCATTAATAGTAATTGGCAATATAGCAGCTGTGTTGCAGCTGAGCAATTCCAGGAACTGATATTGTGTAAGTAGCAATTAGATCGTTGCTAACAACCTTGTGCTATTGTCAGTTGAGGCTACTTCAACCACAATGATTAAGTAACAGTATTCAGCATTGCTGAACATGACAATAATTAATTGAACTTGAACTTGAACTTGAACTTGAAACTCGCTACAGTAGTGTGGTCGGTTGAATTCAGTTATTATGAACTCATGTTTAGAACTCTAAGATGAGAAGTTCGAAATACCATCACCTACTCAAAGGTAGTGGAGATTGCATGAGTTACCAATTCTTCAGTTGTTGGTATCAACTAAATATATATACTAAATGCACCCGTGAGTAAGAGGTTTTGAGCGAATATACATAATCTACATACTTAAATTCAAGTTGCTACTCAAGAATGGTGACATATGTTAGTCACATGATAATCAAGGGAAATGTATCCTGTAATTAATCTCCTTGCCACTGGTGTATCATCCAGTTCAGATCAATGATAACACAGAATAAGTGTTGGATCTCAAAGTATGATGAAAGCATGGTTCAATATTTCATCGAATATTCATCATGTTAATGCATGTTTTTCACTGATAGCAAAAAATATGTGGCAAAACAGTGTGGAGAAATACTTTCTCGCTTCGAAAGGAGTAATGGTCTTTATGTCTTCCTCATCTTTTGCCTCATTGGACAGGTTTTAAAACAGTCAGCAAGACCTCGCTTGGGTTCATACTGTCGGACTGGCCAAGCGTCCATGTTGCCTGCTTCATCAGGCATTATGGCACAATGGTATATGGTTATGCCAAAAATCAAGAACTTGCTGTGTCAGACTGTGGTTCAGGAGACCAGCTTTTGCACAGTAAAACAATTATTGACCTACACATTTTGAATGGATTGACTTTTTCCTCAGGTTGTCACATCAAGCCATGAAGGTGCTCACTGCAGTGTGCAGGGATAGCACTCAAAAAAAGCAGTATATTCCTATTGAGTGGATCAGAAGTGTTTTGTTAAATGTTAATGTTACATTTAATAAGGTACAGATTACTGACATTTCCAGCTCATTTTAAATGGAAGTGACAATAATTCAGTTATAGAGACACTACAGCTGCAACATAAGGGAACTACGCTCTTGGGTCCAACGCGGATATCGAGTTGTTAAAAGATCTTGACACAAGTTCTCCCACTACAAGATTATGCAGTTTGTTATTAAAAATGTGTGAACATTACTTCACCAAGGAGTTCCAGCTACATTTACAGTTATGACACTTATATCAGCACAACGACGGCAAACATTGCAAATGTTGTGGCTAGATAGGATGGAATTGGCTGCAGGTGCCATTACATTTACATTCTGGTCTACACAACCAGACTAGGCTAGGGGTAGCATGATTGAAGATCATTTGAACACCCCACGGTCTCTCTTCTATGTTATCTAGGACACCAGAATCCTAAGAAGTATGGAATCAGCATTATTGATTAGTTAACAAACAACTACACAAAGGAAGGTCGGTTCAGACTTTTTTCATGGTGGCCGCAGCAGGTTCTGGGTTATACAGATATTAACACTGACGATTGTATATCTCATTCCACCAGGTCAGTATCAACGTCAGCATATCATTTAGATAGTGTGTTTACATCCCATTCCTAGGGCAGCAGCTAGGGCAGCAGCTACATCGGCTGCCAAGGCGCTTGACGTGCCCTTCGACCATATTTATGCGGCCGCCGGATGGGCAAGTGAGCTGATGTTTCAGAATTTTTATCATCGGCCAATTGTCAATCCAGGACTGTTTGCCTATGCCATTTAAGTACCTAAATTTAAGGGTTACTGTCGTTTGTTTACATTGTTAAATAAACCCTACTTCTACATTGAATGCAATGTTACTACTAATGCATTTATTTCTCTTTCGAGTTAATCAATACAGTGGGATGCCGAGATTCGTAATCTGCGGCATGAAATCACAAAGCTTTGAACTTCACGGAATCACTCACGTGACTCTGAAGTAAAATGGTAAGATTAAACAAGAACTTACCAGTTTGAAGGTTGATCTTGATTTTATGAGGAGTTACATTGGTGATTACGTGCCCGCCATGCCCAACCCTCTCTCATAAAGGATCATATGGTAGTTCTCGAGTCACTGATCTTACTATGTACTTTGGTGTTGTTTATTTGTGATTTCATACCGCTGCTTTGAAGTTTGGTGTGCATGCGGCCTGGCGGGCCTTCTTCACGTAGTCACCAACGTAACTCCTCATAAAATCAAGATCAAACTTCAAACTGGTAAGTTCTCATTTAATCTTACTATTGTCCCTCATTGAAACTCCCAGGATCAAATCAGGAAAGGAATTGAGTTGCCACCTCCTGTATCAACACATTGTTAAAGTTATATTCTTGCCACTTGACATATTTTGAAGACAGTTTAGTCAATTGGTAATCTGGAAGTTTGTATATCCAGGGAGATATCCATCATCTATGTAATCAAATAACAATATTCTGGGGGTCTGGAGTTTTGTGGCCAACCTTTCAAACCAACCGCAGGTGCTTAGATATTAATAAGTGTCTTTTTAGTTGAGATGTGGCCCATTTCTAAATATGTAAATTTATGAAGTCACCTGTTTACACAGGAATGGAGGTCAAGTAAATAACTATAATAATTGAAATGATATTTCTAATCACATAGATATTGTGTTTAAAGGGTATAAACCTTACTGTACTGCAGGGATTCCCCTGAGTTTCCCTACAGTCTCCACGAGAAAGGCATCGCAAACTTGTTTGTCATGAAGCAATGGTCTTTTACATCAACTGCCCCAGTCTCCATGTGGCTCATTCTGTGTGCGGAGGTGGCGTCGAAGGACGAGAAGCTGAAGCACAGAAGTGGAAGCCAAATAACCGAATGGAAACAAAGCCGAAAAGCCAAATAACCGAAAGCGTACAAAGCCAAAAATCCAACTAATCGAAAGGGCGGGGCTCCTAAAAGCCAACTAACCGAAAGGGCAGGACACCTAAAAGCCAACTAACCAAAAGGGTGGGACGACTAAAACTCAACTCACCGAAAGGCTGCTATGCCGAAACGCCAACTAATCGAAAGGCCGCATCACCTAGAAGCCAACTCACCGAAAGACCGCTGTGATGAAAAGCCAAATATCAGACATGACGTCGCCGGGGGGGGCGGGACTTGTGAGCGATTGGTCCAGACACCCGCGTACATCGCATCACTGGCCGGGGGAGACAGGAGGGTGGGGGTTATTTTACCACACAAGACCGCCCTGGGCTGGAGAGTGACTGGGCATTCTGAACCTGAGCTCCAAGTTGTAAGCGGCCGAAGGAGCGCATCCCTCGGGACAGCCTCCAGTCTCCCATGGCCACAGCCGCCCTCCACTTCGTCTCCCCCATGCCGCCGCACTGTGACGGCTGTGGGTCAGCAGTGCACACACACACATATAGGGCCGGGTAGAACAGAGTTGGGGACTGTCTATTCCCTCCGCCCGCCCAGAGTCACTGACCATGATGCACCGCCACCGGACCCCAAACCCAACACCAGAGTGACTCACTCCCCCGGGTGTTGGGCCCCGACCCACACATGGGAGATTCACCCCCCACCCCCTGGCCACAGGGACAGACAGCTCGGGGCATTGGCAGCCATAGTAAATCACTTTTAAAACATGGGGGGGACACAAATTCCCTGGCAGGCTGATGACAAGTGTGCATGACAACGATCAATTTTATATCCTCCAACTCCCCTTCCCCCCCCCCCCCGACAACAAGAAGCACATTTTATTTATTGTTTAAACACAGTAATGCCATCTGGTTGCCAATGTAATGCACACAACAAGACCATTCTTCAGACCTGAAGGCTGAATGGTCTCGATGCGAACCACCACCCATTCCTTCTCTCCAGAGATGCTGCCTGTTCTGCTGAGTTACTCCAGCTTTTTGTACCCATCTTCAGTTAAAACAGATTACAGATTATCTGGTGTTTTGTGCGTGGGAGCTTGTGTGCGTTACGCAGGCAACCAGACGGTATTATTGTGTTTTAACAATAAATAAAAAGTGCTTCTTGTTGTCAAGGGGGGGGGGAGGAGTGGGAGGAGATAAAATTGTTAGTTGTCATGCACACTTGTCATCGGCTCGCCAGGGAAATTGTGTGTCCCCCATGTTTGAAAAGTAGTTTACTGTGGCTGTCAATGCCTCGAGCCGTCTGTCCCCGTGGCCGGGGGGGGGGGGGGTGGGGGGGTGGGTGAATCACCCTGTGTGGGTGTCCGTGGGTGAATCACCCATGTGTGGGTTGGGGTCCAGTGGTCATCCCCAACTCTGCTCCACCCGGCCCCATATGTATGCCGACACACAGCCCATCACAGTGCGGCCGCATGGGAGAGACGAGGCGGAGGGCGGCCATGGCCGTGTGAGAGTGGGGGCTGTCCCGAGGGATGCGCTCCTTTGGCCGCATATAACTTGGTGCTCGGGTTCAGAATGCCCAGTCACCCTCCAGCCCAGGGCGGTCTTGTGTGGGAAAATGACCCCACCCTCCCTTCTCCCCCGGCCAGTGGTGTGTGGGATGCGGGGGTCTGGACCAATTGCTGACAAGTCCCGCCTCCCGGCAACGTCATATCCGTTATTTTGCTTTTGAGCACAGCGGCCTTTTGGTGAGTTGGTTTCTAGACAACACGGCCTTTCGGTTAGTTGCCGTTTCGGCATAGGGGCCTTTTGGTGAGTTGGCTTTTAGGCATCCCACCCTTTTGATTAGTTGGCTTTTAGGCATCCCGCCCTTTTGGTTAGTTGGTTTTTAAGTGTCCCGCCCTTTCGGTTAGTTGGCTTTTCGGCTTTGTACGCTTTCATTTATTTGGCTTTTCGGCTTTGTTTCTGTTCGGTTATTTGGCTTCCACTTCTGTGCTTCTGCTTGTCATCCTTAGACACCACGTCCGGGTACCGGCTCACTTACAGTCACAACAAACATTATTTAATATTTTACACACTATGATGTGTTCTCCCTTCCACCTTTTTGATAGACAGAACACATTGAAAATTTCCAATGTTCACAGTGGATCAAACCCTTTCATGATTGGGATTATTTTTATTTGTTATCTTGTTCAATGGACATTCTGTGTAGTTACACAGATGGAACCAAATTGTTCATGTAGTGATCACTGCAACATTATACATCCAATATGTACTTTATGGATTCAACCCAGTAATTAATTAATTATCCTAATATCTCAAGATTAGCTGTGCCTATTGCTTCTAACTTCCTATTTAAATTCATATGTTAAATCTGTTCCATTAATTGTGCATCTGGCATGTACAGTTTTGCACTTAAATATTAAGATTAACATTTGGAATTATTAAGTAATTTGCATTTAATTCTTGTAACTATGGAAATGAACTATTGTCTTCGACAAACCATAACTGCATCCTGTTCTAGATTTTTTAAGTTTGTGTTGTTCGATATTGTTCGAATATTGAAAGGCCTGGATAGAGGGATGTGGAGAGGATGTTTTCACTAGTGGGAGAGTAATGGACCAAAGGCCATAGTCTCAGAATAAAAGGATGTACCTTTGGGAAGGAGACGAGGAGGAATTTCTTTAGTCAAAGGGTGGTGAATCTGAGGAATTAATTGCTACAGAAGGCTGTGGAGGCCAAGTCAATGGATATTTTTAAGGCAGAGATTGATAGATTATTGATTAGCACAGGTGCCAGAGATTATGGGGAGAGGGCAGGAGAATGGGGTTGAGAGGGAGAGATAGATCATGATTCAATGGCTAAGTGGACCTCTTGGCCAAATGGCCTAATTCTGCTCCTATCATGTGAACTTATGAAAATATAATGTCTTAAATTGCTGGCAGATCAATTGTGAAACAGGAATACTAACCATGAACTTGGGTAAAATACAGCAAAATAGAATATCCCTGTATGAACTCAGACTTTATCATCCATGGGATGATAGAGGGAGCACATTGCATTGCTTTAAACACTAGTGTGTGAGAGAAGAGACAAACAAGGATAAAGCAGCAGATTGACATAAAAAAATATCTGCTTTACAAGGCATACGTCAGCCAGACATCTCACTCATGCGGAAGCAACAAAGTTGACTCGGCCAGGCAGTGCATCGTAAGTGTCTCAGGTCACACATCTCAAATGCTGCTATTTCAGGCAAGCTTTCTTCTTGTGGCTATGACTGATCAGACTGTACACTCTGCTTGCTAGTGCAGTAATGATCAAATCATCATTTTTTTAAAAGTAAGAGCAAAATCTGTTTCTGACTGGGCTCACAGTTAATAATATTTAAACTGTTTACCAAATAGAATCACCACAGACAAAGGGATCTCCAGGATGGCTTCATTGATTTGGCATGAAGACAATGGTACTTGATTTTACTGTCCTAATCTCTCCAATTATATCTGCCTGTTTCTTTGTTTCTCTCATGAGATTATTTTTTTGTTTTTAAAGTGGGCTGCAATTGCATTTCCAAGTAATTCATTCAGATCTTTATGGCCAAGTCAAGAACTTTACATTTATAACAACTTTTAGACTTGAATCTTGAATAATAGTACTAAAACATGGTGACTTGTATACTTGTCTCGGTGTATTATTCCTATCCACTTGTCTTTAGCTAAGATTATGCTTAAATATAGTAATACTTTTGCTGTACTGCATGCAAAATGTAATTTCACTGTACCTCGGTATGTTTGATAGTAAAGTACCATTGAACCATTGAGTTAGTAGCGTAAGCATACCATATTTAATACAACAATGTTTCCAACTTAGCTTATGACATTTTATTCCATTGGCTTTAAATTTTGATGAATGATCCATGTTTGGCCTGAATCCACATAATGAAAGTTTGAACTTTGTATTGAGTAATTTTGGCATTTAATGACGCAAGCATTGTAAATTGATGATTATTACCAGCTTACTACTACTTGATAGTAGTAAAGGCCCTGTATTACAGTGCGAGTCATACCACGAGTGACCCCAAGTGAAAAAAAAAACAGACTCGTGGTTGTGTACGAGATTTCAAGTTTATGATCAAGTGTTTAACCGAGTTCCCACGGGTATGTCATTGCTGCGATGTTCCAACTTCTTCTCCTGAGTTAACAAGTTCCTCTCCCGTTACTCTTGAGCCAACCGTGAATGAAGGTAAGTGTGTGAGAAATGTGTGAGAAGTCCATGCCGGGTGCCGACCGATTGGTGGGAGACGGAGCTCAGAGTTCGCCTCTTGAGCTGCTTTGGTGCCCAGGCGTAAGTTGAGGTGGAGGGTAGTTGGAGGTGGGTGACAGACAAGGCTCTTGGGTGGTGGGATCATTCTCTGCGGGATGGTCTTAGTGCAGGAGACATATGTAGGAGAGGTGTGCTGGCTGCAGGCAGACACTTTGGTAGTGATTGCCCATCAGCCTCAAAAGCCGCTTTGTCTCCCTATCCCTATGATAGCAGGGGGCAATCAAGCAGCACATAGCCCCCTCACCCTCCACACCAACACAAAGGGCAATGATTACAAGGCTTTAGGGGCAGAAACAGCGGGCAGGCGACAATCACCCACCATACGCGAGAGATATCATGCGCTATTGTTGGTCTCCTTTGCACGTCGGTGTTTCTGTATTTCTCCATCTCATTGTTGGCCCTGGCTGTCACCAACCCCATCCCTCTGCTTCCCGGCCATGTGTGTGCCCCCTTTCCTCCCCTCTCCAGCTCCCCGCCCATTGCACCAGGCGCAGGGGCTTCGCACCGTCTTCACGTCGGCGACGATCCCAAGGCTTTAGATGGAAGGCAGACGCAACAAGCTGGAGAAACAACGCGGGCCAGGTAACATCTCTGGAGGACGTGGATAGGTGACGTTTTGGATAAGGGCTCATCTTCTGAAGAAGGATCTCGACCTGCTGAATTACTCCAGCAGTGTTAAAGAAGGAACTGCAGATGCAGGAAAATCGAGGGTACACAAAATTCTGGAGAAACTCAGTGGGTGCAGCAGCACCTATGGAGCGAAGGGATGGATGACAGAAGGGTCTCGTCCTGCTGAATTTCTCCAGCATTTGGATCTAAACATCACCCATTCTTTCTCTCCAGAGATGCAGCCTGTCCCACTGAGTTACTCCAGCTTGTTTGTGTCTATCGTTGAATGGGTGACGTTTCGGGTCGAGACGCTTCTTCGGACTGAAAATAAAACTTGCCTCGCGTGAAGCGGCTTGTAAATTAAAACATAAAATCAAGAAATGTTAAAGGTTGACTCATTTACGTGCTGCTATTCATTTACCTGGCATGTTGCTGTCCTCCCTCGACCACCGTGAGCGCTGGACAACTCACCTGGTGCAAAACTCCGCCGCATCCCGGGCGGAGGGCGATTATCACCGGACTGACCAGCAAGTAGAGGCGGCAGGTCGGCCAAGCCCGGCTCCCCGCCACCGGGATAGACACCAACTACTGGAGTAAACTCAGCAGGATCTCTGGAAAATCTCACCCATCCCATCTCTCCAGAGATGCTGCCTGTAACTCGGAGTTACTCCAGCATTGTGTGTGTCTATCTTCGGTGTAAACCAGCATCTGCAGTTCCTTCCCAATCCCACATTCTCGGCCCCGGGTGGTGGATGGAGCATCACACGTGGACACATCCCACCCACCGCCCTAGACTTGCCCCTCCGGCAGATCTTTAACCACGTCCTAAAGCCGTTCATTGAGACAGTGATGAATACGAAGCCACGGGTCAGGCGCCTCAGTAATAAAGGACAAGTGGCAGATCATCGCAGAAAGGCCGAAGATAGACACAAAATGCTGGAGTAACTCGGCGGGACAGGCTTCTCTGGAGAGAAGGAATGGGTAGCGTTTCGGGTAAGTCTGAAGAAGGGTCTTGACTCCATTCCTTCTCTCCAGAAATGCTGCCTGGTCCGCTGAGTTACTCCAGCATTTTGTGTCTATATTTGGTTCATTCTTTACTCAAGCGAACGAACAGATATAAGAAAGTTCCCACGGTAGACTCACGCGTCACTAAGGTAAATGCAAGGGCCACTACATTATTACAACAAGCTTAAATGTTTCCATGTTTAACTTGAACAGTTAATTTGACTCGTAGAAAAAATAAAACATGTTTGATTTTTTTCACGAGTTAACAAGTTTCCCCGAGTACCTGCCGTTAGTGCCACGAGTCGATAAGTTGCTCGTGCGAGTTCCGACGTTCCCGCTACGTGATCACCACGAGTGAAAACTCGGGGTCACTCGTGAGCTAACTCGCAACGTGAGACAGGGGTTTAATAACCTAGCACTGCTAGGCACTGCAAAGGATGGTGGAGGAGGCAGATACTATAGTGGCAGTTCATGGATATGCAGGGAATGAAGGAATATGGATCATGTGCAGACAGAAGAGAGTAGTTTATTCTGACATCATGTTTGGTGTGAACATTGTGGACCTAAGGGTCTGTTCCTGTGTGGTACTGTTCTACATTCTATGTTTCATAACTATTACCAGAAAATTAATAATCATTTAACTTAGCTTCCAGATTTTAGAGTGAGATGTATCTAGGGGAACATCACGTGATGAAAGAAGGCACTCGATCAACATATCTTACTTATCCTATAATCTATGTCTACCTGCCACCAGGTCCCACCACCTTACTGGTAACAACTCGCCCCAGACCTAGAAGCTTGATGTGCTGGTACTTACCGCTATTTGTCATTATGACATCCTTTCACTTTTGTTTCATAGATCTATTTGTCATTATGACATCCTTTCTAAGTAGATCTGAGCGGGTATCCAATTCATGCCTACTAACGTAAAGGCAAGTCTTAAAAAATCAAGAATACCCCTCCCTTGGCACCTTAATTATGACTTCAGCAGAGCAAGAATTGAGAATCATTGTATGTTTTGACTTCCTCATACAAATTATCCTCATGCCCTTTTAATGACATTTTGGCTAGTGATGCACAGTTAGACAATCCATATTAATGTTTATTTTCTGAAGTGATATTAACTAATATGGAGACTGCATTTTGAACTATCAATACCTAAATGCTATCATTCTAATCTAGATAACAATTATGTAATTTATTATGCAAAATAGTTAATTAAATTTTAGAATTAATTTTTACATATACATATTTACACACATGTGGGATTTGAATACATTCAAATTACTGTACCAATTAATTTCACAGTGGAATACTACTCACAGACTATGAACATGTATCTTCAAATAGAATCCTTTTATTATCTTTTGCCCTTGAAGCTTTAACTGGAATTCTGGGTACAGAACTTCATGTGAATTGACCAAGTTTCTATTATTGATCTGCCTCTTCATTGCATAAAAGAGGATTGTTCTTTTGAAACCACTTGACATTTTATTTGGAATTTAACCAGCCAGAGTTCTATAAGCTTTACAAATCATTTCCATTCTTCCATTTCACAAACCATTTATATCCATTTCTCTCAAAGTAACAACACTGCTACATTAATCAAAATGAATAGCTAATATAATGAACCTACAATTCAATGTTATATTGAAATTAATTAATTGCATATCTGCAATTATAGAATTGAAAGCAATTCATCATTATGTAACTATAGCAATCTGTCTATTGTGATTTCTCCTTACGCGTTTACTGACATGTAATTGTCCATTGCTTTTCTTTTTGTTAACTCTACATGAGTAATGCACTGGTGCTGCTAAGAACATGGATAACGGGCTTCTGTCCAAGCCTCTATCGATGCCACTGTGAGTTCTACTGTTGTGAGAAATGCTGGAGTAATATGGAGGAGCCATTTTACCCTATCTTCCCGAGAAGAAGCATTTGATTCTTATCAGAAGTTGAACCAACAACAAAGATTCATTGGGTGGGGAATTAGGATCATGATTTCTTCATATCATGGGGTATCTGTCAGCTACTTTCAGCTACTGTACTCTGAAGGTTTTTAAATGTAAGTGCTGTTCAGAAAATGTAACGATAGGTCAAGAAGAAAATAGACACCGCTACACAATTTACAAGGAACAAATACTGTGTTTTATGTGGGGTGAGGTCCATGTCTATAGCTAGCTACATGTTACAACTATATAATTTTTAAAAAATGGTTAAATAACTGCATCAATGAAAAAAGTCTAAAAACTTACTTGCATATATGTTTTTGCGAATTAAAGTTTAGAATGGCACAACAAAGAGTTATTACAAATTGATTATTGACTTTAAAAAAAAAATGTTTTTTATCAATTTCGCAGCCAAAGCTCAATATTTACCTTAAATTAAAAGTATACGTATTGTTCTCTGATAGAAGATAATTGTGAAGAGTGCAAAAGTTAGTAACAGGACCAGAACATCAAAGTGCCAATTTATAGACTTGTGTTTCACTTAAGAACAACTTTCTCCCAACAGTATGTGGGTCACTGAGCTTACATTGTCATTTATATCACATGTAAGATATTCACATATTCACATTATTCACTTTAAAATTAGCAAACTTACATGTAACATTAATAATTTAATGTTTAAATTCACTGCAAAAAATTGACTTTCTGGAAGTCATGTTTCTACGAAGCAGCTGTAGATGCATAATTTCTGTTAGGTCCTTCTTTGCTAAAATTGTGTTTCGTCAGAATTTTGTTAAAATGTCAATGTCTTCTGAAGCTGGAATTACAGACCATATATTTGTCTTTCATCCTTAAGTTCTGGTGAAGAGTTGCATAAATTTAAATATTCTAGCTCGTGTTCACTTTAAAGTCATTGACAGAAATAACATCTAAAGCTGATATTTGTTTATTTTTTCAGCTTTTGCAGTTTAAAAAAAATGTTGCTGTTGACAGATACTGCCTGTCTCACACGTCTATGGTATGATAGTTTTTTTAATCCAGTTTTTTTTTCTATCTCAATCTTCTACAAATTGTCTCCCATTTATGTTTGCTTCCCTACATAAACTCTGAGCACTCTCAATCTTTCTGAACTTAAATGATTACGTGCCCCTGGAAACTGGTCTCAGAATTCATGACCTTACATTCAATTTCTTCAGCTGTATAGATTTGCCAACTTTAGTAATCTTCTTCAGCAGTAAGTAAATCCTCAAAATACTCTCTTACTCTGCAAGCTTAGGGAACTCTGCTGCTCATCTCCTTGCATTTTCTATATCTGTAGTTTCTCCTTGAGTTTAAGGGTCACATGAAATACCCACATACAAAGTTGGAAAGTAAAGATATTAGCACCACAGAAGTTTAAAAGAACAAGTAAAAAAACTTTTTAAATTTCCTTTTAGTTGTCTGGAAAAGTCTGTGGTAAAGACCTGAATCAGAGCTTGCTGTGTTGTGCATATCACAACATGGAAGGATGTTGGGAGGAACCTGAAGCTAAAAGTTGGTAATAATGATGAAGAAGGAGGAACATTAAGAGAAGGGTGCGCAAGAAGTAAGAGTTTGGAGCAAAATGGTCTGCTATGAATTACGAGCAAAGACAAACTGCTGGAAGAACTCAGCAGGTCAGGCAGCATCTGTTGATGGAACGGACAGACGATGTTTTGGGTTGGGACACTTCTTCAGACTGATAGGGTGGGGGGAGGTTAAAGAGGGCTGGTGTGGGAGAAAGGCAGGCAAGTGATAGGTGGACTCAGGTGATTGGCAGATGGGTGAAGTAAGTGACAAAGGGTAGATGTGGAAATGAGACAAAAGGATGTCAGGTAAGCAATGATGAGGTGTGAAATGTAAAGCCAGAGGGAGGGATATGGATGGAATTGAACAGTGGGGAGATGAAAGAGGGGTAGAATAAAAGGGAAGCATGGGATTTGGAGATATGAGATAAGCATATGAGGAGGAGCAAGGAGCAGGGTGATGAAGATGGTGGGAGAAAAGTATGCACATCAGGGTGGGGATAGGGACAAAAGAAAGGGGATGAAGCAGATGTATATTACTTGATACTGGAGAATGCGTAGAAACTACAGATATAGAATATTGTTGGTCTACATTGATATAATTAATGGTAATCCTCTGGCTGGTGTTCAAAGTGTTCTGAAGAAGGCAATCGGAAGAAAGGTCCTGACCCCAAATATCGTCTGTCCACTTCCATTCACAAACACAGCCTGACCCATTGAATTTCTCCAGCAGTCTCTTGTATAATTAAAGTGCTCTTCCTGGCCATCAGATTAATGGAGCAGATATTGGTTTTGGCCATCATTAGATTTCTTGGCCATGTGGTCAAATAATGGCTAATTTGCATGCTAAACAACAAAATAAACTGCAATTAGTGTCCAACACTTGGTTGGAAACTTTTTCTCAACATCCTGTCCACCTGTTGCATCAGTTTTCTGACACTTCATCTATTAATTATATCAGGTGCGCCCGAGTTTTATGAGAGAGTTGGCTACCAGGCTTGGAATGATACACTGCAGTATGATTATTTACCTTGATGAACCCACTTCCATTGCCATTCTTTTATATTGTTGAAAGGACATGTGCCCAGAACCTAATCTAGCTCAGTTGATAGTATTGAAGGAAACAAGCTTATTTTTGCTATAGTGAACTCAGCAACAATTAGACCATGACACTGGAGCAGAATTAGGTAATTCAGTCCATCGAGTCTGCTTCACCACTCAAGCATAGCTGATCAATTCTTTCTTGTTAACCACCACTTTCTTGCATTTTGCCCATAACCTTTTAAGCCCTTACTAATAAAAAACCTATCAAACTCCGCTTAAAAATACTCAAAAATACAACCATCTATGACAATGAATTCTACAGATTCACCACCATCTGGTTAAAGAAATTCCACCACATCTCCATTCTAGTGGTATGTCCTTTTATTCTGTGGCTGCACCCTAGGGTTCTAGACTCTCCCACTACCAGAAACATCCTCCACACATCAATATCTAGGTCTCATTATTCAGTAGGTTTCAATGAAATCCTCCCCTTCTAACTCCATCGAGTGCAGGCTCAAATGCACCTCATATGTTAACCCAATCATCATGGAGATCATTCTTGTAAACCTCCACTGGACTCTCTCCAACACCTCTCCTTAGGTATGGGACCCAAAACTGCTCACAATATTTCAACCGATAGCTGAAAGCAACTTTTTTAACAAGATTAGTGGTAATTCCTAAAGGAAGCATTTTTTGCTTCATCCCCTGTCTTGTCGGCAAATAAATGGCCTGGATAGCCCCTCCCTCCATGGCATTCTGTAGTGATGAGAAACGTACTGTTATATTGCAAATGCATCAGGAAGGTTTGCCTCACATTCACTATTTCAGCAATATGCATGGAAATCATCTTTACTGCCTGCTCAAGAAATCGATTTTCCAAACATTTTCCTTTT
This sequence comes from Raja brachyura, assembly GCA_963514005.1. The sequence goes on along the minus strand of OY740786.1, from coordinate 49,538,591 downwards.
GCAGGTCTCAAGGTTCTGAGTTAAGAAAGTTGTTACTTTGTAATGAAATGGAAATCTTGTCTTCTGAATGGTTCCAGATCCTTAACCTATAAGTGCTTAATACTGCACCTTATGAATTCCCTTATGACTGGCCAACTGCTTCCTTTTGAGCAGGTCTTTCTATCCTGAGGCTTGAACTGATAAGATATAGATTTTGATAAGCCTATTCATCTGAGCAGCTAGTTTGTCTATCTACCATTCACCAGGATATCAAAAATACAAGCTTAACACTGTAAAAGCTAGCACCATTTCTCGCTCCTCCTTTAAGATATGTTTTAAATCTAATTCTCGTTTAAAGTGCTTGATTCCTTTCATTAATTGTCTTTATGTAGATCAAGTCAAATTTAGACTCTAGGAATTGTAATGGGAGAATTTGACTGACAAAATACAATTTGTTGCTCTTGTTGATCTTTTTAATCAAAGTAAAAGTATAAATGTGAGGCAGCAGCCTTATTTGGTGATGTAGGTATGTTACAAAACTTACCTTGAGCAGCGCTGCAGTTCTGCTGCTCCCCGTGTGCGTGACTTTGGCGCCTTTCAGAGGGGGGCGGGCTTAAAGTGCCGTTTTTCCACAGGCAGGGAAAATCGATCAATGTCGGGCGATTTCGTTGCGGAAGAAAAATCACTCCGACATTTCATGAATGAAGGTATTTTTAAATTACTCTAAATTATTTATTAACTAGAGTAATTTAAAAAATCACCTTCAAAAGCCGTGAGCGCCGACAACTGGAAGGATTTTGCGTAGGGGAGAAAAAAAGGTAAATAGTTTATTTTTATATTAAAAGTTGGTTTTTCGGGAGGCTTTAATAAAATTTTCATGTTGCGAAATGGGATCCAAAAAAATGTATGAACAAACAGTATTTTTCCTCCCGACTTCACCGCTAACCGCAACGTTCCAATCCACCGCATTCCACTAAAACCCACTCGCTAGTTGATTTAAATGGCCATTAATTTACATGAATCAAACACTAAATTCCTTCCATTTGGCCCAGAAATTCATGAAAATGAGATTTAAAAATTATGTTATATTGTGGATTATTGTGTGAATGTTATTTGGACACTTAGGCAATTTAAAAAAAGTTTATCTTTTCTTAAGAAATGGATAGATGTTTAGATCTACTCATTGAATTTTGTAATTAGCTACAATTCGATAACTAACTAATTATATGCTTTAATTTCAGGTCATCGAAGTAAGATTGTTTCATATTTGTTTCAGAATGCTTCAATCTATAATAACTGAAAATTTCATTGAGTTCTCTTAAGTTTTAAGAAAGTTATGGCCTTTTAACTGTTCCAGATCACAGCTTTTGAGTTAAGTCAATTGAAAGGCAATGGGGAACAAGATGCTAATTTCCTAGTATGAAAATGGCCATAACTTTCTTAATACTGAAGATATGAAAGTGAATTAGGTGTCAAATTAAACTTTTTTTATGCTTTATCTGATGGGATAAATTGCAGACTTGATTTTTTAAATCTCAAAATGTTGTAACATTGCTAGATGATGCATAGGAAGCTCTGGGAGTCAGAGTGATACAGCCCCGAAACAGGCTCTTTAGCCAATCACACCTATGCAGACCACCAGGCACCTATCCACACGTCCCAATTAGTAGCAACTGGTCTGCAGCCTTATAGACAGTAGGTGTAGGAGTAAGCCATTCGGCCCTTCGAGCCAGCACTCCCATTCATTGTAATCATGGCTGATCATCCACAATCAGTAAACCATTTCTGCCTTCTCCTCATATCATGACTCCACTATCTTTAAGAGCTCTATCTAACTCTCTCTTGAAAGCATCCAGAGAATTGGCCTCCACCGCCCTCTGAGGCAGAGAATTCTACAGATTCAAAACCCTCTGTGCGAAAAGGTTTTTCTTCATCTCCATTCTAAATGGCTTACCCCTTATTCTTAAACTGTGGCCCCTGGTTCTGCACTCCCCCAAAATCGGGAACATGTTTCTTGCCTCTAGCATGTCCAAACCCTTAATAATCTTAAATGCTTCAATAAGATCCACTCTCCTCCTTCTAAATTCCAAAGTATACAAGCCCAGCCATTCAAATCTATCAACATATGACAGTTCCGCTATCCCGGGAATTAACCTTGTGAACCTATGCTGCAGTCCCTCAATAGCAAGTATGTCTTTCCTCAAATTTGGAGACCAAAACTGCACACAACTCCAGGTGTGGTGTCATTACAGCCCTGTACAAATGCAGAAGGACGTCTTTGCTCTTATACTCAACTCCACTTGTTATGAAGGCCAAAATGCCATTTGCTTTCTGCACTGCCTGCTGTACCTGCATGCTTACTTTTAGTGACTGATGAACAAGGACCCCCAGATCTCGTTGTACTTCCCCTATTCTTAACTTGATACCATTCAGATAATAAGATGCCTTCCTGTTTTTGCCACCAAAGTGGATAACCTCACATTTGTCCACATTAAACTGCATCTGCCATGCATCTACCCACTCACCCAACCTGTCTAGGTCACCCTGCATCCTCATAGCATCCCCTCCACAGTTCACACTGACACCCAGCTTTGTGTCATCTGTAAATTTGCTAATGTTACTTTTAATCCCTTCATCTAAATCATTAATGTATATTGTAAATAGCTGTGATCCCAGCACTGAGCTTTGCGGTACCCCACTAGTCACTACCTGCCATTCTGAAAGGGACACGTTAATCCCTACTCTTTGTTTCCTGTCTGCCAACCAATTTTCTATCCATGTCAGTACCCTACCCACAATACCATGTGCTCTAATTTTACCCACTAATCTCCTATGTGGGACCTTATATAATGCTTTCTGAAAGCCCAGAAAGACACTACACCCACTGGCTCTCCCTTGTCCATTTTCCTAGTTACATCCTCAAAAATATCCAGAAGATTAGTCAAGCATGATTTCCCCATCATAAATCCATGCTGACTCAAACTGATCCTGTTACTGCTATCCAAATGTGCCGATATTTCATCTTTTATAATTGTCTCCAGCATCTTTCCCACCACTGCTATCAGGCTAACTGGTCTATAATTCCCAGTTTTCTCTCTCCCGCCTTTCTTATAAAGTGGGATAACATTAGCTACCCTCCAATCCCCAGGAACTGATCTTGAATCTATAGAACATTGGAAAATGATCATCAATGATCACAATTTCTAGAGCCAATTCCTTAAGTACCCTGGGATGCAGACCATCAGGCCCCAGGGATTTTTCAACCTTCAGTCCCATCAGTCTAGACAACACCATTTCCTGTCTAATGTGAATGTCCTTCAGTTCCTCCATCACCCCAGAACCTCTGGCCACTAGTACATCAGGGTAAGAGTGTCTGTGTCTTCCTTAGTGAAGACGGATCCAAAGTACCTGTTCAACTAATCTGCCATTTCCTTGTTCCCCATAATAAATTCACTTGTTTCAGTCTTCAAGGGTCCAACTATGGTCTTAACTAATTTTTTCCTCTTCACATACCTAAATAAGCTTTTAATATCCTCCTTTATATTCTTGGCTAGCTTACCTTCGTACCTCATCCCCATACTGCCTTCCTAGTTATCTTCTGTTGCTCTTTAAAAGTTTCCATATCCTCTGGCTTCCCGCTCATCTTTGCTATGTTATACTTCTCTTTAATTTTTATACTGTCCCTGACTTCCCTTGTCAGCCACGGTCGCCCCTTACTCCGCTTACAATCTTTCTTCCTCTTCAGAATGAACTGATCCTGTACCTTTTTAATTATTCCCAGAAATAACTGCCATTGTTTTTCCACTGTCATCCTTGCGAGGGTATCTTTCCAGTCAACTTTGGCCAACTCCTCCCTCATGATTCCAGAGTCCCCCTTGTTCAATTGTAATGCTGACACTTCCGATTATCCCTTCTCCTTCTCAAATTGTAGATTAAAACATTATATTATGGTCATAAAGTAGCCACCTCCTAATGGCTATTTTACCTCGAGTTTCCTTATCAAATCAGGTTCATTACACAACACTAAATCCAGAATTGCGTTCTCCCTGGTAGGCTCCAGTACAAGCTGCTCTAAGAATCCATCACGGAGGCACTCCACAAATTCCCTTTCTTGGGGTCCAGTACCAACCTGATTTTCCCAGACTACATGCATGTTGAAATCTCTCATAACAACCGTAGCATTACCTTTGCGACATGCCGATTTTAACTCTTGATTCAACTTGCACCCTATATCTAGGCTACTGTTTGGGGGCCTGCAGTTAACTCCCATTAGGGTATTCTTACACTTACAATTCCTCAGTTCTATCCATACTGACTCTATATCTCCTGATTCTATGTCACCCCTCGCAGAGGCCTGAATTTCATTAAAGTTACCCCAACCCCTCTGCCCACCTGTCTGTCTTTTCGATAGAACGTATACCCTTGAATGGTCAGTTCCCAGCCATGGTCCTCTTGCACCCATGTCTCTGTAATTCCCACAATATCATCCTTGCCAATTTCTAACTGAGCCTCAAGCTCATCCACTTTACTTCTTATACTTTGCGCATTCACATAAAACACTTTAACTTCGGTATTCACCTTCCCTCTCACACCGATCACTATTGGCCCTGACCTTACTCTCTTATCCCTTCTCAAACTTTCCTTCCCATTAATTGGGGAGTCTTTTGTAACTTATCCTGTACTCACTTCCCCTTTAACTCCATCTTTATACTCCTAATTTGTCAACCCCTCCCCCCCACTATTTAGTTAAAACCCACACTAGCAAACCTGCCTGCCAGAAAGTTGGTCCCCCTCCAGTTAAGGTGTAACCTGACCCTTTTGTACAGGTCACCCCTACCCCTGGAGAGATCCCAGCGGTCTATAAATCTAAATCCTTGCTCCCTGCACTAGCCCCCCAGTCACACCGTCTACCCCTTGGCAATTCAAGGGCTCATATAAATGCTTCTTCAGAATTGTGAGTGTTCTCCTTCCACCACCTTCTTGTTGAATTTGGATTCCATTTACACACAGTGTTTGCAGAAAATGTTGTCTATAATTCGGTCAGGTGCAATATTAAGATCATTCACAACAGGTCAACAAGTATCTTGATTGTGAGTTGACATTGCTACATTCCGTACCACATGAAGTTCAGGTGTTGATTCGGTGTCCATGGTGTTGCAGAGCAGAGATGCTTGTGGGTGTGAGATCAAGCATTTAGGATTTGAAATGATTAATGGGCTGACGAGATATGTAGATATTGAAAGAATAGTGGCTTGGTTTAGCAAGAGTAAACTAGGAAGCCATTGAACACCTATTGGAAAAGTTGTTCATGGAGGGTATGATTGGTCAGGGTCAGTGACTGTGGATTATGTGTAGGAAGGAACTGCAGATGCTGGTTTAAATAGAAGATAGAGACACAAAATGCTGGAGTAACACAGCAGGACAGGCAGCACCTCTGGGGAGAAGGACCAAGTGACAATTTGGTTCGAGCCCCATCATCTGAAAGTCACGAGAAAGGGAAAGGAGAGATATAAACGATGATGCCGAGACATGTAGAATAAATGAATGAAAGATATGCAAAAAAGTAACAATGATAAATGGAGCAGGTTACCTGTAGCGAAGTGAGAATGGAAAGCTGGTATGACTTGGGTGAGGGAGGGATGGAGAGAGAGGAAATGCAGGGGTTACTTGAAGTTAGAGAAATCAATAATCATATCCCTGGGTTGCAAGCTACCCAAGCGAAATATGAGATGCTGTTCCTCCAGTTATATTGTGCATGTTTTCTGGAGTGGTTGATATGGAATGATGGTGAAATCATATTAAGTTGGATCAGCTGGCTTCTAGCTGCATTACTGCATACCATTGAGTACATCTAGGATTCCTTGTGGATTAGTAAATCACAGTATTACGTCTTGTGCATCTAACAGAATTAAAATATATATATATATATTTTAAATTGATATTGGATTACTTATTGCAAAAGACCTGGCACAAAGTGATCTGGTTTCCAGGCATTCTGGTTCTGACAATTTTTAAGTTAAAACGGTGCTGTGTTGTCTCCCATGATTTACTGTAAATGGGTCAGATATTCTATTTTACTTCGGAATCACATGAGTGATTCCATGAAGCCCCGCCAGTGCGCATGCACGTAATTACGTCAGATGCATGGTGCAGCGACAGGCTGGAGAACGCAGCTCCACCAGCGCTAAGTAAAAACTCGCAGGTAAGTTTTTTAAACTTTACTGTGATTTTGTTTGGTTCCATAAGGCTGGTTGCAGGAGCCAGCAGGAACAATTCCAATATGGAAAAAACAACTAAAAGTAAGGCGAGGTGTGCCGCCGACAAAAGTAAAAAGACTGCCCACGGGCGGGCGTTTACGCCGGCTCCAGAAACGCTGGCTCCAGAGCCACCGGCAGTACAGCCAGCGGCAGCAACTCCAGTGACTCAGAGCACTGTGGGCACTCCAGTCGGGAGAATGGCCAAGAGGAAATCATCAAGGCCTGTCGACTCTGATGAGTCAGGCCAGGAAGACTCCCCTCCTACCAACAAAAAGGTTTGAGGACGTCTGGATCAAATGGAACACCTCCTCGAGAAAATTCTCAACCATGAGGTGTTCTAGCCAGGGTTTTATACCCCCAGGTATCCCCAGCAGCTCTTAGCAGCAACCTCTAGCAACCTCTCCATATAGAGAAGAGCTATACCTGCAGGAAGAACCATATGCCCATGAGTCTGCATGGGGACCCATACCAGCAGCGCCAAGTCAAGGGCTGCATGATACCTCCCTTATGCATGAGCAGGGAGAGCCAGGGCAGTATGACTCTGGCCCTGACGTTGGTGATATAGCAGAGGAGCATACACCAAAGCACACAAGCTTTGCTCCAGGTGTGCCAATGTGGCAAGTAAATTTGCCATACCAGCTGGAACTGGTGAGGAAATGGAGCAGCGCCATGTCAAGGGCTGCATTGACATGAGAATTAAGGGACAGAAGTTTAGGGGTAACATGAGGGGGAACTTCTTTACTCAGAGAGTGGTGGCTGTGTGGAATGATCTTCCTGCAGAAGTGGTGGAGGCAGGATCGATTTTAACATTTAAAAGTAAAGTGGATAGGTATATGGACGGGAAGGGAATGGAGGGGTATGGTCTGAGTGCAGGTAGATGGGACTAGGGGAAAATAAATGGCCGGCACGGACTGGAAGGGCCGAGAAGGCCTGTTTCCGTGCTGTAATTGTTATATGGTTATATGGTTTATATGGTTATACCTCCCTTATGCATGAGCAGGGAGAACCAGGGCAGTATGATACTGACCCTGAAGTTGGTGGTATAGCAGAGGAGCATACATCAATGCACAAGAGCTTAGCTCCAGATGTGCCGGATGTGGCAAGCTAATTCGCCATACCGGCAGGAACTGGTGAGGAAAAAAATCTGGCCAGAAACATTAATTACATGACCTCTCACCAGTTCCAAGAAATAATAATGGATGAAACATCCAAACGATATGAGACACCTGTAAATTGTGCATCAATCAGAGTGCCCACTGTGATCCAGTCCATCCGGGGGCAAATGGGGCAGCCATGCGATTGCATGAACCAAGGCTACAGAAAGCCTTCAAACTAATCGGATCAGGCATAGCGGCTTTTGGACGGTCAGTCGAAGGGGCACCACTATCAAATTCACAGCGGACATGTTAGCCCTGCTTTGTAACGCCCACTTTGAGATCAACTGCCTGACGAAAAACGCCATCAAGCCAACTTTGAATCCGAAATTTGCAACACTGTACAGATCATCCAACATACAGCCACCAAACTTGCTTTTTGGTGAGGTTGTGGCAAAGTAAGTCAAGAACTCAGATGATGAGGTGAAGACTGTTGGCCTTATCAAATCAAATTCGACAAGCATGATGCCGCCTCGTCAACCATACCCCTTCAGATGGGTCACAAATGCAGATGGAGTATGCAAGCTCCAATTACTACGCCATTGGCATGCACCAATGCACATCCCCAGCAAAATTAGGAGGCAAAAGAATCCTACAACCATGGTAGTACAAGCAGCTGGACTTGTCCAGGACATATCCTCTAGAGACCAGTCACCAGTAGGGGGGTAGATTACAATTTTTCTCCAATGAATGGTACTGTATAACAACAGAGGCATTTATACTGGACAGTATTAGGGGTTTTGAATTGAGTTAATTTTGAATGCTCCAAGCAAAAGAAGGATGTTGGATGTCGAGCCATTCTAAGACCTAGCCTGACTGAACTCCTATGTCCAGTATAAAGACTTTTAAATGGAAACATTCAGTGCTGCTAAGCAACTGGTTTCCAAAGGATGTTAAATGGCAAGTATAGATCTGCAAGATGTATATTATTCAGTACCAATTCATTACAATTACCGCAGATATTGAAAATTAGTTGGATGCGACAGCGGTGGCAGTTAAAACTTTGCTAAAATGGGTAAACCTCAGCCCTAGCTTGTTTACAAAATTGTGGAAACAAGTATTGGGACTACTCCGGGCTCAGAATCACTTGTGATGGCATACTTGGATGATGTTCTGATCATAGGCAACACTCAGGAGGCAGCTGAATTTTCTGTTTCAATACCAAACATGTGTTCAAGAGTTTGGGATTCTTCAATCATCCAACTAAATCCAAATTGATGTCATCTAAGAATCATTGACTATTGGGGTTCATCATTGATTCAACCAACATATCAGTGACTCTGCCTATGGCCAACTGTTTAGAAATAGGCTTGCAGCAGTCTAGTAGAAGAACAGCAACCCTCCATCCAACGAGTGGCTAATGTTATTGACAAATTAATAGCAGCCTTCCCTGGAGTGCAATTTGGGCCTCAACACTATTAGAATATGCAACGAGCTAAGGAACAGGCACACAAAAATATGCAGGTCATTTTGATAGACCGATGCAGTTGACAGCCCAAGCTATCACCAAGTTGCAAAGGTGGATAACAAATGTCTCACGTTGCTCTAGTAACATTCTGAGCAAACAGCCTTCAGCTGCTTTACAAACTGATGTGAGTGTTTCAGGTCGGGGAGCCACTGATAACAAATTCCAGCCACAGCAGCAGATAGAGTATGCAAGAGGCATTAATCCTGCAGATGTATGGGATGAAATATTTGGAATCCTTGGGGACATTCTATGGCCCAAAAAAAGCATACTGTACAACAAATGCATGATTTACATGTTCAACTCCAGCTTGACAATACCACAGCAATTGTATATATTAATCACATGGGTGGAATTAAGTCATTATTATGTGAAAATCTGGCTAAACCCCATCTGGCACTGCTGTATTACTGGGAACATCTGGCTCTCAGCAATCTACCTACTAGGTAGAGATAACGTGGTGGCAGACACCAGGCCACATAAATTTAAAGACAACTCAGAATGGATGTTGAATCCAAAATATTTTAAAGATTGGCACCCAGTACGGATTGCCAGACATAGATCTGCTGCATCCAGGTTAAATCACCGGTTACCTAAATACGCCTCATAGGAACCGGATCCAGGGGCAGTAGCGGTGGATACATTCCCTCTACATTGGGGAGGTATGCTCTTTTACGCTTCCCCCATTCTGCCTTATCAGTCAATGTCTCACCAAAATTGAGCAGGGCTCTGCCTCAGGCGTCTGATAAACCCCGACTGGGCCACACAACCATGGTTACCATTGGTTTTGAGACTGATGACACAGCCATTCATGGTTATCCCCAACTGCAGCAACTTGTTGGTTCACCCTGTGACAGGAAAAAGTCACCGTTCCTATGATCGTATTAATGTGTTGATTTGCAGATTCTGACAGGACCTTTCCAGGGGCTCGAACTATTCAGGCGGACCGTGGATGTGATAACTACGGCCTGGATGGGATAGTACTACAAAACAATATGCATCTCATATATAAAAAATGGGAGATGCTCTGCTTACAATCAAATATATCTTATCACATTGCAGGCATACCTGATGTATTGGAGTTCCTTGTTACATTACACTTTGACGAGCAATTTAGTTATAATGCCATTAATAGTGCTAGGAGTTCATTGTCCTCCTATTTATGGCAGTGGTCGGCACAACATTCTGTCAGATCTCATCCATTAGTGTCCTGATTCTTGAGAGGTATTTAACAAGAACCCTCCTAGATCTAGATATATGGGAATCTGGGATGTGAGCATAGTTCTCACACTGCTTCGTCAATAGGCTCCGATTACATCTCTGTTTTCCAAAAAACTAACTGGTCGTGCTAATGGTGCTCGTTTCAATGCAACAGGGTCCAGACATTGCAAAAGTTACAACTGGACAGCATGCATTTTCTGTAAATAATGTTACGATTTATGTATATGATCTAATTACGCAAAGCAGGCCAGGGACGTCCAGGACAAAAATGAGCTTAAGAGCATACCCCATTGACTGGCGACTATGTATAGTTATGCACCTACATCAATATTGAGGTCACCAAGAGTCTTCGAGGCTCCAAAACAACGATGCTCATCAGTCACTAAACCTCATAGAAAAGTGTCGGTGTAGACCATTTCGAGGTAGCTGAAACGGGTTAGGATTCTGCTGGAGTGGACACTGATGTGTTTAAATTTCACTCCAGCAGGGCGGTATCAGCAGTGTGTCATATGGAACTGGATCTACGGCATGAAATCACAGAGCTTTGAAATCCTCACGGAATCACTTACGTGACTCCGAAGTAAAATAGTAAGATTAAATGAGAACTTACCAGTTTGAAGTTTGATCTTTATTTTATGAGGAGTTACGGTGAGCGATTACATGCCCTCCGCTCCCAGCCCTCATAATTGCGAAGATCATCTGGTAGTTCTAGTCTTCTGAGTCTTACTATATCACTTCAACTGTAGTTACTGTGATTTCACGCCACTGCTTTGAAGATTGATGCGCATGCGCACTGGCGGGGCTTCACATAATCGCTCACCGTAACGCCTCATAAAATAAAGATCAAACTTCAAACTGGTAAGTTCTCATTTAATCTTACTATTGTCAAATACTGGGACTAAAAGGAAGTGTGCAACATTTGTATAATTCCCACAAAATATCAATAAACAAGGCTATTGTTTAGCCTATTCTGAGGTTATTAAAAGTTTTTACAAAATGTGTGGAGAGATAGAGGTTTTACTCAATTATTTTACCACATCTGTAAAATCTGAAACATCTTTTGGTGGGTTATCCATTTCCCAGTCATCTTTGTAAAGAACATGCACGTACACAGAGAAATCTTTACTACTAATTTACTAATTAAACACACACATCACTGCCCTAGCTGTACGTGGTCTGTCACGAACACTAGAGAGAAAGCTAGGGGTGGGAAGGTCACAGTTATACTCGATTATGGGGGAGTGGTTAGCAAGGGCTACGTCACTACTGTTAAAGGTGTACACACATATCATCTACAATCTTCTGCTCTTTAGGCACCAAAGTAAAGAAAAGGTTGGCATTTCTCCCTGTTGTTGAACTTCTGGCTCAATGTTGTACATTTCACAAGTGCACCTAAGCTTGTGAATCTTTTTAAGCAGCTGTTGTGTTCCAAAAACTACAACTTTCCCACATTTTGCAAGTGGAAATACACAAGGAGGCACTGATATAGTTCTTGCCATCTTGCCCACATAATCACTAATGGAATTGGTCACAAACATGACTGCCACATTGTGCAGGTTGTAGACAGATTACGATGGGCTTGCAGCTGACTTCTTGCAGGCTCTTACACACAAAGAAACTGCACAAATTGCCTTGAAACTAAAGGATGATGAAAAACAAGTTGAAATAGTGTAATCCTCTCAAACTTCATATCTTATCAACTAAATACCAACATACTGAAATTTCATCCTTCCCCTCTTCTGAACTGGCCTTTCCATATACATGTACAAGCAGAGCTGAAGTAATCAGGGGTCTTATAGGTTGTAATGCAAAATGATCATTGTGCCTGGCCCTCTCAAAAATCGGACGAAGTATCGGAATGATCTGGAACTGCCTTTGCTGAAGCTATAGAGATCATTATGTAGAATGCCATTAAGATAAACTAACAAGGGGAATTTGTCAAACATGACTTATTTCTCAAGTTACAGGATGGTGTATGCTTTGAAGGGAAATATAAATATGTAGCGGTGCCTGCTGGCTTATGCAGAGATCGAACCTGGTGTTCGGAAGCCGCGGTCACGTGACTTGGGAGGGGCTGCTTATTTCGCGCGTTTTTTGCTTTTGCGTGTTAGTTCAGCGCTGGTCACCATTGTGACCAGATGTGTCTTAAGAACCTGTATACTGAAAACCAAACTTCTGAATAAAGATCTGTTGGAAACCCCAGTTGTCGTTCTTCAGACCGCCAAACATTTATAGTGGTTTTCACCAGTTCAGTGCAGCCAAAGTCCATGTCAATCTTTATATTGAATAGTTTGGATATTGAGCATCCATCTTCGCATTATTTTTCATTCTGGGCATTATAGCCTTTATTAATGGAAGGGTATTTATGCTTTTTTTGTTTGTGTTGCAAGCAGAGGCCTCGGACCTTCCTAGATACCAGAAGAACAATATCATGATGATTTATTCATTGGCATACATGGTTCTCTTGTGGCTTATGTTGTAATGATTCACTATCAGCCATATATGAAGGACACATCCTAACAGACAGTTTCAAAAGCAGATCGAGATATGAACACATTGAAGACATTGGACAAGTGCAAGAATCTGGCTGAAATAAGTATGAGCCTTCATTTGTGTTTGAACATGAACTTAATATAGGTAGAACTTCGTGGTGACTGAATGCCGTTAATTGGCCAGGGCCTGTTGAAGTTGCCACATGCATAAGTTGTAGCATCCTTTATCTGTGGGAAATATGAGTAGAGAGCACATCCCAGTAAACACTTATTTTAACTATAGCATCACAGAGGAACTATACAAAACCTAACTCTTGGAATACATCAGTCACTCTGGTATGTTACATCTTGACTAATGCCCTGGAAGGAACCTAAGGATATAGGAATCGAATAGCTGTGTTTTCCCAGTACCTGGACCCTGAGAGAAGCTGGATGTCTTATCTGATTCCACAGTTGCCTCCAGCCACATGGTGTGACATTCTCAGCTTTTGCTGAGAGTTTAAAAAAAGCAAATTTCTATCCAAAATCATTACTAGGTGAAGAGTGCCTTCAACGGCCTCAACAACCCAGTTTCTCCTGTACCTATAGACATATGTTGTTCTCTACAACAGTTCTTGGTCTGATTATCTTCCTTACTTACATATCATTTATAAACAGGCATGGCATCACCTATCTTGATTCTATCAGGGTCAACACCTACAAACTGTACAAATCAGTCTTTCAGAACAAACATTCTCACCAAACTGTTTTCCAGTGAGAATCAGGCATGGAGCTGAAAATACATGCCTGTTTTTCTGCTTTCTTACTCTGATTTGTCATTATCTTAAATAAATTACATGTATTCGCATAAACACATGTCTTACACACACTCAGAGACGCATGCGCACACACACACACTGTAAAAATGCTCATGATACAAATTAGCCCAATGTTAAATATCAATTATTCCCTTTCATCAAGCACTGTGATATATCAATAATACTAACAGTCTGATCTTGACTGCTTTTGGCACACTGTGCTGCGATTTCAGAGAGAACGCCACCACCTATGGCCGTCATTTTTGGCCACCTCGCTCAGAGACCCCCTCCGCCTTCCTGGCCCAGAGGATTTTTCCCATTGATGCAAAATGAGAAAGGTATTAATGTTTTTTAAAAATTCCCCATTCTCTCTGTTCTCTCTGCTGCTCCTGCTGGTGGCAGGGAGGAGGGGAGAGGGACTATAAAAACCTGGAAGTATCGTGCCTCACTCAGTTTCTGCCATACCCAGGAAGCGAGAGTGTCATGGCTCTCTGAGCTGTGAATAACACTGAACGGATGTCTACTCAAAGTGAGTCCCCTTGACGTGGCTGCTGCCAAATTGTTTACCTTTTTTTTAAAGTTTGTGTTCACAAAATGAATTTTGGTTGTCAGGTGGCTGCGGCCCAATTGTTTGCCTCACCTTTTTAATGAGTTTGTGTTCACAAAATGGATTTTGGTTGTCAGGTGGCTGTGGCCCAATTGTGTTGCCTCGCCTGTTCAAAAAGTTTGTGTTCAAAAAATGGATTTTGGTTGTCAGGTGGCTGCGGCCCAATTGTTTCCCACACCTTTTTAAAGAGTTTGTGTTCACAAAATGAATTTTGGTTGCCGGGTGGCTGTGGCCCAATTATTTGCCTCGCCTTTTTAAAGAGTTTGTGTTCACAAAATGAATTTTGGTTGTCAAGTGGCTGCAGCCCAATTGTTTGCCTTGGCTTGGCTTTTAAAATCGTTGCAACAGTTGGCTTCCAGCCCAAAAATCCATTTGGCCCACAATGTCTATACTGGTCCTCTGGAAACCAGTACCTTAGGCCTGGAACACCCAAAGTATCGCAACAGAAAGCCCCCTCCCACCCCCCCCCCCCCCCCCCCCACTGGCGAGCAATATTGGAATTGGTGGAGAGGTGGAATATTGCATTGACGACCAGCCCTCCCGTGTGATGCTGGGACCCAATGGGTCCCACCTAGTCTAGTTGTATATATGACTTAATTACTGACTTAATTATCTGACTTCACTAAATCTCCTTCATCATCTATATACAGTAACTGATACTATACTGCACTATACTCAAAATCATGATGGATATCTTTTATTTTTTACCTTTATGAAGTTCATTATAAGCATAATTATATTAGCCTTTTGACTTTTTCAACTCTTTTACTGCAGCTGCTTTGAAGCACATTAACATGGCTGCAATAAGTCATAACGCATATTCATCTGAAAACTGTTTTGTACAGTGAGCATGATGCCTCTAGCTATTACATTATGTTCAGGTAGTATGTACCCATTCACACAATGAGCTTTTATTTATATTGTGACAATTAACCATTCCTATGAAATGCTAATCAGTCTCACCATTTTTTCCAAACTATCAAACACCAATTTACAATTAACTACGAATGTGGCATGAGCAGACATCTATGAAATGGATACCCAAAGCTTTACTGCTTTTTCCATGTTAAAGTGTTTCCTGACTTAATCCTAACTTTTAGGCTATGTTTCCAAGTCGGACAACCAAACATCTCTCTATCAACACAGATTAGTTCATCTAATCGTCTTGAAATGTATGACAAAGACACTCCTGAGCCTTTCAAATTTCAATGTTTACAAAAACGTTTCTTAAATATCACCTCATACTTTAAAACTTGGAGTGCAAATAATCAACTTCTACATTTGGGACAATTTACAATTTTAATGAAGCCAATTAATATAGAAATCTGTATGTCTATTGCATATGGGATGAAACTTGAGCACCCAGAGAAAGCCCACACAGTCACAGGGAAAATATACAAACTCCATACAGACCGCACCATTAGTCAGGATCAAACCTGGGACTACGGATCTGTAAGGCAACAGCTCTACCACTGTGCCACTGCCTAATGGGGGCAAATATTTTCTGTAATTGTCCATGATATTTTGATGAACTATGCATGTTAAACCAGGAGGAAGATCGGATGTCGGCGATACATCACTCCCTGATGAGCTCAATGTATTTTACGCATGCTTTGATAGGGAGAACACCGATGTGCCTTTCCGAGCCCCTATTTGCTGTGATGGTATTTCAGTCTCAGTCACAGAGGCTGACGTCAGGAAATCCTTCAGAGGAGTGAACCCTCGAAAAGCGTCTGGACCTGATGGCATACCTGGTCGTGTCCTAAAAACCTGCGTGGACCAACTGGCTGGAGTTTTTACAGACATTTTCAACCTGTCACTTCTGAGGTCTGAGGTTCCCACCTGCTTCAAAAGGGCATCAATAATACCGGTGCCCAAGAAGAGCAAGGTGACGTGCCTCAATGACTATCGACCTATGGCACTAACACCTGTGGTAATGAAGTGCTTCGCGAGGTTGATCATGGCGCAAATCAACTCCTACCTTGACAAAAACCTGGACCCACGCAGTTCGCTTACCGCCACAACAGATCAACGGTGGACGCGATCTCGTTGGCCCTCCACTCTGCTCTGGACAACTTGGACAACAAAAACTTATGTCAGGCTGCTATTTATTGACTACAGCTCGGCATTTAACACAATCATCCCCTCCAAGCTGGTTACCAAACTTGCAGAACTGGGTCTTTGCGCATCCCTCTGCAATTGGATCCTCGACTTCCTCATCCACAGACCACAGTCTGTTCGTATTGGTGGAAATGTGTCAGACTCGATAACAATCAGCACGGGAGCACCTCAGGGCTGCGTGCTCAGCCCCCTGCTGTACTCACTCTATACTCATGACTGCGTAGCCGGACATAGTGCAAACTCCATCATCAAGTTTGCTGACGACACCACTGTTGTGGGACGTATCACTGGTGGGGATGAGTCCGAGTATAGAAGAGAGATCGAGCGACTGTCCATATGGTGCCAGCACAACAACCTGGCCCTCAACACCAGCAAAACCAAGGAACTGATTGTGGACTTTGGAAGGAGTAGGATGGGGACCCACGGTCCTGTTTATATCAACGGGTCGATGGTTGAAAGGGTCAAGAGCTTCAAATTCCTGGGCGTGCACATCTGTGAAGATCTTTCCTGGTCCGAGAACACAGATGCAATTATTAAGAAAGCTCATCAGCGCCTCTACTTCCTGAGAAGATTACGGAGAGTTGGTCTGTCAAGGAGGACTCTCTCTAACTTCTACAGGTGTACAGTAGAGATCTTGCTGACTGGTTGCATCGTGGCTTGGTTCGGCAACTTGAGCACCCTGAAGAGGAAAAGACTCCAAAAAGTAGTAAACACTGCCAGTCCATCATCGGCTCTGACCTTCCTTCCATCGAGGGGATTTATCACAGTCACTGCCTCAAAAAGGCTGGCAGCATCATCAAAGACCCACACCACCCTAGCCACACTCTCATCTCCCTGCTTCCTTCGGGTAGAAGGTACAGGAGCCTGAAGACTGCAACAACCCGGTTTAGGAATAGCTACTTCCCCACAGCCATCAGGCTATTAAACCTGGCTCGGAACTCTGAACATTAATATCCCTCCATCTGCTATTTGCACTTTATTAATTTATTACGTCATGGTGTATTTATGTATAGAATTGTAGTCTATGCAAAGAAAGATTTTCATTGTCCTGTCAGGGACACATGACAATAAACTCTTTTGACTTTTGACTTTGACTTTGATGTTAATCACGGAATGTGCCTATCATTTCGTAATTTCAAAGGCATTCTGAAATGGATTTTCTCTGGACCAAAATAGAATATATTGAAGATCATTTGCCAAGACATTGTTCATTCATTATTCTACTAATATTTCTTTTAATTCTGCTTCCCTGGATAAGTTAGAGACATTTAGCAATAGTCATAAATTCATTGAATCAAACAGCATGGAAACAACCTCAACCTCCAGCATTCCAGAGTGAGTATAGAAGTTGTGGGGTCATGTTACAGTTGTATAAGATGTTGGTGAGGCCACACTTAGAGTATTGTGTTCAGTTCTGGGCACCGTGTTATAAGAAAGATGTTGTCAAGCTGGAAAGGGTACAGAGAAGATTTACAAGGATGTTGCCAGGACTAGATGGTCTGAGATATAGGCAGAGGTTAAGTAGGCTGGGAATCTTCTATTCCTTGGTTCGCAGGAGGATGAGGTATGAGTCTCTTGCCCAGAGTAGGTGAATCGAGGACCAGAGGACATACTGTAGGTTTAAAGTGAAGGGGAAAATATTTAATAGGAATCTGAGGGGCATCTTTTTCCACACAAAAGGCAGTAGATGTATGGAACAAGCTGCCATTGGAGGTAGTTGAGACAGGGACTATTCCAACATTCAAGAAGCAGTTAGACAGGTGCTGGATAGGAAAGGTTTGGAGGGATATGGACCAAATGCTGACAGGTAGGACTAGTGTTTCTGGGACATGTTTGCCGGTGTTGGCAAGTTGGGCCGAAGGGACTGTTTCCACACTGTATCACTCTATGACGCTATGACTCTAAAACAATCCATGTCTGTTCAACCTCTCCTTCTAACTAATACCCTCTAATCTATACTCGTTACAGTAAGCCTCCTCTGCACCCTTTCCAAATCTTCACATCCGCCCTATAATGGGGCAATCAGAATTGCACGCAATACTCCAAATGCGGCCTACCAAAGTCCCATAAAGCTGCATCATGACCTCCTGACTCTTATACTCAATGCCTCGACCAATGAACACAAGCATACAATATGTCTTCATTACCATTCTATCGACTTAGGTTGCCACTTCAAATGAGTTATGGACTTGGACCCCCAGATTCCTCAATGCTGTTGGGGTCTTGTCATAATTTTTTTTTTTTTTCCCTCACATTTGACCTCCCAAAGTATAACACCTCACACTTGCCCGGATTAACCTCCATCTTACTATTTCTGTAGCTGATCTATATCCCACTGTATATCTCAACAGCTTTCCTCACAGTCCATGACTCCAGCAATCTTGGTATCAAATACAAACCTGTTTACCAACCCACCTACATTTATGTCCAAGTCAATTATATATATACATCACAAACAATACCATTTCTTACAGCAATGACGCTTTCTGATCTTGCTTGTTTTAAGGCATTTTTTGTTTTTTTATTCCATTAGAATCCATAATTATTTGTTTTTTGAATTTAATTGAATGATTTTGGTTATAAAATTTATTAGCCCAGACACTGAGGATGACATTCCTGCACTTCTTCACATTAATACAATGGGATCATTTATGCGGATCAGAGTGGTTAGATGGAATCTCAGATAAACAAAGCTTGCCTGATGGAACAGTAATTCCTCAGTTCCGCAAAATAATTTAAAATTGGTGCTCAGATTATTGGAATGGAACCAGAACTCATAGCAAAATAATGATTCTGCAACACATACCGTTTTGTCGAATATCTACTCAATTACATCACATTTTGTTTAGCTTGGGCTTTTATGCAATGTATCATTTATTATTTAGGTCCTTCTGTCCATTAATATAAAGCAGTGATGCTATAAAGATTGTTCTGGTGCCTAATATTTCCTACATCTGTATTTGACAATTCATAATTTTCTGCCTATTATAGAAACTGAATGGAAAAATCCAGCATCAATAAAATGAATAAAATTAATTATTTTCTCCTTTTTCCTGCCTCCGTATTCTATATTTTAACATTGTTAGCATGCATGTTGAAGCCAACCTCCTGCTTACTGTGAGGAACTAATTTTGAAATTGCCTAATTTACCTTTCATTTTCCTAAATCCATCAGATGAATTTTCACCACAACAAATTAATTCTAAAAAGAGCTAAGTGAGTCTTTGGCACGGAAACCCTTCAATCAGATGTTGCAAAACAGCTTGAAAGGTTCATGTGCAGAAAGAATCAACATATTTGGGTCGCAACAATTTGCATTTTGATATTATTAGCAAAAAACGACATTCCTTTGCATCAGCTCACCAAAATTGGAAAGGACTAGGGCCAAGCTGAGGTGATGAGTAGAATTTTCCTTTCTGATGCTGAAATAAAGAAAGGAAAGACAAAGAACACAAAGTGGTGATGTGATAATTTTCTTTCTGATAAATTCTCAAATAATATCAATATTTCAATTGTTACATTGTTTCACGTAATGTATTATGTGCTGCTGGCATTGAAGTGTTTAATTACAACTTGTTACTGTAATTTCTTTCTGGTTGTGATCTTCTAGAGTGCTGTTTTCCTTCAACACAGGAAATCTAAGTCTTGAAATTACATGGATTGACACGAGCTGTCAAAAAGCATCCTGGCTCAGTCTATAATTCTACTCTTTGCTATTTCACAAGAGGTATTAATCCTTTCAAAACAAATGGGTTAATGCTTCACTGGATTATCATAGACAGAAACTTCAGAAAAATGACCATTAGTATCCCAAGGCAAAATTTATAGATCATAATCTATGATGGCAGGTTCAATGATGGCAATTCTGTACCTGGTGTCAAAATGCTGTTAGTGTATAAATTTGGTTAGTTCAAGATGTCCTCCCTCAATTGCAGTGGGGGAGTTTGATTCCATGCCAACATCTGGACACAAATTCACCTAAAATCTGTACACCTTAGGATCTGATTTTGTGCATTATTTAGCCCAGTAGCACACTGTCTGGTGCAACTATCAGCTTTGGAAATGTTTAGAATTAATATAAAACATTCTAGTTTGGATTGGGGCAGAGAAAAAAAGACCATACAATTACTTGTAAGTTCTAAAAAAAGTGGGGAAGGGATGCATAAGCAAATGTCCATAGTACTATTCGTCCCTCCCCTCCCTCTGTATTTCAACATAACTGGCTTTTCTCTCATTCCAAAATCCAATGAAGGAACTTCATTTTGAAATGTTATCCCTGTTTTTCTTCCCAAAAATAACAATCAGCCTGTTGAGTGCCGCCTTCATTTTCTGGTTTTCTTTCAGATTTCTAGCAGCTGCAGTGCTCAGATTTTCATTTTTTAGAAGAGCCTTAACTAGCCCATGCAAGGCATTGTCAACCCATGTGAAAGGATATGGGTATGGGGAAGAATAAATTGTGAAAAAAGGTAAAACCTTTCAGCTGGAATCGTAAATCTACGGACGTCATGGAGATATACCCCATTGTGGCCTTTAAAAGTAACTTGCATACATTTAGACCAAAGAAACAATTATAAGCTTACAGAAAATGTGCTGGGATAGAAATAGATGTTTAGTCTGGTAGAAAGCTTGCACAACAGAGCTGCATAAACTATTCTGTAATTCTACAAGTCTGTCAATGTACCAACCAGACAATTCTTGTTTATTTTCTCTTGTGGTGTGAAGAAGAGAAGACCATGACCTTATGAGCATCGAAAGGTTATCTGAACCAATATCAGAATCAGTGTGGAGATGACGTTCATTCAATGTAAATCTTAATTTGCTGATGATGGTCTTTTTCTATGCAAAATTAGCAGCCACATTTTAAATATATCTGCTTTGACAGAAAGGTAAAATTTGAAATGAAATTCTCATAAGGAAAATTAGTATGTGTGAAATTACAGTAGATTATAAACAAACGTATGCACACATTCAGTTAGACATGGTGACATTATTGATAAATTATCCTATTGACAGTGAAGATACTTAAATAAGATTTAATAATTCACAAATTCCACAGAAGACATAGACAGTTCTAGACTTTGCTCAGTTTATGTGACCTTTTTAATCAGTGTGTGGGAACTAGCAATTATTAACAGACTCCAGGCAGGTTCATTTCAGAATTCCAGTTGTCATTTCTACACAGCAGACTGTTAGATCAAATGTTATTGTGCTACTGCTGTGCATTTTTAATTGGACTTTTAACTCACCCAATTACACGTGCCTGCCACGTCCAAATAAAAACTAAACTAACATGGAAATCATTGTAAAATGTTATTCATTCATAGATTCAAGTGGGCAGGAGCAGATCACACTGAGCAATTTCATGCTGAGAGGCTCTTATACTAACCACTATCTTCTTACCTGACACAAAAAATGACAAAATGTCAAAAACATTACAAAACTGATTTCTATGCTAATGCCTCTCATTATATTTAGGCAGAATTCTGAAAATATACTTATGAAAGAGACTTTTATTTTAAATGTGAAAAAAAAATTTCTGCCCAACTCTTCTGTGAATTTGCAAAGGAATGGCTCCAGAGATATTGAACTATCCACGACCTGGACAAACGGGTCACACTGCCCTCAAGAACGTTGATTTTTTACCTTCACTGGCACGGTGGCACAGCCATAGAGTTGCTGCCTTACAGCGCTTGCAGCGCCGGAGATACGGGGTCGATCCCAACTACGGGTGCTGTCTGTACGGGGTTTGAACATTCTCCCCATGATCGCATGGGGTTTCCTCTGAGATCTTTAGTTACCTCCCATGCTCCAAAGACATACAGGTATGTAGGTTAATTGGCTTGGTATATGTGTAAATTCTCCCTAGTGTGTGTAGGATAGTGCTAATGTGTGGGGATCAGTGGTTGGTACGGACTCGGTGGGCCATGGGGCCTGTTGCCCTAAAAAATGGTTGTAGTGGATTTCCTGTTTATTACATAACCACTCCAAACAGCACATTGAACTTACCTTTTTTTATCCCATTGATTCAATTGAATGAAATTGAGTGGTCATCGTTGGAGGTGGGCTATCCACTTTGCAAGGATGCTAACTGTCAGTAGACTTATAAACATGGGCCATTTTATAAATGAGTCATAACTGTTCTCATTGAATTTCTACCAGAACTCATAGGACATTGACAAGTGGCTCGAGGACCTAAGGAAGTGACCTGACTGCTGCCTTTATATAGGGACTTCCGGTGGTGCTATGGAGTAGGAGGAACCAGCACCGTCCAGCTCCGTAAAAATTGTATTAAAAAACAGGATAAAACGGGGTTATTTATAGCTACTTATCAGAGAGGAGTTTTTGTGAACGGCACCGGCAGCAGATAAGACCTCTGACGTTATCAGGCGAGCGACTTTTAAAGCAGTAATGTCGATGAAAAGAACTCCCCCTCCCAAAGAGAAAAAATCTGTGCTGAAAAAAGAGGTAGGCCCAATTGAAGTCTCGACCGCGAGGTTGACTGGCTCTCTGGAGGATATCCCAAGGAAGCAATCTGAAATGGAGGATCTGAAAACTACCATTATGGGTGAGCTTAGAAAAATGAAAAAATAATATAAGGAAGAATTTAAGCTGCTCAGAGCTGATATCGAATTATTTAAAGAACAATTTAAAGAGGAGTTGAAAAATGAAGTTGTAACCACAGTTAAAATTATGATGGATGAATGGAAGATAAAAGCAGATGCTGATCTAAAACAACAGATGCATGAAGTTAATCAGAAAGTTGGTGGTTTGGAACTCTCAGTTGATCGCAAGTTGGAACCTATTATGAGAACACTTGATCAACAACACGATGCAATAAAGGAACTGACCAATATTGCGGATTCAAGTGCTAAGGCGAATGAGAAACTTCTCTCCGAGAACAAGCGTTTAACAGATTTATTGAATAAAATAACTGAGAAATGTATTGACTTGGAGGGAAGGCAACGACGTAAGAACTTGCGTATCGTGGGTGTGCGTGAAGGCAAGGAGGGAGCTCAAGACACCAGAGAGTTTGCTGCAAATCTTCTGAAGAATGTCTTGAATCTGGATCAAGCACCCCTACTTGGCCGAGCGCACAGAGCACTGAGACGACGTCTAAAGACGGGTTCGCCACCAAGACAACTGATTGTGGAAGTGGTTTACGATCATGTTTTGGAAGATATGATGAAGATAATAATTCGCAAACAGAATCTGTTTTATGATGGTGATAAGATCAGCATATTCAGAGATTATCCTGCGGAAGTTGCCAGGAGAAGAGCCCTTTTTACTGAAACAAGGCACATCCTCAGGAATATAAAGGGCGTGAGATATGGCCTGATGTATCCTGCCACACTACGAGTGAGCTACGACAACAAAGAGCACCACTTCACTAAACATACCGAAGCTCTGGAGTTCGCACGTAAAATCGAGAAGGAGTTGGATGAGGAAGAAGAAGAAGAACCAGAGGGAACACAGAGAGAAGACGATGATGAGGAAGAGGAGGAAGAATAACGAACTTGAATTATACTCAACACTTACCTGATGCCGATCCACAACCAGCATTAAGGAGGAAGAATGATGATCTTGTAAAATTATTGGACTTGAAGAGCACAATGATTATTAATAATAAACTAATATATAATAGTAGTAGTTCAGTACTAACCATTATTAATAAATATGCAATACCTCCTTAAATAACCTAAAACGATAACAGCAAATTAAATCAATAAAGTATTAATAAGAATGGAAATGTAATACCCCGCCCCTAAATATATTGCCCTTAAGGCATTTACGGAACTGGAAATACAAACATCTTTTTTTTTCCCAACGGAAGTCCGTAGTTTAACAGCCACACTAGTGTGGCTTACACTAACACAACTTTATGTAGCTTTAGACACTCTTTTTTTCCTGCACCTTTCCAATAATATTACTAACTTTTTCTTTTCTCTTTTTTATATTATCTTTTTTAATATATTATATGTGGAATTATATTATTTTACTTTTGAATGGAATTATACCGTAGACTGGAGAGGATATGTATGCCAAATAATGTTATTAGTATTAGTTGATCATAAACTAGGGTGCGAAATTGGGATATATGTGCTGAGACATCTACCTCATTATAATCCACCATAACATCCTAATGCAAGACACTAACAAGAAAAAGGGGGGTGATGGAATCACCTTCTGTAGTTGGAATGTAAAAGGTATTAATGAACCAATCAAAAGAGGTAAGGTTTTGGCGCAATTAAATAGAATACAAGCTGACATAATCTATCTTCAAGAGACTCATCTAAAAAAGGAGGCACAATATAGGTTAACGGCAAATTGGATTTCTAGGGTGTATCATTCATCATTCACTCATAAATCTCGAGGAGTTGCCATTCTTATTCGTAAAGGTATTCAATTTAAACATAGTTCAATAATAGAGGACCCAGAAGGTAGATATATAATAGTCACGGGTGAATTATACTCGAAGAAGGTCGTACTTATGAATATATATGGCCCAAATTTTGATAATCCACTATTCTTTAAGAAAATATTTAATACTATCCCTACAGTAACACAGAACAATTTAATAATTGGGGGCGACTTAAATTGCACTTTGGATAATTATTTAGACAGATCTTCAATCAAAAGGAAGGTTATTTCTAGATCAAGCAAATTCATAAATTATTTTATTAAATCAGCTAATGTCAAAGATATTTGGAGAAATGTAAATCCTAATGGCCGAGAATACTCATTTTACTCGCCGGTATTTGGAACATACTCCAGGATAGATTATTTTCTAATAGATTCAAAACTTGTCCCATTTACGTATGACTCAAAATACCATATTATTATTATTTCGGATCATGCTCCATTAACATTTAAGATTAACTTAAAGGGTATAACTAAAGGATATTCGCAATGGAGACTTAATCCTCATATATTAAACGATAAAAGGTGCTCAGATTATCTGGTTAAACAGATTGAATTATTTTTTGAAACCAATGACAAACCTGGAATTTCATCATCTCTCTTATGGGACACATTTAAAGCTTTTATACGGGGTGCTACAATCTCAGCGCAGGCATATCTGAATAAGGAAAATAGAAAGATTCAACAGAAATTGGAAAATGAAATAAGGCAGTTGGACATGAAAAATGCTATGTCTCCATCTAGAGATATACATAATAAAATTGTAACATTAAAATACAAATTAAATGAGATACATTCAAAGTAGTTTATTAAACTTTTTCAAAAGACCAAACAAATACATTTTGAATTTGGGGATAAACCGCATAAATTGTTAGCTCGGCAACTAAGAAAAACAGAAGAAGAGAAAATGATACATAAGGTCAAATCTGAACAAGGAGATATTAACTTTACCAAAAGATATTAATGATAGATTTCAACAATACTATCAAAAACTATATACATCAAAAGTGACGGATCAACCTGAGAAAATAGAAACATTTCTCCAGAAATGTAACATTAATGGATTAGATCGGGAAGGTAGAGAATTATTAGATGCCGAAATATCAGCAAAAGATATTGAGGAATCAATTAGATCATTGAAGAATCATAAAGCTGCAGGACCCGATGGTTTGGGGGTTGAATTTTATAAGAAGTTTCATGATTTGATCGTCCCACGGTTACAAATTATGTACAAAGTTGCCTACGAACAAGAACAACTTCCAGAAACCTTAAAAGAATCCACAATTACACTTATTCCTAAAGCAGACAAAGATCCAGAAGACCCAGGATCATACAGAGCAATAGCTCTTTTAAATACAGATCAAAAAATATTAACAAAAATGTTATCCCAACGGTTAAGTTTAGTGATCAATAGATTAATACATCATGATCAAACAGGTTTTATTCCTAAACGTTATTCTACTTATAACTTAAGACGTCTGTTTAATATTATCTACTCGAAAAGAATGACTGATGTTGAACTAGCAGTTATATCCCTGGATGCGGAGAAGGCGTTTGACCAGGTTGAATGGCCTTATTTATTTAGGATAATGCAGAAATTTCAACTGGGAGAAGGATTTTGCAAATGGGTTAGAATTTTATATTCAAGCCCAACAGCAAGAATCCTAACAAACCAAATGTTATCAGCAAAATTCAATCTTTCTAGGGGTTGTAGACAAGGTTGCCCGTTATCACCATTACTATTTGCACTCGCTATAGAATTATTAGCCGAAAGGATTAGAGTAGAACCAGAAATTTATGGATATAATACTAAAACTACAATTAATAAAATATCTTTATATGCAGATGATGTTTTATTGTATATAACAAAACCAGAGGTTAGCATCCCTAAAGTACTTGAAGTGATAAATGAATTTAGTGAGTTCTCAGGATATAGAATTAACTGGAACAAAAGTGAAATTATGCCTATAACAGGAATTAAATTGAATAAATTACAAAAATTTCCATTTAAAATAGCTAATAATCAAATTAAATATCTTGGAATTAATGTATCAAAATCTTATAATTCTTTATTTAAATCTAATTTTCCTCAATTATTAAATAAATTAAAAACAAATATTTTATATTGGAAAACATTACCGATATCAATGATCGGTAGAATAAATGCCATTAAAATGATTTTTCGCCTCAATTACTATATTTATTTCAAGCCATTCCGTTATATCTTCCTAAATTTTTTTTTTTTTTAATTGATTCTATAGTTAATAGCTTCATTTGGGATTACAAAAATCATAGAATAAGTAAAATACACTTATGTAAATCTAAGATAAATGGTGGATTAGCTTTACCTAATTTTTTATATTATTTTTGGGCGGTTCAGATTAAGAACTTTAATTATTGGTTGATACAGATGGAACAAGACCCAGCTTGGTTAAGAATAGAAAAGGAAGATTGTTTCCCTTTCGACATAAGCACAATACTCCTTGCCCCTGGGGTGGTACAAAAAAAATTATATAAGGCAAACCCTATAATTTTAAATAATATACGTACCTGGAAACAAATCATTAAGACTTTACATTTAGAAACTATACCACTTTGTTTACCAATTATGAATAATCCTATGTTCAAACCTTCGACATTGGATGTGGGGTTTAGACATTGGAAAAACTTAGGAATAATAAGGATAGAACATCTTTACAGGAATGGGAAATTCCTCTCATTCCAGGAGTTGAAAGAGATTTATGGACTGCAAGCAAATAATCTATTTAGATACTTACAAATTAGAGATTATGTCAAATTAAATACGCTAAATTACAGAAATAGAGAGCCAGGTATATTGGATGAAGTACTTAACAAGCATCCAACAACAGAAAAATTAATAGCATATATATATAATATTTTTTTGGACAGGGAATTGCCAAAAACGGAACTATTCCGACAAAAATGGGAAAATGAAATTGGTTTACCTATAACAGAAGATTTATGGGAAGAAAGCTTACAACGAATTCATCGCTGTTCGTTAAATGCCAGACATACCTTGATACAATTCAAAGTAATACATAGATTACACTACTCAAAAAAGAAATTAAATAGAATTTTTCCTACTATATCACCATTATGTGATAAATGCCAGCACATAGAAGCCGATTTAAATCATAGTTTTGTAATGTGTACAAAACTTCAAAGTTATTGGACTGAGATTTTTAAAATTATTTCCACAGTTTTAAAGATCACATTAAGCCCTGACTCAAAATTAATTATATTTGGGGTTTTAGATTCAACTCAAATTTTAACAGTAAATCAAAGAAATTTTCTGGATTACTGTTTAATAATTGGAAAAAAATTAATATTACAATTTTGGAAGGGACCATTATCCCTGACAATTAAAATGTGGACAGTAGAAATGTTGGAGACATTACAATTGGAGAGAATTAGATTTATCCTAATGGATAAACCTGAGATTTTTGAACAAATATGGTCTCCATTCACTGATTATATGAAGGGGTAGCTGGGCTCAGCATTGAAACTCAATGAGTACCCGGTGGAAAGATCAAACAAAAATGTTTAAGATCAGATTTATATACTTGTCTCCATATATTATAATTAGAAATTGTTCCACTCATTGACAAGTTGTATACCGTTTTATTTTCCACAAATATTTTTATTTTTATTTTTTATTTTTTTGTTTTTTGTTTTTTTTATTTTATTTTATTTTTATTTTTTATTTTTTTTCTCTCTCTTCTTTATATTAATCAACTATAATCATACTCTTATAATTATTCACTATTCTTTCTTTATACTTTTTTCACTCTATAAAAAAAAGTGAGGCCAATATATATATTTTGTTAACATTTATATAATTTTGGAAAGATGTATCAACTATATTTGGAAAAAAATGCTATATTATTTGTTATATGTATGGCCTCTAATAAAAATATATTCAAAAAAAAAAGAATTCTGAAAATATACTTATGAAAGAGATTTTTATTTTAAATGTGAAAAAAATTGTCTGCCCAACTCTTCTGTGAATTTGCAAAGGAATGGCGCCAGAGATATTGAACTATCCACGACTTGGACAAACGGGTCACACTGCCCTCAAGAACGTTGATTTTTTACCTTCACTGGCACAGTGGCACAGCCATAGAGTTGCTGCCTTACAGCGCTTGCAGCGCCGGAGATACGGGGTCGATCCCAACTACGGGTGCTTTCTGTACGGGGTTTGAACATTCTCCCCGTGATCGCATGGGGTTTCCTCTGAGATCTTTAGTTACCTCCCATGCTCCAAAGACATACAGGTATGTAGGTTAATTGGCTTGGTATATGTGTAAATTCTCCCTAGTGTGTGTAGGATAGTGTTAATGTGTGGGGATCAGTGGTTGGTACGGACTCGGTGGGCCATGGGGCCTGTTGCCCTAAAAAATGGTTGTAGTGGATTTCTTGTTTATTACATAACCACTCCAAACAGCACATTGAACTTACCTTTTTTATCCCATTGATTCAATTGAATGAAATTGAGTGGTCATTGTTGGAGGTGGGCTATCCACTTTGCAAGGATGCTAACTGTCAGTAGACTTATAAACATGGGCCATTTTATAAATGAGTCATAACTGTTCTCATTGAATTTCTACCAGAACTCATAGGACATTGACAAGTGGCTCGAGGACCTAAGGAAGTGACCTGACTGCTGCCTTTACTGAGGCAATTTTACTTAATCCCTATTGTTCAGTTTAACATGTAGACATTGTACATATTAGTTGTGATCTAGGCACACCCTGTTTGGAATCATTGAATAGTTCCCATCCCATGCAAATCTTCTTTCACAAGCTATACATTTTAATAGGTACATTTATAATATATTATTTTAATTAATGTGAGATTCTATTGCATTTCCTAACATTCCTCTCTCTGCTTAGTGAATGTTGTGGTACTATTGTTATTTTATCAGAAACAAGAATCTCAGATGAATGTGCCGAGCAATATTTATCGATATAACATGCCATTATTTGTAAGCAATGGAAATACTTATATAACCCAAAGATTTTTTTGCAGATGTTAGGAATCTGACATAAAATAGTAAGATTAAATGAGAACTTACTAGTTTGAAGTTTGATCTTGATGTTATGAGGAGTTACGATGAGCATTTATGTGAAGAAGGCCATCAGTCTGCTGAGCACATCAATCTTCAAAGCAGCGGTGTGAAATTACAGATAACAGTTGTTGAACTGGACATGGTAAGATTAGAGAAGAGTAGAACTACCAGATGATCTTAATAATATGAGGGTTGGGAACGGTGGGCACGTAAACGCTCATCGTAACTCCTCATCAAATCAAGATCAAACTTCAAACTGGTAAGTTCTTGTTTAATCTTACTATTTTACTTCAAAGTCACATGAGTGAGTACGTGAAGATTTCAAAGCTCTGTGATTTCATGCCAGAAATGAATCCTTGTGTTACTCACTGCATGAAGTGACCATGGATAAGTGAAAAAAATTAATGAATTCAGACGTGACAACTTGTTAAAATGCTGATGCATTAATCATCCAAAGACAATAATTGTGACCCCTTTCATCTTGCAGGAAGCTATAAAACAGTTTTAAACGTAGTTGGTAAATACCCCCGGTTTGCCTAAGGGCTATTTAAAATGTTGGTAAAGTATGTTTGTTTGACCATCCTGCAGCTGCTAGGCTGTGGTCCTGGGGAATGTACATTACCCTTGGAGCTGATGTAGTAGCAGCCCTGGTAGAGTGTGTGTGGTAAATATTAGTATCAATGCATACATTAGCCAAAAAACATGGTTCTACCACCTGGAGATGGTGGAACTAATACTGCTATGAAGTTTTTTGTACCCAACAAACATAGCTAGTGAGGAGCCTTGGTGGCTCTTGGTGGCCTAGACGTATAGTGTAAAGGTGTGACCACACATTGCCGAAGGTCCATAGGGTAGCTATGAAACTTGTTTGAGAACTAAGCCCCTGGTTAGATCTTGTTAATTAAATCAAAAACATAAAATGTTATGTATTAGCAGATGTACCATCCTGTCCAGTCGCAATTTAGGTTATGACTGGACCCGGTGCACTGAGGCAAATGCCATGAGTATAAGAACCTTTGAGAGCCGGCTAAAGCTTAGGATGTAGCCGGAGCCCCCGGTGAAGTAATGTTACCAAACGTCTATGTCCCATACTTCCGTGTTACCGGGCCTCGGAGAACTTGTATTAAAGATATCCTTATATTCTGGAGTTCGGAGTGTGAGGCCAGACAACGTGGGTCCCACTGCTGCAGCAAATATGATGCGAAAGCACATTGGCATAGTGAATGGCACTTTCCTTAATTATTGTCATAGATCCATGTGAAAATGAACTGCAAGACATCAGTATCCGTGCTGTGTTGTACGTAACATGGATATTTGAACAAAATGGTTCCCATCTGATGAAGTGGAATGGTACTGCCTTATGGTGCCTCCCCTGCACTCTGCAGTGTGCACTACATGGATCGGTCGGACAACCCAAGCCATAGGCATAGTCGTCTCAGAGTCAACAAGTCAATTAATTGATTTTCTTGCAGTGGCTGGTTTCCCATGTCACAGGCAGATCCAGCAAGTGTTATGTTTAGAATGACCATATTAGGTTCTATACAATTTCCAACATTAGCAGGCACTTGTAGCTGCATATGCCAGTCAGGCCGTTTCAATGCAAGACCTTACTGAAGTGGTAGTATGGAGGAAGACATGCAAGAAAACATTCCTCCCCAGTGCGCAATAGTGTATTCTTGCCACTGTATGCCATGTATTAATAACTGGAAAAAGTGCCTGGATGTAAACATATCAATATTTGATGTTCTATCGAGTCATGATGACATTAAACACTTACTGAGCCAACATTCATTCTGTGTTGTTATTGATTTCACTTAATGACACAATAGCCTCAAATGAGGTTAGGTAAAAATCATGGGATAGTTTAACTTTATTGCACTCATGTGACTAACATATGCCACCACCATGGTATATCAACTTGGAGTTGAGCATGCAGATTATGCATATTCGCACAATAACCTTTAACCTGAATACTGCCACCATGTAACTTCGGTAGCTTCAGCTGGGATAGGCCTGGGTCTATTAACAAAGACCTACATGGTACCTATGGGTTAATTCTTTGCACATAGTAGGTACAGATAATGCAAAGGCCCAATTTGCACCACTGGAACATAGCTGCTATATTGCCAATTACACTTAATGAGTAGATTGATGCTTATAACAACAAGGTTGTTACAGGCTTCTGATAATTCCACCGCCTGCACAAGGGCAGAGTCCCTTTTAAGTTGATAGTAAAATGTAATCCCAACAGTCAATTGGTCTGATTGGTATCAACTTACATGTAACCGAATGGATTAAAGAACCCCAATCCTCAAATATAGTTTGGGCTGCAACAGTTTATTTAGTAAAATACAGCATTTAAAAAACATTATCCAGATAGGTGATAACAATGTTCTAGAGCTCTGAGCAGCCCTAGTACCAGTTTGACTAATTTGGTAAATAAACCTGGGAGCTGAAGTAGCCCATTTGCAATGGTTTTACTGTTGCATTGACCCATCCAGACACATTTCAAATATCTCCCATTTTGAAAGTCTATACTGCACAAAGGAGTTAAATCTAGATGAAGTGACATCCTGCATCTTTCACCCTATCCTGAAAGGCAATCCAGCCCATAATACTGGGCCTGTCTCGAAAGACAACTCTGGCCCCAATTCCAAGTCTGCTTGGAACCCAGATCTAAATCTCATGCAAGCATGGTCGCTTGTAGAAAAACACAAGTATAAATATTAACAACATGTAAATGGTCCACAAACCCGTGTTTTGGGAGAACAAGACCCACCTACCTCCATGGCTACCGGTGGTCATATGCTAAGCCATTAGGTTTGGTCTGAAAACTCTCATCATACTGAGCCTGCCTCGCAAGACAGCTCTGGCCACAATTCTGAGTCTGCCTCAAAAGACAAAGCTGGCCATATTTCCGTGCACAGCTTTCAAGCTGCCACCAGCTTCAGTGAACCGCTGCCCCCGATGGAGGCGTGGAGTGTGTCGTCGCTTGCCGATGAAGCTTTGCCCGTCATCGGCCTTGATTAGCCCGACAGCTTTTGCTTCCACATCTTGGTCTTACCTGTGGGAAAAGTCTTACCTGAAGAGAAGATTCGGTGGCTGGATTCATTTCTTGGATTGCATGCTCTCCAATGTCACCCGCCACTTGTAGCATTTGCGAGTATCTCTTGAAGCCATACGCATGTGCTCCATTATGTTACACGGACATAACTAGAATTTGAAGTCAGTTCCATACTAATCACTCGCACTTCCCTCCACAGAGAGGGAGATTCGTAGGCAGCCCTAAAAACAGGTACTGCCGCAGGCCCCTGAGGCTATCTGCGATGACATGGCCCCTCTAGCGGCCCTATGTCAGGTTTTTGCTCTGGGTCAGACTGAAACTGACCCTGAATGCTCCCCTCCTCAGAGAGGGAAACATCGTGCAGCCCTGAAAAACAAGTGCCGCTGCCTGCGGGTTCTCCATAATACCCGGGCTGATAACTCCCTTGTTTGGAGTATATCATTGTGGAGCACCTCTCCATCAGGTTCTCCATGTGGGTTTGAACGTTTGAAAATGTTTCCCATGTAGGAGGGGATCCTGTCCATCAGGAAACCTCCTGGCCTGACTCCCATAGTCCACGGCCTGATCGTCTTACCTTAGGTTTGACCCCCTTTCTGGGGACCCACAGCGGTCAGGAAGTGGCTGACCGCTATTTGTTGGTGGGGTCCCTCCTGGCCTGACTTCCACAGGCCTGCCCCACTGCTGTAGGTTTCCCCCTACATGGGGAACCACAGCGGTCTGGTTATAGCTGGCCTCTATATGTGGGGGGCAACCCTCCTTGCCTGACTTCCTAGAATTTGCCAGCCTGTGGTTCATTTTACCCCCTACGTGGGAACCACAGCCGGCCTGGAAGCAGACGTCCCCTGTATGTCGGGTGGGGGACCCTCCTGGCCTGCCTTATAGACCTTGCCGGCATGTGGTTGGCTTAACTCCCTCCCGGGGAATTACTGTCGTCTGGAGCAGATATCCCCTGTGTGTCTGGGACTCTCCTGGCCTGGCTTACAGACCTTGCTGGTGTGTGGTAGTTTAACCCCCTTCCGGGAAGCCACAGTCAGTCTGGAAAGCACTGGGGGGGGGGGGGGGGGGGGGGGGGGGGGGGGTGCCGGCAGTGAAGGTGACTGCAGATGGCTTCAAAGACTGACCAGCTAACAACCAAGGAATTGGGAAAGTGCCAGATGTTTTGTATCAATTGAGGGATGGACTGAATGTCATGGAATGGAATACCCATAACTCCCTGGGTTGTTGGGCAAGTAATCCCAGACAGTTTACTGGAATATGATGACACTCTTCATGTCTCTTCGCAAACAGTAATCATCCAACTATCTGAGCTATCATGACAGCAGTCAGAACTGTAATTATAAAGTCATTAAAATTTAACACTCAAAAGGACTTTTATGTCTGTGCTGGCCAGAGATGAGATCTGCTTAAAATGTCTAGCTCTTGGTTTGTAAATATGTTAATTATGTTACATGGTGAGGATACTGAAGTTATTTTTGAAAATGCCGTGAGTTTTAGCCCAGCCAACCTTTCAAGCAATAAGAACCCCAGCTCCCTGTGCGAAAATATCTTCCTTTACAAGCAAAGGTAGACACAAAATGCTGGAGTTACTCAGCGGGACAGGCAGCATCTCTGGAGAGAAGGAATGGGTGACGTTTCGGGTTGAGACCCTTCTTCAGTCTGCTCCTGATCTAAGTGTTCCCACCATTTCCTATTTTTTTTCAATCCAAATTTCCAACAGATTTTTGGGGGATATTTTCATTTTCAGTTCCATTTATTTTACTGAAAATAAATAAATTCACTGGAATAAGTGCTGAGGAATCTGGCAAATATACTTCCTTGGTAAATTTCTTGCTAAGTCGAATAGCCATGACAATGGCAACGGACCTGAATGAATACGCCACAGTCGTTACAGACTTCATAAATAAATTTGTGGAGGAATGCATCCCAACAAAAACCTTCCAAGTGTTTCCCAATCAGAAGCCTTGGATGAACTATGAGATCCACACTCTTCTGAAGACTACACATACATTCATGTCTGATGATACAGTGGTCTACATGAAGTCCAGATACGACCTTGGTAAGGCCATCAAAAACGCCAAAAGGGACTTCTGCTCCAAACTGGAGGATGAGACAGATGTTCGGCAGCTATGGCGGGGCTTGAATGCAAGCACCTCCTACAAAGCGAGATCAGGAGGCAGCTCGAATGTCGGCGAAACATCACTCCCTGACGAGATCAATGTTAAGGAGGACACTAATGTGTCTTCTCGAGCCCCCATAACCTCGCTGTGATGGTATTTCAGTCACAGAGGCCAACATCAAAAAATCCTTCAGAGGGGTGAACCCTCGACCTGGACCTGATGGTATACCTGGTCGTGTTCTAAAAACCTGTGCAGACCAACTGGATGCAGCTGGATTTTTATGGTCATTTTCAACTTCTCACTTATGAGGTGTGAGGTTCCCACCTGCTTTAAAAGGACATCAATTATACCGGAGCCCAAGAAGAGCAAGGTGACGTGCCTCAATGACTAACGTCTGTGGTGATGAAGTGCTTTGAGAGGTTGATCATGACGCAAATCAACTCCTACCTCGACAAAAACCTGGACCCATTGCAGTTCGCTTACTGCCACAACAGATCAACGGTGGATGCAATCCCACTCCGCTATGGGCCACTTGGACAACAAAAACTCACATGTCAGGCTGTTATTCATTGATTAAAGCTCGGCATTTAATACAATCATCCCCTCCAAGCTGGTTCCCAAACTCGCAGAACTGGGTATCTGCACATCCCTCTGCAATTGGATCCTCGACTTCCTCATTCACAGAACACAGACAATTTGTATTGGTGGAAATGTGTCAGCCTCAATAACAATCAGCATGGGAGTACATCAAGGCTGCATGCTTAGCCCCCTGCTGTAGTCACTCTATACTCATGACTGCGTAGCCGGTTATAGTGCGAACTCCATAATCAAGTTTGCTGATGATACCACTGTTGTGGGATGTATCACTGATGGGGATGAGTCAGAGTACAGAAGTGAGATTGACTGACTGACCAAATGGTGCCAACAAAATAACCTGCCCGTCAACACCAACAAAACCAAGGAACTGATTGTGGACTTTGCAAGGGGGAGGATGTGGACTCACAGTCCCGTTTATATCCATGGGTCGATGGTGGAAAGGGTCAAGAGCTTCAAATTCCTGGGCGTGCATATCTCTGAAGATCTTTCCTGGTCCAAGAACACTGATGTAATTATAAAGAAAGCTCATCAGCGCCTCAAATTCCTGAGAAGATTACGGAGAGTCAGTATATGAAGGAGGACTCTCTCTAACTTCTACAGGTGCACAGTGGAGATCATGCTGACCAGGTGCATCATGGCTTGGTTCGGAAACTTGAGCGCCCTGGAGCGGAAAAGACTACAAAAAGTGATAAACACTGCCCAGTCCATCATCGGCTCTGACCTCCCTTCCATCGAGGAGATCTATCACAGTCACTGCCTCAAAAAGGCTGGCAGCATCATCAAGGACCCACAGCATCCTGGCCACACACTCATCTCTGCAGGTAGAAGGTACAGGTAGAAGGTACAGGAGCCTGATGACTGCAATGACCAGGTTCAAGAACAGCTTCATCCCCGCAGCCAGCAGGCTATTAAAGAGAGAGAGGGAGAGGGAGGGGGAGGGGGAGGGAGAGAGAGAGAGGGAGAGGGAGAGGGAGAGGGAGAGGGAGAGTTAGAGAAAGGGAGAGAGAGGGAGAGAGAGGGAGAGAGCTGATAGGACAATTAAATTCTTGCTTTGCCTTGGCACACCAGAACCTAGTAGGCATGAATACTGAACAGATCAGTGTGTCCATATACCATTGCTTAAATATATACACACATGAATAATTAAACTGATAAAGTGCAAATAAACCACACACACACACACACACACACACACACACACATACACACACACACACACACACACACACACACACACACACACACACACAAAAAATTATTGTGTTTCATAATTTTTTCGCTCATCAGCTGACATGGTAACATCGCAACTACTGGGCACTTGGCCACCCTTTGAATTGAGGTCTAAGTGCAAATGGTTTCAGGGAAAAAAATACTAGTTACTGCAAGCAGTTTTTCAGTGGTGAATGCCGATGATTCATTACTGACTGCAAATTTAGAGCCATTAATAGTGAGGCCTGAATAGAAATCATTAAAGCTCAAATTCACATAAAAGTAATCTAAATGGAAATATCAAAAAAGAAACTGCAGAAGCTCAACTGCTACATCAGAAGACAGGGGTTCTCCACATCCAACATGCTTTTACTTCCAACTATGACAAGACTTTTTTTATTTTTCAAACTTCATGTTCTATTCCTTATGCATGTCAAAGATTAAAAACTATATTTTAAAAAAAGATACAAAGTACTGGATTGACTCAGTGGATCAGGCAGCATCTCTAGAGATAACATGGATAGGTGACATTTCCATTTGGGTCTTTCTTCAATCTGAAGAAGGATGTCAATCCATAACGTCACCCATCAATCCTCTCCACAGATGCTGCCTGACCTGCTGTTACTCCCGCATGTTGTGTCTTTTAAAAAACCCAGCATCTGAAGATCTTTTTGTCGTCGTCTTTAAATCGATATCTCTAGTGTTGTAACTAATTGTTTGTCTGAATTCCCTAGAAAATATGTTGCCATTGTAAAAGTGTTAACTACTGGGCACTGAGTGTCCACTAAGTAGGAAAAAATGTATTTTACAGTATTTTCTAGCTCAAGCACTAAGACAAAACATTTTAACTTCTCTACTGTCTGGGTGACAAGATATGATGAATGCTTAAGTCTTGATAGTGTTTCATTCATGTCTGGTAGTCATTTAATTGTATTACCCCAAATTCTTATGGGATGAACACAATTATTAAGGCTCAAATGGAAACAAAAACTTAACTTAATTGTCGACAAATTATTATATTTCTGCAAAGATTTGTATCTTTCAGGAGTTAAAAAAAAATCCATAAAGGATTTGTTCAATGGGACAAGAGTACTGATGGGTTTTGTACCATGTCTATTACTCTGTTCTAGAAGTAGCCATTTTCTAATCCAGCAAAGCTAAAACTAGGACGCAGCACACATAATGTCAAAGCTCTACTGGGATCTGTCCTAGTTGATAGATCATTTGTCATAAGAAGCAGCAGAATGCAGAATACTGAAATGAATGTTCCAATAATGTGAATATTATGCAGGAAATTTCCACTGTTTTATTTCAAAATACACAACCTCCCCAGTGATTTATTATGGTTGCACTCTTTAGAGGAAAAGCATCAGAGCTATGATTCAGTATGCTGACAACAAGATATTCCAAGACTTCTCCTCACTGGTATGAATGTTGGCTACCATTTCAAGATGGCGGCGCTGCCTTAGCAGCTGCCGCTCGCCTGCAGTCCATCAGTTTTTTCTTTTTTTTGTTGTTATTTTGTCCTGTTTTAGTTAACTTTGGTTTATTAGGTTGTGTATGTGTGTGGGTGGGGGGCGGAGAAACATGTTTTGGTCTCTTCCTTTAGGGGGATGCGACTGCTCTTGTCATATCCCCGTCTCTGTCTGCAACGGGGCCTAATGGTGGAGCTGGCGGCCTCGGAGCTGTGACAGCGTTCTGGCTTTCCGACGGCAGCGGTGACCCGACCTCGGAGCTGTGGCATTCCGACGGCAGCGACGACCCGACTTCGGAGGCTCGGGCGCGGGCCCAGTGGACTCAGCCGCGGGCCCAGTGGACGACATCATCGGGAGCTCACAGGTCACAGGTTGGTGACCTGTTTTCCAGAGCTACCGTAATGACAGCTTTTTCCGCTGGACTGGAGGGCGGCAGCTTCAACTGCCCCGGGCCGCGGAGTTTGAACATACCCTTTCGCGGCACTGGGATTCAGCCGCGGGACAGACGTACTTACCATCACCTGGCGGGGTCACCACATCCGAAGCCTGGATTGCCTCGGCGCAGAGGGAGAATAAGGAGGAAAGAGACAAAGACTTTAAGACTTTTGCCTTCCATCACAGTGAGGAGGTGCCTGGTGAACTCACTGTGGTGGATGTTAAATTTGTGTTTATCGTGTGTTCTTGTTATTTCTATTATATGTATGACTGCAACGCAACGAAATTTCGTTCAGACCAAAAGGTCTGAATGACAATAAAGGACACTTTGACATTTGACTTTACCTGTGCAGATATTCCAGGTGTGGGACATGCTGGACCCATCCCAACCATGTAAGAAGCTTGTAGTTGTGTTTACATTACCTGATTTGGCAGCTCCCAATGTCTAGTTGGTCTTGCTGTGGCCATCAGCAGGGCAGAGAAGTCCAAAACAGTTCACAAACTGTTCACAAACAGCCAACGGGAATGAAATCTCTGCCCTTTTTGCCCTTCTGTGAAGAGCATACTGTCCTTTTCCACTTCCCAGAAACATTTTTTTTGAAACTTAGAAATTATGAAAAAATATGAAGAATTTAAAAAAAGTTAAAGCTATATTTAACTCAAAGAACTAAATTGAAAGCTTGATATTCATGAGAAAAAAATAATTGAATGTAGCTGCATATATTTATTTATCAAATATATTTAATTTAATATCAGTAACACATTTCAGACACCCAAGTAGTATGAACATTGACCTCTAACTTCAAATAGCTCCTGCTTTCCCTCTCTCCATTCCCTCCCCCTTCCAAGTTCCCCCACCAGTCTTACTGTCTCTGACTGCATTCTATCTCTGTCCTGCCCACTCCCCTAACATTGGTCTGAGGAAGGGTCTCGACCCAAAACGTCACCTATTCCTTCTCTCCAGAGTTGCTGCCTATCCGGCTGAGTTACTCCAACATTTTGTGTCCACCTTTCAGATTGATTGGTACTTGCCAAATATCCCAGCTATAGTCCCCCTCCAACTCCCAGATCACAGATGAATCCAGGGGTGGAACAAGAAGTCAGAAGTGTAGAAATTTAGCCTCTGCTGCACTCCTTGCTTTTGCACTATAGTGTGCATAGTTAGAAGTTTGCATTGGGGTGGAAGATTGCAACCTTCACGTGGTCCTCCTGTTTCGACGAATGCAATCAACCCGGCATGCACAATCAAATAAGATCAAATCGAACAAGTTGTCCTACAACTTTAGGCTGTGCACGCCATACGCAAAAAGAAGAAGAGTCTGCAAGACACAGACACATGTACTACAACTGACTAGGGAGGAGGAGTTTAAAAATAAGGACCAACTCCGTTAGGCGGAGGAGGGTGTCAATGGATGGGTATGGGTGGCTCCTCTGGTCGAGGAAGTACCGGAGGGCTTTGAGACCATCCTGGTGGGGGATGCAGGTGTATAGTGACTGGACGTCCATGGTGAAGATGAGAGGATGGGGGCCTGGGGAATGGAATGCGTGGAGCCGACTTAAGAAGGGTCTCGACCCGAAACGTCGCCTATCTCCTTCGCTCCTTAGATGCTGCTGCACCCGCTGAGTTTCTCCAGGTTTTTGTGTAACCCTACTCCAACTGACTGCTGCGTTTGTGCAGAATTGTTAGCTAGCTATTGGTACAATATGAACAAAAACAGATTAAGATCAATTCCAGATAAGTTTTTTAAAATTTATTATATTAGTGGATAAAGAGCCAAGTTATTAACTTAACAAAAAATAGAATCTTTCCACTCTTCCCACCTTGAAACAATTTGCTAGCCCAATTTATAATGACTATCAATTTGGAGACATATCACCTGGTTATTATCTTGTCCTTCAAGACTGTCCAGTGATAGTGGTAGTGCATACACCTGCCTCATAAATCAGATATTTGATTGATATTTGTGAAGTTGAAGTTTTGGATATAACTTTTAGAAGGTAGAGCTACACTTCCTTTACTGCTGTATATGGGGCTAGCCATCTGATGACAAACGTGGATCAGTTTTTCCTTTTAAACAGCTGTAAATGTTATTGTCATGTGTTAAAGTAGCAGTTCTCAGGCTGCCAAGAATAGTAAGTTTGCATCAGGAAGTCAGCACACATTTCAGTCTCCCTCATGAGGAAAGTTTAGGCTGAATGGGAGAGGTAGCATTTGATCCCCGCAGGTAAACATTTTTGGATAAGCAACACAAATTGCCACAAGTGAGTGGAAAAATTGAAGGCCTTGCTTTGGACATCATGGGAAACATAAAAGCTCACAATGCCATCTAATTCCTCTAAGAATATCGTGGTAATCTCTACATGCCTTGAACACACGAGGCAAGTCTTTGATAGACACAAAAAGCTGGAGTAACTCAGCGGGACAGGCAGCATCTCTGGAGGGAAGGAATGGGTGACACTTCGGGTTGAGACCCTTCTTGAAGGCTGAAGTGTCTTGACCAGATACGTCACCCATTCCTTCTCTTCAGAGATGCTGCCTGCCCTGCTGATTTACTCCAGCTTTTTGTGTCTATCTTCAGTTTAGACCAGCATTTACAGTTCCTTCCCACACAGGCAAGTCTTTGAAACAGGCATGCAGGAATCCCAAATGGAACAATGAAATTCTTACTTGCAACAGCACAACAGATACGTAGACATAGTACTCTGTAAACTCAATAATAAACAATAAAAAATATCAGGATATATACAATTAATAAACAAACAATAATAGTACAAAGATCAACATAGTACCCCTCAAGTCTATGTAGTTTTTTAGTGCCTAAACATCTTGGCTCTACTTATCAATATATACAAATAAATAACCACTTCGCCTGCAGTAAATAGATTACTTCCCTGCTCTTGTACAACCTCTACTAGTGTGCAGGTTTGACATAAATTGAGCTTCTGTTTCAACATCTCAAAATGTTAATTTGAATCAATCCATTATGGAAATCATGGTTGAGGCCTTTGTATCTTCTTATGCCATTTGATTTATTTTAAGTTTGTGCAGTCCCACCTGCACAACTAGAGACTGTTAACCTGGACTCCCGTCAATCTGCAGCCTGTCTCGGTGGGAAACAAATTCAACTCCTGGACCTTTCCACATTTTATTTCCTGATTGGAATCTGGGCATTACTGACAAATCTAAATGTTTTTTCACATCCATTGTTGGCCTTGAGAAGAAGGTCGAGAGCTGTTTTCCTAAATTGCTGTGCTCCTTTTGGTAAGGACACCCGATAGTGAAGGAGCAAAATGCAGATGCTAGTTTAAATCGAAAGTAGACACAAAATGCTGGAGTAATTCAGCAGGACAGACAGCATCTCTGGAGAGAAAGATTTCTCCATCTCCAGAGATGCTGCCTGTCCCACTGAGTTACTCCAGCATTTTGTGTACACCCTATAGTGAAGTTGGACATGGAGTGCAAGTGATGATGAAGGATTGAGAATAAGTTTCTAAGGTATGATTGTATGCTACCTGAAGGAGAACTTGGTGTGTTCCCATGCACCTGCTGTCTTGTCCTTCTTGGTGGTAGAAGTCACAGGTTTGGGAATTGGTGTTAGAATACCATGGGCAAGTAACTGTGGTGCATTTTTTAGATGGTGAACATTACAGCCATTGTGTGTTGGTCATG
Source organism: Raja brachyura (assembly GCA_963514005.1). The sequence goes on along the minus strand of OY740786.1, from coordinate 49,496,425 downwards.
GAAGGAAGAAATGTGTAGGATAGGTGATGGTGTGTACGATAGGATAGGTGATGAATCTTGAGATTCGTTGGTGCTGCTGAGATCTTGGTAAACAGAAAGTATTCAATTTATCATGTTCCTGTTTTTACCTTGTGGCTAGTAGAACGGTTTTGGGAAGTCAGGAGGTAGTCACTCATCTCTGGTTACCTAGGTTCTCCTCTGCTGTTGTCACCATGGTATTTAGTTGGTTAGTCCAGTTGAGTTGCAATCAATTAAAATCAGGATATGGATGGTGGGAGACTTAATGATGAGTAAAGAGTAACACTTCCCTGAAACCGATGAAACTATATCCTTGGGTAGTACACTCAATATACTTGCTACCCTCTGTGTCAGTATCTTATTAGATCTTTCCACGCTCACCTTAAATCCATGTCTTCTGGTTCTTGATTCCCCCACTCTGGTTAAATGACGCTGTGCATTCACCTTATCTGTCCCCCTCATGGTAGTTTACACCTCTGGTTGATTATTGAAGTGTATTAACATCTTTTATGGTCTCGAACAAGCCCACAATTTCCAATGTTTGTGCTTACTGCGAGGTACCTTGGCCCCGATACGTCACATCTTCTTGTGCTGTTGCAGCTTTGGTTGGCTTAAAAGAAAAGGTGACAAAGCTTGGGATCATCAGCCATGAGCTGGTCTAAAATATTGTGCAAGAATGATAAAGGGTCTCAGCAAAGATAAAACTAAAACTGGGTGGGATAACAGTAATATTGATGTTTGAAGACATCAGATCTTGAAAAAGTAGGAATAATAGCAGAAGAATATATGGTTGAAGTAATATAGTTAAGATTGATAGGGACCATCTGCTGCAGGTGTTGACCTCCAGCTCAAGGTGAGTATGAAGATAACAAGCTTTATATGCTGTGCAGAATGAGAATGCAATAATCATGGAAGATTTCAATACATCAAAGATAAATTGAACAGAATGGGCACAACTGAAATGGAATATAAATAAAATATTTGTATTTATGTAACAGCGACCAAAGCAACAGAAAAAGATGTGTGGAAAATATTTAAGATAAAGAGAAAGTAAAAATCAGTTAACACATCATTTGCACTTCTCCCCATTTTTTAAAAATTGGGAGAGATAGAACTCAGTTACTGATTTGTTCTCCCAGACTGTTTTGGCCTGCAAGTCTTACATCAACTTCACCCTGCTTTAAAAAAAAATTGAAACTATCCATTATCAACACCACATTTAACTGTTAATTTTAAATTATTCAAGCAAAATTAAGCAGCTGAATATTGAAAAACCTATGGTTATGGAAAAAAAAATGGTTATGAAAATGATCCAAACATAAGATTATGGCCCTCAAGTTTGAATTTGAATACAGTTTATTTTAGTGCCAATAAAAGTGACATTTTCCAGAAGAAACACAGTAGCAACCATGTTCACTTCTCACCAAACATTCAATTTGGTGTTTTCTGACATGTTTGATGAGGTTTTTGCATCACACATTATTCAAACATTGCTTTACAACATTGCTTTTGAAGCACTTTCAAGGAAAATATCCCATGTTACCAAGAAGAACATGTCATGTCACTTTACATGAAGTTACATGTCACTTTCAGAAGAACCATCATTTCATTGAAACGTCTCTACTGGGACACCACAAAGATCGTTTCCATTACTGAACAATTCATCTTTGGATCCTCCCTACTATCAGGCTCTCCATACAAATGGCCTACATGTCATTTCCCCAATACTCTCAAAAACCTGATTTTTCCCATCACCCATCCTTCATCAACAGACTGCACAAATACCTAATTCCTCAGTCACTTCAGCTGATACGTTCCAGATGGATGCCTCAAAGTCTACCCTGCAACTCACTCTAGAAGGCAAATTTTCCACCAGCCAGACCCCGATCTTCAAAGATGATTAAGGTTCTATGTTAGCAAACTCACCTGCCACCCCAAGACTCCAAATTAACCTCAGAAGTGTGTGTGTGTGTGTGTGTGTGTGTGTGTGTGTGTGTGTGTGTGTGTGTGTGTGTGTGTGTGTGTGTGTGTGTGTGTGTGTGTGTGTGTGTGTGTGTGTGTGTGTGATACAGAAATGCCTTTGGCCTCGTATCCCACTGAGGTTTGCAGTGGTGAGCTTGTGAACACAGTGCGCAATGACAAACCATTATAATTCAAGTAAGACTTGTGGGATCCCAGTTGAGACAGAAGACCTTTACTAATCATTGCTGATGAATGCAATCAGTAGTTTTACAGAGGCTTCCAGTTTCAATAATTTTCAATAATTTTCATTGCTTTTTTTTTGTGAAAGAGTTAACTGCTCTTTGCTGATCTATAATAATTAGCTTTACTAAAACTCTAATCAAACTACAGTACTAGCTGTTTTGCCATGATTAATTTTAATGAGGAAGGTAGACATGATATTTACAATATGGTGTCCCACAAACAAGTATTCATTTGTCTTAGAGTTGCTTTCATGATTCCTATTCCCTAAATGAAGGATGAAAAACTTAATTTCTAATTACCGAGCCTATTACTTGTACACAATTAAATATTTGTTTTTAATGTATCTGCTCTCAATCTTACATGGTATTTAAATAAGGGATTTTCAGAGAAAAATCAGAGACAGGAAACTTTACACAAGTCAGGATACTTGATCATATATCAGAGTTAATTTCAGATATTTGGTGACTATAAATGCACTTCAGTCAGAATGTGGCTTGATAAAGACCATTTCAGGATCGTTTCAAATCACTCCAAAAATTCAAGATGCGAGTCATTCCTGCATGTCTGATGTGATTTTAGCATCTAGTAATGCTGCCCATTCAAAATACTTTTGAGAGGGTGGTTAGGATAAATCATTCCACAGTGGCATGAAGACAACCATTGTTGGTTACTCCATTGGAAATTATCATTTCATAGTGCGGCACTGGACTTCTAACGCATTAAAGCAAGAATAATATTTATATAGTCCTTAGGACTATTCCACAGAAATAAGCATCAGCACAGCAAGCCCACTGCTTCCATCCACAGATCCCTGCATCAGCTTAGATTCAGCTGCAATCATATGTAACATCTGTAGCTCTTACTCCATCAATCACATAATAACCCAGTCATCCCAATCACTTCACTACCCCAAGATCCAAACTTCTATGCATTGCCTATTCTTAATTCTTATTCTCACCCATGCCTCCAAGACTCTGGTGCCTGATTTCTCCTACGCCTCTTCCTGTTTAGCCCCAGTGGTGTCCCAAAATTGCAGTAATCCTGGATGAAGTATTTTCCTTCCCGTGATGTGGAATGTTTGAAGAATAAAGTATAATGAATGACGAAATCTAACTGGAGACGCAAGGAACTGCAGAAATAAAATACTAAAGTAACTCAGCAGCTCAGGCAACATCTCTGGAGAGCATGGATAGGTGATGTCTTGAGTTAGGTCTCTTCTTCAGACTGATTGTGGTGGGGGAGGGGGAAGTGAAAGCTGGAAGAGAGGTGGAGCAGGATAAGGCCTGTAAAGTGCGAAGACAGATGAAGAGAGTTAATGATAGGCGAATGGTTCAACAAAGTCCAGAAATGAAAAGACAAAAAGTATGAGACAAGGATAGAAAAGGTGCAAATTGTGAAGCCAGCATATGGAATATAGGTGGAAGGGGATGGGCAAAGGGGAAATGAGAAATGGTTGTGAAAAGGTGGGAGAGTAAAGGCAGTGCTGTTCATAGGTTAACTAGCTAAAATTGGAGAATTTAAAGTTCAACCATTAGGTTGTAAGCTACTCAAGTGGATTAGGAGATGCTATTCGTCTGTTTGAGTGTGGCCTCACTGGCAATGGAGGAGGCTAAAGACATAAATGTCAGTACCGAAATGGGAATGGGAGTTAAAATGACTAGCAACCGGGAGGTCTGTCTGGCCTTAGTGAACTGAACGCTAGTGTTCGGCAAAACAGTAGCCTAGTCAATGCTTGGTCTCGGCGATCTAAAATATGTCACATTGGGAACACCAAATGCAGCAAATGAGGTTAAAGAATGTGTGTGTTAACTACTGTCTCATCTGGAAGAACATCTGGGGTCCCTAGATGGTTGTAAGGGAAGGGGTATAGGAACAGATCTCAGTCTCTGATGGGGGAGGGAAAGGTCACAACTCTGTCTGAGCTGTGAATCAACTGAACACACTGAATGTCTACTGAACTGTGTGTGGTGTTTTGTGTGGTTTTATGGTGGTTTTACCCTGCTTGAAATGGTATGAAACTGCATTTGAATGAGGTGGCCTTGCACCCTGCATGAAATGATATGAAACTGAATTTGAATGTGGTGTCATTGCAGCCTGCATGAAATGGTATGAAACTGCATTTGAATGTGGTGTTGTTGCACCCTCCTTGAAATGGTATGAAACTGCACTTGAATTTGGTGGCCTTGCACCCTCCTTGAAATGGTATGAAACTGCACTTGAATTTGGTGGCCTTGCACCCTGCTTGGAGTGGTATGAAACTGCACTTGAATTTGGCGGCATTGCACCCTGCTTGAAGTGGTAAGAAACTGAACCTGAATTTGGTGGCCTTGCACCCTGCTTGAAGTGGTATGAAACTGCTTTTGGATTTTGTGGCCTTGCACCCTGCTTGAAGAGGTAAGAAACTCCACTTGAATTTGGTGGCCTTGCACCCTGCTTCAAATTGTAGGAAAATGGATTTGAATTTGGTGGCCTTGCACTCTGCTTGAAATGGAATTTCAAGGAATAGCTGTAAGTCACCTGCCAGCCCATCAGCCATGGGTGAGCTGCCAGAACATCTTGCGTGAGGGACTGAGCTGCCACCCCATGAATCCATTTGGCCCACAATGTCCATACTAGCCCTCTGGAGACCAGTAGTCCCTGCATCCAACAACACACATACTAGTGCTCCAGAAAAGCACCCCCCCCCCCCCCCCACTGGCCACCAAGATTGGAATTGGTGGAAGGGTGGAATATTGTGTTGGGGGACCAGCCCTCCCGGGTGAACATGGGACCCAATGGGTCCCACTTAGTCTAGTATTTGACTAAAATTATTACCCGATTCCTGCAGCACTCCAATGGCAATTAATAGATAAGAAATTAACCTTGTAACTTGGTGCCATGACAACAACATTTCCCTCAATGTCAGCAAGACAAAGGAGAATGTTATTGACGTCAGGAAATGACAGGACACACAGTCCAGTCTACTTTAATGGCACTAAAGTAGAGCAGGTCCAAATATTCAATTTTTAGGAATAAATTAAAAAAAAACTCCATTAGAAGTCTTAGGAAGCTTGGCATGTCCCCAACAACCATCACCAACTTCTAGAGATGCACAGTGGAGCACATCTTATCTGGATGCATCACAACCTGGCTTGAGAACAGCTCCATCCAAGATCCCATGAACGGTAATTACACAGAGTTGTGGACGTAGCCTAGACCATAACACAAACCAACCTCCTTTCCATTGACTCTATCTACACTTTATACTGCCTCAGCAAGGCTGCCAGCATACTCAAGGACTAGTCTCATCCAGATGACTCTCTCTTCTCCTCTCTCCCATCAGGCAAGAGGTGCCGAAGTTTGAAAACACATATCTCCAGATTCAGGCTGTTATCAGGCAATTGAACATCCACTCATCAACTAGATTGCAGTTCTGACCTCCCATCCACCACATTGGAGACATTTGAATATCTATAATCAGACTTTAAATCATGCACTAAATCATGGACTAAATATTGTAACCCTATCCTTGATCTGTGCACTGTAGATGGCTTGGTTGTATTAATGTATAGTCATTTTCTTTGATCGTATAGCACACAAACAAAAGTTTTTCCTTGGACCTCTGTACTTGTGTACTCAGTACACATGGCAATAATAAACTAAACTAAAGAAATATAGTTGTGCTCCATTCTTCTCAAGCTTTCTATCATGTGGTCCTTACATGCAATATGTGTGCAAGCTTAACTACAGTGTGTTAGCAGTTATGCCAATGCAAACATAAAGCAAACAAACGTACCACAGCGCAGAATGGTGAACTTGGAAGCTATTTAAATCACTCAACTATGCCTTTCTCCAAAAGATAAAAGTTGCCCATAATTATTTTTGGGCTTTGGAAATCCAGGTCTCCATGGATTTAATTTTCAGATGGGCTTATTCATAGGAAACTTTACAATTTTGCCCCTGGTTTTTGTATATGCTCTCTATTATAAGTAACACATTTTCATTTGCAGAGCACAGCGTGAATCTCTTCAAAATATTCATTGCAAGGGTGATGGGTTTGTCAAGAATGACAACACCAATTTGTGAAAAAGGAAACAAGTAAATGTTCAATATGTTTAGGACCTTTCTATAATTTCAGCTAATTTCTATAAGTGTGTCAAAACCAATCAAGTATTTTCTGACGTGCAGATAGAGTTCTATAAAGGGAATGGGACATAACATTTCTGCAAAGCAAATTCTCTCAAGCAAAAAATGGATATTGACCAGACAAACTGATTGTTTTGTCTTGTTGGCTGAACAATAAATGTTAGCTATGTGAAGAGCTGAACTCTGCTATACTACTTTGAAGTAGTTTCCCAATTCTAACAGTACAGAAAATGTTGTTCATCTGAATAGCACCTCCAAAAGTATGGCTCCCCCCCCCCCCCCCCCCCCCCGCCCCCACTCCCCCCGGTACTGCTGTGGAGTGGCAGCCAAATCATTTAAAATTTTGGTATGTGTAGATTAACCTGTTTTAATGCATGCCATTTATAATCTCCACTACACATATAATGCATGCTACACATATAATTACATGGTATTACGGTACTACACTAACGCTGACAGCCAGCTAGCAGAACATATGCTGAGCTTCATGAGCACATTTGTGCAACTTAAATGCTATGTATTTCTGATTGGAATAAAGACCTATGTTTTACCATGTATGTTGTAGTGGATCAAAAACAAACATGGTGTCAGATTCTTTGAACCACTTCTCCAACTGTTTTGCCTGAATTTATTTTAGTTTATTTTTTTACAACGGACCATCGCTCTGTTACTATGGCCAGGTCATTTCGCAAACCCAATCCTCTGATATTCAACAGTGAACTTGCCGAATGTTGGCACATCTTCAAGGTGGAATTCTGAATTTGCGTTGATGCTGCCCAATTGCTGCTTGCATCAATTCTCCTCAATGTAGCGGGCTCAGAGGCTGTTCTGCGGGCACAGGACTTTCATTACTCCCCAGAGCATACCCATGAGGTAACCCATGTTGTGACCCTGGCAGAGTCTATCAGAGACCCCACCTGCCTCCTTCGAAAGTTCCATGAACTGTACCAACTTTGCATCAACGTTATCATGGAGCACCACAAATTATTTTCCCGTAGCCAACTAGAGTGTGAGATGGTCGAATCCTACATCAGTGCCCTGAAGAGCATCGCTGCAAGATGCCACATCCAGGACCATGACATGCTCATCTGCGGCAGATGCGTATATGGCATCCTGAATGACAAGGTGAGAAATTAATTACTCCTGGATGAGGAGCTCACATTAGATAAGGCTGAACATGCTTGCTGGGTTGCAGAGCACACTGATACCCATACCAAATCCCTGGGACCGGGACCCCACTCTGCCTACAATGTCCATGTCTCCTATAGGTCCCCACGACAACCACCAACAGCCCCTCGACAACCACCAATAGCCCAAGGGAGGGCAACTGATCCATTGGTCCATAACTGTGTTCATTGCGGCAGCTCACACCTGAAATTTCGTGAGCGATGCCCCATTTTCGGCAAAACCTGCCACTATTGCAAGAAGAAAAAAACACTTCACTCGTTATTGCCGCGCTCGTGGTACAGAGTCCAGCCACAACAATCTCTCTACTTGCTCGAGCCCACAAGGCACTGACTGAAATATTGGCACCAGCAGAGCCAAAATGCAAAACCTGCAGAAAACAGCCATAACATACATTCTTTAAATGACCCACTGTGCAAACACAATGATCCTATGACCACACTCAGTATCAACAATACTAAAGTCGCTGCAAAGATAGATACTGGTGCATGGTGCAATGTACTATCAGGGTTCCAATGAATTCACAACAAAGAAACCATCATAAAAACAAACTGCAAGTTACACCCATTAGGTGGGTGTGGGGGGGTGGGGGGGAAGGTGCAACCCAGTTGGTAAAGTCACACTACAATGCCACCTCGCATCCCAAGTTTACAATCTGGTATTTTTAATTGTTAGAGGGGAAGTGCCCCTCCTACTGGGCATCGATGCATGCCATGATATGGGCCTAGTCACCTTCTGCAAAACTGTGTACCAACTATCCACCTCTCAAAGTCACACTCAACAACTACTTGCACAATACAAATAATTTTTGCCAACCAGCTGGGCAAGCTTCTCACAGAATACATTATTGTAACCAACATGGAGGACACACCTGCATTCGCTCTCCACACCGAATCCCACACGCAATGAAGGACCGCGTCAAAACTGAACTAGACAGAATGGAAACACTGGATGTGATAGCCCCTGTCAATGACCCTCTCCTGCTGGGTCTTCACCATGGTTGCAGTAACCAAGAAAAACAAAGATTTGCATCAACCTTAAAGATTTAAGGGCCTGTCCCACCAGCATGCGACTGCATGTGGCGAGCACAACCAAACATGGTGGCTTGAGCCATACAGCCTCACGGGACCGGTTCCACTTCGAACCGCGGAGCCATATGGAGTTACGCGGGGCTGGTCCCGACATCATACTCACCAATCAGCTGCGCAGGAGAAGGGCTGAGTGAATTTGGACATCGCACGGCGTCGGGTGGTGACATCATCATGCAATGGCACGCCGGGTGGTGACGTCATAATGCAATGCCCCTGCTAAGCATACGCCATCAAGACGCTGCCTACGGCATCCAAATGCTGCGGGCCTGTCGGCCGTTGCCGCGTGGGATTTTGAACAGTGTCAGTTTTTCCGAGCCCTGCGCGATGTCGGGACAGGCACAACTCTATACAGCTCTGGCAATTTAAGTGGGACCGGCCCCGCGAGGCCATATGGCTCAAGCGACTATGTTAGATCGCGCTCGCGCATTGCAGTTGCATGCTGGTGGGACAGGCCCTTTAAAGACTGCCATCAAACGACCACACCACCTGATGCGGACGGTGGAAGAGGTCGCAACCAACCTGGGTAAAGTCACAGTCTTCTCTGTTCCAGATGAAAATAACTAATTTTGGTTATTTCGCTAGACCATGCATCCGCCACATTCGCAGTGGCGGCCGACATCTTTGAGTGGCACGGCAAACAATACTTGGTTCTAGTCCATTCCTACTCAGGATAGTTCGAAATTGATCTGCTCAGTAGCCCGACCTCAGCCGTGGTCATTCAAAAACTCACTCGCCACTCGCCCTTCAAGGATTTCGCGACACGCTGGGACTTTCACCACAGCACTAGCAGCCCGAATACCTGCAGTCCAACGGCCTGGCCGAACGTGCGGTAAGAAGCGCAAAACAACTAGTGGAATGCTCACACAGGGCCGGCTCTGATGTCTATCTCGACCTACTCAACCTACGAAACATCGTCCGCGACTCTCTCCTGAGATCTTTAGCCGAACGACTCATGTCACGGCGAACCTGCACCACCCTGCCTATGGCCAAGCAACTGTTAGAACCACAAGCTCGCGCACCGTCAGTGATCCAATCCCATCTCTGAGACACACAAAGAAAATACTATGATAAAACCAGCTCTCCGCTTCAACCGCTCATCAAGGGACAGGTTGTCCGGTTACAGTCGCTCGCAGGCTATGACTGCCTCAGTGTCATTCTGGGGGCAACCGAGAAGCCATGCTCATACCTGGTCAGCATTGACAACAGCATCTACCAGCGCACCCGCCAACACCTCCTCCCGGTTAATGAACAGGCACCTTCCCATCCTTACCCTGATCAGCCTTTCGGCTTTCCCCCACATTCCGTGAACATCACTCCAGCGACTCCTCTACCAGTGCCAGCACCATCCCTGCCTTGCCCGGTGCCCCCATCTCCACCGGTGTCTACTCCTCCGCATCGACCCAATGAGGGGCCCTCTTCCACAGAAAACATGAGGCGCACGAGCGGTACTACCGTACACGTGTAGGTCGTGTCTGCAAGCCAAACCCGCTGATTGGAAAGTCCACCAGCTATACTTGAACTGTGCATGACCCGCTTTGTTTTATGTGCTCACATAATGTACAAGTTAAAAATGCACACACCCTATACTGGTGAATTACAATATACTCTACTAACCACTCTTTATATGCATTGCTTCTTTAAGAGGAATGATATACAGTGGCTTGCAAAAGAATTCATACCCCTTGAACGTTTCCACATTTTGTCATGTTGCAACCACAAACGTAAATGTATTTCATTTCGGAGTCACGTGAGTGACTTCGTGAAGAACCCGCCAGCACGCATGCGCGACATATCGTCGCAACGCATTGCAGTCGACGGCTGGAGGTGGAGCGCGGCTCACCACCAGCCCTTCATAAGGGTCACTCAGGTAAGTATAGGCAACCTTGAGTTGGTTATTCTTGTTGTGTGAGTGTGTTTTCTCTCAGCAGGAATATGGATAGAAGGAGTAAGGGCCGCAGGACGTCCGCAAGGAGTCGCCGGCCACCTATCCCGGAGCCCTCTACAACGGCTGTACCCGCCAGTCGGGCCGGGAAAAAGGCGCGGAAGTCAGGGAGCCCTGTTGTCGCAGGACCCGACCCACCGACACACCTCAGCTCCAGCGAGGGTCCTGCTGAGGAGGATTTCGGTACAGTGCCGGAGCAGGTTGACCCTGACTCCATCTCTTTGTCACCAACGGGATCGTTGGTCGACCCGGGCAAACAGGGTACACGTGCTGCTGCACGGCCCTTCTCCCTGAGCCCTCGCAGAAGAGCCAGGGATAGAGCGCGTCCACCTAACCCTTCGCGGGTGGAGGTTTCACCAGAGGCCGCTAGATTGCGGACTGGTGGATTGGCGAGACTCAAGTCCACTGGCAGACCTGAGAGGGCCAGTGTGGACTCACCAACCAGCAGGACCAGGAAGAGTCGTACAGGTGGAGTCTCGCTGCGATCACCGAGTCCCCCGTTGGCGGCAGGACGGGACCGTACGCCGTCTGGGTCCAGTTTTAGGACAGTCGGCAAACCCGCGCGGATGTCGGGTCACCACGCCGCGGCGTTGGGTGCCGACCTCTCACCGCAGTTGCCCTTGGAGGCAGCGGGATCGAGCTCCGCCAAAAGGAGGCGTTTGAGCAGATCCGCGCGGGAATCGCTCAGTTTCGCTGAGGCGGCTGGTAGCGACATCTCTTTCCGGCACCGAGATTACCTCGACAAGGTACGGGCCGATGACAGGAGCCTCCGGAGTTCCTTTGAACATGAGGACTCCAACCGCCCGGTTTCGCATAGCGAAGGGCGAATCGACAGGATGGAGAGGATGTTGGAACTTATCCTGCAGCAAAACCAAAGGCGGGAAAATTTTTGGTTCCGGGGACACATAGATATATCCCCGTCATCAACGGAAAGCATGAGACCGGAAGATGAGGACATCTTGGTCCACGCACCAACCACATCTGAGGTCCCTCAGGAGGAGCTCCTGGACGTGGCAACTAAGTTTGCACTACCAGAATCGTCAGGACAACCCCTCAACTCCAAACTTGCTGCTACCATTGACTTCCTCACGAACCATCAGCTTCAAGCGCAGGTCCTTGCGGAGGCCATGAATAGGCACAAGGCACCAGGAAATTGCAACTCCCTCAATGTGCCTATCGTAAATACGCCGATTTGGGGCAATATCAGCCCAGGCATCAGAGCTCAGGAGATGAAGTTGCAAAGGATCCTGAAGTTGCTCACTGCTGGGATTACCGCTTTCGCAAGGTCGGTGGATGGGGTGGATCTGAACACCGAGCAAGAGGATGCTCTGGCTCTACTGTGTAATACACAGTATGAAATTAATGCATTCAGGAAGAGCATTATAAAACCCACATTGAATCCCAAATTTGCGGGATTGTGCAGAGCACCCCCTACGCCACCACCCAGACAGTTGTTCGGGGAGGACCTCCCGAAGCAGGTCAAGGAACTGGATGACCATGCAAAGACGGTGGGTCTCATGAGATCACATATCTCAACCAGGCAGCCAGCCAGGAAAATACCATTCTTCAGGGAGGCCCTGCCGTTAGGCCAGCAAGGACCTACACTCCAGCACCGCCGCAACATCAGCAACCCCAACAGCCCAGGCCTTTTTTAGGGCTAGGCCCCCAGCGGCCAGCATGGGAAATGCGGACTCCGCATTATCAACACAACCCAGCACCTCCACGTCCCGCCAAACATATCAGGGACCGCCGATAACCATGAAGGTAAGGCGGTCTGGATTTCATGCACCTGCATGTCTAACTTCACATGTTGGTGGGAGACTACGGTTCTTTAAGGAGGCATGGGAAACCATCACTTCTGATGAGTTTATCTTACAAAGTATTCAAGGCTATGAGATTGAATTCATCAATGGTCAAATTCCTCCGCCCCAGCATATGCCAAATCGTAAATTTACACTGTCCAGTAAGGAAACGGCAGTAGGCTATGCTGAAATCTTGAGGCTACAAGAAAAAGACGTGATAGAAAGAACTATACACGAGCCAATTGAATTTGTATCTAACATATTTACGAAAACCAAGAAGGATGGAGGATGTCGGGTTATTATTGATCTGACCCATTTGAATACATTTGTAAAATACACCCATTTCAAAATGGACACGTTCGAAACAGCCAAATCTTTGATTTCTGAAGGCTGCTTTATGGCATGCATTGATTTAAAGGGTGCATACTATTCAGTATCCATTCAGAAAAACCACAGGAAGTGCTTGAAGTTTACCTGGATGGATCAGCTCTGGCAATATAAAGCTTAGCCAAATGGGCTTACCACAGCCCCCAGATTATTTACTACATTGCTCAAACCAGTGTTGGCTACACTGAGGAGAAAAAATCACATGGTCATGGCCTATCTGGATGATATCCTAATTATTGGGAACACTCTGGAATCAGCGGAACTGGCAGTTTCAGCCACCGTGGACATATTTCAAAAAGTGGGATTCATTATCCATCCAGATAAATCAAAGTTCTGCCCTTCACAGGTCATGGATTATCTGGGATTCTTGGTGGATTCCAATCACATGATGGCCACCATACCAACTAACAAGGTTGGGGATGTCATTCAAGCATGTAATAATCTAGTCTGCGACAGTATACCATCTATTAGACAAACTGCTAAGGTAATTGGGAAAATCGTAGCAGTTTTTCCTGCTGCCCAATACGGACCTTTGCATTATCAAAATTTGCAGAGAGCCAAGATTTCAGCGTTAAAATTGAACGCTGGACATTTTGATAGACCTATGCAGCTGCCTCTCAAGGCAAAAATTGAGTTACAATGGTGGATTGACAATATCCATGACTCCTTTAAACCCATCATTTTACCCAATCCGATGGTATACTTACAAACAGACTCAAGCTCCCATGGCTGGGGAGCCACGGACAACTACTCTAGTTGTGGAGGCAGATGGGACGCCCTTGAATCTACCCTGTTGTTGTCACAGGGATAAATTATTTGGAGATGCTAGGAGCATTTCACGGACTTAGAACTTATTATTCAAACCTTACTGGAACTCATGTCCGTCTCCAAATAGATAATACCACTGCGGTGGCATATCTAAATCATATGGGCGGTACCAGGTCTATTTCATGTGATGAATTGTCAAATACAATTTGGCTCTGGTGCATTCGACGGAATATTTGGATTTCAGCTACCTATTTACCAGGTAAGCTCAATACAGTGGCAGACACCAGGTCACGCAAATTCAATGACAACATCGAGTGGATGTTACATCCCCAAATATTCGCTAAGGTTACAGCCAAATTTGGTAAACAGGATATTGACCTTTTTGCGTCCCGGATGAACCATCAGGTACGTATCATGGGAGCCAGATCCTGGGGCAATGGCGATGGACGCGTTCCCGCTAGATTGGGGGAAATGGTTTTTCTATGCATTTCCTCCATTTTGCCTCATCAGTCGGGTATTGCGGAAAATACAGTCAGATGCTGCCAAAGGCATTCTTATCATACCCGACTGGCCTACGCAGCCATGGTATCCGGTGGTCCTTGATATGATCAGTCAACCTTGGGTCCTCTTAGAGGGTTGCGCACAATTGTTCACAAACCCTGTCTCAGGGGAACCACATCCCTGCCACAGTCACCTAAAGTTATTGGCTTGCAGGTTTTGAACAGGCCATTACTGCGGTATGGCCTATCATCAAGAACTATGGATACCATTGGAGCGTCATGCCGGGAGTCCACTAGGCGGCAATATCTTACACATATCAGGAAATGGGAAACCTACTGCGGCCACTCCCACATTGCATACGACTCTGTTACTATCTCCGATGTGCTGGAATTCCTGGCGGGGTTACATCATGACGAACACCTCAGCTACAGTGCCATCAACAGCGCCAGGAGTGCGCTATGATTCTACCTCGACATTGAGGTAGGATCCAACAAGCTGGTGTCCAAACTCATGCGGGGAATATTCAATTCCAATCCGCCTAGACCTCGTTACAACATCACCTGGGATGTTGGGGAAGTATTAACCCTGCTTAGGACGTGGTCGCCCATGGAAGGGCTAGAATTGGACAAACTCACCCTAAAGCTGGTGATGTTACTGGCACTGACTTCAGCACAAAGGGTTCAGACACTCCACAAGGTCAAGGTCGACAGGATGATCTCTACCCCTGGCGAAGTAATCTTCTTTATAGATGAATTACTCAAGCAGCATAGACCTGGGTTCACAGGGCTGCAGCTGATGTTTCCAGCATACCCCGCTGATGCAAGGCTATGTTTAGCCACTCATGTCTGCCACTATATCAAAGTGACGAGGAAATTAAGGGGAATGGAGAAATACCTACTCATCAGCCACAAGAAACCTCACCATAGAGTGATGGTACAGACGATCTCCAGGTGGCTCAGGATCGTCTTGAATGAGGCAGGTATTGACACTAATGTCTTTAAATCCCATTCCACCAGGGCTGCATCGACATCGGCGGCAAGGGTCATGGAGGTGCCCATGGATCACATTCTTGCCACAGCGGGTTGGGCGAACGAAGCCACCTTCCAACGGTTTTACAATAAACCTGTTGCTGCTCCTGTACTGTTCGCAGAGGCCGTGCTGAATGCAGGTCAAGAGCATACAGATGTCCCCCAGTGAGGGTTTTTTTCCTTTGTTGTTGTTAATAAATATTGTTATTATTTTTTCAGTACAAGCAGTCTGGAAAGTTGATTACTCCTATCCATCCTTATAAGTGGTGTG
The DNA here is from genome assembly GCA_963514005.1 of Raja brachyura. The sequence continues at coordinate 49,481,102 of OY740786.1, read as the reverse complement.
TGACAGCATGGACATTGTCCAGGGCATGGAATCACAGAAGCTTTGAAGTCTTCACGAATTCACTCACGTGACTCCGAAATGAAATAGTAAGATTAAACGAGAACTTACCAGTTCGAAGGTTGATCTTTATTTTATGAGGAGTTGCGATGAGGGATTTCGTGCCCTCCGCTCCCAACCCTCGATCATAAAGTCAACTGGTAATTAGAGTCTCTTCAATCTTACTATAACAAGTCATTTCTCTGTTTGTTGGTTCTGTGATTCCACACCGCTGCTTTGAAGTACGTCGCGCATGCGTGCTGGCGGGTTCTTCACGAAATCCCTCATCGCAACTCCTCATAAAATAAAGATCAACCTTCGAACTGGTAAGTTCTCGTTTAATCTTACTATTTTATTGGGATTTTATGTGATAGACCAACACAAAGAGGTGCATAATTGTGAAGTGGAAGGAAAATGTTACATGGTTTCCAACTTTTATTACAAATAAAAACCGGAAAAGTGTGGTGTGCAAAGGTATTCAGCCCCTTGAGTCAATACTTTGTAGAACCACCTTTTGCTGCAATTACAGCTGCAAGTCTTTTGGGGTATGTTTCTACCAGCTTTGCATATCTAGAGACTGAATTTTTTGCCCATTCTTCTTTGCAAAATAACTCAAGCTCCGTCAGATTGGAGGGAGAGTGTCTGTGAACATCAATTTTCAAGTCTTGCCAGAGATTCTCAATTCGATTTAGGTCTGGACTTTGACTGGGCCAATCTAACACATGAATATGCTTTGATGTAAACCATTCCATTGTAGCTCTGGCTGTATGTTTAGGATCGTTGTCCTGCTGGAAGGTGAACTTCCGCCTCAGTCTCAAGTCTTTTGCAGACTCTAACAGGTTTTCTTCCAAGATTGCCCTGTATTTGGCTCCATCCATCTTCTCATCAACTCTGACCAGCTTCCCTGTCCCTGCTGAAGAAAAGCATCCCCACAGCATGATGCTGCCACCACCACCATGTTTCACAGTGGGGATGGTGTGTTCAGGGTGATGTGCAGTGTTAGTTTTCCACCACACATAGCATTTTGCATTTAGGCCAAAAACTTCAATTTTGGTCTCATCAGACCAGAGCACTTTCCTCCACATGTTTGCTGTGTCCCCCACATGGCTTGTGGCAAACTGCAAACAGGACTTCTTATGGCTTTTTTCAACAATGGCTTTCTTCTTGCCACTCTTCCATAAAGGCCTGATTTGTGGACTAATAGTTGTCCTGTGGACAGATTCTCCAACCTGAGCTGTGGATCTCTGCAGCTCCTCCAGAGTTACCTTGTGCCTCTTGGCTGCTTCTCTGATCAATGCTCTCCTAGTCCGGCCTGTCAGTTTAGGTGGACGGCCATGTCTTGGTAGGTTTGCAGTTGTGCCATACTCTTTCCATTCTCAGATGATGGATTGAACAGTGCTCCGTGAGATGTTCAAAGCTTGGGATATTTTTTTATAACCTAGCCCTGTTTTAAACTTCTCCACAACTTTATCCCTGACCTGTCTGATGTGTTTCTTGGGCTTCATGATGCTGTTTGTTCACTAATGTTCTCTAACAAGCCTCTGAGGCCTTCACAGAACAGCTGTATTTATACTGAGATTAGATTACACACAAGTGGACTCTATTTAGTAATTCAGTGACCTCTGAAGGCAATTGGTTGCACATGATTTTATTTAGGTGTATCAGAGTAAAATGGGCTGAATACTTTTGCACGCCACACTTTTCAGTTTTTATTTGTAAAAAAATTTGAAAACCATGTATCATTTTCCTTCCACTTCACAATTATGCGCTACTTAAAGTTCAAGGGGTATGAATACTTTTGCAAGCCGCTGTAGATTAACCTTCATTAATCCATGCCATTTATAATCTCCACTACACATATAATGCTTGCCACCCATTACATGGTATTACAGTACTACGCTAACGCTGACGGCCAGCTAGCAGAACGTATGCTGAGCTTCATGAGCACGGCTGTGCAACTTAAATGCTCTGTATTTCTGAATGGAATCAAGAACTATGTTTTACCATGTATGTTGTAGTGGATCATTTACAAACAGTATGAGAATTGAACCCAGTTTTTGCGTCAGAAGGAAAACTGAATCACATCAACCTGCAATATACTAATCAGCCCTTTGAACCTTTCACAGATTATTTTTTATTGCAATGGCCACAATTATCTCTTACAGTATTAGAAGCCATGCTGTTGATTTAAGGAATTGCAGGACCTAATATCTGAGGCTGTAGTAACTGGAATAATTTGATGCCTATGGGGCTCAATATCGAATTCAACAATTTTATGTAACTAATTTATCTTTTTGTTCAGAACTTGCCAGTTCTGTTCCAGGTTAATATTATCTCATTTTTTCTCTCTCCACTGATGTTGCAAGATGCACTGGGCACTTACAGACCAGTTAGTCTAACATCGGTAGTGGGGAAACTGCTAGAGTCAGTTATTAAAGATGGGATAGCAGCGCATTTGGAAAGTGGTGAAATCATTGGACAAAGTCAGCATGGATTTACGAAAGGTAAATCATGTCTGACAAATCTGATAGAATTTTTTGAGGATGTAACTAGTAGAGTGGATAAGGGCGAACCAGTGGATGTGTTATATCTAGACTTTCAGAAGGCTTTCGACAAGGTCCCGCATAAGAGATTAGCATACAAACTTAAAGCACACGGTATTGGGGGTTCAGTATTGATGTGGATAGAGAACTGGCTAGCAGACAGGAGGCAAAGGGTAGGAGTAAACGGGTCCTTTTCAGAATGGCAGGCAGTGACTAGTGGGGTGCCGCAAGGCTCAGTGCTGGGACCCCAGCTATTTACAATATATATTAATGATTTGGACGAGGGAATTCAATGCAACATCTCCAAATTTGCAGATGATACCAAGCTGGGGGGTATAGTTAGGTGTGAGGAGGATGCTTGGAGGCTGCAGGGTGATTTGGATAGGCTGAGTGAATGGGCAGATGCATGGCAGATGCAGTATAATGTGGATAAATGTGAGGTTATCCACTTTGGTGGCAAAAACATGAGGGTAGACTATTATCTGAATGGTGGCAGATTAGGAAAGGGGGAGATGCAACGAGACCTGGGTGTCATGGTACACCAGTCATTGAAAGTAGGCATGCAGGTGCAGCAGGCAGTGAAGAAAGCAAATGGTATGTTAGCATTCATAGCGAAAGGATTTGAGTATAGGAGCAGGGAGGTTCTACTGCAGTTGTACAGGGTTTTGGTGAGGCCACACCTGGAGTATTGTGTACAGTTTTGGTCTCCAAATCTGAGGAAAGACATCCTTGCCATAGAGGGGGTACAGAGAAGATTCACCAGACTGATTCCTGGGATGTCAGAACTTTCATATGAGGAAAGATTGGATAGACTTGGCTTGTACTCGCTGGAATTTAGAAGATTGAGGGGGGATCTTATAGAAACTTACAAAATTCTTAAGGGGTTGGACAAGCTAGATGCTGGAAGATTGTTCCCGATGTTGGGGGAGTCCAGAACAAGGGGTCACAGTCTAAGGATAAGGGGGAATTCCTTTAGGACCGAAATGAGGAAAACATTCTTTACACAGAGAGTGGTGAGTCTCTGGAATTCTCTGCCACAGAAGGTAGTTAAGGCCAGTTCATTGGCTATATTTAAGAGGGCGTTAGATGTGGCACTTGTGGCTAAAGGGATCAGGGGGTATGGAGAGAAGGCAGGTACGGGATACTGAGTTGGATGATCAGCCATGATCACATTGAATGGCGGTGCAGGCTCGAAGGGCCGAATGGCCTACTCCTGCACCTATTTTCTATGTTTCTATGTTTCTATGTTTCTATAGCTCTGACCTAGGTTTTTGGTTTCTTTCTCTCTACCCACCCTCCTAATCAATCATCAACAGTGGCACAGTGGTAGAGTTGCTGCCTTACAGTGCCAGTGACCCGGGTTCAATCCTGACTCTGGGTTCTGTCTGTACGAAGTTTGTATGTTCTCCCTGTGACTGCATGTGTTTTCTTCTGGTTCTCCGGTTTCATAGAAACATAGAAACATAGAAAATGTTTATGTGAGGAGAGAAGGGGAGAGAAGGGGAGAGAAGGGGAGAGAAGGGGAGAGAAAGGAGTGGAGACACTTTTAACAAGCCAGACAACTTATAATAAGGTTTAGCGGGCATTTAACTTACCAGTCGGTTTTCCTTGATCCTGAAAACTCCAATGAGCCATTTAAAATGCCCGGTCAGTGAAGGAGATTGCCTATGGTTGCCCTCGACTGCCTATAAATACATAGCGACCCCACTCCACTGCACTACGAGTTCAAAAAAACCATGCTGACCAATTTTTACTCACGGAAAATTTTTCAACATGCTGAAAAATGTTCCTCGACCAAACTGAGGCCGTGAGTATGCGGGAACTTCCCTCGAGCATGAAGGAGAGTTCCAGTGACCTCATAGAAGCTCCTAGGACCACATGTCGACCATGCTGTGAGTGTGAGCAGAGGGGAAAGTCTTCTAAACTCGCAGATTAGGTCGCTGCAGTGGGACAGCCCCTTTACATAGCTGTAATTAGCTCCTCAAAAGGTGCCGGAGCTTGCGTTTTATTAGGTCCATTCATCCTATTGCATGCCTTTATGCGTAAGGATGCGCTAGACAAGACATTTAGCCCTCAAGCGTTCATTGGAACAGTGTGTCATTGCTCTCATTCTGAAAAATGTCAACACCTTTCCTAATTTGTTTATCTTTTGTTATTAATTCAAAAACCTGCCTAACTAATTAATGCAATTTTCAGTTCTCACTTTTTAAGCTGCACCTTCTTTCCCCAAATGTCTCCATCCTTAGAGCTGTAATTTTCCATCTTTGAGGGGCGGTCACAGTGCCTTACAACAAATGCAGTGGCGGAGACCCGGGACCTGTCTGTACATTCTCCCTGTGACCTGCATGAGTTTTCTCCGAGATCTTCGGTTTCCTCCCACACTCCAAAGACATACATGTTTGTAGATTAATTAGCTTGGTAAATATAAAATTTGTCCCTAGTGGGTGTAGGATAGCGTTAATGTGTGGGGATTGCTGGTCGGCACAGACCCGGTGGCCAAAGAGGCTGTTTCCGTGCTGTATCTCTAAACTAAAAACTAAACTAAAAGATCACAATGTACACCCCATTTTCTGCTTAATTGCACCTGTCCCCATTCCCCACAATTATGACCGTGACACTCCATCAAAAACTCAGTTGTACAGAATGTTTTCATGCTGAAACATGTTTTTCACTGTTGATAGAGCCATAGAATCAAAAAATCAGAGTCATAGACACAGGAGCAAACACTTCATGTTTTAGGTTTATTATTGTCACATGTACTAAGGTACAGTGAAAAGTTTTGTTTTGCATGGTATCCAATCATACGAGATAATACTATACATGAATACAATCAAGTCAAACTCAAGCACAATATGAGGAACAACAGGAAAGGAAGAGGTTGCAGTATATAGTTTTCAGCATTGCAGAGCATCAATTCAAATCAACAAGTATCCACCTAAACTAATCCCATTAACGAGCAATTAGTCTGAGGCCTCGAATGAATTAGGCAATTTTAGTGGTCCCCTTGTACTTCTTAAATATTGGAAAATTCTCTTCTTCCACCACTCTCTTAGGTAGTGCAGAAGACTTAAATGGCTAATGGTTAGTTGATGTGACTGGTGGCTTATGACTGATGGCTATTGATGGGTGGGAAGTGATTTTTGGCTACTGGCTGTTGGATAGTGATTGGTGTTCAATGGGTAGTAACGGTGACTAATGACTGGTTTTCAGTGGCTAGTGTCTGGTGGCTGACATATATCCCCTTCCTTTTATGCCTAGTCTCTGGGAACGCAAGACCCGGTGTATGGTCCAGTAATATTAAATTCAAGATGAACCAACTCTTTAGTTGAGTGACTTGTATATGTCAACAGGCAGCCAATTCTGCTCAGGGGCTTCATAAAAATGTATTTTAATTGGAACAACTTGAAGAGATGTAGGATGTAACCACTTGCCCTTTTCTGTTATTTTTTTCTATTACAAATTACTTCTGCATTAAGGCCAATGAACAGTGAAAAATGAATCTGCCAACTTGCACATCTTTAATGTGTGGGAGGGAACTGGAGTATCCCGAGGATAGCCATGTAATCAAAGGCAGAATGTGCAAACTCCACAAGACAGCACCAGATGTTTGGATTGAAGCTGAATCATTGAAACTATGATACAGCAGGTCCCCCAGCTGCAGCACACGTTGTATCTCTGTTTAAATTACTGATTATCCACTAGCACTTCGAGAGGGAGAGACACTGGAACGTAAAATATCACTAATGCTGGTGAGTATTGTAAATGACTAACAGACACAGGTCTGGAGTTTAAATCATCTTTAATCACAAGGTATAGTAGAGCGGTACAGTTGTTAGTTCATTGCTACCGCCAGTATAACTACGTAATGTAGGAAATGGGTGTTAATATAAAGTTGGTGGAGTTAGTGATGCTACACTACTCTGATTGGTTCAGATGCTACATCCTTCCCCGTAGAGAGAAAGGTTGTTACACAGATGTAAAACACGCGCAGTTTAACATAATTGCTGTACCTGTCAGGTGGTCTACTGATTCGACCTGAGTGCGTATGGACAAACCCCTCTCCCTCCACATCAGAAAAGTTAGTGGGGCTGGGAGGTGGGGAACCCGAAAAAGAGAGTGCAGCCGGTGACAGTTGAGGAGACCGGCGGGGTGTGCATGCGGGAGTGTTAACGTGGGTGGGCGGGTAACCGACCGAGGCGGAGAGTGCATGCTGGGACCAGGGAGAACAGGGGCAGCAGAGGGCTTAAACGGCAAAGGCGGTGCATACAGGCCGGTAGGAGCTGGTCGAGGTTCGTTCACAAGCAGGAGATGTTGACGGCTGTGCTGGTACAGGACATCATCGGCGTTGACAAGGTAGGAATGGGGTTCCTTGGATGGGCCTTCAACGAAACCCAGACGGGTATGTCCCACAGCAGTCTGAAAACGGACCACTTGATCTTGTATTAGCGGTTTTAGTGGTCTGCTGGACTTGTCACATGAGTGCTTCGGAATATCATGTCTCTCCTGAATGCACTTCTGGAACACAGTGGGTTTGAGCACCTGTGGCTTCAGCTGTTGCTGGGCAACAGGTAATGGAGGCTGTGTTGTACGAAGCATCAGCCATTGAGCGGGAGAACCCAGGACCCCATCCCTGGAAATGTTTCTCAGGTTCAGGAGGTCGAGGTAGACGTCAGACTTGACAAGATAAGAACGTTCCATTAGTTGTTTTGCCATCCTGACAGCACGTTCAGCGAGGCCGTTAGATTGGGGGTATTCAGGGCTGCTTGTGACATGGTGGAAGTTCCATCGTCTGGCAAAGTGTTTAAATGCTTGGCTGGTGAATTGTCTTCCGTTGTCAGGAGATGAAATCTTTAAACCGTTGCAGGCGAATTGGTGTGCCTAATACGGAAAAATGTCTTTGAAGCTTTTGTATTACCATCTTGGATGTGATGGTGGCTAGCAAGTCAATTTCAAACCAGTTGGAGTATGAGTCTACTAGGACTAGGTAGTGTTTGCCATGCCATTCAAAAATGTCCGCTGCAACAGATGTCCAAGGCAGTGCTGGAGGAGGTTGTTGCAGTAGAGGCTGTTTCTGTTGGTGGAGTGCCAAACTGTTGCAGATGGTGCAGGATATTGTTCTGTCACGTATGTACTTGGACATCCCAGGCCAATAGAACATGCTCTGTGCTTGGGCGAGCGTGGCCTCGGTTCCTGGGTGGCCGTTGTGTACCCCTTTGTAGTATTCGTATTGCAAGGATGATGGGATCACGACTTCGTGACCCTTGACGATGACACCGTCTTGTATTACCAACTTATCACAGACTAGGAAGAATGGCTGTACCTCCAGAAAATGGGTGTTAATATAAAGTGTACAGTAAGGTGGAGTTAGTGATGCTACACTACTCACATGCAATAACCAATCTACAAGTATGATCAGCAAATATCTCCTCTGCATATAAATTAATTTGATGAGATTTCAATATTTGCATTTGGCAAATTCCCAAGCTTTCTTCAGCGATACTTGTAGAGAAAATAAAGCTATCCTTTTATTTAAGTTTATCCTTGCAAAATTGCTGTTTCTTTCTGAACAACCCATAAGCTCACACTTGATATTCCCAGGGTTGCTTCTTCCAAATATTGATGGAAATTGATAATTTTTATATTTTTATTTCATTTGATGTCACTTAATTTGTAAGATTAAATGAGTGTCAAATGATGTTTCCAAAATGATAATTTGCCGAGCACTTGTGCATGCCCGCTAAGGCCTATTGGATGTCCTGGTTGCTAAACATTTAACTCCCACCCCCGTTCCAATTCTGACTTTGAGTCCTGGGCCTCCCCCATTTCTAGAGTGATACACCTCGTATTCCGCTTGGGTAGTTTGCAACCCAATGGCATGAAGATTGAATTCTCCAGTTTTAGGTCACTACGAACACCCACTCCACTTCTTTCCCACCCCTGTACTCCACCTGGACTCTCACACATTACTACGGCTCCCTTCCACCTTCAATCCTTCATCTAGCTTCACAATTTGCAACTGTTTAATCCTTTTATCTCCCCCTTCTGTCTTTTCATCTCCGGCCTTTGATAACTGCTTATCAACCACCCTCACCTGCATATACCATTTACCTGCCTGGCTTTGTCCTGTCCCTCCTCTCATCCAACTTTCTTCCACACCCGCGCAACCACAACCCCCTTACAATTAGTCGGAAGTGTCCCAACCCAAAACGCAAACTTTCTGCATTCTCCAGATATGCTACCTGACTTGTTGAATTACTCCAGCAGGAGTAGTTACTCCACTACTTTGTGCATTTTTTTCCAATGTATCCCAATGTATTGCAAGTAAACATTACAGTCATATTCAAACTGTCTAGCTTTCTGCTTGTATGACTGAACGCAATAACATCGGTGTCACATCTGAGACACGGGTTCAATCCTGACTTTGGGTGATGACTGTGTGATGTTTCCACATTCTCCCTGTGATTGCAAGGGTTTCTTCCACTATTCCAGTTTCCACCCATGTCTCAAAGATATGCAGATTAGTAGGTTAATTAGCTTTAGTAAATAGCCCCTTGTGTTGGTGCTTAGTAGAATCTGGGGGAAATTTATAACGATATAGAGAAAATAAAGTTGCATTAGTTTAATGCAGGATTAGTGTAGATATATAGTTGATGGTCAGTGGATATTTTATGCCAAACGGCATGTTTCATACTGTAATAATTATGGGAGAGACATGGTGGTGCAGCTGGTAGAGCTGTTGCTTCACAGTGCCAGCGATTTAGGTTCGATCCCAACCTCGGATGCTGTCTGTGTTGAGTTTGCACATTCTTCTTTAGACCACGTTGGTTTCCTCCACGTGCTCAAGTTTCTTCTCACAATCCAAAGAAGGCAGTTTTGTAGATTAAGTAGCCTCTGGAAAATTGCCCCTTGAGTGCAGAGAAAGGATGTGAAAGTAGATTAATATGGAATTAGTGTGAATGGGCAATTGATAGTCAGTGTGGACTCAGTGGGCTGAAGGGCCTGTTTCCATTCTGTATCTTTTGATCAATCAATCTTACAAAGTAATGCTCTTTAATGCAGTGTAAACAGATGCAAATCCTTGTTTTACTCAATAATTTTCTTTTCACCTACTTCTTTACATTTAACTGACCTAAAATAGTCTTTATGGAGGCGATTTATGTGGAAATTCCAACTGCATGCCACAGCTTGTCATTGTAATCACGAACAGAACTTATTATCTCTTTGTCCCAGATGAGGCCACATGACTTTCAACTTCTTCATGCTACATGTCTGTTCCTCATCTGGGTCAAATGCCCAGCCTTAACATTTGATTTTCTGTACAACTAGAACAGTATCTATTATTACAGTTTTTACAGTACTAACTTTTTACAATATAACTTGTGGGCAACACCACACAGTTTTTTTGTTGTTGTTCAACTTGTCTTTCGCTATACTTCCGAATAATGGAGGTAAAATAAAAAAATCTGCAAAGTGACAGTATTGCATCAGGGGGAAATAGTCATTAAGGTTATCCACTCTTTCAATAACAAGTGAGTTTGATATTCCGAAAAACCAAGGAATCATGGGATTTGTTAAAGGTCACTCACGATAAACATTCTTGGCAACTGTGCTGCTGCATGTATACAGACCTGCATTTCATCCATAGTCAGGGTCGAACCCGGGTCTCCGGCACTGCAAGCGCTGTTGAATTGCTCCTGGACCGTACCCGTCCCCTCCTGTCCGGGGTGACCCTGGACTGACGGGACACTGGCCCGGAGCAGTGGCGGCACAGGCTTACAGCCAGCACGGAGAAGAAACGCTAACTCAAGCTCAACTCTGCCTGTCCCACCGGGTTAACTGATAGCCCTGGACTGACGGGACACCGGCCCGGAGCAGTGGCAGCCTCAGCTTACCACCAGCACAGAGAAGAAGCGCTAACTCCAGCGCAACTCTGCCTGGCCCGCCGGGTTAACAGACAACACTGGACTGATGGGACACCGGCCCAGAACAATGGAGTTAGCGGTTCTTCTCCTCACTGGTACAAAGGTAGCTATGTTGTTGAAGGCATTTGGCATTCTTACGTACATCAAAAGAAAGTACTTGGGAATTTAGACATGGTGTAAAGACATACAAGATGGTGATGAGACCACATTTACAGTATTGTGTGCAATTCTAAGCACCTTGCTGTAGCAAAGGTGTAATTATTTTAGAAAGGATGAAGAAGATTCCCCAGGTTGTCACCAAGACTCGAGTGTTACAAGGAAAGTCTGGATAGATTTGGACTTCTTTCTATGGAGCTTGGGGACTGAGGAATGATCTTATGGAGGTATGCAAAATCATTAGAGGCATACTGTAGGTAAGGTGAACAATCATAATCCATTTCCAGGGTAGACAAACTCAGAACTAGAAGACCTAGTTTAAAATGGACCAGAGGGGAAATTTATTTGCACAGGTTGTGCTTTTAATGGAATGAGCTGCGATGAGGATGTAGAGGTGAGTGTAATGACAACATTTCAAATACATTTAGACCGATACATAAATACAAAAGGTTTAGAGGAATGGGCCAAATGCAAGTTTCTGTGCTGTATGACTCTGACTATGATTTATGACTCTTTATGTGGTGTAGACCAGCTAATTAAACATATTTATGGTAGTGGAGTGGAAGATAAAAACATATCTGAAAGATTCAGAAACTAAAGGCTATAGGAAAATAGCACATAAAGAGACAGATGCAAAATGAGGAAAAGGTGTCCAATATTCCAAAGACCCTAAATTAAGGATAAAGTCCCTCGATATCCAACTTTTGGAATTATAGCAGAACATAAGTTTCTGCACATAAGTTTCTGAACATAAGTTTATTAAAAAATAGAGAGAGTACAGAGGAGATTTACTAGAATGTTGCCTGGGTTCCAGCAACTAAGTTACAGAGAAAGGTTGAACAAGTTAGGTCTTTATTCTTTGGAGCGCATAAGGTTAAGGGGGGACTTGATTGAGCTATTTAATATGATGAAAGGGATAGACAGAGTTGACGTGGATAAGCTTTTCCCATTGAGGGTAGGAAAGATTCAAACACGAGGGCATGACATGAGAATTAAGGGACAGAAGTTTAGGGGTAACATGAGGGGAAACTTCTTTACTCAGAGAGTGGTGGCGGTGTGGAATGATCTTCCTGCAGAAGTGGTGGAGGCAGGATCGATATTAACATTTAAAAGTAAAGTGGATAGGTATATGGACGGGAAGGGAATGGAGGGGTATGGTCTGAGTGCAGGTAGATGGGACTAGAGGAAAATAAATGGTCGGCACGGACTGGAAGGGCCGAGAAGGCCTGTTTCCGTGCTGTAATTGTTATATGGTTATATGGTTATAAGTTACTGGAGTAATTCAGCATCTGTGGAGGGAATGTATAAGCAATGTTTCGGGTCAGGACCCTTCTTCAGACCCTTTTGCAATTAAAGACTCAAACTTTGCTTTGTTGATGTTTGAGTTTCCCAAAGATTCAGCATTCATGTGGTCAGTGGAGAAACACTGACCAATTGTCTGTGAAGATAATACCAGGGAAAAAAAGGAAGCCAATAGATTATGATCAGCACAACTAATTAATATGGGTTTTTTTCCTTAGTATCAATAGTCAAATGTTCAGATATCAGGGTTGATGAATAATGAAAACATATAGAGATTAATGTTATTGTATCTCCTGGATAGTTTGCAAGAATGAGCAGGCACCATAAGAAATGGGAAATGGGAAATTAGTTTATGTAATTCAGATTGAACCCAGACAGCTCTCATTAAAACAGTTTGATAAAGTTCACTCAATGGTGCTAAATGGCACATCAATACTTCCCAAATGTATTTGCAGACAACTAAGCTCACAAAAAAATCTCACAATGTAGTGATAATTAAAGGATAAATATTGGTCAAGAGACTTGCAAAATCATTCTTCTTCAAAATAGTGCGAATATTTTGGTTGCTCAAAAGAACATAAGAACACTTCAGTTTTATACATTCTCTGAAAGATGTAATTTCCGACAGTGCAGAACCCACATAATATTCCTTCATTACATCCATATCAATGTTATAGTTGGCAATGGATACTTATGATACTGATGATGTTCTACTTTGCTTCCTAGAATTTAGTGTGCTGTAGAAATTCCCATTCAAACGTATCTTGCCAGCCACAGTGATGGATTATGATGCCTATGCACTGGGATGGCTCCAGGTTATGTTGGAACAGGTGACTAAGAACCATTCTGCTTCTGTTGTACCTCAGAGTTGTCTCAGGTCATGTCCATTGAGATGAATGTTTAACACTTGGCAGCAGAGATGCTGCAGGGTCTTCCTTTCTTTGTCTTCTTGCTGCAGCTGAACTTTCCTTGGTGATGCTCTTCAGCTGTTCCAATGGCAGGTTCACTAGAAGATTCACAGCAGCATGAACTCTGCAGATTAATGAATATATAATTACTCAAGCAACTTTAAGTAGTAGGTTAGAAGATTTAAAACATTGCAATTACAACCAGGTAGCTGTAACCCACCTGGCAGTCACTGAGCAATAGTCAGTGGAGGTGATGGCCCGGTAAATAGCAGGGAGTCAATCTATGAGATCTTTTATGGCCCCCTGAGAAAGCAAATTGGCCTCAATTTGTCTTGTCTCAAAGCTATATGTGCTTCTGATAAAACAATAAATTTGTGATTACTTTTAAAAATTGTATATTTTGATTGCTTTGTTGAGAATGAAACAAAGATCGATCAATTACTGTTAGTAACTTTGAGAATAAACCATTAGCAGGCAAGCTGACAGCTAAAATTAGTTATACTTCCATTAAACAATAAAATGAAAGATCATTTGTTATTAGCTTCAATGATACTCCAGGAGAAAAATTACTTGAATAATAATGTTTTGTTATTGCAGCAGGTTAATGCAGACTTTGTATATTAAAGATACAGCCAATAAACTAAAGTGAATTGCCAACTGCCAAGATCTAATTAATTGTTTCTTTCATTGCAAAGAGGATGCCTTCTTTTTTTTTTGTTTCTGTTGTAAACAAAAATGTGATGCTTTATAATTTTTAAATAATCTCCTGGCACATAGCTAATGCTTATGAATGAATCAAGTTTTCCTCAAGAATCCATCCGTAAAATAATGTGATGTGGAAAATTTGAGGTTTCACAAAAATTATGTTCATCGTTATTATCAAATTAATTTATGATTTGTTGGGTCCATTCTGTGCTGTGTTTTCCTCGGGTTATTAAAGCTTGCACGAGGGTCTCAGCTCTCATCACTTCAAAAAAGTCTTTGAAATATCCAAAATACATAGTAATTAACTTCTGTCAACTTTAATATCATTCATGATCTATCAGTGCAATAGACTAGGAAAGATGCGATTTTAGACTGGCATAGCCATTAACATCAGATGAAGATGTTCTGCAAAACTGCTATTTGCTTATGGCACATAGATTGAATGAAAATGCTTTGTATTGCATCTTCAGTACGGATTTCCTTATCTGATAATAGATAGCTGATGTGAGCACGGTCATAATTAATGACCCCAACCTCCCCACAACTTCCTCATTTTAAAGTTGTAGATTTCCACAATTTTATTTGATGATGAATGACTCCTTGTCCATTATTCTTTCCAATCCACAATACTTCTAAACTTTCAAATCTCCAAAGTTTTTGAACTTCAGCTTATCCAAAAGTGTGTTGTCCGTTACCTGGTCTTCACCAAATCTTACCTATAAAAAGTGATGTATTATTATTATTATCCCATATTGCTTACCAGACTCTAATATGATTTGTTATCCTTGTATCCCTCCTTGCCATAATATTGTCCAACTCAGCCCACCTCCTGTTGCATTCTTTCATACTTTTGCAGCCAATTATTCCAATAGACTTAAATGTGCCGGTCACAGGACAGCAGTTCCGTAGAAAACTAAACATCCATCAGTTCACCCCTAATCTCTGTGCCTTGGCATTTCAAAGAGGCCAGGACGTGTTGGAGTGCCAGTCACCAATACATATGATATTTTGTTTCATGCTTATCCCAACACTTGAATCTTGGGTCAAGGTTCAGATATGCTGAACTGAGCTGTTGAGTACCTCAATGTTGAATTTAAACTAATTCTAAAATATTTTTATGTGCATGCATATTAAAAAATGAAAACAGAATATGTTGGAAACGCTCAGCAAACAAGGCAGCACCTATGGAAAGTTGGAGATGGGAGATTGCAGATGCTGGAATCTGGAGCAACAAACAATCTTGAAGGATCTCAACAGGTCGAGCAGTATTTGCGGGAGGAAACAAATGGTCGACGTTTCAAGTGGAAACCTAGTAGGTTTAAAATGTGTAAAGTTTTTTTCCCCACTAATGCCATCTGGCAAGCTGAGTGTCTCCTGCATTCTCTGTTTTTTAATTTCAGATGTTCAGTATCTACAGTTTATAAAAAATGTATCTATGTTTACAGTTCATTAATGTCTACTACAATTGTTTTAACCCTCAATGATTACTATAGAGGTATTTAAAAACTAAGCAGATTTTTTTTGGCAAGAGTGAGGTGTCAATAGGTCAATAGGTTATTCCAGATACAGAACCTCAGGATCTAACACTGAGGCCACGGTTTGTAGGCAACTTCACTTTGTGGCACTGCTGCAGAAGCAATAGCTGGAACTGTAATTGACCTGGAAGGCCATTAATAGTGTGCAGTATAAATAACAAGAGAAATGAGGGTGAAGTGCAGTTCAAATCATTTACTATGTAATGTAATATTCTCCCGACTAGCTTCACAAACATTTGTAAACACAAGCTTATCCAAAGTTATGCAGCTGGTAACCTGGTTTGAATCAATTATTGCTTACAAATTAGTCCTATAAGAGGTCCAATGTTTTTAAATTGAAATACTTGTTTTTTGAGTTTATATGCAAGCTCTCTCTCTCCCTACTTGTAATTACCAATGGAACTATTTTTATTTCTGAGCCTGGCTTTTTGAGTACCTTGAACCATTCTTCTCTTTTACACAATCATCAAATATGCATTAATTCCTCAATATCTCATTTGCAGTAACCCTAAACTCTTCTGCCACTTTAAAATTAATATATTTAAGACTCTCCTTCCATATACGTTTTGGCCACATGTCCTCATATCTCCTTCTTTGGCTTGGCATTCATTTATTATACTTGGAACTGAATGAGTCATCTTGACATTTTGCTGGGATGTTGATGGCATGTAAATAATAGTTGTTACTGTTCCATTATGGTATCTGGGGTTACCTCAATTACAGTGCTTGGCACTGCTCATAGAGTCATAGTCATACAATGTGGAAACAGGCCCTTCAGCCTAACTTGCCCAGACCAGCTAACGTGCCCCAGCTTCACTAGACCCACCTGCCCGTGCATGATCCATATCCCTCCAAACCTGTCCTATTCATGTACCTGTCCAACTGTTTCTTAACTGTTGGAATAATCCTTGCCCCTATCCTCTGGCAGCTTGTTCCATACACCCTGTGTGTGAAAAAGTTACCCTAAGATTCCTATTAAATATTTTCCCCTTCAACCTATGTCCTCTGGTCCTCAAATCACCTAATCTGGGTAAGAGACTGTGAATCTACACGATCTATTCCTCTCATGATTTGATGCATCTCAATAAGATCATCCATCATCCTCCTGCACTCCAAGGAATAGAGTCCCAGCCGACTCAACCTCTCCCTCTAACTCAGACCCTCTAAACCTGGCAACATGCTTGAAAATCTTAACCCTTTCCAGCTTGACAACATCTTTCCTATAACACGGTGCCCAGAACTGAACACAATACTCTAAATGTGGCCTCACCAACGTCTTATACAACTACAACATGACCTCCCAACTTCTATACTCATGAGGTGGATGATGATGGGGTGCATATCTCAGCCGTGATCCCTATTCTTTTGATATTGATTTAAACAGTTATAATTGAGATTTACATATAGAAAATTAAATATATAAAATTTGTTGTAGATCTTTTTATGATTGGTCCATTGTACATGATTTTATAATGCAAAACTATCCAAAATTAGTCAAACAATTAAATAAAATTGGATTACTGATTTTCAGTACTCTTCCCACACACCATTAAGATGATTCTGCAAAAATCAATTATTTGCCATCAACTTATCAAAATAACCATAAATCATGAGTAAATCATGACATTGAATTTAAGTAGTTCATTTACAGCTAATCTGATCATGACGTCATATTGCAGTTCCAATAGTTGTCGCTTGAAAACAAACAGAAGCATGTATTTTTTTTAAACCTTCTGTGTCACCAAGGCTTTTGCAGCAAGTGAGAATAACTGAGAACAAAACAACTGTTGTATCGATCAGCATGGCTCAGTTGCACACTACAAAACTCGAGTTAAAGAAATGGTACAAATAAATTCAAAATCAGAGCACACTGAAAGGAATACATCTGTAATCTAGGTCACACTGAATTAGGAATACATTTTTCTACTATTAAATTCTTTATGTCTGTGAAACAGTGAGCCATATATCACTGGAAGGGCAATTTACATGAAACTAAAAAGAACAAAGTGATGTATGCTGTCAACCTTTATTTGATACATTGTAGCCACATAATGTTTTTTTTTTAAAAAGATCTCCCTAAGTTAATTAACTGTTCAGCAGATAAATGGCATTTTAACCGCAATATGATCACAAAGGATGTGGAGGACAGTGAGATCAGTGTGGGGAATACTAATATGCTAGGGCAGTTTGAGATCAAGTATGAGATGGTGTTAGAAGTGAAGAGCACTGAGATGGAGAAATCCCCAGGGACTGGTGTGATCTATCCCAAGTAATTGAGAGGTGCTAGAGGAGCAATCACAGGGGCCTTGACAAAGATCTTTGATATCATCCAGCCACAGAAAGGCTCCCTGAGAACTGGAAAGTAGCCAATATTATTCTATTGTTTATGAAGGGAAGTCAAGATAATTCAGGAAATTATAGGTCAGTAAGTCAGTTGTAGGGAAACTACTGAAATGGATTCTCTGGATTAGGTTTTAATTGCATTTGGAAGAGGATGGGCTGATTAGATCAGCATCGCCTTATCCATGGCAGCTCATGTCTTATGAATGTAATAGAGTTTTTTGAAAAGGTGACAAAGATGATTGATGAGGGTAGGGCAGTGGATAATAATATAATGGATTTTAGTAAGGTATTTGATAAAGTCCCTCATAGCCAGCTGATGCAGAAGATTTAGATGAGATCCAGAATGACTTGGTCATTTGTATTCAGGAGTGGTTTATTCATAGAAGACAGGGTGTGGTAAGTGTTCTTTTAGCTAAATCTGTGATCAGTGTGATGTGCTGGGATCTCTGTTGTGTTTAATATATATAAACAACTTAGATGTAAATGTAGATGAGTTGGTAATAAGGTTGCAGTTATCACTAAAATTGGTGGAGTTGTGGATAGTGATTTAAATCATGCAGTGGGATATAGACCTACTACGGAAATGGACAATGAAATGGTAGATAGAATTTAATCTGAGCAAGTGTGAGGTTTTTTGCACTTTGGGAGGTCGAATGTTGCAGCTTTATCGGCCTTTGTTTGCGCTACATTTAAGATATTGAGTGTGTTTCTGGTCACCCCGTTAGAGGAAGAATGTGGAGGCTTTGGAGAGTGTGCAGAGGAGGTTTACAAGGTTTTTAGCTTATTAGTGATGAGAATTTGGACAAACCTGAAGACACAAAGTTGGATGAACTTGGATTGTTTTCTCTGGAACGTCGGTGGCTCAGGAGAGACTTAATAGAAGTAAACAAAATTATGAAATGCGTAAATAGGGTAGGCAGTCAAAACATTTTCCCAGGCTGGAAATGTCAAAGACTAGAAGAAATAGCTTTATGATAAGAGAGACAAAATTTAAAGGAAATATGCAGGGCAAAATGGTAGATGCATGGAACACATTGTCAGCGGAAGTGGTGGAGGCAAAATGATTGGGGCATTTAAGGAACTTTTACACAGGCACGTGGGTATGCAAGGGATGGAAGGATATGGATCACAAGCAGGCAAAGGAGATTATTTAAACTTGGCATCATGTTCAGCACAGATATTGTGAGCTGAATGCCTGTGCTGTACTGTTCTATATTTTATATTTCAACGTTCTAAATAATTCTGTATTCAAACTGCAACTATCTATACATAACTAAAACTCTGATCTTGTGCTCTTCAGGTTTGTCACTGTTTGACGTCTGTGCGGTTGCAGGATGTAGTATATGCTGTCGTATGCTGCCGTATGCTGTTGTTGTTGATGTCCTGGAAATTGTGACATCGGCTGACACAGATTGTCGCAGCTTGACATCAACTGTGTCGTAGCCTGTCATAGATTGTCGTACAACTTGATGGTTTATCGGCGACTGCAGGCGTCAGTCACCGAAAAATATCGCAAAGTTGGACAGGCACTTTAGGCTTCACAAGTGGATATGTAAGTAGCTTCACCCTATAAAAAGTGTATAGCTCTTTCTCAGCCCAAAACACCAGTTTCCTGTCTAAACTTTTAATGTAACTTAGAATCACACCTGACCTGAGGTTGACACATGAAAGGACACAATTCTGTGGCTGTCAGGATAATTACAGATGATTGCACACATTGGATATAGGGCGTTTTCAGCTACCAATGGAGATTGGAAGACTAAAGATGTAGGTTTGACTGAAAACTCGTGAGAGTGGTGGGAAGGTAAAGAAGAAGTAATTATTGGAACTTTGATTTGTCTCAAGATCTCTATGGGTTAAGGTACTGCCCGACAATATTCTTCAGCTGAAATGTATAGATAAAGCACTTTAGATTTTTTAAATTAAATGTCCCTCACTGAAGAACATTGCAGCACTAAACTATATGACAATATCTAACATGAGATCTATTTGTATCTGATGCCAAATATATGAACAACGAGTAAGAAATAAAATATGTTTATTTTTACCACCTGATCCTATTATCAGAATGATTCAGGATATTTATTGTCACAAGTTATTCCTGATATGCAGTTGGTAATATTATGATAGAAAAGTAAAGCTTGTGTTGAAATAAAGTATTCAAAGATGAACCTCAGGGTTTTGAGGATGAGATTATTTTGCGAGTTATTTTTTAATCAATCTATAATCCTCTCTATAGATTTAATGCCTCTAAGTACGATTGGGTCAGCGCCACAGAGGCGTCTGGAGAGGACCCAGCAGCAATAGTGGAGATGTCGGTATGGCAGTCGATGATGGCACCGACTGATGGATGAAAGGACATAAGAGGACTGGTAGTAGGAATAAAGGCATAGCCTATTTTCTAAATGGGATGAGAATCCAGAAATCGGAGGTGCACAGGGACTTGGGAGTGCTGGTGCAGGATTTCCAAAAAGTTAATCTGCAAGTAAAGAAAACAAACTCAATGCTAGCATTTATTTCAAGAGGGTTTGTGCACAAAAACAGGGATGTAATGTTAAGACTCTATAAGGTGCTGGTAAGGCCACATTTGGAATATTGTGAGCAATTTTTGGGAAGCATGTGCTTGCTTTGGAGAAGGTCCAGAGGAGGTTTACAAGAATAATCCCAGGAATGAGTAGGTTAACCTGTGATGAATGTTTGCGACACTGGGCTTGTACTCTCTGGAGTTTAGAAAAATGAGGGGGAACCTCATTGAAACATATAGAGTAGTGAAAGGCTTGAATAGAGTAGATGTGGAGATGATGTTTCCACTAGTGGGAGAGTCTAGGACCAGAGCTCATAGCTTCAGAATTAAAGGATGTTCTTTTAGGAACGAGATGAGGAGAAATATATTTAGTCAGAAGGTGGTGAATCTGTGGAATTCTTTGCCACAGAAAGCTGTGAAGGCCGTCAGTGGATATTTTTAAGGCAGAGATAGATATATTTTTGATTAGTTCAGGTGTTGCCGGTTATGGGGAGAAGGCAGGGGAATGGGGTTAGGAGGGAGAGATAGATCAGCCATGATTGAATAGTGGAGTAGACTTGATGAGCCAAATTGCCTAATTCTACTCCTATCACACGACCTTATGAAGGAAGCTAGAGGAAGCGTTGCTTCAATAGAGTAGCTACTATCATTGAAGATCCACATCACCCTGCCATGCTTTAGTGCTATCATTAGGAAGAAGGTACAAAAGCCTGAGAACTGTTACTGTTACAGGTACAAGAACAGTTCTTTCCCATCAACCATCACGTTTTTGAACCATGCTGAACAACCCTACCTCAGCACCAAACCACCTTGGGCTTTGCAATACTCTAGTTGCACTCTTTTTAGTTTTTGTACTGTCGTGGTCTAGTTTATTTAGAATAACTAATATGTTATTGTATATCTATTGTTGTAGTTTATAGTTTGTTTATAGGCACAGAATGTCCCTGTAAAGCTGCTGCGACTAATAATTTTGTTGTTACGGTTCATATCCATTGCAAATTAAGAATAAACATTCTTGACAGCAGTGTCGAAGCAAAGAACTGCAGATGCTGGTGTACAGTGGTGTGCTGAGCACCATTTGACAATGCTGAGCATTTCCAAGGTTCTCTGGGATTTGTTCCTTCCATTTGACAGTACAGTGCATTTGCAAAGTTCTCTGTATATTAGTCCAACAGATGCACAGAAGACCAGAATAAAAAATCATAGATTATGCCAACCCACACAGTACACAATTTTCATCATATTTCAATGTTCATTGAAATTGGGTCAAATAGAACATGAGAATAATGCTATGTGATCCAATTTCTCTGCTAATCTAATTCAACAGAAATGTAGCATAAACACATCTACAAATCCATTTCAAAATCTAAAAAAAAATAACTAAATCAGCAAGAGATGTTTTAGTCTGTATGTATAATTATTATCCATTAAATGCATTCAATTTGCAGAACTGACCATATGCTGTCATAGTGGACTATTGATCATTCTGCCACAGAATCTAATTATAATGAATTCAATTTATAGGTACTCCCCAGTCAAATGCAGAATTATCTAATATTTATCACTTGGCAATTCATCTTTCCTAAAGTCATAATTAGTTGAGATTGTGATGACCACACTTGCTTTATTAATTAAAGGAATTTTTAATCAGAGCTTTGAGCTTGTGCAGCAACTTAGCAGCACCAGTTCATACTGAGAGAGCAGAGATCATGGAGGAAGCATTAATTCTCTAAAAATACAGTTAATAAAACATTGCAGGTTATTTTATCTTCCTATTGTCAAACTCAAAGCAGCAAATTGCCAAGTCGTTTTTCAGTTATGGACATCTCTTTTATAGTTAACAACCTGTCTATTTTGCAATGAAATATATATTGAGAAATTATTCATATCTCAGTGTGCATCCATGGGCTTTCGCACAGCAAATTAGTCCCTATACTGTTTATAATGACAAGATCATGCTGCAATGTAATGTTCTTTGTATTATCTCACTACTAAGATGGTTCAGTGTTTCTTTAAAATCTAATTTGTATTCATAATTAACATTTAAATTTGAGGGATTTTGATGACTGGAATGTGCCATTCCAGAAACACCCACCATTTTAAGGACATTTTGCAGTGTAGTAAGCATGATATAGTCATGGCTATGAAATCCAGAAAACAGAAAATAGAACAGTGCTGCATAGAAATAGGCCCCTTGGTCTGGCATGTCTATGCTGACCATGATACGAACCCAAACTTGACCTCTCCCTCAATTCCTTGTTTGTTCCCATATCCCTTAAATTTAACTTTGTATTTAAAGTTAAATTTAAGGGATCCTGTAAACTTTCCCATTCTCACCTTAAATCTATGCCTTCTCGTGTTTGACTTTTCTGGGAAAAAATGACCAAATTATCCATGCCTCTCTCAAAATTATATACATCGGTCAGGCTATCCCTTACACTGCAGTGAAAACAATCCAAGTTTGTCCAACTTCTCCTTATAGCTAATACACTCCAGTCCAGACAACTTCCAGGTGAACCCCATCTGCATCCTCGCCAGAGCCTCCACATCTTTCCTATATGGTGAGGACCAAAATGCACATAATACTCAAATTATGGCCAAACCAAATATTATACAGCTGCTGCATGACTTCCCAATCTTCATACTTAATGTCCTGACCGATGAAGGAAAACATGCAGTACACTTAATTTACCTATCTACCTGTGTTGCTACATTTAGGGAACTATAGACTTGCACCCCAATATGCCTAAGTACATCAATAGTCCTCAGGATTTTACCATTTAAATCAAATGCAAATGAAAAGTATATAATAAATGCGTGTTTACTCTATACATTAACTATCCAGTCAGTGTACATTTTCAGTGCACTTCACACTTACCCTCACACTTGTCTGCATTAAAATCCATCTGCCATTTTTTTCCCAAATTCCCAACTGATTGATATTCATTTGACAACGTTCCTCACAATCCACAACTCCACCAATTTTCATGTCCTCTGAAAACTAACTAATCAAACCACTTACATTTTCATCTAAATCATTAACATATATTACAAACCACAGGGATCCCAGCAATTACTCCAGTTGGAATAACATTCCTCCACCACTACTCTGTCTTCTATGACCAAGCCAAATTTCGATCCAATTTACTTACTAATCATACATACAATGTGATTTAA
The DNA here is from genome assembly GCA_963514005.1 of Raja brachyura. Next base: position 49,457,951 of record OY740786.1, on the reverse strand, counting down.
TCTTCAAGACCAGCCTACCATGAATGACCTTAGCAAATGCTTTACCAAAGTCAATGTAGTCAACATCCACTGCCTTACTCCATCATTATCTTTGTTATTTCCTCAAAATACTCAATCAAATTTGCAAAATTGGGCCTCCCCCATTCAGAATGGCATGGTGTATCACCTAAGAAATCCATGGTTTTCCAAATTCAAGTTAATCATGTCGCTAAAAGAATAATCTTCAATAATTTCCTTACTACTGACATAATGCTTACCTGGTTTGTCCTAGTTGCTAATTTCCTGGTTTGTTAAGTTGTAAATCCTAATCATAATAATACTTCATTAGCCAAGTATGTTTTGCAACATATGAGGAATTTCATTTGCCATACAGTCATACCAATAAAAAGCAACAGATCACACAAAATACATTTTAACATAAACAGCCACCACAGTGGCTCCTCCACATTCCTCACTGTGATGGTAGGCAAATAAAAGTTCAATCTCTTCCCTTCTTCGTTTTCCCATGGTCGGGGGCCTCGAGACTTCGATCTTGGCTCCCTTAGTTGGCAGTGTTTGGGCCGTCGCATCGGGGCGATCAAGCACCTGCATCGGGGGATCTCAGCTCCCCCCGTGCTGGGCGATCTGACCCCGGGTTAGGGCTGGTCGAAACCTTCTGCGTCGTTTGGAGCTCCAGACATCGGTCTCTACCCAAGACTGCGAGCTCCTCGATGGTGAAATCCGCAGGCCGTGGTTGGAGCATCGATCCCAGGCAAGGGAACAAGGACATGGCAGACCAATTGAATAACTACTTTGGTTCTGTCTTCACTAAGGAAGACATAAATAATCTGCCGGAAATAGCAGTGGAACGGGGGTCAAATAAGATGGAGGAACTGAGTGAAATCCAGGTTAGCCGGGAGGTGGTGTTGGGTAAATTGAACGGATTGAAGGCCGATAAATCCCCAGGGCCAGATAGTCTGCATCCCAGAGTACTCAAGGAGGTAGCCACAGAAATAGTGGATGCATTAGTGATAATTTTTCAAAATTCCTTAGATTCTGGAGTAGTTCCTGAGGATTGGAGGGTAGCTAATGTAACCCCACTTTTTAAAAAAGGAGGGAGAGAGAAAGCGGGAAATTACAGACCAGTTAGTCTAACATCGGTAGTGGGGAAACTGCTAGAGTCAGTTATTAAAGATGGGATAGCAGCGCATTTGGAAAGTGGTGAAATCATTGGACAAAGTCAGCATGGATTTACGAAAGGTAAATCATGTCTGACAAATCTGATAGAATTTTTCGAGGATGTAACTAGTAGAGTGGATAAGATAGAACCAGTGGATGTGTTATATCTAGACTTTCAGAAGGCTTTCGACAAGGTCCCGCATAAGAGGTTAGCATACAAACTTAAAGCACACGGTATTGGGGGTTCAGTATTGATGTGGATAGAGAACTGGCTAGCTGACAGGAGGTAAAGGGTAGGAGTAAACGGGTCCTTTTCAGAATGGCAGGCAGCGACTAGTGGGGTGCCGCAAGGCTCAGTACTGGGACCCCAGCTATTTACAATATATATTAATGATTTGGACGAGGGAATTCAATGCAACATCTCCAAATTTGCAGATGATACCAAGCTGGGGGGTATAGTTAGGTGTGAGGAGGATGCTTGGAGGCTGCAGGGTGATTTGGATAGGCTGAGTGAATGGGCAGATGCATGGCAGATGCAGTATAATGTGGATAAATGTGAAGTTATCCACTTTGGTGGCAAAAACATGAGGGTTGACTATTATCTGAATGGTGGCAGATTAGGAAAGGGGGAGATGCAACGAGACCTGGGTGTCATGGTACACCAGTCATTGAAAGTAGGCATGCAGGTGCAGCAGGCAGTGAAGAAAGCAAATGGTATGTTAGCATTCATAGCGAAAGGATTTGAGTATAGGAGCAGGGAGGTTCTACTGCAGTTGTACAGGGTTTTGGTGAGGCCACACCTGGAGTATTGCGTACAGTTTTGGTCTCCAAATCTGAGGAAAGACATCCTTGCCATAGAGGGGGTACAGAGAAGATTCACCAGACTGATTCCTGGGATGTCAGGACTTTCATATGAGGAAAGATTGGATAGACTCGGCTTGTACTCGCTGGAATTTAGAAGATTGAGGGGGGATCTTATAGAAACTTACAAAATTCTTAAGGGGTTGGACAAGCTAGATGCTGGAAGATTGTTCCCGATGTTGGGGGAGACCAGAACAAGGGGTAACAGTCTAAGGATAAAGGGAAATTCCTTTAGGACCGAGATGAGGAAAACATTCTTTACACAGAGAGTGGTGAGTCTCTGGAATTCTCTGCCACAGAAGGTAGTTGAGGCCAGTTCATTGGCTATATTTAAGAGGGCGTTAGATGTGGCACTTGTGGCTAAAGGGATCAGGGGGTATGGAGAGAAGGCAGGTACGGGATACTGAGTTGGATGATCAGCCATGATCACATTGAATGGCGGTGCAGGCTCGAAGGGCCGAATGGCCTACTCCTGCACCTATTTTCTATGTTTCTATGTTTCTATCACCGTCTCCAATGGTAAGTCCACATCCCCGCAATGGGGCTCAAAGTCAGTCTCCAGCAAGGCCTCCCGCTTCATGATGTTAGGCCGCAGAGCGACCGGAGATACGATCCGGAACAAAATTGCATCTCCGGCAAGGTAAGAGATTTAAAAAAGTTTCCCCCAACCCCCTTCTCCACCCCCCACATAAAACAAACCAGCAAATATGAACACAAACTTTTAAAACACATTAAAATAACAAAAAAAAGACAAAAAGACAGGCAGACTGTTGGTGAGGCTGCCATCGTCGGTGCCTAATGTGTAGGATAGTGCTAGTGGAGGAATGATCACTGGTCAGTGTGGACTCGCTGGGCCAAAGGGCTTGTTTCCATGCTATATCTTTAAAGTCTAGCTTTTCCTTAATTCAGCACTTTCACCCGAGGATTAATTTTATGCTTAGCCATAATTACCTTAAAACCTATGGATTTATGATCCCTGTTCCCTAAATGTTTGCCAGGTTTATTTCACAATATAAATTCATGTATAGCCCCATCCTTCATCGGACTATCTACAAACCGTATCAAGAAATCTTTTTGGATGCATCCGCCCTATTGATAGGGGAGGAGGAGGCTAGGGGTGTATCTGGTGAAAGTGCATCAGCATTGTGGGATGGTGAACTTGAAAGGCCAATTTGTAAAGAGAAAGAAATCTACCATGTCCTATATTTAAATATTTTTCAAAAAGAGCTGACCAAAGCTGGTATTTGTGCTGCTAAAAATATAAATCACAATATGTAGTCATAATTTGTTCCTTAGACTCACCAACTAAACACAAGGTAGCAGCTCTTTGTTAGATATTTTTAATACTAGCATGAGTATTTTAAGAGCCATGGCAATTCATTTATGATTATAATTAAATATTGTCGAAAGGTTCTATGAACAGACGTGCTTTTTAAATTACCACACTATTATTCAAATAAATGTTGTTTCATATTGAAGTTTTTATATACAACTTTGGGCCCCAGCATCATGTGGGAGGGCTGGTCCCCCAACATAATATTCCACCTCTCCGCCAATTCCAACATTGGTGGCCAGTGGCGGGAGGGTGGGGGGCTTTCTGGAACGCTAGTATGGGTGTTGTGGGCTGAAGGGACTGGTTTCCAGAGGGCTAGTATGGACATTGTGGGCCGAATGGATTCTTGGGCTGGCGGCTCAGTCACTCAAGCCTGTTGTGCTGGCAGCTCACACACTCACGTCTGGTGGGCTGGCAGTTGACTCACAACTATTCCTTGAAATTCCATTTCAAGCAGGGTGCAAGGCCACCAAATTCAAGAGCAGTTTCTTACCACTTCAAGCAGGATGCAAGGCCTCCAAATTCACGTGCAGTTTCATACTATTTAAAGCAGGGTGCAAGGCCACTAAAGGCAGAGAGTCGTGACCTCTCCCTACTCCATCTTGCATGATTGAGAGGAGAGAGAATCTCAACATGTTTTAAATACTAATAACTCTTTTATTTTTCATCAATGGGAAAATTCCTCGGCACCTGATGTGCAGAGGGAGACTCTGTGTAAGATTGCCAAAAATCATAGCCGTACATGGTAGCATTTTGTTCTAAAATCAACATAAAGTGCAAACGGGAAGTGGTCAAGATTAGACCTTTAATTATATAGAAGGCAAGGCAACTTTAATTAGGCAAGGCAACTTTAATCAGGCAAGGCAGCTTTAGCTTTTCCAAACCACATGCAACACAGCTTTAGCATTTCAAAACCAAAGGCAACACAGCTTTAGCATTTCCAAACCAAAGGCAACACAGCTACAGCATTTCCAAACCAAAGGCAACACAGCTTTACCATCTCCAAACCAAAGGCAACACAGCTTTAGCATTTCCAAACCAAAGGCAACACAGCTTTAGCATTTCCAAACCAAAGATATCATAGCTTTAGCATTTCCAAACTATATTTTCAAACCACATTAAGGGCACTGACAGGTCAGTAAAAGCACTCACAGTTTAGTAGACATGTTTTCAGTGTTATTCACAGCTCAGACTGAGAGACGTGACCCTCTCGCTCCCCCATCTTGCAGAGACTGACGGAAGCACTCCACAATTCCGGGTTTTACAGTCCCTTTGAAAGGGGCGTGTCCTTGTGGAGAGAGATTCTCAAAATTTTTTAAACACTAATAACTCTTTTTTTTTAATTGATGGGAAAAATCCTCTTGTCCTGCGCAGCGGAGGGGGACTCTGAGTAGGATGGCCAAAAATCACAGCCGTAAGTCACAGCATTTTTTCTAAAATCAATAAACAGAACAACAGTGGCCAAAATCAGACTTTTAGTAACATAGATAATAGATTTGCACTGTAAAGCATGTAGCTGATGTTTTATGATGATTGATTTTGCATCATGTAACAATAAATTAATGTTATACCTTTATTAATAAATGAGTCTTTTATTCTCCACTTGACTTTAACAAAACAGATATATTATTTCCAATAAAAAATGCAGTTAGAGCCTATTAATCTGGATCCATCCACATTATTGGAAATTCCTACATTAGAAAATTATGTGGGGGTGGAAACATTTGTTTTTCTTGCTTGGGTTGTTTGGATTATTCCTTTGACCCCAGTCGAGTCTCTCAGTTGTGGTGTGAGACTATAAATAAATAGCTAAATAAAAAAAGTAAAATTTGAAAAAGGTGGAGTCAAGTTAATAAATGAGTCTCCTCCCCCAACCTTCAGCTGAAAGGCACCTAGAGTTCTATGATTTGTTTGATATCAGTGTGCTATTCATAATTAGATATGAGAATATTATAACTCTGCCATGAATGCACACTGTCCTTACCTATTATCAAAGCAAGTAAGGCTAGAAACAATTATGTGAGGCTCAGGCTATTCGCATACGTTACAAATAGGAAGCCTCTTGTTATTCCAAGGCAGTCAGCATTTGGAGCTGGCTTCACTCTGCTGATCAGAATGACAATGAGGCAGTAAGACAGACAAATGCTATTGGCACATTTTTAAACTGAAACTGCAAGTGCAGAGAATTTAAAAACAGGATTAAATATGATAGCTGGGCACTATTTCTCTCCTGCTATGCCTTCTGATGAGCAAAATGTGTACCTAATAAACAAATAATTAACAAATGGCTAAAATCGATGCTAAAAATAATTTCCAAGGGAATTTTTAATCAATAAAGTGCTGGATTTGTGACACTTTAGTGAAGGGTTTTCGTTTTGGGAGAAATATAGAATGTACTTTTTAAAAAAATAGATGCTAAACTAAGCTCCCTAGCACAGACCTATTTCCCCATCATTTTCCTAGGGCTATCAAAACAATTTACACAACTTGGGGCAACTCATGAACAGGCTCCACCCTAAAGCCTTGCACGTCTAAAGGTTCAATATCTGTAAGCTCTAAAGTTTGAACATCTGTACGAGCTGGCTGGCATCGAGGAACCATCTCAAAGACGTGATTGGGCAGCTACAGTATAATGCTTCAATGCGGACACAGTCCCCTGTCACCCCTTGCACAATCACCAATATGCCAAGAAATGCTTGAAGTGTCAGAACAGCTTCATGTAACTAGAGCCAACCGTGTCAGGCACCAAAACCAAACAACAGATGGCACCAGGACACCACCTGCCTTATACTACCTGGAAAGCCCTAAACCACCTCTGTACTGGAGTGGGACATTGTGGACTCAACCTGAAGAATTGGGGCCTCTCGGACTGTGACAAGTGCAACTGTGGAGAGGTACAGACAATGGGCCACCTACTGACTTACGGCGGAGAGGCACGTACTGCGAATGTTCTTTGCAGGGGTGCAGATGTGGCACTGGCTGTGGCAATGTGATGGCACAACATTGTCTGATACACAAGCAAACTCTAAAGCCACAACTGCAGTTGATTCCATCAATCTTGCAGCAGTTAAATGTTGAACTTCAGTGTCTGAAGAAGGGTCTCGACCCGAAACGCCACCCATTCTTTCTCTCCAGCGATGCTGCCTGTCCTGCTGAGTTACACAAGTATTTTGTGTTAAAAAGGATTTGTAGTTTTAGTTTATTTAATTAAATTACCAGCACCATGATTAAACCAGTGAATATGTGCAGTTGTATACAAGACAGAAAAGAATGGTTTATTGCATTAATCATGTTTCAACTGTACTGAAAGAATGAAAACTGGCATTTTCATTTTCATGGGTGGGCATCAGGAAGGAAAATGGAGTATGTGGGTGTGCTGTCAGTTTAACCATCTGCTTGCAGAGAGTGAAGAACAGTAGACTACTGCACTATACAAGTCCTGCTGACTGGAGCTCCTATTTCCACCCTTTTGACTGGCAGTAAAAGCACTGCTTCAATGGTTTAGTGAGTACCAAGAGTTTAACTTCTAAATGCAAAGATAAAGACATTTCTGGGCAATTTAAATCACATGTTAAGATACACTATAAGAGGTTATGTGCAGGACACCACTGTTGTGGGACGTATCACTGATAGGGATGAGTTGGAGTATAGAAGAGAGTTCGAGCAACTGTCCATATGGTGCCAGCACAACAACCTGGCCCTCAACACCAGCAAAACCAAGGAACTGATTGTTGACTTTGGAAGGAGTAGGATGGGGACCCATAGTCCTGTTTATATCAACGGGTCGATGGTTGAAAGGGTCAAGAGCATCAAATTCCTGGGCGTGCACATCTGTGAAGATCTTTCCTGGTCCGAGAACACAGATGCAATTATTAAGAAAGCTCATCAGCGCCTCTACTTCCTGAGAAGAATACGGAGAGTTGGTCTGTCAAGTAGGACTCTCTAACTTCTACAGGTGCACAGTAGAGAGCTTGCTGACCGGTTGCATCGTGGCTTGGTTCGGCAATTTGAGTGCCCTGGAGAGGAAAAGACTACAAAAAGTAGTAAACACTGCCCAGTCCATCATCGGCTCTGACCTTCCTTCCATCGAGGGGATTTATCGCAGTCGCAGCCTCAAAAAGGCTGGCAGCATCATCAAGGACCGACACCACCCTGGCCACACACGCATCTCCCTGCTACCTTCAGGTAGAAGGTTCAGGAGCCTGAAGACTGCAACAACCCGGTTTAGGAATAGCTACTTCCCCACAGCCATTAGGCTATTAAACTTGGCTCGGAACTCTGAACATTAATATCCCTCCATCTGTTATTTGCACTTTATTAATTTATTAATTCATGTGTATATTTATGTATATAATTGTAGTCAATGCCTACTATGTTCTGTTGTGCTATGCAAAGAAAGATTTTCATTGTTGTGTCAGGGACACATGACAATAAACTCTTTTGACTTTGACTTGCCCCAGTTAGATGCAGTGGTGGTGGAGGGGCTATTTTCATATGGCCAAAACATGGACACTCACAAACTATAAATCACAGACTGTTTGGGCAAATAGATGCAGAAACAACCTTGAAATGATGTAGACACAAGGTAAGCAGATGCAGGTTTACAAAAGAAAAATGCTGGAGTAACTCAGCTCGTCAGGCTGAATCTGTGGAGAATATGGATCTGTGATGTTTCATTAACTTCACCATTAACATCTACCCTGCCTTCAACTTCACTTGGACCATCTCTGGCACATCTCATCCCTTTCTTGGTCTCCCTGTCTCCATCACAGGGGATAGACTATCAACTGACATCTTCTACAAGCTCATCAACTACAACAGAGACATAGAAACATAGAAAATAAGTGCAGGAGTAGGCCATTCGGCCCTTCGAGTCTGCACTGCCATTCAACTGATCATCCAACTCAGAATCCCGTACCTGCCTTCTCTCCATACCCCCTGATCCCCTTAGCTACAAGGGCCACATCCAACTCCCTCTTAAATATAGTCAATGAACTGGCCTCAACTACCTTCTGTGGCAGAGAATTCCAGAGATTCACCACTCTTTGTGTGAAAATGTTTTTCTCATCTCGGTCCTACTTCCCCCTTATCCTTAAACTGTGACCCCTTGCTCTGGACTTACCCAACATCGGAAACAATCTTCCTGCATCTAGCCTGTCCAACCCCTTAAGAATTTTGTAAGTTTCTATAAGATCCCCCCTCAATCTTCTAAATTCGAGCGAGTACATGCCGAGTCTATCCAGTCTTTCTTCATATGAAAGTCCTGACATCCCAGGAATCAGTCTGGTGAACCTTCTCTGTACTCCCGCTATGGCAAGAATGTCTTTCCTCAGATTAGGAGACCAAAACTATACGCAATACTCCAGGTGTGGCCTCACCAAGACCCTGTACAACTGCAGTAAAACCTCCCTGCTCCTATACTCAAATCCTATTGCTATGAATGCTAACATACCATTCGTTTTCTTCACTGCCTGCTGCACCTGCATGCCTACTTTCAATGACTGGTGTACCATGACACCCAGGTCTCATGGCATCTCCCCTTTTCCTAATTGGCCACCGTTCAAATACTAGTCTACTTTCCTGTTTTTGCCACCAAAGTGGATAATCTCACATTTATCCACATTATACTGCATCTGCCCTGCATTTGCCCACTTACCCAACCTATCCAAGTCATGTTGCAGCCTCCTAGCATTCCCCTCACAGCAAACACTGACCCCCAGCTTTGTTGCAAACTTGGAGATGTTGCTTTCAATTCCCTTGTCCAAATCATTAATATATATTGTAAATAGCTGGGGTCCCAGCACCGAGCCTTGCGGTCCCCTGGTCCTTACCTTTCACCCTATCAACTTCACTGCCTGCCATTCTGAAAAGGACCCGTTTACTCCTACTCTTTGCTTCCTGTCTGCCAGCCAGTTCCATATGCACATCAATACTGAACCTCCAATACTGTGTGCTTTAAGTTTGCATACTAATCTCTTATGTAGGACCTTGTCGAAAGAAAGTCCAGATATAACACATCCACTGGTTCTCCCTTATCCACTCTACTAATTCCATCCTCGAAAATTTCTAAAAGTTTCATCAGACATGATTTACCTTTCATAAATCCATGCTGACTTTGTCCAATGATTTCACCACTTTCTAAATGTGCTGCTATTCCATCTTTAATAACTGACTCTAGCAGTTTCCCCACTACCGATGTTAGACTAACTGGTCTGTAATTCCCCGTTTTCTCTTTCCCTGCCTTTTTAAAAAGTGTGGTTACATTAGCTACCCTCCAATCCTCAGGAACTACTCCAGATTCTAAAGAGTTTTGAAAAATTATCACTAATGTATCCACTATTTCCGGGGCTACTTCCTTAAGCACTTTGGGATGCAGCCTTTCTGTCCCTGGGGATTTATCGGCCTTTAGTCCATTCAATTTACCTAACACCACTTCCCGGCTAACCTGGATTTCACTCAATTCCATGTCATTTGACCCCCGGTCCCCTGCTATTTCCAGCAGATTATTTATGTCTTCCTTAGTGAAGACAGGACAAAAGTAGTTATTCAATTCGTCTGCCATGTCCTTGTTCCCCATGATCAATTCACCTGTTTCTGACTGCAAGGGACCTACATTTGTTTTAACTAATCTTTTTCTCTTCACATATCTATAAAAACTTTTGCAGTCAGTTTTTATGTTCCCTGCCAGTTTTCTTTCATAATCTATTTTCCCTTTCCTAATTAATCCATTTTTCCTCCTCTGCTGGACAAATTTCTCCCAGTCCTCTGGTACGCTACTTTTTTGGCAAATTTGTATGCTTCATCTTTTGTTTTGATACTATCCTTGATTTCCCTTGTTATCCACGGATGTACTACCTTCCCTGATTTATTCTTTTGCCAAACTGGGATGAACAATTTTTGTAGCTCATCCATGCAGTCTTTAAATGCCTCCCATTGCCTATCCATCGTCAACCCTTTAAGAATCAATTGCAAGTCTATCTTGGCCAATTCACGTCTCATACCCTCAAAGTTATCTTTCTTTGAGTTCAGAACCCTTGTTTCTGAATTGATGATGTCACTCTCCATCCTAATGAAGAACTCAATAATATTATGGTCACTCTTGCCTAAGAGGACACGCACAACAAGATTGTCACCGTACCCTTCCTCATTACTCAATACCCAGTCTAGAATAGCCTGCTCTCTCGTTGGTTCCTCCACATGTTGGTTTAGAAAACTATCCCGCATACATTCCAAGAAATCCTCTTCCTCAGCACCCCTGCCAATTTGATTCACCCAACAGTTATCTGGAATACACCTCCTCCCACCCTGCCTTTTGCAACAACGTCATTCCATAAACTCGCTTCCTCAGATTCCACCACATCTGCTTCCTAGATGAGGTTCTCCATTCTAGAATGCCCGAGATGCCCTTACAGTGTTCATTAATAAATGTGGTTTCCCCCTTTCATCATAGATGGATCCCTCACCCACATCTCCTCTGTGTCCCATAGTTCTGCTGTCACTCCCCTTCGCCATAGATGGAGCAAGAATAGAAGTCCCCTGGTCCTTACCTTTCACCCTATCAACTTCGGCATCCAACACATCATTCTCTAACATTTCCACATCATTTAACGTGCTCCCACTATGAGTCACATTTTCCCATCCTCACCAAGATTCAACTTTCGCACAGACTGCAGGTTTCCGTAATTTCTGATTTATGCCACACACAATATCATGTAATAGTTGGTGGTTTACAATTAAATCCAACCAGTATTTTGTACCTTTTGTTATTTCTTAACCCATTCTAAATAGACTCTGTTATCAGGAAAAAGCATAGCCTGGAACATTTCCCATTGTTGCACCAAATTTTCTCCCTTATTAATAACATTGCACCATGTCTATTTTCTTTTACCTGCCCTTACTAAACATCAGAATCAAGGACTATTTAGCTCCCAGCTTTGGTCACCCTGACACCATGTTTTTATAATGCCAATGAGATCGCGTGTGTTTCTTTCTGTTTGAGGCTTTAAACCATTTACATGGTTATGAATATTGTAGGTGTTTAGGTACAGTTGTTTAATTTTGTTATATTAACACATTTTTGTACCATGACACCTGTTCCAACTTGACAGCGTTTCAGCTGTCAATTTATTTAGGTTTCTGCTGTCCTAACTTCCTTTTCCCACTTTGCTTCTCTCCTTCCTGAATCCATTTCCTAACCCTGCCAAGCTGGTTTAAGCCTTCCTCAATCACACTAACAAATCCTCTGGTAAATAAAATATTAGTTCAGACTCCACTAGGGTGTAACCCATACCATTTGTACACAATTCCAGTGGTCTACCCAGTCCTACAACCACACAACACTAAAAAATGTCCCTTCTAAAGAAAGAAGGACTAAGCTGGATGAAAGAACAATTGCCATCCAGAATGATTTAAGGTCCTTTTCATCAGCAGATGTACATGCAGCATCTTAGGCAGGAAGAAATGCATTAACTTTCTCTAGAATAGGACTGGTATATATCTTCAAGACACTATGTTTTAGAGGAACTCAGCAGGTCAGACAGCATCTGTGGAGGGAATGAACAGATGATCCTGTCCGAAATGTCATCTGTCCATTCCCTGCATAAATGCTGCTTGACCTACTAAGTTTCTGCAGCACGTAGTGTTCTGTTCAAGATTCCAGCATCCACAGTTTCTTGTGTCCCCTCGGCCCTATGTTATTGGACTTCTTCTGTATTCAAAAACACGTAATTCCCTTGATGCGTGCATGCTACATTGTCTCTACATCGTCTCTATCAGTCAAGTACTGCACACTGATGAAGATCACTGCTGCGTACTCAGTGGCCTCTCTGCATATGTTCATCAGATACTCGGAGGATTGCAATACAATTATCCATACGCATGAACTGAATTGCCCATCTCTTCCAGCAAGGATATTTTAGAATTTAAAATGCTGTTCCAGATATCAAGATTGTGTAAAAGGACAGGATCTCTTGCCCAAAAATTGGCTCTCTGTCATTACTTAATTGAAACTGTGTTGTTACCAAACTGAACCCAAGAGTTATGCTGAAACTCAAAGCCAGTTTTTAATATATTGACCTAAAATTTAACAAAGCCTGTTTACTTGGGGACATGGGAGTTGAGGCATGTGCCTGGAACACATTTAAATTCACACAAGCAGTTCATCACAAAGAGCCGTGCATACAGTCACACTTAGTTCTGGCAAATATGAGGCATTTTGCTTCACGATTTAAATTTTTTTAAAAACAGCCTGCAGTTCTAACAATAAGGTGCACTCTGGCTACAGTCAGCAATGAAACAAGGGGGGAAAGTGACTGCAATGTAAATGGAGCGGGCACACATTCTCCAATAGAGAGTTACAAATTCTAGTCTGCACACACTGTCTGTGGAACTAAGTACACATTTATCAGGATGTTTGAGATCAATGGGTCCCAACCCTGATTTTGCTCTCCCTTTTCAAAGGATCTTAAACTGATTACAAGAAGAAAATAAATAAGTCATATTTGGGCATGTCCTTTGAGACTATTTCAGCATTGATTAAGATGATTAGTCTGAAGAAAGGCCTCTGCCGGAAATGTCACCTATTCCTTTTGTCCAGAGATGCAGTCTGACCTGATGAGTTACTCCAACTTTTTGTGTCTATCTTTGAATAAGGTGGTAATTGATTCTCTGCCATAAGTCAATCCAAAGTAAATCCAAAGGGTTTCTACAGCTATATTAATAGCAAAAGGATAACAAGGGATAAAATTGGTCCATTGGAGAGACCGAGTGGACAGCTATCTGCAGAGCCAAAAGAGATGGGGGAGATATTGAACAATTTCTTTTCTTCGGTATTCACCAAGGAGAAGGATATTGAATTATGTGAGGTAAGGGAAACTAGTAGAGTAGCTATGGATACTATGAGTTTCAAAGTAAAAGAAGTACTGACACGTTTGAAAAATATAAAAGTGGATAAGTCTCCAGGTCCTGACAGGATATTCCCTAGGACATTGAGGGAAGTTAGTGTAGAAATAGCCGGGGCTATGACAGAAATATTTCAAATGTCATTAGAAACGGGAATAGTCCCCGAGGATTGGCGTACTGCGCATGTTGTTCCATTGTTTAAAAATGGTTCTAAAAGTAAACCTAGCAATTATAGACCGGTTAGTTTGACTTCAGTGGTGGGCAAATTAATGGAAAAGATACTTAGAGATAATATATATAAGTATCTGGATCAAGAGGGTCTAATTAGGAACAGTCAACATGGATTTATGCCTGGAAGGTCATGTTTGACTAATCTTCTTGAATTTTTTGAAGAGGTTACTAGGGAAATTGACGAGGGTAAAGCAGTGGATGTTGTCTATATGGACTTCAGTAAGGCCTTTGACAAGGTTCCTCATGGAAGGTTAGTTAAGAAGGTTCAACTGTTGGGTATAAATGCAGGAATAGCAAGATGGACTCAACAGTGGCTGAATGGGAGAAGCCAGAGGGTAATGGTGGATGGCTGTTTGTCGGGTTGGAGGCAGGTGACTAGTGGGGTGCCTCAGGGATCTGTGTTGGGTCCTTTGTTGTTTGTCATGTACATCAATGATCTGGATGAAGGGGTGGTAAATTGGATTAGTAAGTATGCAGATGATACCAAGATAGGGGGTGTTGTGGATAATGAAGAGGATGTCCAAAGTCTACTGAGTGATTTAGGCCAGTTGGAAAAATGGGCTGAAAGATGGCAGATGGAGTTTAATGCTGATAAATGTGAGGTGCTACACCTTGGCAGGACAAATCAAAATAGGACGTACATGGTAAACGGTAGGGAATTGAAGAATACAGTTGAACAGAGGGATCTGGGAATAACCGTGCATAGTTCCTTGAAGGTGGAATCTCATATAGATAGGGTGGTAAAGAAAGCTTTTGGTATGCTAGCCTTTATAAATCAGAGCATTGAGTATAGAAGCTGGGATGTAATGTTAAAATTGTACAAGGCATTGGTGAGACCAAATCTGGAGTATGGTGTACAATTTTGGTCGCCCAATTATAGGAAGGATGTCAACAAAATAGAGAGGGTACAGAGGAGATTTACTAGAATGTTGCCTGGGTTTCAACTACTAAGTTACAGAGATAGGTTGAATAAGTTAGGTCTTTATTCTCTGGAGCGCAGAAGGTTAAGGGGGGACTTGATAGAGGTCTTTAAAATGATGAGAGGGATAGACAGAGTTGATGTGGACAAGCTTTTCCCTATGAGAATAGGGAAGATTCAAACAAGAGGACATTACTTTAGAATTAAGGGACAGAGGTTTAGGGGTAACATGAGGGGGAACTTCTTTACTCAGAGAGTGGTAGCGGTGTGGAATGAGCTTCCAGTGGAAGTGGTGGCGGCAGGTTCGTTGGTATCATTTAAAAATAAATTGGATAGGTATATGGATGAGAAGGGTATGGAGGGTTATGATATGAGTGCAGGCAGGTGGGACTAAGGGAAAAAAGTTGCTAGGCATGGACTTGAAGGGCCGAGATGGCCTGTTTCCGTGCTGTAATTGTTATATGGTTATATGGTTAAGTGCACATGGATGTTCAAACCCCATCTCTGATGTCAAAAAGAATATGCAAAGTCCGCACAGACGGCACAGCAGATCAGGGCTGAAGCCTGGTCACTGGAACTGTGAGACAACAATGGTACTAGGTGTGTCACTGTGCCATCCAATACCACTGTCCCCACTTCCCCAAATCACTTTTGATGCTCTATCCTTCCAACACACCACAACTCTACACCCACTCCTCCTGATCCCTTAATCCTACTCCTAATGCAATCCCTGCCCCAGTGCAAATTAGACAATAGACAATAGACAATAAGTGCAGGAGTAGGCCATTTGGCCCTTCGAGCCAGCACTGCCATTAATGTGATCATGGCTGATTATCCCCAATCAGTACCCGGTATCCTACCTTCTCCCAAAATATCCCCTGACTCCACTATTTTTAAGAGCCCTATCTAGCTCTCTCTTGAAAGCATCCAGAGAACCCGCCTCCACCGCTCTCTGAGACAGAGAATTCCACAGACTCACCACTCTCTGTGAGAAGAAGTGTTTCCTCCTCTCCGTTCTAAATGGCTTACTCCTTATTCTTAAACTGTGGCCCCTGGTTCTCGACTCCCCCAACATCGGGAACATGTTTCCTGCCTCTAGCACGTCCAAACACTTAACAATCGTATATGTTTCAATAAGATAGCCTCTCATCCTTCTAAACTCCAGAGTGTACAGGCCCAGCCGATCCATTCTCTCAGCATTTGAAAGTCCCGCCATCCTGGGAATTAACCTTGTAAACCTACGCTGCACTCCCTCAATAGCAAGAATGTCCTTCCTCAAATTATGGGACCAAACCTGCACACAATACTCCAGGTGTGGTCTCACTAGGGCCCTGTACAACTGCTTTTAAAATAGATTGGCAAGAGATGCGAATGAAAAGGGAACTCAGGAAGGCGAATTCTGAATGAATCACAGGATATTTCTTGGGTCCTATGCTTTGCTGCTTGAGAAGAAATTTTAAAAAACTTGTTCCAAGTATGCCTGTGATTTCTAGCATTTACCCTCCTCTCAATGCCCTGCATGGACTGGAGAATAATGACGACACAAGGAACTGCAGATGCTGGAATCTGGAGTAAAAGAAAGCTGCCGGAGAAACTCAGTGGGTTAGCCAGTTCCGTGGTAGGAAATGGGCAGCCATCCTATCAGATCAAGAACAGATAAAGACCGGAAACATTGATGGTCCATTTCCCTTCTCGGATTTCGGATTTGTTTGCCGAGTTCCTTCACTGATTCTCCTTTCTTATTCCTCAGTATACTGAGGGCTGGTTGAAGCTATGATTGCTGCTGGGAAACTGGGAACAAGCCTGCTTGATAAATTGCCATTTGCCACACAGAAGCTGTACAAGGAGGGAATGAATTATGTTACTGTTGTCTGTTCTTCCAGAGAAGCTGAAGTAGGGGTAGGTAATCAGTGTTCTTCGCTGAAACCCCAAGATATTATTGCCTGTTGTGCTTGCTTCCAAGGGAAGGATATAAAATTATTCCACTTGAAATAGAGAAACTGGTGACATATCTGATTAAAAGAGAGTCTATTTTCTTTTTAATTGTTTTTCTCATAACCTGAGAATTCCTTATCTCATATCGCAACCAATATGATCAATTAAAGTAAAAATACTCTTCGGTCACTTTGGAAACACATTTAACACAAATACTTACACATGACAATAAGATCATGACTGCATCATTTCTGCAATGGAATTGTTTTGAAGATAAACTATTGGCCAGGACTTTCGTCAAAAGCTCATGGTTGTTCTTCAAATCTATGTCTAGGGATCTTTTGAAGACCAATGGGATGTACAAACCGGAGCTGACTTAGTGTGTCATCTGATAAACCGTTTCAACAGTGGAGAACTCCTTCTGCATGTGAGGATGTTGCCAGGACGAGAGAGTCTGAGCTAAAGGGAGAGGTTGAGTAGGCTGGGACTCCTTGGAGCACAGGAGGATGAGGGATGATTTTATAGAGGTGTATAAAATCATGAGTGGAATAGATCGGGTAGATGCGCAGCGTCTCTTGCCCAGAGTTGGTGAATCGAGGACCGGATGACATAGGTTTAAGGTGAAGGGCAAAATATTTAATAGGAATCTGAGGGGTCACTTTTTCACATAAAGGTGGGAGGTGTATGGAACAAGCTGCCAGAGAAGGAGTTGAGGCAGGGGCTATCCCAACATTTAAGAAACAGTTTGACAGGTACATGGATAGGACAGATTTGGAGGGATATGGAGCAAAAGCAGGCAGGTGGGACTAGGGTAGCTGGGACATGTTGGCCGGTGTGGGCAAGTTGGACCAAAGGACCTGTTTCCACTCGATGACTATGACTCTATGACAACTCAGTTTCAACTTTGCATTGGGCTGCTGAATTGTGATGCTGATATCACCTGTTGCCATCCATTGGCTTAGTAAGTCAGGTTATATTGACTTCTACAGCCGCAGCTGTCGATGCTGCTGTCATACGTTTGGGTTTGTGTTAAAACAGGCAACACATATCTGCAGCTGTTTCTCTAGTGTGTTCAAGACAGCTGAAACTGCAGTTTCTCATCCAGTTGTTGACCCAATATGGAACTTTGCAATATTTTGTAGACCATGTAAGCAGATAAAAGACATTTCAAATTATTTTAATTATAGACAAGTGTTCATAGCCCACTCAATTGTAGCTTAGCAACCTGAGATGGCAAACAGTCACAAGAGGTGAGTGATCCTTTCAATTGCACTCTTGACTAGAGTTTCCTAATGGTATAAATGCAGGTCAAGGACTCTCATTTCAATAGTTTAATTAGTTTTGTGGTTAATTCAGGTGGGCTCTTTTGAAGCCTAGGATATTTGATGTTTCCTAGCCTTTTGTGTTCCCCGATCATACAACACCTAAAGTTGGAATCAAAGCTTCATTGATCCCTTTTCCATTTCAACATCCATTTCAGTCAACAGCCTATTTCAGCAAAAGAGATTGAAATTTAAAATTGTAATATCTGTGTGGGATTTAGGTCATTGCGTTACTCAGGTTAAAATCCTCCTTAAATAGTTAACATTATAAATCATGTCACCACAGTAAATGTATATTTTTAATAGGTAACCAGATAATGATAGCTCACTAGAAATGGGATACCCCATTGGGATGTAACCTTCTATATATTTTAACTGATTTGCAAAGTATTAATACATTACTTATTAAGATTATGTTATATATCATTTGATTGGTTATGAATTAAAATAGAATAAAATTTAGAAGCCATTAATGGAATCTAAAGGAAAACGTGAGAGTGGTGAGTCTCTGGAATTCTCTGCCACAGAAGGTAGTTGAGGCCAGTTCATTGGCTATATTTAAGAGGGCGTTAGATGTGGCACTTGTGGCTAAAGGGATCAGGGGGTATGGAGAAAAGGCAGGTACGGGATACTGAGTTGGATGATCAGCCATGATCACATTGAATGGCGGTGCAGGCTCCAAGGGCCGAATGGCCTACTCCTGCACCTATTTTTTTTTTCTCTATGTTTCTATGTGAAAGCTCAAATTAACCTGTACAAAGTGATGAAGCGGTCCTTAAGTTGATACTGATTAGGAGTTACCCAGCTGTATGGCCCAGATCCCTAGGTCTTGTCTGCTGTGTTGTGTTGCAAACTGAAAATCTTAGTTTCTCCGGATTTGAAGTTACACATGCTCCATCACATAGGTTGCTCCGCACCAAGAAGCATTAAGCAAACCAGTGGGGTGTGGGGAAAGCTGAGGAATTTGCTGAGTCAAGGTGGAATCAAGAGATAGGGAGCAGGGTGAAAGAATTCGTAGATGCAGAAGGGGGTTTCATTTTGATGGGATTAGGGATCGGAAGAGGAGCTGGTAAATGATCCCAGCCCAGAATAATGTTACAAAGACCTAAAGGGCCTGTCCTACCAGCATCCGACTCCATTCAATGAGCGCGATCAAACCAGAAGCGGGGGCCGCGCGGAGGTGGGGTGATCCCCTATACAGGGCCATTCCCACCAGCATGCGCCTGCATGCAGCAAGCGTGAACAAACCGGCAGCGAGGGCCGCGCGGAGGTCGGGTGAGTGGCGCAACGCGGCGCAAAATGAGGTGAAGTCTTAAGGTAAGTTCACTAGGACAGAGAGGGGCACACAGAGAGGGGCACAGAGGCACACACACACAGGGCCACGGAGCCACACACATAAAGGGTCACGGAGGCACCTACAGATAGGTTCACGGAGGCATGATGTCGAGGCGGTGTGTCATGTGTCGAGGCGACTGCGAGCCGACAAGTCGTTGCCGGGCAAATTTTTGAAAATAGTCAGTTTTTCGGAGCCCCGCGCAATGTTGGGACGAATTCCGCACAATTCCGCACGGCTCCGGCGATCAAAGTGGGACAGGCCCCGCGACGCCGGACGGCTCAAGCGACCACGTTAGGTCGCGCTCATCGCATGGAGTTGCATTCTTGTAGGACAGGCCCTTTACTGTGCACAACAGATTAGCGACCAGTGTTCCTCAGAACAATGGGGATTAGCCACCATGACGTCATTCCAAAAGAAGCATGACACAGGGAATTATGATATTTGACACCCATTTAGAGGAAAGTCATCAGACCATCCAGAATGATCCAAAATTGTGTACCCATGGTCAGATTTCTAGAAAAGTGCATTTTTATGTGGAAATGCTTATAATCACATTATCCTTGGAAAAAAAAATCAATTGATTTTCAGCACACAGTCCCGACAGAAGAACAACTCACATTTGAATTTCCGATCCTTTATTCTTTAAAAAGAAAAATCAGTATTTGAACAGCAACTGTGATTCTCTTCATCCAAGATCTCTCCCTCCAGCTTTTGCCTGGTAACATTGACTGCCATGACTGCTGATCCAACATGTGTTAGCAAAAAGATTACAAAGATATTTTTTAATTATTTGCGTATAATCGGGCATGATGTTCAAACCAGGGGCCAAAGTGAAAGTTGAGTTTGTGGGCAGAGTTCAGGATTATAACTTTAATTAAATAGTTTTCTAAATTGAATTTAGCAACCAAACCAGATTTAATTTGGACACTAAAGCACCCAAAAACAGTCTTAAATAATCTCTTGCTATGTGATGTACATATGATATGCTGCTCATTGTATGGTTGCAGATATTTACAATTTACCACATATACTCTGAAGCTTTTTTTTAAACACACAGTGGAAGAGCATTTCCTCAGTTCCTCATTCTGTATATCGGCAGCTTTGACCGCCCCGGGCCGCAGAGTTTGATTCAGCCCGTTCGCAGAGCTGGATTCAGCCGCGGGACTGACTCACTTACCAACACCCAGCTGGATAACAACATCAGAGGCCTGGATCGCTTCAGCGCAGAGGGAGAACAAGGAGGGTAGAGACAAAGACTAAGACTTTTGCCTTCCATCACAGTGAGGAGTTTGGTGAACTCACTGTGGTGGATGTTAAATTTGTGTTTATTGTTTGTTTTTGTTACTTTTAATAAATCTATGACTGCAGGCACGAAATTTTGTTCAGACCGAAAGGTCTGAATGACAATAAAGGTAATCTGAATTTGAATCTGTTCAATAGACCGTGACCCTTTAAACAGCTTTGATAAAGGTAACTTTTTTTAAAAATTAAGCCTGCTGCTTGGCAACTGCTCGTGTTCAAACACCTAATGTTGTTTTCAATGCAGATCAACTACAAAATGGCATGGCTCTTAGTCTTATTATCTTATAACTCAGTGACCTAAATTCAATCCTAACTTCAGGTGCTGCCTTGCTGGAATGTTCACATTTTCTCTGTAACCAGATCAACTTAGGCCTCATTGTTTTTCCTTCCATTCCAAAGACTTGCAGATTGAAAGGTTAATTGGCCAAAGTAAATTACCTCAAGCATGTAAGTGAATGAGGGAGGGGGGGGGGGGATACAATGGGAGTAGAAAAATGTCAAATACTAGAGGGCATAGCTTTAAGGTGTAAGGGGCAAAGTTTAAACGAGATATGTGGGAAATGTTTTTCTATTATACAGAGGGTGGCGAGTGTCTGGAACACACTGCTAGGGATGTTGGTGGTGGCAGATATGGATGGCATTTAAAAGAGTTTTGTGTACACGCATGAATATGCAGGGTCTGGAGGTTTATGGATTATGTGCAGGCAGATGAGGGTTCATGTTTGGTACAAAAATCATGGGCCGAGGGCCTGTTCCTGTGCTATGTTTAATGTAGCACATGACAGGATGCGCCCGGACTGGTGCATATACAAAACAGTGCTGGATCTCAACTTATAATTATACACATTAGGGTAGAAATTCAACTTTGGCAACATATTGCATTTATGCCCAAAATATACTTTTCTAAAACTTAGCCTGAATGTCAGTGAAGCCAGCATTCAGAAGATGAGCACCATGTTCAGCAGTAACTATATTGCACATGTAACACAATTTGATGCAGGGTGAATTTCTAACCAACATTTTCTCACATATTCCCTCATTTTCAGCACTGCAAACAATAAAATTCGGAACAAAAAAAAGGACAACTGATGGAAGAACACAATGGCAGTGTCTGGAGGGAGATAAATAGTTGACCCTTAATCTAGAATGAAATGGAAGATGTGTGTGACTGTGGGGGTGTTGCTATCCAGCAAGAGATAGGTGGATACAGCTTAGGAGAGGCTGATGGGCAGATTACCGTCAGGTGGGGATGGAAGGGCAGAGATATCTGCAAACTATGAGGTGAGAAGTGGAGAACAAATAGGTGGAGATTCTGGAATCTGATAACTGGAAGATGAAGAGTGGAACTGGAGTGATGGTGGCAGATGGGAACAATTATGGGTGATGAGTGGAATGGAGCAGAGGAGGGGGGACGAGGATCCACTGACAAGAGTGTGTGGGTGATGCGCAGCGGGTATAAGCACGGGAAAGGGGGGGAGAGAGGAGGGTGATATGGGACAAAGAATATTGGGGTATGAAAAGTATATGTGTCATGACCAGGGAGTACAGAGAGGAAGTGGGTTGCCTAGTCTATATTTGGTCTCATTGATGTAGAGGAGGCCACATTGAGAGCACCAAATGTAATAGACAAGGTTGGAGGAGGTGCAGGTAAGTTTCTGTCTTACTTGGAATGAATGTTACGGTCCCCAGATTGTGGTGAGGGAGATGGTGCACGAAAAGTGTTACACCTCCTGCAGTTGCTAGGAAAAATACCTGGCGAGTGAGAGGTTTGGTGGAGAGGGAAGGATGAACCTGGGACCGATGGACAGAGTGGTCCCTGTAGAAAGCGTAAAGAGGTGGGGGGAGAAAGACGTGACTGGTGGTGCGATTATGTTGCAATCTGTCCATGACCATTGCATACAGTGAGTGTAAACACAGACAAAGTGACAACTTTGTGTTTATTGTATGTTTTTGTTACTTTTAATATAGACAAATATGCTCTGTCTGCTGTGACCATCTGGATATCCCGGTTTCCAATAATTGTAATTTACAGTCCAATGCTCTCTCTGATCTGTCTGCGCTCTGCCTCCTCTAATCCAATGGCAAGTCCAAGTGCAAATTAGAGGAACATCACCTCATAATCTGCCCGGGGCATCTGCAACTAAGCAGTATGAACACTGAATTATCCAATTTTAGGTAACAATAGACAATAGACAATAGACAATAGGTGCACGAGTAGGCCATTCGACCGTTTGAGCCAGCACTGCCATTCTGATCATGGATGATCATCCCCAATCAGTACCCCGTTCCTGCCTTCTCCCCATATCCCCTGACTCCACTATTTTTAAGAGCCCTATCTAACTCTCTCTTGAAAGCATCCAGAGAACCTGCCTCCACCGCCAGAGAATTCCACTGACTCACCGTTCTCTGTGAGAAAAAGTGTTTCCTCGTCTCCTTTCTAAATGGCTTACTCCTTATTGTTTAACTGTGGACCCTGGTTCTGGACTCCCCCAACATTGGGAACATGTTTCCTGCCTCTAGCATGTCCAAACCCTTAAGGGCCTGTCCTACAAGCATGCAACTCCATGCGATGAGCGCGACCTAATGTGGTTGCTTGAGCCGTCCAGTGTCGCGGGGCTGGTCCCACTTCGATCACCGGAGCCATGCGGAATTGTGCTGAGTTCGTCCCGACATCGCGAAAAACTGAAAATTCTGCATGGCAACGGCTTGTCGGCTTGCAGTCGCCTCGACGCATTACACACCGCCTCGACATCGTGCATCCGTGAACCTATCTGTAGGTGCCTCCATGACCCTCTATGTGTGTGGCTCCATGACCCTCTGTGTGCGCGCCTCTGCGCCCCTCTCTGTGTGCCCCTCTCTGTCCTGGCGAACTTTCCTTAAGACTTCGCTCCAAGTTTGCCTCACTTTGCGCCGCGTTGTGCCACTCACCCGACCTCCGCACGGCCGTCGCTGCCGGTTTGGTCACACTTGCCACATGCAGGCGCATGCTGGTGGGAACGGCCCTGTACAGGGGATCATCCGACCTTCGCGCGGCCCCCGATTCTAGTTTGATCGCGCTCATCGCATGGAGTTGGATGCTGGTAGGACACGCCCTTTAACAATCTTATGTTTCAATGAGATATCCTCTCATCCTTCTAAACTCCAGAGTGTACAAGCCCAGCTGCTCCATTCTCTCAGCATATGACAGTCCCGCCATCCCCGGAAATAACCTTGTAAACCTACGCTGCACTCCCTCAATAACAAGAATGTCCTTCCTCAAATTAGGGGAGCAAAACTGCACATTATACTCCAGGTGTGGTCTCACTAGGGCTCTATACAACTGCAGAAGGACCGCTTTGCTCCTATATTCGATTTCTCTTGTTACAAATGCCAACATGCCATTCGCTTTCTTCACTGCCTGCTGCACCTGCATGCTTATTTCATAGACTGATGTACATGGACCCCCAGATCCCGTTGTAGTTCCCCATTTCCCAACTTGACGCCATTTAGATAGTAATCTGCCTTCCTGCTTTTGCTACCAAAGTGGATAACTTCACATTTATCCGCATTAAACTTAATCTGCCATGCATCTGCCCACTCCCTCAATCTGTCCGTCACCCTGCATTCTCATAGCATCCTCCTCACAGTTCACACTGCCACCCAGCTTTCTGTCATCTGCAAATTTGCTAATGTTACTTTGAATCCCTTCATCCAAATCATTGATATATATATTGCAAATAGCTGCAGTCCCAGCACCGAGCCTTGCAGTACCCCACTAGTCACTGCCTGCCATTCTGACAGGGGCCCGTTAATCCCTACTCTTTGTTTCCTGTCTGCCAACCACTCTATCCATGTCAGCACTCTACCCCCAATACCATGTGCCCTAATTTTTGCCCACTAATCTCCTATGTGGGACCTTATCAAATGCTTTCTGAAAGTCCAGGTACACTACATCCACTGGCTCTCCCTAGTTGATTTTCCTAGTTACATCTTCAAAAAATTCCAGAATATTAGTCAAGCAAGATTTCCCCTTCATAATTCCATGCTCGGACCGATCCTGTTACTGCTATCCAAATGTTCGTCTATCTCATCTTTTATAATTGACTCCAGCATCTTCCCCACCACCGAAGTCAGGCTAACTGGTCTATAATTCCCTGTTTTCTCTCT
The DNA here is from genome assembly GCA_963514005.1 of Raja brachyura. The sequence continues at coordinate 49,433,508 of OY740786.1, read as the reverse complement.
CCCACCCTTCTTAAAAAGTGGGATAACATTAGTTACCCTCCAATCCACAGGAACTGATCCTGAGTCTATAGAACATTGGAAAATTATCACCAATGCATCCACGATTTCTAGAGCCACTTCCTTAATTACCCTGGGATGCAAACCATCAGGTCCTGAGGATTTATCAGCCTTCAGTGCCATCAGTCTATCCAACACCATTTCCTGCCTAACGTGGATTTCTTTCAGTTCCTCCATCAGCCCAGTTCCTCTTGCCACTACTATATCAGGAAGATTGTTTGTGTCCTCCTTAGTGAAGACAGATCCAAAGTACCTGTTCAACTCATCTGCCATTTCCTTGTTCCCCATAATAAATTTACCTTTGTTGGTCTTCAAGGGTCCAACTTTGGTCTTAGCTAATTTGTTTCCACTTCACATAACTAAAGAGGCTTTTACTAACCTGCTTTATATTCTTGGCTAGCTTACCTTCGTACCTCACCTTTTCTTCCCGCATTGTCTTTTTGGTTTCTCTTCTGTAGGTCTTTAAACATTACCCAATCCTCTTGCTTCCGCACATCTTTGCTATGTTATACTTCTCATTTATTTATAAACTGTCCCTGACTTCCCTTGTCAGCCACGGTCGCCCCTTACTCCCCTTGGAATCTTTCTTCCTCTTTGGAATTAACTGATCCTGTGCCTTCTGTATTATTCCTAGAAATACCTGCCATTTGTGTTCCACTGTTATCCCTGCTAGTGTATCTTTCCAGTCAACTTTGGCCAGCTCCTCCTTCATGGTGCCATAGTCCCCTTTATTAATCTGCAACACTGACACCTCCAATCTACCCTTCTCCCTCTCCAATTGTAGATTAAACCTGACCATGTTATGGTCACTTGCTCCTAATGGCCCATTCAACTCGCGGTCAAATCCGGTTCATTACATAACATTAAATCCATATTGCCTTCTCCCTGGTAGGCTCCAATACAAGCTGTTCTAAGAATCCATCATGAAGGCACTCTACAAAGTCCCTTTCTTGGGGTCCAGTACCAACCTGATTTTCCCAGTCTACCTGCATGTTGAAATCTCCCATAACAACCACAGCATTACTTTTGCTACATGCCAATTTTAACTCCTGATTCAACTTGTGCCCTATGTCCAGGCTACTGTTTAGGGGCCTGTAGATTAGTCCCATTATGGTCTTTTTACCTTTACAATTCCTTAGTTTTATCCATACTGACTCATCTTCTGTTTCAGTCACCCCTTGAAACGGACTGAATTTCATTCCTCACCAACAGGGCAACACCACCCCTCTGCCCACCTGTCTGTCTTTTAGATAGGAGGTATACCCTTGAATATTCAGTCTTGACCCTCAGTCTCTCTGTTCCTTTCATTCTGCATTTAAGTACTCTTCTTCCCTCTCACATATTTTTCTTCCCCTCAATACCTCCCAGATCATATCAACCTATTTTGTTTACTCCTTGCTCCCCTTAACTACATCTGCCATGCAGTTGACTCCCACTGGATCCCTTTCCCCTACTACAGCTTATCCTCCGTTGCTCCCATCTGCCACCACCCCTCATTCAGGTCCATTCTTCAGCTTCCTTTCCTATCAGATTCCAGAATCTGCAACAATTTGCTCTCCACTAATTACCCCCTTGCCTTCATTGTTATTTCCATTATCTACCAACAAATCATCTAATCTGCATCTACCTATCACTTGTTAGCTCTTTTTCCTCTGCACCCTAGCTCTTTATACTGGCTATTTCCCATCTACTCATTCAGACTGGATGAAGGATCTTAATCCCAAGTGTCAACTGTCCATTTCCCTTCACAGATACTGCCTGACCCATTGAATTCCATTGGTAGCTACAAATCCCAGCATCTGTGATCTCTTATGCCTCCAATAAAAGTTATATATGAATAGCACCTTTAACATTTTAACGCATCCCAAGAGATTGCATTTGACCACTTACAAATAAATTGGAGCAACTCAGGATAATGAAATTGATGGATTTTGGGTGCCTCTGAGCAAGATAGAGATGTAGAGGGGCTGAATCCTTACATTAGAGATTTCCTGTGTTATGAATGTTGGTCATTAATAAAGAGAGCCACCAAGAGGCCCAGTTTGGAAGTGTGCAAGTCTGCCAGAGGGATTTTGGATCAGAGGAGATTGCAGAGATGTAGCTTGTCAAGTCCACGGAAGGACCAGAAAACAAGGATGATCATTTTTAAACTGTAGTGTTGCAGAAACAGAAACCATTGTGGTCAGTGGTAACAGGCAAAAGGATAAAATATCATTGGCCATGTATTTGAATACAAGTAGCAGTCTTTTGTACAGCTTTAGATTTATGCCAGGAAGAATTTGGGAGACCAACGCTGAGTGCTTTCAGCTATTTATATTTAGGACTAACACAGCATGTTAGGCTCGAGACTGTGATGAAAGTTTTGGCTCGAGGCTGGGATGAAAACGATCAATGTTTTAGTGCTTGAAAAATAATATGTCCGAAATTCAATGTATATGTAGTCTGTACATGTATTTCATTATTCAAATCTGTACATGTATAATGAAAATATTATTCCATTTTTTATCTTCTTCTGTTGCTGAGAATGTGAAGGAACGAATCCTGGCATGAAGCCTCAGCATGATGGAGTAAAGGATGAGGGGCAACCAAGGCAACCCTTAAACGTGTTCTCCACAGTCACATTCTCCAGAAGCACTCTTTTTTATAGATTGTACACAACTAGAGAGGTGGGTGAGCAGTCCAAAGAATTTTGAGCTGCCATGTGAAGAGTTTTTGAAGCACTTATTTTCCGCTGTGCAGGCCTTTAAATGATATCTAAATGTAGAATTCAATAGGTTGTTCACTTTGTTTCATTAGTACTGTCAAATGCTGGTTGTTATCTGCACCCGAGACAGCCTAAGAAAGCAAATTTGCATTGCATGATTATTATTACTGGATGGATGTGTGACATTGGAAACATTGGATGTGGTATCATGGATACTCTTTGGAAATGCTCAATCCAGTTTTACAAAGTAATACAATTTAACCCAGTTGATTGTATTTCCCACAATATGAATTTTCACAGATACTAGTTCTTTAGGATCCAATCCCTTTTTTTGTCCGATGAAGATGTGTAAAAGATGCAAGACGTAAAAGGGAAAACTGGGGGTGAAGGAATTACATTCTGCAGTTGGAATGTTAAGGAAATTAATGAACCCGTTAAAAGAGGCAAAGTATTAGCTCACTTAAAATTGCTCAAAACAGGCATAATTTTCCTCCAATAGACTCACCTTAAAAAAGAAGCGCAATATAGATTGAAAACAAAATGGATAGCTCAAACATATCATTCCTCATTCACACGTAAATCAAGAGGGGTTGCAATTTTAATCCGTAAAGGTATACCTTTCAAACATATATCAACTATAGAGGATACTGATGGTAGATATATCATAGTAGAAGGCGAATTATACTCACAAAAAGTGACTCTCCTTAATGTATATGGACCAAATTTTGATAATCCACTGTTTTTCAAGAGAATACTTAATAACACTCCGGAATGCACACAAAATAATTTAATAATTGGTACACTAGATCCATATTTAGATAGATCTTCAACTCAAAGAAAATCAAAATTGATGTCAAGTGAATTCTTAAACTCATATATAAATAATACCAATATTAAGGATGTTTGTAGAATTGAAAACCCATCCGGATGAGAATATTCATTTTACTCACCTGTGCATAAAATATACTCAAGGATAGACTATTTTTTAGTAGACTCTAAACTAATTCCATTTACTTATAAGTCACAATATCATAACATTATAATTTTGGATCATGCTCCATTAACGTTTATGAATAAATTAAACGGAATGGACAAGAAACAGACACAATGGAGACTTAATCCTCAAATCTTAAAGGAACAGGTAAGTTGTGAATATCTTGTAAAACAGATCAATATGTTTTTCGAGGTCAATGACCAGCCTGAAATCTCTGCTTCCCTTCTCTGGGAAACATTTAAAGCATTTATACGAGGGGCATTAATTTCTTCTCAGGCATTTCTTAATAAAGAAAGCTAAACAACAGAGAATGGAAATGGAAATAAGGCAATTAGACATAGAAAATGCAGGAGCACCTTCATTGGCAAAACATAACAAAATAGCAGCAGTGAAATATAAGTTAAATAAATTATACTCTGACCAAGTAATAAAACTTTATCAACACACAAAACAATTACATTTTGAATTTGGTGATAAACCACAAAAATTATTAGCACGCCAGCTTCGTAAATTGGACGGGCAATGAAAAATGATTCATAAGATTAGATCAAATAAGGGAAAAATACTAACACTCCCCAAAGATATTAATGACAGATTTTTATAATACTATCAAAATCTTTATTCAACTAAATTGGCAGAACAATCAACAGGAATGGAAGCATTTTTACAGAAATGCTTAAACCCCTGTCTCACGGTGCGAGTTGGCCCACGAGTGACCCCGAGTTTTCACTCGTGGTGATCACGTACAGCCAACGTAGCGGGAACGTCGGAACTCGCGCGATCAACTTGTCCACTCGTGGCGCTAATGGCAGGTACCTGTGAAACTTGTGAACTCGTGAAAAAAGTCAAACATGTTTGACTTTTTCCACGAGTCAAATTTCGTGGTCAAGTTTTAAATTGAAACATTTAAACTCAGAGTTATATCGTAGTGGCCCGTGCGTTAAGTTTAGTGATTCGTGCGTCTAGCGTGGGAACTCTTTAATAGACACAAAATGCTGGAGTAACTCAGCGGACCAGGCAGCAACTCTGGAGAGAAGGAATGGAGTCGAGACCCTTCTTCAGACTTACCCGAAACGCACCCATTCCTTCTCTCCAGAGATGCGGCCTGTCCCGCCGAGTTACTCCAGCATTTTGTGTCTATCTATACTTTAGTTTCGGATATGATCAAGTGTAAGAAACGCAAACCAGACTACCTTCACATCAGAGAATCCTAATGTTCCTAATTTGGCCGAGGCACTTCACTGTCCGTGTGTAGGAAGGAGCTGCAGATGCTGGTTTACACCGACGATAGACACAAACATGCTGGAGTAACTCAGCGGGACAGGCATCGCCTCCGGAGAGAAGGAATGGGTGATGTTTCGGGTCGGGACCCTTCTTCAGACTCCCCGCTCATTCTTCCCTCGTTGATGTGAACTTGTGGGGGTGCGAGGAATCGGGCGTCGCTGGGTAAGGGGAAGAGAGGTTTTACTGCTGAATTATGCGCAACAGAAGCATGAAGTGGAGGTAAGGTCCGTTTAAACTATCTTGTCGTCGTTCCACCCCCCCCCCCCCCCCCCCAATGTTGGGAGAGAGAGGGAAGAGAGTTGTGCAAACAAACCACGGGAGACTGCATCTTTGGAGGGAAATCATAAAATGTATAGGGATGTTTCGGGCCGGGACCCTAAAGGTTGACTACCCGTTTCGCAGATGCCGTTCCTAGCCCCCCTCTCACTCCTCCCCACCCATAGTCTTTGCCTTCTCTCAATTCCACCATCCCTGCCCCCCCCCCCCAACCTGTCCTCGCCTGAACTGCTGAAGATAACCGAGTGCTTTAAATACGAATCCCGGACTGCAGCAACAACACACGCCCTGAGCGGGAGAGGAACTTGGTAACTCAAGAGCAAACGGGAGGGGAACTTGGTAACTCTGAAAACGAACTCGGAACATCGCAGAAAGTACAAGTAAACGGCAAACTTACCATACCCGTGGGAACTCGCCACAAACAATTGCACATCAACTTGGAATATCGTACACAACCACGAGTCTGTCACTCTGGGTCGCACCGTGAGACAGGGCCTTTAAAGGCTTAGATTTGCAAGAGCAAGAATTATTAGGAGCTGAAATAGCAACAAAAGATATCGAAGATTCAATTAGATCTTTTAAAAATGGAAAGGCCGCAGGCCCTGATGGCCTAAGCTCTGAATTTTATAAAAAAATGTATGATCTGATCTCTTCACGCTTACAAACACTGTATAAACACATTTATACTCAACAGCAACTCCCGGAAACTTTAAACAAATCTACAATAATACTTATACCTAAAATTGATAAGGATCTGGAAGACCCAGCCTCATATAGAGCAAAAGCTCTATTAAATACTGATCAGAAAATACTAACGAAAATCCTATCTTTTAGAGTGAGTTTAGTGATTAACAAATTAATACACCCTGACCAAACAGGCTTTATCCCAAAACGTCACTCATTTTACAATCTGAGACGATTATTTAATATTATATACTCAAATAGAATTGCTAACGCAGATCTAGCAATTATTTCGTTAGATGCTGAAAAAGCCTTTGATCAAGTAGTATGGTCATATTTATTTTCAGTGATGGAAAAATTTAAACTGGGAGAGAAATACTGCACATGGGTTAAACTTTTATACTCTAATCCAACAGCTAGAATATTAACTAACCAAACGTTATCAACTAAATTTAATCTCTCTAGAGGTTGTAGACAAGGATGCTCGCTGTCTCCATTATTATTCACTTTAGCAATTGAACCACTCGCAGAAAATGTTAGATCTAATCCAGAAATACATGGGTTTAATACTAAAGATACAATTAATAAAATTTCTGTATATGCAGATGATGTATTAATATATATTACAAAGCCAGAAATTAGTATTCCAAATTTATTAAATCTAATAACTCAATTCGGTCAGTTCTCAGGATATAGAATTAATTGGAATAAAAGCAAAATCATGCCAATAACTGAACTCAATTTACATATACTACAACAATCACCTTTTAAAATAGTTGAGGAAAAATTTAAATATCTAGGTATTTATGTAACTAAGGCATATACCTGTTTATTTAAATTAAATTTTCCACCTTTACTGAATAAACTAAATAAGAATATTCAATACTGGAAAACACTTCCTATTTCAATTTTCGGTAGAATTAATGCTATAAAAATGATTTTTCTTCCGCAATTATTGCACTTATTTCAGTCAATCCCGATATATATTCCAAAATCTTTTTTTTTAAAGTAGACTCTACTGTTACAAGTTTCATCTGGGACTACAAGAATCATAGAATAAATAAAAAACATTTATGTAAATCAAAGATTAATGGAGGCTTAGCTCTACCAAATTTTCTGTTCTATTTTTGGGCAGTCCATATTAAAAACATGAATTTTTGGCTCGAAGAAATGGATTAACAACCAGACTGGTTAAGGATGGAAAAGGAGGACTGTTTACCATTTGAAATTGGTTCGATTATATTTTCACCGACAAAATTGCACAAAAAAACCTATAGGGAAAACCCTATAAAATACAGTGGAACACAAATCTGGAAACAACTAAAAAGGGCCTTAAAATTGGATAATATACCACTCTGTCTCCCTATTGTAAACAATCCCTTATTTAAAACTTCCACGCTGGATAAAGGTTTTACACAATGGAAAAACCATGGAATCAAAAAGAAGGAAGACCTTTATAAGAAAGGCACTTTTCTTTTATTTTAGGAATTACAACAGATTTACGGATTACATTCAAATAATTTTTTCCGATATCTACAACTCAGAGATTATGTTAAATCAAACACACAAGATTATAGGAATAAGGAACCAGAAATCCTTGAAGAATGTTTGAATAAGCATCCTAATACAGAAAAACAAACAACTTATATATATAATATCCTTTTGGATAGCGAGATACCAACAACGGAAGCATATAGACATACATGGGAAACTGAAAAAAACCAACCCATAACGAAAGATATATGGGACAAATTTTACAATATATACATCAATGCTCGTCAAATACCAGACATGCTTTAATACAATTTAAAGTACTACACAGATTACATTACTCAAAAGTTAAATTGAATATAATCTACCCACAAATCTCCACTATCTGTGATAAATGTCAGCATCCAGAGGCTAATTTAACACATACTTTTGAAAATTGTATAAAAATTAAGAATTTCTGGACTGAGATTTTTTGAATAACTTCTGAAGTTATTAATATTAAATTGGATCCGGACTCAAAATTAATAATACTTGGAATATCAGAACAAAGTCTAATACTTACAACAAGTCAAAGAAATGTCCTAGATTATAGTATAATAATTGGGAAGAAATTAATATTAAAATTCTGGAAAGGCCCTATATCCCCCACAATTAAAATGTGGATTACGGAAATGTCGGTGACCCTACATTTGGAAAGAATCAGATTTGTCCTAATGGAGAAACAAGAAGTCTTTGTTAGAATATGGTCTTCTTTCATTGATTACTTAAAAGGGTAGATTGGTTCGGCAAGGAACCCCAACTGAAACTTGGACTCAGGATTAGATGAAAAGTTATATTTTATATTTCTTGATTTTATCTCCAATGACGTATTAATGGTAAATTATCCGTTCTTTATGATTTCTTTTTTTTAATTTATATTTAATTTTTCTCTGTTTCTCTCTCTTTAAAAAAAAACAATTATTAGAGACAAAATGATTCATTTGATAATATTAATAATGTACGATTGTTGCGCACAAAATATTACTATCATAATATGTGTTTGCTAATGTACTGCTCACCTACTCTAATAAAAAAATATATATAAAAAGAAAGATGTGTAAAACTTTGTTCTAGGCCTTCACTCGGATTTCATTTAATCTAATGTTCCCTGGTGGTGGGAACAACTGTGTTCTACTTGTATCATTACCTTCTTTAGTGCTATTATTTGCTTATTCATGCCTGGATGAAGGTTGATGCTGGCATGGGGTGAAAATCAATCAGGATATCTTCTCTCAATTTGTACCACATTACTCATTTATGCGGATGCGTGTATACCAATAGACTTTCTGGGCAATTGAATCAGTAAAACAGGCAGGAGTTTTAAATATTCATTCTTTTCAAAGCTTTCTGTAGCTTTGTCCCTCTCACTCTGCAAACTCTGTCCTTCTCCAATATGACATTTGGCACCACTCTGCTTTTAAGCAGTGTAACTAAACGAGACACTGCAACAACAGTGTCCCAATCTATAGGTTAACTCTTAAACTGCTCTTTCTCAAACTCTTAAAAACTGCCAATTCAACCAAGCTCTTGACTATCTGTCCTTTTTGATGGAGATTGTGTCTTTTTTTGTATTTGTATAATCTATATGTACATGCAAGTTGTTATAGCTGTTAATGATCTGGATGAAATAAGTTAAGATGTCTGCCTGTCTGTCTGTCTGTCTGTCTGTCTGTCTGTCTGTCTGTCTGTCTGTCTGTCTGTCTGTCTGTCTGTCTGTCTGTCTGTCTCTAAAACTCTCATCTTGACCACTTCCGGTCCGCGTTTTAATTACATTTGCCACAAAACGCTACCGTATATCGCTAGGATTTTTTTGCCACCTTACTCAATGTTCTCCTCTACTCCAAGACCCCAGGTTTTGTTCCGATCGGTGAAATATGAGAAAACTTACAAAGGTTTAAAAAATCGTGAGATCAGCAGATTGGTTTTCTCGCCTGTCATCCACCATGAAGGCAACTCCCCTTCTGACATCTGTTGGAGAATAATGCCTTGGAGGCGGGGCTGAGTAAACAAGCCATGCTAATTCACTCCGCAAGAGAGGAGTCGGGAAAACCGCTGTGTGGAGTCGGGAAAGACGCTGTGTGGAGTCGGGTAAGCCATTGTATGGAGTTGGGGTAAGCCGCTATGTGGAGTTGGGGGAAGCCACTGCGTGGAGTCAGGTAAGCCACTGTGTGTAGTCGGAAAAGCCGTTGAGTGGAGTTGGAGGTGCCGCGGCTGGTGGCAGCTGAGTGGAGTCCCTGCCATCCCCACACACCCCCTCTCTCCCCACACACCCCCTTACTCCCTCTTCCAACCCACCTCCTCCCCACACCCACACCCCCACACCACCCCACCTCCCACATCACCCCCTCCCTCCACACCACCCGCTCCCCCCCACATCACCTCTCTCCCTCACACCACTCTCTACCCAATACTACCCCTCCCCCTCCCATACCACCCCTCCTCTCCCCCTCCCACATCATCCCTCCCCTCCACACAATTCCCCACACCACCCCTCTCCCCACACCTCCCCCTCTCCCACATCCCCCTCCCCCACACACCCCTCCTCCATACCCCCTCTCCCACACCCCACTCCCCCACAGCCCCCCTCCCCCACACACCCCTCCCTCCACCACACTCCCTCCCTTCCCCACACCTCTCCCTCCACCACACCCCCTCCCTTCCCCACACCCTCCCTCCCTCCACCACTCTTCCCTCCTGCTCCCAACCCAGCTCAGCCCAGCGTGGGAGACCCAGCCCAGCCCGGAGATGGAGATGTCACCAATGTCGCCAAACAGAAAGCGAAGACTCTGATCCAGGTGGAAGAGAATGACCAGCGACCAGTGCTCGCTGTGAGTCCACATCACATCGCCAATTCCAACAACTGCCCCTCTGGTCCCCTTTCGCTGGCTCATCCCCCCTCCCCTGTGATGCCCCCCTCTCCCCATGGCTCTTCCCCAAACCCAAGGGGTCCCACTTAGTCTAGTTTTTACAAACTGCATTCTCTGAAATAATGTATAATTTAAAAAAAGCTGCGCAGACAAAATACCAGAGTGTGTTCACCCTAAGAAAAGATGCATCTATAATTAATGAATCACAACACTCATCCATATTATGCAGCATTCTTATTATAATACCAGAATGACACCCGTGGGATTGTTTAAGGGTAGTTTGAGCCATAGCGCATTCTTTGCTGCAGTCCCAGAGCTGCCTCTACATGACAAAGGTTTGACTATTGCTGTAATATAGTTACTGGAGCAACTTACCACATGACCAGCATCATGTAAACTATTACATACATTATTGATGTTGCTCAATTGTAATATTTGCTAGCCATTTTTGCAAAACGTGCTGTAGATGAATAAATAACAGTGTTTTTCTCCACTAAAATAATTTATCTAAATCAATCCCTGTTCTTTCCCAGCATGATTTGCAGTATTTACTTAAAATGCAGTTCATAATTGTTTCTAATGTATCCTAGTTCATTCTTAGATCTTTATTTTTTTACTTCATGATTCCAAGACATACTAGAGGAGAAATTGGTTTGTGCTTGAAAATATATGCGGAAATTGCAATGTGTTTGTATCTCACAACAGTTTGACCCAGTGTTATCATTAGAGTTTCCGCAGCTAACTTAATTTAGCCATTCTATTTATTGCTTTAGCACATATCCACAGCATGTCATTTTGGAAGGTGCAATCAACAGAAACAGGTAACCGGTCTTGATTTAAAGGAAGAGACACAAGGTACTGCAGATGCTTGAATCCGATGTAGAATACAAAGTGCTGAAATATTTCAGTGGGTCAGGCAGCAACTCTTGAGGACATGGGCTATGTTTTAGGTCAGGACCCTTCTTCAGATTTCAAACTTGCTTAAAACCATGACTGTAATGCTTCAAAGCAAAGCAGTCATTGCATCTAACTACGAGAATGTAATTTTTTAGCTCTTGGTTCTGTGGAGGAGTATATGCCAAACAATTCTGCTTTACTGCTTCCATATCACAATGGAAGAGATAAAGTGGAAGAGATGCAATGCATAGGAATTCAAGAAAATATCCAGATCCAATTTGTAGTGCCATAGGTAAATGCAACATTGAGTCCAAAATATGGGTGCAGTGCCAGATGACCTCAAATGTGTTGTAACTGTCAAATGTAGATTTACACTATCAATGAATGCATTTACATCTCAATTCCATCTCTCAAGAACTGATTGGTGTTTTTTATATGCTATACACCTTATTACTAGACTAACAACAATTGTATCAAACACCATGTATATCTGAAGAAGGGTTTCAGCCAGAACCATTGCCCATTCCCTTCGCTCCATAGATGCCGCTGCACCCGCTGAGTTTCTCCAGCACTTTTGTCTACCATGTATATATACCACTTCAGCCTCGGCCATTACAAATTCCTGAGAATGCCCTTTGGCATCAACTCTGCCAGCGAGGTTTCCAGAGCACAATGGAACAACTGTCTGTGGGGTATCCATGCACCATTATTGTTGATGACATTCTTATTTACGGCCATGACTTGGCTGAGCTGACACTAATCTGAAGAAAGTGCTGGTCCACGCCAAAGACATCCAGTACAAACTCAATCCCCTGAAGTGCAAGTTTCGGGTCCCGGAAATTACCTATGTAGGACATGTCCTCACAAGTGATGGTCTCAGACCAGACTTATCAAAGACTGCTGCTATCAACGAAATGCCAGCTCCTACTGAAGTTACTACTATACAAAGGTTCCTTGGAATGGTCAACTACCTGGGGAAATTTATTCCCAACCTCAGCGATATATTTGCCCACCTGCGGGAACTGACACACAAAGACACTGCATGGTCCTGGTATCATCAGCACCAAAGAACTTTTGATATCCTCAAGTTGCAGCTGGCCAGCGCACCTACTCTCGCCTATTTTGCTTTGGAGTTACCTGTAACGCTTACAAGTGATGCGTCCCAGTACTTGGTGCTGCTTGACTGCAGACTACTGCCGATGGCGACTGCAAGCCTGTTTCATATGACTCTCGCACATTAACTGATACTGAACAATGTTACGCCCAGATTGAAAAATAATTGCTCGCAATGGTTTTTGCCTGCACAAAATTCAAAGACTTTACTTTTGGGAAGTCTGTGATTATAGAAACACATCACCAGCAGCTGGTCACCATCTTGAATAAACCCATTCACGCTGTTCCGGCTCGCCTGCAACAGATGATGATGCAGCTACAAAGTTTTGATTTCAACATTGTCTATAAAAAAGGCAAGGACATGCACAAAGCAGACACACTATCAAGGGCCCCACCCAAAACCTGCGAACAACAACTCTCTAAACAGGACCCGTTCTCAGTAATGAAGGCATCATATGTTCCAACTGATTGCCCAAGCATTCTGGCAGAGCACACAGCTGCTGGCGAGACTTTACATTTGCTGGCCACAGTCATCTGGCATGGCTCGCTGGATAAACAACACAGCAGCCTGCTTGCGATCCGCCCATACTTCCTGGTTTGCGACGAACTGGTGTTACAGGATGGTATTATAGTCAAGGGCCACAAGGCAATTGTCCCAGCTGTCCTCTGGTTCAAATACTTCAACGCCATCCACAGATGAATATGCGATTGAGAGAGGGAGATGGCGACTATTCTCAATTTTTGTTGTAAGTTGATGAAGACGAGAATTTAAAGAATGAAGACAATGAAATCGAAATGCCAGAAGACATGGTTCTATCAGCAAAAACACTGGAAGATTATATTTGATTTCATCTATCCCGCATTTGACAATTCTGCAGAATTATTCCCCGACAATTGTATCTTGGTTCCGCACAATGATACCATGAGAAGCATCAATTCTCCATGTATCAAATGCTTCCCTGGAATCATTAAGGATTACTTTTCTTTCAATGCTGTCACTGAGGGAACTAATGCTTCCCAACAGAATTCTTCGATTCACTCGACATCTCTGGATTACCACCACACAAATTGGAGTTGTGAAAAGAGTCTCCGACCATGTTTATGAGAAACTTGGAACCCCCAAAGCTATGCAATGGAACGAGGATGATTGTGGAAGAAGTACACAATAATCTGATCGATGCAAGAATCAACATGGGAGCCTTCAAAGACATTGTTCGCATTCCTAGGATAACGCTCAATTTTACAGAAGGTAAAGACATTCCCCTTCAGCGTAGCCAATATCCCATTCAGTCAAATTTTGCTATGACAATCCATAAAGCACAAGGACAAACCATGGAGAAACTGTTGATATGCCTCAACAAACTGGTATTGCAGCATGGACAACTATATGTGGCTCTTAGTTGAGGAAAGGTGAAGGAAAATGTCAACGTTTTCTTGAAGGATGGAACATCAACCAAGAATGTTGTCATTAAACACGTGCTTGTTTGTACGATGACTTCTGAGTAAATTCTCGGATTTTCTTCAAGTTAAAGTTTGACCACTCAATAATGTCTCTATATTAAAATTGTGTATCTTTTTTTTCATTAACAGCAAAGAGACATTGAGATGCAGTGAGCAGCAGAGCGCACCAAGATACGCAACAAGAAAGAACTCAATTGAATAAATCTCATCTTTAGCATTTAAATAGTTGTTGTATTTTAAGAGTTATTCACATTTTAAGCTTTAATAAATCGCTTTTCCACTTGCTGTGCCCGTCAGCTGCGCGTAATACCTGCGTGTTCTATGTCACAATGACCATATGGTGCCAGCACAACAACCTGGCTCTCTATATTAGCAAAACCAAAGAACTGATTGTGGACAATGGAAGAGAAAGGTTGAGGACCCACAATCCTGTATACATCAATGGGACGATGGTGGAGAGAGTCAAAAATTTCAAATTCCTGGGCGTCCATATTTCCGACGATCTTTCCTGGACCCAGCACCCTGATGCAATCATAAAGAAAACATATCAGCACCTCTACTTCCTGAGAAGATTACGGAGATTCGGTATCTCAAAGGGGATTCTTTTGAACTTCTACAGGTGCACAGTAGAGAACATGCTGACTGGTTGCATCATGGCCTGGTTCAGCAACTTGAACGTCCAGGAGCAGAAAAGACTGCAAAAACTTGTAAATGCTGCACAGGCCATCACCGGCTCTGACCTCCCCACCATCGAAGGAAATTATCGCTGCCTCATAAAGACAGCTAACATCATCAAAGATCCATACCATCCTGAATCATGGATCGATTGTAATCATGTACTGTTTTTCAACTGACTGGTTAGTATGGAATAAAAGCTTTTCACTTTACCTCGGTACACGTGACAATAAACTAAACCGAATATGGATTCACCCTGCCTTTTGAGTCAACTATGGAACACCCGAGTGCTTTCCTAGGGCTCGGGAGGTAAGCTTGTGGATAGTTCACAGCCACCAACCCTTTCCTTCATCTGCCACTGCCACCATCCAGTTGCTCAGAGGGCTACCATCAATATTTTGAGAAGACCTTTGACAAATATCACTTCTTTGAACTTTTGCCAGTTACTTAATAAATATGTTGTTATAGAGCCAATCTACATGTATCTATCCTTTTTTTGTAATGTCACAAAATAGATTAAATTCAATCCTGAAACTCAGAAAATTCATACTGCATAATGTTTTACACAGGGTTCCCTCAATATTTGCATGATCATCCACTCATTTTGCTTTCATCCAGTCATAGAGTCATAGAGCTATGCATAACAGTACCAGGCCCTTTGGCCCAACCAGTCCCTACACACCAAGATGTCTAATCAATCTAGTCCCACTTGCTTATGCATGGCACTAGTGAGACCACACCTGGCGTATTGTGTGCAGTTTTGGTCCCATAATTTGAGGAAGGACATTCTTGCTATTGAGGGAGTGCAGCGTAGCTTTACAAGGCTAATTCCCGGGATGGCGAGACTGTCATATGCTGAGAGAATGGAGCAGCTGGGCTTGTACACTCTGGAGTTTAGAAGAATGAGAGAATATCTCATTGAAACATATAAGATTGTTAAGGGCTTGGACACACCAGAGGCAGGAAACGTGTTCCCGATGTTGGCCGAGTCCAGAACCAGGGACCACAGTTTAAGAATAAGGAGTAAGCCATTTAGAACGGAGACGAGGAAACATTTTTTCTCACAGAGAGTGGTTAGTCTGTGGAATTCTCTGCCTCAGAGAGCGGTGGAGGCAGGTTCTCTAGATGCTTTGCATGAATTGCAATATGCAAGAGAGAGCTAGATAGGGCCGTTAAAAAAGGGCGGAGTCAGGGGATATGGGGAGAAGGCAGGAATGGGGTACTGATTGGGGATGATCAGCCATGATCACATTGAATGGCGAAGGGCCAAATGGCCTATTCCTGCACCTATTGTCTATTGTCTATTGTCTATTGGCCCATATCACTCTATATTTTTCATATCCATTTACCTGAACAAGCATCCTTTAAATGTTGTAATTATCCCTACTTCTAGCATTCTTCTGGCATCTTGTTCCATACGCGAACCATGCCCTGTATGGAAAGATTGCCAATTAACTCCTTTTTTAATTTTAAAATAATAATCCAGTACAATTAGCATTAGGTATGCAATGAATATGTGTGAATGCAGTTCACAATCCACATTCCAAATCATCACCCATAGCACCAAAAAGACGAAGCCGGATTTTCTCTCCCTTTGTTCCACGGTTATCTCAGTGATTCTTATTATGGGAGTAATAATGTAGCAGGGAGCTTCCCCATCCTCTTCCTTTTCAAAGGCTCAATATATTGGACAGGAAATTTCTGAATACAGATCTAACTCTCACAATATGTTCCACCACAAACGGCACGTTAATATAAAATGAATTAATAGTAGTTAGATCCTTCACTGCATCAGATTTCATGTAATATGGGTGGATGGCCATAAAACCTTCTGACTTCCATAGTTCCATGCAATTCATGCGAAGGTGCTGACTCGGATGATAATTTGCTTCCCCAAGCTCAATGACCTACATTGGATATTGGTGTTACAATGACACAGTTTTAAAATCCTTGCTTTCAAATCTCTCCATGTTCCTGCTGTCAAATAACTGCGCAAACACGCAGACACACATTTACTACCCCCAAGATCTTAACAGGTCTCTTCCATCATTCCATGTCCCTAATTTTAATTTTTACCAAGCATGCAGTATCATCAATTACAATTGTTCTCAATTTTAATTTCCCTCTATCACTATCTACACGTTTATCTCCCTTGTTCCTTAAAGCGAATCATCTTAATGACAATACTTAAGATGTACTTTGGCCCAACCTAAACATTTTTCATGTAGCTGTGTCAAAAAATGTTTAGAAAATGCTCCCATGGAGATGATTAACATTTTACTCTGGTAAAGTGCTATATGAATACAAATAGTGGTTTTAATTTCTCTGATAGTCACAAAAAAATGAAGCAAAAAGGGAAGGGATCTCTTACCTCATATTAGAAATCATACAATTATGATGCCCATTTTTTCACTTCACTTTGCAGTGTTTAGTCCTGCATCCCTGATTTTTGTCCATTAACTTACAAGTTCCTTCTTCTGCAGACTATATATCTGGGACCATTTTTAAATTATTTATGAATCTGGCTCCACCATCCGGTGGAAGACTTAAAGTTTTGAAGGCGCGACAGCGCTCAGATCTTAAAAAGAGAGCTATACAATACCACAGCAATAAAAAAAAAATGGAATTTTTACAACGGGCTCTAGGCGCCTTATGCCCCTGTCCCACTTAGGAAACCTGAACGAAAACCTCTGGAGACCTTGCGCCCCACCCAAGGTTTCCGTGAGGTTCCCAGAGGCTCCGGTCACTCTCCCTAATGGTGGAAAGTGGTTTCTGCGTAGTCGAGGCTTCTTCTATGCTCCTGCGATTATTTACAAAAAAACAAAACCGTCCTCGACTAAAAATAGGTTGCCATTTGGTCAAAGCCAGTGGAGTGGGGTTGCTATTTACTTACAGGCAATCGAAGGCAATTTCCTTCGCTGACCGGCCATTTTGATTAGCCTATTGGAGTTTTCAGCAAAGATCCTATCGGATCTTTGGTTTTCAGGACCTAGAAGATCCGCCGGAAGGTAAAATGCCCGCTAACTTTATTAAACTTCTTAAAACTGTCTCCACTCCTTCTCCCCCTCCCCCGTTTGCTCTCCTTCTCCCCCCTTCTCTCCCCTTCTCCCCCTTTCTCTCTCCCCTTCTTTCTCCCTTTCTCGGTCCTTCTCTCCCCTTCTCTCCCTCCCTCCCTCCCACACTCTTTAAAGGACTTACCGTGCTCTGTGGCAGCAATTTACCTTCCTCTTCATCACGCAGACAGCGCTCCTCCATTGTCCCTGGCCTCCACCTTCGCGATGTGTTTGTGTGTGTGCGGTCGGTAACAAAGATCCTATAGGATCTTTGATCAGTAAATGCAGGTCACGCTTCGGTCGAAGTTTTCCAGGCAAGTGACCAAACCTCTGGTGACTAATGGAGAGTGACCGGAACCTCCGGGAACTTCATGGAAACCTTGGGTGGGGCGCTAGGTCTCCAGAGGTATCCGTTCAGGTTTCCTAAGTGGGACGTAAGTTGCCATATCTATTCCCCATGCACCCCCCTGACCAACCCTCCCCCCCCCCCCCCACCCCCTTATCAACTCACTTCGTAAGGTTCCTTTTTCCTAGTGACTTAGTACAACACTCACTGTATTTCAGTTAATTTCTCTTTAGTTTGGAGATATGGCATGGAAACAGCCCCTTTGGCCCACCGAGTTGATGGTAATCACGCATGCACACTTGTTCAATTTTAACCCATTTTCTCATCCACTCTCTGCACACTGGGGGCAATTTACAGTGGCCAATTAACCTACAAACCCAAACGTCTTTGGGGCATGGGAGGGAACTGGAGCTCCCAGAGGAAACCATGTAGTCGCAGGAAAATGTGCAAACTCCACGAATACAGCACCCAAGGTCAGAATCAAATCTGTGTTTCTGACGCTGTGAGGCAGCAGCTCTACCAGTTATGTCACTGTGCTGCACTATTCTTTGTAAAATTGTGAGGAAAATATTAATATTGTTCATGAAATCTTGAGAAGAGATATCCCTTTCATCTCAACACCAAGTGAACACTGAAAGCTGAACATGTACAAAACTGAAAATCCTCAATATGTTTGATCTACTATGTTCAATGACCAATTCACAAAAGCATGTTAATTGCAGTCAAAATACCACATAGTCTCTTTAATACCATCAATTGTTGATCAGAGGTTTAAAAATCCTCAAGATGTTTGATCTCAAGTCTGGCTTCAAATCCTTCTGAGAGAGGATTACTTACATAAATAGGGCTCTAAATCAACATTGGATCTTAAGATTCCTATTCTTGACTACGTCAAGTATTAAGTAGTTGGTGTATTTGAGGATACAAAGTTATATATCTGGAACTCTCTGCCACAGAGGGTAGTTGAGGCCAGTTCATTGACTATATTTAAGAGGGTGTTAGATGTGGCCCTTGAGGCTAAGGGGATCAGAGGGTATGGAGAGAAGGCAGGTACGGGATACTGAGTTGGATGATCAGCCATGATTATATTGAATGGCGGTGCAGGCTCGAAGGGCCGAATGGCCTACTCCTGCACCTAATTTCTATGTTTCTATGTTTCTATACGTGCATAAGACTATAAGACAGAGGAGCTGAATTAGGCCATTCAGCCCATTGAGTCTGCTCTGCCACTTGATCATGGTGATCTATTTGGTGATTCTATCCTTTGGTACCCATTTCTCTTGCCTTCTCCCCATAACCTTTGATTTTTAATTAAGAACTTATCAATCTGTGCATTAAAAATATGCAATAAGCTGGACTCCACCGCCACCTGTGGCAATGATTTCCACAGATTCACCAGCCTTTGGCTTATGAAATTCCTCCACATCTCCATTCTAAAGGCATGTTATTTTTTTGTCCTAGACTCTCCCACTAATGGAAACATCCTCCCCACATCCACATTATCTAGACCTTGCTGGTGATACATCACTGTGTATCACCTTCAAAGAGAAACTATGATTAACAACATTCAGAAAGCTGCCAAAACTGAATTAGTATGATGCATTGATTCATAATTCATAAAGAAAGTGCAGCTCAGATCACGTGTATACCTGAAGGAGTTTAAGGGACTGAGGAGACTGAGGAAATCAGGAAAGCAAAAAGGAAGCAGGAGATTCTGGCAACTAAAATTAAGGAAAGTCCAAGAGATTTAATGAACATAAAGGGAAAGAGGGTAATAAGAGAGAGAATAGGGCTTCTAAGAAACCAAAGCACTCATCTACGTGGAGCTGTAGGCGATAGGCCAGGTTATCGGATCAGGTCGGATCCAAGATGGCGTCGCGTGCACAACGCGAGGCTCTGCGTCTCCGTAGTTTTAGCGAGATAGTTTTTTTTTTCCTATTTATACTTACCTTAGTTTTCGCCCGGAGCACTCGAGCAAAGACTCTGTACGGCCGTCAGGAGCTACTGGAGCTCGGACGTCTTTACGAACCGAGCACCAGAAGCCACAACTTTAAACTGCCGCCGGAGATCATCAGGTCACCGTGGTGTAGCGGACCCGCTCTCCCAACAGGTAGTGTCCGGAGGTGGCGCAGGGACCGCAAACAGCGACGTGGGAAACGCGGAGGCCACCGGGCTAGGCTGAGATCAGACCCACACCAGCCAGCTCTGCCCAGCATCTTCCTCGCGAACGTCCGGTCCCTGGTGAGTAAAACCGACGAACTTCGGCTGCGCATCACCACACACAGACGGATCGCCGACTGCAACGCCATGGTCTTCACCGAGACATGGCTCACCGACAACATTCCCGACAACGCCGTCGAGCTGGAGGGGCGCACTGTCTTCAGGGCCGACAGATCTGCGGAGGAATCCGGTAAGACCAAGGGCGGCGGACTGTGCATCTATGTGAACGACTCTTGGTGCACAGACGTTGTCAGGATTGGTAGCCACTGCTCTGCTGACCTAGAATACCTGATGTTAAAGTGCAGGCCCTTCTATCTGCCCAGGGAATTCACATCGACTGTCATCACTGCAGTCTATGTACCCCCGGACGCTAATGCCAGGCTTGCAATGGAGGAGCTGCAAGCTGCTATCAGCAAACAACTAACTGCCCACCCAGAGGGGGCTTTTATTGTTGCTGGCGATTTTAACCACTCCAACCTAAAAACTGTGTTCCCCAGATTCCACCAACATGTCTCCTGCCCAACCAGAGGTAACAATATTTTGGACCTAGTATATACTAATATTACTGAAGCATACAAAGCCCTTCCCCTCCCCCACCTGGGACAGTCTGATCACCTCTCTTTGTTCCTGCTCCCCAAATACACACCTCTGATCAGACGTGTGAAACCTACCGCGAGGACAGTGAAGGTCTGGCCTGAGGGGGCTGTCTCTGTCTTACAGGAACAGTTTCAGCAAACAGACTGGAGTCTGTTTGCCACCCAGGCCACCTTTAACTCCCAAGTGGCCATAAATTCATACACCTCAACTGTTCTGGACTACATAAAATTCTGCACTGATAACGTCACCACCCATAAAGTGATAAAGACCTTCCCTAATCAGAAGCCGTGGATGAGCAGGGAGGTCAGACTCCTGCTGAAGGCTCGAGACGCCGCTTTTAAATCTGGCGACGCTGAGGGATACAGCTCATCCAGGGCCAATCTGAAAAAGGGAATTAGGAATGCTAAACTCAATCACAAACAGCGGATTGAGGAGCATTTCCGAAACAACTCCGACCCCAGGCGCATGTGGCAAGGAATTACGTCCATTGCCGACTACCATAAAATCAACACCCCCCCCCCGGACAACGCCTCCCTTCCTAATGAGCTAAACCACTTCTATGCTCGCTTTGACCGGGACAACAAAACTCCCGCCATCAAAGTTGCTCCACCCCCGAATGAACAACCCCTCAGTCTCTCCACCTCTGCTGTACAAGACGCACTGAACAAGGTGAATGAGCACAAAGCTGCCGGCCCCGATGGCATCCCCGGGCGGGTGCTCAGGGCATGTGCCGGACGACTATCCCTGGTCCTCACTGACATTTTCAATCTGTCACTGGCCCAGGGTGTCGTCCCCACTTGCCTCAAGACATCTACCATTGTGCCAGTGCCCAAACAATCAGCGACAGGGAGTCTCAACGACTACCGGCCAGTGGCACTCACCCCTGTCATCGCTAAGTGCTTTGAGTGGCTGATCCTGGCTCACCTCAAAGCCAGCCTCCCCCCCACACTGGACTCCCACCAATTTGCCTACCGGTCAAACAGGTCTACAGAGGACGCCATATCGACGGCCCTACACTCTGCCCTGACCCACCTGGACAGCAACAACACCTACATCAGGCTGCTGTTTATTGACTTCAGCTCTGCCTTTAACACTGTCATACCCGCTAGCTTGATCACCAAACTCAGCGGTCTTAGCATCTCCACCTCCCTCTGCAATTGGACACTGGATTTCCTCACTAACAGACCACAGTCTGTTAGGGTCAACAACCTCACCTCCTCCACTATAACACTGAACACCGGCGTGCCACAGGGCTGTGTGCTCAGCCCTCTCCTCTACTCCCTCTTCACGCATGACTGCATCCCCCAAGTATGGCTCCAATGCCATCATAAAATTTGCCGATGACACCACGGTGGTAGGACTGATCAGTGATAATGACGAATCAGCCTACAGGGAGGAGGGCCAGCACCTGACTACCTGGTGTGCCAACAATAACCTCGTCCTCAACTCCCAGAAGACGAAGGAAATAATTGTTGACTTTCGGAAGAACAGAGGGGGCAGACACACCCCCATCCATATAAACGGGACTGAGGTGGAGCGGGTCTCCAACTACAAATTCCTCGGGGTACACATCTCGGAGGATCTGTCCTGGTCCCTCAACACCTCAAAGCTAATCAAAAAGGCACAGCAGCGCCTTTACTTTCTGAGGAGGCTCAAAAAAGCCCACCTGTCCCCCCAGATCCTGACGAACTTCTACCGCTGCACCATCGAAAGCATCCTGACCACCTGCTTTACGGTATGGTACAGCAGTTGCACCGTGGCAGACAGGAAGGCACTACAACGGGTGGTGAAAACCGCCCAGTACATCATCGGTGCCCCGCTCCCTGCCTTGGATGCCCTCCACCGAAAACGGTGCCTGAAGCGGGCCGGGAAGATCATCAAGGACCCCTCACACCCTAATCATGGACTGTTTGCCCTCCTCCCATCAGGGAGGCGGTACAGGAGCCTCAGGTCCCGCACCAGTAGGACGAAGAACAGCTTCTTCAACTACACCATCCGACTGCTGAACTCGGAGCCCAGCTGATAGATTTGTCTGTACCCTGTATTTATTTATTTTCCATATTGCTACCACTGCACTCTGTATTTATTTTTCTATATCGCTATCACTAAGAACGATGCTAAACTGCATTTCGTTGTACCTATACTTGTATTTGTGCAATGACATTAAACTTGAATTGAATCAATGAGTATTTCTCCATTGTTTCTACCATGGAGAAAAACATGAAGCATGAGGAACTTGTGACAATTAATGGAGATATCTTGAGGACAGTCCATATTACGGTCAAGGAGATGCTGGAAGTTCTAAGATGTATGAAGGTAGATACATCTCCCAGGCATGATCAGATATATCTGAGGATGCTGTGGAAAGCAATTTTTCATTGTCTTCAATAACTCTGACCATTTTTTACAGATGCACTATAGAAAGCATCCTATCCAGGTGCATCACAATGTGATGAGGGAATTGTTCAGCCAAGACTACAAAATTAAAAATGTGAATACAGCCCAATCCATCATGCAAATCAGCATCAAATCCTCTGTCCGTCCCCTCCTTCACCACCATGAACTCCATCTGTACTTCACGCAAACTTGAGAAACCTGCCAACATAACGAAATATCAGTCATACCACAGTCGTTCTGCCCTGTCTACTGTCTAGCCATGCAGGAGATACAAAACCCCAGCTGTCGCAGGAAGTACATCCTCTGTTGGTGCCTTTTTTGACTGTGGAGTCAACGGTAGCCCCCCCTCCCCCCATTTAAGGTCCTTGGAGATGAAGGTTCCCAGGAACTTAAAATACTCCACAGATGTGACTGTGATGTTGTTGATGGTGAGTGGGGTGAGGGGAGGGGGAGCTCTCCTAAAGTCAACATTCAATTCCACTCTCTGAAGAGTATTGAGCTCCAGGTTGTTGCAATGGCACCAGGATGCCAGCGGTGTCACTTCCTATCTGTAGGCAGATTCCTCCCCCATCTTGGATCACTCCAATTAGGGTTGTGTCTTCCGCAAACTTGAGTAGCTTGACAGAGGAGCCAGTGGAGGTGCAGTCATTTGAGTAGAGAGAAGAGTAGAGGGGAGAGTACACAGCCTTGCCGTGCTCCTATGATGAGGGTCTGCGGAGCCAAGATGTGCTTTCCCAGCCTCAAGTCTCACATGTTGCTTCCAGTCTGTCAGGAAGCTGGTGATCCACCGACAGAGGGGTTCAGGGACAGTCAACACAGAAAGTTTGGAGTGCAGCAGCTCTGGCACAATGGTGTTCAATGCAGAGCTAAAATGAACAAACAAAATCCTCGCATGGGTCCCCTGGTGGTCTAGGTGCTGGAGGATGAAGTGCAGCCCCAGGTTGATTGCATCATCCACAGGTCAATTGGCCCAATATGCAAACTGCAGAGGGTCCTGCAGGGGTTTTGTGATATTTTTCAATAAGCCAATACCAATTAACTAGGTGGTACCAAAGACAATAATGTTACCTGTAACCTTGGTCTCCTCTCCCCATCATGATTTGGTCACCATCTCAATCCTTTTTTTTCACAACTGAAAGCATTCCTGTTTTCTAACTTTCCAGTTCTGATGACAGATCATTCACTGAAAAGATGAATCTGTACATCTTTCCACCGATTTGTCCTCACCTGGGTATGTCTGGCATTTTGTGTTTTTGACAGATACTCTCTTGATCAGCGATCTGCTTGAAGCTGACTGATCTATGCCTTTGAAGCATATATGGACGCAACACTTTGTGGAGACTTGGGTTTTCCCGATCAAATGTGATAAGACCCTTCTTTGTGCGATTTGAGAACATGTTAAGTCTTGCCCCAGGTTTACTGACTTTCAAAGCTGTCATTTTATCTGGAGACTTTCTGGATGATAAACGATTTCAGGAGAACAATATAGTTATTGGATCAAAATTTATATTTAACCCTGTTATTTGTTTCTTGTCAGCTGATGCTTAATCAATTGTGAGTAGCTAATTGGTTGAGAGTAGGATAATTGTTGAATAATATAAATACAAATATTTTTCAAGAGGAACATACTACTAATATGGGAAATTAAAGGGTTAAATTTATAGGACTATAATATGTTTATCCAGACAACTACCGACTGAATTTTCAGAAAATTGTAATCAATGGAGCTGCGATTTTTTGCTAGACTGCGTAAGAATTCATTATTATCATAGATGCCCCAAACTATTATCCTTTTAAAGAAAAATAATCCCGTGTATAAATTGATTAATGAATAACGTTTGTCACAATTACATTCCAGAATATTACACATTGCTTAATTTAAATGCTGCATTTTATTAGGGAAAATACAGAAATTGCCATTGTTGTTTGGTAGTAAGCACCATGAGTCCAATTTCACCAGTAATAACCATTGACAAATCTCAATTTCTGGCCAATATAGTCAATCCAGAGGGTAAATTCAGGTGTTAGTTTCCATACCCTCTTAGTTGATCTAATAATCCTAGATTCAGCCATATATTAAATGTAGATGACACCCTTTTGTTCTAAAATAGCTCTGTTGTGGACTTCCCCTTCACAATTTTTTAATCTATTCCTTGTTATCTATAACAGTAAGGATAACAAGGATAATGCATTACATGATAATATGAGAGTCTCGAGAGAGAATTCTGTTTGTTTTCAGCCTAGCATAGCCAGGAACTGTGCCTTCTTATTTCATTATGGATTTTCTATTAACACAACAATCCTTTTTCTATCTTTACTGAAAAAAAAGGAATCAGTGGCATTAATCTCTAAAGCGCTCAGTTCTCCTTATGAAGAAATATTGATCCAAGGGATTCTCTGCAAATGAATGAAAACCCATCAAAATGATATGTGTAACCATTTTTGATGCAATGTCAGCACACAGTGATAGTGATTTAATAGAGTGAAGCACAGTAATTGGTGTTTCTTACCTCCAAAGGTTGCTTATAATTTTCTGATTCATTTTATTTTACCTGAGCTTCCGCAAGATCCCATGTGAGACAACTCTTTTCAAATATGAAGTGCTCTAGCTTAGCAAGCTCACTGCTATAATACCTGTGATCAGACTCATCGAAAGAAAGGTAGGAAAGTAGTTTTTTTCATGTAATAGATTACATGGAGAGATACTAATGGTTGTTATTGGGACTATAATCATTTTCATCATTTGCATATCGCATATACAGCTAGATGAGATGAATTTCATGATATATAAAATAAATGTATTTTAAAGAGGAAAATGTTACATTTCTTGCAGGCATGTGCTTTCTTTTCATTGTGGTAGTTAACAGATTTATGAATTAATTACTCCTTCAGCACAACTCGTTTTTTGTATTGACACTTAAGCTTTCATTGCCAAATTTTAGAATGTGCTAAATTTTAGAACATTCTCCATATGATATTTCAATAATATGGAGAATGATGCAAAGTATTTCATTCGTTTTAATTAGAAATAATCATCCTGTTTTAGTCATCATTAACAAATATTTGATCACTTTCTATTATCAAAAAATCTGCACTTAATGTATGCTGGTGAAGCAATATTTTATTTTTCAGAAAATACACAGAAAGTCCTCTAACTTCTCCTATGACAGATCTTATGGTCGAATTAATATGCTCCAGGCAAATAACGGAGATCAGTAAATTGCAAATCTTAGAACAGTATGGAAAATTAGAATTCAGGATCTAACATTAAAGAATGACCTTGAAAGTAGGTAATCCAGCACTGAGAACTGGGAGAAATGCCAAGTATATTATCTGTTGATAGAACATGGAATGTCGAAAATAACAGTGGTTTAAGGCACTTTTAAATGAAAAAAGTCATTTCTTCCGAAAGCCCCCAAAGATTTGTAACAAAAATCTTTTGAAAAATCAGCAAGCATCTGAAGAATTAACCTCTGAATTAGCCTCTGAAATGGCTACAAGGGCAAAGACTGAAATGGCTACAAGGATAAAGAGCTGGAAGAAATAAAGCAGTCGGTAAGAGATTTAAGTGGTGAGTGCTTCTGGGAATAAAAGTACGTTGTAGAACTTTAAACTTGAGAGTCAAAAAATTATTGATTCAATTGGTAATTTAAATAAACAAATTGATGAGGTGGAAGGTGAATTATCTGTGAAAATTGATCGGGTGGAAAAAGATTGCAAGGAGAAGTTTGACCCTGTTCTCCAAACTACTACAGCATATCAGACTGCTATGAAAGATATGGAAGCATCCATGTTACAAATGTCTGAAGATATGCATAGAATGAATAAAGATCAGGAGTGCGTCTTGGAGCAATTGGCTAAAATGACTGTTAATGGCTTGATGTGGAAGCACGTTCAAGATGGCAGAATTTAAGAATCGTTAGAGTGACAGAGGGAAAGGAGGGGAATGATCCTTGTGAGTTCACTGCCAACTTACTTATTCAAGTATTCAACCTGCCTGTTGAATCGAAAATAGAAGTGGCACATCAGGTGCGAAGAGCACAATCAAGACCAGGAGCCCCCCTCCCCCCAACCCCCCAATGACAGATCATAGTGAAATTTCATGACATTTCAACTTTGGAAGATATGATGAATAAAATCCAATATGGAAAGAATATGATGTTTGGAGATGATACTATTAAATTATTCAGAGATTATCCTATCGAAATTGCCAAAAAACGAGAATTGTTTTCAAAGACACGACAGAACCTGAAAGGAAATCAAAATGTAAGATATGGTGTAATGTACACTGCAAAAATGAGGATTACCTATAAAGGTATCGAACATGCATTTACTGACCCAGAAGCAGAATATAAACATGCTCAAGACTTTGTAAAAGAGATAGGTGGCTAAGTAAATCATCACGACTGCCATGACAACGCTCTTTATTCTACAGATAGGAGGGGAAGCTGAGAAATATGACTTTTTAAAAGACTAAGATGGCGGAGCTTCTCCACGAGTTGGTTTCTAGACATCTTATCTTCTTTTGAATGCGAACTCAAGGACATTCTTTGTTCCACCTCGAATGAAATACGGAACAACAAGCGTGCGGCTGAACGGAGAATTTAATACAAATGGACTTGAAAATTAACTTTTTAAATAAAAATATTTTATAATTTTAATTCTACACTAACACAGAAACTACTGAATTAACATAGCAATAGTAATTGAATTTAATGCAAACTGTTAAAATGGTATAATGTAATAATGTGTTATAATGATTGACTCCCCCGGGCAGGGGAAGGGGGGGTTAAATATAAGGAAATAGATTATTAACAGACTAAAAAATTGAACATAAAATATACTAGGTTCCAGTTCCAGTTTTGCTTGGGAGGAGGTGAGAAGATTCAGGCCCTTGGCAAACAGCCAGGAGTCTGACTCTGGTTATCCCCTTCCAACAAGCAGTTTATTAATACTGAATGTGAAGCAAATGTAAAAACTGTAAGCATAAGTATATGGTAGATAATCAGAAGACTTAATTAGATAAGACTTAATTAGATATTATATATTGTAATATTGTTATATATAATTTGGTTTTGAATTGGCCCCGCCTCCCATTTGCAAGATTTCTCAAGGGAACGGAGCTAAATGTATATTAACAACAACGGAAGTCAATAAATTTGTAACTGCCACCATTAGGTGGCTATGTTGTTACTGTGTCATTATTTTTAGACACTGTAATACCACTTAAAAAAAAAATGGTCACAATATTTCACCTTTTTTTGTCTTTTTGCTTAAGGACAATTTTAAAAAGGATGTACCAACAAAATGTAATATCCGCAAATGCTCCCCCAACACATAGAGCCCTGAGGTATTTTTTGTTACACCGTATGACTTAAACATATCAAAGTAATTTAAAATGCAAGACGATAAACAAAACAAGCTCGGAGGAATCACATTTTGCAGTTGGAACATAAGGGGGGCTAACGAACCAATTAAATGGGGTAAGATTCTCGCACAATTGAAATTACTTAATTTAGATATAATTTTCTTACAAGAAACACACCTGAAACTGCAAGCTCAGACTAGATTGAAGGCAAGTTGGATAAGTCAAGCATATCAGTCTTCATATATCTCTAAATCTAGGGGTACGGTAATTATTATTCGTAAAGGTATACCATTTAAATCAAAGAATATTATAACAGATAAAGAAGGGAGATATCTCATAGTTACCGGAGAGATCCACTCTACCCCAATCACCAAGGTAAATATTTATGCGCCTAATTTTGATAATCCCCAATTTTTTAATAAAATCCTGAATA
Organism: Raja brachyura; assembly: GCA_963514005.1. Next base: position 49,404,555 of record OY740786.1, on the reverse strand, counting down.
TAATTTCAGAGTTTAATTATCAAAATGTGATAATTGGGGGAGACTTTACTTGTGTTTTAGATCCATAGCTGGACAAATCCACACAACAAAAGAGGGGGAACACAAAATTTAAACTAGTGAACTCCTAAATACATACATAAAAACACAAATATAACAGATGTTTGGAGGATCGCTAACCCAGCTGGAAGGGAATACTCATTTTACTCAATGGTACACTAAACCTATTCACGTATTGACTATTTATTAGTGGACACAAAATTAATTTCTTACACAATGGACCCAAAATATCATACCAGCATCATTTCTGTTCACTCCCCGTTAACTTTAAAAAAAAACTTGAAGGAATGCCTAATAAAAAATAATTTGGAGGTTCAATCCTCAAATCCCAAATGATCCACAAGGTGGTATATATTTAAATCAGCAGATGGAACTTTTTTTTGAGACCAACGACACCCCAGATATTTCACCCGCTTTACTATGGGAATCTTTTACAGCATTTATCAGAGGATCTATAATTTCATATCAAGCTTTTCAAAATAAAAAGAACAAGAATGAACAAATGCAGTGAGAAGAACGAATTAGACAATTGGACCTAGATAACGCTTAAGAGCCAACTATGGATAAACATGATTAAATAACAATATTGAAATTTAAATTAAATAGAATATTATCTGAAAATGTTATAAGAATATTTCAAATTACAAAACAGGAAAATTTTGAATTCGGTGATAAACCACAATACACTTTTGGCACGTCAACTGAAAAAACGGGAAAAAGATCATGCGATTTTAAAGATTAAATCAGGTAAAGGTGAATTGTTAACATTACCTAATGATATTAATAAAAGATTTGCTCAATTTTATCAAAATGTATATACATCTAAAACATCAGCAGATAGTGCTAAAGTTCTTGGATAACTGTAATCTGCTCAAACAAGAGGAATTAGGAGCGCAGGGCTCAGTTAAAGAAATAGAAGGAACAATAAATTCATTGAAGAATGGAAAAACACCAGGACCGGATGGATTTTGTAAGGGTTTTCAGGGTCCCTACCTGGTCAGAGAGGCAGCTTTTTTACGGCTGAAACTTCGACCCGTCCTCGAGGCCTACCAGCGGGCCTGGAGCGGCATTTCCTGAGGGGGCCACCCAGAATCACGGCTTTGGCAGCGGCTCAGCGCTGGAGCACCATCGGGGAGCGGAGCGGGCGATACCTTGCCTGGGTCGCCGCGCTGGAGCTGCAGAATGCTGAGACCGCAGGTGAACTTCGTGGAGCTGCGGGACTGTGGAGCGGCCAACTGTGGGCGGCAGCGCTGAATTTTAACATCGGGAGCCTGGGATCTCTCGGCGAGATCACCAGTTGTGGAGCTCCATCCAGTGCGGCCTTGTCAGCTTCGGAAGCCACGGACTCCGGTAGGGAAGCGGCTGTTCCAGGTGTCCCAAGCCGCTGTGAGGACTCTCCCGATGCCGGAACACCCAATAGAGAAGGCCTAAAACATCGGGCCGCCGTAGCGCCGACTGCGGAGGCCTCAATAGGCCCGACTATGGGTGGACTTGGGGATGAGACTGGACTTTGTGCCTTCCCCCACAGTGGGAACCATTGTGGGGGGATGTTTTTATGTTCATTGTTAATTCTTTAGTGTTGGGTCTTATCTTTATCTGTGTGCTGCATGGCAAGTCAACTTTCACTACACCAATTGGTGTACGTGACAATAAATGTCCTTTGCCCTTTGTCCTTTGTCCAAATTTTATATTTATTCCAATCAATACCAATATACTTACCTAAAAAGGTTTTTTTTTTAAACTGGATTCTGATATCACAAATTTTTTATAGGACTATAAATCCCATAAACTCAAAGAAGATATTTGTGCAAACCAAAAGAATTTGGTGGATTAACACTCCCTAATTTTTTGTATTATTATTGGGCAGCAAATGTCAAAAATGTGCCCAACGGGTGGACTGAATAGTAATGGAGAGAGCGGATTGTTCCCTTTTTAATATAGGAGCGATCCTCCTCTCACCAATAAAATTGAATAATACAATATATAGTAAAAGTGCTATTGTTCATAGTACTATTAGAATTTAAAAAGAAATAAAATTAACCCTTAAATTAAAAAATGTATCCCTTTTCTCCCCCATAGTTAACAATCCGTTGTTTAAACCTTCCAGTATTGATAAATCATTTACACATTGGGAAATAATAGGAATTAAAATGTTTGGAGACATGTATGAAAATGGAAATGTTTTATCATTCCAACAACTACAACTTAAATAAAATCTGAGATCTACAACTACAACTAAAATAAAATCAATATTTTAATATTTTCAAATCCGTGATTATTTCAAAAAATATACACCAGAATACCAAAAATATGACTCCAGACCTATTAGACAAAGCAATGGATGGAAAGGCGGACTCAACTAATTTAATATCATACTTGTACAATATCATCCTAAATATAGAAATACTATCATCCGATAGAATTAGAAGAGATTGGGAACAAGAACTAGCTATTAATTATGGCTTAATTATGGCAAAAAATCCCGAACGAGAGTTGGGATAAACACTTGCTATAGGTGCACAAATGCTTGTTCAATGTAAGACATATTCTAATCCAATTTAAAACCCTACACAGATTATATTATTCGAAAACTAAAATAAGTATTTTTTTTTCCAAATGTCTCCCCCATTTGTGATAAATGTCTATCCCAAGAAGCACATTCCTTTGTTTTTTGCATAAAAATCCAAAAAATTTGGAATGAAATTTTGACATTTTTACAAAATTATTGAAAATAAAACTGAAACCGAACGCAGAATTGATTATTTTTGGAACAATGGAACTCAGGTTTGAGCTGACTTCATTCCAAAAGAGCCTCCTTAATTATGGCTTAATAATGGCAAAAAAACTCATACTTAAATTCTGGAAAACGCTCCCACACCAACGGTAAAAATGTGGATTTCAAATATGTCCAAAATGTTACACCTCGAAGATATGAGATTACTCCTAGCAGGCAAATCAGACCATTTTCAAAAGATTTGGTCTCCATTTATCAACTTATTACAAGCATAGGGTGCAATGTAACTTTGAAAATAAACGGTTTCAGGACCTGGTGAGGGGTGTGTAAAGATACGAAGTACGTACATCCCTTTTATCTTATTTTACTTTCTTATATTTTCTTTTTTCTATTTGTCTCTTTTTCTTTTGTTTTTTTTTCATTCTTTCTCGTGTTCTATGTTTCTACGGGTTTTTCCTGATCACCTTTTAACGTACTTACTATCTTATTTAAGTTTCTCTATTTTTCTTCTTCTTAAAGTTTAAAACAAGAAGTGGTACAAAATGTATTATGTTATTTTTGGCATACTACTGTAATGTACATGACTTCTAATAAATAAAAAAAATTTTAAAAAGAATATGGAATGTCACTGGTATCACCAGCATCTTAGTAATGACGTGATCATACTCTTGGGAAAATATTGTTATGAGAAAATATTGTAATTGAGCATCATTAGATAGGATGTGTGAACAATGCCAGACACAACGAAGCAATTCAAATACTGCTCTATTTACTTAGTACTATTTCCTTAATCCATTACCCAATGCATGTTTTGCATTTGAACTGGAAATCATTGCAAGTTTCATATTTGTAGAAACTCAATCAATTTCCCTCCACTAACATTCCCCTCCACCTGACAGAACCCTCAATGTCTTCTCCTGTCAATTTTGCCAAGTTAAAGGTATAGCCTTTGGTGACCTTGCATGGCCCCAGCTATGCCTGACTGTTGGTCAGTTACATCGGACAGTCCTTATTCCAAATGTACACTGGCACCATCCCTCGACTCTTTCTCTAGTACATTGATGACTGCATTGGAACTGCCTGCTGCACCCATTGAGAACTCATTGATTTTATTAACTTTACCACTAACTACCAACCTGCATTCCAATTCCCTTGGACTACCTCTGACAATTCTCTCCCCTTTCTTGATCTCGCTGTCTCCATCACATGGAACAGACTATCGACTGATGTCTACTACAAACTTACTGAACCCCACAGTTATTTGAACTACACTTTCACACACCCTGCCTCTTACAAAGATGCATTTCCCTACTCTTAATTTTCCGTCTCTGCCACATATGCTCCCAAGATGAGCCTTTCAATACTAGGACATCTGAGATATCCTTGATGCTTTGTAAACATAGTTTCCCCGCCTTCTCAAATAGATAGATCCCACACCATGTCAGCTTTTGTGCCTTATAGTTCTGCTCTCGCTCCCCATCCCCCCCAAATGGAAAAAGGATAGCATTCAACTCATCACCGCTGACATTTCCATCACCTCCAACATGATCCCACCACTGGTCATATCATCCCAGCCTCACCCCTTTCCACCTTCCTCAGAGACTGTTGCCTCTGTGACTCCTTAGTTCTCTCATCCCTTCCTACCCAAACTACCCCCTCTCCTGGTACTTTCTCCTGCAACCAACCGCAGGAGATGTAACACCTGGACCATTAGCTCCTCCCTGACCATTATTCTAGGACTCTGAAGTCTTTCAAGGAGAGACAGAGGTTCACATGTACCTTTTCTAACCTCATCTACTGCATCTGGAATCCCCAGTGTGACCTCCGGCGAGACCAAGCATAGATTCAATGACTGGTTTGTCAAACACGTGTTCAGTCTTTCAAGGCCTACTGGATCTCTCAGTTGGTGACCATTTTAATTCCCCTTCCCAGTCCCATGCTGACCTTTCTGTCCTGGGCCCCCTGCAGTGCCAGATTGAGGCCACATTGAAGGAACAGCATCTTATTTTCTGCTTGGGTGGCTTACAACCCAATGGTATGATTATTTAATTCTCCAAGGGATCTAAAAGAGATGGCTGTAGAGATTGTGGAGGCATTAGTGGTGATCGTTCCTGAATCACAAGCATCAGGAGTGGTTCCAGATGATTGGAAATTGCAAATATTACTCCGTTGTTCAAGCAGGGAGCGAAGCAGAAGAGTGGAAACTATAGGTGGTTAGCCTGACTTCAGTGGTTGGAAAGATTTTAGAGTCCACAAGACCAACTGGGACCCATTGGGTCCCTGTCACACGGGAGGCCTGGTCCCCCAATGCAACCCGTTCCCCAAGGAAATATTGCACCACTAACCTGTAGCCCCCATGGGAGGCATGCTCCCCCAACTCACCTCATTCCCAAACATAAGATTCCAGCACTCCCCTGCCTCCCCAGCACTGGACCTAAAATCCAATTCCACTTCCCCTGCCTGCCAATTGCAATAGCAATTCACCCTCCCCTCCTGCATTGCCAGGAGCTGGAGTAAGTGTAATATGATGGCAACATTGTTGCAAGTGTCAGGTGGAAGATTGTGATATCCCATTCAGGTGAACAGTTGGTGGAAGCACAGAGTGTTCCTGTATTACAACTTTGTGTCAAAGTTTGTTGGAAGCAGGCAGGAAGGATTTTAACAGTAAAAATCTTGTTAAGGTTGGATTTTTTAAACATTAAAATATCAATAACTTGTGAAATATAGCATTAAATATGAAGAAACCTGATACAAATGAAAAAGAAGGAAAATAGAAAAAACAGGAAAAAGCTGAGCAAGATTCTGCAAAAAAATTTGCGCTATTGTGTCCTATTTTGGCGTAGCTCCTGAGATCACAGACAGACAAACAAGTCGAGACTTTTAATAGTATTGTGGTAGCACCCAGTGGTTGGGCCACTAGCTACATGAACACTCAGCAGTCGGGGGTATGGTCACATGACTGGGCAATGGCAGGGATGAGTTGTCACAGGTTACAGTGGTGTGTCCTGGGTTATATAATGGACACTGGGACAACCCTCTCTCTACTCTCTCTCTGACTTCGAGCTGACCAGCTCTCTTCTCTCTTTTGGTCAGTGTCCTTCAACCTCAGCAGGAGCTCAGCTCAAGCCCACGAGGCAACAACCTCGCAGCAACAACAACTTTATGTTAGAGGACCAATGTGCACACAGAAAGTGGTGAATCGGTGGAATTCTCTGTTGCAGAAAGTAGTTGAGGCCAGTTCATTGGCTATATTTAAGAGGGAGTTAGATGTGGTCCTTGTGGCTAAAGGGATCAGGGGGTATGGAGAGAAGGCAGGTACAGGATACTGAGTTGGATAATCAGCCATGATCATATTGAATGGCGATGCGGCTCGAAGGGCCAAATGGCCTACTCCTGCACCTATTTTCTATGTTTTTATGTTTCTATGTATAACAAAGCTTTAATGCCTGAATAAAGTAACCCATTTGTTCACCACGTTTGGTGCCTCTACACAAAATAGATTATAAAGGATGAGATTTCTGAGATTTCTATTTCTTAGAAACATGATGAAATAGGCCAAAAGTTTAAGAAATAACTGCAGATGCTGGAAAAATGGAGGTAAAACAAAATTACTAGAGAAATTTAGTGGGTGAGGCAGCAACTAAGGAGAGAAGGAATAGGCAACTATTCCGGCCGAGACCCTTCTTCAGAGTGATGATGGGGGGGGGGGGGTAGGGAGGGAAAGGAAGAGCCAGAGACAGTAGGCTTGTGGGAGAGCTGAGAAGGAGAAGGGGAAGGAGGGAGAAAGCAAGGACTATCTGAAATTAGAGGTCAATGTTCATACCGCTGGGGTGTAAGCTACACAAGTGAAATATAAGGTGCTGTTCCTTCAATTTGCACTGGGCCTCACTCTGGAGGAGGCCCAGGACAGAAATGGGATTCGGAATGGGAGGGGGAGTTGAAATGCTGAACCACCATCAGTCTTAAAAAGGGTCTCGACCCGAAATATTGCCTATTCCTTCTCTCCATAGATGCTGTCTCACCTGCTGAGTTTCTCCAGCATTTTTGTCTAGGCCAAAGTCAGCATGGTTTTGTGAAAGGGAGATCTTGCCTGACAAACTAGTTTGAATTCTTTGAGGAAGGAAATAGCAAGATAAACAAAGGAGAGTCACTGGATGTAATTCACCAGGATTTTCAGAAGGCCTTTGACAAGGTGGCTTCTGATAAGGTGCATGTAAGGCTGCTAAAGAAGATGAGAACCCATGGTATCAGAGGGGAGATACTAGCATAGATAGCAGGTTGGCTGGATGGCAGAAGGCAAAGAGCGACAATAAAGGGGGCTTTTTCTGGTTGGCTTCCAATGATTAACGGTATTCTGCAGAGATCGGTGCTCGGGCCGCTACTCTTCAAGTTATATATCAATGATTTGGATGAGGGGATTTAAGGCTTCATGGCCATTTGCAGATGATACAAAGATAGGTGGAGGGGGCAGGTAGTGTAGAGAAAGTAGGGATTCTGCACAAGGACTTGGACAGGCTGGGAGAGTGGGCAAAGAATTGGTGGATTAAGTACAGCGTAGCAAAGTGTGGAGTTGTGCATTTTAGTAGTAGGAATAAAGGCGTAGACGAATTTTTAAATGGAAGAGAATTCAGAAATCTGAGGTGCAAGGGAACTTTGGAGTGCTAGTACAGGATTTTCAAAAAGATAATTTGCAAGTCGAATTTGTGGTAAGAAAGGCAAATGCAATACTAGCTTTTATTTTGAGAGGATTAGAATATAAAAATAGAGATATAATGCTGTGGCTTTATAAGGCACAGGTCAGACTGCATTTGGAATAGTGTGAGCAGTTTTGGGCCCCATATCTGAGGAAGGATGTGCTGGCATTGGAGAGGATCTAGAGGAGGTTTCCGAGAATGATCCAAGGGATGATTGGGTTAACATATGATGAACGCTTGATGGCACTGGGCCTGTACTCACTGGAGTTTAGAAGGATGAGGGGGAACCTCATTGAAACTTACCGAATAGTGAAAGGCCTGGATAGAGTGGATGTGGAGAGGGTGTTTCCACTCGTGGGAGAGTCTAAGACCAGAGGCCATGGCCGCAGAGTGAAAGGATGTACATTTAGAAAGGAGATGAGGCAGAATTTATTTAGTCAGAGGGTGGTTTCTTTTATTCACATATGCCATATGCATATGCAATACAAAAAGCAAAGAGTGAAAGCATAGTGGCATTTTGTCAATCCTGGGACTATTTATTTTGAATAATGTCAGAAAGAAAAAAAAGATGTGGCAAGCACATTTCATGATTTTGATTTTTAATTACTTTTTTTAAAATTACTCTTCTATTGGTTCAGCCTTAAGTGCCTTGCTTGGAACGGTGTTGTCAAAATAATTCACTAATGGATTCAGTTAGAATGAAGAATCAACATTTAAGTAAGGTAAAGTAAGCTTCGAAGCATCAAATAATTCAAATGGAGTAACTGCTTTGAACAGTGAAGACAAGATAACATTGCAAGTGAAATAAAGCTTTGACTTTCTGAAAACACAGCGATCTCGCAACTTAAACATACATCAATCCTACACACAAAGTCTATCTGTAACTTGGTGTTATATTTGACAAAGCGAGTTTATGGTGTTATATTTGACAATGCAACTTCAGACCACACATTAGCAGCATCACAAAGACTATTTTTGTCCCACCAGACTTGACTAATGCCTCATCCCATCTTATGGCAACGCACCTAAATTAGTTGGTATTAGCTAGAAGGAGAGTTCGAACAATCTTGGAATTGTTTTTTTGGAACACTGGGAGTTGAGTGGCTGGAAAAAGCTTCTGTGAGGTGGCAGGAGCAGGATCAGGGGTGGGGTTGCTGGAGGAGGCAGCTACAATACTGGCATTTAAGAGACTTTTGGATAGGTACATGGGTAAGCAGGACATGGAGATATATAGATTTGGTGCAGACAGATATGAGTTGGTCTTGGTATTATGTTCAGCACAGACATCATGTGTAAAGAATATGCGCATACACAGATGAATCTTTACTACACTTTATTAATTATACACACACATCACTGCCCTAGCTGTACATGGTCTGTCACGGACACTAGAGAGAGAGCTATGGGTGGGAAGGTCACAATTATACTAGACGATGGGGGAGTGGTTAGCAAGGGCTGCGTCACTACTGTTAAAGGTGTACACGCATATCATCTACATCCTTCCTCTATAAAAACAAAACAATGAGCAGTGATAGGGCGACCACATCTCATGCGCTAAGGGAGAGTAAACTGCAGTAATACAGGAACTCAAAATCACACATAATCACCATAACGGTCTGGCGGCTTGACGAGGTGACCAGACCGGGTTCGAACCTTGCCATCACATCTTCCCCCAACGGGAACGAGAGGGACTGGGCAAGAAGGGCACGGGACGAGGCGGCAGGTGCGGCACCTGGGGGTCATACGGAGCAGCCGGAGGGGGACGAGGCTCGTTCACAAACCGGAGGTGTTGACGAGACCTCCGGTAGATCGTACCATCGTGGTTCACTAGGTATGAAAGAGGGGAACCAACAGAACCGACAACAATGGCGAGCCTGGAGTGGCCGGAGGCAGACCGCATGCGGACGACCTGGTCAGGAAAGAGAGGACGGAGGACATGGCAGGACTTGCCATGGGAGCGCTTCTGGATACGGTGTTTGTGGCCGATGCGCTTCCGGACCGTGGCTGGTTTAAGGATGGAGGGAGCAAGCGACTGCTGTGTCACTGGGATCGGAGGCCGCGTAACACGGGACATGAGGCGCTGAGCTGGGGAACCCAGGGTATGGTCGCGGGAGATGTTTCGGAGGTTCAGGAGGGCTAGGTAAATGTCGGAGCGAGACAAGTGACAACGTTTCAGCAATCCTCTAGCACTGCGGACCGCTCGCTCAGCCAGGCCGTTGCTTTGCGGGTACTCTGGGCTGCTGGTGTAGTGACGGAAATTCCAGCGATCAGCAAAAGCTCGGAACTCAGCACTGGTGAATTGACTGCCGTTGTCCGACTGCAGGCTGGCCGGAGACCCAAAAGCAGTGAAGTGGTTGTGCAGCTTTTCGATGACAGCAGATGAAGATAGAGAGTGAAGCTGATCAACCTCAAACCAGCTGGAGTAAGAGTCAACAAGCACTAGAAAATGCTTTCCGTGCCACTCGAATGTCACGGTGGACGTTCACCAATCCGAGGTCTTGGCAGGCCCGAATGCCTAGTAGGGGGTCACATTTACTGTCCAGAAGAAAGGAAGAGAGGGGCGGAGAGGCCTTCAGTACCTTGCAGTGGAGAGTGGCCTTCCCCACAGGAACGAGCACGCCTCCCCCGTAGGCACGCAAAACAGAGCGTTCAGTGGTAACGAGCTCATTATTTCTTATCTTCTTGAACAAGTTTGTTGACATAACGTTAGCAGCAGCCCCCATGTCAACCTTAGCAGAGAAGGTGGTGCCATTCACAGTGACTCGCATGGTCAGGTCCGTTATCAATGCAGGTGCATTTCCAGTGAAAACACACTCAGCTTGCTCTGGGAAGAGCTCCAATCAGACAGGGGGATTTCTTCTTGCTGGTAATGGGAACCAGACGTCGTATCAGCACGGGTCAGGTAGTGAGTGGGCGTCTGCTGTGGCTGTGCAGGCTTCCCACGGGAACGACACGCCGCCGAGAAATGGTTTTGCTTGTGGCAGAAATGACAGGTCTTTCCCAGCGCAGGACAAACATTAAAACGATGCAAAGCAAAGTTGCAATTCGGGCAGCGTTGACGGGGTCTGGAGCCGGGTGCAGGGCTTAACCTCTTTCATTGTGGAGCAGAGTACTGGTGGCCGGCGAAACTGGCTGTGTGGACCTCGTGATCAGGCGGCAACACGGCGGAGGAGACAGCCTCTGCCAGGCGAGTGGCATGCAAATCCTCGTTAAAAGTCAGATCAGGCTTCCGGTGGCGCCATCATGAGGTGAAGACGCCCTCCCAGCCAGCTCCATAAGAAGGTTGAAGAAAACGGGGTAAAAAACGCTGAAAAAGACTTACCTGCCGTCTGAAATCTCAGTACTGATTAGTACGGAATTGCTGAGTGACGTTATCAGCCCTGCGACAGCATGCAACGAACCCCAGAAGAAAAACTGAAAACCCGGCTACCGACCACTCGGGATCCGGTAGGCCGTTCTGAAGCCTCGATCTCGGGTAGAACCCGATCCCAGGAAGACATTGCAGGAAAAAAACCTTCTGGAGCTGAAGAAATTAAAAAGAAACTGGAGATGGAAGGATTGAAAACTCTTATTGAAAAAGAGATGGGAGGTATTAAAACCGAACTATTGAATTTAAAGAAAGATATGAAAAAGTTGAATATTAAGGAGGAAGTCGAAAAGATTAATGAAGAAGTGAAAGACTTGAAAACTGAAATAAAAGACTTGAAGACTGAAATCACTGAATCTGCTCAAGCACTGAAAAGAGAGATTACGGACAAGTTAAAAGAGCAGAACAAGCAGATGAAAATTAAAATCGAAACCCTGGTGAAAGACAAACTGTCTGAAGTTGAAGAAGCATTGAATTTACATTCGACAGATATAAGCATTATTAAAGACTTAGCTGAAGCATCGGCTCGGAATTCAGACAGAGACATAAAACGCTTATCTGAACTTCTGGACAAGATAACAGAAAAATGCACGGAGTTGGAAGGCTACCAAAGAAGGTCGAACCTAAGAATTGTGGGTATTCCGGAAGGCATGGAGCGGAATAACCCACGAGGATTTACAGCAGATTTACTGCAACAAGTTTTAGCCTTGGATCAGAAACCCTTACTAGCTCGTGCACACAGAGTAAAGAGGCGTTTTACAGGACCTGGTGCCCCGCCAAGACAAATGATATTAAAGGTACAGAATGATTACGAACTGGAAGAAATGATGGGTAAGATTGTAAGAAGTAAAAATCTTACTTTTGAAGGAGCACGAATCAGTATTTACCGAGATTATCCTGCTGAAGTTGCCAAGAAACGAAACGCATTCAGGGAGACTAAAAGAATTCTGAGAGAATTGAAGGATGTAAGGTATACTTTGAGATACCCCGCTACTTTGAGGGTGACCTATGACAATCAAGATCATTTCTTCAAGAACCCACAAAATGCATTGGACTTTGCGCAGGGGATTAAGAATGAAGAAGAAGACTGAATAATATTTCACCTTTGAACTATATTAATGAATAAACTGTATATTTGCATTTGGTTTAAAGGATTACCGGAATATGGACTGGTTATAGACTGGCTACAATCAAGAAAGATGAAGAAATGAGTGGACCTGGTCCCTACATCAAAGAGTGGACTGGACTTTCTCTTACGGATATTATTAATTAGAATAATAACAATACTAATAGAAATAATTAATACACAATAAAATACTAATATACTAAAACCTAACCGGTAGTACTGTTACTAACTAAAACAATAATAAATACTAATCACTAAGGCTTAGGTATAAGTAACTTTCTTATTACTTCCCACATACATATAATTTACTCATCAATAATTAATACTAATCTACATAAAATTAAAATAAATAGTAATTAGTAAATATATTTCCTAAGATCATACATTTGATTATACCAATAATAGTTAAGATTTCCTTGATCTTTGCATTTAAATATGTTATAGGATTGATGAAACATTTTAGAATTATATATTCCCGTTAAAATACCTTTTGTAAGACAATAACTTTAAGGACTTATGGAGCTGGCGAGTTAACATCATCTACACTGGAAGTCTGTAGATGGCTAGCCATGCTAGTATGGCTTTCACTAACTGCACCTACTATAGCTGTAGTTTTTCCTTACTTTTCACTATTTACTAACCCTTTTTTCTATCTTCTGTTTTTTTATATTACCTCATGTTTTTATTTTTTTACATCACAGTGGACTCGTAATCACAAAAGATATATCCGTGCGAGATATTTGAAAATCTTGAAACTCGTCCATCCGGAGTTCGGGGGTAAGGTCGGGTATGTCGAGCTGAGACATGTGAACCATCATAGACCACCTTAAATAAAATGCAGGACTTAAAAAAGAATTTGGGGAATGAGGGAATAATCTTTGGCAGTTGGAATGTTAAAGGTCTTAATGAACCTATTAAAAGGGGTAAAGTATTGGCACATTTGCAAGCACTTAAAATCGACGTTGCGTTTCTTCAAGAGACACATCTAAAAAAAGATGCCGAGCATAGATTAAAGGCTAAATGGATTGACAAAATATATCATTCCTCTTTTACTCATAAATCTAGAGGCGTAGCAATACTGATACGTAAAGGTACTTTATTCAAGCATACATCAACTATAATTGATAAAGATGGAAGTCCAATTTTTGACAGTCCAAAATTGACAGTCCAATTTTTTAAAAGAAAATATTTAATACAATTCCTGATCATGCACAACATAATTTAATAATTGGAGGAGATTTAAATTGTACTTTAGATCCTTATTTAGATAGATCGTCAGGACAGAGGAAATTTAAATCACACTCCAGTGATTTAATAAATGCATACATTGATACTAGTAAAGTTAGAGATGTTTGGAGAATGGAACACCCATCAGGACGAGATTATTCATTTTACTCCTCGGTACATAAAACATATTCTAGAATTGACTATTTCCTTGTAGATATAAAGCTTATTCCATACATCTATAACTCTAAATACCACAGTATCATTATTTCAGATCACGCTCCATTAACATTTAATATTAAATTTAATGATAACATGAAAATACGAGGACAATGGAGACTTAATCCACAAATTTTGAAGGATAAATCAACTAATGAATATATTATAAAGCAGATTAAGACTTTTTTTGAAATAAACGATAAACCAGAAATATCTCCATCCCTACTATGGGAAACTTTTAAGGCTTTTACTCGTGGAATTATGATATCTTCACAAGCATTTTACAACAAAGAAAAGCGGAAGGAACAAAATATTCTGGAAACGGAGATAAAACAATTAGATATAGAAAATGCTCTCAACCCTACAATGATAACACATAATAAAATTACTGCATTAAAATATAAATTAAATAAGATATATGCTGACCAAGTGGTTAAATTATATCAATACACAAAACAAATACAATTTGAATTTGGGGACAAACCACAAAAATTACTTGCTCGCCAATTACGAAAAATACAGGGAGAAAAAATAATACATCGGATTAAATCAGAAAATGGTGAATTCTTAACACAGAATAACGATATTAATGAGAGATTTTTACAATATTATAAAGATTTATATTCTTCCAAAACGACTGAAAATCAGATAGGAATTAATACATTCTTAAATGACTGTAATCTAATAGGATTGGGTGTAGATGATACAAAACTATTAAATGCTGAATTAACAGTTAAAGAAATTGAGGATTCTATTATATCATTAAAAAACGGGAAAACTCCAGGGCCAGATGGTATTGGTTCGGAATTTTATAAATCATACACGGATCTGATAACACCTTATTTGAAGACACTTTACGAATATATATATGCGCAACAGAGTTTACCAGAAACACTAAACGAATCCATTATAACACTCATACCAAAAATGGATAAAGACCTAGATGATCCGGGATCATATAGAGCTATTGCTCTCTTAAATACGGATCAAAAGATATTAACTAAAATATTAGCTAAAAGATTAAGTGTAGTGATTAATAAAATAATACACCCGGATCAAACAGGATTTATACCTAAACGATACTCATCATATAACTTGAGACGATTGTTTAATATTATATACTCGAAAAGGAGTTATAATAAAGACTTAGTAATGATATCGTTAGATGCAGAGAAAGCTTTTGACCAAGTTGAATGGCCATATTTATTTGCGGTTATGGAAAAGTTAAATTTGGGAGACAAGTTTATAAAATGGATCAAATTACTATATACAAATCCAACTGCTAAAATCTTAACCAACCAAATGATATCTACCAAATTTAATTTATTTCGAGGATGCAGACAAGGTTGTCCCCTATCACCATTATTATTTGCGTTGGCTATAGAACCATTAGCCATTCGGGTAAGATTACACCCCGAAATTTTTGGATATGAAACTAACGAAACAAGAAATAAAATTTCTCTATATGCAGATGACGTATTATTATATATTAAAAAACCTGAAATTAGCATACCTAATTTATTGAATTTAATAACTCAATTCGGCTTGTTTTCTGGATACAGAATCAATTGGAATAAAAGTGAACTTATGCCATTAACACAAGATAATTTAACTACATTAAAACAATTTCCTTTTAAGATTGTTAATGAACAGATTAAGTATTTAGGAATTCACGTTACAAAAAAATATGATTCTTTATTTAAATATAATTTTTTACCTATACTAAATAAATTATCTAAGAATATTCTATATTGGAGAACACTACCTATCTCAATGATAGGTAGAATTAATGCGATAAAAATGATTTTTCTCCCACAATTATTATATTTATTTCAAATGATCCCGATATATCTTTCTAAGAATTTTTTTAAAAAGGTTGACTCTATAGTCACTAATTTTGTTTGGGACTATAAAAGCCATAGAATAAATAAAAAATATTTATGTAAATCGAAAATTAATGGAGGTTTAACATTACCTAATTTTATATATTATTACTGGTCAGTTAGCATTAAGAATATGAACTTTTGGTGGGTTGAACTGGATGAAAATCCAAACTGGTTACTTATGGAAAAGGAAGACTGCTTACCGTATGAAATCAGTTCCATATTATTTTCTAAAATTAAAATATTTAAGAAAATTTATCGTGAAAACCCAATAATTAATAGTGAAATTAATATTTGGAGACAGTTAAAAAGAACGTTAAAACTAGAAGATATCCCATTAGTTCTTCCCATTGTTAATAATGTAAGTTTTAAACCATCCCTGGAAAATTTAGGATTCTTACAATGGAAAAATAAAGGGATTAATAAGATCAGTGACCTTTACAGGGACAATCTGTATCTTTCATTTAAAGAAATACAGGAAATATATGGACTACACTCTAAACACTACTTCAGATATCTACAAATAACTGACTACATTAAAACAACTGCACAGGAATATAAAAAGAAAAAGACGGGAATTCTAGATGAATGCTTAAATAAACACCCAAACACGGAAAAATTAATATCATACATTTATAATATTTTATTAGAAAATGATATACCCAATACGGAAAAGTACAGACAACTATGGGAAAATGAAATAGGTGAAACAATCGAACCCGATATCTGGGATGAAAGTTTACGATATATACATAATTGTTCATTAAATTCTAGACACTCTCTGATACAATTCAAAGTTTTACATAGATTGCATTTTTCAAAATCTAAATTACATAGAATGTTTTCTAATGTATCTCCTATATGTGACAAATGCCAATACCCAGAAGCTAATTTAACACATTCTTTTACAACTTGTATAAAAATTACGAATTTTTGGTTGGAAATATTTAAGGTAATCTCGAATGTTGTAAATAAGAATCTAGTTCCAGACTCAAAATTAATAATATTGGGAATATTAGAAAGGGATCAATTACTCACGACAGCACAAAGAACTTTCATAGATTATAGTTTAATAATTGGTAAAAAATTAATTTTACAATTTTGGAAAGGCCCCATACCCCCTACAATCAAATTGTGGATTTCAGGAATGGCTGAGACTTTACACTTGGAAAGAATAAGACTTGCAATTTTAGGCAAGTTAGACCAATTTAATCTGATTTGGTCTCCATTCCTTGAATATCTTAAGGGACCAATATGACTCGGTTTGTGGACCTGATCGAGACCTGAACGAAGGATTGAGCGAAGAATAATACATTATTGATCACGGATATATTATTATATAAATACTGTTTGTATAATATACCACTGTTATTTTATTTACTTTTCTCTTTTGGTTATTTTATAACTATTTTTATGTTAACCATTTTTCACACTTTCCTACTTTTCACTTAAAAAAAACTACAATAAAATGTTTAGAAGTATATATAAGAAAACATGGTAATTATTACCTATCTCTTTATCAAGAACATTGTTTTTATATGTACTTATATTTGTACTTACACCTGTACTTATACTTCTAATAAAAATTATTCAATTAAAAAAAAAGTCAGATCAGGCTTGCGAAGGAGCTCAGATCGCAGCTTCTCATCCCGGAGGCCATAGACCAAAATGTCCCTGGCTAAAGTTTCAGGCGTTAAAGCATCCAGGCTGCAGCGGCGAGCCAGGTGCCGCAACGTGGCGATGAAATTGTCGACCGATTCCCCAGGGTTTTGGCAGCGGCCGAAAAGTTTGAAACGCTCCAGGATACAGTTAGCAGGGATGTCACACAACTCAGTAAACTTTACAAGTAGACATACCGGGTCCTGAGCGTTCTCGTTGACCCTGTAGACAAACGACTCCGATCGTTCCAGAGCTTTGGGATCAGCCAAGTTGAGCAGGAGAGAGGCTTTGACCGCAGGGGCAACAGCAGGGTGAGCAATGGTAACGTATGCTCAAAGTCACATCTGAAAACGCTCCAGCGGTGAGCGATGTCAGCATCAAAGATCAGTATGTCAGGTCTACGACAAGCAGAAGCCATCGCGACACGGGGAGGGGGTACTGGGACTAAAGAAACAAAACCCGATAGACAGGAGACGCAGGATAGAAAACTTCTGACGCCATGTAAACAATAAGCGCATACACAGATGAATCTTTACTATACTTTAATAATTATACACACACATCACTGCCCTAGCTGTACGTGGTCTGTCACGGACACTAGAGAGAGAGCAATGGGTGGGAAGGTCACAATTATACTAGATGATGGTGGAGCGGTTAGCAAGGGCTGCGTCACTACTGTTAAAGGTGTACACACATATCATCTACATCATGGGCCAAAGGGTCTGTTCCTGTGCTGTGCTCTTCTATGTTATGTCTATGACCTATGCTCTCTGGTTCCTGCCACTAGTGTTGATTATTTGGCTGCAGGTCTGGACAACCATCCAATACCTTCCAATAACAAGATCAACCAAAACGTTTAAGTCTCTGTCCTAATGATGATTATTATTTATCCATTTCCCTCGAACCACAAAATAATCAGCTATTTCTTTAAATTATTGCTATTTATTTCAGATCTATCCATTGCTTTGTCCTTTTTCTATCACTGTAATCTCCTCCAGCCCGACTACTTCCATAGGTGCCACATGTTCGACAAATCCAGCAAGCCACTTAAACTTCTCGCACGTGAACAAATGGCCTGACTACAAACAAACAAGGGCCATGCACGTCTGGGACACATCCACGGCCCTGCCAAAGAGCTGCGCTCTTATTTGGTCAAAGCGGATGGAATCATCTACAGACGCAACCGTCAACATATCCTTCCGGTGACGGAACTGCGTCCTGCGACTCCATATCCTGATGTCTCACATTTTGTATACCCTCCCACAGTTGGTCCCGCATCCCCACTGCCACCTACTGTTTCCACCGCGGTCTCCCCGTGGCATTTGGCGACTAGCTCGCCTATCTTGTCACCCTCCCTGCCTGTCGGGTCGCCGGACATTTCCCCATTTTCCTCCCCGGTATCTTCTCCTGTGAAAGGAGGTGAGGCAGACTCATACCACACACGGACCGGACGGGTTTGCAGGCCACCCGTTAGATATGGCGATTTTGTGTAATTTTACAAATGTACAGTATATTTAACATTCCACCTATATTGCTTAACCACCAATGTTTTTTTTGTTTCTACAAGGAAAGATGTAGATTGGCTATTTCATACTAGCCAATTATAGTGCTTGTTAGTAGTGACTCCGCCAATTATGTGCTTTATATTATCAAGAGCTTGCCTACGCTTGTTAGTATGAGTAGCAGCTCGGAGATGTAATGTCTGCAGATCCGTGCTGTAAGTAGATTTAATAAACATGTGTTGTATCTTGATGTGTGTTCGAGTTGGCTCATTACAGTAAGGTAGCTGAGAGCCAAAAAAAATCCCATCAGCAAAACAAATAAGAATTGGTGCAACAAACCCAAACTTTTATAGAATTTACAGTGACTTGATCAAATGGATTTGGAACTGGCTTACTGATAGAAGTCAGCTGGTTGTGGTGGAAGAACAATATTCAGGCTTGAGATTTGTGACCACTGGAGTTAAGCCGGGATCTGTGCTGGGACCTATGTTAGTTAGTAAGTTTGTGGATGACACCAAGGCTGATTAAGTTGTGGACTGTGAGGATGGTTGCCAAAGTGTTCAGTAGGATCCCGATCAGCTACAGAAATGGTTGGACAAGTGGCAGCTGGAGTTTAATCTGATCATGTGTGAGGTGTTGCATGTTGGGAGGTCAAAGAAAAGGGGAAAAATATATAATTTTACTTCGGAGTCACGTGAGTGACTACGTGAAGACCCCGCCAGCACGCATGCGCGACATATCGTCGAACGCATTGCGGAAGCGACAGTCGGGAGGAGCACCGCTCCTCCAGCGTATGTTTTTGAAAAACTTACCAAAGGTAAGGCTTACCACTTCTGGTGAGCATGGCGACTCGGTGTTTCTTTGTGTTCCAGAGAAAGCGCCATGGAGTCGAGAAAACACAGGAGAGCAGCGGCAAAATCCGCTGCTGTGGAAAGCAGCCAGCAGCGTGCCGTCTCTCCGGAGCTGCAGGTGCTACCAGCAGCCCCCGACTTCTTGCCTCAACAGACCGCAGGTGCGCCGCGGTCCGCCGGCAAAACCACCCGGAAGTTGGACAGGTCCGTTGCCTCGGCTCGGGACCTGAGGACACCCCGTTTGCGGTTAGCGACAGCGGTCGTCTTTCCAGCATGGAGCGGATGGTGGAGCAGTTGCTCCAGCGTGACCTGCTTATGCAGGGGCAGAGTCACAGTGGGTCTCTTCGCAGACCCACGGCAGCATCCTATCAAGGACTGCCAAATGTCTCACCCTCTTCGCAGGGGAGCATTAGGGGTCAGAGCTGGGCTGACCCTGAAGAAGGGGCAATGGCTGAAGAGTACTTGTGTCAGGGGTGCCAGAAGAGTTGTAGGCATGGGTAATAAACATGCTGTACCAACCCAGAGAACTGCGTTTCTCTAAATGTGCCTGCAGTCAAACAATCCCATCTGGGGCAACATGAGCCCAACTACAAGGAGCCAGGAGGTGAAACTCCAGAAAATCCTTAAACTGCTGACTGCTGGTATCACAGCAGTGGCCAGAACAGCGATGGGGTTGAGATGCCTGAAGAGCTACAAGATGCTCTAGCACTCCTGTGCAATACTCAATTCAGATTAACAGCTACAGGAAGAGCATCATCAAGCCTGCACTCAATCCAAAATTGCGGGATTATGCAGGACTAGCAGCACACAGCCGCCAACTTGCTGTTTGGGGACTACCTCCCGAAACAGGTAAAAGACCTGGATCAGGAGGCGAAGGCTATAGGCCTGATCAAGGTACCAAACACCACCAAAACCCATTATCAGCAGCACCCCTACACATCCACCAGACATCGTTATAATGAGAGACCATCTGGTGGTGAAAGCTCGAAGGCCGGCCCACCTGCACAACGGTCTTTTTTAGACCATGGCCCAGCCCGGCCTTCTTGGAAAATGCGCCAACCCCACAACGCAGCAACACAATACATGAAGAAACAAGGACAGAGACAACACCGGTAACCTTGGAGGTAGGTGGGTCTGGTTGTCTCACAAACATTGCTGCCTAGATTCATCAAGGGTTGGTGGACGGTTGCACTTGTTTCATCATGTGTGGAACACTCTTACCTCTGATCCTTACATACTCGGAAGTATTCAGGGTACTAATTGAATTTGTATACGAACTCCCCATCCCAGTTCAGCATACGCCCAGCCGAAAGTTCATATTTTCACAAAAAGAGAGAACAGCAGGCCATGCTGAACTGTTAAGACTAGACGAAAAAAGGGTAATTGAGAAGACAATCAGAATCGCAAGAGTTCGTATCAAATATTTTTACAAAAACAAAAAAGATGGCGGATGCCGCATCATTATAAATTTGACCGAACTAAATACTTCCGTTCAGTATGCCTATTTCAAAATGGACACGTTTGTCACAGCCAAATAGCTAATTTCTGATAGGTACTTCATGGCTTGCATCAATTTAAGGATGCATACTATTCAGTGCCAATACACAAGGATCATCAGAAATATCTAAAATTTGTCTGGATGGGACAGCCTTGGCAGTATAAAGCCTTACCCATTGGGTTGTCATCGGCACCCAGGCTGCTTACAAAATTGTTAAAACCAGCTTTAGCATAATTAAGGAAACATAACCATATTGCCATGGTTTACCTTGACGATATTCTCATTGTAGGTGAGAATTTGGAGATGGCTACATTGGCAGTATCAGCCACAAAATATATTTTCAAAAGCTGGGATTAACATACATCCAGATAAATCAAAAAATGAAACCCTCCACTACCATGGATTATCTGGGGTTCACTATCGATTCTGTTCAAATGTCTATCACCTTGCCACCAAACAAAGGGATAGACTTGACGGAAGCATGTAAAACCCTCACTGGCATCAGGGAACCATCCATTCTGCAAGTAGCCAGAGTGATTGAGAAACTAGTGGCTGCATTCCAACAGCACAATTTAGACCACTCCATTAACAAAACCTACAAAGAGCAAAAATTCTAGCTCTTAAAAATCATGCAGGCCATTTAGATAGGCCTATGAAACTACCAGAGAAGCTAAATTAGGATTATATTGGTGGATAGAAAATGCTCAGCATTGTTTCTAGCCCCATCACTATCATGAATCCCTCGGTTACATTACAGACTGATGCCAGTGCTAAAGGTTGGGGAGCAGCTAATACCACCACAAGTTGTGGTGGCAGATGGAGTGCACAAGGATTAACCCTGTTCGGAGCACTAGGGATTAATTATCTAGAAATGCTGGGAGCATTTCATGGACTCTGGGCCTACTGCTCAGATATGCACCAGTTGCATGTACGGTTACAAATTAATAATACCACAGTGGTGGCCTATATTAATCATATGGGTGGAATAAAATCGATATCATGTGATGAATTGGCTAATTACATCTGGCACTGGTGTCTGGATAGAGAGATTTGGATCTCAGCCACTTACCTTCCAGGTAAACTAAATACGGTGGCGGACACCAGGTCACGCAATTGAACGACAACATTGAATGGATGTTGGATCGGGACCCGGGGCCAGCAGCGATGGATGCTTCTCGCTGCATTGGGGGGATTGTTTTGCTATGCATTTCCCCCCTCCTGCCTCATCAGTCGGGTCTTACCAAAAATTAAACAAGACTCCGCAACGGGTATTTCGGGTTTCCCGACTGGCCTACCCAACCATGGTCCCCAGCAGTACTAGATGGCCACAGAACACTGCATTCGGATCCTCAAACGGCCGAGCCTGTTGGTACACACTGTGACGGGCAAGTCATCCGTGCCATGATCGAATGAACCTATTGATTGCAGATTCTGAACAGGCCATTTCTGGACTACGGACTCTCCGACAGGACGATCAATGTCATCACAGCGTCGTGCATGGAGTCCACCAGAGACAGAACTGACATTTGTCAGAAGATGGGAAGTGTTCTGCATTAGAACAAACACTTCATATGACTCGGCCACCATCACTGAAGTGCTGGAGTTCTGGCCACCCTTCATTCCATGAAGGATTGAGCTACAGTGCCATTAATTTTGCAAGGAGTGCCCTATCTAATAACCTGGGCCGAGGGAGTGATCACCTGCCTATAGGATCACACCCACTGGTATCTAAACGGATGAGGGGTATTAATTCTATTCCCCCAGTACCAGATACACCCTTACATAGGACTTAGGCATATAATTTACTATGCTTCGAGGATGGACACCAATATCGGGGCTCACTCTGGATAAACTAACATATAATATGGTTATGTTTATGGCACTTGTAACAGCACAACGGGTCCAGTCCTTACAAAGCTAAGTATGGATGCCATGTGTTAACCAATGGCAAGATAAACTTCTGATACAGGGGTTACTCAAACTATATCGACCCAGTTCCTCTGGCCAAAAAATTATCATTCAGGCCTATCCTGCAGATAGTCGGCTCTGCATTGTGACATATATTTTACGATATAGAAGGAAACAAGAATCTAGGGGCACGGAGAGGACTTTACCCATAAGCCACAAATGCCCTCATCATAAGGTCACAGTGCAAGCCACTTCCAGTTGGTTAAGGGTGGTATTGGGTGCAGCGGGCATGGACACTAATGTTTTTAAATCTCACTCCGCCAGGGCTGCATTCACATCGGCGGCTAGGATGATGGGAGTTCCTATGGACCACATCCTTGCTACAGCGGGTTGGAGCAGTGAACGGACTTTTCAGCACTTCTATTATAAACCCGTGGCCGCTCCTGAGACGTTTGCAGGGGAAAATATTAAGTTCTGTTACATGATTTACCCAATGTGGGGCATATCATTTTAGGTATGATTAAATACCTTCTTTGTTTTTCAGCACAGTATCATGTCTCAAATACGTTCATCCTCCATCCCTAGCATGGCAGTGTGTGAGCATGGACTCGTTCCAGGGCATGAAATCACAGAGCTTTGAAATCTTCACGTAGTCACTCACGTGCCTCCGAAGTAAAATAGTAAGATTAAATGAGAACTTACCAGTTTGAAGTTTGATCTTTATTTTATGAGGAGTTACGATGAGGGATTACGTGCCCTCCGCTCCCAAACCCTCTATTATAAAGTTCAACTGGTATATAAAGTTCTCTCTTATCTTACTATGTTAGTGTACTCTGGTATCTGTGATTTCACACCACTGCTTTGAAGAATGTCGCGCATGCGTGCTGGCGGGGTCTTCGCGTAATCCCTCATCGTAACTCCTCATAAAATAAAGATCAAACTTCAAACTGGTAAGTTCTCATTTAATCTTACTATTAATAGCATGACTCTTAACAACATTGATTTACAAGGGGATCTTGGGATCCAACTCCACAGTGTCTTGAAAGTGGCAAGACAAGTAGATAATAAACAAGGCATATGGTGGTAAAGAAGGTATATGGTATAATTCCCTTTATTGATCAGGGAACACCAAACGTTGAGGGGAGACCTGATAGAAGTATATAAATTTATGAAAAACATAAATAGGGTGGACAGTTAGATGTTTTTTCCCAGTATTGAAATGTCAAAGATTAGTGGGTGTAGCTTTAATTTGAGAGGGGCAAAGTTTAAATGACATGTATAGGGCAATTTTTTTACACAGAGCTTGGTGGGTGCCTGGAACATGCTGCAGGTGTGTTGGTGGAGGCAGATGTGATAGCAGCCTTTTAGAAGCTTTTGGATAGGAACATTATTATGAAAGGGATATGGATCTTGTGCAAGCAGATGAGGTTTATTTATCTTGTAATCATGTTTGGCACAGCGAGTGTGAGCTGTAGAGCCTGTTCCTGTGCTATACTGTTCTACATTCTACGTTCTATGCAAACAATCCGCTACAGGAACTCAACTGGCCAGGTAGCATCTGTGGGAGGATGCAGGTTTTGACTCTAGTCATCAACAATTCGTTCTCCCCAGGAGTGTTGCATAAACCACGGAGTTCCTCCAGCAGGATGTTTGTTGTTCCATTGTGAAAAGGCTATGCATCACTGCTGAACTTCATGCTAGAACAGAGCAGCTTGCGCTCAAATCCATTCTATTGGTTTTTTGTAGCATTTGAATGCATCTATTGCCTTTGTCAGAGACTTGTAGTGTAGCTGCTTCCAGGGTAGCTGCTGCTGCTGCTGATTGCTGCTGCTGGCGCCGACAATGGCGGCTACGGTGTACTGCTCCTTGCTGTTTTGTATGTGTTTGTTCATTTGTGTCGTCTGTGAAAACCCTACAAACATTACTTTCATGAGAGAGGTACTCATAAACATCGGACGTACAGTACCTCCAAACATTGTTCCGGATTTCTCTCACTCGCTGGATTATTTGGATATACTCGTCAGTGGGGCTATGGCTGTGTTCAAGGTCTGGAGATGGAGGAGGACCCGTGGGAAGTGCTCTGGAGCACGCACAACATTCTCGAGCATATTCCTGGCAAACATACGTTCTCTCAAGAACAAAGTGGACGAACGGCAAATCCTGCACTGGACAAACAAGGAATTCTCTTGAGCCGCTGCCCTGTGTTTCACTGAGACGTGGCTTTGTGAGTCGACCCCGAAGAGCGCGCTGCGACTGGTTGGCTTCCAACTTCACAGAGCGGATCGCAAAGTGGAGGCAGCAGGGAAATCATGAGGCGGTGGAATATGCTTCTACACCAATCAAGAATGGTGCAGCGACATCACGGTCCTGTCAAATTTCTGCTCTCCCAACTTAGAATCCCTCTTTATAAACTGCAAACCATTCTACTCTCAGAGGGAATTTAACTCCTTTATTCTCGCAGGAGTTAACATTTCCCCCCCCCCCCCCCCCCCCCCCCCCAAGCCTGCATACGTGAGACGAAATGCAACTTACTGACCAGGTAATGAGAGTAGAGAGCGACTTCCTGGACTCCATGGTCATTGTTTTGGGGGACTTTAACAAAGCTAACCTCAGCCGTGACCTTCCAAAATACAGTCTTCATGTTACCTGCCCCACTAGAGTGGAGAGAACACTTGATCACTGTTATACAGCAATCAAGAACGCATATCGCACTGTTCCCCGGGTGGGTCTGAGTCTCTCTGATCATTGTCTAGTTCACCGAGATGAGAAGGACTTTTTTCACACAGAGAGTGGTGGGTCTCTGCCACAGAGGGTAGTTGAGGCCAGTTCATTGGCTATATTTAAGAGGGAGTTAGATGTGGCCCTTATGGCTAAAGGGGATCAGAGGGTATGGAGAGAAGGCAGGTACGGGATACTGAGTTGGATGATCAGCCATGATCATATTGAATGGCGGTGCAGGCTCGAAGGGCCGAATGGCCTACTCCTACACCTAATTTCTATGTTTCTATGTTCTATGTTTCACCTTATTCAGACCTATAGGCAGAAACTAAAAGCTGCTAAGCCTGTGGTCAGAACAATGAAAAGGTGGACAAGCGAGGGCATTGAGAACCTACAATCCTGCTTTGACTGCACGGATTGGAATGTGTTCAGAGAAGCAACCACAAGCCTCGATGAGTATACGGACACTGTATCATCATATGTCAGCTTTTGCGAGGACAGTTGCATTCCAACTAAGACCCGGACATGGTTCAACAACAACAAGCCCTGGTTCAATGCAGAACTCAGACAGCTCCGACGGTCTAAAGAGGAGGCCTCTTTAGGAGCGGGCATGCAGACCTCTACAAATGCAGGCCAAGTACACGCTGAGAAGAGGAATCAGAGCTGCCAAGGAATGGTACTCTGAGAAGTTGAGGAGCAAGTTCTCAGCTAGTGACTCATCTTCAATTTGGAAGGGCTTGCAAGAAATTACCAGCTACAAGAGGAAACACCACCCACCCCCCCCCCCCCCCCCCGCTCTTTGGACAATTATCAGCTGACCAACAACCTAAATTAGTTATACTGCAGGTTTGAAAATCAGAAACGTAACCCTGGTACCCCCTCCCCCCCTCCCCAACCAACAGCCAGATCTCAGTCAACAAAAAATTGACCCTGCACCCTTTCCTTCCCATTCACCACTTCATACCTACTTAAGGCAAGATTCCAGTATGAACAGACTGGACCATTTCCCACCCCAGCCAACACTTCACACCCACTCACAGCCTGACCTCAGTCTGCAAAGACTGGGCCCTTCTACACCCACTCCCCCTCCAATCACCACTTCACACCCAATCACCCACACCCTCTGTGCTGCACAACATCACTTATCCAATATCAACAATAAAAATAGAGGAGGTGGAGAGGCTTTTCAGAGGACAAAAAAGCTGGAAATCTCCAGAACCTGACAATGTTTCCCCCTCTACCCTGAAGCTCTGTGCCAAACAGCTGGCACCGGTCTATACAGACAATTCTAACCAGTCCCTGCAAATATGCACTTTATCCACCTGCTTCAAAGTCTCCACTATTGTCTCTGTACCCAAAAAAGGCAAGGATTACTTATCTTAATGACTACAGGCTTGTTGCACTGACCTCTGTAGTCGTGAAGACACTCGAAAGGCTTGTGATGGATGGCCAAGCTGAAAAATATCACAAACTCCCTGCTGGACCTTCTGCAGTTTGCATATCGGGCCAATGATCGGTGGATGATTCAGTCAACCTGGGCCTGCACTTCATCCTACACAACATAGACCGCCAGGGGACCTATGCGAGGACCCTGTTTGTTGATTTTAACTCTGCATTCAACACCGTTGTGCCAGAGCAACTATATTCCAAACTTTCTGAGTTGACTGTGCCTGAACCCCTCTGTCGGTGGATCACCAGCTTCCTCACAGACAGGAAGCATCATGTGCGGCTGGGAAAGCACATCTCGGACCCGTAAATGTTCAGCATAGGAGCACTGCAAGGCTGCATACTCTCTCCTCTCCTCTACTCTCTCTACACCAACGACTGCACCTCAACAGACACCTCTGTCAAGTTTCTCAAGTTTGCGGATGACACAACCCTGATTGGACTGATCCAGGATGGGGAGGAAGCTGCCTACAGACAGGAAGTGTCACAGCTGGCGTCCTGGTGCCAAAGCAACAACCTAGAGCTCAATGTTCTTAAGACAGTGGAATTGATTGTAGACTTTAGGAGAGCTCCCCCTCCCCTCACCCCGCTCTCCATCAACAACACCATGTCACATCTGTGGAGTCTTTTAAGTTCCTGGGAACCATCTTCTCCAAGGACCTTAAGTGGGGGGGCTACCATCAACTCCACAGTCAAAAAGGCCCAACAGAGGATGTACTTCCTGCGGCAGCTGAGGAAGCACAATCTGCCACAGACAATGATGGTCCAATTCTACACGGCCGTCGTAGAGTCTGTTCTCACCTTCTCCATCATGGTCTGGTTCGGCACAGCCACCAAGCATGACACCTGGAGACTGTAGCGAATCGTCCGATCAGCAGAGAAAGTTATTGACTGCAACCTTCCCTCCATTGATGAACTGTACACTGCAAGGGCCAGGAAGCGAACGGGCAGGATCATCTCTGACCCCGCTCACCCTGGCCACAAAATCTTTGAATCACTTCCCTCTGGAAGGCGACTTTGGATTGTCAAAGTTGCCACAGCCAAATATAAAAATAGTTTTTATCCACGAGTAGTTGAATGACTCAACAGCCAAAAATTTGTAGTCTCCCTTTGATTTGGTATGTTGTTGGTTCATATGACCGGGGAGAGAATGAAGAGATGTTGCTTGAGTATATTTGAGTCTAATGATAAAAAAGATCAATGAATTAATAAGATATTCAAAGATCATATCAAAATATTTGAAAATAAGCTATTCTACTGTGGACAAGCAAGCTCCTAACCAGCATATTTTTGGAATGTGGAAGAAAGACAGAAGACATGGGGAAATCTGTGCAGTTACAGAGAGAATGTACAAACACAGGCAGCATTGCAGATCAGCATTGAACCTGGGTCTTTCTGCCATTGAACCCACAAACCACCATCAGTGAAGACAGGTCACAACACATTCTTCACAATACTCCCTCTGCAGATGATACCACAATGGTGGGCTGGATCACAAACTTTGATGAGACAGAGGACAGGAAGGAGGTAGAAAGCTTAGTGACATGTTTTGTCAACGTCAGCAAGACTAACAAGCTAGTTATTGACTTCAGGAAGTATAGTTGAGTTTATGCTCCTGTCAGCATTAATGGTCCAAAGTGGAAATGGCTGAGAGCTTCAAGTTCCTTGGCGTTAATATTATCAATGTTCCCCCCGATGCGGGAGCTTGATCGCACCGATGCAGAGGGGACGACTGCGGGAGTCAAGATCACCCCGACAATGGAAGGTTTGAGTGCCCCGACTGCAGGAGAACAAAGAAGGGAACAAGATTGAACTTTTTTTGCCTCCCATCACAGTGAGGAATATGGGGAGTCGCTGTGGTGGATGTTCATTTTAAAAATGTATTTGTGTGTCCTGTTGCTTTTATTGGTTTGACTGTATGGCAAATCAAATTCCTCGTATGTTGCAAAACATACTTGGCTAATAAATTATGATTGATTATCTATTGTGAACCAACCACATAAAGCAACATCCAATAAAGGTAATCAACAGGAGACTGAGGAAATTGACATGTTTCCAATGACTACTACAACATTTTACAGATTCATCATTGAAAGGATTCTGTCAGATCGCATCACAACTTGGTTTGAAACAGTTATTCCTGAGACAGCAATAAATGGCAGAGAGTTTGGGATGTAGCCCAGTCCATCACACAGACCAGTTTACCCACCATTGACACTATCTATGCTTCATGCTGCCTAAGCAAAATAATCAACGTAATCAAGGACTTGCCTCAGCCCAGTCATTCATTTTGCTCCCAGCTCTCATCAAAAGTCAAGTCAAAGTCAAACAAACTTTATTGTCATTTAGAAATACATTGATATATGCAGTTCCAAATGAAATTACGTTGCATTTGGCTCCCTGTGCAACACGATAAATTAACAGAAGGATAGGCATGGATAAAAAGGATAAAAGGATAAATAGACAATGGTGGCAGCCCATTACATGGCATTCAGGAGTCTGATGGCTCGTGGGAAGAAGCTGTTGCAGAACCTTGAGGTTCTGCTCCTTATGCTGTGATATATTTTTCCCGAGGGCAGCAGAGTGAACAGACCGTGATGGAGATGTGTGGGGTCTTTTATAATACTGCTGGCCTAAGACACGCAACGTTTGGTTGCAATATCCCCGATTGAGGGGAGAGAGGTCCCGATGATTTTTTCCGCTGCCCTCACCACTCTCTGCGCAGACTTCCAGTTGGAGGCTCTACAGTCCCCAAACCAGACAGAGATACAGCTGGTCAGAATACTCTCTATGGTGCCCCTGTAGAAAGTAGTGAGGATGGGATGGGGGAGATGAGCTCTTCTCATCCGGCGCAGAAAGTGCAACCGCTGCTGCGCTCTTTTAACTGTTGATGAGATGTTATTCGACCAGGTCAGACTGTTAGTGATCTGCACCCCCAGGAACTTTGTGCTACTGACCACCTCCACATCACTGTCATTGATGTGAAGTGGTGTGGGACTGTGCCGGGTTTTCCTGAAGTCGACGATAACCTCCTTTGTTTTTCCGACATTCAGGATCAGGTTGTTCGTATTGCACCAGTCCACCAGTTGTTTCACCTCCTCCCTGTAAGCCAGCTCATTGTCGTCCCTGATGAGGCCCACCACTGTTGTATCATCTGCGTACTTCATGATGTGGTTTGTACTAAACCTGGCATTGGGCTGAAGGTGCAGAACTTAAAAGTGGGCACCACCAGATTCAGGAACAACTTCTTCCCCTCTGATGTTTGACTTCTGACGGTCTTTCTGTGATGATCTGACGAGTCCTTCTCGGGTACTGTCCGATTCACCACATTGGACGTTGTATATGGAACTGGTGTGCTACATTGCTGAGAACTTTAATGATTGTATTTATGTATAGTATTATCTGAATTGATTGGACGGTATTCAAAACAAAGCTTTTCACTGTAGCTCGGCACACGTGATAATAAAAAAACCTGAACCTAAACCTGTGAGTCAGTGATACTACCTGCTGCACCATTAGGCAAGTTCTCCTGAAAACATACTTGCCTTTGGTGACCTGGTGAAAAAGAAGGATCAACACTGATCAATGTACCTTTGAATGTACGAGTATTGTTAGATTGGCAATGGTAAAATGTGATGGCATTCCTTGAAAGACTTTGAAAGTCATTGCAAACGTTTGGTGTTATTGTGGTCACCCTACAGGCACATACAGGAGTATTCACATAATTTAAGGTACAGATTTCTCCATGTTGACGAACTAAAGGCCCTGT
The DNA here is from genome assembly GCA_963514005.1 of Raja brachyura. The sequence goes on along the minus strand of OY740786.1, from coordinate 49,373,900 downwards.
CTCACGGTGCGAGTTGACACACGAGTGACCCAGAGTGACAGACTCGTGGTTGTGTACGATATTCCAAGTTGATGTGCAAGTGTTTGAGGCGAGTTCCCACGGGTATGGTAATCTGCGATGTTCCGAGTTTGTCTCCAGAGTTACCAAGTTCCCCTCCCGTTACACTTGAGCCAACCGTGAATGAAGGTATGTTTTAATAAAGCAACAATGTTAAAGAAAACATCTCCATCCTGCGGCTTTGAGTTAAAGATAGAATTCAGCACGGCTGCATCTATTTATATAACCTATAAAAGGGAAAATGCGCACCCTCCAGTGCCAGAGCAGTTATACTTATGATTTGTTAGAAACGCACATCACGTAGTTAGAAGACCAGCTGGCGAAGGTTTGTTATATTTGGAGGGGCAAGTGAAATATAATGATGATAGGTCTGAGGTGTTGCACTTTAGGAGCGCTGAAAAATTCGGACATGTGCAATGAGTGGTAGCAACATTGGGAATATCGTATCAACAAGGAACGTTGTTGTACAAGTGAAAACAAATTACTTGAAGGCAACATCACAACTGGATAAAAGATAGACACAACGTGCCGGAGTAACTCCGTGGGTCAGGCAGCATCTGTGGAGAAAAAGGGTGGGTGTCGTTTCGTTAGACGGGTCCGGATCCAAAACATTTCTCCAGAAATACTGCCTGATCTATGGAGTTACTCGGGCACTTTGTGTCTATCTTTGGTATAAACCAGCATCTGCAGTTATATGTTTCTACTTAGCACAGCTAGATGGGGTGGTTAGGAAGTGCGGGAACCAAATCAAGGAGGGAGTGCGGGAATCAGAAGCAGGTGAGTTTGACGGGAGCGTGGGAGCCGCACACAGCGAGTGGAAAAGTGTTTGGGAAGCCGAACCCAGCCTGAAAGAACGAGCACGGGTATTGGGTCCCAACAGGAATAGGTTAAAGGCTTGAAGAGAAGATGGAGACAGAGACACTCACATTCAACAAGGACAGTAATTCTGCTGTAACATGATTGTTGCTTTGCGAAGTAACGTAGTTTTTTTAATAGAAAATCATAGCAATGGGGAAAAGGTGTTTCACCCTTGCAGTAATCAAGTTATTTTCCTGTGGTGTTTTGAATAACTAAGTTTATTTATGTTACTGCAAGCTAAAATACAAAGGTTGTGTGTTACATTGTTTAATAGAGTTTCGTTGTTCAAATATCAAAGGAAGCGATTGTTTGTCAATTTCTATGGTAGTTAAACCCATAGTTGGGCTCCGGTGATTGGGTTGATCATGAGATCATGGTGCCTCGTCACTGCTGGAAGGCTACATGGAAGCATTTTTGTCTGCTTGCTAATTTCCAAACTAACTGTAGTTCCCAACCTGAAGGGCCCGTTTCTGTGCAGTATGAAGCAATAATGAAAACAAAACAGTACAGAAGAGCCAGGGTGTGTAGGAAGCACAGGCAGAACAGGGGCAGAGGGACAGGAGCAGATGCTGTATGTGTGGGGAACTAGTGGTACTTCCCTAACTCTACCCCCACTCTACATCTCTGCGTCTCATCATACAGATCAAACTCCCCACCATTGACTACAAGTCGATTTCATGCTGCTTCGGGAAAGCAGCCATCTGAACTAAAGACCTTTCCTACCAGGGCCATTCCTTCCTCTCCCCGCTCCCATCGGAAGAAGAAACAGAAGCTTAAAAGTGCGCATCAGTAGAATCAGGAATGCATTCTTTCCCTCTGTTATCAGGCTTTTGAATGGTCCTTCCATAAGTTGGGGGACTGTTCGATTCTCCTCTACCCCATTGTGGCCATTGGTCTTTGTCTCTGGAATTCAGCGCTAAAATATTGAGAACGACAAGATCTGCATTTTGTTTCTGTCCCGATCTATGTACTTGAATTTAGTTTATTTCTATTTATGTATAGTATTATCTGATTTGACTGGATAGCATGCAAAACATAACTTTACACATGAAAGTAATAAATCTAAACCTAATGTTGTTTGTATCGGGTAGTTGTGCATTGTCGTGGTGAGTTTGTCGGTAGCAAGCATCTTTCTGAAAGCAATGAATGCTGAGGGCAAACATTAACAACCTGAATACGGACTTCCAGAAGGGTCTTGACAAAGTCACAATACGTGGTGTAAAGTGAATATTGAAAGCATGTACATGAGGTCAACAAAATATTAGACAATCTTGGTAAATGCTTGTGGGAAAGTGAATAGTGTGCCCCCCCCCCCCCCTCCTCCTGGATCACAGTCACAGGCATCGGTAGCCACAGTCACCCGTAAATAAACCCACTACATCCAATATGCGACTTTTTATGATCATGGATGACAATCCATTTAACCTCAGTGTAAATTCAAATGAAGGTTCCTGCTCCCGCCTTCTGCTGTCACTTTCAATGCTGCTACTATTGGAGTCTGGCCTCGGGTAACTCCATTCCCACCTGGGGAATGAAAAGTTTCCATTGACGGTGCCACGGTAGACTCACGAATCAATAAGGTAAACGCACGGGCCACTACGTTATGACAACGAGTTTAAATGTTTCAATTTTTAACTTGAACATTACATTTGACTCGTGGAAAATATCAAACATGTTTGATTTTTTTCACGAGTTCACAAGTTTCACGGGTACCTACCGTTAGCACCACGAGTCGCTAAGTTGCTCGCGCGAATTCCGACGTTTCCGCTACGTTGATTGTACGGGATTACCGCGAGTGAAAACTCGGGGTACCTCGTGGGACAACTCGCACCGTGAGACAGGGGTTTTAGGGCAATGTTGGTTAGTCCTCATTTCCCGTGTCTTTCCTGTCCCTATAACGCTTCACGTGCTCATCCAGATAGTGTGATGGAGCTTTCAGTCCCTTTTTGAGCAGGGAATTCCAGGGCTCCATCACCAATTTTATATTCACTGGTTCGTGGATGTTTCAGGGAATTAGGTAATTTCTGTCAGGTTCTCTCATGATTTAATGCAGCTCATTTGTAGCTCCCTTCAGCCACCTTTGCTCCAAAAAATATCACTCCATTTTACCTAATCTCCCTTCATAGATAATATGCCCATTTTATGCTCTGCACGGTTACCTTTGATGGTTTATTTGCCAGTTGGTTAACCTATTGCACCCCTCTGATCAGCAATTCCATATATCAGCATTATTAAAGTTATAGACACAAGGAACTGCAAACCCGGGAATCTTGCATTGAACAAAAAGTGTTGGATTTAACTCAACTGGTCAGGCAGCATCGCTGGAGTATATGTATAGGTGACATTTTGGTTCAGGACACTTCTTCAGAATGTTTTCGCCCGAAGAAGTGTCCTGATCCATGTTCTCCAGAGATGCTGGCTGCGTTAGTCCAGCACTTTGTGTACTACCTCATTAAAGTTATGTGTTCACCATTTCCATTTTGAAATATGATTTTCTTAGTCCAAGACACAGCTCAAGCTCTTTAATTTCAATCAATTCATTACGTATAGAAGTCACACTCTTCTTCCACTCTGTGCTTTAAACATCCATTTTCCATTGGCAAATTTGCCCCTATGCTTCTGCACACCTTGCCAAATATTGCTACCATTCCCCCAGTCAATAGCATTTTAATTAGCCTCTCATACAAATTCTGCTGAACATCTAGGCCAAAGATCGTAGAAGGGATTATGATCTTTGATCTAGGCTGTTGCACTTGTGCAGCTCCCACACCTAAGGGAATAACGACATGCCATGAGGAGCACACATTAAAGCCTTAATTTCCTTCCCAATGTATGATGACTGTAACCATATACATATATAACCATATAAAATTCTATCCTTATGATACAATGTATTATATTTTATGACATCACTTTTTTTAGTTTTATATTAATGTCTCTGTTAATAGGTCCAGCATCCTATTTGCTTCATTCATTGCTCTGTCAACGTGCCCCACCTCCTACAAGGATTTATGCACATGCTGTGCATTTTTGGTTTTGTTCGTGTTGTAAGGCATGCATGCTTGTGTAAGAAGATTTTTATAAGCTCTTCTACATTTAAGGTAAATTGACATATTAGAGGAAATATATGTTGTCAATATACATGTCTCTCCCCACCCCTGAAAACAATGTTTGCATTTAAGTAATATGCCATCCATTCTGCAGGTATGTAGTTATAATCAAGATTGTTCTTATAAGTTAATCCTACATGATATTTTTTGTAATTTCAGATGTCGACAGTGGGTCCAGAATACTCGTTGACACGATCTCCTATGCTGAACTACAGAGTACCTGTCAATACTTGTCACCAGGATACTTGTCTAAAAGATCTCCTACACTGAACTAGGGAGTACCTGCCAGAGAACTTCCGTCATTGGTTACCTGACATTCGAAACACTGCAACCCTGTACATCACACACACAAAACAATGTCAACAATGTAAACATTACCATGAATGACATAAATAAAATGTGTTATCCTTGTTTATGAATTTCAATGTTTTTCAATTATTTAAAATTTATCGGGTTGGTGCATAAACCATAAATCACAATAAAAAAGCCAAAATGTGCTGATGTTCCTTCCACAGCGCGTGTGGAATCTGGCTGGGTCGCCAAGGGTAAAGTTGCGGGGAGGGCAGGAGTGTTGAGAAGGAGGGAGTCGGGCGATCATGCCAGCAACTCACTCAGTAGCTCGGGTGGCTGCAAGCAGCCGCCGGGACCAGACAACGGAACAGCAGCTAGACCAGGGGCTCCCAGTCAACCTGGGAGCTGCAGCTTGACCTGGGGCTCACCAGCAACCTGGGAGCTGCAGCTAGTCCCGGAGGGTCTTGGCCCCTATGCAAAAAAGGTTGTCGACCCCTAAACTAAACCAAACCTTTGCTCCTGTCCCACCAGCCTTTGTGTTCATTGATATTTTATTCACATTATTAGGATTTTGTAGAGGGAGAGAGAGAGAGATAGGTTGAATGAATGAATGATAGAAATAAATAAAAAGGTTGCTCAACAAGAGATCACAAGAAAGAAACAAAAGAATATATATATGTGTTATATATGTATGTACGTATATGTCACACACACACACACATATATATATATGATATATATATATGTGTTCATATATATATATATATATATATATATATATATATATATATATATATATATATATATATATATATATATATATATATATACATATATATATGATATATATATACGTGTGTGTGTTATATAATTACATAACCGCTAGGGGCGATGGTGAGATGCCAGCCAGGCCGGCAGTCTGTTCGTTTTTTCTTTCTTTTTGTTATTTTTAGTTTGTTAAAAGTTTTGTTTTGTTTTATTTTAATGATCTTTGGTATGTTTTATGTGGGGGTCAGGGGGAGGGGGGGGGAGTCGGGGGAAACTTTTTTTCAAGTTCCTTCACATTCTCCAGGCTCTGCGGTCTAACATCGATGGAGCTGGAAGCCACCTCGGACTTTCGTGAGCCCCACCTTGGGCCGTTGATTTAATATCAGAGTGGATCCCTAGCCTGGGATCGCTCCCACTGCGACCACCATGGATTTGCCATCAAGGGCTCGCAGTCTCGGGAGAGGCTAGTTGGGAGCTCCAATGCCGCGGGAGGCACGACCAGCCCCGTCGTGAGGTTCGATTGCCTGGCGTGGGGGTGCTGACATCCCACCGATGCAGGAGCTGAACGCCTCGATGTGGAGGGCCCGAACGCCGCTGGCTACAGGAGCCAAGATCATCCTGTCAACAGAGGGCTCGAGGCCCCCGACCGAAGAAGAACAAAAGGAAGGACTTTAACTTTATTTCACCTTCCATCACAGTGAGGAATGTGTAGCAGTCACTATGGTGGATGTTCATGTTGAAATGTGTTTTTTGACTGATCTGTTGCTTTTAATTGTATGCCTGACCTGGCCAATGATATTTCTCATATGTTGCAAAACATATTTGGTGAATAAAGTGTGATTCTGATTCTGATTCTATATAACATTTATATATGTGTGTATAACATATATAAATGTGTTTATATATATTATATATATCTATATAATTCAACATCTAAACTTGACCACTTCCTGTTTGGGCTGTATATTGATTTTAGGAAAAACGCTACCACTTACGGTTGTGATTTTTGGCCATGTTACTCAGAGTTACCATCCACTCATCAGGTGCAGAGGACTTTTCTCATAGATGAAAAATAAAAGAGTTATTAGTGTTTAAAAAATGTTGAAATTCTCGCTCCTGTCAATCACTGCCATAAAGGCCACGCCCCTTCCGGGGGTGGGGCGAGGAGCTATCAAACCTGGAAGTCTGGATGTGGCTGTTGCTGCAAGATGGCAAGTGAGAGGTCACGACTCTCAGTCTGAGCTGGATATCTACAGAACACTTTGTGTCTATTGCCCTTTATGTGTTTTTAAACTGTGGCTTTTGCAACTGTGGCTGTTGAAATGTGCGGCTATTGAAAATGTGTGGCTATTGATAATGTGCTGCTATTGATAATGTGCGGCTATTGAAAATGTGCGGCTATTGAAAATGTGCGGCTATGGCTACTCTGGCTATGGCAACTGTGGCTTTGGCAGGAATAAACACTTTATTAGGTCCGACCGTGTTTATTGCAAACGTCACGTTCATTTTGTGATTTCTTCTTAGTGGACAGTTTACGCTGATTGAGTCATTTCCGGTGAGTGTAGAGGTCATGCGGAATGCGGAAGCGTTGCTGACTGTGGAAGGCCCAAAGTGGAGATGCCGTGCTCAGCCGTTTGAGTATTCAAAAAAGTTTACTGCCATATATAATGTGTGATTGTGAGTGTCTTTGTGTATATGTGTGTAAGTGGGTCTTTGTGTGTGTGTATCTGTGTCTGTGTGTGTGTCTGTCTGTTTGTGTGTGTGTCTGTCGGTCTGTGTGTGTCTGTCTGTGTGTCTGTCTGTGTGAGTGTCAATGTGAGTGTCTGTGTCTGTCAGTCTGTGTGTGTCTGTCTGTGTGTCTGTCTGTGTGAGTGTCAGTGTGTGTGTGAGTGTCTGTCTGTGTGTGTGTGTGTGAGTGTATGTGTGTGTTTCTCTGTGTGTGAGTGTCTGTGTGTCTGCCTGCATGAGTGTCTGTCTGTCTGTGAGTGTGTGTGTGTCTGTCTGAGTGTGTGAGTGTCTGTGTGAGTGTGTGTGTGTCTTTGTGTTTGTGTGAATGTGTGTGTGACTGTGTTTTTGTGTGTGTGAGTATATGTGTGAGTATGAGTGTGTATGTATGTGTTTGTGCTTGTGTGTGTGTCTGTGTGTGTGAGTGGCTGTGTGAGAGCCACTAAGAGTACATGGGGGAGGTTGAGGGGAGATGGACTGAATGTGTGGAGGGAGGTGAATGGCAAGGAGCAGAGTGGGGGGGAGGGGGTGTGAAGGGAGGAGGGGTGACTGAGTGAACTGCCACCACACCAGCTGTAAGTGACTTGACTGCCAGCCCACCAACCATGATTATGTGAACTGCCTGCCCACCAGCTGTAAGTGACTGAAGTACCAGCTCACCAGCCATGACTCACTGAACTGCAAGTCCAAGAATCCATTCAGTTCACAATGTCCATACTAGCCCTCTGGAAAGCAGTCCCTTTGACCCACAGCACCCATAGTAGCGCTCAAGAAAGCGCCCCCCCACCCACCCCACTGGCCAACAATATTGGAATTGGTGGAGAGGTGGAATATTGCAATGGGGGGCCAGCCCTCCCAACGGGTCCCACTTAGTTTAGTATATAAATATAATTGCCTTTATGGGTGCATACAAGCAGTTGTGAACAATGGGATTAAATGAATCACAGAGTGCAAGTTTAATACATAAATCAATTCAATCACAGGACATGAGCCATTTAAAAAGGAAAATTTAAAAAAAAATTTAAAACATTTAAAACCACGCAAACTGTTCCCCTGCAACGCTGATTACAGCAAGTTTAATACAAACATCAATTCACGCACAGGACATTTGCCATTTAAAAATAAAACAATAAAAAACATTTAAAACCACACAAACGGTTCCCCTGCAACACTGATTTTACTTCGGAGTCACATGAGTGATTCGCATTGATGAGCCGCATTGACGCACGGAGGCTGTGAGGAACAGAGCTCCTCCAGCGGTAAGTATTCCGACTCCAGGTAAGTGACAAAACTTTCACTAGAGTTTGAGTCCATGCTGTCCGGTACGCTTATCTGCCGATCGCTAGCATGGAAAAAACAAGGAAGGGAAAGCGACGAGGCGCAAACATCCGCGGCAGCTCAAGCATGGAAACGCTGCGTCATACCCCTGTACAGTCGCTGGCTACAGAGTTAGTGACTGCAGAATTAGTGCTACACAGCACAGAGCCAGTGCCATTAGGGCGCAAGGCATCTGAAAAGTCTGCTAGGCCCATGGAGTTGTGGGATGATTCCTCACTGGGGCTGGATAGAGTGTGTTCATGTCTATCCCAAGTGGAGGAGCTGTTGCACACAGTCCTCCAGAGAACTTCACTCCAAGAGAAGGAGTGTCAGCGCTTCTCAGAGCCAGAGGTGCCAGCAGCAACGGTGCTGCCAGATAACCCTTTCACTTTTGAAGGGAGTCCAATGGGTCAGATCAGTACTGATCCCGAATTTGATGGGGAGGTTCAGCCAGGAGAAACAGCGGGAGTTACCAGATGTTCCACCACTGACACTACCATTTGCTGTCCCATCAGGAGCAGGGGAAGAGCTGGCTACCACAATAAATTATATGGTTTCTCATCAGCTCCAGGAGCTTACTATGGATGAGACAGCCAAAAGCATGAGCCTCCAAGCAACTGTGAGTTGTTAAAAGTACCAACTGTGAATCAGGTTATATGGGGTCAGATGGGACACAACATGAGAGGTCAAGAGATTAAAATGCAGAGGATCCTAAAATTATTGACTTCTGGCATTACGGCGTTCACAAGAACAATGGATGGTGGTTATGTGACCAGAACACATCAAGAGGCTCTAGGGTTGCTATGTAACACCCATTTTGAGATCAATTGTGTCAGGAAAAGGGCTATTAGACCCACTATTAATCCCAGATATGCTGCGCTTTGTAAGCCATCAAATATCCAACCACCTGATCTACTGTTTGGCGCAGACCTTACCAAGCAGATCAAAGAGATAACTGAAAACGCAAAAACAATGAGCCTGATGAGACCAATGATGACCGGCAGACTGCTGAAGAGGAAGTATCCTTATGCCCCTGTCCCACTTAGGAAACCTGAACGGAAATCTCTGGACACTTTGCGTCCCACCCAAGGTTTCCGTGTGTTTCCAGAAGGTTTTTGTTAGTCTCCCTAATGGTCGAAAGTGGTTTCTGTATCAAAAATCGGTAATTTTTTAATCGAATCCGGTTGCGATGCTAGTTGAAGGTAGTTGCCGGAGGACAAAAACCTCCGGGAACCGCACGGAAACCTTGGGTGGGGCGCAAAGTCTCCAGAAGTGTCCGTTCAGGTTAACTAAGTGGGACAGGGGCATTACAGAACCACCTCAGCTTCTGGGGCTACACCAGGGACAATACCCCATACTTCTAAACCAAAATACCAGACAAATACGATCTGAGATCACTCCACAACAACTTTTTTTTCTAAAAATGGAAGGAATGACTAAGAACAAACCGTTTTGGAGCTACAATCCTCAAATTTTAAAAGACCCGCAAGGGTGTACATACTTAAAAGAGCAAATGGACCTTTTTTTCGAAATAAGGTCCATTTACGCCAGACATATCACCTACATTATTATGGGAATCTTTTAAAGCATTTATTCGAGGTATGATAATTTCATATCAATCTTTTCAAAATAAGAAAAATAAAATGAAAAAAGACAGTTAGAAGAACAAATTAGACAACTGGACATAGAAAACGCTAAAGATTCCACTACGGATAAACATAATAGAATAACAATACCGACATACAAATTAAATAAATTATTATCAGAGAAAGTCATAAGATTATTACAAATTACAATTGAATTTTGGGATAAGCCCCACAAACTTCTGGCACATCAGTTAAAAAAACGAGAAAAGGATCACACAATTTTAAAGATTAAATCAGTCAAAGGGGAAATATTGAACTTGCCGAGTGATACTAATAAAAGATTTGCATAATTTTACGAGAATCTGTATACATGTAAAATGATAGTGGACTCCAACAAAGTTACAGAGTTCTTGGATAATTGTAACCTTCCTAAATTAGAGTTGCAGGAATAAGAAGAATTGGGAGCACAAATCTCAAATAAGGAAATAGAAGAAACAATAATCTCATTAAAATATGGATAAACACCAGGTCCCGACGGATTTAATAATGAATTCTATACAAGTTTTTATGACATATTTACTCCTCACAAATACTACCTGTAGTATTTGTGAAACACTAGCAGAATCCACGATCACACTAATACTTTAGAAAGATAAAGATGAGGAAGAACCTAGATCATACAGAGCTATTGCGTTGTTAAACACAGATCAAAAAATATTAGCGAAAATACTAGCTAGAAGACTAAGTAAACCTGCTAGTAAATTAATACATCCGGATCAAACGGGGTTTATCCCTAAGAGACAATCATTTAATAATTTGAGACGTCTGCTCAATATAATGCATTCACACCAAACAGAAGATCAAAAACTATCAATCATATCGTTGGTTGCAGTGAAAGCATTCGATCAGGTCGAATGGAATATATGGTCAGGGTATTGCAAGAATTTCAAATGGGAGAAAATTTTATTGATTAAATTACTATATGATAAGCCAATGGGCAGAATATTAACTAAAAATATTTTATCCATGAAATTTCATTTGTCAAGGGGTCATAGACAAGGATGTTCATGATCGCCGTTGTTATTTGCCCTCATAATTGAAGTCCTAGCGGAAAGAATTAGAACTCATCCGAATATCCATGGATATAAAACAAAATACTCCAACAATAAAATATCACTATACGCTGACGATGTACTATTGTACATCACAAAACCTCATATTACTATACCAAATATTTTAAAATTAATAGAGGACTTCGGATCATTCTCAGGATATAGAATAAATTTGAATAAAAGTGAAATCATGTCAATAAAACTGAAAGACGCATCTTTTACAGTTTCCTTTCAAAATAACTATGGAAAAATGTAAATACTTGGGCATCGGAATTACTAGAAGATATCAAGATAAGTTTGACGAAAATTATAACCCTCTACTTAAGAAACCAAATAACTTGATTAAATCTTGGAAAATGCTTCCGATGTCCTTAATAGGCCGAGTAAATGCCATAAAAAAGATTTTTATACCACAAATTTTATACCTGTTCCAATCTATTCCAATATATTTACCCAAAAAGTTTTTTAAAAAACTGGACTCAGATATCACAAATTTTATTTGGGATTATAAATCCCACAGAATACAAAGAGCTCATCTAAATAAACCCAAAGTAATAGTGGGATTAGCACTCCCCAACTTTATGTATTACTACTGGTCTGTAAATATCAGAAACATGATCCAATTGCTGGATAACTCTCCCCAGCAACCGGATTGGACGATTATGGAGAAAGAGGATTGCTCTCCTTATAATATTGGAGCAGTCCTTCTCTCTCCAATATCGATGAATAATATAAATTACAACAATAATCCAATTATATACAGTACAATTAGAATTTGGAAACAAATAAAACACAATATAAAATTAAGAAATTTATCTCTCTTATCTCCTATCGGTAAACCCCCCTCATTTAAACCATCAACTATAGATAAAGCATTTATACAATGGGAAAGAGCTGGAATTAAAATCTTCGGAGAGGTGTATGAATTGGGAAAACTATTATCATTTAAACAAATACAACTAAAGTACAATTTGGGAAAAAAATCAATATTTTAAATATTTCCAAATCCGTGACTATCTGAAAAAATACGCACAAGATTAGCACAATATGCCTCCAAACTTACTGGAAGAAGTAATGAATACAAAGGCAGAATCAGCAAACCTAATATCATATGTATATATACATATAATATTATTCTAAATGAAGAAATACCAACAACAGATGGTATCAGGAGAGACTGGGAAAAATAATTAAGTATAAAAATTCCCAAAGAAAGGTGGGAAGAATATTTATTTCATTTCGGAGTCACGTGAGTGACTTCGTGAAGAACCCGCCAGCACGCATGCATGACATATCATCGCAATGCATTGCTGCCGACGGCCGGCGGTGGAGCGCGGCTCCCCACCAGCCCTTCATAAGGAGCCACTAAGGTAAGTGAAACTAACCTTAAGTTGGTTGGTTCCTGTTGAGAGTGTGTTCTTTCAGCAGGGACATGGAAGGGAGGAACAAAGGCCGTAGGACGTCCGTTTGGAGTCGCCGGCCACCTGTCCCGGAGCCCTCATCAACGGCTGCACCTGCGAGTCAGGCCAGGAAGACGGCGAGGAAGTCGGGGAGCCCTGTCGCTACAGGGCCCGACCCGCCGACACACCGGAGCTCCAGTGATGATTTCGAGGAGCAGGATTTCGGTGTACCAGCGGAGCAGGTAGACCCTGTATCCGTATCGAGGTCGCCAACGGGCTCGTTGGTCGACCTGGGCAAGGGCTCACGTGTGGCTGCACGGCCCTTCTCCCTGAGCCCTCGGAGGAGAGGGAGGGATGGGGCCCGTAAGCCTAACCCTTTAGGGGCAAAGACGTCACCTGCCGCTAAAATGCGGACTGGTGTAATGGCGGGACAAGTCCACTGGGAGACCTACCAGGACCAGTGTTGACTCCCCAACCAACGAGACCGGGAAGAGTCACTTGGGAGGAGTCCCGCCACGGTCACCGAGTCCTCCGTGGATGGGAGGACGGGACCGTACGTCGGCTTGTCCCACGATGTGGGCAGCCGGCAAGCCCGCGCGGGTGTCGGGTCACCGTGCTGAGGCATTGGGTGATGACTCTCCACCGCGTTTGCCCTCCGAGGCAGCGGGATCGGGCTCCGCCAAAAGGAGGCGTTTGAGCGTACCTCCCGCACGGGAATCGCTCAGCTTTGCTGCGGCGCCTGGAAGCGACAACTTCCGGCACCGGGTTCACCTCGACGAGGTGCGGGCCGATGAACGGAGCCTCAGCAGTTCAGCAGAACATGAGGACTCCGACCGCCCGAGTTCTAAGGGCGAGGGGCGTATTGACTGGATGGAGCGGATGTTGGAGCTCCTCTTGCAACAGAATCAACGGCAGGAGGCATCCAGCTCCAGAGGGCACAGGGAGGTTTCACCATTATCAGCAGGGAGCCTAAGGTAGCCAGAGGATGAGAACATTGTGGACCCTACACCAGCTCCATCGGAGGTCCTGCAGGAAGAACTCCTCGATGTAGCGGCGAAATTCGCACCTTCAGAGACATCGGGACTACCCCTCAATCCCAAACTGGCTGCCACCGTGGACTTCCTGACCAATCATCAGCTCCAGGAGGAGGTCCTATCGGAGGCCATAAACAGGCACAAGGCCCCAGCCAACTGCAACTCCCTCAACGTGCCCACAGTCAATACGCCAATCTGGGGCAACATCGGCACAGCCATCAGGACCCAGGAGATAAAGTGTAGATGATTAGTGCATGTCCCTTTAATTATAGGTTGTGTAGCCTTACTAACCACTCCCCTCTTATCAAGTATATTAATGTCTCTCCATCCCCTAGTTCCTCCTCTAGTAAAACGTGCAGACCATGTACAGCTAGGGCACCAGTATATATGTGATCAATAAAGCTTAGTAAAGAAACTCTGTGTGAGTGTACGCTCTTTACATGGTGTCAGAAGTGGGATACGAACCCACGCCTCCAGCCACTTTGTTTTCAGTGCTGGATGCAAAGAGCTCGTTCTGGCAGATACCGTTAGATGAACGATCATCTTACCTGACGACTTTCGCCACTCCCTTTGGGAGGTTCCGATTCCTGCGCATGCCGTTCGGGATCAGCTCCGCTAGTGAAGTTTTCCAGAGGACGATGGAACAGCTATTCGCGGGGCTCCCGTGCGCTATCATCGTCGACGACATCTTGGTGTATGGAAAAGATGTAGGACAGCACGACCACAACCTCCGACTGGTTTTGGATCGAGCTCGGGAGGTGAATTTGAAGCTGAACCCCAGTAAATGCCGGTTCCGCGTCCCGGTGGTCACCTATGTGGGACACGTTTTCACAGCGTCCGGGCAGAAGCCCGACCCACAGAAGACCGCTGCTATTTCTGAGATGCCTGCTCCTGTGGATGTGCCTAGCCTCCAGCGCTTCCTTGGCATGGTCAATTACCTGGGAAAGTTCATCCCCGATTTGAGTGAGTTGAGTGCTCCCTTGAGAGACTTGGTGAAGAAAGATACTGCGTGGTCCTGGTTCCCGCAACACCAGGCTGCTTTCGATGTGCTGCGTTCTAAACTCATCTGCACTCCGACGCTGAGGTATTTCGACTTGAAACGTCCGATCGTCATCACTTGCGATGCCTCCAAGTTCGGGCTGGGCGCTGCCTGTTTGCAAATCCATGATGGGGTACAGTTGCCTGTGTCTTTCGCGTCCCGCACGATGACTCCAGCTGAGCAGCGCTATGCCCAGATTGAGAAGGAGCTGCTGGCTGTCGTGTTTGCCTGTTGAAAGTTTAAAGACTACATCCTGGGCACCGAATTTTCTATTGAAACTGACCACCAGCCCCTGGTCACCATCCTCGGCAAGCCGATTCACGCTGCCTCCTCCAGGTTACAACGGATGATGCTTCAATTACAACGTTTTACCTTCTCCGTGGTGTACCGTAAAGGCAAGGACATGTTTATTGCTGACACGTTGTCTCGGGCTCCTCTGGCTTCGACCACTCGTCACCCTTACGAGGCTTCCAGTATGATTGTCATGAACGTCAACTTTGTGCCTTCGAAACAGCTACAGTCCCTGGTCAAACACACTGCTGCTGACGCCTCTCTCCAACAGTTGGCTGCAGTCATTCAACGGGGTTGGCCCGAACGACGCTCTTCCCTACCTGCCGCGGCTGTGCCTTACTTCCTGGTCCGTGACGAGCTGGTGCTGCGAGATGGCGTTATCGTTAAGGGTCACAAGGTTGTGGTGCCTGAGGCTCTTCGGCAACTGTATTTTGACACTGCTCATCGCGGCCATCCCGGGGCCGAGGCCACTCTCTCCATCGCCCAAAGCCAGTTTTACTGGCCTGACATGGCTGCATACTTCCGGGACCGGGTGTCATCTTGCCCAACCTGCAACAGTCTCGCACCGAAGCAGCAGCGGCAGCCTCTTCTGCAGCAGCCCGCACCAGACCTGCCATGGTCGGCGCTGGCAACAGACATTTTTGAGTGGCACGGCAAGCACTTCTTGGTGCTTGTCGACTCCTACTCCAACTGGTTTGAGGTCGGCCAGCTGTTCTCTCTCTCCTCTTCTGCTGTAATTGCGAAGCTGCGCCGCCACTTCGCGACCTTTGGTTCTCCAGCGAGCCTGCAGTCCGACAACGGCGGCCAGTTTACCAGCGCGGAATTCAAGGACTTTGCTGACAGCTGGAACTTCAGGCATTACACCAGCAGCCCTGAATACCCCCAGAGCAACGGCCTGGCCGAGCGTGCTGTTCGCAGCGCGAAGGACTTATTGGAACGCTGCCGTGCATCAAAATCTGACATTTACCTCGCTCTCCTCAACCTCCGAAACATCTCCCGTGACAGCGTCTTGGGGTCCTCGGCGCAGCGCCTCATGTCCCGGGTCACTCGCCCTCCCATCCCGGTGGCCCAGCAAACTCTTGCCCCTGCAGTATTGAAACCTGCCATGGTCCGTGAGCGCATCGCTGCTAAGCAGTCCATTCAGAAGCGCTCCCATGATAGGTCCTGCCGTGTACTACCTCCTCTTTCCCCTGGTCAGGTTGTCCGCATGCGTTCCACCTCCGGTCGCCCTGGCCTTGCGGTTGTTGTCGGGACTGCCACTTCTCCTCGCTCCTATCTGGTCAACCTCGATGGCGCTGTTTACCGTCGGTCCGTCAGCACCTCCGCCTGGTGAATGAGCCTCCTCCTCCTCCTGCTGTTCCCCATGCTTCCCCTCTGTCTGCTCTCCCGCCTGCTGCGGTCACTAGACCCGCGCCTGCTCGGCCTGTCCCGGTCCTTCTCCCTGTGCCTGTTCCCGTGCCTCCGCCCGTTTCTCCCCCGTCGCCTAGTCGCTCGCCTTCCATCCCTTTGTCACCGCGCGTGTCCCCGCCTCGCGGCTCTCCTGTCGGGGTGTCCTCCCCGGGTCCTGTTCCTTTGGGGGGAGGGGGTGTGAGCGGGATTCGCACCCGCTCGGGCCGTATTGTATGCGCGCCTGACCGTTACGGCAATTATATGTGATTGCTGCTATTTTATTGTCTGTTCATTTCCAGTGCCCTAGTGCATGAGACATGGTCGGCCGTCACGTTCCTTTCTTTGTAAGAGGAAGGATGTAGATGATTAGTGCATGTCCCTTTAATTATAGGTTGTGTAGCCTTACTAACCACTCCCCTCTTATCAAGTATATTAATGTCTCTCCATCCCCTAGTTCCTCCTCTAGTAAAACGTGCAGACCATGTACAGCTAGGGCACCAGTATATATGTGATCAATAAAGCTTAGTAAAGAAACTCTGTGTGAGTGTACGGTCTTTACATAAAGCTCCAGCGCATCCTGAAGCTGCTTATTGCTGGGATTACCGTGTTTGCGCGGTCGGTGGACGGAGAGGATCTAAGCACGGAGCAGGAGGATGCTCTCACTCTGCTGTGTGCCACTCAGCATGAGATCAATGCCTTCCGGAAGAGTGTCATCCGACCCACGCTCAACCCGAAATTCGCAGGGTTGTGCAAAGCACCTCCTACGCCACCGCCCAGACAGTTGTTCGGGGAAGACCTCCCGAAGAGGGTCAAGGAGCTGGACGACCACGCCAAAACGGTGGGACTGATGCGGTCTCAAATCTCGCCCAGGCAGGCGGCCAAGAAAGGGCCATTTTTCAGGCCACGAGGCCCTGCCACCAGACCGGCACGAACCTACACTCCAGCTCCGCCTCAATACCAACAGGCTCAGCAGCCGCGGCCTTTTTTAGGGCAAGGCCCCCAGCGGCCACCATGGAAGATGCGGACACCACATCATCAGCCCAACCCAGCACCTCCACGTCCCGCCAAACATGTCAAGGACCGCCGGTCCTTGACATGGAGGTGAGGCGGTCTGGTTTTCATGCACCTGTGTGCTTAACTTCACATGTTGGTGGGCGACTACGGTTCTTCAAGGGGGCATGGCAAACTATCACTTCGGATGAGTTTATCTTACAAAGTATTCAAGGCCATGAGATTTAATTCATCAATGGCAACATCCCTCCATCCCAGCATATGCCCGATCGGAAATTTACGCTGTCTAGCAATGAAATGGCAGCAGGCTATGCTGAAATCTTAAGGTTACAAGAAAAAGGCGTGATAGAAAAAACTATACACGAACCAATTGAATTTGTATCCAACATATTTACTATGCCCAAGAAGGATGGAGGATGTCGGGTTATTATTGATCTGACCCATTTGAATACCTTTGTAATATATACCCATTTCAAAATGGACACGTTCGAAACAGCCAAGTCATTGATTTCTCATGGCTGCTTTATGGCATGCATTGATTTAAAAGGTGCATACTATTCTGTATCCATTCGGAAACACCACAGAAAGTTCTTAAAATTTACCTGGATGGATCAGCTCTGGCAATACAGGGCTTTGCCAAATGGGCTTACCACAGCCCCTAGATTATTTACTAAATTACTCAAACCTATTCTGGCCACGCTACGGAAACAACATCATATAGTGATGGCCTATCTGGATGATATCTTGATTGTTGGCAATACCCTGAAATCAGCTGAACTGGCAGTTTCAGCCACTGTGGCAATTTTTCAGGAAATGGGGTTCATTATCCATCCAGATAAGTCAAAATTCTGCCCTTCACAGGTCATGGATTATCTGGGGTTCACGGTGGATTCCAATCGTATGAGGGCCATCATACCAGCTAACAAAGTTGGGGATGTCACCCAAGTATGTGAGGATTTAGTCTGGGCCAGTATACCATCAATTAGACAAACTGCTAAGGTGATTGGCAAGATCGTAGCACTTTTTCCAGCTGCTCAATACGGACCTTTGCATTATCAAAATTTGCAAAGAGCCAAGATCTCAGCGTTAAAACAAAACGCTGGACATTTCGACAGACCAATGCAGCTGCCTCTTAAAGCTAAGATTGAGTTACAATGGTGGGTGGACAATATTTGTGACTCATTTAAACCCATCATTTTGCCCAATCCGATGGTATACTTACAAACAGACGCAATTTCATGTGATGAATTGGCAAATACAATTTGGCTCTGGTGTATTCAATGGAATATTTGGATTTCAGCTACCTATTTACCAGGTGAGCTCAATACTGTGGCGGACACCAGGTCACGCAAATTCAATGACAACATCGAGTGGATGTTGGATCCTCAAATCTTCGCTAAAGTTACAGCCAAATTTGGTAAACCGGATATCGACCTCTTTGCGTCGCGGTTGAACCATCAGGTACCAACATACGTTTCGTGGGAACCAGATCCTGGGGCAATGGCGATGGATGCGTTCTCGCTGGACTGGGGGAAATGGTTCTTCTATGCATTTCCTCCATTTTGCCTCATCAGTCGGGTATTGCGGAAAATCCAGATGGATGCTGCCAAGGGCATTCTTATCATACCCGACTGGCCTACGTAGCCATGGTGTCCGGTGGTCTTTGATATGATCAGTCAACCTTGGGTCCTCTTAGAGGGTTGCCCACAATTGGTAACTAACCCTGTGTCAGGGGAACCACATCCCTGCCACAGCTATCTAAACTTGTTGGCTTGCAGGTTCTGAACAGGCCATTACTGCGGTATGGCCTATCACCCAGAACAATGGATACCAACGGAGCGTCATGCCGGGAGTCCACCAGGCGGCAATACCTCTCCCACATCCGGAAATGGGAAACCTACTGCAGCCGCTCCCAAATTGCATATGACGCTGTAACCATAACCGACGTATTGGAATTCCTGGCGGGGTTGCACCATGATGAACACCTGAGCTACAGTGCCATCAACAGCGCCAGGAGTGCGCTGTCATTCTACCTCAATATTGAGGTAGGATCCAACAGGCTGGTGTCCAGGCTCATGCGGGGAATATTCAATTCGAATCCGCCCAGACCACGCTATAATATCACCTGGGATATCGGGAAAGTATTAACCCTGCTCAGGACGTGGTCGCCCATGGAGGGGCTAGAGCTGGACAAACTCACCCTGAAGCTGGTGATGTTACTGGCACTGACTTCAGCACAGAGGGTACAGACACTCCATAAAATCCGGATTGACAGGATGATCTCTACCCCTGCAGAAGTAGTCTTCTTTATAGATGAGCTACTCAAGCAGCATAGACCTGGGTTCACAGGGCTGCAGCTGAAGTTCCCGGCATACCCCGCAGATGCAAGGCTATGTTTAGCCGCCCATATCCGTCACTATGTCAAAGCGACGAGAAACCTAAGGGGAATGGAGAAATACCTGCTTGTCACTCACAAGAAACCTCACCATTGAGTGACGGTCCAGACGATATCCAGGTGGCTCAGGATCGTCTTGGGTAAGTCAGGTATCGACACTAATGTCTTCAAATCCCATTCCACCAGGGCTGCATCAACGTCGGTGGCGAGGGTCATGGAGGTGCCCATGGACCATATTCTTGCCACAGCAGGATGGTTGAATGAAGCCATCTTTCAGCGGTTCTATAACAAGCCTGTTGCCACTCTACAGTTCGCGGAGGCCGTGCTGAATGCAGGTCAAGAACGTGGAGATGTCCCCGAATGAGGGGTTTTTGATTGTTAGTAAATATTATTCTTGTTTTTCAGTACAAGCAGTCTGGAAAGTTGTTTACTCCCATCCATCCTTAATAGTGGTGTGTGACAGCATGGACGTGGTCCAGGGCGTGTAAATCACAGAGCTTTGAAGTCTTCACGAAGTCACTCACGTGACTCCGAAATGAAATAGTAAGATTAAACGAGAACTTACCAGTTCGAAGGTTGATCTTTATTTTATGAGGAGTTGCGATGAGGGATTTTGTGCCCTCCGCTCCCAACCCTCGATCATAATCAACTGGTAATTAGAGTCTCTTCAATCTTACTATGCCAAGTCATTTCTTTGTTGTTTCTGTGATTCCACACCACTACTTTGAAGAATGTCGCGCATGCGTGCTGGCGGGTTCTTCACGAAATCCCTCATCGCAACTCCTCATAAAATAAAGATCAACCTTCGAACTGGTAAGTTCTCGTTTAATCTTACTATTAAATGTGCATAAATGTTCAATTAATGTAAGGCACACCTTAATACAATTTAAAATCTTACACAGATTATATTATTCAAAAACTAAAGTAAGTAAACTTTTTTTCCCAACGTCTCACCTATATGTGATAAATGTCAATGTCAAAAAGCTAATATAGCACACTCATTTGTTCAAAAATTCAAATATTTTGGACTGAAATTTTTGAAATGTTCACAAAAATATTGAAAATAAAACTGACTCCAAAAGCAGACTGGATTATCTTCAGGATATCGAAAGATAGCCCTGAATTAAATGTGTTTCAAAAGACTCTATTTGAATAGGGCTTAATAACTGGAAAAAAGCTAATGTTAAAATTCTGGAAAAATTCTCCTATACCAACAGTTAATATGTGGATTTCAACTATGTTCGAAACACTACACTTGGAAGATATGAGACTCTGACTAGAAGGGAAATCAGACTGTTTCTATAAGACGTGGTCTGCATTTATAAATCTATTATAAGGATAAGGTACAAGTATACCTCAAAAAAGTACCGGTGTTGGGTCTTGGTAAAGGGGGAAGAAAAACTGTTGAGTTGGTGGATTCCTTTTGCGAGATGTTTATAATAAAGTAACTGGCTTTTCTTCTTTCTTTCTCTATCTTTCCCTTTTTCTTTTTCTTTCCTCTCCAATGTCTATCTCTTAATCTCCGGTCACTAACTCTTCAAGGGTTTCCTTTCCCTCTGTCACGATTTTGCACTTTTACATCTCTTTTTCACTTTTCTACTTTCTTTGCTGGTATTTCGCTCTCTTTTCTCTCTTTTCTAAAGCCTTAAAAAAATTAAGGGGTACAATAACTGTAATACAATATAAGGATGTACACTGATGTAACTTACGGTACCTCTAATAAATAAAGATGTTTAAAAAAAAAAGAACGTCAACTTGTTTGCATCCAGAGTAATCCACCAGCTTTCCAAATATGTGTCATGGGAACCAGATCCTGGGACAGTATGATTAACACTTTCTCACTGAATTGGGGTGGTATGTATATATATGCATTTCCACCGTTCTGTCTCATAAATCATTGTCTGCTTCAAAATCAAGCAGGATGATGCTTCAGGGGTACTGGTGATACCCGACTGGCCTATCCAGCCATGCTACCCTCAAATCCTGCAGCTGATGACACAATCCTTGATGGCTGTTCCCAAAAGAAGGGATTTATTGGTGCATCCGGTAACTGGCGAATGCCATCCATTGTATGACTGGATTGATTTGTTAATTTGCAGATTTTAAGAAGGCCATAACTGGGGCATGGATTGTCAGGTCAAACTGTGGAAATGCTTACTGCATCTTGGAGATCGAGTACTCAAAAGCAGTATATTTGTTATGTAAAAAAATGGGAAGTTTACTGTGTACAAAATGATATTGACTATTGTACATTGCATTTCACATGTTCTAGAGTTTCTGTCAACCCTCTACTATGATGAAGGACTAAGTTATAGTGCAATCAATACAGCAAGAAATGCTTTATCATCATAGTTAGTGATGAAGTCAGACAAACATTCCATTGGATCTCACCCTCTTGTTGTTCGATTAATGGAAGGGATTTTCAATTCCAGATCTCCCAAACCTAGATATATGTCAATTTGGGATGTGAGTATGGTCCTCAGAGTACTGCATGACTGGTTTCCTGTCTCGTCTTTGCCTTTGACCAAAATCACCATGAAGGTGGCCATGCTCATGGCATTGGTTTCAGCACAAAGAGTACAGACGTTACAAAAATTATAGTTAGATAGAATGGAAACTGCTGCAGACAATGTTACGTTTTACATTTATGACCTCCTCAAACAAAGCAGGCCAGATGTCACAGGGTTCAAAATAGTTTTTTCAGCATATCCCACGGATCCATCCTTATACGTAAAAACACATTTGATGCAATACATTGCAGCTATAGAGGGTTTACGTAACATGGAGACAGGATTGTTTATTAGTTATAAAAAACACTTAAGAGAGTGTCAGTTAATACTATTTCGAGATGGCTGAAACAAGTCTTGATTGATGCAGATATTAACACTGATGTGTTTACATCTCATTCCACTAGGGCAGCAGGTACGTCAGCGGCCAAAGTGAGGTACGTGCCCATCGACCATATTTTGGCGGCCGCCGGATGGACAAATGAGCTGATGTTTCCGAATTTCTATAATCGGCCGATTGTTGATCCAGGGCTGTTTGCCAATGCTATTTTAAGTTCTGTTTAAGTGCCCTGGAATAAAGGGGTACTGTTGTTTGTTCATATTGTTAAATAAACTATTTTACTGCATTAAATGCAATGTTACTCCTAATGCATTAATTTCTCATTCGAGTCAATCAATGCAGTGGGATGCCGAGATTTGTAATCTGTGGCATGAAATCGCAAAGCTTTGAACTCTTCATGGAATCACTCACGTGACTCTGAAGTAAAATAGTAAGATTAAACGAGAAATTACCAGTTTGAAATTTGATCTTGATGTTATGAGGAGTTACGTTGGTGATTATTTGCCCGCCACGCCCAACCCTTTCTCATAAAGGATCATCTGGTAGTTTTCGAGTCACGCATCTTACTATGTCACTTCGGTGTTGTTATTTGTGATTTCATACCACTGCTTTGAAGATTGGTGCGCATGCAACCTGGCGGGCCATCTTCACGTAATCACCAACGTAACGCCTCATAAAATCATGATCAAACTTCAAACTGGTAAGTTCTCACTTAATCTTACTATTACACTGTGAGAGGCATAACTGAAGTCGGGTCGGGTTTACTGAAATGGCGGAAGTTACGCTCCATTGCGTACTACACGTCAGCCCATTGAATATTGCAGGAGTGGATCATCTTGCTCAGCTCTAATTTTTTGGTTTTAACACAGCGAATATAGAACAGATAAGATCCAAATGAGATGATCTGGAACAACGGATCATCCAGGAAGTATCTCAGTCAAACGGTTCCATGTCAATGTAGAAAGATAAAAATAATGATACAGTGCTTCTACTTTGTTTTTTTAACTTCCAGCCAACGACATAACATGTCAATAGTAGGAATAAATCTCTAACATTTACCCTACAAGTGGCCTTCAAATTAAACAAGTCTCGTCCCTTTTATGCTTTTACTACCATTTCATGACTGAAAACACTCTGCCCAGTATTGCAAGAAAGAAAAAATCTGAGTGGACTTCAATTCACAGAGCCTTAAAATGCTATATCTTAACTCCAACAGAAGTGTAGTTCTAGCAAATAAAAACACTTTCAAGATAGATAAAAGTTTTAAAAACCCATAGGAACAATTCACCTTCTGCTAATGCAGAACTCTATGATATCATTTTTCCTTTCTGGTCTTCCAAGGTTGAATATCACGTTAGGACAATAAATCATGTAAATAATCCATTCCTTGCACATAAATTGCCAGTCTTAAATGGGTGCAGAGATTAATTTGCATTAACAACATATATCCAGCAGTATTAAGATACAGAATGAGTTGCATGGAGAGGTTTTCAGCTGGTTTGCAACTTTTTCAGACTTAGTGAGGGTCAGAGTGAAGCAATGTGTCGGAGCCATTAAGCTTAAATAAGTATATTATAGTCATGTCTAGTTACCTTTAGTTATTATCGGCCTGTGTTAATGTGAGTGGGATTTTATACGTAGTCTGAGGCGTGTTTTTGGCTAGAGAAGTCTGGCGCAGACTCTCAGAGGATTAGTTTCCGTTTGATGTCGGGGCCATGGGATGAAACAGTTTTCTACTATGACCATGAGCATGATTGGGACATATATATGTTGTCCGACGATGTACTTTAACAAGAAGAGGTTTTTATGATTTATATGACATGAATGGAACGACGATTAAGAACGGAAAGTTATGTTATTTCATTGTTTTGCACTACTACAATAAAGAAGGTTTTAATCAAGAGACTACTTCTGGTAGATTCATCTTTGCTGTTTTGAATGTGTCGTGGAGTGCGTGAGACTACTTTTCTAATCATATCCAACAAATTAGTGGCTATCAAAGGTTGAACTTTGAGGTTGAAAAAAAATGCCACTACACAATGCATATTACCCAGTGACATGTAAGCATTAGTACTCATGAAAAGCCTACTCTTCACCAGAACCCGCAGCATATTTCAGTGATGGAAAATGCCACAAACTCATTTTCCCAGCAGTTTCTGTGCTGCATGTGACCTTGAGAAATATAAAATTATATTTAATGAGTATTAGCTTTGGTTCAGTTGGTGACATTATGGGTCCATCCAATTTTTATAAGTTCAGAGACTTCAGCGTCAAATTCACTGCAGTGTAACAGCAAGGGTAAGCTAGAGGTACAGCAAATAGGATGAATCATTAAACCAAACCATATCTTAAATATACACGTGTAGGAAGGAACTGCAGATGCTGGTTTACAATGAAAATAGACACAAAAAGCTGGAGTAATTCAGCAGGTCAGGCAGCATCTCTGTAGAAAACAAATATTTTCTACAGATATGCTGTCTGACCCGCTGAGTTACTCCAGGTTTTTGTGTCTATCTTAAATATACATAACATATTCCATGGCATTAAACACTTTCCTACAGCAACAGAATCCTTTTTTTGGGAGAACGACTGATACGAAGAATGAAAATCTTTGGTAATTGATAAGAGTGATATATACGACACAACACAGCACAGCTGTTTCTAACTTTTACTGATTTTTTGTTTTGGTTTTAAGATTGTTTTTTATTTTGTCTTATGGAGTAAAGGGAAAATGCCATCTGATGCCATTGTGTTAAACTTCAGTAATAATTTTAATTTGGGGTGGTGCAGTGATGCAGTTATAGATTTGCTGCCTTACAGCACCAGAAGCATGGGTTCGATCCTGACTATGGGTGCTGTCTGTATGGAGTTTGTACGTTCTCTATATGACAATTTGCGTTTTCTCCAGGCACTCTAGTTTCTTCCCACACTCCAAAGATGTACATATTTGTAGATTAATTGGCTTCTGTAAATTGTAAAATTTACCTAGTGTGTAGGATATTGCTACTGTGACTTGGTAATTAATGGTCCATGCGGACTTGGTGGGCTGAAGATACATGCTGTGTCTCCAAAGTATAAAGTAAAGTCTAAAGTCTAACTTAAATTTGTGAAGTAATTAACTTTAATAATTCAGTCTGGTGTCATTGCAATGATTTTTTTCACCAAAAACCGTATAAAATGTTCATCTGAACACTATATCACTGATGTTTATATGACTGCAGATGGCTGCTGTTTTTCCCTCTATTTTAACCATAACAACAGTCCCAGAATATATTTGTTTCTTGAAGCATTTAGGAAATGAGAAAGTACTAGGCAACTACAAGATATTGCATTGAATTCCCAACCTTTCAGTTTAATATAGTTATAGCCTCTATAAATAATAGACAACAGTTTTTTTACTTTGCTGATCACATGACATAATGAATATCTACAAATCTGGCTATGTAGCAGGTATATTACCGAGTCATTTGAATGAAGGGTAATCTATGGATTAGTGTTGATAATTTCACAGATTTCATTGAAAATAATTACTGAAGTTTTACACAATATCACTTTGGATGTAAATTGGAATGATCTTTTCCCCTTACGAAACAAAACACCAAAAAACATCTGAAAAACAAAACAAAAAAATCAGTAAAAGTTAGAAACAGCTGTACAGCTGTGAAAATGTGTGTTGTGTTTCACTCTCTCCATTACGAAAGATTACCATTAATCACACCTGTCTTTCTGAACGCTTGGCAGTGCATTGCTCTGAACCTTGCTGGGAATATACTAGCAGGTTCTCGGCACCTGCTGCTATTACTGTCCCAATGAACATAATTTATTTCAAGGGAGAGTTACAAATTGAATCAAGTTACTAGATGATTTGCCTAATACATACATGGATTTGCCATTGACCATGGAGGCCATAAAATTATTCGACCTGTGCCACAAGTGCAAATTATATTTGTTGTGGAAAGGTAGGCCTGGAATTATCTCATGTGGGGCACTATTAATTGGCAAGTTATGATTTTTACATGGAAAGAGAAAAAATTCAAAATGTTCTGCAACATTTCTTCATGTAATAACTGGTTATCTGAAGTTTTATTTACATAGAGTCATACATATGGCATGGTAGAGTTGCTGCCTTACAGAGGCAGAGACCTGGGTGCTGTCAGTATGGCATTTGTACGTTCTCCCCATGACCTGTGCGGGTTTTTTCCGGGGACTCCTGTTAACCTCCCACACACCAAAGACATCTAGGTTTGTAGGCTTATTGACTTGGTAAAATTGTAAGTTGTCCCCAGCGTGTGTGTGGGGATCGCTGGTCAGCACGGATTCGATGGCCCGAAGGGCCTGTTTCCGTGCTGTATCTCTAAAACAAACTAAACATAGAACAGGCCCTTCGGCTCATCATGTCCATGCCGACTGAATTGCTCCATCTAAACTAGCCCCATTTAGCGGCATTTGGACCATACGCCTCAGTCTATTCTATCCATCTACCTGGGCGAATGTCTTTTAAATGTTGGTATTGTACCTACCTCAACTACTTATCTGGCAGCTCATTCCATATACATAGAGTCATACAGTCATACAGCATGAAAACAGGCACTATTGGCCCAGCTTACTCATGTCGACCAAGGTGCCCCATCTACACTAATTCCACCAGCCTGTGCTTGGCCCGTATTGCTCTAAATCTTTCCTATCTGTCCAAATGGCTTTTAAATGTTGTGATAGTTTCTTTCTCAACTGTCTCATGAAACACAGTCAGCTCATTCCATATACCCACCACACTCTGTTTCAAAACGTTGCCCTCAGATTCCTATTAAATGTTTCCCCTCTAACCTTGAACCTATGTTCGCTGGTTCTTGATTTTCCTACTCTAGGTAAAAGACTCTGCATCCATCCTATTTATTCCCCTCATGATCTTAGATACCTCTCTAAGATCACGTTCATCCATCTACGCTCCATGGAATACAGTTCTAGAATGACCAACCCTCACTAGTCCTGACAACATCCTTATAAATCTTCTCTGCAATTATAACTAAAATATAATTTGAAAAGTAATCAATATTTCAAATATCTTCAAATTCAAAATTATTTGAAAAAATATACACAAGGATATCAAACTTTAACCCCAGATTTATTGGAGGAAGGTATGAATTGAAAGGCAGAATCAAGCAATTTAATATCTTACTTATATAATATAATTCTAAATACAGAAACACCAACGACAGAGGCAATTAGAAGGGACTGGGAACAAGAGTTATTGATAAAAATTCCGAACGATAGATGGGAACATTTTTTAATATATATGTAAACAAATGTTCAATTCATGTAAGCCATAACCGAATTCAATTAAAAATTTTACATAGATTATTCGAAAACTAGACTGAATAAAATATTTTCAAATGTTTCCATCATCTGTGACAAATGTCTAATTCAAAATGCCACTATAGCACATTCCTTTGTCTCTTGTACAAAACTGTATAAATTTTGGAATTAAATTTTTGGAATTTTCACAAAACTATTTAACACAAAATTGAACCCCAATACAGAACTGATTATCTTTGGATCAATGGAAGAGGGAAGTAAACTAATTAGATTCCAAGAAGCTTTTCTTAATTACGGTCTAATAATAGCAAAATAACTTATACTCAAATTTTGGAAAAACGCAACCACGCCAACATTCAAAATGTGGATGTCAAACATGCCTGAAACGCTACATCTTGAAGAACTGAGATTCCTCCTACTAGGCAAAGTAGGCCAATTCTCAAAGACTTGGTCTCCTTTTATCAACTTTTTACAAGCATATGGTGCAACATAACATAACCTTATCAATTAAATGGTTTAGAACCGGGTGACGGATGGTCAAAAATATGAAATAGGTAGATCTCTCCTAATCTCTCTTTTCTTTACTTTCTCCTTCTCTTTCAATCTTTTTACCTTCTCATCTATGTCCTTTATTTCTTTTGCTATTTGTTTCTACTCGCTTGTCTATCTATTCTGACACTCTTTATTTCTTTTTTCTCTCACTGTTCTTTTATTATTAAATCAAAAGTATGAAGTTGTACAAGAATGGATATATGTATGTATGTATTAGGGACTCAAGTACCACACTATTGTACTTACTTCTAACAACAAAAAAAAACAAAAACAAAAAAAAATCTTCTCTGCACTCTTTCCAGCTCAACAAAATCTTTTCTATAGCAGAGTGATCAAAATTGAACAGAATACTGTAACCCTGGCCTCACTTGCACCTTGTACATCTGCAAAAGAACATAACATCCCAACCACTATACATTAAACCCTGTCTGATGAAGGCATATGTGCCAAAAGCCTTCTTAGTGACCTTATCTACTTGTGATGTCACTTTCAAGGAACTACATACCTGCACTCCTAGATTCCCCTGCTCGATAACACTCCCCAGTCCAGCCATTTATTTTGAAGGTCCTGCATTTATCTGCATTAAACCTCACATTTATCTGCAGTAAACTCCATTAACCATTCCTCTGTCAACTTGCCCAATCTGCCAACAGATCCTGCTGTAAACCTTGATAACCATCTTTGCTATCTACAATACCACTTAAATTTAATCTGGTAATTTATTAATCCTGCCTTGTACATTTTCATCCAAACCATTGATATAAATGACAAATAGCTATGTGCCCAGGACTGGACCCTGATGTTCACCAGTAGTCAGTCTGAAAAACAACCTTCCACCATCACCCTCTGCTTCCTTCCATGAACTCAATTTTCTGTCCAGCCAGCTGGCTCCCCTTGTGTCCCCTGCAATTTAACCTTCCAGAGCAGGCGACCATATAAAATATTTGCCACCCTCCATTCTTCCAGATACTCACCCATATTTAATGAGGACTCATCAATCTCAGCCAGGACACTGCAATTTCTTCTCTAATTTCCCACAGTGCCCTTGAATATATTTATCAGGCCCAGGAGATTTATCTACTTTCATATATTTCTACTTTCAGGACCTTCATCACCTCCTCGACTGTAATATTGACTGCCCTAAAGACACTTCCCTTCCATTGACTGCCCCAAGTCCTCTGGTCCTCATGTGTTTCTCCACGGTAAAAACAGAAGAGAAATACTAAATGAGGATCTTACCCATCTCGGGTGGCTCCACATAGAGTTAGTCACTTTGATTCCAGAGGAGCCCTATTCTTGCTCTAGTTGCCCTTTTCCCAGTAATGTACTTTAACTCTCCTGGGATTTCCTTTATATTATCTGCTAGAGCAGTCTCCTCACCCCTTTTTGGCTTTGTGATTTCCTTCTTCTTTCTTATTTCTCAGGTCCACCCATATAGCCTCATCAGTAATGTAATCTCTGACCATTGCTGTGATATCTTCCTAAATAAAGCAACAGATGCTACCGGAGAGACAAAGGTGGGAGTTGAAGAGGAATGGGTGTTGTAGACAATAGACAATAGCTCAGAAGGAGATGGAGTCTGGTTCTCTGGATACTTTCAAGAAAGAGCTAGATAGGAATCTTAAAGATAGCAGAGTCAGGGGATATGGGGAGAAGGCAGGAACGAGGTACTGATTGTGGATGATCAGCCACGATCACATTGAATGGCAGTGCTAGCTCGAAGGGCCGAATGGCCTACTCCTGCAGTTATTGTCTATTGTCTATAACACCCCTTCCTCTTCAGCTCTGACCTTTGACGCTCATGTAGCATCTGTATCCTGGAATATTAAGTGGTCAGTCTTGTCCCTCTCATAACCAGGTTTCTGTGATGGCTACAACATCCCAGCTGCGCATACCTAGCCTTGTCCTTAGTTCATCTGCCTTACCCATCAGGCCTTTTGCATTAAATTAAGTGCAAATCAAACCAACAGTCCTTCCTCACTCCCTACCATGCTTGTGCCTGTTCTGCATAATTTTATTTTCACTTTCCTTTTGTTTTGTTTTACTCTTTGTGTCTATTTTGAGACTCTTACATTTTATTCCTCACTCCATCATTTGGTGTTGCTCTTTTTTAAATTAGTCTGTCAGGTTTATGAAACTTATGCCTATTTGTCCACTGGGATTCACATTACTAATTCACACTTTCAATTATTTGCAGCACAACAATTCCTAAAGTTGAATGTTGAGGAGAATATCCATCTGATGTCTCTCAGGGTTTTGAAAATTATTGGTCAGAGCAACAGTTTAATATGTTTGTACCTGTTCAAGATAATATTTCATTTCTATATTCAAAAATTATCTTGATGCATTACTCAATGTGTTATGTTAACACCATAATTAATCATTTTACTTATTATCAGTTATTAAATTAGCACTTTTATCAACAGGACATTTCTCGTTGTTACATATCACATTTAGTTCATGATCAGCAATGTCAATGGCATACCTT
This sequence comes from Raja brachyura, assembly GCA_963514005.1. The sequence goes on along the minus strand of OY740786.1, from coordinate 49,343,317 downwards.
GTTAAAGGGTGTGAATGCCTCAGGGATGAGCCTGTTAAATAACCTGCAATAACTGACTTAATTTATTGGATGTGCAACTGTGTGCAGCCTTTTGCATCAAATGCTGATTGCTGCAGTATTGTTTGGAAATATACAAAATATACACTTTTATATAGTATCAGCCTCTCTGATAGTAATCCACAAATAGGTAGTAGGTTTTAAATAACTGATTAATTGTCATGAGGAACCACTATTTAATGTGGAATTAAGAATCTTTAGTGCTGAAGCAGGCATGAGTCTCTTCAAATTTATGTCAGCTGAATTGAGCAATCTAGTTGCTCCAATTCTCTCATCTTTGCCACATAAACCAGCAAATTATTTGTATGCATTATTATAGCTACCAATAATAGGATGTTATATCAGTCACAAATTTAAAAAAAGTGCAGGTGCAGCAAATCTGAATTAAAATCAGAAAATGGTAGAATCACCTTCCAGATTAGCTAGCACTTGCAAAGAGAGTTAATGTCAAATGTTGTATTGAGTTTAAATGCTCCTGACATGATCTGAAAAAAATTCAATTTATTTATAGGCTGTATTCCCTTTAGATGATAAAATCCTACAAACTACAACATAGAAGGAACCTTCATTTTATCATGCCTCTATAAGCATCTTATCTCCACTGGGGCTTGTCCATTCTAATCTCATTGAGCCACCTTTACCTCATATCTTTTATATTTCTAGTTATTAAATTCCTCTCAATTTGTTTTTGCTTTACTAGTCACTTGCAACAAAGTATCCCTTGAGCAAATAACACTTGCTCTCCAAACATTTCTTCAAAATGTCTGTTCCTTTTCTTGTGATAATCTGGAGACATTGCCCCCTGTTATTCATTTTCCAAACAATGAAAACAAAATTTAACACTTTATTATCGCAAAAACCTACAACACATCTTAACCCTTCTAATTTAATTGCCCAAAACCTTAAATTTTCCTTTATAGCTTCAAACTTTTGTCCTTGGACAGATTCCAGCACCTTTTTTTAACAGGAATGTGTTTCATTTGAATTCACTTTCCTTGTCTTCTGGCAATAAAATTCTCCGTGTGATGAGTTTCTAGAACAGCAGCTATTATGTCAACTATGTCGGAAAGATTCATTACAACATTTTTCCTGACTTCATATTTAAGATGCCTTTATTGAGACTTGCTTTCTTTAAAAATTCGAATCCACCCTTCAATCTTTAAGGGTGTGTAGAAGTAGAAATTCTTCCCCTGTTTTACACGTTAAATACAGATTTAAGTCAATTTCCAAAATGTTATTCTACTGATTTTGATGGAAACAAAATTAAATGGATTTACCAAATGGTATCTTTAATACATTCAATAAAAGACATACAACTTCCCTTGTAAATACCTGTTCATAGATTATTTAGATCGTGATGAGGACTTGATAAGGGAACTAGAGGGAAAGGAGCCAGTAGGACGTAGTGACCATAATATGATAAGTTTTAATCTACAATGTGAGACGGAGAATGGTAAATCAGAGGTGTCTGTATTACAGTTGAGCAAAGGGGACTATGGAGCCATGAGGGAGGAGTTGGCCAAAGTTGACTGGAAAACTATCCATTTGGATAGCAGTAGCAGGATCAGTCCGAGTTAGCATGGATTTACGAAGGGGAAATCATGCTTGACTAATCTTCTGGAATTTTTTGAGGATGTAACCAGGAGAATGGACAAGGGAGAGCCAGTGGATGTAGTGTACCTGGACTTTCAGAAAGCATTTGATAAGGACCCACATAGGAGATTAGTGGGCCAAACTAGAGCACATGATATTAGGGGGAGGGTACTGACATGGATAGAAAATTGGTTGGCAGACAGGAAACAAAGAGTAGGGATTAACAGGTCCCTTTCAGAATGGCAGGCAGTGACTAGTGGGCTACTCTAAGACTGGGCACTGGGACCGCAGCTATTTACAATATATATTAATGATTTGGATGGAAGTAAAAAGTAACATTAGCAAATTTGCAGATGACACAAAGGTGGGTGGCAGTGTGAACTGTGAAGAGGATGCTATGAGGATGCAGAGTGACTTGGACAGGTTGGGTGAGTGGGCAAATGCATGGCAGATGCAGTTTAATGTGGATATATGTGAGGTTATCCACTTTGGTGGCAAAAACAGGAAGGCAGATTATTACCTAAATGGTGTCAAGTTGGAAAATGGGCAAGTACATAGAAACATAAAACAATAGGTGCAGGAGTAGGCCATTCGGCACTTCGAACCTGCACCGTCATTCAGTATGATCATGGCTGATCATCCAACTCAGTATCCTGTACCTGCCTTCTCTCCATAACCCCTGATCCCTTTAGCCACAAAGGCCACATCTAACTCCTTCATAAATATAGCCAATGAACTGGCCTCAACTACCTTCTGTGGCAGAGAATTCTACAGAAGCACCACTCTGTGTGAAAAATGTTTTTCTCATCTCAATGGAAGTACAATGGGATCTGGTGGTCCTTGTTCATCAGTCACTGAAAGTAAGCATGCAGGTACAGCAGGCAGTGAAGACTGTGAATGGCATGTTGGCCTTCATAACTAGAGGAGTTGAGTATAGGAGCAAAGAGGTCCTCCTGCAGTTGTACATGGTCCTAGTGAGACCACACCTGGAGTATTGTGTGCAGTTTTGGTCTCCAAACCTGAGGAAGGACATTCTTGCTATAGAGGGAGTGTAGCATAGATTCACGAGGTTAATTCCCAGGATGGCGGGACTGTCATATGTTGATAGATTGGAGCAGCTTTGCTTGTATACTCTGGAATTTAAAAGATGAGAGGGAATCGTATTGAAACATATAAGATTATTAAGGGTTTGGACACGCTAGAGGCAGGAAACATGTTCCCAATGTTGGGGAAGTCCAGAACCAGGGGCCATAGTTTAAGAATAAGAGGTAAGCCATTTAGAACAGAGATGAGGTAAAACTTTTTCACATGAGCATTGTGAGTGTGTGGAATTCTCTGCCTCAGAGGGCGGTGGAGGCTGGTTTTCTGGATGCATTCAAGAGAGAGTTAAATAGAGCTCTTAGGTATGGCAGAGTTAAGGGATATGCAGAGAAGGCAGGAACTGGGTACTGATTGCGGATGATCAGCCATGGTCACATTGAATGGCGGTGCTGGCTCGAAGGGCTGAATGGCCTACTCCTGCACCTATTGTCTAGTGTCTATTGTCTATAGGAAAACACATGCACATTCGGATCAGAAAGTATCATGTTTCTCTGTACTAGTGAATCCATTTTTTGATAAGCAAATATTCATAAAAATACTGGACTTCTGTGTGAGTTATGAAAGAGGTAGCCTCAGGGATGGTTCTGAAAGAGGTAGCGTCAGGGATGGTTCTCAATGAGGTAGCTTTAGAGATTATGAAGGCAGAAGTAGTGATCATTCAAGAGTTACTAGAATCAGGAGTGATCCCAGAGGACTGGGACTGGGATGAGTTGCTGGTTAGAGAGGAGATTAACGCAATGGAAAGGAAGGACATTAGCTTGGAGCATGTGGAATCGGTATGGGTAGAGCTGTGAAACACTAAGGGGCAGAAAATGCTAGTGGGAGTTGTGTACAGGCCACCGAACAGTAGTAGTGAAGTTGAGGATGGTATCAAATAGGAAATTAGAAATGCGTGCGACAAAGGCAAAACAGTTATAATGGGTGACTTCAATCTACATATAGATTGGGTGAATCAAATAGGCAGGGGCGCTGAGGAAGAGGATTTTTTGGAAAGCATGCGGGATAGTTATCTAAATCAACATGTAGAGGAACCAACGAGAGAGCAGGCTATTTTAGACTGGGTATTGAGTAATGAGGAAGAGTTAGTTAGCAGTCTTATTGTGCGTGCCCCCTTGGGCAAGAGTGACCATAATATGGTCGGGTTCTTCATTAGGATGGAGAGTGACATTGTTAATTCAGAAACAATGGTTCTGAACATAAGGAAAGGTAACTTTGAGGGTATGAGACGTGAATTGGCCAAGATTGACTGGCAATCAATTCTAAAAGGGTTGACGGTGGTTACGCAATGGAAGACATTTAAAGACTGCATGGATGAACTACAAAAATTGTTCATCCCAGTTTGGCAAAAGAATAGATCAGGGAAGGTAGTGCATCCGTGGATAACAAGGGAAATCAGGGATAATATTAAAACAAAAGATGAAGCATACAAATTAGCCAGAAAAAGCAGCCCACCAAAGGACTGGGAGAAATTCAGAGACCAGCAGAGAAGGACAAAGGGCTTGATTAGGAAAGGAAAAATAGATTATGAAAGAAAACTGGCAGGGAACATAAAAACTGACTGCAAAAGTTTTTATAGATATGTGAAGAGAAAGAGATTAGTTAAAACAAATGTAGGTCCCTTGCAGTCAGAAACAGGTGAGTTGATCATGGGGAACAAGGATATGACGGACCAATTGAATAACTACTTTGGTTCCGTCTTCACTAAGGAAGACATAAATAATCTGCCGGAAATAGCAGGAGACCACGGGCCAAAGGAGTACTTGAGTGAAATCCAGGTTAGTCGGGAAGTGGTGTTGGGTAAATTGAATGGATTAAAGGCCGATAAATCCCCAGGGCCAGATAGGCTGCATCCCAGAGTACTTAAGGAAGTAGCTCCGGAAATAGTGGATGCATTAGTGATAATCTTTCAAAACTCTTTAGATCCTGGAGTAGTTCCTGAGGATTGGTGGGTAGCAAACGTAACCCCTCTTTTTAAGAAGGGGGGAGAGAGAAAACGGGGAATTACAGACCAGTTAGTCTAACATCGGTAGTGGGGAAACTGCTAGAGTCAGTTATTAAAGATGGGATAGCAGCACATTTGGAAAGTCATGAAATCATTGGACAAAGTCAGCATGGATTTATGAAAGGTAAATCATGTCTGACGAATCTTGTGGAATTTTTCAAGGATGTAACTAGTACCGTGGATAGGGGAGAACCAGTGGATGTGGTGTATCTGGACTTCCAGAAGGCTTTCGACAAGGTCCCACATAAGAGATTAGTATATAAACTTAAAGCATACGGCATTGGGGGTTCAGTATTGATGTGGATAGAGAACTGGCTGGCAAACAGGAAGCAAAGAGTAGGAGTTAACGGGTCGTTTTCACAATGGCAGGCAGTGACTAGTGGGGTACCGCAAGGCTCAGTGCTGGGACCCCAGCTATTTACAATATACATTAATGATCTGGATGAGGGAATTGAAGGCAATATCTCCAAGTTTGCGGATGACACTAAGCTGGGGGGCAGTGTTAGCTGTGAGGAGGATGCTAGGAGACTGCAAGGTGACTTGGATAGGCTGGGTGAGTGGGCAAATGTTTGGCAGATACAGTATAATGAGGATAAATATGAGGATATCCACTTTGGTGGCACAAATAGGAAAACAGACTATTATCTAAATGGAGGCCGATTAGGAAAAAGGGAGATGCTTCGCGATCTGGGTGTCTTGGTACACCAGTCATTGAAAGTAGGCATGCAGGTACAGCAGGCAGTGAAGAAAGCGAATGGTATGTTAGCTTTCATAGCAAAAGGATTTGAGTATAGGAGCAGGGAGGTTCTACTTCAGTTGTATAGGGTCTTGGTGAGGCCACACCTGGAGTATTGCGTACAGTTCTGGTCTCCAAATCTGAGGAAGGACATTAATGCCATAGAGGGAGTGCATTCTCTGAAGGTTCACCAGACTGATTCCTGGGATGTCAGGACTGTCTTATGTAGAAAGATTGGATAGACTCGGTTTATACTCTAGAATTGAGAGGGGATCTTATAGAAATTTACAAAATTCTTAAGGGGTTGGACAGGCTAGATTGTTCCCGATGTTGGGGAGGTCCAGGACAAGGGGTCACAGCTTAAGGATAAGGGGGAAATCCTTTAGGACCGAGATGAGAAGGACTTTTGTCACACAGAGAGTGGTGGGTCTCTGGAACTCTCTGCCACAGAGGGTAGTTGAGGCCAGTTCATTGGCTATATTTAAGAGGGAGTTAGATGTGGCCCTTGTGGCTAAGGGAATCAGAGGGTATGGAGAGAAGGCAGGTACGGGATACTGAGTTGGATGATCAGCCATGATCATATTGAATGGCGGTGCAGGCTCGAAGGGCCGAATGGCCTACTCCTGCACCTAATTTCTATGTTTCTATGTTTCTATGACTGAAAATTGCAAATGTCACTCTGCTGTTCAAGAAGGGAATGAAGGAAAATAGAGTAAACTTTAGGCCGGTTAGCCTGACTTTGGTGGTTGGTAAGATTTTAGAGTTTATTATTAAGGATGGTGTTTCTAAGTACTTTGAACCACATGATAAAATAGGCCAAAGTCGGCATGGTTTTGTGAACGGAAGATCTTGCCTGAAAAATCTGTTGGAATTCTTTGAGGAAGGAAATAACAGGATAGATAAAGGAGAGTCAGTGCATGTTGTACACTTAGATTTTCAGAAGGGCTTTGATAAGGTGTCGCACATGAGCCTGCTAAACAAGATGAGAGCCCATGGTATTAGAGGGAAGATACCGGCATGGATAGAAGATCGGCTGAATGGCAGAAGGCAAAGTGTGGGAATAGAGGGCTTTTTCTCGTTAGCTGCCAATGACATGTGGTGGTGTATAGGGGTCAGTGTTGGGTCCACTGCTCTTCACATTGTATATTCATAATTTGGATGATGGAATTGATGGGTTTGTAGCCAAATGTGCTGATGATGCAAAGTAGTTTTGAGGAAGCAGCGAGGCTACAGAAGAATTGGGAAAATGGGCAAAGAAGTGGCAGATGTAATACAGCTTAAGGGTATGGGGTCATGCAGTTTGGTAGTAGGAATAAAGCATAGACCATGTTCTAAATGTGGAGAGGATCATGGGTTTGAATAGACAGGAGTGCGGGTGCAGGATCCCCAAAAGCTCAGTTTGGAGTACTGTGAGTGATTTGGGCCCTATGTGGGAGAAGGGATATGCTGGCATTAGAAATGGTCCAGAGGAAGTTTACGAAAATGATACAGAGGATGATTGGGATGAACGTTGTGACGGTTCTTGGCCTGTAATCACTGGCATTTAGAAGGGTAAGGTGGGAACTCATTGAAATGTACTGAATAGTGAAAGGCCTGGATAGAGTGGATGTGGAGAGAACTTGTCTGAGAGTCTGGGGCCAGAGGCTATAGTCTCAGAATAAAAGGATGTACCTTTTGGAGAAGGTCCACAAACAAAGCATTCATGGATTTACTGGCTGCAACTGATGCGCACAGTTGACCATGTGCATTCAAAATTCTTTACATTTGTTTAACAAAAGAAGCAAATAATACTATTGTGCTATTAAAGAAGGAAGTGTAATGTTTTAATAAAATATATTGGTAAGTACTTCAGTGATTAACTTTACACAGTAACTAATGTTCCTGTTCTTAATCTAATTCAGCCATTTGCAGATCAATTAAATTAAGCAATAATAGTCCAACTAGATTATCAAACACTCTCATTGATCTTTGAACAAGCAATTAATTAAGTTAAAAATTTCACAATGAAATGCATCAATACTAAACTTCTTGTTTATTTTATTGCATTGGTGATAACCAGCATTTTATTGCAATCTCAATAAACCATTGAACATCTCCTTAATTTGCTTCTTTTAATGCTGAAAGCTAAAGATAGATTTTCTGAGTGTTGCTCAGTGTGAGTTATCTCTTTCAAAGCACCTTAAAAAGGAAAAAAAGATTGGAATGAAGTAACAGCTTGTTTATTTATTTATATATATGGTATTTGGAAATCTACTGTGATTTGTAAATTCAGAATTATGGGAACATTTGAAGTTGTAGTTAAAGGACAATTCGATAACTAAGAGGGGGAAGATTAAGATGAGAGGGTAAAGATTTAACAGGAGCCAGAGAGGTAACCTTTTCACACAGACGGTGGTGGATAAATGGACCAAGCTTCCAGAGTGGTGGTTGAGGCATGTGCTTTAACAACAGCACTTTATCTCATCCCGAGGGCTTGATGCCTGACAATGACTTTCATAACTACTTGCACCTGTAACCTTGTGAATGTTTACTTCAGTTTAGGTTATTACTGTCATGTGTTTGCATGCTTTCCAGTAAGAGAAAAGACTATACATGAGTACATTCAAGGCCTCAACAGTGCACAGATAAATGGTACAACATTTAGTGCAAGGTAAAGTCTGGGCCCAACAGGCTGCAGAGAAATGATTCAATTTTTTACAAAAATTGCAGGCCTTACCATAGGCGGGGGACATCGACAGTCTGTGGTGCATGTAGTTACAGTTCGGGCACCTCTTGGGGGGCATTTCGCCAGGACCTGGGTTGGCACACGGCAGGAAAGCAGTGTTTCCCATCCGAGGCTGTGGTCTCTTAAAGCCAACCAGGTTGATAGATTTAGTGCCCGAATCATGGTGGTCATCTGGCATTTCAATGACCTCAGACATTCTGCAGGCTTGCATAGCTTTGACTAACGTTAGATCCGAATCTCCTAGAAGCTCACAAAGCAACTTCTGGTCACGCATGCCTGTTACTAAAATGTCTCTAGTGAGCTGGTCTGTCATGTCACGAAAAGTTGTTCATACCAGTTTGGCAAAAGAATAAATCGGGGAAGGTGGTGCATCCATGGATAACAAGGGAAATCAGGGATAGTATAAAAACAAAAGATGAGGCATACAAATTTGCCAGAAAAAGCAGCCTACCGGAGAACTGGGAGAAATTCAGAATCCAGCAGAGGAGGACAAAGGGCTTAATTAGGAAAGGGAAAATAGATTATGAAAGGAAACTGGCAGGGAACATAAAAACTGACTGCAAAAGTTTTTATAGATATGTGAAGAGAAAGAGACTAGTTAAAACAAATGTTGGTCCCTTGCAGTCAGAAACAGGTGAATTGATCATGGGGAACAAGGACATGGCAGACCAATTGAATAACTACTTTGGTTCTGTCTTCACTAAGGAAGACATAAATAATCTGCCGGAAATAGCAGTGGAACGGGGGTCAAATAAGATGGAGGAACTGAGTGAAATCCAGGTTAGCCGGGAGGTGGTGTTGGGTAAATTGAACGGATTGAAGGCCGATAAATCCCCAGGGCCAGATAGTCTGCATCCAGGGTACTCAAGGAGGTAGCCACAGAAATAGTGGATGCATTAGTGATAATTTTTCAAAATTCCTTAGATTCTGGGGTAGTTCCTGAGGATTGGAGGGTAGCTAATGTAACCCCACTTTTTAAAAAAGGAGGGAGAGAGAAAGCGGGGAATTACAGACCAGTTAGTCTAACATCGGTAGTGGGGAAACTGCTAGAGTCAGTTATTAAAGATGGGATAGCAGCGCATTTGGAAAGTGGTGAAATCATTGGACAAAGTCAGCATGGATTTACGAAAGGTAAATCATGTCTGACAAATCTGATAGAATTTTTTGAGGATGTAACTAGTAGAGTGGATAAGGGAGAACCAGTGGATGTGTTATATCTAGACTTTCAGAAGGCTTTCGACAAGGTCCCGCATAAGAGATTAGCATACAAACTTAAAGCACATGGTATTGGGGGTTCAGTATTGATGTGGATAGAGAACTGGCTAGCAGACAGGAGGCAAAGGGTAGGAGTAAACGGGTCCTTTTCAGAATGGCAGGCAGTGACTAGTGGGGTGCCGCAAGGCTCAGTGCTGGGACCCCAGCTATTTACAATATATATTAATGATTTGGACGAGGGAATTCAATGCAACATCTCAAAATTTGCAGATGATACCAAGCTGGGGGGTATAGTTAGGTGTGAGGAGGATGCTTGGAGGCTGCAGGGTGATTTGGATAGGCTGAGTGAATGGGCAGATGCATGGCAGATGCAGTATAATGTGGATAAATGTGAGGTTATCCACTTGGGTGGCACAAACATGAGGGTAGACTATTATCTGAATGGTGGCAGATTAGGAAAGGGGGAGATGCAACGAGACCTGGGTGTCATGGTACACCAGTCATTGAAAGTAGGCATGCAGGTGCAGCAGGCAGTGAAGAAAGCAAATGGTATGTTAGCATTCATAGCGAAAGGATTTGAGTATAGGAGCAGGGAGGTTCTACTGCAGTTGTACAGGGTTTTGGTGAGGCCACACCTGGAGTATTGCGTACAGTTTTGGTCTCCAAATCTGAGGAAAGACATCCTTGCCATAGAGGGGGTACAGAGAAGATTCACCAGACTGATTCCTGGGATGTCAGGACTTTCATATGAGGAAAGATTGGATAGACTCGGCTTGTACTCGCTGGAATTTAGAAGATTGAGGGGGGATCTTATAGAAACTTACAAAATTCTTAAGGGGTTGGACAAGCTAGATGCTGGAAGATTGTTCCCGATGTTGGGGGAGTCCAGAACAAGGGGTCACAGTCTAAGGATAAGGGGGAATTCCTTTAGGACCGAAATGAGGAAAACATTCTTTACACAAAGAGTGGTGAGTCTCTGGAATTCTCTGCCACAGAAGGTAGTTGAGGCCAGTTCATTGGCTATATTTAAGAGGGCGTTAGATGTGGCACTTGTGGCTAAAGGGATCAGGGGGTATGGAGAGAAGGCAGGTACGGGATACTGAGTTGGATGATCAGCCATGATCACATTGAATGGCGGTGCAGGCTCGAAGGGCCGAATGGCCTACTCCTGCACCTATTTTCTATGTTTCTATGTTTCTATGAAACGGCACTGCTGGGCAAGATAACGCAAATCGGCAATAAAACATTCAACAGGTTAATCCGGCAACTGTTTCCTTGTAAAAAACTGTGCCCTCTCTAGAATGCGGTTCGAGGGCAGGTCACAAATCTCCCTGAACTTACGTTGCAGGCAAGTGGGGTCACTGTCTGATGAAGGCCGTTGTGCCAAAAGCATTTCTGATCACACTCCCTACCAGTGATCCCACTTAAAAGGAACTATATACCTGCACTCCTGGATCCCTCTGATCTACAACACTCCCAGAGCCCTACCTTCACTGTATAGGTCCTGCCCGTGTTAGTCTTTCCAAAATGCAATACCTCATATTTCTCTGTTTTAAATTCCATCAACTATTCCTCAGCCCACCTGCCCATCCGATCAAGATCCTGCTGCAATTTTTGACAGCCATCTTCGCTGTATACAATACCACCCACTTTTTTGTCAACTGCAAACTTGCTAATCATGCCATTTACGTTTTCATCCAAACCATTGATAGAGATGACAAACAGCATTGAGCCCATTACTGAACCCTGAGTGACACCACTAAGCACAGGTCTCCAGTCCTATAAACAACTTTCCATTATCACCCTCTGGTTCCTTCCATGAAACCAATTTTCTATCTATTCAGCTATCTCTCCTTGGATCCCATGCGATCTAAAGTTCCAGCCCAACCTCACATGTTTTTATGTGTTGTCTGAGTCTATGTGCCTGTGATACTGCTGCAAGCATGATTTTCATTCACCCTCCAACTCGCCATACTTGTGCATGTAACAGTAAACATGACTCAACTTGACCTGCACATCTAAACAACTTAAACAGCCATCCACATGACATATCAGGTTGGTAAGAGTAAAGTTGATTATAATTGCAGAACTATGTGCCCTTGGATGAACCTAAGTGTGTAGGATAGGAATCATAAATATAGATGATTTTGAGCCTATGTTTTTGATGAAAGTGTAGAACAAAGGAATGGAGGTCAATCTGTTGCATTGGTCCTACTTAAGTATGGGAAATAATATATTATTAAATTATCTAATTTTTAATTAAACTAGGTCATTCAAAATGTTCCATGGTAAACTCCCCTGTAACATTTTTCAAAATTCCTGAAATGTTCCAAATGATAATAACAAAAACCATGTTACATAATATATCTCACAATCGTCCTTTTCTGTGGTGTTTAGTGATTTTATTTAAGAATTATTTGGAGCTTGGTCCCCTTTCAACACTTCTCTCTGTATGTCATACTTTTATTTAGAATTTTGCTGACTTTAGTTCATGATCTTTTTTTGTTATTTTGAGAAAATGAATAAGACAAAGGCAGAAATCTTTCAGTCTGAAGAAGCCTCGACTCGAATACTTTACCCATTCCTTCTCTCCAGAGATGCTGCCTGTCCATTAAGTTACTCTAACAATTTGTGTTTATCTTTGGTTTAAACCTTATCTTCGGTTATTTGTCTATCTTTGGTTTAAATCTTTGGTTGATTGCGTATAAATTATGGATAATTAAAAAAATATATATTTTTATTAGAAGTCATAGTGTTCTTATTTTTAAATTTAATAATAAAAAAGTACTAGAAGTAAAAAGAGAGAAAAAGAAAGTTAGGTAAAGTGGTGAAAGTGATAGTTTGTGAAAAAGTACAAGAAAACGAGAGATATGAAGAGAGAAAAAAGCAAAAACAAAAATAAAATAAAAGGGATATACCTGCTTCTTATCTTTGCGCACCCCTCACCCGGTTCTGAAATAGTTAATTTCCAGGGTTATGTTGCACCATATGTTTGTAAAAAATCTATAAAGGGAGACAAAATCTTTAAGAATTGGTCTGATTTGCCTGCTAGGACAAATTTCATATCTTCTAGTTTGAAATCCATATTTTAAGCGTTGTTGTTGGTGCATTTTTCCAGAATTTTAATATGTTCTTTTGCCGTTATTAGACCATAATTAAGGAAACTCTTTTGGAACTAAGTCAGCTCAGGGCCAACCTCCATTGTTCCAAAGATAATCAGTTCTGTGTTGGGGTTCAATTTTATTTTAAATATTTTTGTGAAAATGTCGAAAATTTCCTTCCAAAACTTCTGAAGTTTTATGCAATAGACAAAGGAGTGTGCTATAGTTGCATCTTGACATGAGCATTTATCGCAGATGGGAGACACATTTGGAAAACATTTATTCAGTTTTGTTTTTGAGTAATATAATCTATGTAAAATTTTGAATTGAATTAAGGTATGTCTTACATTTATCGAACATTTATGTACATATAGCAAATATTTATCCTTTCTGTCTTTAGAGATATTTATAGATAATTCTTGTTCCCAATCTCTTCTATTTGCATCAGATGGTGGTATCTCTGTTTAAAATGATATTATACAAATATTATATTAAATTAGTAGAATCCGCCTTTCTGTTCATAGATTCATCTAATATGTCTGACGTTTTATGTTCTTTTGTATATCTTTTCAAGAAGTCACGGATTTGAAGGTATTTAAAGTATTCATTACTTTTCAGGTTGTATTTGAGTTGTAGTTGTTGGAATGATAAAAGGTTTCCCATTTCATACATTTCTCCAAACGTTTTAATTCCTATTCTTTCCCTATATGTAAATGTTTTATCGATAATAGATGGTTTAAACAACAGAGTATTAACAATAGGAGAGCGAAGTGATAGATTTCTTAATTTGAAAGTTAATTTTATTTGTTTCCAAATTCGTATTGTACTGTGAATAATTGGATTTGTCTTGTAAATTGTATTATTCAGTTTTATCAGTGAGAGAAGGATTGCTCCTATATTAAAAGGAGAGCAATCCTCTTTCTCCATTACTATCCAATTCTACCCAGGCAGAATTGTCCAACAAGTAAATTACATTTTTGATATTTGGTGCCCAATGATAGTACAAAAAATTGGGTAGTGTCAGTCCGCTAAATTCCTTGGGATTACACAGGTGTCTTCTTTGAATTCTGTGGGATTCCCATAGTCCCATATGAAATTTATAGTATCAGATGAGTTTAAAAAAAAATTAGGTAAATATATTGGTATTGATTGAAATAAATATAAGATTTGTGACAAAAAAAAATCATTCTGCCTATTAAAGACATTGGTAGTGTTTTCCTGAATTTAATCAAAGCATTTAATTTAGTAAGTGAGGGGATATAGTTTGCATTGAATAAAGATTTATATTTTCTGGTAATTTGGATACCCAGATATTAAATTTTTTTCTGTAGCAATTCTAAAGGGGAATTTTTAAAGTTGTGTTGGTTCTTGAGGTTTTATCATCATAATTTCGTTTTTATTCCAATTTATTATATGTCCTGTAAAGGATCCAAATTCCTCTATTAAATTGACTATATTTGGTATGCTGCTTTGTAATTTTAGAAACATAGAAAATAGGTGCAGGAGGAGGCCATTCGGCCCTTCGAGCCAGCAGCGCCATTCATTGTGATCATGGCTGATCGTCCGCTATCAATAACCCATGCCTGTCTTCTCCCCATATCCCTTTACTCCCACTAGCCCCTAGAGCTCTATCCAACTCTCTCTTAAATCCATCCAGTGATTTGGCCTCCACTGCCCTATGTGGCAGGGAATTCCATAAATTCACAACTCTCCAGGTAAAAAAGTTTTTTCTCACCTCAGTCTTAAATGACCTCCCCTTTATTCTAAGATATATAATAATACATCCTTTGCATATAGTGATATTTATTATTTGAATGTTTTGTATTATAACAATGGATGTTCAGATGCGTTCTTATATTTTCAGCTAAGGGTTCTATCACAAGAGCAAATAGCAGGGGTGATAGTGCACATCCCTGTCTATTGCCCCTGGATAGTTGAATTTTTGGAGAGAGTATATTATTAGTCAGTATTCCAGCAGTCGGCTTGTCATATAATAGTTTTACCCTTAAGATAAAATTCTCTCCCATTTGAAATGTTTGCAATACTTTGAAGAAATATTCTCATTCCACCTGGTCAAATGCTTTTTCTGCATCCAATGAAATAATTGATGTCTTCCTCTTCAGTATTATATGAATACATTATATTAAACAGACGTCTCAAATTATTGAATGAGTTTCTCCTAGGTATAAACCTAATTTGATCCGCATTTATTAATTTACTAACATATTTGCTCAATCTTCTTGCTCGTATTTTCGCTAGTATTTTCTGATCTGTGTTTAACAATGCAATGGCTCTATATGAACCGTGATCTTCAAGATCTTTATCTTTTTTCGGTATGAGTATAATAGTTGATTCCGCTAATGTTTCTGGTAGTATTTGTTCTTTAAAAGCATATGTGTACAATTTTTGTAGATGTGGTGAAATGCTCTCGTAGAATCTTTTAGAAAATTCATTACAAAATCCATCTGGTCCTGGCATTTTACCGTTCTTCAGTGAGTTTATTGTCTCTTCTATTTCTTTAATTGAGATATGAGCTCCTAATTCCACTTGTTCCAGCAGATTAAGTTTAGGGAGGTTACAATTACCCAAGAAATCTGTAACTTTAGTGTTATCTGCTGATGTTTTTGATGTGTATACATTTTGATAAAATTGAGCAAATCTTTTATTAATGTCTTTAGGTAATGTTAACAATTCACCTTTATCTCATTTAATTTTTGAAATCATATGATCCTTTTCCGAATCGCCGAATTCAAAGTTTTCCTGTTTTGTAATTTGAAATAGTCTTATAAATTTTGTAGATAAGATTCTGTTTAATTTAAATTTCAATATTGTTATTTTATTGTGTTTGTCTATGGTTGATTCTTTAGCATTATCTAAGTCTAATTGTCTAATTGTCTAATTTGTTCTTCTAACTGCAATTGTTCTTCCTTATTTTTTAAATTTTGAAATTCTTGATATGAAATTATAGATCCTCTAATAAATGCTTTAAAAGATTCCCATAATAAAGAGGGTGAGATGCCTGCCATGTCGTTAGTCTAAAAATTAAATTGTGGATCATTTAAAATTTGGGGATTAAATAATTTTTTATTGGCATTTCTATTTTTAAGGAAAAGGTTAACGGAGAGTGATCAGAAATGATACTATTATGATATTTAGAATTTGTTGTATAAGGGATTCATTTAGTGTAGACTAAAAACTAATCGATACATGAGTACGTTTTATGTATCATTGAGTAAAAGGTGTCATGGTACACCAGTCATTGAAAGTAGGCATGCAGGTACAGCAGGCAGTGAAGAAAGCGAATGGTATGTTAGCTTTCATAGCAAAAGGATTTGAGTATAGGAACAGGGAGGTTCTACTTCAGTTGTATAGGGTCTTGGTGAGGCCACACCTGGAGTATTGCGTGCAGTTCTGGTCTCCAAATCTGAGGAAGGACATTATTGCCATAGAGGGAGTGCAGAGAAGGTTCACCAGACTGATTCCTGGGATGTCAGGACTGTCTTATGAACAAAGACTGCATAGACTCGGTTTATACTCTCTAGAATTTAGGAGATTGAGAGGGGATCTTATAGAAACGTACAAAATTCTTAAGGGGTTGGACAGGCTAGATGCAGGAAGATTGTTCCCAATGTTGGGGAGGTCCAGGACAAGGGGTCACAGCTTAAGGATAAAGGGGAAATCCTTTAGGACCGAGATGAGAAGGAATTTTTTCACACAGAGAGTGGTGGGTCTCTGGAACTCTCTGCCACAGAGGGTAGTTGAGGCCAGTTCATTGGCTATATTTAAGAGGGAGTTAGATGTGGCCCTTGTGGCTAAGGGGATCAGAGGGTATGGAGAGAAGGCAGGTACGGGATACTGAGTTGGATGATCAGCCATGATCATATTGAAGGCGGTGCAGGCTCGAAGGGCCGAATGGCCTACTCCTGCACCTAATTTCTATGTTTCTATGTTTCTATGTTTCTATTCCCTTACAACTGGATTAGTGATCCTCCATACATCTGCTACATTTGTGTTTTTTATGTATGTAGTTAGGAGTTCGCTAGCTTTAGATATATGTTCAGCCTCTTTTGTTGTGCAGATTTATCCAGGTATGGATCTAAAATGCAATTGAAATCCCCCCCAATTATCACATTTTGATCATTAAACTCTGAAATTATATTCAGTATTTTGTTAGAAAATTGATGATTGTCAAAATTAGGTGCATATATATTTACCATAGTAAGTATTGTAGAGTTGATTTCTCCCATAACTATAAGATATCTCCCCTTTTTATCTGCTATGATATTCTTTGATTTAAATGGTATATCTTTACAAATGATAATTGCCGTGCCTTTCGATTTAGAGATATATGAACAACAATATGTTTGGGCGATCCAATTTGCCTTCAGTCTGGTCTGAGCTTGGAGTTTCAGATGTGTTTCCTGTAGGAAAATTATGTCTGTATTAAGTGATTTTAATTGTGCCAAAATCTTACCCCTTTTGATTGGCTCATTGGCACCCCTTATATTACAGCTACAAAATGTGATTCCTCCGAATTTATTTTGTTTATCATCTTGCATTATTAATTACTTAAATACCTTTAAGTCATATGGTGCAACACAATACCTCAGACCTCTAGGTGTTGGGTGGGCACTCGTGGTTGCTGTTCTGTTTGTATATCCCCTTTAAATTTAAAAAAAACACAGAAAAGTGTAAAGTGACATAAAAATAAAAAAGATGATATTATAGTAGCTAAAAATAATGATACTATAAAAAAATAACCACCTATTGGTGGTTGCTAATTTCTTAAGAACTTCTGTAGATGTTAATTTACATTAAGCTCCGCTCCCTTAATCAAATATTGTAAAAAGGAAGAAAGGCCAGTTCAAAACCGAGTGATATATATAAAAGAAAAAACTTCGAACCTGTATATCTAAATGCATCTTCAAATAATCTAGCATTAAATATATACTAACAATTATTAAATTTTACTTCCCAGTTAGGTTCCAGTCTCTTATATTAGACAACGGCAGGTTGAACAGGGTTACCTAGAATCAGACTCCTGGCTATCTGCCAAATGTCTGAGTCTCCTCCCCTCCATGCGTACAACTGGGGCCGAATCTGATATATATGTTTTAGTTCATTAGTATGATATAATATATATCGATATATTTAGCTCATTATCCTAAATCTAGAGATTAATTAACTATGAAATAAACCCCTCCCTCCCCTTGGAGGTGTTCATCATTATTACGTTATACTAATTCATGTTAGGTTGCTATTGCTATTGCTAAATTAATTAAATTACTTGATTACTTATATGTTAGTATAAGATCATTAAAACACATTTAATTCATAAATTTTTGTTGTAAAGTCCCTTTGTATTAGTTTTCCATGTTCCACGGCTCCACTTTGTTTTGTCCTTCATTCCAAATGAAACATAAAGTTCAACCTTGAGTTAGCATTCCACCAAATTCTGCCAACTTAACGAGAGCATTTATTAAAAAGTTATATCTTCACCGCTTCCCCTCTGCCGATATTATGAAGGACCAGCTCCTGAAATTTCTTGTGCATATTTGAATGCATCTTCTGGGTCAGTGAAGGCACGTTCCACATTGTTATGGATAATTAGATGCAACAATAGCTATTTAATTAATTTGGAAAGTAATTTGTAAATATCATATTCAATTTATGGTATGTTTTACCAATAAATTGCAAAAGGATGTGATAGTTTACTGCTGAGGGAGGGTTGTAGTTAGGATTGTGTGGTGTGAATTAAAGAGCTTGATGGTTAATGGAAACAAATCTGTTCTTCATTGGGAGGTAACATTTCTCAGGCTCCTCCACATTCTTCCTGATGGTAGCAGCAAGATGTGAGAATGACCAGAGTGGGTCTTTGACAAAAATATCTGCCGCCTTGAGGCAGTGCTTCTTGTAGATCTCTGATGGTTGGGAGGATAATACTTGGGATAGGAAAGATGCTCCATTTCCACAGCTTCCTTCGAACCAAGTGATACAACCAGTCTGAATACTATCTGACATACGCATTCCAATTCAATAGTGTATTCAGCCATCTGTGACTTGAAATATGCCATTTGTTCTTTAATTTGGTCATACATTCAGTCACACGGGAGGCCTGATCCCCCAACGCAATCCATTCCCCAACGTAATATTCCACCACTCACCCGTTCCCCAAATGCAACCCGTTCCCCCACCGCATTATTCCACCACTCACGCCTAGCCCCTAACTGTGCAGGCACGGCTCATTCCGCTCATCCCACAGCACTCCCTCCCCCTCCTATTCATGTGTGGGAGGGGAGGAGGGGAGGGAAAGTGGTGTTGGGTGGGATTGGGGGTATGTGTGGGCAGGAGGATGTAGGAGCGGGTAGAGCCGTGGTGAGGGGGGAGGGGGAGTATGGGGGAGGGGGCTGTGTGGCGGGGAGGTGTGGGGTAGGAAGGGAGGTGTGCATGAGTTGTGTCTCTTGTTGAGTTCTGCAGCCGGTGGACGGCTTCAGACCGGGGCTGTCGGGGGCCAGTGGGGAGGGGGGGCATGCTACCATGGCCTACCGCTGAAGGCCGCTCCCCCCCCAGGCCCATGACAGCCCCCACCTGAAGCCATCAACCTCTCCCACTGCAGGACGCTTCCCCCCATCCACAGGCCTCCGCCTGAGACCGTCCCGTCCCCAGGTGCAGGACTCCCGGGGACGGTGGGGTGGGAGCATTCTGCAGTGGGGGAGGGGCACAGCTTCAGGAGGGGGATGTCGGGCGCCGGTGGGGGGAGGGGGGGCTTTCTACAACTGGGCGAGGGGGACGGCTTCAGGCGAGGGCTGTTGGAGGCTGGTGGGGGAGGGTGGAGCATCCTGCAGCCGGGTGGGGAGGGTCCTGCAGCAGGTGGAGGGGGCCAGCTTTAGGCCAGGCCTGTCGGGGGCCTGTGTGGGCGGGGTGGGAGAGCTTGGAAATAAGACGGGGGTTGTGCGGGGGAGGGCGGCAGGAGCCAGCAAGGAGGAATGGCCTGGAGCTGATGGGCCTGGAGTTGATGGTGCGATGGGGACTCATAGTGGGCGCTGGTCACTGGACGTTCTCCTCCACTGGGATCAGAGTCACCGCTTTCCGTTTGGCGACATCGGCGCCATCTCTGATTCTGGGCTGGGCTGGGTCTACGACGGTGGGCTGAGCTGGGCTGGGTTGGGTCTCTGACACTGGGCTGGGCTGTGTCTCTGGTGCTGGGCTGGGTCTTCAACGCTGGGCTGGGTTTCAGACGCTGGGCTGGGTCTCAGACGCTGGGCTGGGTCTCAGACGCTGGGCTGGGTCTCAGACGCTGGGCTGGGTCTCCAACACTGGGCTGCTTCGGGTCGCCTTGGGCTGGGTCTCCAACCCAATCTCCCTCCAAAAATGTGTCTGGTTGGAGACATCCGCCAGCCATCCAGAGCCTCCCTCAGCTCCAGTAAAGACACGATGGCGCAGGAAGGGGCGTACCATCCCATCGAGCGACAGGAGAAAAGACCAATCCACGTGGCGCTGAAAGGCAGGAGAGGAGATCGATCTGCGCAGATTTAAAAAAAAAAAATTTATACCTCGCGAACTTTTACATCAGACCACCGATCGGACCGAAATGGTGCAATCATAGCACAGGAGAATGGTGAGTAAGCTGCCGAAAAATCGTAGCGCTGTTGTGTACCGTTTTTGCGCAAATAGAATGACCACGCAAACCTGAAGATAACAAGATCAGAGTTATGTATAGATAGATTTGTGAGGGCAAGCTTATTACACAGAGAGTGCTGGGAGCCTGGAGCACATTGCCAGGAGCGGTGGTGGAGGCAGATATGATGCAATTTAGGAGGCTTTTAGATAGACGCATGGAAGTGCAAGGAAAAAAGGGATATGGATCATGTACAGGCAGATGGGATCAACTTAACTTGTCATCATGTTTGGTACAAATACTGTAGGTCGAAAGGCCTGTTCATGCGCTATACTGTTTTATGTTCAATAATCTATGTTTTATGTTCTATGTTCTATGTTATGTTAATTTAAGTTTTTCTCTGGATACTGTTAAAATGTTGTGACCATGCCTGCTTCAACTAGTCACTCTGGCAGTGTGTTGTAAATTCCAGCTCAGCTCAGCTCAGGGTGAAAATATTCTTCATTGGAGTCCCTCTAACCTTCTCCCTGATCTTTCACCTTAGGCCTCTGCTAGGGCACAACAAATTCAGTGAGATCAATTCCCCAATAAAGATAATTTACTTAATTTTTCCAAGTATTTAAAGTTATTTCCTGCAAGATAGTTGCAGGTGAGGTGTTGCATATTGGGACATCTAACAAGGGCAGGATATACTCAATGAATGTTAGGTCACTGGGGACTGTTGTAGTGCAGAGGGATCTAAGAGTGCTGATGCATGGTTCCTTGAAGATCGAGTCGCAGGTAGATAAGGTGGTCAAAAAGGCATTTGGCACTTTGGCCTTCATCAATCACAGTATTAAGTGGAGACGTTGGGAGGTCATGTTACAGTTGTATATGACGTTGGTGAGACATTTAGAATATTGTGTTCAGTTCCAGGCACCATGTTATAGGAAATATATTGTCAAACTTGAAAGGGTTCAGAGAAGATTTACGAGGATGTTGCCAGGACTAGAGGGTGTGAGCTATAGGGAGAGAATGAGTAGGCTGGGTCTCTATGCCTTGGAGTGCAGGAGGATGAGGGGTGATCTTATAGAAGTGTATAAAATTATGGGAGGAATAGATCGGGTAGATGCACAGAATCTCTGGAATTCTCTGCCACAGAAGGTAGTTGAGGCCAGTTCATTGGCTATATTTAAGAGGGCGTTAGATGTGGCACTTGTGGCTAAAGGGATCAGGGGGTATGGAGAGAAGGCAGGTACGGGATACTGAGTTGGATGATCAGCCATGATCACATTGAATGGCGGTGCAGGCTCGAAGGGCCGAATGGCCTACTCCTGCACCTATTTTCTATGTTTCTAATCTCTTGCCCAGGGTAGGGGAATCGAGGACCAAAGGACATAGGTTTACGGTGAAAGGGAAAAGATTTAATGGGAATCTGAGTGGTAACTTTTTCACACAAAGGGTGGTGGTTGTATGGAACAAGCTGCCAGAGGAGGTAGTTGAAGCTAGGACTATCCTAATGTTTGAAACAGTTAGTCAGGTACATGGATAGGACGGGTTGGAGGGACATAGACCAAACACAGGCAGGCGGGACGAGTGTAGCTGGTGTTGGTCGGTGTGAGCAAGTTGGGCTGAAGGACCTGTTTCCACACTATCATTCTATGACTCCAAACATAAAGTATTAAAATATTCTGGAAGTGTAATTTAAAAGATTATTCCACTACTGACAGTATTAGAGCTCGCATGGTATAAGCCTAATTATACCGGAGGATCCCTGTTGCAAGGCAGTACTCAGACAAATGCAAAATATTTTAAAATATTCTGCTTACTATTTTCATTCAAATAGCTTGAACGCTTTTCTGACATGAGTACCAGCAGATAATGTTATTTGATTCCTAGCAATTAGAAGGCAAATCTAGTGAGAGAATTTCCTAATTTACATGGCTGTACCCTCCAACAGAAATGTAAATGCATGAGACATAAATGCAAATAACTTTTTTGTCATTCTGTGGACCATAAATTGACTACATTACTTGAATGAGAAAAGTGCATTTGCCTTGGTGATATAAAAATGCAATTTCCTTTCATTTAGCCTCAATTTTTAGTATCCATCTCCTGCGTCTTATGTTTGATATTTAATTGCTACTGCCTTCTGTCCCCTTGTACTTATCATTACAGCAAAACCTCATTATTATGAAATGCTGCACATTCGTAAATACTGTTGATAGGTTACATGACCTAACTAATAACCTGTTTATCATGTAAAATAAGGAAAGAATGGTGGTACAGCAGTTGATACAGTGGCTTGCAAAGGTTTTCTTACCCCTTGAACTTTTCCACATTTTGTCACGTTACAACCACAAACGTAATTGTATTTTATTGGGATTTTATGTGATCGACCAACACAAAGTGGCACATAATTGTGAAGTAGAAGGAAAATGATACATGGTTTTCAAATTTGTTTATAAATAAAAAACTGAAAAGTGTGACGTGCTAGACTCAAATTTTGGAAAAACGCAACTACGCCAACATTCAAAATGTGGATTTCAAATATGTCTCAAACGCTTCATCTTGAAGAAATGAGATTTCTCCTAATAGGCAAAGTAGACCAATTCTCAAAGACTTGGTCTCCTTTTATCAACTTTTTGCAAGCATATGGTGCAACATAACATAACCTCAGAAATTAAATGGTTTAGAACCGGGTGACGGATGGGCAAAAATACGAAATATGTAGATCTCTCCTAATCTCTCTTTTCTTTACTTTCTCCTTCTATTTCAATCTTTTCAGCTTCTCTTCTATGTCCTTTATTTCATTTGCTATCTGTTTCTACTCGCTTTTCTATCTATTCTGACACTCTTTATTTCTTTTTTCTTCCACTGTTCTTTTATTATTAAATCAAAAGTACGAAGTTATACAAGAATGGAAATATGTATGTATGTATTAGGTACTTATGTACCACACTATTGTACTTACTTCTAACAAAAAAAAAAGTGTGGCGTGCACTTGTGGGTATTCAGCCCACTTACTCTGATACCCCTAAATAAAATCCAGTGCAACCAATTGCCTTCAGAAGTCACCTAATTAGTAAATAGAGTCCACTTGTGTGTATCTAATCTCAGTATAAATACAGCTGTTCTGTCAAGGCCTCAGAGGTTTGTTAGAGAACATTAGTGAACAAACAGCATCATGAAGCCCAAGGAACACACCAGACAGGTCAGGGATAAAGTTGTGAAGAAGTTTAAATCAGGGTTAGGTTATAAAAAAATATCCCAAGCTTTGAACATCTCACGGAGCACTGTTCAATCCATCATCTGAAAATGAAAAGAGTATGGCACAACTGCAAACCGACCAAGACATGGCTGTTCACCTAAACTGACAGGATGGGCAAGGAGAGCATTGATCAGAGAAGCAGCCAAGAGGCCTATCGTGACTCTCGAGGAACTGCAGAGATCCACAGCTCAGGTGGGAGAATCTGTCTACAGGACAACTATTAGTCGTGCACTCCACAAATCGGGCCTTCATGGAGTGGCAAGAAGAAAGCCATTGTTAAAACAAAGCCATAAGAAGTCCTGTTTGCAGTTTGCCACAAGCCATGTGGGGGACACAGCAAACATGTGGAGGAAGGTGCTCTGGTCTGATGAGACCAAATTTTTTGGCCTAAATGCAAAACACTATATGTGGTGGAAAACGAACACTGCACATCACCCTGAACACGCAATCCCCACTGTGGGACATGGTGGTGGCAGCATAATGCTGTGGGGATGCTTTTCTTCAGCAGGGACAGGGAAGCTGGTCAGAGTTTATGGGAAGATGGATGGAGCCAAATACAGGACAATCTTGGAAGAAAATCTGTTAGTCTGCAAAAGACTTGAGACTGGGGCGGAGGTTCACCTTCCAGCAGGACAATGACCCTAAACATACAGCCAGAGCTACAATGGAATGCTTCAGATCAAAGCATATTCATGTATTAGAATGGCCCAGTCAAAGTCCAGACCTAAATCCAATTAAGAATCTCAGTGCAGATGCTGGTTTACCAAAAAAAGACACGAAATGGAGTAACTCAGCGGTCAGGCAACATCTCTGGAGAACTTGGCTAGGTGACATTTTGGGTCTGGACAGTTCTTCTGACTGATTGTAGAAGCTGGAAGAGAGATTGGGGAGGAACAAAGCCTGGCAAGTGATAAGTGCATCACTTGCCAGTCTCTGCCTGACTCCCACTTCTCTTCCACCTTTGCCCCAACCCCACTTCTCTGCTTGTTTTGAGATTCTGACTGAGCCATTGAGTTAATCTAGCACTTTGTGTCCTTTTTGTATCATGTGGTGTAAAGTGGTGAGGCAATTCAAGAAATGAATGTTAACAGAAAATTCTAGTGCAGGTAAGTAAGACCCACGTTGCTTATATCATGCATTTGATTCACCCGAAATTCTAAGATAATTAAAATCATCGTAATCTCCAATATCTTGCATTTTGCTCACCAAAATGCAGAAACAAGTAGTAACATGAGAAATGGACATCTATAATGTTATTCATTTTGTGGCTTTGCTGCAAAGAAATATCTTCCATTCAAAATTCATAATCCAGCAATCTGATTGCCTGTTCATTATTGGAATGGCATTAATGCTAAAGGGAGGTTGTTAACAGAATTTTCTGTTAACATCAATTTCTTAAATTGCCTCACCACTTTATTGGGATGCACAGTATTTCAAGTGTTGATGTTCATTTTAGAAATGCACTCCACTCCCTGCGCAAGATTTAAAAATTACAAGCTTGGTGGCAGGAACATGAGGCATTGGCTATCTGTCTTTAAATATTTCAACACACTTTATTTCTATTCATTGATTTTTGTTAATTTTGTTGTACGTAGGCCTATCTAAGAGGAAATTGTCATTAAAAAAACAATAAAATACATGCAAAAGGCCTCAGTCTCTGTGCATTATTGATGTAACATCTTCCCTTGACATTTTATCCCTCTTGTTCCAGCTTGCTTTGCTCAATAACAACATTTTCATCATGGATCATATTGAATTTATGAGCAGCTTTGCTCCCTTTTCTAGACCCAGAAATACCTTAAATGATTGGGCTCTTTCTAAAAAAAAAGTTGATTTTTTTTGTCCTACATTTGCCATGGAAAGACAACTCTAAAAATTTGCTGGACCTATTCCAAGAATTGCATGTTTGCCATATGAGGATAGTTTGAATAAACAAAGCCAGTGAAAAGTGGAGCTCAGAAGAATGAGAGAACATTTTATACAAATTTACAGAACTCTTATTGGACTGAACAAGTTGATCACACCAAGGATATGACTTTTGCTGTGAAGCTTAAAACCAAGCACAAAATAAGTGTAGGCTATCCAGGACTGAGAAAATGAAACATTTCTTTATGTAGATGGCGCTGAATCTTTGGAATTTTCAAACCCAGAGGACTATGGAGGATTAGTCACTGATTTTATTCAAATTTGAGATCTATAAATTTCTGGATATTTTGGGAATCAATTGAAATGGGAATAGTGCAGGAAAATTGTGTTATGGAAGGTCAACCATGATATTTTGAAGGCCAAATAAACTTCTCTTCATTTTGTTTAGGTGATTTACTGTCCATATCTGTGAAAACATGTTTTGCAGTAACCAATTAAGTTTGTCCATTTTTTTCAATTATACACTATATAATAGTAGAGTGTATATATATATATATATATATATATATATATATATATATATATATATATATATATATATATATATATATATATATATATATATATATAGTAGAGTTTTTTCTAAAATCAATATACAGTGCAGACAGGAAGTGGTCAAGATGAGACTTTTAGTTATATATATAGAGCTAAAAGTCTCATCTTGAACAATTCCTGACCGTGCTGTATATTGATATTAGAAATAAACGCTACCATATATCACTATGATTTTTGTCCATTTTACTCAGTCCTCCTCCTGAAGAAGCCCTGAAGATTTTTCTGATCGATGAAAAATAAAAAAATTCTCAGTGTTTAAAAAAAATCTTGTGATCAGCTGATTGGTCCTCTCGCCTGTCAATCACCACAATGAATGTAACGCCCCTTCCGGGGGTGGGTGCAGAATGACAAAACCCTGAATGCCTGGACGTGAGTCAATCACTCTGGAAGATGGCGAGGGAAAGTCCACAAATTTTATTCTAAGATGTTAATGAACTGTACTGTGAGTCTGCAATGCACCCGCAATATATAATTAGTTAGTACTTAATGACAATGCAATGAGTTGTTTAGCAATTTGGTGGCCTGCACTCTGCTTGAAATGCTACAAAATTGAATTGTGTGGCCTGCACTCTGCTTAAAATGCTGCAAAATTGAATTTGGTAGCCTGCACTCTGCTTTAAATGCTATAAAATTGAATCTGGTGGCCTGCACTTTGCTTCACATACTACGAAATTGAATTTGTTGGCCTGCTCTCTGCTTTAAATGCTAGAAAATTGAATTTGCTGGCCTGTGATCTGCTTGAAATGCCATGAAATTGTATTTGGTGGCCTGCACACGGCTTGAAATGCCATTAAATTGAATTTGGTGGCCTGCTATCTGCTTTAAATGCTACAAAATTGAATTTGCTGGCCTGCGCTATGCTTGAAATGCCATGAAGTTGTATTTGGTGGCCTGCACATGGCTTGAAATGCCATGAAATTGAATTTGGTGGCCTGCAGCAGCTTGAAAGACCACAAAATTGAATTTGGTGGCCTGCGCTCTGCTTGAAATGCCGCAAAATTGAATTTGGTGGTCTGCCCTCTGCTTGAAATGCCTCAACATTTTAATTGGTGGCCTGCGCTCGGCGTGAAATGCTGTGAAATTGAATTTGGTGGCCTGCGCTTTTATTATTATTATTTTTTTGTTAAAATAATGTTATATGTTTCTATAAGATCCCCCTCATCCTTCTAAACTCCAGTGAATACAAGCCTAATCTTTTCAATCTTTCCTCATATGACTGTCCCGCCATCCCAGGGATCAATCTTGTGGACCTATGCTGCACTGCCTCAATGACAAGGATGTACTTCCTCAAATCAGGAGACCAAAACTGTAGACAATACTCCAGATGTGGTCTTACCAGACCCTATACAACTGCAGAAGAACCTCTTTACTCCTATACTGAAATCCTCTTGTTATGAAGGCCAATATTTCATTTGCTTTCTTCACTGCCTGCTGTACCTGCACGCCAACTTTCAGTGACGGGTGTACAAGGACACTCCGGTCTCAATGTACATCCCCCTTACCTAACCTAACCCAATTGAGATAACAATCTCCCCTCTTGTTTTTGCCGCTAAAGTGGATATCCTCACATTTATCTATATTATACTGAATCTGTCACCCATTTACCGATTCACTCAACCTGTCCAGGTCACCCTGCAACCCTCCTAACATCCTCTTCACAGTTCACACTGCCACCCAGCTTTGTGTCATCCACAAACTTGCTAGTGTTGCTCCTAATTCCCTCTTCCAAATCGTAAATATATATGGTAAACAGTTGCGGCCACAACACCGAGCCTTGCGGCACTCCACTCGCCACTGCCTACCATTCTGAAAAGGACCCGTTCAATCCTACTCCTTGTTTCCTGTCTGCTAACCAATTTTCTATCCACGTCAACACCCTACCTCCAATACCATGTGCTCTAATTTTAGTCACCAATCTCCCATGCGGGACCATATCAAAGTATTTCTGAAAGTCTCGATACATTACTCAAGATTAATCAAGCATGATTTCCCTTTCATAAATCCATGCTGACTTGGGCTAATCTTTTTACTGCTATCCAAATGCTCCATTATCCTTAATATTATCCAGCTTCATTCCCACCACCAGTCAGGCTAATTGGTCTGTAATTCCCCGTTTTCTCTCTCGCTCCTTTCTTGAAAAGTGGGATAACATTAGCTATAACATTAGTCACAGGAACTGATCCTGAATCTATTGAACATTGGAAAATGATCATGAATGCGTCCACTTACTGGAGCCACCTCCCTGAGGACCTTGGGATGCAGACCTTCAGGCCCAGGGGATTTATCATTCTTCAGTCCCATTAGCCTACCCAATACTATTTCTCGCCTAATGAAAATGTATTTCAGTTCTTCTACTCCCTTAGATCCTCTGTCCTCCAGTACCTCAGGGAGATTGTTTGTGTCTTCCTTAGTGAAGACAGATCCAAAGTACCTGTTGAACTTTTGTGCCATTTCCTGTTCCCCATAATTATTTCACCCGTGTCTGCCTTCAAGGGGCACACATTTGACTTTTATTTTTATTTTTCCCTTAACATATCTAAAGAAGCTGTTACTGTCCTTCTTTATATTCCTGGCTAGCTACCCCTCGTACTTCACCTTTTCAGCCGTATTGCCTGTTTTGTTTCCTCCTGTTGTCCTATGAAAGTTTCCCAATCCTCTGGTTTCCGACTACTATTGCTGTGTTATACATCTTTTCTTTTAGTTTTAATCTATCCCTAACTTCCCCTGTCAGCCACAGTTGCCTCCTACCTCCCTACTCTGCTTGAAATGCTGCGAAATTGAATTTGGTGGCCGGCGCTCTGCTTGAAATGCCGCAAAATTGAATTTGGTGGCCTGCACTCTGCTTGAAATGCCGCAAAATTAAATTTGGTGGCCCGTGCTCTGCTTGAAATGCCACGAAATTGAATTGCTGCAAATTTGAATTTGGTGGCCCGTGCTCTGTTTGAAATGCCATTAAATGGAATTTGGTGGCCTGTTCTCTGCTGAAATGCCATGAAATGGAATTTGGTGGTCTGCACTCTGCTTGAAATGCCACAAAATGGAATTCAGTGGCCTGCACTCTGCTTGAAATGCCACAAAATCTAACTTGGTGGCCTGCACTTTACTTGAAATGCCACAAAATTGAATTTAGTGGCCTGCACTCTGCTTGAAATTCCATAAAATGGAATTCAGTGGCCTGCACTCTGCTTGAAATGCCACTAAATGGAATTTGGTGGCCTGCACTCTGCTTGAAATGGAATTTCAAGGAACAGCCATGAGCAAACTGCCAGCCCACTATCCCTGAGTGACTGATCTGCCAGCCCATCAGCCCTGAGTTACTGAGCTGCCAGCCCTCCAGCCTCAAGTGACTGAGCTGCTAGCACACCAGGCCTGAGTGACTGAGCTACCAGCCTACCAGCAACCCCCCTCTCCCTCCACTGGCCATCAATATTGAGGTGGAGAGGTGTAATATTGTGTTGAGGGACCAGCCCAATGGGTCCCACCTAGTCTACTTGAGGTCTAAAGTAGGGTCTCGACCCAAAACATTGCCCATTCCTTCTCTCCAGAGATGCTGCCTCACCTGCTGATTTGCTCTAGCATTTTGTGCATTATATATATATGTGTATGTGTATGTGTATGTGTATGTGTATGTATATGTATATGTATATGTATGTATATATATGTATATATATGTGTATATATATATATATATATGTATATATATATACATATGTATGTATATATGTATATATGTATATATATATATGTGTGTATATATATATATATATATATATATATGTGTATGTATGTGTATATCCCTTCGATGGTGGGGAGATCAGTACCCATGATGGATTTGGGCAATATTCACCACTTTTTGCAGTCTTCTTCGATTCTGCATTCAAGTTACAGAACCAGGACATGATGCAATCAATCAATATGTTTTCTACTGTATTCTACCTGTCGAAGTTCAAAACAGTACTCCCAGCTATTCACAGATTTGGTATAGTTTAGGCACTCAGTAATGTAATTTTGATATTTGATACCAGACTGATTCCTGGGATGTCAGGACTGTCTTATGAACAAAGACTGCGTAGACTCGGTTTATACTCTCTAGAATTTAGGAGATTGAGAGGGGATCTTATAGAAATGTACAAAATTCTTAAGGGGTTGGACAGGCTAGATGCAGGAAGATTGTTCCCGATGTTGGGGAGGTCCAGGACAAGGGGTCACAGCTTAGGGATAAGGGGGAAATCCTTTGGGAATGAGATGAGGAGGAATTTTTTCACACAGAGTGGTGGGTCTCTGGAACTCTCTGCCACAGAGGGTAGTTGAGGCCAGTTCATTGGCTATATGTAAGAGGGAGTTAGATGTGGCCCTTGTGGCTAAGGGGATCAGAGGGTATGGAGAGATGGCAGGTACGGGATACTGAGTTGGATGATCAGCCATGATCATATTGAATGGCGGTGCAGGCTCGAAGGGCCGAATGGCCTACTCCTGCACCTAATTTCTATGTTTCTATGTTTCTATGATATCAGAAAACAAGGAAACAGAAAACAACAAAGTGTTATTTTTGTATATTCTATTGCATTTCATTTTTTTGTAAAGATTATCCCTTGAGTGTGCTGCATCTTGTGGCATTTGACCAGACCAGGACGAAATGGCCTACTCTATGCATTAGAAGGAATATCTTTAGAATTTATTTCAATAGCAGACAAAAAAGTAATTTCATTTCGGAATCACGTGAGTGACTTCGTGAAGAACCCGCCAGCACAAATGCGCGACATATCGTCGCTTGCATTTGCAGTTGACGGTTGGAGGTGGAGCGAGCGCGGCTCACCACCAGCCCTTCATAAGGACCGCTCAGGTAAGTATAGGCAACCTTGAGCTGGTTGGCCCTGTTGTTGATTTGCTTTTTGTTCACAGGGATTATGGATAAAAGGAGTACAGGCCGCAGGACTTCCGAAAGGAGTCGTCGGCCACTATTCCCGGAGCTCTCTACATCGGCAGCACCCGCAGGTCGAGCCGGGAAAAAGGCGCGAAAGTCGGGGAGCCCTGTGATTACAGGACCCGACCCACCGACACAGCTGTGTACGAGTGCTGAGACCGCAGAACAGCAAGTTGGAATGGCGCCTGAGCAGGTAGACCCTGATTCTATTTCTCTATCTCCAACTGGAAGGGAGACATTGGCTGAAATGTGCAAACGGGTTACCCGTGCTGCTGCACGGCCCTTCTCCCCGAGCACTCGTGGAAGAGCCAGGGATAGAGCTCAACAGCAAAGCCCTTTCAGGGCAGAATACTCACCAGAAGCCGCAAGACTGCGGACTGGTGGTTTGTCGAGACCCGAGTCTACTGGCAGAACAGGAAGGCCCAGTATTGATTCACCACCTAGAAGATCCAGCAGAAGTCGTGCAGGTGGAGTCTCACCACGGTCACCGCATCCCCCATTAGCGGCAGGACGTGACCGTACGTCGCCTGTGTCCAGGAGAAGGACAGGCGGCAAGCCCGCGCGGATGTCGGGTCACCATGCTGTGGCGACAGGTACCGACTTCACACCGCATATGGCCTTTGAGGCAAGCTGACCTAGCTCGTCCAAAAGGAGGCGAATGAGCAGCAGATCCGCGCGGGAGTCGCACAGCCCCGCTGAGGCGGCTGGCAGCGACTTTACATCATGGCACCGAGATTACCTCAATGAGGTACGGGCCGGTGATAGGAGCCTCAGATGTTCCTTCGGGCATGAGGGCTCTGACCTCCCATTCACATAAGATGAAGGAAGCATCGAACGAATGGAGAGGATGATGGAACGGATCCTGCAGCAGAGTCAATGGCAGGAAATTTCCAGTTTCGGGGGATTATTGGATATATCCCCATCATCAATGGGCAGCATGAGACAGCCAGGGGAAGAAGAGGACATACTGGTACACAAACCAGTGGCACCTGAGATTCCTCAGGAAGAGCTATTGGATGTGGCAACCAAATTTGCTTTACCCAAATCGTCAGGGCAACCTCTTAAACCCAAGCTGGCTGCTACCATTGATTTTCCAACAAACCACCATGTTGGAGGGAGATTACGGTTCTTTAAGGAGGCATGGGGTACCATTACCTCAGATGCGTTTATGTTACAAAGTATTCAAGGCCATGAGAATGAGTTCATAAATGGTCAACTTCCCCCACCTCAGCATATGCCGAATCGCAAATTTGCGCTTTCCATTAAGGAAGTAGTAGAAGGCTATGCTGAAATCTTGAGATTACAAGAAAAAGGGGTGATAGAAAGGACAATCCACGAACTAATTGAGTTTGTATCTAACATCCTCACAAAAACTAAGAAAGATGGTGGATGTCGGGTTATTATAGATCTAACCCATTTGAATACTTTTGTAAAATATACCCATTTTAAAATGGACACGTTTGAAACAGCCAAATTGTTGGTTTCCAAGGGCTGCTTCATGGCATGCATTGATTTAAGATGCATACTATTCAGTATCCATTCAGAAACATCACAGGAAGTTCTTAAAATTTACCTGGATGGATCAACTTTGGCAATACAGAGCTTTGCCCAATGGGCTTACCACAGCTCCTAGATTGTTCACTAAATTACTCAAGCCAGTGTTAGCAACACTGAGGAAGCAAAACCATATGGTTATGGCTTACTTGGATGATATCCTAATTATTGGGAATACTTTGGAATCAACAAATTTGGCAGTTACAGCCACTGTGACGTTGTTTCAAAAAATGGGATTTATTATCCATCCAGATAAATCAAAGTTCTGTCCTTCACAGATCATGGACTATTTGGGGCTTATGATTGATTCCAATGGAATGATTACCACCATTCAAATTAACAAAGTTGGGGATATCATTGCAGCATGTAATAATCTGGTCTGTGCCAGTATACCATCAATTAGACAAGCTGCTAAGGTAATTGGGAAAATGGTAGCAGCTTTTCCAGCTGCTCAATTCGGACCTTTACATTATCAAAATTTGCAAAGATCCAAGATTTCAGCATTAAAATTGAATGCTGGACATTTTGATAGACCCATGCAGCTGCTATTTAAGGCAAAAATTGAGTTACAATGGTGGATTGACAATATGCGTAACTCATTCAAACCCATCATTGTGCCTCGTCCGTTGGTGTACTTACAAACAGACGCAAGCTCCCATAGCTGTGGAGCTACTGATAACAACTCTAGTTGTGGGGGCAGATGGAACTCACTTGAATCTACCCTTTTGTTATCACAAGGGATAAATTATTTGGAGATGCTTGGGGTGTTCCACGGACTTAGAGCTTATTGTTCAAACATTACTGACACTCATGTCCGTCTCCAAATAGACAACACCACTGCGGTGGCATATTTAAATCATATGAGTGGTACCAGGTCAATTTCATGTGATGAATTGGTTAATACAATTTGGCTCTGGTGCATACAACGGAATATTTGGATTTCAGCTACCTACCTACCAGGTAAGCTCAACACAGTGGTAGACACCAGGTCACGGAAATTTAATGACAACATTGAATGGATGTTAAATTCCAAATATTCACCAAAATTGTAGCCAAATTTGGTAAACCGGATATTGACCTTTTCGCGTCATGGTTAAACCATCAGGTACCAACATATGTATCATGGGAACCAGATCCTGGGGCAATGGCGATGGACGCTTTCTCGCTAGACTGGGGGAAATGTTTTTTCTACGCATTTCCTCCATTTTGCCTCATCAGTCGGGTATTGCGGAAAATCCAGTCAAATGCTGCTAAAGGCATTCTTATCATACCCGACTGGCCTACACAACCATGGTATCCGGTGGTCCTTGGAATGATAAGTGAACCATGGGCTCTCTTAGAGAATTGCCCACAGTTGGTGACGAACCCTGTTACTGGGGAACATCATCCCTGCCATAGTCACTTGAAATTATTGGCTTGCAGGTTTTGAATAGACCATTGCTGCAGTATGGTCTCTCATCAAGGACTATGGATACAATTGGAGCATCATGCAGGGAGTCTACAAGACGGCAATATTTGACGCAAATAAGGAAATGGGAAACCTACTTTGGCCGCATGAACATTGCATATGACTCCGTCACCATATCAGATGTGCTGGAATTTCTTGTGGGGTTGTACCATGATGAACACCTCAGCTACAGTGCCATTAATAGCGCCAGAAGTGTGCTATCATCCTACTTCAATATCGAAGTAGGATCTAATAAACTGGTGTCCAAATTGATGCGGGGCATATTCAATTCTAATCCACCCCAACCCCGTTACAATGTTACCTGGGACATTGGGATAGTTTTAACCCTACTCAGGACATGGTCGCCTATGGCTGGACTCGCTTTGGACAAATTCACCTTGAAGCTGGTGATGTTATTGGCACTTACCTCAGCACAACAGGTACAGACGCTACAAAAGATCAAGATTGACAGAATGGTCTCTACGCCAGAGAAAGTGATCTTCTACATTGATGGATTACTAAAGCAGCACAGACCTGGGTTCACAGGGCTGCAGCTGGCATTTCCAGCATACCCCGCTGATGTGAGGCTATGTTTAGCCACCCATATCCGCCACTATATAAAAGTGATGCGGAATTTAAGGGGAATGGAGAAATATTTGCTGATCAGCAACAAAAAAACCACACCATAGAGTGTCGGTTCAGATGATCTCCAGATGGCTCAGGATCGCCTTGGACACAGCAGGTATTGACACTAATGTCTTTAAATCCCATTCCACCAGGGCTGCATCGACGTCGGCGGCAAAGGTCATGGAGGTGCCCATGGACCATATTCTTGCCACAGCGGGATGGGCTAGTGAAGCCACTTTTCAGTGGTTTTATAACAAACCTGTTGCCGTTCCTGTTATGTTTGCGGAGGCCATGCTGAATGCGGGTCAAGAACATACAGCCACTCCCCAGTGAGGGTTTTTTTTCTTTGTTATAATTAATAAACATTATTATTTTTCAGTACATCCAGTCTGAAAACATGATTACTCCTATCCATCCTTATAGTGGCGTGTGTGAGAGCATGGACGTGGTCCAGGGCATGAAATCACAGAGCTTGGAAGTCTTCACAAAGTCACTTACATGACCCCGAAATGAAATAGTAAGATTAAATGAGAACTTACCAGTTTGAAGTTTGATCTTTATTTTATGAGGAGTTGCGATGAGGGATTTCGTGCCCTCCGCTCCCAATCCTCGATCATAAAGTCAACTGGTAAATAGATTCTCTTCAATCTTACTATAACAAGTCATTTCTTTGTTTGTTGGTTCTGTGATTCCACACCGCTGCTTTGAAGAATGTCGCGCATGTGTGCTGGCGGGTTCTTCACGAAATCCCTCATCGCAACTCCCCATAAAATAAAGATCAAACTTCAAACTGGTAAGTTCTCCTTTAATCTTACTATTTTTGCTTATTGTCGAGGATATATGGTTGGCATGTTACGTGTGGCAATGCAGTAACTGAGATAAGTCACCATTTCAGGACTTCAAACCATATTGCAAAGCTCATTGCCATAAATGAGAAGGAGCATTTTATATATGAACTAATCATAGTCGCACAGATTGAATTTAGATAAAGAAGAAAATATGGCATCATTCTCAATCATCAAAAAAGTTCTGTCAGCTTTAAAAAAAAATCCAATGATATAATGATTCTTGAATGAATACTCTTATATTAACATTTGAGGATGAATTTTCCATATCAATTGGTATCAATGCGATTTGACATCAGTTGTCAATGATGCTGCAGTTCCAGACTGAATAAAACTGTCTTGACATGAGAAGAAAGAAGAACTGTGATAAGTAATAACTAAGAGAAGTAATCATTCAATTAGATTGTAATGTTTGACGTGGGATAAGTAGGGGTGTATGTGTTGTTCGGGGAAGGACAACATGTTATTAAATGGCTGATCTGATACATTCTGTTTCTTTCTGGGTGAATTATGTTAAAATCAACTGAGTGACAAATATTCTAATGGAGATGTTGGTGCATTTAAAATGAATAAAGTAAGAGAGGGCAAAGTCATGCAAATGTTATCGCATTTCTCCATTAATGTCAGCAGAGCTGATTGCTGCCTTGTACTGGAAGTGATGGAGCTTCTTGCCTGTGCTGCAAGCAGCACCATTCAATGCAGCTTCAAACCTTTTACACATGGTCAGATTTAACAATTCCAAAGCCGATTAAATATGCTTGGCAACTTCGAGGATACACTCTGAATACATTGACTGCTGTGTTATTGGGATAAGTTTACTCACCAGAAAGGACTGGTGTGGTCTGCTGGTATT
This sequence comes from Raja brachyura, assembly GCA_963514005.1. The sequence goes on along the minus strand of OY740786.1, from coordinate 49,307,188 downwards.
GACAACTGTGATTCAATCAGGTCAAACCACAATAATCCTCTGCAAAAATAGTTTCACCAGAGGCATTCAAAATCAAATTGAAAAATCAAATTAGTCTGAATTTTGCTGGAAATAGAAAACTAAAAATAGAACCCGTTAAATTTTGGATTCTGGCAACAAAATTAATATATCTTGCACTATCCCCATTAAGTATTTGAAAAAGTTCCAAATCAGTCTCATATCCCAGCTTTTCCCCTATACATCTATTTGTCTTTGAGAAGTTCCTGCATTTTATTACCCCACTTTTCTTTCCAAAAAAGCGTTCAAAATATTTTGGAACTTTCAAGCAAGGACAATTGTCCTCTCCTACCACCTCGTTTCCTTGATTTCTTTTGTTGATCAACCATTTTATACTGGTAATCTGTGATTTTACTTTTGAGTCACGTGAGTGACTATGTGAAGAACCCAGTCCAGCCGCATTGTGCAAGCGACCTCCAGCGGTAAGTTTAAACTTCAGGTAAGTGCTATTTCTTACCTGTTTTAGGTCTCCTGCAGGAACCCTGGTTTCAGAGGTTTTGCTGAATGATTTGCGAGGGCCAACGAGAGAACCAGCTAAGGGCTGTGGGGAAACCCTGGTCCAACCACGGAAGCGGGGAGCTGGCGAATGTCGGGTTTTGCGATCGGAGTCACTGATCAGACGGTCAGTGACTCAAGATGTTGGGTTCCCAGGGAGGGGAAACCCAATAACATGCGGTTCCTGGACCGCAGTAGTCCCCAGGAGATGGGGTTAAACTGACCTGAACGGTCAGCCTGGGTTCCTGGGGAGGGGAAATCCAAGAATATGCAGTTTCCACACCACAGTAGTCCCCAGGAGATGGGGTTAAAACTGACCTAAACTGTTAGGCTGGGTTCCCGGCGAAGGGAAATCCAATAATATGCGGATCCCAGACTGCAGTAGTCCCCAGGACATGCGGTTAAACTGACGTGAACAGTCTGCCCAGGTGCTGTGGTATCCATATATATCCACGGATTCCATATATATAGATATAGATATCTCTATCTCTATCTCTATCTCTATCTCTATCTCTATATATATATCCATATATATATGGATATATACATATATCCATATATATATATGTGGATATATATGTGGATATATGGATATGGATTCCCGGGGAGGGGAAATCCAGTAGCAATGTGGTTCCCAAACCGCAGTCATTCCCAGGATATGGGGACAACTGACAACAGCCCAGATGTTGGGAGGGTTTCACCTCTGGGAATGCGAATCTAGAGACACTCCGACAGCAGGAGTTGGGCCAGCGCGGGTCAATGTGAGAGCCCGCGTCAGGAGCAAAGTTTTGGAGAGGCTGTGCCAGCAGTACCTTTTGCTCAGGACTGCTCCAGGGGAATGCCAAGTTATGGCAAATACTGGCCTATGGGAAAGGCTGCGCCAGCAGCACCTTTGCTCAGGGCTGCTTCATGGGTGGCAGCAGTACCTTGTTCAGGGCTGCTTCATGGGAATAGGCTGCTTAGTAGGGTATTTGCATTTACAGTGATCATGGGGGATGAAGAGGCATTGCTAGGATAAGGCAATATAACAGAATGATGACAAAAAGGCATTCAAAGAGGATCAAAAACACTGGTTATGTATGTGCTAAAATCCACTGTTTAAGTCAACTATATTTGAGAAATTGGGCTCCTCTATCCAGTTAAGATTAAGTTGCTATCAAATAAACTTGTAGGACATTGGAATTTACCTTTAGCTATTCAATTGGCTGTTGACGCTGGCCTGGGCAACAGATTGCAGTTAATAGACTCCTGTAACAGCCTTGTTGTTATAAAGGAGCCTTCTATTAATTAAACTAATTGGCAATAGTATAGATGGGATTCAGCTGTGCAAGTAGGAGAACTGTCATCCTGTTAAATAGTAAACTATAAAGTGCCATGTAGGTCTTTGTTAACACAACTTGTTATTACCAGCTGAAGTTACTAAAGTCACATTGATGGACAAAGTGTATTCATTACTGCTCCAGTAGTTGTTAGATAAATATTTCATTATATTGCAAAATGGTGCTAATGGGCCTAAATGGGAAATTGCGCCAGCAGTGCCTTGTAGCAGGCCTGCTTATTGTCTTCCTCAGACGCACGTGCGGCTGGACGGGGTTCTTCACGTAATTCCTCATTGTAACGCCTCATAAAATAAAGATCAAACTTAAAACTGGTAAGTTCTCATTTAATCTTACTATTCTCAACCTTTTTCTGTAATAATCCCAAATCATATTTTCCAATTCTAGACAGATTCGAACAATTCCACACTTCATGAAAATCTTGTAAGCTCCTGAAATTGCTGCTAAACTGCAGGGTATGATGAAGCTACTAAAGTGCAATTGTGAAAAAAACTACACATGAGTTGATTTACATGTGCAAAGGAGCTGTATTATCATAAGCTCCTCCCTGCTTAATAATTCATATGTGTTTCCATCACCAATGCATCCACGATTTCTAGGGCCTTCTCCTTGAGTACTCGGGTATGCAGACCATCAGGCCCTGGGGATTTATCTGCCTTCAGTCCTGACACCATTTCCTGACTGATGTGGATTCCCTTCAGTTCCTCCCTCCAACTAGATCCTCGGTCTCCTAGTATTTCTGGGAGATTGTTCATGTTTTTCTTAGAGAAGACAGAACCAAGTACTCATTTACAGTACTGGTCTGCCATTTCCTTGTTTTCCATTATAAATTCACCTGTTTCTGACTGTAAGGGACTTACATTTGCCTTCACTAATCTTTTCCTCATCACATACCTAAAGAAGCTTTTACAGTCCGTTTTTATATTGCTCCCAAGCTTTCATTCATGCTCTATTTTCACCCTCTTAATTAACCCCTTTGTCCTCCTCTGTTGAATTCTAGATTTCTCCCAGTCCTCCGGTTTGCTGCTTCCTCTGGCCAATGTATATGGCTCTTCCCTGGATTTAACACTATCCTTAATTTCCCTCATTAGCCACGGTTGAGCCGCCTTCCCAATTTTATTTTTTCACCAGACAGGGATGAACATTTTTTGTAGCTCATGTAGTTTTGTATTCACGGGGAGAATATGCAGACTGTACACAGACGGCACCCAAAGGAATGATCAAACATGGGTTTTTGGTGCTGTAAAGCAATGACTCTAACGCTGCACCAGTGTGCCACCTCAAAATTTCATATTTTGAAATATGAACTTTTAAATCCATTCCCTATGCATTAGAGGCAATTTACAGTGGGTCAATAAACCTACAAACTCGCACAGCTTTGGGGTGTGGGAGGAAACCAGAGTACATGGTGGAAGCCCACATAGTCACAGGGTGAATGTGCAAACAGACAGCACCCGAGGGCAGGACTAAACTTAGGTCTCTGGCACTGTAAGCAGTAGCTCTACCAGCTGCGCCACTGAGCCGACTAAGACGGGCTTCAGTGAGTGGAGTGCAGCCACCATACTAATAATAATATCCTCTAGTTTCCTGGTCACAGGTTCAGACACACAGCTCCTTACCACTTTCCACCTCTACCGATCATTAGCTCATACTCAAGCTTAGGCTTCTCTGCCAACACTAATCGCTGCCAGCTAACTCTCACCTGATTCGCTTCCAATCCTTGTTTTATCTCACTGGGTTTCTGCTTCAGAAGATTCATGGAGTCGACCTACAGTAGAGAGCTTGCTGACTGGTTGCACCGTGGCTTGGTTCGGCAACTTGAGCGCCCTGGAGAGGAAAAGACTCCAAAAAGTAGTAAACACTGCCCAGTCCATCATCGGCTCTGACCTTCCTTCCATCGAGGGGATTTATCACAGTCGCTGCCTCAAAAAGGCTGGCAGCATCATCAAGGACCCACACCACCCTAGCCACACACTCATCTCCCTGCTACCTTCAGGTAGAAGGTACAGGAGCCTGAAGACTGCAACAACCCGGTTTAGGAATAGCTACTTCCCCACAGCCATCAGGCTATTAAACCTGGCTCGGAACTCTGAACATTAATATCCCTCCATCTGTTATTTGCAATTTATTAAGTCATGGATGTATTTATGTATAGAATTGTAGTCAATGCCTTCTATGATCTTTTGTGCTATGCAAAGAAAGATTTTCATTGTCCTGTCAGGGACACATGACAATAAACTCTTTTGACTTTGACTTTGACCCAATACACATATTGGAGCACTGCACAACAACAACCTAATATGCATATTATGTAAGGATTCTGTTCCTAGAACTATTCATAATCCGAACAATTCGCTAGTTGGAAATGGAGACGGCAAAATGAGTTCCCACATGGCAGAAGAACTTGTCCTATGGGAATAGATAGTTTGAAGAAGTATTTTAACATTTGTTTTGCCATTCTTAATAATGAACCATAGTCCAAGCCTATGTCAAGCTAATCTTCATATTTATTTTAACGATTTTGTTGCATATGAGGTCTTAAATGATAGGATTTGCAAATTGAACATAGATCTGTATAGTAGAATGTACTCTTCATGGGTTTGATGTGGCAACAACCAACCCTTCGAAAGAATCACTCCCCAGAAATGCCATGAAATTGAATTTGGTGGCCTGCATTATGCTTGAAATGCCATGAAATTGAATTTGGTGGCCTGCACTCTGCTTGAAATGCTACAAAATTGAATTTGGTGGCCTGCACTCTGCTTGAATTGCTACGGAATTAAATTTGGTGGCCTGCACTCTGTTTGAAATACGATGAATTTGAATTTGGTGGCCTGCACTCTGCTTGTAAGGCTATGAAATTGAACGTGGTGGGCTGCACGAGTCCCTTTTGCCCAAAATGCCTGTATTTGCCCAGGAGGAGCATTTGGGCCCGAGCAAGGCCAGGAAAAGTCAACAAAAAGTGCCTTTCACTGATATTAAGTCCCTTCAGCCCATTATACATGTACTGACCCAGGTGGGGATGCTGCAAGCCGTCGCCCTGCCAGCAGCGTGTCTCTTTTTTTCTACTTTTATTATTTTTTAAGTATGGTTTTAATGTTTATTTGTGTGTTTTGTGTTGGGCATGGTGTTGGGGGGGGGGGGGGGGGGGGGGGAGCGCTCTGTTTTGCTGGCCCACAGCAGCTGGCAGCCTGAAGCCACAGTCTGCAGAGCTCCAGCTGACACAGAGTCCGCAGCCCAGAATCCCTCGTGGGGGACCCGGGGGAAGAAGAGTTCCAACTGCCGGCCCGCGACCTACTTCTACCACGGGCCTAGCGTGGACTTACCATCACTCCTGGAGGGGAGCTTTGACCGCCATCCCTGCAGTCTGCGGTGCTTCTGGCTGCGGTGGGAACTTTAAATCTGCGGCCTACACCAACCTAAAGCCGCGGTCTCCAGTGGGGAAGAGCCGACTCTGGACTTAACTAGACTTACCTTGTCTGCACATCTGGACGCCCACAGCGACGGCTGCAGAGGGTTGAGGTCCCGACCACGGGGGAAAATGGAGGAGGACTGGCCAAATTTTGTGCCTTCCACCACAGTGATGAATGCTGTGGTGGATGTTTGTATTAAATTTTTATTGTGTATTGTGTGTTCTTTATCATTGTACTGCTGCTGGCAAATTAATTTAACTTGCACATTATGTGCAATGTGATGAATAAAACTGTATTGTATTATTGTATTGAGTACTTTTGGCTGCCAGCCCACCAGCCCGGAGTAACTGAGCTGCCAGCCCAATAATCCATTTGGCCAACAATGTCCATACTAGCCCTCTGGAAACCAGTTCCTTCTGCCCACAACACCCATATTACCGCTCCAGAAAGCCTACCTCCCCCCCCCCCCCCCCCCCCCCCCCCCCCCACATTGGCCACTAATATTGGAATTGTTGGGTCTCACTTAGTCTTGTAAGTATATAAAATTACGAGGTACACAGATTAAAATAATCAGACTTTATTTTCCCTAGGGGAAAATGCCAAAAACTTTTCCCATATGCCTTAAATTTCAAAAGGAGAATTCATCAGGTATGGACTACTGAATCATATAGTTAACATACAAGGAAGGGGAGGATATTCAGTTTATACATGGACTGAATTATAAAGACATTTAAAAATGTTTTAAAGAATGTGTGGGAGGCTATTCATTATTCGCTTTTCAGAATATCAGGTACATTATACTGAAAGTGCAACCTTGTAATTACTGCATTCTTTTTCAGATGAATAAACTTTTTTGTTAACAAAATCTTTCCACTGCGCAGTTTTAGATCAGGGTGTTCTGTGGATCAATTACCACTCAGGATGTGGGTGCAAATGACAGCATGTTTTTATCCGAATGATACGAGCATTAAGGCAATATCCCTGATGATAGAGTTCCTCACATCGTCAGAATAAAACCTTTGTGATAAGAATAATCATTGACATTTGGCAGATAGTAATGTCACAGCAGACCGGTGACATGTGACTCTTTAGCTCACCCAAATCTACCTCCATGATCTTTTCAACATCTGGCACATAGGCCAGGACAGGATTTTTTTTTTCTATCTTCAATAACACTATCACATCTTCACACTGCCCAAATAATATTAGTGTTTGAAGCTTCTGCTTAGTATGTTTCTAAAACTTAGACCTAACACAATCAGTGTTAACTGAAATATTTACCTGCTCTGAGGCCTTACCATTTTGGGGTGGTAGCTCCCGACATAAAGTTCCAACCAGCTGGGATTATTGCTGCAGAACTGCAACTATGGATCTAGCACATATTGAATGTCCTTCTTCCCATCATAAGGATTCCGGTGCATTAAAAAGCATGCTCACATACATCTTCTGAAAAGCAGGCAAATGAACGCAGCTGGTTGCTGCTGCTTCACGGCGTCAGAGACTTGGGTTTGATCTTGGCCTCCAATGCTATCTGTGTGTATTTTGCTCCCACATCCCAAAGACATGCAGATTTGTAAATTAATTGACAGTTTTAAAAAATGCCCCAAATGTGTAGGGAGTGGATGAGAAAATGGGATAACATTGTACTATAATGAACAGGTGATCAATGGTCAGTGAGGTGCCTGTCTCCTCGCTGTATCACTGAAAAAAAAAATATTTTCATTTAGTAAAATGCCAGTTAATGAATTTAACTGTAGCATAATGCTGTAGCAGGTGGCACAGTCAGGTTACAGCTGTTCTGGTGAAAGTAGTTAGCTACTCTTCCCACGTCCCTAAAAATATGTCAAGGTTGTACTCGTGCATGGTATATTTGCACTCATGTGTGGTATTATCTGCCTGGACAGCAAGCAACATAACATTTGTCATTATTGTATGTCATAAGTGACAATAATAAACCAATATTAATACTTGTTTCTTCAGTATTTTGATTTTAATTAGGGTTTGAACTGTGTTTATTACTCCCTCCAAACAGTAAAGTAATGGATTTTGTGTATGTTTAAATTATAATCCCCACATTTTCATAGATAAAACCCATGTATGCATCATTATTTTGTGTGGGGGGGGGGGGGGGGGGTATTATTAATTTTGAGAGATTGTCAGCTTGGCTGGTGTTCTACTTTGGTGGGTAAAGGTCAGGGTGTGGGATGATAAATTTCTCAGGGATGCCCGTCTCCATCTCAACGAGCGTCATTTTGAGAAGCTAACAAAATGAATCATCTGATAAATAAAGACTTCAGCTACAGGTACAAACAATGAAAACAATTACATTTCAAATTCTCAGACAAAATCACCAAAAACAATCCAGTAATCAATCATATTATAAGAAATGTATTTCCACAATCCTGATCTCAAGTAAAGTTCTATCTAATTCTAAGTCACATCAGGTCCTGAGCACCAGTCATCCTCTGGTCTCTGACTTCACACACCTAAATACAACCAGCCATTCATTTAAAATTAACATTTCTGTTTTTAAATTTCTCTCTGACTTTTTTTATCTGTAACTACCTTCAGCTAATTAATATATCAAGGTTGTACTCATGCATGGTATATTTGCACTCATGTGAGGTACTAACTGCCTGGATAGCAAGCAACATAAAATTTGTCATTATTGTATGTCATAAGTGATAATAATAAACCAATACTAATACTTGTTTCTTCATTTAAAATTAACTTTTCTGTTTTTAAATTTATTTCTGATATTTTTTATCTGTAACTACCTTCAGCTGCCATGTTCCAATATTCCTGTGCCTTAAAAACTCTGACCCATCTGGGTTCCAAGCACTTGAACTCCTTTGCTAAAAGTCTCCATCACTCTGGGTTTCTCTTCTTTTTTATGATGTACTTTAAAATCACTTGTCCAATTGTGCTCAGTGTTAAATGTTGTTCAGTCACATCCTTGGGGCATTTTACTATCATAAAGGAATCTGCACAAATGATAGATTTGATGTTTCTTGTTTCAAACCTAAGTTCAATGGGTGTATCTGTGATTGGAGTTATGTTTGGCTCTGTAGGAATAGGGTTAGTAATGGGCCTGTCCCACTTAGGCGACTTTTCTGGCGACTGTCGGGAACTAGTTTTAATGGAATTCACCTACGACATCTGGCGACAACCTATGACAGCACCTACAACAGCAAAACTTGTTGTCACTGTCACCGAGAATTTTTCAACATGTTGCAGCAGTCGCCTCCAGTCGCCCAAACAATCGCCAAAAAATCACATGTGCAACTTTTTAGGTGTCTACAGGAGATTATGCAGTTGCCACATGGTCGCCACATTTCCGCGGGTGGTTGCCGGGGAGTCACTTTCATGGTCGAGAGGAGTTCACGCATTCTGGGAACTAGTCACAGCCTCATTATGGTCACCGTGAATATTTTAACATGTTGAAAAATTAGCGGCGACTAGAATGAAGCCGCCATGGAGAGTAGCGAGAATTCCCGAGCCATAGGTGGGTTGCCAGGAAGTCCTAATGGGTTGCCAGGAGGTCGAAGGTTCTCAGAGGTTCTTGTAGGTTGTAGCCGGTGCTGACTGGTGAATTTCATTGACTCATTGGGGAAAAAAAAGGTAAGCAGTAGTTTTCAGAACCCAGGATACGTTAAATATCTGCCAAGCTTTACAGCCATGTTTCTCTGGCTTCTTAAAAGTTGTCTCCACTCCTTCTCCCCCCTCTCCCCCCTCTTTTAAAGGACTTACCATACACTGTGCTTTAGTCATCTTAATTACAGCACAACCTTCCTGTTCATTGCGGTGTGTGTCTGTATCACCTTGGCTTTGCACCATGTGAATTTTTTAGACAGAAAAAGTGGGGGGAGCGCTGTTTAAAATATTCACACAGCTGGTGAAGGAAGCGATGTGTTTGTGTTCCACTCTGACATTCGCCGTTGTAATTGCCGTTTTTCCAGGTGACTTCCGGCAACTTGACAGTCGCTGGCAGTCCGCTGAAAAATCGCCTAAGTGGGACAGGCCCATAAGAGAATGAAATCTGGAGAATAGACATTAGACAATAGGTGCAGGAGTAGGCCATACGGCCCTTCAAGCCAGCACCGCCATTCAATGTGATCATGGCTGATCATCCTCAATCAGTACCGTTCCTGCCTTCTCCCCTTATCCTCTGACTCCGCTATCTTCAAGAGCCCTATCTAGCTCTCTCTTCAACGTTTCCAGAGAACTGGCCACTACCATCCTCTGAGGCAGAGAATTCCACAGACTCACAACTCTCTGTGTGAAAAAGTATTTCCTTATCTCCATTCTAATTGGCTTACTCCTTATTCTTAAACTGTGGCCCCTGGTTCTGGACTCCCCTAACACTGGGAACATGTTTTCTGCCTCTAGCTTGTCCATAACCCTTAATAATCCTATATGTTTCAATAAGATCACCTCTCATTCTTCTAAACTCCAGAGTATACAAGCCCAGCCCCTCGATTCTCTCAGCATATGGCAGTCCACCAACCTGAGAATTAACCTTGTGAACCTACGATGCACTCCCTCAATAGCAAGAATTTCCTTCCTCAAATTTGGAGACCAAAACTGCACACAATACACAAGTACAACTGTACAACTGCAGAAGGACCTCTTTGTTCCTATACTCCTCAATCACCCAATAACATTATTCCTGATCGAATTCCTCCCATTGCAGTTTGAACTGACTGGTTTGGGATGTACACATTTGAAACATTCAAGCATCTGTTGATTAGAATTCAAATGGAGTCTAATATTAACAGTTCTCTTCCTAATTACACAAACAAACACTAACCTAACTATAAGCCTCTCATAGTCTAGACCACGAGTAGAAACCGATGTAACCCTGTGACTATTCTGAATACATGTACTTTTAGCGGAGTCAAGACCGTGAGTTAATTCAATGAACTTAATTATGCATGTTAAACCAATGAATAACACAGTGTAAGACAGCTAAATAACGATGTTGCTTCCACAAATGTGGAGCTCGAATTAATGAAAATGACAGAAAGCGCGCGAAATCCGCTCCCTGCGCCCATGTGACTGGAGTAGCCAATCCGAGGGTTTGACTACCCCAAGGCACCAGCAGGTGCCGCTACATACTTCTCAATATATTCTAGAAAATGGAATACTTGATTATTTTTTGCAAACTACACCTTGCTTTAGAATGGTGGCGTAGCAGTAGAGCTACTGCCTTACAGTGCCAACACCCAGATTTGATTCTGACTACGGGTGCTGCACGTAGTCAGTTTGTATGTTTCCCCCTGTGGCCAGCATGGGTTTTCTCCAAGATCTTCGTTCCTCCCACACTCCAATGGCATACAGGTTTAATTGTATAAAATGTAAAATTGACCCTACAGAGTGTACGGTAGTGTTAAAATGCGGGGATCACTGGCCGGTATGGAGTCAGTGGGCCGAAGGGCCCGTTTCCACGCTGTATCTCCAAACTAAACTAAATAGGACCTATCAACATCCACCGGCAAGTCACTAAAAATATTGAACCCAAAGCAAGTTCTTCCCAAACTATAGTTTTTGTTTATGTTAACAGATGAAAGAACCATTAGCTACTTAAAACAAATGGCAAAATCTCGCTCAACATTAAAATTAGCCTTTGATTCTTTTACATGGTAATTGTAACTAGATTTGTTTTATGAAATATCAAAGCCCAGTGTCACTGAAATATAGATGGTTTATCTATATGAATCAGTTAATCATTCCTTAACTTTGATATACATTTGAGACTTCCATATCAAGCAATAAAGACAAAGGCATGGATATCAACAATAAAGATAAAAGCTCCTTCTTCAAAATAAATTATGAACTGCTGGTTTCTAATATCTTGAGTTACTCACCTATTGTGCAAAACTCAGGATTCAACTCTCAGAAGGTAGACACAAAATGCTGGAGTAACTCAGCGGGACATGCAGCATCTCTGGATAGGAATGGGTGACGTTTTTGGTTGAGACCCTTCTTCAGACTGAGCTCTCTGTATGGGAAGGGGGACTTGAACACATATGGAAAAGTCATATAACTCAATTCGCTGTAAGAACAAAAAATATAGGAGCAGAAATAGATCACCTGAGCTCTGAGGTCTGACCCACCAATCATTATGATCACGATTGATCCACCCCTGAACTCAACGCTTCCTTTCTCCTGATTGTTCATGGGCCTCTAACCTCAAGGTTTTATCTGTCTCGACTTTAAATACCTCTAACGAACTAAATTAAACCATGTTGACAGTTTCATTATATTAAGCTTCATTAAATGATTAGCTATTTCTTATTTGATTATTGACTGAAACATCCTGTCAACAATAGATGTTAAACCGACTGGATTCGGTTCCCATGTTTTTTCTTCCTCCCTTCTTAAACAAGGGAGTCACGTTTGCAATGTTCCAATTTACTGGAATATTTATATGTCCAGATGGCATCTCCTGCCTCTGCTTTCCCGTATTTGGCAAAAGACCATTGTTTGTAAGACCATTGCTTTGCTTTGCGGCTTCCTGCAGTGCTTTCCAGTTGGAGACAATCACAAGTATTCCAGCGGATTAAAAGCTTTGACAGCCTGTTCAGTTTTGAGTTGTGGGTTAACCAGTTGTTAAAATACTTTCATGGATGTAAAGAATATTTGTAAAGCTTTCTTGACCATGTTGGAGCCAATTTTATTGAACACAAGTTCTCTCCTGGGGAGCTTCTCAATGAAAGAGTAAGCTTAGTGCGTGGATGAATGGTGACCATGAGTGGCTGCGAAGGAACTATTGGCCAATGAGCACATGCAGCCTACATATGAAGACTATTTCACTGGGTGTATTTGTCATTCAAACATCAGACATCTTTATCATTTGTCTGTGTAAGAATCACATTAAAACCCAATTATTTAAGTGTTAAATTAATAAAAGGATATTTTAATTTTGCTTATAATGTCTCAGAGGAGAGAAAAAGCTTCTTGCCTATTGACCTGTAAAGTGGGACAGTTACAAAGGAAGCTTCAGACTTCACTCATGGCTTCACTCATAATATGGCTTCACTCATATTTTGTGCAAATGATCCTGTAAGTTACCATGTGGAATGGTGGGAAGCTGCTATAAAGAGTCAAAATGTTGGAGAGAGATAAAATACCTGGTTGATTGGTGTGGCAATAATATCCTCTCACTCAACATTAACAAGAGCAAGGAACTAATTAACGACTTCCGAAAAAGAGGAAATCAAGAAACCACACGCCATTTTTGAATGTGGGAGACAACTAGAGCACTGGAAGAAACCACTAAAGATCTGAAGAGAAAGTGCAAACTCTACACAGATAGTTAGAGATATCCCCAGATCAGGATGAACTTAACTTATTTGAGCCTAGAGATAGCTGCTCCAATAGCTGTGCAACTTGCTTCTATTTCTACAGTCAAGTATATAACCTAGTAGTTAAAATAATAATTAACCTTCCTTGCTTGGATAGATTTCTGTAGTTGCTAGAATAATTGCCATCTCAATTAATGGGTTCATCATTGATACCACTGTCAATTATATTATTTTTCAGTTTTAGTTTTTAAAGCTTTCACGGTCAATGTCAAATTTACTAATGTATCGGATAAGTGCATTTGTGTTAGATTTAATATCAGTGATGTACACATCAATAATTATTTTTCTGATTCTTATGACTAGGATCTTGCATCCAAATCTAATAAAAACAAATTAAACTGGAATCACATTTAAGTGCAGCTCTTTTCTCCGGTAGAATTGATTATACTTGTAGATAAGATGAAAGCTCATTAACTATCACAGCACAGTTATTTTTAGACAGCATTTACTTAGCAGTTGGGGCTTATCTTTTTTAGGATTGTGCATGAAAAGCAATAGTCTATGATGGAAGTTAGGGCCAATGTCAAAATCAATGGAAACATTTGGGAGTTTTGTTTCACCTTCAGAGCAAGCATTATTGAAATAAATAAATGTAATATCAAAAATAGGAACTGCTGAGACTCGAATTAGAGATTAATTAGAGAATGCTTCCAAGGCACAGTGATCAGCTAGTTACCTCTCCCTCAATGTCAGGAAAACAATCAGCAATTTATCCTGGACCAGCCATATCAAAGTTGTGGCCAACAAAGCACACCAATGTCTTTACTTCCTTAGAAGGCTTCAGAAGTTCACCATGTCCCCAACAGCCCTCATCAACCTCAACAGAAATGCCATAGAAAGCATTTTTTCTGGGTGCATCACAGCATCACAGTTTGGGAACAGTTCCATCCAAGACTAAAATAAATTGAAGAGAGTTCTGGACATAGCCCAGACCATTATTCAAATCACTCTTCCTTCCATCGACCATCTTCACTTCACATTGCCTCGACAAGGCTGCCAGCATAATCAAGGCCCAGTCTCACTCTGGTCACTCCTTCTTCTCCACTCTCCCATCAGGCAAGAGATACAATTTTGAAAAAACATACTCCCAGATTCAGGGACTGTTTTTTTTCCCAGCTGTTATCATGCAATTGAACTGTCTGTTCACCAGCTAGAGTGCGGTCCTGACTGAATAGCATGTGACAAAAAATATTTTGCTGTACCATGGTACACGAGACAATAATAAAATAAAATAAACAAAGGAGCAGGTCCATGGCATCAGGAAGGTGCTTCAAGTTTTCAGATGTAAAATTCACCTACAACTTGTTCTGATCCAACTGTATTGACACTACATTTAAGAAAGCACACCAACATCTCCACCTTCTCAGAAGGCTAAGGAAATCTGACTTGTTTCCAATGATTACTACCAAATTCAACAGAAACACAAATATGCCATCAGATCTAGATGCATTGCCACTTGGTTTGACAACTGTTCTGCACAAGTCTTCAAGAAATTTCAGAGTTGTGAATGCACTCCTGTCCATCACACTACGCAATCTCCCCCCCCCTCATCGATATTGTGCATACTTGAATGGTAGACAGAAATTGCTGGATAAACTCAGTGGGTGAGGCAGCATCTATGGAGAGGAGGAATTGCCGACGTTTCAGGTCGAGACCCTTCTTCAGATTAATGTCGGGGGGACGGGGGTGGGGATGGGGGAAAAAGAAAGGAAGTAGGTGGAGACAGTAGGACTTGTGGGAGAACTGGGAATGGGGAGGGGAAGGAGGAAGAAAGCAAGGGCTGTCTAAAATTAGAGAAGTCAATGTTTATACCGCTGGGGTGTAAACTACCCAAGCGAAATATGAGGCACTGTTCCTCTAATTTGCGCTGGGTCTTACTCTGACAATGGAGAAAGCCCATGAGGGGGAGTTGAAGTGCTGAGCAACCAGGCGATCAGTTTGGTTAAGATGGACTGTGTTCAGCGAAGCGATCCCCGAGCCTGCGCTTGGTCTCGCCAATGTAGAGAAATTGACACCTGGAACAGCGGATGCAGTAGCTGAGGTTGGAGGAGGTGCAGGTGAACCTCTGTCTCACCTGGAAAGACTGATTGGGTCCTTGGATGGAGTCGAGGGGGGAGGTTAAGGGACAAGTGTTGCATTTCCTGCAGTTGCAGGGGAAAGTACCCGGGGAGGGGGTGGTTTGGGTGGGAAGAGACAAATTGAATAGGAAGTAACGGAGGGAGCAGTCTTTGCGGAAAGCAGAATGGGGAGGAGATGGGAAGATGTGCCCAGTAGTGGGACCCCATTGGAGGTGGAGACAGTTTCAAAAAGGGTCACAAAAGGGTCACATTGTGGCACCAGGGCCTGATCTTGAAGCGCACACGCATCATTCCTGACCACCACTAAAATGCAACCAGAATTTGAGGAGCAGCCCGTTCAGATACTCAGACAGGGGCAGCAACCTCACACACTCCATATACGTGTGGAACATGATCTCTACCTCGCCGCAGAAAATACAGGCGGCTGGCGAGCCCATGAACTGACTCAAATGTTTATTGCACGCCAGAGCTCTGTGCAAAACTCTCCATCCCAGGTCCCCAACATAAATGGGGAAGACTCCCTTGTAGAGAGAACTCCACTGAGACCTCCACAGCCCTCAGGTGGTAACACGGACCGCCAAGGCATTTCCGGATAGAAGACGAAGGCAAGGAGGTGCAGAATGTGCAGGAGCATTCTATACAGTATGCGTCTCTCCACATCATGAAATGGCACGTTGGGCATCTTAGAAAGGCGGCTCATGTTGTGTGGGGCCTGTGCACGGGAAATATCCCGGAGCCTAGGCCCGATGAACAATTCCGGCGGAGCAGGGGTAAGCTCAATCAGAATCACTCCAAGCACATGCCTCTCCTCAACACCCACCATGACAGGCTGAGGACAGGCCACCCTCGCAACCACAACGCCCCTCTCCCTCTGAGGAGCAACATGCTGGCAGAAGATGACCAAATTCCTCACTCTTAACACATCGCGATAGAAACTAAGCAGACTCCGTATTGCGGGTCGACTGATGCCCGCCATTGGGACCCGCAAAACCCCTTTTAGGCAATGGCCCCGGCGGAAAAAATACGCAGCCAGAGCGTGCCATCTGGAGTGGTGCTCCGCATACATATACCTCCGCAGAGTCCTGAGAGTGTGAGCCGCCACCTGGGTATGCACACATACCAAGGACTGACCGCCCTCCTCAAACGAGAGACTCAGGACCGCTGCGGAAACCCAATGCTGCTTATCTCCCCAAAATAAATCCACCAGCTTCTTCTGCATTGTAATTGCAAAGATAGAGGGTGGGACAGTAGTAGCCACCCGTACCATAATGTGGAGGCCACCAGCTGGTTTATGACCAAAACCCTACCCTGGAAAGAAAGAACTCTAATCAAGCCTGACCAGCGCCCCAGCCGGGCGACGACTTTTGTCTCCAGCTCCAGCCAGTTCGCCGGCCGAGCATCCTCAGTGGACTCAGGTGGGCCCCCAGGTAGAGGAGGTGTGTGGTGCTCCACTCATATGATGTCATCTCCTCCGGCAGGGAGTCCACCTGCCGCTGGTGCACAAAAGTCCAGAACACTTACTCCAGTTAATCCTGGCGGACGACGCAGTCAAGAAAACCTGCTGGCAATCACACATCCTCTGCAGGTCAACAGGGTCAGTAAACGTGGGGAATACAGCATTGGCATAGGCCGAGAGAACCACCTCCTCCCCCGGTCATGGTAGAGCTAGGCCTGTCAACCGATTCAGGAGAAGACACAGAAATGGCTCCACAAAGACCGAGTACAACTGACCAGACATGGGACACCCCTAGCATACCCCCCTCCCAAAGTGAATGGGAGCCAACAACACACCATTAACCTTCACGAGACACTCCGTTGCAGCATACAAAAGCCGGACCCGGGCCACAAACTGCGGTACAAATCCAAACCCTTGCAGCGTCCCGAAGAGGTAGTCATGATTACCCTGTCAAAAGCCTTCTCCTGATCAAGGGAGAGAGAAGCAGCCGACTGACCAGATCCCTGAGGTAAATGAATCAAGTCCCTAACCAGGTGGATGTTATCCTGAATGGACCGGCCAGGGACTGTATAGGACTGGGCCGGGTGGATCAGTTGGGACAGCATGGAACAGTTGGGATCCAGGCGATTTCCCAATGCCTTTCAAGGATTTTGCCGTTGGAGAGGGCACAGACGCAGGGGGGCTTCATAGATTAACTTATCGTTGGGCTGTTGAAGCTTTCCTCTGGTCTGGGAAGCCTCCACCAGTGTGAAAATTCCTGAGTTTTCTCCACATTGTCGAGGGTGCGGTTGTCGTTGGCGGACTGCCAAGGGTGCCTCGAGATCGAGGGTAAGAAGTTTGCGGTGTCTTCGTCGTTTTTGGCACCGTTTCTCTGCCCTAAAGTCATTTTGCTCAGTGCGGCTGCCTGGCTTAATGTGAAGAAGGTACTTTTGCTTCCGGTGAGACTGGGATAGAGCTTCCCAAAAGCTGCTTTTGGCTGTGGACGAACCTGGGGACTTTCCTGCTTCAGCTGGAGGTTTCTGTTTTCTGCTGCCTGTCTTTGACTGTGACTGTCTCTGGGACTTAACTTGGAGCTGAGCTGCTGGGGTGCCTGGAGTTGGATTGTGCCTCTGTCAGGATGGCGATGGAAGGGGCGCGGCCGAAGGTCCGGCCCTACGCAGCGATGGCATCAGTGGCGGGTACGAGGCCATCTGAGCTTGAGCCTCATGTTGACTTGGATGGGGACAGTTTTGGTATCTCGGTTCAAACTGGGCCTATGATGTCTAAGGGGGCAATTACGAAGGCCATGAATGAACTTCTTGGGAGGGGGGCTATTGTCTCTTCCGAGCTCGAAAGAGGAAAGGTTGAGATGATACTTAAGACCCGGGAGTGTGTGGCCCTAGCGTTGGAGACGGGGATCTCAGTGGGGGGGGTCCACATACAGGTGGATCCGTGGGTATCTAGGGTGAGACCGGTTCTTCTGCGGAGCTGCCCAACTTATATCTCGGATGCGTTACTTATTCCACACCTGTCCAAGTTTGGGGAGGTGCGGTCTAAGTGCTTTAGGCTCTTGCATCCCGGGGGGGACCCGGAGGAAAAAGGGGTCTTCAGTTTCAAGAGGAGGGTGTTCATGAAGGTGGGTGAGGGGGATGGTGCTGAGGGGAGTTTTGAGGTGGAGTATAAGGGTATCCCCAGAACCGTGCGTTGGAGTTGGGGAAAGGCACGGTGTCATGCGTGCGGCGAATTTGGACATCTCCGTAGGGAGTGCCTTATTCGCGGGGTCACTGCTAGGGGTTCTAGCGCAGTGGCCCAGGAATGCACTGCTGGCCCATCTGGGGTGGCTCGTCAAACCTCAGTGGCGCGGGGTGGTACTGCTGACCCGGCTATGGCTGCCAGCTCTGCCTTGGTGATCCGGGGCGGCAGTGATAATCCATCCGGGTCCGCAGGTTCCGCTTTGGGGACCCTGGGCAGCGAAAGCCCACGCCCCCCACGTCCTGCGCCTGTGGTGGCGGATAAAGGTGGGGCACAGGAGGAGGGAAGTGAAGAGGGGGGGATTTGGGAGAAGCAGAGGAAGAAGATCAAGAGGAAGGAGAGGAAAAAGGCCGCCCGGGCGAGTAAAATGCAATCGGGTGTGCACCTGCCGAGTTCTGTGACCACCTAAGGGGCGCCTGGCAGCTCCAGTGAGGTGCAGACTGCACCTGCTGGGGCCCAGCAAGGAGCTGAGGTGGTTCAGAAGAGGGCAGGGAAGCTAAAACGTGCGGGTGGCAAAGTGGTTGGGGGTAATGTGGAGGCGGATGACCCTTCCCTTATGGAGGTTACCGTACCTCCGCATGCTAGCGGGACAAAAAGGAGGCATTTGCCTGGTGAAAATGAGCAAGGGCGTGGGTCCAAAGCTAGGGGGATGTCTTTCTCCGGGCTTTCCACCACTGATGTGGCTGAAAGTGGTCTTGAACTGGTGTCTTCTGGGTCGGTGGTTGGGCCTTCTTTTCATGGATCTTCAGTGGGTGTCACAAGACCAGGTGCTGGGGTTGATTCCGGTGGAGTTGTGTCCTCTGGGCGGGAGTTTGTCCCTTCATCTCAGGGGCCCTCCGAGGGAGTTATGTCATCGGGTGTTGGGGTTAGTTCCCTTGGGTGTGTGGCCTCTGGGTCAGACGAGGTCCCCTCGTTTCAGAGGCCTACTGAGGGTGCTAGCATGCTAGTTGACGTGGTTGGCTCCCCTGGTTGTGTGCCCCCTGTGACGGGGGATGAGCAGAGTCAGCCCGAGGGGGGAGGCTCGGGGGTATTGTCGTTTAAGTCTGTGCTCCATATCAGTGCCAGTGGAGGTGCTGGGGGGCATGATGCCTCACCAGATGAATTGTCTGGGGAGAGTTTAAAAGCAGGTGGAGATTCTCTGGGTGATGCCTGTGGAGAGGGCACTCTAGATGATGTGGAGGTCGGGGCTGTTTTGGGTCATGATCCTCATTCAGACTCCGAGGGTGCCAGTGCACCACAGGCCCTGGGGATGCCTCTTGTTTTTGCTTCCCCAGGCCCAGACGTGGAGGGTGAAGGTAGCGTGCAGGAGCCCAGCCATTCAGTGGGCTGTGTGTCTCAGTCAGGGGTTTCGGGACCCTTCCCCGGCATTGATCCTGGGGGTGGTGTCATGGCAGAGGAGGGGGAGAGTGATGGGGCCAGTGTGTGTAGTCAGGATAGCGATTTGTCAGAGAGTTCTGGTCTTTTTGAGCTTGTTGATTCAGGTGCGAGCGGGTTGGCTGCGTGCCCAGGCTCCAAGGCCGTGTCTCAGGCAAGTGTTATCCTTGAGGTGTGAGAGTTCCTAAAAACAAGCCGTACCAGCAGAACCAGAAGGGATGCTGCTCAAAGACGGTGGGGGCACTGTCTAGCTTTGATTAAGAGTCTCGAGGCTATCCTTGGCAACAAGGATAGTGGTCTTCCTGACTCTGAGAAGAGACAGTTTGGGGTTTTTTTGGAGTTCCTCAGAGGAGGAGTTCTTGAGTCTAGCAGAGTGTGAGGATCTCAATCTAGTGTGCCTACACATTCACAGTAGCTACATTAAATTTAAATGGTAGTAGAGCCAGTTTTCGTAGATTTCAGCACTTATCAGCCCTAAGAGAGGGGAAATTTGCGGTGTGTTTTCTGCAAGAGACACATACCGTAGTTAGTGATGAACCCACCTGGCGACTGGAGTGGGAAGGGGGGGTCTACATGAGCCATCTCAGCTCAAATTCAAGTGGGGTGGCTTTTCTGTTGGCGCCGAATTTTCTGCCAAGCGTTTTAAAAGTGGAGGAAGTGGTGCCAGGACGTTTGCTCCATCTGGCCGTGAGCCTGGATGGCATGCCGTTGCATTTCATTAACGTGTATGCCCCTAGCTCCGGCACGATGCAGGCCGGCCTACTTCAGGAGGTGAATGCTCTGTTGAGCACTATTGATAGGGGAGAGTGTGTCTTCCTTGGTGGGGACTTTAATTGCACACTTGAGGTGCGGGACCGTTCTGGTACTCAGTGTGCGCCTGCTGTAGCAAAGAAGCTGAGAGGGTTGATTGACTCCTTTGAGTTGGTTGATGCTTGGAGGGACCTTCACCCGGATTCCACTGCTTTTTCGCGGAGGTCTGAGGGTGGTGGTTCCCGCATTGATCGAATATATATTTCCCGAGCGTTTGTTTCCCGTGTCTCAGCGGCCTCAATGCGGCTGGTGCCGTGCTCGGACCACTGTCTGGTGCGTGTGGATTTTAATCCAGCGTGCGCTCGGGCTGGGTCCGCGTACTGGCACTTCAACAACAGGTTGCTGGAGGATCGGTGTTTCCGGGAGTCATTCAGTCGGTTTTGGGTGAAGTGGAGAGGGAGGCAGAGGTGCTTCTCTTCCCTTAGGCGGTGGTGGGATGTGGGTAAAGCTCACATCCATCTCTTTTGCAAGGAATATACGTGGGGGTCGACTGGAAGGCGGGACTCAGCGGTCGAGAAGCTTGAGAGGGATATACTGGACTCTGAGTCTCGCCTGACTCCAGCGAATGGGGAGAGTTTCAGAGGAAGAAGGAGGTTTTGAGGAGCCTGCTGCTTGAGCGGTTTGAGGCGCTTACGTGAGGTCTCGGGTCCAGATGCTGCACGATCTGGACCGAGCGTCGCCTTTCTTTTTCTCTCTGGAGAAGGGGCGGGGAGCTCGAAAACAGCTCGTGGAGTTGCTTGCAGATGATGGCTCCTCTGTCACTGATCCAGAGAGGATCAATGCCTTGGTTAGGTCCTTTTATGGGTTCCTGTTCTCTGCGGATGGATTCAGCTTGGAGGCTCAGCAAGATCTGTGGGAGGGTCTACCGACTGTAGATAGGGAGGTGGCTGATCTTCTTGATGGCCCCTTATCTTTGGAGGAGTTGACTCGTGCCTTGCATCAGCTCAGGAGGGGTAAGTCCCCCGGGCTGGATGGGTTGACGGTGGAGTTTGTTAGCGCTTTCTGGGATATCCTAGGGGATGACTACATGTTGGTTCTCGGGGAGAGCCTGGCGACCGGGGAGATGCCTCTCTCGTGGCGTAGGACAGTTGTTGTCTTGCTGCCTAAGAAGGGCGAACTCCGTTTGTTGAAGAACTGGCGTCCAGTCTCTCTCCTATGCACAGAATATAAAATTTTTGCATGGGCAATGGCTAATCGCCTGGGCTCCGTGCTGCATCAATTGATTCATCCTGACCAATCTTATACAGTCCCTGGCCGGTCCATCCAGTATAACATCCACCTGGTTAGGGACCTGATTCATTTAGCCCAGGGTACTGGTGAGTCAGCTGGTTTTCTGTCTCTTGATCAGGAGAAGGCTTTTGATAGGGTAGAGCATGAATACCTATTTGGGACGCTGCAAGCGTTTGGGTTTGGACCGCATTTCTTGGCCCGGGTCCGGCTTTTGTACGCTGCTGCGGAGTGCCTTGTGAAGGTTAATGGCGCGTTGTTGTATCCTTTTCATTTTGGGAGGGGGGTCCGCCAGGGGTGCCCTATGTCGGGCAAGTTGTACTCGGTCTGTGTGGAGCCGTTCCTGTGTCTTCTTCGGAGGACGTTGACAGGCCTGGCCCTACCTGGCCCGCGGGTTGAGGTGATTCTATTGGCGTATGCCGATGACGTACTTCTTATGTTTACTGATCCTGGTGACCTGCGGAGGATGCGTGACTGCCAGGAGATTTTCTCGGCTGCATCTTCTGCTAGGATTAACTGGAGTAAGTGCTCTGGACTTTTAGTGGGTCAGTGGCAGGTAGACTCGCTGCCGGAGGAGATGGTATTTTATGCGTGGAGCACCATGCACCTCCTCTATCTGGGGGTGTACCTGAGTCCCACTGAGGATGCTTGGCCGGCAAACTGGCAGGAGTTGGAGACGAAAGTGGTTGCCCGGCTGGGGCGCTGGTCAGGCCTGCTTGGAGTTCTTTCCTTTCGGGGGAGGGTGCTGGTTATAAACCAGCTGGTGGCCTCCATGTTATGGTACCGGCTGGCTACTCTTGTCCCACCCTCTATATTTGTAACTGCTATACAGAAGAAGCTGGTAGATTTCTTTTGGGGAAATAGGAAGCACTGGGTTTCCGCGGCGGTCCTGAGTCTCCCGTTAGAGGAGGGCGGCCAGTCCTTGGTATGCGTGCGTACCCAGTTGGCGGCTCTCCGACTCAGGACTCTGCGGAGATACATGTATGTAGAGAACCCTCCCAGATGGCACACTCTGGCCACGTATTTTTTCCGTCAGGGTCGTTGCCTAAGGGGGGTCTCGTGGCTCCCAATGGCGGGCATCAGTCGACCCGCTCTAAGGGGCTTGCCTGCTGGAGAATCGGTGTTTCCAGGAGTCATTCAGTCGGTTTTGGGTGAAGTGGAGAGAGAGGCAGAGGTGCTTCTCTTCCCTTAGGCAGTGGTAGGATGTGGGGAAAGCTCACATCCGTCTCTTTTGTAAGGAATATATGTGGGGGTTGACCGGAAGGCGGGACTCAGCGGTCGAGAGGCTTGAGAGGGAGATACTGGATGCAGTGTCCCACCTGGGTCGGATTGGTGAAGACTCCTGCGAAATGGGAGAGTTTCAGAAGAAGAAGCCTTGAGGAGCCTGCTGCTTGAGCGGTCCCGAGGCGCTTACGTGAGGTCGCGGGTCCAGATGCTGCATGATCTGGACCGAGCTTCGCCTTTCTTTCTCTCTTTGGAGAAAGGGCGGGGAGCTTGCAAACAGCTCGTGGAGCTGCTCGCAGACAACGGCTCCTCTGTCACTGATTCAGAGAAGATCAGTGCTTTGGTCAGGTCCTTTTATGGGTCCCTGTTCTCTGCGGATGGATTCAGCATGGAGGCTCAGCTAGATCTGTGGGAGGATCTACCGACTGTAGATAGGGAGGTGGCCGATCTTCTTGATGGCCCCTTGTCTTTGGAGGAGTTGACTCATGCCTTGCATCAGCTCAGGAGGGGTAAGTCCCCCGGGCTGGATGGGCTGACAGTAGAGTTTGTTAGAGCTTTCTGGGATATCCTGGGGAATGATTACATGTTGGTTCTGGGAGAGAGCCTGGCGACCGGGGAGATGCCCCTCTCGTGGCATAGGGCAGATGTCGTCCTGCTGCCCAAGAAGGGCGAACTCCGCTTCTTGAAGAACTGGCGCCCGGTCTCTCTCCTCTGCACAGAGTATAAACTTTTTGCACGGGCAATGGCAAATCGCCTGGGCTCTGTGCTGTCTCAAATGATTCATCCTGACCAGTCCTATACAGCCCCTGGCCGGTCCATTCAGGATAACATCCATCTGGTTAGGGAACTGATTCATCCAGCCCAGGGTACTGGTCAGTCAGCTGCTTTTCTGTCCCTTGATCAGGAGAAGCCTTTTGATAGGGTAGAGCATGAATACCTCTTTGGGACGTTCAAAGCATCTGGTTTTGGATAGCATTTCGTGGCCCGGGTCCGGGTTTTGTACGCTGCAGTGGAGTGCCTTGTGAAGGTTAATGGTGCGTTGTTGGCTCCCTTTCATTTTTGGAGGGGGTGCCCCATATCCGGTCAGTTGTACTCGGTCTGTGTGGAGCCGTTCCTGTGTCTTCTTCTTCGGAGTTTGACAGGCCTGGCCTTACCTGACCCGGGGGTGGAGGTGGTTCTTTCGGCGTATGCCGATGATGTACTCCTTACGTTCACTGATCCTGGTGACCGGCGGAGGATGCGTGACTGCCTCGGCTGCATCTTCTGCCAGGGTTAAATGGAGTACGTGCTCTGTGCTTTTAGTGGGTTAGTGGCATGTAGACCCCCTGCCGGAGGAGATGGCAATGTTTACGTGGAGTACCACGCACCTTCTCTATCTGGGGGTGTACCTAAGTCCCACTGAGGATGCTTGGCCGGCAAACTGGCAGTTGGAGACAAAAGTGGTTGCCCGGCTAGGGCACTGGTCAGGTCTGCTTGGAGTTCTTTCCTTTCGGGGGAGGGTGTTGGTCATAAACCAGCTGGTGGCCTCGATGTTATGGTACCGGCTGGCTACTCTTGTCTCGCCCTCTATCTTTGCAACTGTTTTACAGAAGAAGCTGGTAGATTTATTTTGGGGAAATAGGAAGCACTGGGTTTCCGCGGCGGTCCTGAGTCTCCCGCTAGAGGAGGGCGGTCAGTCCTTGGTTTGCTTGCGTACCCAGGTGGCAGCTCTCCGCCTCAGGACTCTGCAGAGATATATGCAGAGAACCCCCCCCCCCCCCCCCCCCCCCCCAGATGGCACGCGCTGGCCACACTCTTTCCGTCGGGGTCGTTGCCTAAGGGGGTCTCGCGGCTCCCGGTGGCGGGCATCAGTCGACCCGCGCTAAGGGGCTTGCCTGTTTTCTACTGGGATGTGCTAAGAGTGAGGAATTTGGCTGTTTTCGGCCAGCGTGTTGCTCCACGAGGGGAGGGGGATGTTGTGGCTGCGGAACTGGCCGGTCCTCACCCTGTCTTGGCGGGTGTCGAGGAGAGGTGCGCGCCTAGAGTGGTTCTGACAGAGCTTTCACCCACTCCGTCAGATCTGTTCATCAGGCCTAGGCTCCGAGATATTTCTCGGGCACCGGCTCCACACAATCTGAGCCGCCTTTCTGAGATGACCAGCATGCCATTTTGTGATGCGAAGAGACGCACACTGTACAGGATGCTCCTGCACATTCGCACCTCCTTGCATTTTTCTCCCGTCGCGACACACCATTGCAGACGGTATTACCACCCAAAGGCGGGGGAGGTCCCCAGTGGGGGTCCTTCACGGGCTCGTCCACCGCCTGTACTTTCTGCGGCAAGGAAGAGACCGTGTTCCACGTGTATATGGAGTGTGAGAGGTTACTGTATCAATATCTGAAGGGGTTGTTCCTCAAGTTCTGGTTGCATTTTAGTCCCACAATCCTGGTGTTCGGACACAAGGCAGGGAGTGGTTAGAGCCGAGTCGGGGGGGGGGTGGGACATCCCTGTCGGTTTGCTCTTGAGCCTGGCCAAGATGGCCATTCGTGGGTCCAGGCAGCGGGCGGTCAATGGTCAGGCTACAGTCGGCTGCCTGCCCCTTTTTCGGGCCTACGTCCATGCACGTGTGTCTCTGGAGGGGGAACACGCGGTGTCCACGGGGACTCTGGAAGCCTTCCATCGGCGCTGGTCACTGCGTGGGGTTGAGAGTATTGTAAACAATGAATGCACTGTTGTACTACTATGATATTTTTTGATATAGTGTAAATTTGATTATGTTTTGATGTATCATATGATTGTGCCGAATAAAGTTTTTGAAAAGGAAAAAAAAAGAGAGCGAGAGAGGGATAGCATTACAAATGGATAGATGACTGGGGATAGCAATTACCTAGCTGACATTGGGAGTAATGCTATCTCATAAACCACTGATGAAAAAAGTATGTCAGTGATATAACAATAATTAACATCAGGATGTTTTGTGTTCAAAAGATTGCAGTGATAGCAGAGGGGATGCAGAGGGGAGTCGTCGAGAGTGAGGAGGGTCATCGAGAGGGAGGAGGTCTGGGTTATATGTGAAATAAAACCATTTAATTGTACCTTGATTCATGTGACAATAAAATATCATTGAATTGATACAGATTGGGCTAAAATTGTTTTTCTCTGTGGATAATATTAATTTTGGGATACATAATATTGTGGAACAAAACATGAGATTCAATTTCTGGGCACAGTTCAAGCCATATTCATTGCTGAGCAATTGTTTTCATTGCACACTTTGCCATAAGACAACATTAAAAGAGGATAGAAGCATAGAGTGAAGGTGATGCTATTGCTGCATCAATGTTTGATCAATGATGCGCATCATGTATTCCAAAGCATGAATACTTTCAGAATGTTTTTAAAACCTACTTCAGTTCAGTTCACTTCAGTTCATAGTTGAACACATCACAATACTTTAATAATACAAAAACATCTTGTCAGTGGTAAGTGGTTATATTTATTTTAAATAATTTTCAATTTTGTCATTAGAAAGAATGATGAACTCTGGAGACTAGTGTTGTCCATTTTCAACCTAATCAAGTGTTTTTGAACAGCCTCTGGTTCACGTGACTGGAATAATGGCCTGCTCTCTGCACTGATGCACAAATGTTATGCTGCTGGGTGCACCAGATG
The DNA here is from genome assembly GCA_963514005.1 of Raja brachyura. Next base: position 49,280,968 of record OY740786.1, on the reverse strand, counting down.
GCAATATTCAAATCTGGGTGAGTTCCTAGTTGGAAAGATATACTGCAGGAAAGTTGTTCAATCCTGTACCATGCAAACTGTTGCCCCACTGAATTCCTGGATTGTAATCTAAACAGATAAATACTTATTCCTTACATAACAGAGTAGTGATGCAAAACAATTTCTGAAGGAAGGGTATTAATAATCTACGTTTTTTTTAGGGTCATGGAGCTGCGCAGCATGGAAACAGGCTCTTTGGCCCACCTTGTCCCATGCCAACCAATTTGCCTAATCAAGCTATTCCCACAGCTGTATCTGGCCCATATCCCTCTAAACCTTTCCTATCTACGAAAGGACACAATGTGCTGGAGCAACTCAGCAGGTCAGGCAGCATCTCTGGAGTGCATGGATGTTTTGGGTCACGATGTGTAGGAAAGAGATGCAGATACTGGTTTACACCGAAGATAGACACAAAATGCTAGAGTAGCTCAGCGGGACAGGCAGCATCTCTGGAGAAAAGGAATGGGTGACGTTTTGAGTCGAGACCCAAGCATCACCCATTCCTTTTCTCCAGAGATGCTGCCTGTCCTGCTGAGTTACTCCTGCATTTTGTGTCTATTTTCAAGTTCTTCAGACTCCTTTCCATCCTTTCCTATCCATGTGCCTGTCAAAATGCCTTCTAAAACTTAATTATACCTGTCTCTTTCACAACCTCTGGCCACTCATTCCATACATGTGCCATCCTCTGTGTGAAAATGTTGCCTTTCAAGGCTCTTTTAAATCCTTCCCTTCTCTCCGTAAGATATGTCCTCTACTTTTATACTTCACTACCCTGGGGCAAAAAAAAAAAACTGTCTGTTTACATTATCTATGTCTCTCAAGATTTTAAATGTCCCTATAGGGTCAGCCCTCAACCTGTCATACTCTTGGAAAAAATGACAAAGCCCATCTGGACTCTCTTTTCACTCAAACCTTCCAGAACCAGCAACATCCTTGTAAATCTTTTCTTCACCCTTTCTTCTTGAAATCCACCTTCCAATAACAGGACGACAAGAATGGTATACATTACTCTAAATGTGGCATTACTGACATCTGTATCAGCTGCATTATGTAATCACTCATATACTCAATGCACTAAATGATGAAGGCAAGCGTACAAAAAGGTTTCTTCTGCTCTGGGTAAAAGACTCTGTGCATTTACCAAATCTATTCCTCTCATTATTTTAAACACCTCTGTAAGATCATCCTTCTGCACTCCAATAAATAAAGCCCTTGCCTCCTCAACGTCACCATATAGCTCAGACCCTCATGTCCTGGAAACATCCTAGTAAATCTTTTCTGCATCTTTTCCAGCTTAACAACATCTTTCCAATAACAGGGTGAGCAAAACTGAACTCAGTACTCTAAGTGTGGCCTCACCAACGTCTTGTACAACTGTAATATAACCTTCCAACTTCCATACTCTATACCAAAGATTATAGAGGAGCAAGATGCGCCACTCAGTGGAAATCCAATGGACTGGTGTGTAGTACGTAACGGAACGTCACGGCCGCCATTTTGGCGGATTGCCTCCCCATGTGTAATCCGCTACAGAGCTACAGAGCAGTTGTAAGCAAAGATTATAGAGGAGCAAGATGCATTAGAAAGTTATTAGATTTATTTGTAATAGATCTTTACTTACCTCTCGATCCCTCTTTCTCTCCCTCTCTTTCGATCTCCCTCTCCCTCTCTTCTCTATTTCCCCTCGATCCATCTTTCCCCTATCTTCTCTCGATCTCCCTCCCCCCTCCTTCCCTCTCTCTCTCTCCCCCTCCCTTTTCCAACTGTTCCCCAATTTCCCTCGCATCTTTCCTCCCCAGCCCCTCCTTTGCGTAGTTTACCTTGCATTGCATTGTACATCTTCCCTTGTATTGCTTTAACACACACTGTGCACACAATTACACGCACACACAAACACACATTCATATAAATATATGGTGGGACAGATAAAGCAAATCTTTGGATAGAAGAGCTTATTAAAATCTTCCTACAAAGACCATTATGTAATTTATTTCTATCCTCTTTTGGGCCGAAGCCATAGCAGGGCTGCCAATTCTCACACAGAGGGAAGGGGGGGAGAGAGGGAAATCGAGGAGAGACGAGAGAAAGAGATTGACAGGGGAGAGAAAGAGATCGACAGGGGAAAGAGATCGACGGGAGAGAGAGCGATAGAGAAGAGAGGGTGATCGAGAGAAGAGGGGGAGAGAGAAGGATCGAGAGGTAAGTAAAGATCTATTACAAATAAATCAAATAACTTTCTAATGCATCTTGCTCCTCTATAATCTTTGCTTGCAACTGCTCTGTAGCTTTGGAGCGGATTACACAGCGGCAGATCGAGAGACAAAGATCATAAAGAAGTACAGTTTCCCAATAGACGCCATAGTCGACGCCATCTCTGGTCCGCTAATATGGCGTCGACAATCACACATGTGATACTACGCCTTTTCCACGGAGTGGCGCATCTTGCTCCTCTATAATCTTTGCTCTATACTCTGGCTGATGAAGACCATTGTGCCAAAAGCCTTCTTGACCACCCTATCTACTTGTGACGCCACCTGCAAGGAACTATGTAACTGCACTTCTAGATTTCTCTGGTCCTCAACAATCCCCAGACTCCTGCTGTTCACTGTATAGGTCATGTCCTGGTTTGACTTCCCAAAATGCAACAAGTTAAAGAAAATGTTGCCTCTATGACATACACAGCATCTTCCACAGAGAAAAAAAAACTGTCTAAAGGTGCATTAAATGCTATTCCCGCCATTAGATGACCAGCACTGAAAGTTAGCAGCAAGGGGCAGATGAAGTGAGGTGACAAAGCTAAGATTTCCATTCAATTCCTGACCTTAAGTACATTATAAAGTGGTTTTCTAAAAGTTCCACATTTTCTGCTGGTCTGTAGAGCATCAAAATGTTTGCAAGGTATGTTTGCTTGCAGCACATAATGATGATGCTATTTATAATTTGAACTTAACATAAAAGGAATTCTTCAAATAAGTTCTAGCAGCATAGTTTGTGTCCAATTACTTTTGTGAACAATATGTGTAAGGTGGGAAATTAGCTTCTATGTGCTGTTTAAAGTTGCAAGTTTTAAATACCAGTTTCTTGAAATTATCTTTCCTCGGCTTTGAGCTCTGTGGCACATCAAAATTGGGTCCCTAGCTTCATGTAAGTAACTGGGGTGAGCAGCTACCTCCTGTCATACCATCAAAATATACACATTTCCACCCATTCAGTCTGGGACACCAGCCTCAATTCATTAGCTCCCGTAATTCATATACTGTATATGAACTTAATGCCTACTTGGGTATTTTCCAACACTATTTAAACACTCAAATTTTATCCATTGTCCCTCTGTTTCCTGTTGCAAGAGTCAGTTTCTATCACCATGTCTCTGCATGAATCTAAATTTGCTCAGAAGGGAAGACAGGAAACAATGTGGAAGAGTGCCACAAAACCTTAGGTCATCGGCTGTAATCCAAAACCATGCTGACTGTAAGGAAAAGGATAGAACTTTAAGGCACTTCGCTCATTAAGCTGATGATGAATACAATCCTACTGTTTTGTAAATTTTCCTGCTTGCTTATGCAGCCAGGCTCAACACAATTAATAGCAATTAGTCTAACATTCTAATGGATGTCTAACAAAGCATCACATCGTAAAGTAAAATAAACAGTTCTCTCGGCACCTGAATGCCAAGGTCCGTCAGAGGATCCCATATTTAAAGGACAGATGGCGGGTGGAAAGAATGCAGGAGGTCCAGCACTTCGCTGATAACAATGATATGCATGGATTCTTCAGCACGGTCAGGGTCTGCTTTGGCCCAAATCCTGAACAGCCCATCTCTCTGAGAGCCAAGAATGAAGGTGATCTTATCAATGACAAAGGGGCAGTTAGCATCTGCTACTTGGAATAATTTTGAAAAAATCTCTTGAACCATATGTCAGGAATATCAAGTTCACAGGAATTTAGAAGGATGAGAGGGGATCTTATAGAAACATATACAATTCTGAAAGGATTGAACATGCTAGATGCAGGAAAAATGTTCCAGAGGTTGGGGCAGTCCAGAACTAAGGATCACAGTTTAAGCATACGAGGTAGGCTATTAATGTATATTTTAAATAGCTGCGGTCCATGCACTGAGCCTTGCGGTACCACACAAGTCACTGTCTGCCATTCTGAAAGGGAGCCGTTGATCCATACATTTTGATTCCTATCTACCAACCAATTTTCTATCCATGTCAGCACTCTACCCCTAATACCATGTGCCCTAATTATGCCCACTAATCTCTTATGTGGAACCTTATCAAATGCTTTCTGAAAGTCCAGGTACACTACATCCACTGGCTCTCCCTTGTCCAATTTCCTAGTTACATCCTCCAAAAAATCCAGAACATTAGTCAAGCATGATTTCCCCTTCGTAAATCCATGCTGACTCGGACCGATCCTGTGCCGCGATTGCATCTTTTATAATTGAGTCCAGCATCTTCCCCACCACCGATGTCAGGCTAACTGGTCTATAATTCCCTGTTTTCTCTCTCCCGTCTTTCTTAAAAAGTGGGATAACATTAGCTACCCTCCAATCCACAGGAACTGATCCTGGATCTATAGAACATTGAACTATTATCACCAATACATCCACGATTTCTAGAGCCACTTCCTTAGGTTACCTGGGTTGCACACCATCAGGCCCTGGGTATTTATCTGCCTTCAGTCCCATCAGTCTACCCAGCACCATTTCCCGCCTAATGTGGATTTCCTTCAGTTCCTCCATCACCCCAGATCCTCTGGCCACTAGTATATCAGGAAGATTGTTTGTGTCCTCCTTAGTGAAGACGGATCCAAATTACTTGTTCAACTCATCTGCCATTTCCTTGTTCCCCATAATAAATTCACCTTTTTCAGTCTTCAAGGGTCCAACTTTGGTCTTAAATAATTATTTCCTCTTCACATACCTAAAGAAGCTTTTACTATCCTCCTTTATATTCTTGACTAGCTTACCTTTGTGCCTCATCTTTACTCCCCGTATTGCCTTTTTAGTTATCTTCTGTTGCTCTTTAAACATTACCCAATCCTCTTGCTTCCTGTTCATCTTTGCTACGTTATACTTCTTATCTTCTATTTTTATATGTCCCTGATGTCCCTTGTCAACCACGGTTGCCCCTTACACCCCTTGGAACCTTTCTTCCTCTTTGGAATGATCTGACCCTGCACCTTCTGTATTATTCCCAGAAATGTTTGCCATTGTTGTTCCACTGTCATTCCTACTAGGGTATCTTTCCAGTCAACTTTGGCCATCTCCTCCCTCATGGCTCCATAGTCCCCTTTATTCAACTGTAACACTGACACCTCCGATTTACCCTTCTCCCTCTCCAATTGTAGATTAAACTACCATTGATAAGTCCCATTAAGGTATTTTTACACTGACAATTCCTTAGTTCTATCCATACTGACTCCACATCTCCCGTTTCAATATCACCCCTTGCAAGGGACTGAATTTCATTCCTCACCAACTGAGCTACCCCACCACCTCTGCCCACCTGTCTGTCCTTTTGATAGGAGGTATACCGGCGAATATTCAGTTCCCAGTCCTGGCCCTCTTGCAGCCATGTCTTTGTAATTCCCACAACATCATACTTGCCAATTTCTAACTGAGCAATTTGACTTGGAAACCAATATTTTATTGCATTCCACTCAGAAAGATTAATTTTCCAATGCACAGCGGCGAACGGACTGCACTAAGCAGCCACGTTTCTCAGAAAAAGTATTGAAATAAATACAATTTACCAACTTATACAGAAAATAACACTTTCAAAGCTTTAACCAGAAAAGCCAACAAGAAAACAAAAATAAAATGTGTTGTTTGTGTTTGACTTGTCTTTTGAAATGGAACAGATTAGTTAAATAGAACAGATATCCATGGGTTAAACCAGGATGTTGTAATGCAGTTAGTAATATAGGTCAGTTAAACATTTGTGATTCTAACCGCGACATTGGTTCTCCTCAGGAAATGCCAAATTTCTGACTGTGTCAAACTGTCTATCTCATGTTCAAGCTGCCAATCTGGATTTGATTTTGATTAAGCCACCTGTTTAGTTAAATATATATATATATATATATATATATATATATATATATATATATATATATATATATATATAGCAGTGCATGATTAGATTACCCACACAGGTCAAGTGCCTAGTCTAGTTATTAAAAAAACAGAGGTACTTTCTTGGTTACACAACAGCTGTTTTCTTTGTGCCCACTGATATTCAATCCAATTCCATGCTCCCACCAGTAACCTCATCATCCTTGTGTAATAGCAAGAGGGCAAAAGCCTCTAATATTTGATTTTAAAACCTACATCAAATATGTTAAGTGCTGCCTTGCCCACACACAGGCACAGAAGTTGATTAGAAGATTGCTTACAAACTAGTGGGTGATTAAAGAAATTACAGTAATTAGTTGCTGCATCCCCTGATACGAGGCAGTGTAAAATAGAGATAAGCAAAAGTTCAAAATTCCTACCATAGGACTCAAATTATTCACTGTTCACAAATAAGAAGCTGATTCTGCCCTGACCTGGCAAGCTTTTGCCTGCATTGTAACAAATTGGAATGTCAGCATATTATTTTTCCCACAATCAAGATGCAAGAAACTGCTGAATAGAATCCTCAAAATTTAGATAAAACAGATTCCACCAAATTAATTAAAACCATTCTGCATGATTAAATGGCACTTACTAATTTTCCCATAAATCAATGATGCCAATTTAAATGCATGATTTATTTGGGCGGCACAGTGGCACAATTAGTTGAGCCAAAGCCTCAGAGACCTGGGTTCAATCCTCACCTCTGTCTGTGCAGAGTTTGCACATTCTACCTATGACTGCTCGAGTTTCCCCCAGAGTACTTCAGTTTCCTCCCATATGGTAAAGAGGTGTTAGTTGGTAGGTTATTTGGCCACTGTAAATAACCTCCAATGCACACATAAGTAATCAAATCTGCATGGAGTTGAGGGGACTGTAGGAAAAATAAAATGGGATTGGTGCAAATTGATGTCTGATGGTCGATGCGGACTCAATGGGCCAAATCACCCTGTTTCAGTGCTACTATATATCACCTTCTGACTCTATAGTATTGCATTATATGATTGTTTTTATTTTGTTGCTTTTCTCTGCTGGAGACTAATTTGATGGTCTGTATATTTTTTTAATCTTACCATAACCATGCATAGTGATCACATTGCAGCCTAATGCAGGTGTTAGGTGAATTTTAACATGCTTGACAGACTGTCCACAGTAGTGCTGTCTTGTTGGTAATGGGTGGGGTGGGGGGGCTGTCACTGCTCAGATTGGATTGGATGTGTTTGCTGCTGTATTTCTGGTGGCGCTCCTTCAAATCTCATCAAGTATAATAATCAATTTAAAATCATTCACCTACCTCTGCTTGGATGTTAGAATTTCAATTGTTCCTGGTAGCTAACATTCTATTAGAGTTCCTTTTATCACTGTCACTGATCAGTTTGAAAAAATAGTGAATATATTTTTAGAACGCACAATTACCTCCACTGAGTAATTGAGTGTTGGCGTTGGCCAAGGGATTATCAAGATGGTTTTCTAAATATTCCATAAATGAAGATCTAGTTCCACTGCAGCACCACATTGTTAATACATGATGGGCTCTTGTTAAATATGCAGCCAAATTAAAATATTCTTCAGATAGAATAGAAAAAATGATTCATATACTCAGCAGGTGAGAATTAGAATAGAATTCAGCACTATGCTCAACATTTCAAGTCCTTGTCTCAGTACCAAGTGTTCCACTCACCATATGATCATTATTCACTCATACATTTCTTGACCCAAACTATTGATTCCCCTTTGTCTTCACAGATGCTGTCTGGCCCACTGAGTTCCTCCAGCAGTTTGTTTTAAGAGTGAGAATGATTCAATGCAAATTCAGATTCTAAACACCAAATCAGAGAACTACACCATTCCCATGCATAGTTAAAGCAAAAAAAAATGGAAGGAAATAATGCATTGTATGGGTAAAAAGACCCTAATGGAAGTTATCTACAGACCCCCAAACAGTAGCCTGGATATAGGGTGCAAGTTGAATCAAGAGTTAAAATTGGCATGCCGTAAAGGTAATGCTATGGCTGTTATGGGAGATTTCAACATGCAGGTAGACTGGGAAAATCAGGTTGGTACTGGACCCAAGAAAGGGAGTCTGTGGAGTGCCTCCTTGATGGATTCTTAGAGCAGCTTGTACTGGAGCCTACCAGGGAGATGGCAATTCTGGATATAGTGTTGTGTAATGCACTGGATTTGATATAGGAACTCAAGGTAAAGGAGCAATTAGGAGGTAGTGACCATAAAATGCTAAGTTTTAATCTACAATTTGAGAGGGAGAAGGTAAATCAGAGGTGTCAATATTACAATTGAACAAAGGGGACTATGGAGCCATGAGGGAGGAGCTGGCCAAAGTTGACTGGAAAGATACCCTAGCAGGGATGGCAGTGGAACAACAATGGCAGGTATTTCTGGGAACAATACAGAAGGTGCAAGATAAGTTAATTCCAAAGAGGAAGAATGATCCCAAGGGGAGTAAGGGGGAAACTGTGGCTGACAAGGGAAGTCAAGGACAGTGTAAAAATAAAGGTGAAGAAGTGTAACATAGCAAAGATGAGCGGGAAGCCAGAGGGTTGGGCAACTTTTAAAGAGCAACAGAAGATAACTAAAAATGCAATAAGGGGAGAAATTATGAGGTACGAAGGAAAGCTAGCCAAGAATATAAAGTAGGATAGTGAAAGCTTCTTTAGGAATGTGTAGAGGAAAAAAATAGTTAAGACCAAAGTTGGACACTTGAAGACTAAAAAAGGTGAATTTATTATGGGGAACAAGGAAACGGCAGATGAGTTGAACAGGTACTTTGGATCCGTCTTCACTGGGGAGGACACAAGCAATCTCCTTGATGTACTAGGATCTAGGGTGATTGAGGAACTGAAGGAAATTCAGATTAGTCAGGAAATGTTGTTGGGTAGACTGATGGGACTCAAGGCAGATAAGTCCACAGGACCTGATGGTCTGCATCCCAGGGTACTTAAGGAAGTGACTCTAGAAATTGTAGATGCATTGGTGATCATTTACCAATGTTCTTTCGATTCAGGATCAGTTCCTGTGGATTGGAGGGTAGCTAATGTTATCCCACTTTTTTAAGAAAAGCAGGAGAGAGAAAACAGGGAATTATAGACCAGTTAGCCTCACATCGGTGGTGGGGAAGATGCTGGCGTCAATTATAAAAGATGAAATAGCGGCACATTTGGATAGCAGTAACAGGATGGGTCCAAGTCAGCATGGATTTACGAAGGAGAAATCATGCTTGACTAATCTTCTGGACTTTTTTGTGGATGAAACTAGGAAAATTTACAAGGGAGATCCAGAGGATGTAGTGTACCTGGACTGTCAGAAAGCATTTGATAAGATGAGATGAGGAAAACCTTTTGATACAGAGAGTTGTGAGTCTATGGAATTCTCTGCCTCAGAGGACAGTGGAGGCTGGTTCTCTGGATGCTTTCAAGAGAGCTAGACAGAGCCCTTAAAGATAACGGAATCAAGGGATATGTGGAGAAGGCAGGAATGGGGTACTGAATGTGGATGATCAGCCATGATCACATTGAATGGCGCTGCTTGCTCGAGGGGCCAAATGGCCTACACCTATTGCCAATTGCCAATTAGAAAATTGCTTGTGAGATATTAAAAAATCACAAACGCTGTTTGAGACAAAGTCAGCAAAGAAGCTTTTATTAAGATAACATTCTGCAGAATAGGTGCCTCTGCTTTGCTGTCCCCTGGAGGCACAGCAAAGTCAGGAAAGTAAAGTCCCTTTATACACATAATTCTGCTGGCTTAACCTCCCCTCTGGCTCTTCCCAATCGGAGCACTGAGGTGCACAGACTATAGGTACGTCCCCCAGTACCTCCCTCATCATACATATCATGTTCATACATGTGCATGGTAATGAGCAGTTTCTTGACCAGGGGCGTGTAAGTAATATTCATTTATTTCATTAAGCATGCTCAGTTGCTATTGACCTGGCCTAGTTTCTTGTATTTTAAGTGAAAAGCTTGTATCTGGTGATTATGGCGCATTGCCCATCTCTGCCTGCCACTATACAATGCTATCAGTGGTACTCAAGGACGATGCTGGTTACCTCATTCACAACGATGTTAGACTCCTTACCTGGACCTTCACAACAGTGGGGGTTTAATCACTCTATTTCTCACAATCCTCCCTTTTGCTACGCATTTATTGATTAAACCCCAATTTCAAGCTCCTTCAGTTCTAATTGAAGTACCGTTCTCCTAATCTCCTTCTCCTGTGGATCCTGGGCCTTCCCTGGTCGCAGTATCATTATTTTCTGTATCTCCCCTTTTGTTCCCATAGGTACTACTACAGCCTGCATCTGACTTACACTCCTTGTAATGAGTTCCCAAAAACAAGGGATACAATGGGGATAAATATCAGCCCAGCCAATGCAGATAGAAACACGAGTCCCGCCGTTCTCCACCATGTTCCTCTGAGGATGGAATCCCACCATCCGATAACCACAATCGAATTCCACTTTTGTATTGGAACATGTGCCAACTTCCGGATTCCTTCTGATATGTCCATTACTGCCTGTCCATTGTCATCGATATTTAGGCAGCAAGCTTTTAATCCTGTAAGAGAACGAGATACTGCCAATAAATAGTTCCTTAAGAATACATCACTGCCCTCCATGGTGGGTATTCCTTCTATCTTTCCCAAATAAGGTAACCCAAACAACATTTCATAGGGGGATACTGCTAACTTTGCATGGGGTCTCCGTTGCTTTTCTCGAAGCCTTTCTGTTTCCCTACTGCTCCAAACATGTACACATGCTGCTCTTAAAGCCTTAATTTCTGCCAACTGAGCTACGCAAGATTGCAGGCAAGCTTCCAATTTGATTACCTTAAAGTCTAATTCATCCTGATGCATCACTTCAAATTGATCCTGCGCTATAGCTTTTACTTCTTTAGATATCACTCGTCCAAAATATTCTACCTGCTGCTGACAAAACAACAACTTCTTCCTTGATACTTTATGACCTCCTGTGTCATCTTTTCCAAGATAATTACAATGTCTCTCTCACATTGCTTCTCACTTGTGGAACAAACAAACAAATCATCCAAATACTATATCAACACCTTCCAAATCTGCCTATAACATCTGATTAAAAACATGGGGCTAGTATTTAAAACCCTGCTGCATCCCAGCCTGTGTGTACCTCTTCTTAATGTTCTTACCAAAGCTGTGTTCACCACTATCTTAATTATTATTATTTTTTTCCTGATTACCATACCTGTTCGCATCCCCAACACATCTTATCCATTACCTGTCTCCTTACTAGCCTTTCTTGACCTCCTTCTTGAGATCCCTCCCTCCCTTGGCGACCCCAGTCCCGTCTGGGCTTATATCCAGATTTATTCCACTCCTGATAAGGCATTTGAGGAAATACTTTCCCAAATAAATTTATTATTGGTATGGAATTCTCTGGCCCCTGTTTGGCTCTGTCATAGGACTCACTGTGTGTCGGTGCATCACTTTTATTTTCAGACTTTTCAACCAGGTCTGTTGTTACTGACAATATTGTCTTTCCTTTTTCACGCTCTTTCTTTTTGAGCTCTTCAAGTTACATTTGCATCATTTTTCTCTGCACCTCTTCCTGCTGGTCTGCAAGTCTTTTTCCTATCTTTGCGATATTTCTCAACCTCATTGACCAAATGATCACTGAATCAGGGGTGGGAAATAGATGACAATCCCACCACCTCCTCCAATCTAGACTTGACTTTAGAAGGAATGACATCCACCACAGTGGTTCAGAATATAGTGTTCATTAACTGGTTGCCTTCTCTTTCTTGTTCAGTTTCCAGTCTCCACCTTTTCAGCTTGTTCTCCAAATAGGCTGCTGGATTATTGTCATACCCTCTGCCTGACTGTGTCAAACAGCGTGCCATTGTTTATTGCATTGTTCACAGCATTTTTCTACCAGCCATCTTCAGGAGTTCTGTCAGTTTAGTGGTTCCTATCACTTTCACCAACAGTGCCTTCAAATCTCCCATAGCCAATAATCGTCCCACGTTCTCCTCCTCCAAAGCCATAATCCATTTCCTGCCCCATCAGGAATATTGGGTAAGGTATTTTTTAGCCCTCTCAGTTTATGGGTGCCCCAAAGGATAATCTGTGTCTGGCCTGCTCTTATCTTTTTAAAGCAGTCTCATCAATTTATCCCTTTGTTCCCCACTTTAATCCTTTCTGATATGCCTTCTTTCTCATTCTAAACTCAATTTCTTACTTCTCAGATAATTTACCCTCCTTAGCAAATGTATTCACCTTTCTTTTAAAATCTTCCACTGACTCCTCCTGATTTATTACATTCACACCTGTCGTTTCCTCCTTCTGTTACCTCCTCACTGCCTCTCTCTCCTTTCCTCTCTAAACTGCTTAAGTACATCTAATTCCTTTCCTCTCCCCTTTTCCCACCTTTCCAACTTATCTGTGACATATAATTTGTAATTAACACTTCCATCTTGTCACACGTTTATCTTGAAGGGTCTCAACCCGAAACATCGCCTATCTCCTTCGCTCCTTAGATGCTGCTGCACCCGCTGAGTTTCTCCAGCTTTTTGTGTACCCTTGATTCTCCAGCATCTGCAGTTCCTTCTTTAATATCTTGAAAGTGCCTTCTTTGGGCCACTTTGTCACAACTGTTTCTGAAAATCTCAGCAAACAATCACTACCCTTCTCCAACCAGAATGTTTATCTAAACAAACCACAAAAGCTGGTCATGTTTCAGCAAATAACTTATTTCCAATTATTTCAATCCATTCTCACCACTATTTTTGAATTTCCAATTCCTAGTACTAGTAACAATTTTCCAAATTAACTTTACTGAAAATAAATCTGTAGGCAAAACCAAGCAACCTCCATTTTACAACTTTCCCCTTTTAAGTTGCGATGATACAAAGCGTTGTTGTTACCTTACAGCTGTTCGTAACCTTCCTCATTGCTTACAATTTCTTAAAGGAACACACACACACACACCCTTAGAGCATGTGGCCCACAACAAACAAAAGATCACATATATAAACTTTCTCATTCATTCAAAACCGTTTTTTACACACAAATCACATTCGTTCCATTCTTACTTCAAAGAAATTATGCAATTTTCTACACAGAGAGTTTCAAAATTAACATTTATATAATTCTTATCTCCCCTTTTAAATTAAAGTAGGATGGTCTAATCCCCTATCAATCAGGTTCCTGAGCACTGTGATTGGACATTGATTCTGATCGTGATTAGTCAGACTCACCGTCACTCAAATTCTAACCACACCCCACTAAGATAACAACAAATCAAAACCCTAGTCACTCAACGTCTGACCACACCCCACTCCCATTAATCTCCAAACAAAGAAGCACATTTTGTCTTGATTCTCTCAGCAGAGAGAATGCAGCATCCAAAGTGCCCAATCTTCATCGGAGCCCAGCTGTGGCCACCAGACTGAACTCCCCCTTATTGGTTCCTTTGGTTAATCAAAATAACAGAACTTAATCATAGTCTCCTTATCTTTACCCCCGGGGCTTCCTTCTCCCCAAGATTGCCATATTCGCCCCAACGGACTATCAGGCAGAATGTGCAGCTCTTCACCATTGAGCCTTTTCCTTTTCCCCCCGGACTCTTACTTTTCCCGTTCCGGTTATCCATTGTCTTATCGGACTATTCCCGTCCGACAGAACCCTGACCTCTCAGGGTGGTATCCACGAGGAGTTAAACTGCCTCTCTCTCCTTTAATAATTATATCCAGCTTCCCATACTGTGGCATACTTGAACTCTTCTATTATTGGATTGGGTTTATTTTTCACATATTCATTCAATGCCTGTTGTACCCAATCCTCATCTGACTCATCCTCTGGCCACCAGACCGAAGCTCCTTTATTGGGTGTTTTGGCCATTCAAAATAACAATACCTTATCATTGTTGTCTTCTCCGACCCCTTGGTATTTCTTGCACCAGTGGTTCAGCATTCGCCCTCAACGGACTATTAGGCAGAATGCTGGGATGGGTTTTTCACTTACATTTCCCATTCTCTTTATCGGAATTCCTCTCCGATCTTTTATCAAATCGCTCAGGTAATACTATAATAGTCAAAGTTTCTTACCGGGGACTGTGCACAGAATTACTCGATTTTCGCGATTTCCAACCAATCTCCAACCACCTTCACTTCTTTGCTGAGTCTCTGTTTGGTCCGGGCATCACTCGCTCAAACCTTCTGACGGTAAGCAAGGAGTCTGAGACCACTGAACTCAGCGGGGTGCACCTTCCCTTCGTCCGTGTACCCCCGTCAGCTGGCCTGGAGTAATTAAATACTGGAACCGAGCCCCAAATTGTGAGATATTAAAAAAATCACAAACGCTGTTTGAGACAAAGTCAGCAAAGAAGCTTTTATTAAGATAATATTCTGCAGAATAGGTGCCTCTGCTTTGCTGTCCCCTAGAGGCACAGCAAAGTCAGGAAAGTAAAGTCCCTTTATACACACAATTCTGCTGGCTTAACCTCCCCTCTGGCTCTTCCCAATCGGAGCACTGAGGTGCACAGACTATAGGTCCGTCCCCCAGTACCTCCCTTATCATACATATCATGTTCATACATGTGCATGGTAATGAGCAGTTTCTTGACCAGGGGCGTGTAAGTAATATTCATTTATTTCATTAAGCATGCTCAGTTGCTATTGACCTGGCCTAGTTTCTTGTATTTTAAGTGAAAAGCTTGTATCTGGTGATTATGGCGCATCGCCCATCTCTGCCTGCCACTATACAATGCTATCAGTGGTGCTCAAGGATGATGCTGGTTACCTCATTCACAACGATGTTAGACTCCTTGCCCGGACCTTCACAACAGTGGGGTTTAATCAATTTCGCACGTTGCTGAATTCGAAAAGAAAGGTTAAAATGTAGTTGTGGCGTCAGCCTAAACACGGGCCACTTATGCTCGAACCCTCGTCAGGAGATTGAGGGCAGGCCCATGATATAATGAGCTAGACGGAGTGTCCTGGTACTTAAGTTCTCTCACCTCGAGACCTTAAAGAATCAACACGTAGTAGAGCCCGAGAGTACAACCTCTCTCAGCTACAGCAACATTGTAATATGGTTAGCGCACCAACTGAATGTGTCACCACTGAATAAACAACACTTTGAACCGGCCTGATGACTCACCTTTATTCACCACGTTTGGTGCCACTACATTGGTGATCCCCGACTGTCCGAAGTGAAATTTGGACTCACCTGAAGCACGCAGCCTCGGGAGACCTGATGTCTGCAACCGGCTGCCCAGTCCTGCAGAACTACGCTGCCGCCAACCCGACCCTGCAGTGAGGTATGTCGCCTCTTCCCCACCAACTGCTGCTCTCCGGAGCTGAGAAGCCGCAGCTGCCACCGCTCTTCCGCTCCCGGCAATGCGGCAGGCCCCGCTTCCAAACCCCACACCGCTCCAGGCCTTGTGTGAAAGCTGCCATGCTCCCCTGAATGACCTGCCAGGAGCCGACCACCGGAGCAGAGAGGTTTTAGCAGTCGCCGCTGCCTCACCAGCTGCAGCCGTAGCTGCGAGCGTAGCAGCCTCCTGCCCACGGCAAAGCCGACGCACACCCGATTGCCCTGGGAGCAGAGAGAGAGTACCTGCCGCTCTCCTGCTCCTGACAATGGACCCCGCCTCGCACCGCGAACATGGCTCCATGCCCTGCACTGCATTGGGCCCCACCGCTCCAGGCCTGGCACCGGCCTCACCTCACCCGCACTGCACCGGGCCCAACTGCTCCAGGCCCGGCACCGCTCCAGACTCGCCACGGCTCCGCGCCCTGCCAGGCACCGCTCCAGACTCGCCATGACTCCGCAACCTGCACGGCACCACTCTAGACTCGCCACAGCTTCACGCCCTGCCCTGACCCACGCCTGGCCCCGCCAGCTGCTGTGCAGGGCCTAGCCACCCGATAGGGCGGGCTTACCTGTGGCACCTGCCGAAGATGCCCTTCTGCTTCTCACCGATCTTGAATCACTGGTAAACACCGTCTCAGCCGGCTGGCAAAATGACCACCGAGGCCTCCTGCAACAAGCGGCCGACCCGACAACAAAAATGGCCGCCGCAGCCGGCCGGAAGAGAAGCTCGAACTTACCATCCACAGCGCCACCTTCCAGCCGGATGCCATCCCTACACCCTGATCACCGGCAACAGCGCCACCGTCAGAGCGGCTGCCATCACTACAGCCTCACTGCAGTCCACATCGCCACCTCATGGCCGGATGTCGTCACTGCAGCCTCACCGCCATCCACAGCGCCACCTTCCAGCCGGATGCAGTTCCTGCAGCCTGACTACCGGCAACAGTGCCTCATTCAGGCCGGACGCTGTCACTGCAACACAGATTTCCTATCCTGCACTGAACACAGGACAATTTGAACTTTGGACACTGATTGCACTGTCATTTGTCTTTGCACTGTTCATTTTTGATTTCACTGCATTTCCACGCCCGGTTCAGAAATTAGTTTGTTTAATTTATTTAGTTTTTTCCCCCTTCATCATTGCTGGGGGCCGTATTTCCCAGGACACTCTCCCTTAGCTGGTGGAGGAAATGCGACCATGTCCCAGACCCCCATGCAGGAACCGCCCTCGACCATGCTATTCTTTCCTCCGGTTCTGTGGGGGGGGGGGGGGGGTCCTATCGCATCAGCCTAAACACGGGCCACTTATGCTTGACCCTTCGTCAGGATATACGAGGGCGGGCACGTGATGTCATGGGCTAGAGGGAGTGTCGTGGTATTTAAGGTCTCTCACCTCGAGACCTTAAAGAATCAACAGGTAGCTGAGCCCGAGAGTACAACCTCACTCAGCTACAGCAACATTGTAATATGGTTAGCGCACCAACTGAACGTGTCACCACTGATTAAACAACACTTTGAACTGGCCTGACGACTCATCTTTATTCACCACATATGCTGCCGCTACATAGTAATTAATAAGTATGAGTTACATTAAGTTTATTATCATGTGTACAAGTAAGTTGAGCTTGCAGCAGCATCAGAAACACATAAAGTCAAAATCGAATTATGCATACATTTTGCATAAATTATGCATACAATTTCTAAAAGATATGACTGCGCAAGAGAAAAGAAGGAATGAATGATGGAAAATCATTAATTAAAAAAAACAAACAAGTCCATGGCGGTGTTAGAGATAGTCTATAGTGTTCAATTGTCAAGGTGAGATTAGAGTTGTGTTGGTTGGTTCAAGAACCCGATAGTTGAATTGAAAATAACTGTTCCTTGATGCACTAGTGTCAAACATCAGACTTCTACACCTCCTGCCTGATGGTAATAGTGAGAAAGGGCATGGTCTGGATGGTGAGGCAGCATCTCATGGAGATAATTTTGATGGAGGGTGGGCTGGGCTTAAGATGCATTTGGCTGACTGCAGCTTTTTGTCTTCTGTTGCAATAAAATTGTCATACTAGGCCAGGGTGCTACCACTTTGGATACATTCTACAGCACAGATGTAGACATTTGCAAGAAATATTAAATTATTTAAAATTTCAGAAAAAGTAGAGTTGGTTGCATGCCTTCTTCATGATTAGATCTATGTGCTGGGCCCAGGATTTGTAATCGGAGATGTTAATCCCCCCAAGGAATGTGATGCTGCTAACTCTATCTACTACTGAAACACCAATGAAAATAGGCATGTGGTCTTCTGGCTTTGTCTTTCTGACATGGCAACTGCAACATATGGAAACACAAGAGGTTACAAGGGGTAAAGGAGACTTAAATTATATGGTGTCAATAATAGCTATGAAATGATTTGGTATCCTGAACACAGGCAATTAATAAAACATGCTAACAAAATGTATAGATTCATCTTCTGGTCTTTTTGGAAAAAATCAATGAACTGAAAGATCAAACACAGAAGCCTGGATTGGGTCAGACCAGCAAGAGTATTAAGATCCAGAAAAAGAGCAGCCTGCATTATTAAGATGGAATCAGGAATTTACTTACACTCCTCCTGGATAGTCATCATTGAACCAGTTAATAATCAGCAGGACTCATGTGCTATTCAAGTCCCCTCTAAAATTCTACATTTTGTATGGACAAGAAGTGGTTCCCATATACATACATTGCTAATGACCTATTCATAAATATCGGGGTGAAATATCTACTGATATCCTAGAGCAAAAACAATCATGTTACTGTGCTGTAATCTCGCTAGTGTTGTAGAAGAAAGACGAAAACATTCATGTTATTGTGCTGTACTCTTGCTAGCATTGTAGGAGAAAGGTTAAGCATTCATTTTATCTACAGCAGAATCCATTTTGTAATTTCTAAATCTTTCTCCGGGACGTTCAATCATACACATTTGACCATAATGGTCCGCTTCATTTTAGTTCATGTCCATTATCTCCTCCACATTGTTGATTATTCCAGTGAGGATTTTAACAAATCTTCCAAGGATCCAAACACAAATAAAACCTGTTGAACAACAAAAAAATGTACATACAGAATATGGGTTTTTAGAAAATGTGTCCAAAGCAAATCATGAAGCACAACTGGACACCTGAACCGGACTTCCATGATTCCTGCATTAAGCTGTGTTTATAACATGACCATAAATAAAGATATATCATTAAATGCAATGATGAAAAAGATTATGGTGATGACAATGAATTGAACAAAGGGCTACAACACAAGGAGGATGAGCAGAAAATAGAGAAGTTACAAGACAACCAAATGCCAGTTGCCAGAGCATGCGGAGCATAAAAAGAGTTCATTAATAAAAAAAAAAATTAAAACACGGTCGGGCAAAACAAGGTAATATCACACTTCCTGGTTCTGCTCCCGCACCCTGACAAAATATTTTACTATCAATAACATCCAGCAAGTTATTGCATAAGGTAGAAGTCTTCATTTCCCTCTGCTAACGTTCACCTCCCAGAAGTCGACAGCTCACATAGAAATTATGTCACGGTGGTCTAGGAAGAAGGCATCTTTATTTTAAGGAAGCATGTTAGTCTTGTTTCACATTGTAAATTCTCTAAAGGTTGGTGTCCATTTTCTTGGCTGGAATTTTGTTAATCCTGGCCAAATTGGAGAGGCTAGGACTTCAAAATAGGATAAAGGTTTCAGGGCTGCTGGGAGATTTGGACAATTTGGAATTGCTCTCTGCAGAGCTGGGACAAGCTGCAGAGTGATGCCAGTGTGTCTAGAGCCTAGATACAATTTGCAAGAAAAGAATAAGATCACCTGCAGACCCTGTCAATTAGGTGCAAAATGCATAGAATGGATTGGATGGCTGCAAACCCGACATACACCTTGTAAATAGTTGTAAATAGTTTTGCAGAGTTCAACTTTACTGAGTGTTGATTGGATGAGGTATTGAGCCTTGTCTGGGTTTCTGGCAGATCAGGGTAAATGTTTCTAAGTTGCTTCCTTGCGAAGTCTGGTTTGAATACAATGTATTGAGCTGCTGTATTATTGCGTTAGGCAAATGTTTGTTATGTATGGGGTTAATTGATATCTGTAATTGGATTATTAAGAGATCACTCGAATGTGGTTTGGCCCCTCAAGGTCCCGGGACATATAAAAGTCCGCTACCACGAGTTCCAGCGTCGATCTTCTGGGAGAGTGCTTGGGAATGCGTGAACTTCTTGAGTGTCTCTGTCTGAGCGAGGCCTAGAGGGCTTGAACAGGCTGATATGAGGATCAAACCCGCGGTGGGATACGTACAGTAGTTGAACTGTAATGTACTTTTGTTAAAATAAAGATTAGTTGTTTCAAGTGCTTGATTCACTGTTTTTACTGAAACTAGACTGGGGAAGCTTAGAAAGGAACAATTTATATTGGGGGCTCATCCAGGATCTTAAATGACCCCCAAACACAAGTTTGCGATCAAGGGTGTTGAGCTGTTTCGATCGCGAGTGCAGAAATCGGGCCCACGGTGCAGTTTTCACATTAATTTTCGGTACTTTGTTATTTGGAGCGGATCGATTAAAATACAGGTCCACCTTTCGATCGGATCTTTGCCGGGAGCGCAAATTGAAAAGGTGCGCTTGAAAATCGGCATTGATAACTCACAGCGCGAAGCGGCTAGGCACTGAATCCTTGGTGCCCAGCAGAGAGGAGTGTCTGCATGAAAGTATCTGAGTCTCTCCCTGAGTGATGAATGAAGAACCTCGTAAAGGAACTGGGCTTGGATGGACAGAGTATACATAGAAACATAGAAACATAGAAATTAGGTGCAGGAGTAGGCCATTCGGCCCTTCGAGCCTGCACCGCCATTCAGTATGATCATGGCTGATCATGCAACTCAGTATCCCGTACCTGCCTTCTCTCCATACCCTCTGATCCCCTTAGCCACAAGGGCCACATCTAACTCTCTCTTAAATATAGCCAATGAACTGGCCTCAACTACCTTCTGTGGCAGAGAGTTCCAGAGACTCACCACTCTGGAACTCTCCAATCACATACATTGGCTGGAATACTCCAGTCTGTTCAAGAATTCAACTGGGCAATTTTAGTTTGATTCGGGAGCCCGCATAGTAGAAGAGATATGCACTAAAATTAGTTCAAGTTCGAGTCTATATTTGCAAAGTCAAATTTTCATATACTGAATTTCATATTGAATTTCTGCCAGTAATGTGAAATTCGAATTCTTGTATATAGAACTTCGGAGTTGGTGCATGTCCGTGATTCATTCTGAATAGCAGCTGATCAACAGTGAATAGTAATCCTCTGGTCGATTGTTGACTAGTACCTGATAGCGAAGAGTACCTGAGAGACGGGAACCTGTTTACTTGATGAAAAGTAATCCGAATAGCAAAGTGTACCCCTAATTCTGTTGAACATAGAGAGGAGGGATAGAGATCCCCCTATAAAAGTCCAGTCTTAGCAGAGGCATAGTAACATTCGGGAAGAAAAGTAGTCATTTAAGGAGTAGTACCCCTCAGCAAAGAGTAAACTAGGAAGGGGAAAATCTTCGGTATCAGAGGGAGAGGTTCACTGTGTGATAACAGCGTGACACGGCGTCAATCGAGTATTCGTGAACTGTGCACTACTGCGTTAAATCATTTTGTTAATTATAAAAATCGTCATATTGTCATAGGATCCGAATTTTGTAAGTATTCTATGTACGTAAATAAACTTAGAGTATATTAAGAATTAAAGGTTAAGATTTAGAACATGGTCCGTGGACCATCATTTACGTTGCTGCTTGTGTGAGTGTTTACGGATTTAGAAACTTGAAGTAAGAGTGTGCTTGAGTTAAATATTTGTAATTAATTTAGAGCATGGTGTTGTAAGAATGTGAATCGGGTTGGTTCAATCGGGTTGTACTCCTTTGATCGCTGCATTGGGTGAGGAGTCATCCCGCTGATTGATTGCGCCAGAGAAAGATTAATTAGAGTGGGGGTTTACTGGATGCTTATAGTTTATATTGGGGTGTGTCTTGGGTTATTGATAATCGGGGGAATTTCATTCTTAATTATAGTTTTGTTAGCATAGTTTGGGTTTGTCTCTCTGTGCAAACTTAAAGTGGATTGAGTGAGAAAGAGATTGCTCCGTGAGAGACTGTGATTGAGAGTTGGACTTGGATTGAGATCCTTTGTTTGAAAGTTTGGAATTGAATGCAGTGATTGTGATTTAACTGATAAGAGAGTGGGGAGAGAGACTGAATAGGAGCGAGTGGTTTGAATAATTGAATAGGGGTGATTGAATAGGAGTGACTGGGAAACAGTTGAATGGGAGCGATTGCTAGAGTAAGTGTGGATCGGAAAGACCGTTGACCATTGTGTGGGAGAGATTCCATTGACCTTGGAGTCTGAGAGGAAGGAGTGATTGGAAGAGGTGTTAGTGTCTGGAACCTTTATTTTGCAATTTGTATTGTGACCATTGATCCGAGAATGGGGAATGTCTCTGAGAAGGACCGATCAAACAGATTTGAAAGCTTGGTAAGGATAATTTGCGGGGAGTTTCTGCATGAAGTGGATTATCTGGGGAATTAAACGCAATTTTGAAAGACGAACTTTGGCCATTGGGTGGACTAAAATCTTTAATAGGAATAAACTATATAGAAATGATTATTAAAACATATGAGAATAGTGAAGAATGAAATTTGTTAAGTGGAATGTGGAGAATGTTCTTCACTAAAAGAAAAATAAAGAAATAAATTGTTTTGCTGTCCACCCTTAGAATGGCGACTTGTAAGTTGGGAACACGATAGATTTGATCATTCTCAGGACATTCCAGAACAGGGGCAGGAAAAACTAGTAAGTCAACAGCAGGAGCAGGAGCAGGAGAGAGGGTCATCTTTTGAAAGGGAGACTACTGAGGCGGCTCTTAAAGGGGTGGTGCTGACTAAAACTAATTCTGTTAAATTCGGTAAGAGTGAAACAGGGTCTGCATATCTTGAGAGGAGAGATATTTATTATATGCCAGGGTGTGCAGAATTCTTCAGAGTGGAGCTAGAGCCACAGTATTCCTCACAGAACTCTCATGTTCCCACTTGGGAGAAACAATGTGCAGCTTGCGAGCAGGGCACACAGGAGGAGTCAGCGTAATCTTCGGCTCCTCCCCCTAAATTTAAATCTGAAGGGAGAGATCCTCTATCTCTTATGATTGCCCCACAGTAGGGGAAATCAAGGAGCTAGAAGGAAGACTCCATCGACATGGGTTCCAAAATTAATTAGGGACTCCAGTAGCGGGAGGATGAAAGAATCCTTCTTGAAGTACTGGTATAGAACAAATAGCCTTTCAGAGGGTGAGATAGGGGGAGAATATGGATAGATTGATCCGGACATGAATAATATCATTATGTCAGAGCAATTCACTGATGAAGGGGATTTAGAACGGACTCCCCGTAGACAGTGTGTTTGTAGGGAGATGCCCGCATTAGGTATAAATGTCCCCCAGACCACAGACAGTCAGACCTTATGGCAGCCTGGTTCAATGGCAGCCTGGAAATTAAAGGTTCAAATAAAAAAAATAAGAACAGAAGAGGATAAGGGGGAAGAAGACCACAAGGCCTGGATAGACCTCCCATTTAGCGAACCAACCTTTTCTCAGTTTGGCTGGAGAGATTATAGAGCAATCCGGCCCGATCAGTGTTACAGTTGTGGGGAATGGGACACTGGAGGCGGTCATGTCCTATGAGAGAATATTATCAAGAAGGAAGGGGGCAGAGAAGGAGGCCATGGGGTTACAGAAACCGATGAACTCCAAGGGGGTACCGAGACCCCGAAAGTAGAGGACGAGGACGCTGGCAGGGAGGTCGGGGGCAGGGACATTTTGGCAATGCAGCCCATTCTGGTAGCCCTAACCTGCCAGTTAACAGTAATGCCATCTATTAAAATTAAAGGCGTCTTCACATAGCCTGAGAAACAGCACTATAAATCAGAAAGATCACCATCCCTTCCAAGTAGGAGGAGATATATATAATCCAATTCTCAAGAAACCCTCACTGAAAGAAAGAAGGACAACAAGGAAACATAGTAGCTGGCATGAGAAGGGATGGCAACTAAGGAATGGAAATGGCATTAGGAATAGAAGAAACAAACTTACTGTGCAGGAGGAACAGGAATGGGGAAAGAAGATATTATATTAATGTGTCACTGAGTTTGTGCCTGTAGGACAGTATATCGATGAGACACTATCTGGGGAGTAAGGTAAAATATTGCACAGACCCCTTAAGAATGGGAAGAAGACAGCAAAAGGTAATGTAGCTTCTCAGAAACAGGTGCCCAGCAGGAGGAACTGATACTGTACTGCCTCTTCAAGACATTTGGGGAGGCCAGCAGACAGAGCAAGCTGCTCCTCAGTATCCCTACTCCCTTGTAATTGAAACTACCATCAGAAAAGAAGAAGAAAAAGACCTACCATAATGCCCTGCTTGAATATCACCTAGCTTTTGGAGAAAGAAAAGGATGCAGAGTAAAGGACACTTCAATCATCTTTGAAAGAAACAACACCGATGACCTGTAATGATTTTTTGGACAAGCCCCACTTTAAAGGACTGACTTAAAATTAAAAAAAAAACATTCCTTGGTAGTTTGGAGAGCAATAATTTGCATCTAACTTATGGTTATTAGAAATAACTTTATAAATTTTGGATTCGGTCTCAAAATTGTATGATAATGAATTAGAGGAACTTTTGGAATAGACTTGTGGAAACTGGCTTAGGAATAATTGGAGTTTGATTATTAATTGACATTGTTATTATCTCATCCCCAGAAAGGCAGACAAAGATGGGAAGGATTGTTCATAGGACATCAAGAAGGATGGAACTTGTGAAGATCTGGTAACATGGAATTACTTTGGGAATATGAGAGTTGGAATTAAGATTGGAATTAAAATTGAAATTTAAAAAGTGGAATTGAAATCAAAATTGGAGTTGGAATTAGAAAAGGTCAAAAGAGGAACTGTGAGCTGGAGGACTTCTTTTTAAGAGCAAGACAAAAGATTTATTCAATAGTTAAGATCTAGTATTAGTGAGAACCCCTAGACAGAGAACAAAGCCAACATAGTAAAAAGTCAATAGGGTAAAGAGGCAGCATAGTAGAGAATCAACACATTTACAAGTTAACATAGTGACGAGACATATATAAATAAAAAGTGGTACTGGAGGAAAGACTTTGTAAATTGGAGGGAGAAACTCGAATAGGTATTGAGAATAGCAGAGCCGATACATATTTGCCCGATGGATTTGAATTGTTTAACCCTTGATGGTAAAGCGGCTTTTATTATCGAGGTGGAAAGAAATTGTCCCTGGATTCGGCAGTCTGGATTAGATTTATGATGAAATAGATAGCATATGGAAATTGATTGTTTAAATTTGAACAGCTGTGAATTCCACGGGATTTGGAATGGAATTGTATTATCAGCTATAATGCTGTGGAATGAAAAGGAAGAGATAGACATTGAAATATGAAATAGTAAATTCAAGGCTGGTTAAATTGGAGTCATGCCTGTAGGGAAATCTGGACAGAACCAATCTGAAATGTATATGATTACCGTCATCAGATATACATATTATAACATTGTGTTAGTATGAAGAAGGCTAATTAGTGTCGATCCTAGAATAATAAAGAGTATATTAGGGAACAGAATAGGAACAGGGATCTAGTAATATGGTAATATAATAGGTTTGAATAGAGATAGTATTGCAGAACTATAGAGAATGTCTGGGAAAGCATGAATGCATGATGGTAACTTGCTTTGTCCCATGTTTTTCAGGATTTTTAGGTTTTAGGTTTGACTGTGAAAGATGATGGAAGACTGGGCAGCAACACGGATGGAGGGAATTTGCGCCCACAAAAACCCGGGCGGTGAAGACTCATCAGACGGAAATTGTGAAGTTATACCCATGTAAACTCTGGACGCTTGACAAGATTCTGGGAAGAAACATCATCATCTTGTGTTGCTGATAGATGGGAAATGTAATGGACACACTTATGCTGGGAGATTTGGTCAATTTGTAATTGCTCTCTGCAGAGCTGGGACAAGCTGTGGAGTGGTGACAGTGTGTCTAGAGCCTAGATACAATTTGCAAGAAAAGTATAAGTTATCTGCAGACCCTGTTAATTAGGTGCAAAATGCATAGAATGGATTGGATGGCTGCAAACCAGATATACACCTTGTAAATAGTTGTAAATAATGTAAGCTTTGCCGAGTGTTGATTAGATGACGTATTGAGCCTTGTCTGGGTTTCTGGCAGATCAGGGTAAAAGTTTCTAATTTGTCTTCCTTGCGAAGTCCGGTTTGAATACAATGTATTGAGCTGCTGTATTATTGGGTTGGGGAAATGGCTGTTATGTATGGGGTTAATCGATATCTGTAATCTGTAATCGGTATCTGAGGCCCACAGGAGCCATTGGAAGAGAAGGAGGGGGAGGAGCGACACCCGACCGGTAAGGATAAAAATCCAGTGCGGGGCTTGCTTTTTCAGAGGCCCACAGGAGCCGTTGAAACAGAAGGAGGGGGAGGAGCGACACCTGACCGGTAAGGATAAAAATCCAGTGCGGGGCTTGCTTTTTCAGAGGCCCACAGGAGCCGTTGGAAGAGAAGGAGGGGGATGAGCGACACCCGACCGGTAAGGATAAAAATCCAACACAGGGCTTACCAAAATCCATAACGTTCCATTCGGAGAAGTGGATTTTTTGGGGTTTTTTTTGATAAAGCCGCTGATTGGTGTGAAGGGGTCTAGGGTCCAGCTGTTTGAAGTGTATTTTGTATTGTGTTGATATTGTATCCTGTGTAAGGGGCGAGTATGAAGGCCAGGGCAGTGTACTGTTGTGAATGTCAGATGTGGGACATCAGGGAAGCTGATAGCCCACCAGACGTTCACATCTGCACCAGGTGTGTCGAGATGGGGCTCCTAAAGGACAGTGTTAGGAACCTGGAGCAACAGCTCGAGGACCTCTGTCTGGTCAGGGAGAGTGTGGCAGTCATAGACAGGAGTTACAGGGAGGTGGTCACTCCCGGACAACGGGAGGCAGACAAGTGGGTCACTGTTAGGAAGGGCAGGGGGCAGAGGCAGGGACTGGAGAGTACCCCGGTGGCTGTACACCTGGAAAATAGGTACTCATGTTTGAGTTCGATTGGAGCGGACAGCCCTCCTGGGGGCAGCAACAGCGGCCGGACCTCCGGCACAGAGAACGGCCCTGATGCTCAGAAGGGTAGCAAAAAGAGGAGGGCAATTGTAATGGGGGACTCCATAGTTAGGGGGTCAAATTGGCGATTCTGTAGACGCAGACGGGAGACCCGGATGGTAGTTTGCCTCCCTGGTGCCAGGGTCTCGAATGTGTCGGAACATGTCGAAAAGATTCTGAAAAGGGAGGGAGAGGGGCCTTATGTTGTGGTACACATAGGTACCAATGACATAAGCAGAAAAAGAGAAGAGGTCTTGAAATGAGAATTTAGGGAGTTGGGGGGAAAGTTAAGGAGAAGGAGGAAAAGAGTAACAATTTCAGGATTACTGCCTGTGCCACGTGACAGTGAGAGTGGAAATGGAATGAGGTGGAGGATAAATGCGTGGTTGAAGGACGTGCAGTGGGCAGGGATTGAAGTTTCTTGATCACTGGGACCTCTTTTGGGGAAGGCATGATCTGTATAAAAAGGACCGGTTGCACTTGAACCCGAGGGGAACCAATATCCTGGCGGGGAGATTTGCAAAGGAGACTTTAATCTAGAAAAGCTGGGAGGAGGGAGGAGGGTAGAGGGGGCTAGGGGACGGGGTGAGGGGCAAGAGGCAGAGAAGAGAAGCACTCGGACCCAAAATGTAGGCGAGAAAGAGGAAAAAGATAATAAACAGAGAATAAGGGATGGTGGGTTTCTGAAATGTGTATACTTTAATGCTAGGAGCATTGTAAGAAAGATGGATGAACTTAGAGCCTGGATTGACACCAGGAAATATGATGTTGTGGCAATCAGTGAAACATGGTTGCGGGAGGGTTGAAACTATATATTCCAGGATTTTGTTGCTTCAGGTGTGATAGAATTGGAGGAACCAGAGGTGGAGGGGTTGCATTGCTTGTCAGAGAAGATATTGCAGCAGTGCTTTGGCAGGACAGATTAGAGGGCTCATCTAGGGAGGCAATTTGGGTGGAACTGAGAAGTGGGAATGGTGTAGCAACACTTTTAGGGGTGTATTATAGACCGCCAAATAGGGAGCGAGAATTGGAAGAGCTAATATGTAAGGAGATGGCAGATATTAGTATTAAGCACAAGGTAGTGATTGTGGGAAATTTCAATTTTCCAAAAATAGACTGGGAAGCAAATTCTGTAAATGGGCTGAATGGTTTGGAGTTTGTTAAATGTGTAGAGGATAGTTTTTTGCAGCAATACATAGAGGTATCGACCAGAGAAGGGGCAGTGCTGGAACTCCTGTTAGGAAATGAGGCAGGTCAGGTGACGGAGGTATGCGTTGGTGAGCACTTCGGGACCAGTGATCGCAATACCATTAGTTTCAATATAATTATGGAGAGAGTCAGAACTGGACCTAGGGTTGAGATTTTTGATTGGAGATAGGCTAACTTTGAGGGAATGCGTAATGATTTAAAAGGAGTGAATTGGGACATTTTGTTTTATGGGAAGGATGTAGAAGAGAAATGGAGGACATTTAAAGGGGAAATTGTAGGAGTACAGAATCTTTATGTTCGGTTGAAAGGAAATAGTAAAAATCAGAAAGAGCCATGGTTTTCAAGGGAAATTGGACACTTGGTTCAAAAAAAGAGAGATATCTGCAATAATTATAGGTGGCATGGAGTAAATGAGGTGCTAGATGAGTATAAAGAATGTAAAAAGAATCTTAAGAAAAAAATAAGAAAAGATAAAAGAAGATATGAGGTTGCTTTGGCAAAAAAGGTGAAAGTAAATCCAAAGGGTTTCAACAGCTATATTAATAGCAAAAGGAAAACAAGGGATAAAATTGGACGATTAGAGAGCCAGAATGGACAGCTATCTGCAGAGCCAAAAGAGATGGGGGAGATATTGAACAATTTATTTTCTTCGGTATTCACCAAGGAGAAGGATATTGAACTCTGTGAGGTAAGGGAAAAAAGTAGAGTAGCTATGGAAACTATGAGATTCAAAGAGGAGGAAGT
The DNA here is from genome assembly GCA_963514005.1 of Raja brachyura. The sequence goes on along the minus strand of OY740786.1, from coordinate 49,252,243 downwards.
ACTGACACTTTTGAAAAATATAAAACTGGATAAGTCTCCAGGTCCTGACAGGATATTCCCTAAGACATTGAGGGAAGTTAGTGTAGAAATAGCAGGGGCTATGACAGAAATATTTCAGATGTCATTAGAAACGGGAATAGTGCCGGAGGATTGGCGTACTGCGCATGTTGTTCCATTGTTTAAAAAGGGTTCAAAGAATAAACCTAGCAATTAGTTTGACATCAGTGGTGGGCAAATTAATGGAAAGGATACTTAGAGATAATATATATAAGCATCTGGATAAACGGGGTCTGATCAAGAACAGTCAACATGGATTTGTGCCTGGAAGGTCATGTGTGACAAACCTCCTTGAATTTTTTGAAGAGGTTACTAGGGAAATTGATGAGGGTAAAGCAGTGGATGTTTTCTATATGGATTTCAGTAAGGCCTTTGACAAGGTTCCCCATGGAAGGTTGGTTAAGAAGTTTCAATCTGTGGGTGTTAATGGCGGAGTAGCAAGATGGATTCAACAGTGGCTGAATGGGAGATGCCAGAGAGTAATGGTGGATGGCTGTTTGTCAGGTTGGAAGCCGGTGACGAGTGGGGTGCCTCAGTGATCTGTGTTGGGTCCACTGTTGTTTGTCATGTACATCAATGATCTAGATGATGGGGTGGAAAATTGGATAAGTAAGTATGCAGATGATACTAAGATAGGGGGTGCTGCGGATAATGAAGTAGATTTTCAAAGTCTACAGAGAGATTTGGGCCATTTGGAAGAGTGGGCTGAAAGATGGCAGATGGAGTTTAATGCTGATAAGTGTGAGGTGTTACATCTTGGCAGGACAAATCAAAACAGCACGTACATGGTAAATGGTAGGGAATTGAGGAATGCTGTGGAACAGAGGGATCTAGGAATAACTGTGCATAGTTCCCTGAAGGTGGAATCGCATGTAGATAGGGTGGTAAGGAAAGCTTTTGGTGTGCTGGCATTTATAAATCAGAGCATTGAATATAGGAGTAGGGAAGTAATGTTAAAATTGTACAAGGCATTGGTAAGACCAATTCTGGAGTATGGTGTACAATTTTGGTCGCCTAATTATAGGAAGGATGTCAACAAAATAGAGAGAGTACAGAGGAGATTTACTAGAATGTTGCCTGGGTTCCAGCAACTAAGTTACAGAGAAAGGTTGAACAAGTTAGGTCTTTATTCTTTGGATCGCAGAAGGTTAAGGGGGGACTTGATTGAGGTCTTTAGAATGATGAAAGGGATAGACAGAGTTGTTGTGAATAAGCTTTTCCCATTGAGGGTAGGAAAGATTCAAACAAGGGGGCATGACATGAGAATTAAGGGACAGAAGTTTAGGGGTAACATAAGGGGGAACCTCTTTACTCAGAGAGTGGTGGCTGTGATGATGGAATGATCTTCCTGCAGAAATGATGGAGGCAGGATTGATTTTAACATTTAAAAGTAAAGTGGATAGGTATATGGATGGGAAGGGAATGGAGGGATATGGTCTGAGTGCAGGTAGATGGGACTAGGGGAAAATAAATGGTCGGCATGGACTGGAAAGGCCGAGAAGGCCTGTTTCCGTGCTGTAATTGTTATATGGTTATATGGTTATAATTGAATTATTAAGAGACCACCCCCATGTGGTACGACCCCGGGACATATAAAAGTCCACTACCATGAGGTCCAGCGTCGATCTTCTGGGAGAGCGCTTGGGACTGCATGAACTTCTTGAGTGTCTCTATCTGAGCAAGGCCTAGCGGGCTTGAACAGGCAGATATGATGACCGAACCCATGGTGGGAATAGGTGCAGTAGTTGAACTGTAATGCGCTTTTGTTAAAATAAAGATTAGTTGTTTCAAGTGCTTGATTCAGTGTTTTTACTGAAAGTAGACAGGGGGGAAGCTTAGAAATGAGCAATTTACAATTTCATTGCAGGTGTACCAGCCTAATGAGATTGTAAGGTTTAAATCCCATCTGCCCTCTCACATGGGTGTAAGGCAAAAGGAAAATTTTGCAGACGAGAAATATATGCAATACAAACAGAAAATTATGGAAATACTGTACTTAGATGAATATAGGATAACTTTCCTGGCATCCTGGAAAACATCCATCAATCAACATCAATGGTTGTCTGATTATTCAATTATTCAAGTTCTAGCTCATTGTTAGACATTATAATGTACAAGTGTGCTGCAGCATTTTCTTATAACCTAACTAACAATTCAATTCTAAACATTTTGATCATGTTTTCATTTCTTTTCTACCTTGGTATGTAGGAACGTGACAACGTTGGCATCTGAATGGTAGAGGGACTATTGAAATTGCATATTATTGCTATATCTGACTGGCTTGTAAGACCACATGAAAGTGCAGATAAGGCACAACCACGATGACATAAAGAAGGCATTTATTTCTTCTTAATGGACTTTAGAGAGCCAGTTTTATTTTGTTGACAAGCATGTCATTTTTACTGATATCAACTGTTTATTCCAGATTCTTGTAAAATAATACTTTTAATTTTTAAAAGGGCCTCTACAATATATAAATATAATATCTCTGAGATGTTATAGAAAAACAAGGAAAAAACACAGAAATCAGCCATAGTCCTGAGGTCCACATCACCACCATGGGGAAGAAAGGCTAAGTGTTTACCAACAATTAATTCAGCTTAGACATGAGGATACAAACTACTTGATTATCCATATTATTTGTTCTCAAGATCGCAGAAAAGGATCTCTATCTGTACATCCCTTATAATTAAAAGTACATCTGCTTGATAGTTAGTAAAGGAGAAAGCCAGGCTTGCTAACATATATCCATGGACGGATGCTGGCTGTGACAGGTGCTCGTTCTCTCCAGCCAATCTAGCTCATGCATTCTGGTCTTGCCCCAAACTTGTTAACTACTGGGCAGTAGTTTTTAAAACCATCAGTGAAGTCCTTGGGATGTCAGTGAGACCTTGCCCGCTTGCAGCTGTGTTTGGTGTAACAGAAAACCTTGGGTTCAAATACAACCCAGTCTGATATCATTACATTTACATCACTTTTGGCCTGTAGGTGAATCTTGTTGGTCTGGAAATCTAACACTCCTCCATCTGCCGCTGCTTGGCTGGAAGATATCATGTTTTTTTTTAAGGTTAGAAAAGATTAAATTCACATTGAGGGGGTCTGTGAAAAAGTTTTATTTGAAATGGGAACCCTTTTTATCGTACTTTGAGGGTCTAAAGGAATTACCTATTGAATGAGGGCACTTGACATTAAGTGGGGATCTGCCTTTATTCTGTTTTGTTACTTTATTATTGTTTAAAACGTGCATTTGATTTTGTGATATATTTGGATTGTGAAAAAATAAGCTGCCAAGGGGTGTTTAGGGAGGGTGGGTTAGGGTTATTTTGTTTATATTATTATTATTAATAAAAAAACAAAATGGAGGAAAATGTAATGGCATACATCACATGTATTGTGATTTTTTTTCCCTCGAATAAAAAAACAATCAATTTTTAAAAAAAGTAAAGGAGAAAGATCATAATAACTAGGTTTAATATGTCCTATGGAATATCACATGGTGCTAAAATGTCTTAAATGTGAACTGTAATGAGAATTATATCATGTATATTTATCTACTACGATAAATATATAACAACATTGCAATTATTACACTTTTTCTTTTAAAAGTAATTTAAACATTTTTTTTGTATCTGCCACTTATTCTAAATTTCTTAGGAAATCAACACCATACTAAACTTTAAGCTCCACAGTTTCTCGAGGAGAGAGCCAGGTTTTTATGACTCCTAACTATGCAAAAATATAATTTTATCTCTTAATGTATACAGAATCACAATCAAATAGATGATCAAATAGTTTTATTTATCAAAATTTGATTTTATTTCAAAGTCATGTGAGTGACTACGTGAAGAAGCCCGCCAGACCGTATGCACATCAATTCGCTCTAGCGCATGGCGCGAGTCGGAGCAGTTTCCGCACGGCTCTGCAAGGTAACTCAATTTTCTTCGGGCTGCTCTATAGCGTGCCCAAAGTAGCTTGGAAGCTCCACTGGAGCTAGCGCAAGTAGTATTTTTTCGCCGCAGTCTCCAACGTGAGCAGGCGGCTGAAATTATAGGGCTTGATGCGGCTGTTGCCCTTAGTCTGCACGGCAGCAGACAAACCAGTTGAGAGACCGGTGTAGGCTCTTTAGGAGCTGGGTTTACGGCTGTTGCCATTATAGTCTGCAGCAGACGGCCCTAATAGGAGAGCACCGGCTAGGATAAGTTGTTGCAGCGTGAGGCTCTGTAAGGAGCTTACATTCATAAATTGAGGTTGCCGGCAGCCAAGTCTATTTTTACTGCAGGAGATTTCCAGCAGCAGGTGAGTTTTAGAAATAGCCACGGCCGACAGCTACCGCTTAGGTAGCTCAGCCTGCTGTAGCACCAAACAATTTTAACAGAGTTACTGGTACAGCTATGCTACAGCCATATATAGTGTATTCTTTCAATTGGATGGCTATAATAGAGTTGGCATTTATAGCAGTTGCCACAGGGTCACATTTGTGACTATCATAGCTGATAACATTCTATAGTCAGGTTTAATTCTTTGGCAATATCACAAGTATGTCTTATCATACCAATTTAGTTAATGTTTTAAAAGAGAAAATTACAAGGGACATATATTGTCACTTACACCAATAAAAAGGTGTAGTGGAATTGGACCTGCCATTGTAGTCCAGAGCTCCTGGCTTAGGAAGCCTTGATTGAGCTGTGCCTATCAGTTACCTGTGGGAGCTACACCTGGTGATGTCATGGTAATTTCCGCTCTTTAGAGGGGACTGTGGAAGATTCCTTTACTAAAGACGCCAACTATATGCATATCAATAAAGTAATCAAATCTCTGATTTAATAGGGGCAGGGTTCTTTTAGTCATTTAAACGTCATTGCCTATGACACCTGGCAGGGTTGCCGCATTCCTCCCACCCTGTCTGGCATATATGGGGGCCAGAGGCACTCCAGTCCTTTCCTGTAATACTCTGTTGGCTAAAGGGAGCAGCCTGACAACCCCAAGTCAGGGGAAAGTCATAGCCAAGTCTTGTGACATCTATGCCAGACATGATTGGGGTTTGTCTCAATTTCGACCATCTGATAAATCAAATTATAACACAAGGAATGCTCTGTCTTATGAAGGCATGTCAGGCAGCAGCTCCTGATTCAGGGTTGCAAATTTTCCTCCCACTCGGTTGAACGTAGTGATAGAGATGGTGCCAAAGTATATTCACATATGCCTGAAACAGCTCCTGGTTCAGGGTTGCAATTCCTTCCCATTCAGTTGAACGTAGTGATTGAGCTGGTGCCAAAGTATATGCACACAAGCCTGAGGCAGCTCCTGGTTCAGGGTTGCATAAGTCCTTCCACTCGGATGTATGAAGTAATGGAGATGGAGCCATATACATTATGCCCCATATTACGGAAGCATACACAGGCAGTTCAAGTCATATGCCTGTAGCTGCCCTGGTTTCAAGGTTCGCATTTTACTCCCACCCGAAAGACTATCGGAGATGGTGTCACAAAATATGCTTGTTATTATAGAAGCATGCACAGACAGTTTGAGGCTTACGGATATGATAACACCTGGTTCAGGGTGCAATTTTTCTCCCTCTAAGAGAGTGTCAAAGATCAGTATGGACTAACTCCAAACATGAGCCCAAACATGACTATGTTCCGGGATCCCATGCTTTAATGCGTGATGTACGTCAATCGCATGAGGAAAAGCTGTGTGCTCTTGCCTCCAAAATTGCTATTCCCTCGGGGACGGACAAACCACTACAAGAGAAGCTGGCCATCGGCATCACCTATCTAACAGAAATGACAAGCATGATGGACAGGGTCTGCAAATGGAACTTCACTGAAGCTCCAACAAAGGAAATCGACCTGGGGTTAGAGACGCTGGTAAGTAAGGTCTCGTTATTCACCTCCGTAAACACTGAAATGGCGCAGTCTGTCTGCCCAACTTGGGTTTATTGCAAGCATGGGTAGTCTAGTTGTTTTTTCACGTTCTCTGGGATAAGATCAGGTTGATGTAGAAACATTGGCAAGGTGCCTTACACAGTAACCTCTGTAAGTTCCAAGTAGAAAAAGTTTGGTTATCCTGCATAAGGGTAGACCATCATGAAACTGGCTGGCCATATGAGTCATAGTGACCAGAGAAGCACTGCTTCATCATCTATGAAAGGTTATCAGACTGGTCAATAGAATAAAGTAGTTGAAGTTTTTCTCAACATATGGTGTATTTCTCCTCAGTTAGCAGAGTTACCGGTTCATTGGAATCATCATTGCCTTCCTCTCTGGAACAGGTAGTTACCAGCAGAATGCTCTTCTGGCATATATTATAACTTTATCTGACTTGCAGGTTCATGTTGTGAATCAACAATGTATTCATAATAACCCATAGGTTCTCAACACCGCTATTCCTGATTGAGTGGTGGGTTGAAGAGACTGTGTTATGCACTCTAGAGACCTAGACATGTGGTCTCAGTCAAAGGACTGCAAGGTATCCTGATTCAGCCTGGCATTATACTAATCTCCACTCTGAAGGTAAACGCCCTTATTGATGGTGACTCTTAATCAAGAGTTGACAGGGATTCTCACATCCAAGGGAGACTGGATCTCCAAGGGAGATCAGCTCTAGTCATTGGCTGCTGATTATATATTATCAGCAATATGTATGAATAGCTAGATGTGCATCTTCCACAGTTATGAAAGCCAAAAAAAATGTTTATCCCTAGGATCAATAGAGGTACCGTAGTTCCGAGGGCAATCAATGACAACTCATCCGAGGATGAGTGGTCTGGCCAAGGACTAGAGGGGTATGTTTCTTAAAGTATAAAATTATGGTGCAGGCCGAATTGGGTTAGCATTAGGCTAATCAAATAATGGGTTTACTTACCCAGTTTTAGATGGATGATAGGGTGTCTGCAACTTAACTGGCTCACAGAATCGATTTTGTAGTTGCATACTCTGTCATATCTATAAGGCACAGTTTCTGCTCTTTAATAACAAAGCTAGTGGTGAAAGCCTATGCTGCCCTTCTCAGATTAAGGGCATTATGTCATTAGAATTTTAGGTATTATGCAAAATAAGAAAATATTTAATAATATTCCTATATCTACTCAACATAATTTAATAATTGGGGGTGATTTAAATTGCACTCTAGATAACTACTTAGACAGATCTTCAACAAAAAGGAAAGCTACCTCTAAATCAAGTAAACTTATAAATTATTTTATTAATACATCTAATGTTAAGGATATTTGGAGATTAGAGAATCCATCCGGACGAGAATATTCTTTTTTCTCGCCCGTATTTGGAACCTACTCGAGGATAGATTACTTTCTAATAGACTCAAAACTGCTTCCTTTTACATACAATGCAAAATATCACAATATTATTATTTCAGATCATGCACCATTAACATTTAAGATAAAATTAAAAGATATATTTAATAAAACTATGACTTGGAGATTTAATCCTCAGATACTGAAGGACAAGGATTGTTGTAGTCATGTGACAGAACAGATTAAATTATTCTTTGAGACAAATGACACACCTGAAATTTCACCATTGTTACTTTGGGATACATTTAAAGCATTCATGCGTGGTGCGATAATATCGGCACAAGCATATTTTAATAAAGAAAATCGAAAGATGGAACAGAAGTTAGAAATGGAGATAAAACAACTAGACAATGAAAATATAAAACATCCTTCTAAGGAGTTAAGTAATAAAATTGCAATAGCAAAATATAGACTAAATAAAATATACTCTAACCAAGTAATCAAACTTTTTCAACAAACCAAACAAGTGCATTTTGAATTTGGTGATAAACCGCAAAAATTGCTAGCATGACAATTAAGAAAATTAGATGATGAAAAAATGATACATGGAATTAGATCTCTGCAAGGAAACATATTGACCATACCAAAAGACATTAATGACAGATTTTTACAATATTACCAAAATCTTTACTCATCAAAATTAACAGGACAAACAGATGGAAATGAAACATTTCTACAAGAATGTCAAATTAATAGTTTAGATCAGGAAGGTAGACACTTGTTAAACGCTGAAATATCAGTGAAAGATATCGTAGAATCAATTGGTTCATTAAAGAATGGAAAAGCTGCAGGCCCCGATGGCCTGAGTGCAGAATTTTATTAAAAATTTCAAGATCTGATCTCCCCAAGACTACATACAGTGTATAGATATGCATATGAACAAGGAAAATTACCAGAATCTTTAAATGAATCCACAATCACACTCATTCCCAAGGTAGATAAAGATTTGGAAGATCCTGGTTCATATAGAGCGATTGCCCTTCTAAATACAGACCAAAAAATATTAACTAAAGTTTTATCTAGGAGACTAAGTTTGGTGATTTCTAAATTAATACATTATGATCAAACAGGTTTTATTCCAAAACGCTATTCATTTCATAATCTAAGACACCTGTTTAATATTATATATTCTAAAAGAATACGAGATATGGAATTAGCAGTCATATCGTTAGACGCAGAAAAAGCATTTGATCAGGTGGAATGGTTATATTTATTCAATATAATGGAAAAGTTCCAATTGGGGGATCGATTTTGTAAATGGGTAAGAATCCTATACTCGGATCCTACTGCAAGAATTCTAACTAATCAAATACTATCAACTAAATTTAAACTCTTTAGGGGGTGCAGACAGGGATGTCCGTTATCGCCTTTATTATTTGCCTTGGCGATAGAGCCTTTGGCGGAAAGAATTAGATCGGAACCTGAAATATATGGTTATAATACTGATACAACAATTAACAAAATATCCTTATATGCAGATGATGTTTTGATTTATATCACAAAACCTGAAATTAGTATTCCAACGTTGTTTGATGTTATAAATAAATTTAGTATATTTTCTGGATATAGGATTAATTGGAATAAAAGTGATATTATGCCTATAACTAAAATAAATTTAAACATACTACAACAATATCCATTAAAAATAGTTACAGACAAATTTAAATACTTAGGAATTAATGTATCTAAATCCCATAATTCATTAATTAGATCTAATTATCCTCAATTATTAGATAAACTTAGAAAAAATATTTTATATTGGAAAACACTGCCTATATCTTTGATTGGTAGAATAAATGCTATAAAGATGGTTTTTCTACCACAATTGTTATATCTGTTTCAAGCTATTCCTTTTTTCCTTCCGAAAACCTTTTTAAAAAAAATTGATAATATTGTTAATAGTTTTATCTGGGATTATAAAAATCATAGAATAAATAAAAAACATTTATGTAAGTCAAAGATAAATGAAGGGTTAGCACTTCCAAATTTTCTATACTATTTCTGGGCAGTACAGATTAAGAATATGGATTTTTGGTGGGTAAATATGGACCTGGAACCAACGTGGTTAAAGATAGAAAAGGAAGATTGTTTGCCTTTTAACGTAGATTCAATTATTTTTGCCCCAAAGGAAGTGCAAAAAAAAATATATAGGGACAATCCAATCATTTATAATAATAGACGTATTTGGAAACAAATAGTCAAGACTTTACACTTAGATAATCTCTCATTTAGACTACCAATTATGAATAACCCATTATTTAAGCCCTCCACACTGGATGGAGGGTTTAGACATTGGGATAATTTAGGAATTACAAGGGTAGAGCACCTCTATAGAAATGGAAAATTTCTTTCATTTCAGGAGTTACAGGATATCTACGGATTGTCTTCACAACATTTGTTTAGGTATTTTCAAATTAGAGATTATATCAAATCTAATACACAGGATTTTAAAAATAAAGAACCAGGATTATTAGATGAATTGTTTAACTTGCACCCAACCACAGAAAAATTAATAGCTTATATATATAACATCATTATGGATAAGGAGAATCCAATAACTGAAACATATCGTCAAGCATGGGAAAATGAAATTGGATCACCTATAACCAAAGAAAATTGGGAAGAAAGTTTGCAATGAATACATCGATGCTCGTTAAATGCTAGACATATATTAATACAATTTAAAGTATTATACAGATTACATTATTCGAATACCAAATTAAATAGTATATTTCCTAATCTCTCCTCTATTTGTGATAAATGTAAGAATTTAGAAGCAAATTTAACACACAGTTTTGTTACATGTCCTAAATTGAATTATTATTTGACAGAAATTTTTAAAGTTATTTCTGAAGTTCTTAAAGTTCAACTAGAGCCGGACCCAAAGTTAATAATATTGGGAATTCCAGAGTCTAATTTGATATTTACATTAGATCAAAGAAATTTCCTTGATTATTGTTTGATATTAGGGAAAAAAATAATACTGACATTTTGGAAGGGAACATTATCCCCAACAATTAAAATGTGGGCATCAGAGATGTTGGAGACGTTATACTTGGAAAGAATTAGATTTGTCCTTCTGGACAAGTATAATTCTTTTGAACAGATATGGTCTCCATATATACAGTATTTAGAGAAGTAGCTGTTCTTGGCATCACGGCTCGACGGGCACCCTGCGGGATTTGATGAAAATAATTCATTGGTATACTAGGATATACGCATGTCTCTATTGATATTATTATTTGTAGTTGTTTTATTTACAATATATTGTGTGGCTTTTCATTTATATATATATATAATATTTTCTCTTAATTTTTTTTATTTTATTTCTCTCACTTTTCTGTCTTTTTTCTTTTTCTTCATTTCCTTTTTTTCTTTTATACCAACTAATTATTACGGAATTATAATTTTATTGATTATTAATGGTATTTCTCTTTACTCACTTTTATTTTCAAAAAAATATAAGATAATAATCATTAGTGTGTTATGTACAAACATTGAATTAAGTTGATGTTTATAATTCAGTTTTAAACATTGAAAATTGGTTATTGCTAATAAAAAAATTATTCAAAAAAACAAAATTGCAAATGATAAATCTTATGGGTTGTCAGTAGATATCTTTGGCGATATTATATTTAAGGCAACGTAGAATTTAACAGTACCAATTTGCCTATTTAGTCACGCCATGGTAGGCGGCTGAAGCAACTCTTATTTACTCATTTACGTGTGACGGCTGGGACAGCCTGTCTTCTCGGCCAGCTAGCTCTGCATGATTGTATGAGAAGCTTGTGAACAATATATGCGAGTCAATTCTATACAGAAGTAACAGAGGTTGTGTAGCTTCCAGTTTGAGCCCAGAGAAACTTTAAAGGACAGTACAATTGACATTTCATGTGCTGCTTTATCATTTCTGCAATACCGTAAGTGGAACATAAATGATTACTTCTTCACCCACTATTCTCTAACGTTATGCAGGGTGTCTTTTATTTGGCCACTCTAATAGCCTACACTCATTGTAATGTGCGATGTATATCAGTCATTTGTTGTGCAACTATTCCTCGAAATTTTCCTAATGGAACCAGTATCTTAAGATGATTATGTGTTCAGCAGCTGATCTCAGCATAAAGAACATAGCCTTACTCAATCTCTGGCTTAGTTTCCACGTCATGCTGACATTAGGGTAACTTGTTATAGAAATCATCTCATAAGCAAATGAGCAGGATTGTGTGCATTTGAGGTTGACAGCATACCCACCACAGCAGATATCACGGATGTCATCAGGTATACAAGTGCATTCAGTTGTTAGTGCCTATGAAATGGAAGATAGTTATTTTCTTTCAATAGTCTCAAGATATTGCTGATGGTTCATTAGCAGCCAGTACAATGGTTTTCCCTTTCATCATACAGCTTGAGATTTACATAATGCAGTTTAATAAATTATAAAATTTGGTGGAATATATCTGGATATTTGCAGATAGAATTATACAGATTGTTGCATAAGTTATTGTCTAACTCAACAGTCTATTGGGACAACAGGCCGGTTTAGAGCAATGGCCATGTATTCAAGTTGGCATCATGATATTAATAACTCATGTTTTCCTACCATTAATGGTTTAACTGTTTTAGTGTTTCACGCACAGATTATGTCACTGTATGAAACCACAGAGCTTTGAAATCTTCACATAGTCACTCATGTGACTTCAAAATAAAATAGAAAGATTAAACGAGTACTTACCGTTTGAAGTTTGATCTTTATGTTATGAGAAGTCGCGATGAGGTATTACATACCCTCCACTCATAAAGATCATTCGGTAGTTCTAGCCTTCAATATTTCTATAGCTTAGATCAGCAACTCTTCTGTGGGTTCACACAGCTACTTTGAAGATTGACGCAAATGCGGTCTGGCGGACTTCTTCACGTAATCCCTCATTTGCGACTTCTCATAGTAGAGCTAATAGGACTTGATGTTTCAATTCCTGTAATAAGTCGGCACTCTTGCTATTTGCAGTGGGATTGGAGTGGTGAAAGGTAGGGTAGGTACGTCATCGGGGTCATCAGGTGGGCACCCTCCTTCTTTGACATTTCATTGATAAGCCCACAACATCTCCAGAGTGCTCAACTGTGATACCTGGTGTCCCAGTTACACCCCCCTCAATTCCATACACTCCTGTATTCATCTTGCAGCCCAATTGGTGTCTCCCAATTGCTGCTTTTTCCACAGAATTTGATAATGATTTGATTGCTTGTTGGAGGGAGCGACCCATCACCCCCATTTTCTTTAATAGCCTGGTCATAGATGTAGAAACAAATCCCCTGCATCCCACTTCAACAGGAAAAATCTTGGTCTTCCAGCAATTCTGGGAAGCTTCAGTTGCCAGTTCAGAGTACTTGGTTTTTTTCCTCTCATAAGCTTCTTCAACACCATCTTCCCATGGAACTGTCAATTCCACAACATATGCCAACTTGGCTGTTGTGGACCACAGGATCATGTCAGGCCGGAGTGTTGTAACCACAATGTCTGGGGGAAACACAAGCCTTTTTTCTAAGTCCACTTCCATTTTCCAATCCCGAGCAGGCTGCAGAATGGTTGCATCCATTGATGTTATCTGGTGCTCTGGAGGTTGGCCTGCTGGTACAAATGATGTGAAGTGGACATTTCCTGCCGATGTTGGTGGGGAAGCATTTGTGGTCGTTCGCCTCTGTTCAAGGATTGATGACAGCTGTTTGAGAACTTGGTTATGCCACCAAGTGTAACGCCCTTGGCCGAGGCTCAAAGTGCATCCTGTTAAAATGTGCTTTAGTGATCTAGGTGCTTGGCAAAGGGAGCAAGTGGGGTCTTCCCGAACCACTGCTTCAGGTTCTGTGGTAATGATAGAACATCATAAGTGGCTCTGATGACAAAACTTAGCCGAGATCCTTCCATTTGCCAGATTTTATGCCAGCTGAGTTTCCTCTTTTCCAGGCTCTCTCAGTTAGTCCATTGGCCTTGCTTGGCCATTGAGATGGTCTTAGCGTGTTGCTCTGCCTCCTCCCGTCTCCTCACCTCCTCCACCACGAGCCGTCTTTTCTGCACTGATGTTGCCTTGTGCCATTGAGGAGCTTTTGGAACGAGCCCGGCTCTCCTGTGTTGGACTTGGCCAACCATATCCCGGAAATGCAGAGCAGACTTAGCACTCTGAACGGCTTCAGATGGGGTCCACTTCCTCCCCGTTGCCACATGGGGTGCTGCTGTTCGAATAACAGTATCTTCAGATTCAGTGAGGGTCATGACCAACCTTGCTTTAGTGCATTTGAACTCTTGCACAAGTCCTGTAATGGGTAATTCCAATTTTCCATTCCCATACAGTCCGACAGTACTTAAGCATCATGGAAGTCCAAGCCACTGTTTCACATGTGTGCTGGTCATTCTTTCCAGCTTTTCCACTTTGTTGATGGGGATTTCATACATAGTTAAAGGCCACATGATTCTTGGTAGTATGCCAAATTGGAAGCACCACAGCTTGAGTTTTCCTGATATCAAGGTCTTGTTGATGCGAGCTATGTGCATGATGGTATCCTTTTTCAGTTGTTCAAACTGCTCGGTGTCCTTGAGCTTTGCATCATACCATCAGCCCAAACTCTTCACTGGCATTTCTGAAACAGTTGGAACAGTTATTCCGTTAATATGAAATATTTGATCCTTGACTTGACCTTTGACAATGGAGATGCTTCTGCACTTACTGGGTTTAATCTTCATCCTTGCCCATGTGATGTTTTGATGAAGTTTTTCCAGAAGTCTCTTGGTGCAGGGGATAGTTGTTGTTAGTGTTGTTATATCATCCATATAAGCTCGTACCAGTGGCAATCACTGACCACACTGTAACCGTTTTCCTCCCACAACCCATTTTGATGCTCTGATAATGAGCTCCATTGCCATAGTGAAGGTCAATGGGGAGATGGTGCACCCCGCCATGATGCGTACTTCCAGTGGTTGCCACGCTGTGGTAAAGTCTGATGTTGTGAGATAAAATTGCAGAGCCTGGAAGTAGTTATTTACCAGATTTGTTATTATTGCCAGCACATGAAAGAATTCAAAAGCAGTCCACAGTAGCGAATGAGGAACTGATCCATAGGCGTTGGCCAGATCGAGGAACAAGAATTGCAGATTATTTTGTTAATTCTTAGCAGTCTGGCTTTGATGCCATACGACGCTGGTATGTTCAAGGCATCCGAGAAGCCTGCTATGCCAGCCTGTTGGATTGACGTATCAATGAAATGGTTTTGTTTCAGATACTTTGGAGGTCTTTTTGCCACCACACTGAAAAAGATCTTGCCCTCTATGTTAAGAAGGATTATTTGCCAAAACTGTTCGATGGTGGAAGAATTGTTTTCTTTTGGGCTCAGGACTCCCCGTGCTCTTCACCAGGCTTTGGGGATGACTTCCTTTTCCCACACAACCCTCATGTTCCTCAAGAGGAATTTCAGAATATCTGGGGCATTCATGTAGACACAATACAGAACACCATTACGGCCTGGTGCAGAGGCCGTTCTTGCCTTCCTCATTATTTCTTTTACCTCACTCAGCTTGGGAGGGCTGATGTCAAATTGATGTTGTGGGGGTGAGATTGGTGGGATGTCAGCGGGGACAAAAATCGGTTCATCTTTTAACTCATCAGTGTGGATGTTTCTGATGCGTCCTTCAACCTCCTTTTTTGACACTTTCAGGGATCCGCTTTTTTCTTTTGTGAAAATGCCTTTCACAAACTTAAAGGGATCTTTGTAGAAGTCTGTTCTTGCTTTTTCTTTTTTTTTGTGTTGTTTCCTTAAATTCTCCGCTCTGCGCAGCTTTGAGAGCCTCTGTTTTAGGTCCTTTTGAAGGAGATTGATGCCCTCCCTTTCTTCTGCTGTTGCTTTTTTCCACACCTTCCTCAGGCTTCTTCTTTCTTTAACAAGTCGTTGGATTTCCTGGAGACGACGGGACTTGGGGGGAGGAGGCCTATCTTTCCTGCTGAGTTGTTCCTTTTCACCAAATGTCTCCTTTCCATAGCTGTAGACTAGATCACCCATTTTCTCCAACTTTATTTCTGCTGATCCCTTGATTCCACTTAAGATTAAGCTCACATCTGCATTGATGATTTCCCACTCCTTGCAGTTAGACTTTAGCCATTTCACCAATGTCTTACGTCCTTGCATGTTCTAAACTTAACAATGTGCCTGGTTGCATCTTGGACTGTTGCCTGAAACTTTTGCCACATCCCGTAGGATGCTGATGCTCTGCGGACTGTGGATTTCTTCCTGCCGCTGAGTTTGATCCGACTGATTTGACCTTCCTCTTAAAATTGGAACTTGACCAATTGGATCTTAAACTTGATGTTCCCTTTAAAATAAAGATCAAACTTCGAATGGTAAGTTCTCGTTTAATCTTTCTATTATATAGGCTCAAACAGTCCAATAATAATATTGAGGTACAGAAAATCTCTGACCAGGATGGAAATGCTCTAGCTTAAAAAAAAATGGCTTGGTTCAATGAAACAGTTCAAATTTCAGTTATCGTTTTCCACACATCTACCCAACTCTGCCTCCATTGGGTTGTTATAGAAACTTGCACTGCTGCTGAAGAATCCAATGCAACTGATGGCCTGCTGTTGAAAATTCATTTTTGTGATCTGCAGTCAATCCTTTTAAGGCTGTTTGTACCAACACAAATAATATTCTGCACTAAACACATAATTGTGTTCCAAAAAAAAGCTTTTATTCCATTTTGAAAATTGATTTATTTTTGTGGAGTCACTTTGCCAATGTTGATATTAGATGTCTTTGATGCCTTTGTGTGATTTTTAAAGCCGATTCTCTTTCTGATGTAATGCGTAATGACTCTGCCAAAGTATCAAATTATAATAGTTAGAGAAAGTAGGAAGATATATTTTATAGGATGTTTATTCTCCAAGGGAACTTCACAAGGTAAAGTAATTTTTTGATTCAACCAGTTACAAATAGATCTGCAATTTCTTTCAGTTAAGAAAAATCAAAAAGAAAGGAAGATATGGGTAAGACAATCATAGTTTCAAAAAGGAAAGACTCCTCCAGTGAACCACATGTAAGCTAACTTATAACTTCTTTGTGAATTTAATACGCCAGGCATACAAAGGAAATCTCGACCAATCTATTTGCCATCATTTTTTTTTATATGGTCTTTCACTGATTAATTTTACAATCATTCACAAGGGGCTAGCATGTGTATTTACTCATTACATCGATGAATGAATGTTTGGTCCTTTTGTCAGAGCTTTGTGGTTCATGATATCAATCACATTTTGAATAAATTCAGAACATTAATCCATCTGCACTCGACGGAAACTACAGACTCCTTCAAACTGCTTGAAGTATTTGGTTTTTATATTGTATAGTACAGTTTTCAAATGTTATCTGGGTTTGCTGAAGTCCCAGCTGGTTTTAATCTCCAAATTGCAGGAAAAGTCTACGAGATTCCACAAAGCTAAGTCTCAAGAATAGAAAGCTGAGCTATGTGAACAGATTACATACTTTGGGACCCTCTGAGAAAAAGAAGCATTTGTAAGGGCACTGAGAAACATTTCATAAGTATGGTGAATTTAGATATAGGAAAGTTCTTCTAGTAAGCACAAGATTTGTGGTCAGTGGTCTCCTTATAGTTAAAAATGCCAGATAAAGATAGGAGCAGATTGTAGAACAGATTATGAATAGGATCTGTGTGTCAGAAAGCAAAGGGACTTCTTGGAAACAGGAACAAGAAACTTACTTCCACAATCATGGTAAGGAATCTGTTCAGATGTTTAGGTTATATTTAATTTAGAGAAAGAACAATAGATTTATTTAGTCAGAAACATTGCCATTTATGTAACTTTTTAATTATTTTTCCACAGAAGAGTACTTATTTTTCTTTGCAGCACGCTGCACAGCAATCCTTAGAACATGTTACAATGATTAACCTGCAGATTAAACCCTGTATTTTAGTCGGATGATGATTATATTGAAGTAATTGGTGTAAAAAATCCACCTTCAAGAAATGAATGCACCATGTGATGTATCAGACACTTCCATTCGTAGACTACTTTACCTTACTTCAGCAAAGGATGTCCTGTTGGTCAATTGCTAGTAACCACAGGAGGGGCAACACTTATCTCTACGCTTCCTCCCTCATCACCATCCAAGGATTTAAACAGATCTTCCAGGGAAGAAAAAGATTCACCTGCACATTCTTCAACCCTGTCCATTGCATTAGCTGCTCTTGATGTGGCTTGACATCTTCAAGCTCTTATTACTATGGTCCAAGGTTCCCATCTGTGTTAAAAGAGTAAGACCGGTGCCCAAGAAAAGTAGGGTGACATACCTCAATAACTACCAGCAGGTAGCACTCACATCCATGGTGATGAAGTGCTTTGAGATGTTGGTTATGATGCATTTAAACATACCTTAGCAAGGACCTGGACAAATTTCAATTAGCCTACCTCCACAATGGAACAATGGGGAAGCAATCTCATTGGCTATGCATTCTACACTGGGCAATTTGGGCAATAAGAACATAGAAACATAAACATAGAAAATAGGTGCAGGAGTAGGCCATTCGGCCCTTCAAGCCTGCACCGCCATTCAATATGATCATGGCTGATCATCCAACTTAATATCCTGTACCTGCCTTCTCTCCATACCCTCTGATCCCTTTAGCCACAAGGGCCACATCTAACTCCCTGTTAAATATAGCCAATGAACTGGCCTCAACTACCCTCTGTGGCAGAGAATTCCAGAGACCCACCACTCTGAGAACACGTATGCCAGGCTGTGATTCATTGACTACAGCAAAGGAATGAACACTATAATTCACTGCGCAATTGTTATTAAACCTAGAGGGACTCCACAGTTTCCAAGTTCTCCACTCCAGCATCATGGCCTGGTTCGCCAACTTGAAAGCCCAGGAATACAGGTGAGAGTGATGGACACAACTGGTCGATCACAGGTACTATCCTCCCCACCATCAAAGGGATTGATAGAAAACACTGCATCAAACAGGCAACCAATATCATCAAATACATATATCACCATGGATTCACTTCCATTTCACTCCTACCATTGGGAGGAAGGTATAGGAAGTTGAAAACTGTGATGACCAGGTTCAAGAATAGCTTCTTCTTAACAACAAACAGGGTCTTAAACACTACATGACCCACCAAACACAACTATGAAATTATATGTCAGAAATGACTTTTATGCATGAGTAATGTGGTTATTATTATATTTTGGTTTATTACATATTGTCTGTGTGTATTGTGTTTATGTATTTTTATATTCAGATTTCGTAGTCAAAGCTTTGTTGTCAGTACATATGAGAATTAAACACACTTGACGTATTGACTCTTGAGTCAACCTTACTCAAGGAATGAGTAGAAATATTCCTGAAGAAATTGTGAGGTTTCATGGGAAGGTACAGAACAGTGAATTGTAGCTACACATGAGAAAAGAGCTAGATACGAGACAATGTGATCATTCCAGGCAGACAATTGGAAACCCATATCAGAAATGATATATTTCCTGGAATGTTCAGAGTTGTGAAAATACTTCTATATTACAGGATAGTCTAGCCTCAAAGTACAAAACTCAAATTGAGCTTGATTCAGGTCATGCTAGAACTCTGCAAACAACATTTTTTGTAATCTCCCAGCTCTGCATCAGAACTCACACAACCTCAAGTTCTCACTCTATATATCCAGGACCAGACCCATTTGATAATATATCACTGCACTACCTCCTGCTGGGTTTATTGCTTCTCATCTTAGCTATAATGTCATAATAGCACAACTCTTGGTGTTCTGAAACCTCTATGAACTGACTCGCATATTGTTCAGTCTTCAGTCTCTCCTTCGAAAGTAGTTTAAACTGAGATTTATGAAAAGAACCTCTGTTACAAAGCCACTGTCCAAAATTATGTATTTGAAGTGCGTCCAAGTTTGTCAATATGACATTCCTTTTCATTATCTTGTGGCCCTTGGCTCTGTATTTCTCAGTCATCTATCAATTTCCTTTACATGCAGCAGCCATTTGTTTCAGCCACACTGCTGCCTTCACTCCTCCCAGGAAGGTCATGTGTTTAACTACTTAACTCTCCTTTCACTTTAAGCTTCACATTGTTCATCAAATAGGCATCAAATTATATCTGTAATGGTCACTGCAACTGCCCTCTAGGAGACAGTTGCAGATATTTATTGTATTCTCATCCAAGGTTGTACCACCCTAGGTGGCTGTATATGAAGCAGCAAACAACCTTGCTGAATGAAGCTGCAATCTGGAACCCCAGTCTGTCGGAATCTGAGAGTGAACACTTGGCAAAAAGCCAAATGCTAGACTCTGCCAAAATATTGTATTGCAGCATCTGAGGTACAAAATTGTAAATCATATGTGGACTGGGAGCACTGTTAAAATAATGAAGGTGCTGCAGTGTACTTTGGAATCATTCTACAACCTTTACACATGGTTAAAAAAATAATGTATTTTTCCAAAATTAAATGCACATTGACAAAGGGATTGCACAACACAAGGAAGCATAAAGGAAGCATAAAAAGTTAAGATGAAGGAAGGATCTTGTTAATAAGGAAAACCTGTGCCCATAATTTAGCAAACTGTACCAAATGCTTCAAGGATTATCACCTAACAAAATATGACACTGTACGATTTTTAGGCAAATGGCCACTAGTCTGATCAAAGATGTAGCTTGTGAGGAGAAAGGGGTAAAATATCAGAAGTGTTTTGAGGACAGCTTGAAGAGTTTAGGAACCAAGACATGGTGGCAATGTCAAGAAATTGGAAGATTTTGTAAAACGGAGACACCATCCAGGTTGCGAAACAGTTATAGTTATTCGTCTCAACACCAACATTTTGGTGTTGAGACGAATAACCAAGTTTGTGTCTAGCACCTAATGGGTTAAAGTATCACTGCTTGGAGGTTGCCTGAAGCTTGTAAAGTATGTGACAGGGAGATTGTTTCAGCAGGGATGGTTGGGAGGAGTGCCTGGGGCAAAAAAGGCTTAGGCCTTGCTTCTGGGACTTTGAACAGCAGCTGCGCTTCCCCCAGACTGAGAAAGTACATTTTAACATTAGCCTTTTGTGCTGTTTTATAAGGAATTTTCCATATACGTAATTAAATGATTTCTCATTGTTCAGCAATAAGCTTATAATTCAGAAACTACAAATACACTTATTGTTATGGTCATCTAATTAACTCATTCAATTGGTTTCTTGCTTACTCAAGGTGTGGATATCTGATCTTCTCCTGTCTTGTAAGCTCTTTCCTGAAGGAATATTCAACATACCAAATAGCTTGTACTTTCCATCTTCCATGTCCAAAACCTTCCCTTTGAGTCGGGTCATGTCACACAATGTTCAGCATGCAATTGCTCCTGTGCAAACCTTTTGATTTTTAATAAAACCATTTTTCTGTAACAATAGAACAACTACTTCCCTCTCAGATATTGAGTTTATTAGATGACTGACTTGACGATGGATATTCTATCCACCATTTTTCAAAATGCAATATTCACACTTCTTTCCAGTGACTGTGAATACAAACATCAACAACATTAAGTGAAAAATTCAACTCAAAGCCAAGAACACAACAATACTTCCAAAACATTTTCAGTTTTCATGAAGAACTGGAATAAACACAGTACTCAAAATGTAGTTAAAAAGTCATAGATATATTTTTGATATAATTAGACCATAATGTAAGCATATGCATGAAATTCCAGCTGTGTCAGCAGGATACCACAGTTGTAGACAGATACCGCAAAATAGGAGAATTGCAGAAAAGGTCCTCAACTCAATCCTGCTGAAGTTTCTGAAGGAAGAGGTGGAATATTCATTCACAATTCTGCTTGCCTCGTGATGCAAGTTAACTGGCCTACTTGAGGGCAAACTTTTTTCATCAAGGATAGTGAGACATTATGTTGTGGTAATGATTGAATGCCTTTTGAATTCAATTTAGTGTATGAGAAATAGTGTATGATTTATTTCTACCATGATTTAATTTTGCAAGAGCAATGGTTCGATATGCATTAATACAAGTTCTTTATTCAGTTATTTATGTCAATATATTTTGAACTGCAAATGTTCTTTTGCGCATCTGAGTGAGGCATGTAAATTCCACAGAATAGAATACCTCTACATTTTGGAGATTCTTTGCAAGTGTCAGTTTCTGCCAACAATACTTTACATAGTCAGCTCAAAATATGTAGGATTTCTAGAAGATAGTAAAATTAAATGAGAACTTACCAGTTTGAAGTTGGATCTTTATTTTATGAGGAGTTACATTGGTGATTATGTGAAGAAGCCCCGCCAGTCCGCATGCGCGTCAATCTTCAAAGCAGCGGTATGAAATCACAGGTAACAGTAATTGTTCTAATGGAGGCTAAAGTGGATGCAAAACAGAATGGGCAAATAGCCCTGGTCAGCAATCGGCCTATGGTAAACAAATTTTAAAAATCAATTCAGTTGACCATCCTGCAGTCACAAGGATATGGTCGATGGGAACGTCCATTGCCCTGGCTGCTGATGTTGATGCCACCCTGGTGGAATGAGATGTAAAATTGTCAGTGTTAATACCTGGATAAACCAGAACGTGCTTCAGCCACCTTGAAATAGTCTGAACCAACCTTTTATTGTGTGGTTGTTTGTCGCTAATAAACATTGCTGATTCTACACCTCTTAGGTTTCTGGTGGCCTTGATATAATATAGAAAACCTGCCCTCACACATAGACATGAGTCCGTGGGGTATGCCGAAATATTATCTTAAATCCTGCCACCCCTGGTCTGCTCTGCTTGTGTAGATCAGAAATGTAAAATGTAATGGCATCTGCAGCCATTTTTATCCTATCTAGCCGCAGCTTTTGTAATGTCTGCTCTTGTTGTGCTGATACTAGTGTCATGACTAAGGATGTAGCTGGAGCACCCTGGTGAAGTATTGTTAACACACTGTCAATATCCAATACTGCATATACTTGTAGTGGGATCACTTGTGTTAAAGATATATTTTACAAACTCGATATTTGGGTTTGAAACCCGACAGAGTGGGTCCCATTTGCTGCAGCTAATATGATGGGAAGGCACGTTGGGCACAGTTAGTGGCCCTATAACTGAATTATTGTCAAAGACCATTAAAGAATGAACTGGAAGACGTCAGTAATCTGTACTGTATTCAATGTAACATTAACATTAAACAAACTGCTTCTGATCTCCTCAATAGGAAATGTACTGCTTTTTGGTGCTATCCCTGCACTCTGCAGTGAGCACATCCATGTATTGATGTGACAACCTGAGCTGTAAGGCAGTCCATTCAGAATGTGTAAGTCAATAACTGTTTTCTTATGCAGAGGCTGGTTTCCTGAACCACAGTTTGAACCAGCAACGTTTTTGTTTTTTAGAATAACCGTATATGGTTGTATTATTATGCCTGATGGAAGCAGGAAGCATGGCTGTATAGCCAGTTAGAGTACGAAAACTAAAGCAATATCTTGCTAACTTTATTTGAAGATCCGACTGATGAGGCAAAATGGAGGAAGACATAAAAGAACATTCCTCCTTCCTGTAACGAGACAGTATCTCTCCCCGCTGTTATGCCATGTATTTTTGCAATCAGTAAATAAGCATGAAACCAACATGTCAATATTTGGTGTTGCATTGAACCATACTTTCATAATACTTTGTGATTCAATACCTATTCTGTGTTGTCATTGATGTGAACTTGTTGATACACCAGTGGCAAAGGAGATTGGGTAAATTATTACAGGATTCTTTTACTTGATTGCCATGTGACTAACATATGCCACCACCGTAGTGTATCAACTTGAAGGTGAGCATGTAGATTATGTATATTCGCTCAAAAGCCCTTTACCCATGGGGTGCATCTAGTACATATAGTTAGTTGATACCAACAACTGAAGAATTGGGAACTCATGCAAATCTCCTCCACGTCCAAACTAGAGATGATATTTGCAATTTCCCACCTTAGAGCACTTAGCATTAGTTTGTAAGTAACTGAAATTTGATTGACCAAACTACTGGAGCAATGCTGAATACTGTTTGTTCATCATTGTGACTTAGGTAGCTTCAGCTGGTAATAACATAAGCTTGTTAACAATGATCTACATGTCATTTGAGAGGTTGCTACTTTGCACGGTGTCACTTTCCTGACTCGCACAGCTGAAACACAGCTACTATATTGCCAATTACTGTTGATGAATAGAAGTCAGTTTTATAACAGGTTTCTATTAACTCCAATCTCTTGCCACAGGACGGAGTCATAGGCTAATTAATAGTTAAAGGTAAATCCCAATGACCAACACATCTATTTGGTACCAACTTAAAGTTAACTGGATGGATGAGCCCAATTTCTCAAATATAGTTTGAGGCTGAAACAGATGATTTTAATAAAATACAGCATTAGAATATCATCGAGACAAGACATAACAAGTTTTTTTTAAATTCTGAGTCCAAACACTGATTTTATTAATTAGTTAAATAACCTGGGTAAATAGTTTATCCCATTTTGCAATGTTTTACTGTTATTAGTACAGTTATCATTGCCTTTTGATAATTTCCAATGTCTCCGATGATCTCTGTAATGGGAACTGCATAGAATGGATCTTTGAGACCCTTATAAATCAGTTGTTAGTTAGTAAAGACATTTCCTATACGGAAAGTTCATATGCGAGTTAACCGACATTTTCCATTTTTCACAATGAAAAGGTCACTCCTGCCATCATTTCATGGGTGCATCGCACGATAACTCTGGCCCGATTTCCGAGCCTGTCTTAAAAGACAATCCTGGCCATAATACTGAGCCTCCCTCATAAATGTTGTCCAAAGGCAACTCTGGCCATTATACTGAGCCTGCCTAAACGACAATTCTGGCCCTAATTCCAAACTTGCTTGGAATGAAGTATTGTGCAGTTTTACATGGTTAAATGCCTCTTAGCAGATGTTTTTTTTTAATCATTTGTGTGTTGTACAAACAAGTGTAAATATTACCAAATTGTGAGTGGTCCATTTACCCATGTTTCGGATGTGCCAGACCCACATTTGTTGAGTAGGACTGATAGGGTGCGTGGATCGTCTGCCACCAGCTTCAGTGAACCGCTTACTGCCGATGAACGCCTGGGGTGCATTCTGAAATTATGAACCTTTTCCCGCCTTTGGCCTTGATTGATCCGACAGCTTTTGCTTCGTCCGCCAAGTTTTTACTGGTGAATAGGCCTTACCCGAATAGAAGATTCGGCGGCTGGTTCTCATAGCCCCGTGTTAGCACTGTTCACTGCTGGCACGCATGCGCTCCAGTATGTTCCACCAACATCTTTAGAATCTGGAGTCAGTTACATCTGAACTTTTGCCCTCCCCTCCTCAGAGAGGGCGATTTGTAGGCAGCCCTAAACAGGTGCTGCCACAGGCCCCTGAGGATACCTGCGCTGATACAGCCCCCAAAGGACCTATACCAGGATGGAACATACTGTTGGGATGGCAAACTTTGTTGTCAGGAATGGTACCTCTGACACGTGCCCTTCATCCCTTGGGGTATGCTCCACAGCTATACCCAGACTTGGCATCAGAATTACACTGACCCGGCATGCTTTCCTCCTCCAAGAGGGAGACATGAAGCAGCCCTGTCCCAGGTGGGCTCTCCTACAGGCCAGCGCTGTCACACATTAAGCAGCCCTGTCAACAGGTGCTGCTGGCGCAGACTCTCCCGTAGGTGTCGCTGTGACAGATTTGGTATCAGCAGTACACTGACCCATCATGGTCTCCCCCTCCAACAGGGAGACATTAAGCAGCCCTGTCCCAGGTGCTGCTGGTGCGGCCTGTCCCATTGGACCGCACTGTTACAGATCCGGTGTCTGAGGTGTGCTGACCCGGCATGGTGTCCTTCTGCAAGCGGGGACATTAATTTTGGAGTGTGGAGCTTCACCTGTGAAGGGTTAAAATGACAACAGCATCCATGTTCCCTCTGGTAACACTTATTACCAGAGGGAACCTTTGCAGCTCAAGTCCAATAAGGCGGATCGATTTATCGGTGATTTCACCCCATGCCTGGGTACCACCGTGTCTGTGAGCCGCTGACCACACTGTCAGCGACTCTGGCTGTGATACCACGTTCCTGCTTGATTTGCCCCTCTACGGGCATCACAGCAGGTTGGAAGCCACTCACAAGGCGAACCCGACATCTACCGACTATTCGCTTCCGCGGTCGGAACCGGGGTCTCCCCACAGCCCATAGCCGGTTCACCCGCCGGCCTTCGCCATAAATCTAGCAGGGAGCCTCGTGAAGAAAGGTTCCTGCTCGAACAGCAAACCCTGGTAAGTAATACAAAACGTTCCTTCTAGGTTTAAACTTACCGCCGGGAGGAGCGATGCCATGCCAGTCCGGTGCTTTGCCATGCGAACGACGATACGATATGCATGCGGACTGGCAGGGCTTCTTCACGGAATCACTCACGTGCCTCCGAAGTAAAATTAATATTTCGGAGCAGCAACCCTGAAAGTAGATGCAGGAGTAGGTCATTCGGCCCTTCACGCCAGCACCGCCATTCACTATGATATGGCTGCTCCCCGTCTGTACCCCGTTCCAACTTTTTCCCCATATCCCTTGATTCCCATAGCCCTAAGAACTAAAGCTAACTCTCTCTTGAGATATGTTGAAATGTGCAGAAATATTTATTTAAGGATCTTAGCCTTTGAAATTAGTTTTGATTCCCTCAATAATGTTCTATGAATTCCTGAGGTATATTGCTGAGTTAAAGAATTTTGATTTACTATGGTACTATCCTAAATCTCTGATTGAAATTGGGCATTTAATAAATATCTGTCAGCACCATGATTGTAAAGGAAAGTGATGGCAAGAGGGCATACCTCAAGCATTCAGACCACTGGGAGCTTTTTTTCCCTCCAGCACTAGAATTTTGGCTCCTGAAATTTTAGTGTCTGAGGTAGGATGAACATTGGATAACACCAACAAGGTGAGGTTTTTCAAGTTGTGAAACAGCAAAGACAATTACCAAGAATTTTAATGAAAAAATTATAGAGCATGTATTAAATCAAGTGGACAGATGATTAGCTAAAGAAATAGGTTTTGCAGAGTAATTTGCAGGAGGGAAGACATGTTTTGGGAGGGAATTTAATCCCCCAAGGCATTGGAAGTATAAAGAGCAACTTTGAGCTGCTTAAAGCTGGAGATATAGATAGATATTTTGCAGCTTCCATACATAGCTTCATAAGTTACTGAACAAATGTATCCAATGGAGCTTAAATGGGAGCCGATATTGACCAGATAACACAGGTGGAATGAATAAATCGAGATAAAGCAATTTAGCATTGTGGCAGTATATTTTTAGAGTATCTCAAATTCAGGAATAAAGTAAGTAGGGACAGGCAAGCGATGTTAGAATGGTTGGGATTATAGGTAATTTAAGCTTGAATGAGGATTTCAGTACCAGAGGAACTGAGGCATGAGCAAAGTTGAATTGCATCAAAGGAGCTGCAGATAAATCACCATTAATTGCAGGCATGAGTTCAGAAGCTCATTTTGGGATCAAGCATGTTATTAAGAAGCACTGTCAAGATAGGAAAAGTATCTGGGACTGAAGACAATTACAGTGAAATTATGTTTTAGGATTAGATTCTGTTGCTCCAGTTTCTACCAGGCCACCAGGGAACAATTTTGTAGCACTCAAAATATACAGATGTTCAGGCCTGCAATATAAGTTTTCATAACATTTGTGTATAATTTCAAAGGTTTTTGAACAAGTGCAAACTTTACTGTGCAATCTCTCAAAATGGAAGAAGTTAAAAGAGGAGTATTATTTTTCAGGAACCACTTGTTCAAGTAATGAACCTCAAAATGAATGGCCTCAATTTCCATTCAAGGTTCAAACACACTCTTTATGTATTTGCTGTGTTGAGGCAAGATTGTCAAGATATATTGCACACTGTTTTCTGTCTGCTAGAACTGGCAATGCATTCCAGCTCTAAACACTGTTTTGTATAAAAAATTGTCACATTAATTTTGGTTTTTTTGCCAATCGTCTTCATTCAATGTCCCCAAGTTCTTGATCACCTGGCCAAAGGGAACAGTTTCTTAGTCTTCTGTATAACCTTCAATTTTAAATATCTTTGTCAGATATTGTCACAAATCCTTTGTGGCAAGGAGAATGCAGCTTATCCTGTCATTAAATAAAACTAAACTCCCTCTCCCTGAAATCATTTAAAAAATAATGCATCTACACCTTTTCCTTGTGCATGGAACAGTTTATCTTACCTCCCTTGCTCATTTGTCGTTGCTACTCTTTTTCCCTTAACATATCTAAAGAAACTTTTACTGTCCTTCTTTATATTCCTGGCCAGCTTCCCCTTGTACTTAATCTTTTCAGCCCATATTGCCCGTTTTGTTTCCTTCTGTTGTCCTATGAAAGTTTCCCAAACCTCTGGCTTCCGGCTACTCTTTGCTGTGTTATACATCTACTCTTTTAGTTTTATTCTATCCCTAACTTCTCTTGTCAGCCACGGTTGCCTCCTACTCCCCTAAGAATCTTTCTTCCCTTCTGGAATGAAATGATCCTGCGTCTTCCGGATTATGTCCAGAAATTCCTGCCATTGCTGTTCCACCATCATTCCTGGTAGAATCCCTTTCCAGTCTACTTTGGCCAGCTCCCCTCTCATGCCTTCATAGTCCCCTTTGTTCAACTGCATCACTGCCACTTCCGATTTAACGTTCTCCTTCTCAAATTGCAGATTAAAACTAATCATATTATGATCACTACCTCCAAGCTGTTCCTTTACCTCGAGTTCTCTTATCATATCTGGTTCATTGGACAACACTACATCCAGAATTACCTTTTCTCTGGTCGGCTCCATTACAAGCTGCTCTAAGAATCCATCTCAGAGGCATTCGACAAGCTCTCTTTCATGGGGTCCTGAACCAACCTGATTTTTCCAGTCTACCTGCATATTGAAAGCCCCCATCACCACAGTGGCATTACCTTTGTTACATGCCAGTTTTAACTCCTGCTGCAACTTACACCATACATCTGGGCTACTATTTGGGGGTCTGTAAATAACACCAATTATTGCCTTTACAATTCATGAACTCAATCCACAGTGACTCTACCTCGTCAGTCCGTATGTCTTCCCTCGCAAGAGTCTGAAATCCATCCCTCACCAGCAGAGCTACCCCCTCTCCTCTGCCCACCTGCCTGTCCTTTCTATAGGATGTATAACCCTTAATATCAAGTTCCCAGTCCCGATCCTCCTGCAGCCACGTCTCAGTAATCCCCACAATGTCATATCTACCAACCTCTAACTGAGCCTCAAGCTCATCGACTTTACTTCTTATACTTCGCGCATTCATATACAATACTTTTAATTCCTTACACATCTCACCTTTCACATCGATCCCTATTATACTTGGCCATACTCTCCTATCCCTTTGTGAGCTTCCTTACCCGTTAATTCTGGGGACATTAACTCTTTCCCTTTACTCTCTTTCCCTTTAATTCCATCGTTGACGATCCCATTTGGCACCCCACCCCCTTATTCAGTTTAAAACAACCCGCGTAGCAGTGGCAAACCTGCCGGCCAGAATGCTGGTCGCCCACCTGTTAAGATGCAATCCGTCCCTTTTGTACAGTTCCCCCTTCCTCCAAAACAGATCCCAGTGATCTAAGAATTTAAATCCCTGCCCCCTGCACCAGTTACTCAGCCACACATTCAGGTCCCGTATCCCCCTGTTCCTGCTCTCGCCAGCACAAGAAACTGGAAGCAAACCGGAGATAACAACCCTGGAGGTCCTGCTTTTCAGCATTTTTCCGAGCTCCCTAAAATAACGCTGCAGAATATTCATCCCCTCCCGCCGACATCGTTTGTGCACTACCACTTCCGGCTGTTCACCTTCGCCCTTGAGGATTTTCTGCACTGTCCATGACATCCTGGATCCTGGCACCAGGAAGGCAGC
Source organism: Raja brachyura (assembly GCA_963514005.1). The sequence goes on along the minus strand of OY740786.1, from coordinate 49,222,873 downwards.
ACACCATCTGTCCGTACCTCTCACAATGGAGTCTCCAACTACAATGGCGTTGCCTGACGTTGGCCTCTTTGATTTTGGCTCAACAGCCCTTTTTGCTTCGCAAGCCAGTCCGCCGCTCAGTGTTTTAATGTCTTCTGTCCAGACAGCTTCTAAGTGGGTGAACCTGTTCACAATAGGTACAATGCCCAGGGACCTTTGCATTCCAAGTTTCCCTCTCTTTCTCACCATCACACACTTTTTCCCTTCTAGTACCTTAGGTATAACAATCTCACTGTAGGACTTGTCGAGGAACGACTCAGTTTCTCGAACGAACCTGAGGTCATCCACTTGCTTCTCCAATTCCCCAACACGGTCCTCCAGGAGCTGTACCTGGATGCACTTCTCACATTTGTAGCAGCCAGAGGCACCAGCAGTGTCCTTGACCTCCCACATACCGCAAGCATCACACTGATGAAAGCATCACACCGATGGACCGCAAATGAAAGGAAAGTATGCAAAACTGATGTAAGGTGTATTTCATGGAAACATGAATGGAGCCTTGTAAGGGTTCCCAACCTGGGGTAAATTTACCCCCAGGCGGTCAATTTTGCCCACCCAGGGAGTAAATTTGTTGATTCTGGAGTTGTACATATTTTTTCTCATTGACTGACTGTGTTTGGTTCTGGTATACCGGTAGCTGTTCATCATTAGTTGTTCATAAATAAGTGAAATAACATTGTTATGTACTATTAAATTTGCCTGGGGTAAACGGGGCTAAAAAGGTTGGGAAACCCTGGAGTAGTGCATCCAAATGTTGTCCCCTTACTTTAAGAAGGATGTTGAGGCTAAGAAAGTGGTTCAAAAGTGAGTTAATATAACAATGCTGGTATTGAGAAACATTGTACGGTGATTAGAGAAGGTATGATTGTTCTCCTTTCAAAGTGATTAAGGAAAAATTTATGGAACAATGTAATTGTGGTATTTCAACAATGACAATGAAGCCCTAGTACTTTCACTGGCAATACGTTTCTCAACTAAATCATTTAAATTCAACATGATTGCCAAGATAACCACATTTTTTAAAAGAAACACATTTTACCCAAGAGTATGTCACCTAAATGATTGAAGAATCTAAGAGATCCAAAAGTAACTTTCAATATACTTGAAGTGTAAGGATTTGTAGGGAAATTGGAGAAGAGGGTTGGGGGCAAACTAAACATATAGCTGTTTGAGATGAAGTGGTACCAATCTCCTCCAGCGCTGTTTGAATCACAGACAATAACTCAATGGAAAGAATAAGAAAGGTCAACACAAAATGCTGGAGTAACTCAGTGGGACAAGAAGCATCTCTGGAGAGAAGGAATGGGTGACATTTTGGGTCGAGACCCTTCTTCAGACTCTGAGGGTCTCAATCTGAAATGTCACCCATTCCTACTCTCCAGAGATGTTGCATTTTGTGTCTACCTTTGATTTAAACCAGCGTCTGCAGTTATTTTCTACGGAAAGAATAAGAAACATTATTGTGGGATTTTCATGGTGAAACATTAAAGGGCCTGACCCACTTAAGTGATTTCTTTTTGTCGACTGCCGGCGACTGTCACAGTCGTAGCAGGTCACTGAAAAAGAGGCAACTGGACAATGTCTACGACAAGCTACTACAACCTACCACCTAGTCGACATCAAGCTATGGCAAGCTACCGACAATCAGTGACCCATTAGGATGTTCACCTACGACCACACTTCCGACAACCTACGACCACACAGGCAATAACCTATGACAACCAAAGTCAACCTATATCCACCCAAGACAAGCTACGACAAGCAACGACCCTGTCGGCGACAACTGAAGACAACTGAAGACAATTCAGTCGCCGGTTCCTGTCGTCGGTTGACGTAGGTTGATGTAGGTACTTCGCCAATGGAATTCACTGACATCAGCACCCGGTGACAATCAACGTCACCTGGCGACAACCTGCGTCATCCTGGTGACAACCTATGACCTATGACAGGAGAAGACAACCTACGTCAAACTCCGTCAAGCCCACAGTCGCTGAAAAGTTTTGAACATTTCAAAATCCAGCGGCGACCAGAAAAACGTTATGATTCTTTAGGAGACTTGAGGAGACAACTCACGGCCGTACAAGCGCCAACCCATGACCATGTTGGGACAGCTTCGTCGCATGTAGTTGCCAAAAAAATGCCTAAGTGGGACAGGGGCTTAAAGGCTTATTTTATGCTGATTGTAGATGTTATTGTAGCAACACGAGAAAAAAAAATGTCTTTGTAGTGCAATATTTAATTGTGGATATCCAATTTGAAAGATTTGCATTAAGAGATGTTGAGCATGTCTGCAGCTTCTAAGATAATAGTAAAATCAATCACAAGAGCTATAGCACATGGATATAGGGTGTTGGACCCAACGCGACCAAGCCAACCAAGGTGCCTAACTAATGAAGGTACCTAACTAATCCCACTTGCCTCTGCCTGGCCCATATCACTCCAAATCTTTCTATCAATGAACTTGCCCAAATGTTTTTTAAATATCATAATTGTACTAACCTCTCCCACTTGCTCTGGCAGCTCATTCCATTAATGCACCATCCTCTGTGTGAAAAGGTTGCACCTCAGGTCCCTTTTAAATCATTCTCCTCTGACTTTAAACTTGTACCTTCCAGGCCTGTGGCTATTCACCTTATCTATGTCCATTGTGATTTTATAAATCACTACAAGACCCTTCAGACTCCAATGCTCCAAAGAAAAATGGCCTAGCCTATCCATCCTCTCCTTATGTCAAACACTCCAGTTCCAGTATCCTTTTAAAATATTTTTGCACCCTTTCACATTTAAAGACATCTTTCCTAGAGCATAGCTTTACAGCATAACACAGCTTTAACTTCTAATGCTCATGTTGCTGCTCACAGTGTTTAGACAGAAAGGGTAAACTAACTGTTCAAACATGTCCACGGGGGCTACCTCTGAAATAATGCAGATTGTGGTTTGTGGGTCTGATTGATTGGAGAGTACATGCACATAATTGTTGCAATCGCCTGAAGATTTAATTTTGCGGACAGATTGGGAGTAATTTTCCAATCAAGGGATGGAAATGAGACGTGTTTGACAACGGGTGGTCTCTCTACTCCACCAGGTTACCACCCAGGCAGTGAAGTTGAAAATTAACTCAATTTTTAACAAACTCATTTTAATTACATGCCATCTGTTACTGTTGTTTTCTGTTTTGCATTACAGGTTTATTCGGGTTGAAAAAAAGAATGAAAAGTGAATGAACTATTGGTTGTAACAGTGTCCTTTATTAGGCATTAACTAGATCAGTGGGTCCCACATCCAGTGGGCATCAGGCAAATAAATAAGGTCCCTGCTTTAATATTGTTTGCCACCATTACTGAAGGAAACAATTTGATCACTTATTTCCATTTTATAAATGTTATATGTTTCTAACAATTTCTAATGAAAAATTATGGGGTGGAGGGTGAACTATCAGCTGCCCAAGGAGCTGAGAGTCAATTCTCCCATGTAATAAGAACATTTCATTCCCATTCTATTTCCACTCCAGAGACCGTTACTGGATCAGATTCAGAGCACGTGTGCACGTCTGTTCTTACTTTTGTTAGAATGGCTGAAAGTCAGCTATTCCCCTTAATCACGTTTCAAACTCATTTTTTCCAGGGTAACGATATAATCTCATAAAACGCAAAAGCTTCACTGATTAAGTACAAATCTGAGATATCAACACTTTCTAAATGAATGCACCAATAAGCAATTATACATTTCCTTTACATTAATTAATATTTATTTCCTCATATGTTGAACATTGGGAGTTAAGACAATGTCCAATATGGTGGTCTGATGTTTAAACAAAAACACTCAACAGGTCTGGCAGCATCTGTGGAAAGAGAGCCAGAGTTAGCACATATGGTTAAGACCTTTCAATAGAATCAATGCTGAGGATGTTGGTTAGAAAATGATGTGAGACCATTTTCAAGTGCTATATACTTTTATTTATTATTTACATAAGTTATATTAATGGCCTGGTAAATGGGAATTAAATAAAACATTTCCAAGTTAGTTGATAATATGAAGTATATAGAATTGCATGTTGTAATGAGGACATTGTGATCCTGCATTGAGATATAGATATTGGATAATTGGACAAAAATATTTAATGATTTGTTATTTGACGCATCATATTTTCAACTCCTGAAAGATGACACAATCTCATGGATCTATTTTGGGGGAGACCACCTCCCTCATTGATAAATTGGAATACTCTCTAGAATTTAGGAGATTGAGAGGGGATCTTATAGAAACTTACAAGATTCTTAAGGGGTTGGACAGGCTAGATGCAGGAAGATTGTTCCTGATGTTGGGGAGGTCCAGGACAAGGGGTCACAGCTTAAGGATAAGGGGGAAATCCTTTAGGACCGAGATGAGAAGGAATTTTTTTCACACAGAGAGTGGTGGGTCTCTGGAACTCTCTGCCACAGAGGGTAGTTGAGGCCAGTTCATTGGCTATATTTAAGAGGGAGTTAGATGTGGCCCTTGTGGCTAAGGGGATCAGAGGGTATGGAGAGAAGGCAGGTACGGGATACTGAGTTGGATGATCAGCCATGATCATATTGAATGGCGGTGCAGGCTCGAAGGGCCGAATGGCCTACTCCTGCACCTAATTTCTATGTTCTATGTTTCTACATGGGCCCTCTGAATACATAGAGCCAAATTATTATACAGCATGTGAACAGGACCTTCTGCCTTACACGACCATGCTAACCAAGTTGCCTACCTGAGTTAGTCCCATTTGCCTAGTTTAGCCAACATCTCTCTCAACCTTCTTATTCATGTACATGTCCAAATTGTACCTGCCTCCACAACTTTCTCTGGCAACTCAGTTCATATGCCCACCATGCTATGTGTGAAAATGTTGCCCCTCAGTCCTGTTTAAATCTTTCCTCTCTCACCTTAAATCAAAGCACTCCAGTTTTAGACACCCCTGCTGTAGGAACAAGACTGTGACATTTCACCTTATGGTCATGAATTTTTACATAGCTATAAGGTCACCCCTCAGTTTCCAGACACCCAGGGGAAAAGCTCAACTCTATCTGGTCTTTCTTATATCTCAAGCCCTCCAATCCCTGTAACATCCTCATGAATCACTTTTGCATCCTTTTCATCTTAATGACATCCTTCTTATACCAGGGGGGATCAGAACTGCAGACAACTGGGAAAAAGCAATTCAATATGTGCACTTTGCTTGATATGGTGATGAAACTCAGCAGATGGGTGAGATTTTGTTTGATGACCACTATCAAGTAATATTGATTCAGCAATCAGTGGAAAAAAACAAATGATGCATAAAAACTGGCTGATCTGATAGTGTTCAAGTTACACTATAACTTGTTTCTGCCAGTTATATGCCATTGCCTATTAGACAAATGCTACATTATTGGCTCAGCGGAAAGGAATGGTTATCTGTGCTGTTCAAAAAAAAAAAAATAATGGTTTAGAAGTGTTTGTTTACCATTAATATTCTCCAGAATAAGAAACAGGACAAACACTTTAAAAGAGATAAGAGTCTAATGTCAGACAACACGGGTATCATTTTGAGAAGAGGGGTGGTAAATGCAGGACTGAAGGTGCTGTATCTAAATGCACACAGTATACAAAACAAAGTGGATGAATTTGTAGTGCAGTTAGAAATTGGCAGGAATTATGTAGTCGGCATCATGAAGTTGTGGCTGAACAAGGATCAGAGCTGGAAGCTGAATATCCATGTATACACATCCTATCAAAAAGACAGGCAGATGGGCAGAGGGGGTGGTGTGACTGTTGGTAAAGAATATAATCTAATTCTTAGCAAGAAACGACATAGAATCCTTGTGGATAGAGTAAAGTAACAAGGGTAAAACACCCTGATGGGAGTTATATACAGGCCTCTGAATAATAGTTAGGATGTCGGGCCCAAATTACATCAGGAGGTAAAAAAGCCATGTAAGAAAGTTTAAAAAAAAAGGAGAGTAACTGGAGGAACTCAACAGGTCAGGCAGTATTGTCGAGGGAAATGAAAATCAACATTCCGGTCAAAACCCAGCACGAGACTGCAGATGCTGGAATCTGAAATTAACTCATGGATAAGGAAATCGTGTTAAATCCTCACAACATAACAAATGCAATCTTGAACATATTGTCCCATGTGTTAGTGAAGTGATATATTTTTCTGTCGTTGATACAGATTATATTCACACAAATCATAATGCAGAATCCATTGACCAAATGCAGCACTTGGAAAGATATGACTGAATTGGTGTGCTAAGGTCATAAAAAACAGACTTTATCCAACATTGGATATCTGACCGTTGATAATGCTAGTATTCCCCAGTGTTCCCGAAAAATAATCAATGGCATTAAAAGTTAGCGTTGTGGTTTTTATTTCTATTTGCAACAAATGTCATCATACTGAGGATGTGTGCTTTCGGTCTAGCGAGAGCAAGTTACTACTGCCCTATTAAACAAAACAAGCCTGCTCAAGCGTTTTATGTCAAGAGTTTGGCTTTTATGAAATCTGATCAGTGATCATGAAGATATTTGTTGCAAATAATGACTGTGTATACACGTTAACATGTACAATGTGATATGTATTTGATGCACGGTTGTATCAACCACTGTCATTAGTTGCTTACATTACTAAGTAGCAAAGTGGAGGAGAATTACTGTTGTTGCAGGACAGATACTTATGATTGGGGTCCCTGAAGTGTCAGATCAGTCACCTGATCCATCCTGCTCCTTCCTTATATTTAAAACAGAGCAAAAAAATATACAAATACATAAGGGCAAAAAGAACTACTCTTGCAATTGTCTTCATAATTCAATTATTCATAATTGAATTATGAGTTAAAGCTCAGGCAAAAGAGACACAAGAGGAAATAGAAACACATTACAAAGTCTTCAACAGTCCAGCCACATGAACATTTATAATGCTTCTCTACACTATTCTTTACACACATGAAAATTTTAAATATCTCTGTAACATTGGTATTAATTTGATAAAATGGCCAGAAAGGAAGAAGTTGAGTCAATTCCTGAAGGTGCAATTTGTGCCTTACTTCAATGAAGATGGCTGAGATTTAGTGAGAGTTTCAGTCTCCTGTCATAAATTGAAGAAAACTAAAAGATATGTTTTAATAAGTGAGTATTCAGTTCTTCTTTATTGAGGCACTTTCCCTCTTTGTCCACCCTGAACCAAAGTGAAAAGAGAAATTTTCCATGATTAGAAGAAAATCATCACTTGTTGGTTCAGCATATTTTGCACTATGGGATTGGACAGCATTTTGATGATCCTTTCTCTATAATTATGTCATGAAGGCCGTGCCCCATATTGCTGTATCATTTTCTGATTGAGATATTGCAATAAGATAACTATTCAGCCACCAGATTTTGCTGCCAACTTCATATATAAAAGGGGAGGCAAAGTATTGCTGCTCCTGTCAATTCAGGTCAGTGCAATTGGTGTAATTCAGTGCAATAAGTGCAGTATACTTAATACAGTACACTGCACTTATTATACTTAAGTGCAGTATAATAAGTGCAGTGACAGATTTAGATCACTGAAATTAAACAAAACATGATGGAATAAGGCATCGTATTGTCTGATACATAAAGTAACAAATAATTGATTAAATCGAGAAATTAATTGAGGGTAAAATCAAAATTCATGTATATGATAACTTTTGAAAATTATGTCAACTATATGTGTGGTTAAGCCATTCAAACTATTACCATTTCCTGTTTGACCACACAGTCCATAGTTGATAACAATGGTGATAAAGATTCCATGATTGTATTCAGAATTTATCAGTTTGGAGTGGATGATAAAATGAGTGGTCATAATTCTTGTTTCTCATTACCATGCAATGTGTCTGATCTGGAAAGCAGATGTAGGAGGTCATGATCCTTTTTGAGTTGACCTGCATCCTCCAGGTCAAAGAGTAATCTGCAGAATTTGTGTTGCATGTAATCCAAACTGTTTATTTTCAATTTCTTCCAATTATACACTATGCTGTAAAATTAATATAAGAATTTGCAATTAAAAACATTTTGATAGTCCATTATGTCAAGAAGAGTCTGTTCATGTTCTAATTGGCACAGGCAGATGGTGTGCCTAAGGGTAGATGTATTGGGCAGAAGAGTGGCAGGATATCAGTGTGAGATGGGATTTCAGGTAATGACATTTTAGGAACACATCCAATTAGAACATGACTCTTAGGGTGAAGGCGTTGTTGGAGGCCAAGACTGAATTCCCCCAATGATCAAATATCTTATTAACATTCACTGTTAAGTGGCATACATGAACAACCTGTTGATTAAACAAGGAACTGAAAGGTGATCAATAAACTGCACTCTTACAAAAGTTAAGGTTTTCGACAGAAGGGAGAAATATAACAAATGGCAAATTAAAGAAGACATAAAAGTAAGCACATGAATGCTGATTTTTGTCAATCTCTCACCACTCTTTTTTCTACGCTGAATCTGGTGGGAAGCGTAATCAAGTAGAAGCTTCACCTTTTTACAGCAAGCAAGAGGAACAGTAAGAGAGGCGAAAGGTCCCTTGGTGGCCCAGATGTGATTAATTATAGTTGTCCAGAAGCTGGCTGTATTTCCAGCCAAGATCATTTTTATAAGAAAGCAGAAATATAGTTGGAAAATGGGAGACAGTTACATAAACTGCAACCCCAGAGAGTACAGCTTGAATAATGTATATTATTATGTACTCATGCTTTAAACTATTAGGGGAAATAGCTCATTGCTCTGCTAGTTAAGCTTATGGCCTATGGGTATCCATGGGATTTGAGCAGTTAGATTGTTGGTGCTGTGAGGTTTGAACATTGTTCTGCACTCAAAATGTGCCACAGGCTGGTTTATCTGTCAGCTCTATTTTTGTAGACAGACCACACTCCAGCAACATCATACTCAAATATTCAATGAAGCTCACTGGTAGTGATTAGCATTTAGGGTGTTTTTCACATTTATTCATTTTTATGAGTTCAAATTAATGACCATAATTAAAATACATTTCTGACTCATTGGCCAGGTATATCAAACAAAAATGAAAGAAAATGTTCTTTTGATTAGTTTGAGTTAGATGAAAACTGAATGGATCAGAAATGAAAGGCTAACATTTCTTGTATTTTATTATCTATTTCCATACTATTTATGTGATAGGTCTTTTGTAATTTGTATTTAGAATACATGTTAAAAGTCTCACATTGGGAATGCACTCTATTGCAACTTACTGGGTAAACATTATATTGCAATGTCAACATTAACTTTCAATTATAACCATTAATATTCTTTATTCTCACAAATTGAAATTACACTTTTAAATTACAATCTGTCTGTTTTGTGTTATTCAAATATCTAGCTTGGATTAGTGAGTCCAATTGGCCTGATTTTACTTCGGAGTCACGTGACTGACTACGTGAAGAAGCCCCGCCAGGCGCATGTTCGGCCATTACGTCAACGCATGTCGGTAAGGAAGGGCTGCTGATCGCAGTTCCACCAGTGGTGAGTAACAAGCCCGCAGGTAAGTGGGTTAAAATTACTTCCTGGGTAGAAACTCCTTGATGCTGGCTGGAATAGCCAGGAGGAGTTTGGGAAGTTTTAAAATGGACACGGTGAAAAAATCGGCGCGGGGAAAGCGTGCGTCCCGGGTGGAAACACAATTAAGATTGGGACCTCGGATTAGTACGGAGCCGGTTCCGATACCGGTAGCCATTGAACTTGCCGTAGTTTAGCCTTTAGACGCTCCACAGCCACAGGCCACGGAGGGTACTCCAGTGGCAAGGAAAAAATAAAAGGAAGTCTGCTAAGCCTGTAATATCAGATGAATCTGATGAAGAAGAGGCAGGGCCAGGCAATCGAGCCCTGTGGCTCAGGATGGACCAAATGGAGAAAATGCTTCAAACAATTATTAATCAAGGGCCTAAAGACCCAGAATATTACCAGGCTGCCCCCGAGGGGGTTCCATATCATGAATATGGTGCCTTTACAACATGGGAATGTGAAAATCCAGAGCCTTGTTTAGGTCTGGAAGAAGTCTCCTTTGAGCAAGTCTCAGGAGTACCAGGGCAGCAAGAGACTGACCCTGAAAGTGGTGTTTTTGGTCTTGAATACCCACCACAGCACAAAAGTCAAACTACAGGTGTATCAGATATAGCACAATACTTTGCTATACCAGAGGGAAGCAGTGAGGTCATGGAAGAATACCTGGCGGCCAACATTAATTATTTGGTTTCTCACCAGCTTCAGGAGACTGTCATGATTCAGACAGCAGACCTGTATTAAACATCTGTTAATTGTGCATCAATAAGGGTGCCGAAGGTGAATCCAGCTATTTACCCATGACTTTAACAATGCAAGGACAGGAGGGTCCTCAAGCTCATTGTAGCTGGCATTACTGCTTTTGGGAGGCAGTTGGAAGGGCATGCTATGTCCAAAATCCAAAAAGACATGTTGGCATTGTTTTGTTACTCTTAATTGAGATTAATTGTATGAGATAAATTGCCATTTGGCCCATCCTGCACCCAAGATTTGCTGGTTTGTGTAAATCAAGCAATGTTCAAACTCCAGATTATTTATTTGGAGAAAACCTGCCTAAATAAATTAAAGATATTGATAAGGAGGCAAAGACTATCAGCCTCATAAAAATGTTATATTTGATGAAGCAGACAATCTGGCTGGATGATTAGGGGGTTGATTCAGGAGCAGGAACAAGCAGAGGCAGGGGTATGGTGAGAAGATATTATCACCCATCACAGCCCAATGTTAATCCATATATTGGGAGAAGGAGACCATCACGGTCATTTGCTGAGGTATAAAAACTTTATTCTATCGCAGAGGAAACTGTTGTAGACTTCCGGTTGGTGGTAGATGGCAATTGTTTTATGATGAATGGTACTGTATAACATCTGATCAGTTTATATTAGATACTGTGTCAGGTGCTATATTAGAATTTATGGAAGGAGTTGATCCACCCGTACAGGATAAACCTATTTGGGTTTTGGTGTTTTCTGCACCTGAAAATTCTCAGGTAAAAGAAGACGTAAAAAATGTATTTAAAGAAGGGGTAATTGAAAATACAGTGAATCATCCGCAACAAGTTGTGTCAACTATTTTCCCCAGGACAAAGAAATATTGGGGTTGTAGAATCATTCTGGATCTCACAAAATTGAATTCATATGTCCAGTATAGACATTTCAAAATGGACACATTCAACACTGCAAAGGAGTTGTTGTCCATAGTGTGTTACATGGCTACTATAGACTTCAAAGATGTGTATTATTCAGTGCCAATTCATCACCATTATCATAGGTACTTGAAGTTTAATTGGATGGGTCAGCTGTGGCAATATAAAGCATTAACTAATGGGTTAAGTTCAGCTCCCAGGCTGTTCAAAAAATTATTGAAACCAGCACTTGCATTGTTAAGGACTCAAAATCACATTGTCATGGCTTATCTTGATGATATTTTAATTGTTAATGCCACTCAGGAATCAGCTGAGGATTCAGTTTCAGCAACTATAAGCCTGTTGGAAATGCTAGGGTTTCTGATCCATCCAACAAAATCTAAGCTACAGCCATTGCAAAGAATTGAGTACTTGGGATTTGTCATTGATTCAGTTGCTGTGTCAGTAACTTTACCAACAGATAAAGTTGTGGATATTACAAATGCGTATAGTTGCCTTGCTGACAAACCTTATCCCTCCATCCCAGAAGTAGCTAGTGTTATTGGTAAGATGGGAGCAGCATTCCCGCTGTTGAGTTTGGTTCTTTGCATTATCAAAATCTTCAAAGGGCAAAAGCATAAGCACTAAAAGAACTTGCAGGTCATTTTGACAGACCCATGCAGTTGCCAACGAAGTGTTGGCTGAATTACAGTAGTGGATTGGGAATGTTGCACAAGCTACTAAAAACTTTGTTATTCAGCAACCTACAGTGGTATTGCAAACTGATGTTAGTGCTCTCGGATGGCGGGGGGGGGGGGGGGGGGGGTGGGGGGCTACGGACAATAACACCAGCTGTGGTGGTAGATGGACTGTCCAAGAGGATTAATTCTCCAAACATATGGTATTAATTATTTGGAGTTATTGGGGGGCATTTTTAGATTAAAAGCTTATTATTCTACAATGGAGAACTTGCATGTTCAATTACAAGTAGACAATACCACAGATGTAGCATTTATCAATCACACGGGTGGAGTAAGATCAGTATCATGTGATTATCTGGTCAACCTGATGTTGAATTGGTGTGATTCTAGGAATATCTGACTTCAGCTATCTATATCCAAGGGAAAGCCAATGTTGTGGCACACAACAGATCATGGGAGTTTAAAGGCAATACAGAATGGATGTTAAATCCACAAAATTTCCAAAAAATTGTCAATTGGTATGGTGTACCAGACATTGATCTATTTGCGTCCAGATTAAATCACCAATTGCCTAAATACGTGTCATGGGAGCCTGATCAAGGAGCTATAGCATTGGATGCATTCTTGCTACATTGGGGAAATATGTTCTATGCTTTTCCCCCATTTGCTTGATTAGGCAATATCTCAGTAAAATAGAGCAAGACTCTGCCACGGGTGTTTTGGTGGTTCCAAACTGGCCTACACAGCCATGGTTCCCATTGATGTTTAGAATGATAATTGAACCATTTATGACGATTCTCAGCTCCAGTGATTTGTTGGTACAATCAGTGACAGAACAATTTCATCCATTGCATAATCATATGAATTTGTTAATCTGCATGTTCTGACCAGACCATTACAAGGGCTTGGACTGTCGGATAGGACCATGAATGTTATAATGTCAGCTTGGAGAGATAGCACTAAGAAACAATATAAAGTCTCACATAAAGAAATGGGAAGTTTTTTGTATTCAGTCAGATATATCTTATCATACTGCAAATATATCGGATGTATTGGAATTCCTTGCTATGTTGCATTTTGATCAGCACCTTAGTTATAGTGCCAGTAATAGTGTTCCTAGTGCTTTGTCTTCCTATTTATGACAATTTTCAGAACATCTATCTATCGGGTCTCATCCATTAATATCCCGATTTATGAGAGGGATTTTAATAAAAATCCTCCCAAACCCAGATATACAGAAATTTGGGATGTTAGTACAGTTCTCACATTGCTCCGGCAATGGGCTCCAATTACGTCACTGTCTTTTCAGAAATTAACATTTAAAGTAGTAATGCTTATGGCATTAGTGTCAGCACAAAGAGTACAAACATTGAAAAATGTTACGTTTAGATTGTATGCACTTGTCTGCAGATAACATTACTTTTTATGTTTATGATCTAATCAAACAAAGCAGACCGGGGAAGTCTGGAACCAAGGTAATCTTTAAAGCATATCCTGTTGACCAAACATTGTATGTTGTTAAGCATCTGACTCAATATATTGAAGTAACCAAGAGTCTCCGAGGTTGTGAGACAACAATGCTTATTGCCCATAGGGAACCATACAAAAAAGTGTCAGTACAAACTATTTCTAGATGGTTAAAACAGGTTTTGGATTTAGCTGGGGTAGACACTGATGTGTTTAAATCTCACTCCACCAGGGCAGCGTCCACGTCCGCGGCAATAGCACATGACGTGCCACTCGACCAAATTTTAGAGGTCACAGGATGGTGTAAAGAAGAAACTGTTTCCAAGTTTTACAATAAACCTATTATCGCGGTGCCAGAGTTTGGACATGCAGTGTTGGGTTCTGTTTGATTATTTTCTTTCTTTTATGTAATGATTCATATCTTTTGTTGTAATTTCCCTTATGATAGAAGGGTATTACTTTTTTTTCTTTTATTATTATTAAAATACTTATTGCATTATTCAAGCAATATTTAATTGTGTCAATTGAAGCAGTGTGTCGTATGGAATGAATCTACGGCATGAAAATCACAGAGCTTCAAAATCTTCATGTAGTCACTCACGTGACTCCGAGGTAAAATAGTGAGATTAAACGAGAACTTACCTGTTCAAAGTTTGATCTTTATTTTATGAGGAGTTACGATGAGGGATTACGTGCCCTCCGCTCCCGACCCTCATAATCTAAAAGATCATCTGGTAGTTCTAGTCTTGTGTGAGCCTTACTATCTTACTTCAGCTATTGATTCTGTGATTTTCATGCCGCTGCTATGAAGTATGTCGAGCATGCGCCTGGCGAGGCTTCTTCACTTAATCCCTCATCGTAACTCCTCATAAAATAAAGATCAAACTTTGAACAGGTAAGTTCTCATTTAATCTCACTATTCTATTTTATAAATGCTGTTGACCACATCGCCATGTCATGAGAAGCATAATATTAAGAATTTCCATTCAAATAATCTGTTACTTGTCAGGACGAAGCAACAGTCTATCTCCTCACTTTATTTTGTATATTAACCGCTTGTAGTTTACTAAGAAAAACAGAATTAAACTGGAGATTGAAATCTTAAAGATTTTATTTCATCAAGTAACATTTATGCAAATATATCATCAATTGTCTTTTTTTGTTATGCATTCAGCATAGAGGAAACTCCTCTGAATGCAAACACTAAAATATTTTAATTCCGGTTTTTTTTGTTGAAGTTTGGAAAAATAACAAATATCATATATGTAATGAATCAGTCATTTACTGTGGAAATTCAATTAAAAAAAGTCATCTCTATGCACAATGTTCAAGGCTATAGGAAAGGTACAGTGTTTAAGGGATAGCCTGGATGGTTGCAGTTCTGTGTGCATACCAACAGGTCAGCGTGTACAAGTGAAAGCAAACAGGAAGGGAAGAATAACAGGCAAAAATTGGCCAGAACTGTAAACAGATAGAAAGAGATATTATCTAAAATTATTTGTGGATCAAGGCTGGCTGGGAGGCTGGAGTTAATGTGTGCCCTCAACAATCTCTCAAAGCACTTCATGATGGTGAATGTCAGAGCCACTGGACGGTAGTCATTAAGGTATGCAGCATTCCTTTTCTTTGGCTCTGGGATGAGAGTGGTCTGCTTGAAACAAGTGGGGACCTCAGAATGGAGCAGTGAGAGTTTAAAGATGTCTAAATGTCTCTGCCAGTTGATCTGCACAGGTCCTGAGGACATGGGCAGGAATTCCTTCAGGGCCAGTTGCTTTCCGCAAATTCACTCTCCGGAAGTGTGATCTTTTGTCTGCCGCAGTAACCATATTTAGGTGAACCCTGGACTGGCAGGGAAGATGGCGTTCCTCTCCCATCCTTCTGCTCAGAGCGGGCACCCAATGTATTGAGTTAATCGAGGAGGGAGTCATTCTTACCAGTGATACTGAGCACCATTTTTTTGTAACCTGTTATATTGTGCAAGCCTTGCCACAATCTATGGATATCCACGTCATTGCCTTGGGACTCCAGCTTGGTCCAGAACTCCCTCTTGGCATCCACCACGGTTCTGCAAAGATTATAGTTAGATTTCTAGTACCACTTGGAATCGTTTGACATGAATGCTGCAAACTTGGACTTCCCCTGGGAGTGGACCTTGTGGTTCACCCATAGTTTCCGATTGGGGAACACAGTCATCTACGCACTTGCTAATGAAGTATGTGAAAGCAGTGGCATACTGATTAAAGTTAATCACAGAGTTCTTGAAAATGGACTAGTCCACCGACATAGCAGTTGCAAAGGATCTCATCCATTTTCTCGGTCAAGCACTGCACAACTTTCTGCACTGGATACTCCCGCTTCTGTTTCTGCTGTAGCAGGTAGTGGAGGCACAGCCAGGTGCTCAGATTTACCAATGTGTGGTCTGAGCATGAAGCATTATGCATTTTTACAAATGTGTAGCAGTGGTCAATGTTGTTTGGGCTTCTGTTTGGGCAGAAAACATGCTGATAATACATTGGCATGGCTTTAATGGCCACGGAACATTCCAACGCTTGCTGGGGGCTCCAACTTAGTGACATTTAGACTGGAGCGGGGCCGTACATCGCCCGGCGCAGCCTTAAATGGCTGTGGAACTCACCATCGTCCGCCTGGGGCTTCAACATTGGGAGAAAAAGGGTGCAGGGGAGAGAAAAGACTTTGCCTTCCATCACAGTGAGGAGGAGATTCACTGTGATGGATGTTTGTGTAAATTGAATTGTTGTGTGTCTTGTAAGAATTGTTTTGTTTGTATGGCTGTAGAAACGGAGTTTTGTTTGAGCCTCACTGAGGTACAAATGACATGGAATAAATATTGAATTGAATTGAATTGAATTGGCAGCATTTCAACTTAGCCCATTGATTTAAGGCAGCACTGATGTGGACCTCAGCTTGCGGTATTACTTTCTTTGTTGGTGCCTCGCATTTCAATCTCTATTTGTAAACTCACAGGGTTAGCACTGCCAGATAATCAGACTGGCTGAAATGACATAGATAGGGTACTAGTCAGTACATTTTCCCCAGGAGAGGAAAATTAAATACTAGAGGGCATATGTGAAAGGGGCAAAGTTGAAAAGAGATATGCAGGGTAAGTTTTTTAATACAAAGCGTGGTGAGTGCCTGGAACCCGCCGCCAGATGTAATGGACAGAATGTATTAGAATTCTTAAATAAGTAATGATAGCAAATCTTTGCATGGGAAATAGTGCAGTGAAGAAGGTGTCCATGATAATTGTTGAAAGCATCTGAGCTTAGGCCATAAGTAATGAGTTAAAATCAAAGACGTGAACGGCAAAAAAGAGCTTCGACAAGCCTGTTTATTAGATTACAGAGGCTCAAGCTTCAAGTTTTGATAAAAATCTCTAAGTAACCCTTAGGCTCAGACACATCTCCAGCTCTTCTATAACATAATTGAAATAGATGCTAGAAAGTGAAAGCATTATAATCAGATGGAAGAATTGATAGAAGATAAAGAGACATGAAGATAAGTTAAACACAGAAGTTATCCATAAAATGTGATTTGCTACCTAAGCAAAATAGTTAAGGAATTCTAAACTGCTGACAGTGAGAGACTTTGAAAAAGCTCTGCAAAGTTTTCAAGTTTTTGCTTGCAGTAGAATTTCATAAGTTCTTTTACAATAGGAATTTGAATCTGAGGTCAGAGGATACTGAAGGTGTTTTAAAAGCGGTGTCTTTAGGCCAAGTTCAGATTTATTGTAACTGTTAGTCCTATTGACCTGTAAAGAAGAAGAAAGATTCAATGAATGATTAATATCCCACTCCCATTCTGACCTTACAATCTGTAGTCTCCCGCACTGTCACAATGAAACCAAATGCCAGCTTGAGGAACAATTCATCTTCCATCTGAGCATTTCGCAGCCTTCGCAGCTCAGGATAAAATTCTCTAATTTTGGAGTAACTCATTATTTCCTTCTGCCTGTATAAGAACTGGCCATTTTTGCCAGACACTCGGCTTTGTTTCTAATTTCTAGTAGTTTGCTAGGATAATCCCACAGATTTACCATTAACAATAATTTGCATGGACAAAGAAACCTAAACTCATTGTAACTTCTCTCACAAATGCCAGATTAAGTTTTCATCATGCTTTCATCCTATGAGATACAGTATTTGCAATGGTCTAACCATCCATCTCTCCCACATTTTCTGCTACTTTGATTAACTTGTTTTTTTCTTTCTTAGTTCTGATCAAATATCTTCAACCTAAAACGTTAACTGTTTCTCTTTCCACAAATGCTGTCTGACATGCTGAGCATTCCCAGCACTTTCTGCTTTTATTCATGAAGAACCAAATATGTTTTATTGAGCTTGCTGAGCATTTCCAATGTTCTTTGTTTATGTTTTGCTGCATGGTAGTTGCATAGCTAAGTGAAATAAAGACAACAATGCTGGCAGTGCTCAGCAGGACAAGAACGATCAATGAAGACCAGGGAATGGGGATGGGGAGAGAAAAATGATAGAGGGAAAGGTGAAGTATAACAAGTTGAAGCAAAAATACTGCATCCAAGGAAAGAAGGTTTACCTGAAATTATTGAAATCAGTATTGAGTCCTCATGATTGTAATGTTGAAAGTACAGGTGCTGTTACTCAGTTTATACGGGGAATTATTACAGCATTATAGAAGGCCAAGTACAGAGGGTGCAGAATGGGAGTGGGGCAGTGAATTAAAGTGACAGAATCAGAGACTCATGGTCACTGTGATTTATTAGTTTTAATTTAATTTATTTTAATGTGGATTTATTTAATTTCTGGTTTTATTGTCTTAATTTAATGCCGGTTAAACAAGCATCTGTAGTTCCTTCTTACATATTTAATTTAAATGGTGAATATGGATTCAGTTTTGAATTATTAAATTATTATTTGTTTAAATGTTATGACTGTACTTAAAATGCTTTTATTTATTTAAATGTATTTCAACCGTTTCAAAGTATCTCTAATCACTGTAGATTAACCTTTATTAATCCATGCCATTTATAATCTCCATTACACATATAATGCATGCCACCCATTTCATTTCGGAGTCACGTGAGTGACTTCGTGAAGAACCCGCCAGGCACGCATGCGCGACATATCGTCGACGCGCGTGCGAGCGACGGGCAGGGAGGAGCGTTGCTCCTCCACTGCTGGGACCTGCAGGTAAGTGGAAAACTAACTCGCCGTCCGTTTTTTCTTTACAGAGACTCTGTTTCCAGAGTGCTCCAGGCCGCTTCTACACCGACTGCGGACCGCGGTATGCGGGCAGTCAGCGGCGGCTCTAACTCATGGAGTCGGGAGAGCCCGTTGACCCAGGTGGGTCCGGGTTCACACTCGCCGGCAGAGGACGGCAGAGGCAGCCGACTCTACGCCGCAGCCCGCAGGTCGCGGGCTGGCGGCATTTATAAGTAAGTAGGGGCTTGCAGACTCGCCGTATGCAGTAAGCAACGGCAGAGCATAAGCCCGATTTTACACCACAGCCCGCAAGGATACTGCGGGCTGTCGGCATTTATATTGTAGTATGGGCTTGCAGACTCGCCGTGTGCAGTAAGCAACGGCAGAGCATAAGCCCGATTTTACACCACAGCCCGCAAGGATACTGCGGGCTGTTGGCATTTATAAGTAAGTAGGGGCTTGCAGACTCGCCGTGTGCAGTAAGCAACGGCAGAGCACAAGCCCGATTTTACACCACAGCCCGCAAGGATACTGCGGGCTGTCGGCATTTATATTGTAGTATGGGCTTGCAGACTCGCCGTGTGCAGTAAGCAACGGCAGAGCACAGCCCGATTTTACACCACAGCCCGCAAGGATACTGCGGGCTGTCGGCATTTATATTGAACTAGGGGCTTGCAGCAGCAGCCCGACTTACACCGCAGCCCACACGATACTGCGGGCTGTCGGCATTTACTCAGAGTAGGGGTTAGCCCCAACTCAACTCGACACAGCCAGTATTATCCCAGTGCTGTAATTAAGAGGGAATGGAGTTGCAGCCATTATCATGTTGTTCTAAGCCCAACTTATTTTTACAATGGGGCAGCTCGTTGACCCTGCGGGGTCCGGGCTCAACGCTCACCATTGCGTAGCAATGGCAGAACGACAGCTCACCACCAGCCCTTCATAAGGGCCACTCAGGTAAGTACAGGCAACCTTGAGCTGGTTGTCCCTTCTGTTTTGAATTGTGTTTTCTCCAACAGGGACATGGATAATAAGGAGTACAGGCCGCAGGACTACCGAAAGGAATTGTCGGCCATTATTCCCGGAGCTCTCTACAATGACAGCACCCGCTAGACGGGCCGGGAAAAAGGCGCAAAAGTCGGGGAACCCTGTGATTACAGGACCCGACCCACCGACACAGCTGTGTACAAGCGGCGTACCCGCAGAGCAGGAAGTCGGTACAGCGCCGGAGCAGGTAGACCCTGACTCAATTTTTCACTATCTCCAACAGGGAGAGAATCGTTGGCTGATATGAGCAAACGGGTTTCACATGCTGTTGCACGGCCCTTCTCCCCGAGCCCTCGTGAAAGAGCCAGGGATAGAGCTCAATAACAAAGCCCTTTTAGGGCAGGAATTTCACCAGAGACCGCTAGATTGCGGACTGGTGGTTTACCGAGACCCAAGTCCACTGGCAGACCAGGGAGGGCCAGTGTAGACTCACCACCTAGTTGGACCAGGTGGAGTCATACAGGTGGAGTCTCGCCACGGTCACTGCATCCCCAATAGCGGCAGGACGGGACCGTACGCCGCCTGAGTCCAGGAGTAGGACAGGTGGCAAGCCCGCGCGGATGTCGGGTCACCACGCCGCAGGCGTCAGGTGCCGACTTCACACCGCATATGCCCTTTGAGGCAGTCGGGCCTAGCTCATCCAAGGAGGCGAATGAGCAGATCTGCGCGGGAGTCGTACAGCTTCGCTGAGGCGGCTGGTAGCGACTTTTCGTCACGGCACCGAGATTACCTCGATGAGGTACGGGCCGATGATAGGAGCCTCAGGAGTTCCTTCGGGCATGAGGGCTCTGACCTCCCATTTATGCACCATGAAGGGCGCATTGAACGGATGGAAAGGATGAGTTCCGGGGACTTTTAGATATATCCCCATCGTCAATTGGTAGCATGAGGCAGCCAGGAGAAGAGGATATCTTGGTACACGAACCAGTGGCACCTGAGGTTCCTCAGGAAGAACTTTTGGACGTGGCAGCCAAGTTTGCGTTACCCGAATCATCGGGACAACCTCTCAAAACTAAACTGGCCGCTACCATTGATTTCCTCACCAACCACCAGCTACAGGATCAGGTCCTTGCGGAGGCCATGAATGGGTACAAGGCACCAAGTAATTGTAACTCACTCAATGTACCTATTGTAAACATGCCTATTTGGAGCAATATAAACCCGGGCATAAGAGCACAGGAAGTAAAAATTACAGAAAATCCTAAAACTGCTCACATCTGGGATTACCGCTTTTGCGAGGTCGGTGGATGGGATGGACTTGAAACACCGAACAGGAGGATGCTCTTGAATTATTATGTAACACGCTATACGAAATAAATGCGTTTCGAAAAAGTGCCATCAAGCTCACGCTAAATCCCAAATTTGCGGGGCTATGCAGAGCATCTCCAACACCACCACCCAGACAACTATTCAGGGAAGACCTTCTGAAGCAGGTCAAGGATAAAAACGTGGAAATCAGGGGAGCCCTGCGCAGTCAGGACCCGATTCTCCACCACGACTGACCATGGTGCCATAAGTGGTAACCGCACAGGAGCAGGGTAGGTAAGACCCTGACTCCCTACCTCTGTCACTTAACCATAGCGACAGTGGAGCAAAGGTGCGTAACGTGTTATATTCTTGGCACGTTCTCTCTCCCCAAATATGCAGGTCACCAGAGAGAGGACCAGGGGAAGTATCGCACAGCAGTCGGTAAACCCACCATAGAGCCGGGGTCGACTTCCACTGGAGCAGGCCACCAGATCGTGGACCGGTGAAGGATTGAGGCCTGGGTCTGGAGGACCACATGTGTGGCCGGCACAGACTCAGCACCGAGGGAGCCTGCCTGGTTGCAGGTCGGAGTAGTCTCATCTCGGTCACCGCACCCCCTTTAGCGGCAGGACGTGACCGAACGACGCTTTGTCCCAAAGGAGGACACCGACTCAGCACCGAGGGAGCCTGCCTGGTTGCAGGTCGGTGTAGTCTCATCTCGGTCACGCACCCCCTTTAGCGGCAGGACGTGACCGAACGACGCTTTGTCCCTAAGGAGGACACAGACTCAGCACCGAGGGAGCCTGCCTGGTTGCAGGTCGGTGTAGTCTCATCTCGGTCACCACACCCCCTTGTAGTGGAGGACGTGACCGAACGTCGCCTTTGGAGGACAGGCGGCAAGCCCGCGCGGTCGTCGGGGTACCACGCTTCGGCGGCCGGGACCGACTCATCACCGCTATCATGTCTTATTAGACCAGCGGGCCGCCTCCGTCCGGAAGACGGCAGAGCAAGCGGCAGGTCCGCGCGGGAGTCGCTTAGCCACGCAGGAGCGGCAGGCAGCGACATCCTGTCTTGCACCCTTGTCATCACCTCGACGAGGTGTGGGGCAATGACAGAAGCCTCAGAGATTCTCCAGAACCTGAGGAAGTCGACTTATTGTCCGCAGATGCGGCAGTGGTCGCATGGCTCGGATGGAGAGCATGATGGAGCGTATCCTAGAGCACGGTCTCTGCAGCTGGACCAGATGTCCTCCAGTTCTGGAGGAACCTGTAGTACCCGAGGAAACCCAGGAGAAACTGCAGAATGTGGTCTCCAAGTGTGGCGATGGACGAGTTCTCGCTACATTGGGGGAAATGGATTTCGATGCTTTCCCCATTCTGCCTCATCAGACAGGTGTTGCAGAAAACGTACCCAGGTCTGGAACATACAGGACCATGGACGTCATATAGATCATGCAGAGAAAGTCCACTGGGAAGCACTACCTCACCTACACAGGATATGAGAGGTTTTTGTAGTCGGACCAAGACGACCTACATATCTGCTATGATCTCCAATGTGCTGGCATGCTCACTGGTCTTCATTATGATGAGCCCTCAGTTACAGTGCTGCTTACAGTGCCAATAGTGCACTGTCATCCTAGCTCAACATTGGAGTGGGATCTCACCAGCTGGTATCCAAACTACGAGGGATATGTTCTATCCATCCCTTCCCGACCACGATATAATATCTGAGAGATTAGGGTGGTGTTGACCCTACTCAGGAGGTGGTCGCTTATGACGGAGGTACCACTGGACTTACTCACCTTTAAAAGTGGTGATGGCAATAGCACTGAATACAGCACAACGGGTCCAGACTCTACAGGAATTAAACCTGGATAGAATGATTGACCCATAAAAAAGTAACTTCTTTATGAAAGAGTTACTTAAACTACACAGACCTGCGACTACAGGTCTGGAAATGGCCATCAGGAATATGGAGGCGGATCTGTTGTCAGCCATGGAAACCCACGTCACAGGGTAACGGTGCAGACTATCTCCAGATGGCTTAAGGTGGTATTCGATGCAGCAGGTAAGACACTAAACATTTGAAATGTCATTCTACCAAGGCTGCATCCACATCAGGAACGAGGACCATGGAGGTGTTCATGGAGCATGTCCTCACGATAGCGGGCTGGGCCAATGAAACTACATTTCAGTGGTTTCATAACTAACCTGTGGCCGTTTCCCGCAACGTTACGCACGTTAAGTGCTGTCCCTAAACGTTTGTCCCCGAGTTCAGGGGTTTATTGTTGTACTAACAATAATGTTATTATTTTTCAGCTTGTTCAAGTCTGAAATACGTTAACATACTTCCTCCATCAGTATTACGGCAGTGTGTGAGCATGGACGTGGTCCAGGGCGTGTAATCACAGAGCTTTGAAGTCTTCACGAAGTCACTCACGTGACTCCGAAATGAAATAGTAAGATTAAACGAGAACTTACCAGTTTGAAGTTTGATCTTTATTTTATGAGGAGTTGCGATGAGGGATTTCGTGCCCTCCGCTCCCAACCCTCTACCATAAGATCAACTGGTATATAGAGTCTCTTCAATCTTACTATAACAAGTCATTTCTCTGTTGTTGGTTCTGTGATTCCACACCGCTGCTTTGAAGAAATGTCGCGCATGCGTGCCTGGCGGGTTCTTCACGAAATCCCTCATCGCAACTCCTCATAAAATAAAGATCAAACTTCAAACTGGTAAGTTCTCGTTTAATCTTACTATTACACGGTATTACGGTACTACACTAACGCTGACAGCCATCAAACGACCACATCACCCGATGCGGATGGTGGAAGAGGTTGCTGCCAACCTGGGTCAAGCGACATCCTGATTGCTGGGCGCTATGTCCAAGAACATCACTCAAACCTGAAGCACGTTCTTGACCATGCCAGGGAGGTAAACCTCAAACTCAACCCCCTCAAGTGCATGTTTTGAGTCAACAAATTCACCAACAATGGCCTCAGGCCAGACCCTTCTAAAACTGTTGCCATCTCCCTCTTGTTCAAGATATGGAGTCAACTCAGGAAAAACTTTGGTTTACAAGGCCCTTCCATCTTGACCCCACTGCTTGAAAATCACATCTTTAAACCTTCAAGTACAGACTCCGCATTCAAAACCTGGCATAGTAATGATATCAGTAGTATCAAAAAACCTATACAAGGATGGCATTTTTTCGTCCTTTGCGGAGCTTTCATCCAACTACAGCCTCCCAAACTCCCACCTTTTCCGTTTTTTCCAGATTAGGGATTTTGTGAAGAAGACATTCCCCCACTTCCCAAATCGCCCCCCTGAAACCCTGACTGATCCATCCTAGCTCTAGATCCCAACCTGAAGAAATGCTTCTCTTTTTTATATAACTTGTTAGGGTCGGTAATATTGAATCCTCATACCTCATTAAAAGCTGCATGGGAGGGCGAGCTGAATATGAAACTAACAGACCAGCAATGGGACTCTGCCTTGGATTTGATCCATTCTTCCTCCATATGTGCCCGTCATAGCCTAATCCAATGCAAAGTCCTTCACAAAGTCCACTACACAAACGCAAGATTATCTAGAATATACCCCACTGTCAAGGACACCTGCAACAGATGTAATCAATCCCCTGCCAACCAGAGCCATATGTTTTGGTCTTGCCCTAGGCTAGCAGCCTTTTGGAGGAGTGAATTTGACGTGATAAGCAGAGCCTATGGCCAGACTATTCCTCCAAACCCACTGTTTTTGGTACTCCTCCCAACACCAACCTCTCTGTTGCGTTGAAGCGGTTCCTGGCTTTTACAACCTTGTTAGCCCGGAGACTTATCTTGTTTAACTGGAGGCTTACCTGCCCCCCGACACATGCCCGCTGGATCAAGGAGGTGCTCTACAATTTAAAGCTTCAAAGGCTCTACCAAGACATTCCTAAATACATGGAACCTTTTTCTGGAACTTGTTAACTCTCTCAACCTGTTTCCGGACTCAGAAGAGGACTGAGTGCCTTCTATCACTGCTCTGTCTTATTGCAGCTGCTCTCCCCTCCCCCCCCACACACACACACATAGACTTTTTTTTTTGGAACATTTTGTTTAGTTTATCTTATCGTATTTGTGTGGATGTGTACGTATGTGAGTGTTATTTGTCCCCATTTGGTTCCGACCTGATTCAGGTGGATTGAGGGGGGGTACCTGTAAGGGCTTTGAGCGTCGCTTACATACTGTTGCACAATTATGTCCTGACTATCATTGTATGTATGCAAATTGCTGTGAAATTCAAATAAAAAGATTTAAATAAAACCATTGCCATCAATGAAATGCCAGCACCCACGGACATGACAGCGCTACAGCGATTTCTGGGCATGGTGAACTACTTGGGAAAATTCATCCCAAACTTCAGTGAGTTGTCAGCCCCGCTGCGCCAACTGACCCACAAGGATACACACTGGTCCTGGCACCAGTACCAACAGAGGGCATTTGAAACCTTCACACAACTAATGTCTTGCACACCAACCCTCACATACTTCGATGTCGGGCTACCCGTCACCTTAACCTGTGATGCCTCCCAGTATGGACTGTGTGCCGCCTGCCTACAATACAATGGGAAAGGTTCCAGACCAGTCGCCTATGCCTCCTGTACCATGACCGACACTGAACAGTGCTAAGCTCAAATCGAGAAGAAGCTTCTCACGGTAATGTTTGCCTGCAATAAATGCAAGGACTTTATCTTTGGTAACCTGATCTGATTGAAACCAACCACCAGCCCCTGGCCAGTATCCTCAACAAACCAATCCACACGATACCAGAGCGTTTACAACGCATGATGATGGAACTACAGAGTTATGAAATCAAACTGACCTACAAACGCAGTAACGACATGTACTTAGCTGACACCCTCTCTCGGGCACCTCACCCCACCTGCAAAAAACACCTAGATGATGAGGGGTATACGTTATGATGGTCTCTTACCTTCCATCCACGGACTTAGACATCCTAGTGGCACAAACAGCTGCAAACGAAACGATACAATCGTGTGCCACTGTCATCCGCCACAGCTGGACAGACAAACAGCACCAACTGCCGCCTCCTATCCGCCAGTTCTACCATGTCCATGACAAACTGGTCATTCAAGATGACATTATGATGAAAAGACATAAGGCAGTTATCCCGACGTCTCTTCGGAATAAGTACTTTGACATTGTTCATGGGGGCCATCCCGCCGCAGAAACAACCCTCCAAAATGCAAAAGGTATGCTCTTCTGGCCTGACATGGCTGACTGCATTCGCTAGAAATTCACTGCCTGCCCAATTTGCAACAGCCTGACCCCGCACCAACCTAAACAACCACTTCTCCCGCACCCCACACCGGACTTACCCTGGTCCGCAGTGGCAGCCAACATCTTTGAGTGGCACGGCAAACAATATCTAGTTATAGTCGATTCCTACTCAGGATGGTTCGAAATCGACCTGCACAGTAGCCTGAGCTCAGCCTGGTCATTTAATAGCTCACTCGCCACTTCTCTCTCCACGGTGCATCCCTCCAGCTACCCTCAGACAATGCAACTCAATTCTCCAGTCAGCTCTTCAAGGATTTTGCGACACACTGGGACTTTCACCTCACCACCAACAGCCCCGAGTACCCGCAGTCCAACGGCCTGGCCGAACGCATGGTAAGAAGCGCAAAACAACTAATGGAACGGTCACACATGACGGCTCCGATGTCTATCTCGACTCACTCAACCTACAAAACATCGTCCACGACCCTCTCGTGGGATCTTCGGCCGAACGACTCATGTCACGGCGTATCCCCACCACCCTGCCTATGGCCAAGCAACTGGTAGAACCACAAGTTAAGTGCACCGTCAGCAATCGAATCCCAGTTCCAACACCGCTGAGACACACAAAGAAAATATTGTGACATAGAAACATAGAAATTAGCCACAAGGGCCACATCTAGCTCCCTCTTAAATATAGCCAATGAACTGGCCTCAACTACCTTCTGTGAAAGAGAATTCCAGAGATTCACCACTCTCTGTGTGAATTTTTTTTTTCCATCTCGGTGCTAAAAGATTTCTCCCATAACCTTAACTGTGACCCCTTGTCCTGGACTTCCCCTACATCGGGAACAATCTTCCTGCGTCTAGCTTGTCCAACCCCTTAAGTTTCTATAAGATCCCCCCTCAATCTTCTAAATTCTAGCGAGTACAAGCCAAATCTATCCAGTCTTTCTTCATATGAAAGTCCTGACATCTTAGGAATCAGTCTGGTGAACCTTCTCTGTACTCCCTCCATGGCAAGAATGTCTTTCCTCAGATTTGGAGACCAAAACTGTACGCAATACTCCAGGTGTGATCTCACCAAGACCCTGTACAACTGCAGTGGAACCTCCCTGCGCCTATACTCAAATCCTTTTGCTATGAATGCTAACACACTATTTGCTTTCTTCACTGCCTGCTGCACCTGAATGCCTACTTTCAATGACTGGTGTACCATGACACCCAGGTCTCGTTGCCTCCCCTTTTCCTAATCAGCCACCATTCAGATAATAGTCTACTTTCCAGTTTTTGCCACCAAAATGGATAACCTCACATTTATCCACATTATGCTGCATCTCCCATGCATTTGCCCACTCACCCAGCCTATCCAAGTCACCTTGCAGCCTCCTAGCATCCTCCTGACAGCTAACAGTGCTCCCCATGTTGCATTCAATTCCCTCGTCCAAATCATTAATATAACCATGACAAAACCAGCTCTCCACTTCAACCACTTATGAAGGGACAGGTTGTCCAGTTACAGTCTTTCAGACGCTATGACTGCCTCGGTGTAATTCTGGGGGCAACCGCGAAGCCATGCTCATACCTGGTATTATTGACAACAGCACCTACCGACGTACCCGCCAACACCTCCTCCTGGTTAATGAACAGGCCCGACCTTCCTGTCCTTATCCTGACCAGCCGGTCGGCTTTCCCCCACGATCTGCTAACGTCACTCCAGCGACTCCTCTACTGGTGCCAGCACCATCCCTGCTTTCCCCGGTGCCCCATCTCCACTGGTGCCTACTCCTCCACATCCACCCGATGAGGGGCCCTCTTCCTCAGAGAAAGATGACGCGCATGAGAGGAAGTTCACCAGCTATACTTGAACTGTGCATGAACCGCTTTCTTTTATGTGTTCACACAATGTACAAGTAAAAATCTACACACCCTATACTGGTGTTTTACAATATACTCCACTGACCACTCTTTATATGCATTGCTTCTTTAAGAGGAAGAATGTAGGTTAACCTCTATTAATCCATGCCATTTATAGTCTCCACTACACGTATAATGCATATCACCCATTACATGGTATTACGGTACTACACTAACGCTGGCGGCCAGCTAGCAGAATGTATGCTGAGCTTCATGAGCACAGCTGAGCAACTTGAATCTTCTGTTTTTCTGAATGGAATAAAGACCTATGTTTTACCATGTATGTTGTAGTGGATCATTTACAAACAATCACCAATGATATTTGGAAACAGTAAATAATTCTCCATGACAGTGCAAGTTGTTGGGAAGGTCATCAGTGTAGCCCATGGGCAGAGATTTTGCCTGCGCCACTGTCTTTAGCTCCATTTACCCTTTGAAGATAGTCAGTAGATCCCATTTAAATGAAACAGTGTCAAATCTGCCATCATGCTATTTGAAATCAATTCTCAATTCAATACATTATGGACAACATTAAGGCCCAAAGGCAGTGAGTTTTTGGAATTATCTGTGAAAAAGGATTGTGGAAGCACAGTCACAATATATTGTGATTGATTGAAAGATCGTAATAAAATCGAAGGGAATGTTATCCTGTCATTTTGTTCATGTAGGGAGGTGATCCCAAGGTAAATTATCAGCCATGATCTTGTTGAATGGTGAAGCAGGTACAGAGGTCTAATGGCCTAATGGCCTTGGTGTACATTGTTTCAAGGCTATCGACGATGGTGTGTAGTTCTTCAAGTGCCAACTTAGCCCATTGATTTAAGACAGCCCTGATATGGTCCTCAGCTTGCGGTGTTAATTTCTTTGTTGGTGTCTCGCATTTCAATCTCTATTTGTAAATTCACAGGATTAACACTGGCAGATAATCAGACAGGCTGAAATGGCATAGATAGGATAGATAGTCGGAACATTTTCCCCAGATAGAAAAATAAAATACAAGAGGGCATATGTGAAAGGGGCAAAGTTTAAAAGAGATATGCAGGGCAAGTTTTTTTTTAATACAAAGAGTGGTGAGTGCCTGGAACATGCTGCCAGGGGTAATGGTTGAGGCAGATGTAATGGACAGAATGCATTTGAATTCTTAAATAAGTAATGATAGTAAATCTTTGCTTGGGAAATAGTGCAGTGAAGGTGTATGTGATAATTGTTGAAAGCATCTGAACCGAGGCCATAAGTAATGAGTTAAGATGGAAGACAAAATGGCAAAAATGCTCTGACAAGCCTGTTTATTAGATTACAGGCTCAAGATTATAGGCTGCAAGTTCTGTAAAAATCTCTAAGTAACCTTTAGGCTCAGACACATTTCCAGCTCTTCTATAACATAATTGAAATAGATGCTAGAAAGAGAAATTCAGATGGAAGAATTGATAGAAGATAGAAGTTATCCATAAAATGTGATTTGCTACCTAAGCAATATAGTTAAAGAATTCTGCTGACAGTGAGAGACTTTGAAATAGCTCTGCAAAGTTTTCAAGTTTTTGCTTGTAGCAGAATTTAATAAGTTATTTTACAATAGGAATTTGAATCTGAGGCCAGAGGATATTGAAGGTGTTTGATAAGAACCATATAACCATATAACCATATAACAATTGCAGCACGGAAACAGGCCATCTCGGCCCTTCAAGTCCGTGCCGAACAACAAGAAGCGGTCTTTAGACCAAGTTTAGATTTATTGTAACTGATAGTCCTATTGAATCAGAATCAGAATGCCTTTTATTGTCACTATACACATGTACAATGAGATTAAAAGCTGCTCCTACTCAGTGCAAACCAAAACAAAAAAGGGGGGGGGATAAGGTGCACAATTTCTGCAGCGCTATATAGATATCTATAAAAAAGACCTGCAAGGAAGATGAAAGCTTCAATGAATGATGAACTATCTCACTTCCATTCTGACCTTTCAATCTGTGATCTCCTGCATAGTACAACAAAACCAAATGCAAGCTTGAGGAACAATTCATCTTCAATCTGAGCATGTTGCAGCCTTCCAGGCTCAGGATACAATTCTCTAAGGGTTATACAAAAAGCTGGAGAAACTCAGCGGGTGCAGCAGCATCTAAGGAGCGAAGGAGATAGGCGACGTTTCGGGTTGAGACCCTTCTTCAGGAGATAGGCGACGTTTCGGGTCGAGACCCTTCTTCAGAAGAAGGGTCTCGACCCGAAACGTCGCCTATCTCCTTCGCTCCTTAGATGCTGCTGCACCCGCTGAGTTTCTCCAGCTTTTTGTGTAACCCTCAATTCTCCAGCATCTGCAGTTCCTTCTTTAATACAATTCTCTAACTTTGGAGTAACTGATTATTTCCTTCTGCCTGTATAAGAATGATCATTTTTGCCTGACACTCAGCTTTGTTTCTTATTTTTTCTCTTAACGTTTCATACAGTGGTTTGCTAGGATAATCCCACAGATTTACCCTTAGCAATAATTTACTTGGACAAAGAAACCTAAACTGATCGTAACCTCTCTCAATGCCAGATTAGGTTTTCATCATGCTTTCATCCTATGAGAGATGTTGTATTCACAATGGT
The DNA here is from genome assembly GCA_963514005.1 of Raja brachyura. The sequence goes on along the minus strand of OY740786.1, from coordinate 49,192,216 downwards.
CTAACCATCCGTCTTTCCCACATTTTCTGTTACCTTATTAACTTGTTTTATTTCTTTCTTAGTTCTGATCAAATATCTTCAACCTAAAATGTTAACTGTTTCTCTTTCCACAAATGCTCTCTGACATGCTGAGCATTTCCAGCACTTTCAGCTTTTATTCGTGAAGGACAAAATATGCTTTATTGAGCTTGCTGAGCATTTCCAACATTCTGTGTTTATGTTTTGCTTCATGGTATTTGCATAGCTAAATGAAATAAAGACAAAGAATGCTGGCACTGCTCAGCAGGTCAAGTACGATCAATGAAGACCAGAGAATTGGGACAGGGAGAGAAAAATAATAGAGCGAAAGGTGAAGTGGGGGGAGGAGATGCGGAAATATAACAAGTTGGAGCAAAAATATTGCATCTAAGGAAAGAAGGAGGTTTACCTGAAATTATTTGAAATCAGTATTCAGTCCTCAATATTGTAATGTTAGAAGAACAGGTGCTGTTGCTCAGCTTACAATGGGAATTAGTACAGCAATGTAGAAGGCCAAGTACAGAGGGTGCAGAATGGGAGGGTGGCAGTGAATTAAAGTGACAAAGAATCGGAAACTCATGGTCACTGTGATTTATTAGATATAATTTAATTTATATTAATTTAATGTGGATTTATTTAATTTCTGGTTTTAATGCTTTAATTTAATGCCAGTTAAACCAGCAGCTATAGTTCCTTCTTACATATTTAATTTATACTAGACCAAGTGGGACCCGTTGGTCTAGTATAAGGGGGGGGAGGTGGGGAGGGAGAGAGGGGGTAGAGGGGGGAAGTGGGGGTGGGGGCAGGGGAGGATGAGGGGAGAGGAGGTAGAGGTGGAGAGGGTGGGCGGGGGGAGGGGTGTAGAAGGGGGAGAGAGGGTGGGAAGAAAGTGGGGGTGTGGGGGAGGAGATTGGGGAGAGGTGGCGAGAGAGAAGGGGGAGAGGAGGTGGAGAGGGGGGGAATGGGGCAGGGATGGGGGAGGTGGGAGGAGAGAGAAGGAGGAGAGGGGGAAGGGGGGTGGGAGGGGGGAGGGGGAGGGGGGATGGGAGGGTGGGATGGGGAGGAGGAGAGAGGCCGGGGGAGAGAGAGAGAAGAGTTGAGAGAGGAGGGGGGGAGAGAAGGGGAGAGGGGGGAGAGAAGGGGGAGGGGGAGAGGGGAGGGGGAGGGAGGGGTGGAAGAGTGAGGCTGGGGGAGAGAGAGCATGGGGAGAGAGAGGAGGGGGCCTGTAACTTAAATAATGGGGGAGGAGGGAGAGGTGGGGTGGGATGTCACTCGCAGCGCGCAGACCCAAGACGGCCGTGCACAGATCCATTGTGACGTCATCAGCGAAATTCAAAGATTTTTCATATTTGTGAACATTTTCATTAATAACTCGTGAAATAATGCATGAACTTTTGACATAAGGCGGTTTTGGACTCCACGTGATAAACCTCTACTGGAATATGTAAAGAATTTACCGTTCTTTCGAAAAGATGCAATTATACACACACACACATTCAAGATCACAGTTTGAATAGGTAATATATATGGGTGATAAAGGTGGATTTATTTTGGAATTATTAATTTAATTATTTGTTTGAATGTTATGAACGTATTTAAAATGCTTTAATTTATTTGGTAAATAAGTATGTAATTTTTTTAATATAGCACGTTTAAATCAAATCATGTTGAAGCCAAAGAGGGAAAATAAATGAGATTATCATATTTACAATACACTATAGGATTCAACATGAACGTCCCCCCAACAGCAGAATCAACACATTTCACTGTGAGGGAAGGCACTAAAAAGTCCAGGCCTCCTCCTCCTCCTAGTCCACCCGAGGGTGGGGCCTCTTTGAGGCCTCCGCAGCCAGTCGCCACAATGGCAGCCCAATTTTATAGGCCCACCTGCCAGGAAGATTGAACACCGGCGTCGGGTGAAATCGTCTTCAGCGGCATGGAAATATATTTAAATATATTTCAACTGTTTCCAAGTGTCTATAATCCCCAAAGATATTTGGAAACAGTAAATAATTCTCCATTACAATGCACATCGTTGGGAAAACCATCGGTGTAGCTCATGGGCTGGGATTTTGCCTGCGCTGTCTGTGCCCCATTCCCTATGTCTTTAGCTCCATTTACCTTTTGAAGACAGTCAGTAGCCCCATTTAAATGAAACAGTGACAATTCTGCCATCATGCTATTTGCAGGATATGAAGTAAATCAATTCTCAATTCTGTACATTATGGAACCGCATTTAGTCCCAATGGCAGTGAGCTTTTGGAATTATCTGTCAAAGAGGATTGTGGAAGCACAGTCACAGTATATTGTGATTGGTTGATTTTTAGGTAGTAAGAAAATCAAAGGGAATGTTACCCTGTCATTTTGTTCATGTAGGGAGGTGATCCCAAGGTAAATGATCAGCCATGATATTGTTAAATGGTGAAGCAGGCACAGGAGGCATTGTGGCCTAATGTTACTTATTTTTCTTGTATTCTTAAGTGGAAGCACTTTATCATATGTCTTGCAATTGCTTGACTTTTAAATAAAGTAATGTGTGGAAATTTACTCACCAAAGTAATTTTTTTAACCTTTTGGAAGCAACTAAACTTGAGCATTTTTTTTTTTTTCGAACAAATGATAATTGGTTCCACGATTAGATTCTACTATTTCCTATTTTCAGATGCACTATCGATCAATGTATTAGTTAGCTCACAAGGGAAGCTTTAGTTTCTGTGTATGGTGTAGCAAATCACATCTGCATTTACATAGAAACATAGAAAAAAAAATAGGTGCAGGAGTAGGCCATTCGGCCCTTCAAGCCTGCACCGCCATTCAATGTGATCATGGCTGATCATCCAACTCAGTATCCCGTACCTGCCTTCTCTCCATACCCCCTGATCCCTTTAGCCACAAGTGCCACATCTAACGCCCTCTTAAATATAGCCAATGAACTGGCATCAACTACCTTCTGTGGCAGAGAATTCCAGAGACTCACGACTCTCTGTGTAAAGAAAGTTTTCCTCATTTCGGTCCTAAAGGAATTCCCCCTTATCCTTAGACTGTGACCCCTTGTTCTGGACTCCCCCAACATCGGGAACAATCTTCCAGCATCTAGCTTGTCCAACCCCTTAAGAATTTTGTAAGTTTCTATAAGATCCCCCCTCAATCTTCTAAATTCCAGCGAGTACAAGCCGAGTCTATCCAATCTTTCCTCATATGAAAGTCCTGACATCCCAGGAATCAGTCTGGTGAATCTTCTCTGTACCCCCTCTACGGCAAGGATGTCTTTCCTCAGATTTGGAGACCAAAACTGTACGCAATACTCCAGGTGTGGCCTCACCAAAACCCTGTACAACTGCAGTAGAACCTCCCTGCTCCTATACTCAAATCCTTTCGCTATGAATGCTAACATACCATTTGCTTTCTTCACTGCCTGCTGCACCTGCATGCCTACTTTCAATGACTGGTGTACCATGACACCCAGGTCTCGTTGCATCTCCCCCTTTCCTAATCTGCCACCATTCAGATAATAGTCTACCCTCATGTTTTTGCCACCAAAGTGGATAACCTCACATTTATCCACATTATACTGCATCTGCCATGCATTTGCCCATTCACTCAGCCTATCCAAATCACCCTGCAGCCTCCAAGCATCCTCCTCACACCTAACTATACCCCCCAGCTTGGTATCATCTGCAAATTTGGAGATGTTGCATTGAATTCCCTCGTCCAAATCATTAATATATATTGTAAATAGCTGGGGTCCCAGCACTGAGCCTTGCGGCACCCCACTAGTCACTGCCTGCCATTCTGAAAAGGACCCGTTTACTCCTACCCTTTGCCTCCTGTCTGCTAGCCAGTTCTCTATCCACATCAATACTGAACCCCCAATACCGTGTGCTTTAAGTTTGTATGCTAATCTCTTATGCGGGACCTTGTCGAAAGCCTTCTGAAAGTCTAGATATAACACATCCACTGGTTCTCCCTTATCCACTCTACTAGTTACATCCTCGAAAAATTCTATCAGATTTGTCAGACATGATTTACCTTTCGTAAATCCATGCTGACTTTGTCCAATGATTTCACCACTTTCCAAATGCGCTGCTATCCCATCTTTAATAACTGACTCTAGCAGTTTCCCCACTACCGATGTTAGACTAACTGGTCTGTAATTCCCCGCTTTCTCTCTCCCTCCTTTTTTAAAAAGTGGGGTGACATTAGCTACCCTCCAATCCTCAGGAACTACTCCAGAATCTAAGGAATTTTGAAAAATTATCACTAATGCATCCACTATTTCTGTGGCTACCTCCTTGAGTACTCTGGGATGCAGACTATCTGGCCCTGGGGATTTATCGGCCTTCAATCCGTTCAATTTACCCAACACCACCTCCCGGCTAACCTGGATTTCACTCAGTTCCTCCATCTTATTTGACCCCCGTTCCACTGCTATTTCCGGCAGATTATTTATGTCTTCCTTAGTGAAGACAGAACCAAAGTAGTTATTCAATTGGTCTGCCATGTCCTTGTTCCCCATGATCAATTCACCTGTTTCTGACTGCAAGGGACCAACATTTGTTTTAACTAGTCTCTTTCTCTTCACATATCTATAAAAACTTTTGCAGTCAGTTGTTATGTTCCCTGCCAGTTTCCTTTCATAATCTATTTTCCCTTTCCTAATTAAGCCCTTTGTCCTCCTCTGCTGCATTCTGAATTTCTCCCAGTCCTCCGGTAGGCTGCTTTTTCTGGCAAATTTGTATGCCTCATCTTTTGTTTTTATACTATCCCTGATTTCCCTTGTTATCCATGGATGCACCACCTTCCCCGATTTATTCTTTTGCCAAACTGGTATGAACAACTTTTGTACTTCATCCATGCAGTCTTTAAATACCTTCCATTGCACATCCACTGTCAACCCTTTAAGAATCACCTGCCAGTCTTTCTTGGCCAATTCACATCTCATACCTTCAAAGTTACCTTTGTTCAAGTTCAGAACCCTTGTTTCTGACTTAATTTTGTCACTCTCCATCCTAATGAAGAACTCAACCATATTATGGTCACTCTTGCCCAAGGGGCCATGCACAACAAGACTGCTAACTAACCCTTCCTCATTACTCAATACCCAGTCTAGAATAGCCTGTTCTCTCGTTGGTTCCTCCACATGTTGGTTGAGAAAACTATCCCGCATACATTCCAGGAAATCCTCTTCCTCAGCACCCCTGCCAATTTGATTCACCCAATCTACATGCAGATTGAAGTCACCCATTATAACCGTGTTACCCTTGTTGCACGCATTTCTAATTTCCTGTTTGATGCCATCCCCAACTCCAATACTACTGTTAGGTGGCCTGTACACAGCTCCCACTAGCGTTTTCTGCCCCTTAGAGTTTCGCAGCTCTACCCATATCGATTCCACATCCTCCACGCTAATGTCCTTCCTTTCTATTGCATTAATCTCCTCTCTCACCAGCAACGCTACCCCACCTCCTTTTCCTTTTCGTCTATCCCTCCTGAATATTGAATATCCCTGGATGTTCAGCTCCCAGCCTTGGTCATCCTGGAGCCATGTCTCCGTGATCCCAACTATAGCATAGTCATTAATCGCTATCTGCACCTTCAACTCATCCACCTTATTACGAATGCTCCTCGCATTGAGACACAAAGCCTTCAGGCTTGTTTTTACAACACTCTTACTCCTTATACAATTATGTTGACAAGTGGCCCCTTTCACATCGATCCCTATTACACTTGGCCATACTCTCCTATCCCTTTGTGAGCTTTCTTTCCCGTTAATTCTGGGGTCATTAACCATCCTTTTACTCTCTTTCCCTTTAACTCCGTTCTCGATTATCCCATTTGACACCCCACCCCCCTTATTCAGTTTAAAACCATCCGTGTAGCAGTGGCAAACCTGCCGGCCAGAATGCTGGTCCCCCACCTGTTAAGATGCAATCCGTCCCTTTTGTACAGTTCCCCCTTACTCCAAAACAGATCCCAGTGATCTAAGAATCTAAATCCCTGCCCCCTGCACCAGTTCCTCAGCCACACATTCAGGTCCCGTATCTCCCTGTTCCTGCTCTCGCCAGCACGAGGAACTGGAAGCAAACCGGAGATAACAACCCTGGAAGTCCTGCTTTTCAGCATTTTTCCGAGCTCTCTGAAGTCCCGCTGCAAAATATTCATCCCCTTCTTTCCAACATCATTTGTGCCAACATGCACGACCACTTCCGGCTGTTCACCTTCGCCCTTGAGGATTGTCTGCACTCTGTCCGTAACATCCTGGATCCTGGCACCAGGAAGGCAGCACACCATCCTGGAATCCCGTCCGTTGCCACAAAAACCCCTGTCCGTACCTCTCACAATGGAGTCTCCAACTACAATGGCGTTGCCCGACTTTGGCCTCTTTGGTTTTGGCTCATCAGCCCTTTTTGTTTGGCAAGCCAGTCCGCCGCTCAGTGAGATACCGTCTTCTGTCGAGGCAGCTTCCACGTGGGTGAACCTGTTCACAAGAGGTACAACACCCGGGGACCTTTGCATTCCATGTTTTCCTCCCTTTCTCACCGTCACCCACCTTCTCTCTTCTAGTGCCTTGGGTGTAACAATCTTACTGAAGGACTTGTCGAGGAACGACTCAGTTTCTCGGATGAACCTGAGGTCATCCACTTGTTCCTCCAGTTCCCCAACACGGTCCTTCAGGAGCTGTACCTGGATGCACTTCTCACATTTGTAGCATCCAGAGGCACCAGCAGTGTCCTTGACCTCCCACATACTGCAAGCATCACACTGCATCAGCTTGCTTGACATCTCCTTCTTTTGCCTCGGTCTCTCCCTATCCAGTGTTTTGCGCAGCCTCCTCGCTTACAAAGAATGAATCTATCATTTACTATAGAGAGAGGAATATAAATCTTTTAGCAAATGCTAAATAGTTGCCGTTATCTTGCTTTTTGAAAGAAATAGTTAGAAAATCGCTCAATATTTTCTGTTATCGTGTTATTCTTCCAAGTTGTTGCTACTGTCTCTGAATGATGATAATTGGATCTTTAATGGCAGTGTTACCTCAGATTCAAAAATAAAATCTTCTTGTCATGCAACAAGGTCATGTTAGGTTGCTGAAAGCAGTAATGTGACAAGATGCTCCACCAATGTGACAAAATGATCGATAAGTATGATGCCAAACTTGGTTCGAATAGTTTATTTTAATCTCAAAATTGAATCTGACATTTACAATGTTGGTAATTATTACTTTAAACAGTGCATGATGACAACATGATCACTAATAATGGAGTAATGACTTGAGAGACAGAGTGATAACTGAAAAGAATAAAAAGTCTGTACATTTAAATTGGCGATGCAACAAAGGTTGAGAATTCAAAGTTCTCATAGAACATTTTTTTTATGAGTACAGAGTGGGATAAGCTTATTCTAGTGTGTGAGTAACTGGATGTGCATTGAAGTGGATTGGCTCCACAAAAACATTTTAAAATATTTTGTTCTGATGCAATTGCAATTTTAAACAATTATCACAAACTAGTGCCAAACTGGTACCGTTTTTAACTTCAGTACTTAGATTAGATAGGATGCAGTTGTGGCACTATTTGTGATATATTTGTCAATATAAGGTAATTATGTTTTTTTTCAGATTTTATGGTATTAATCATTGTCATAAATTCTGCTTCACCAATAATCCAGAGAGCTCTAAAGTTACATCTATCATGATTCAACAGCGGCAACAACATAATACTGCTGCTATATTTTCATAAGCTGCCGTTTGTGTTCCCTTTGCTTTTTGAGAACTCAAATTGGGTAGCGTTCCAGTTAGATGAAGATGATTACCATGAAGCTATTTTACACAAAATGGTTGATTAACCAGTGCAGAAAAGCTAATTGAACAGAACATTAATAGCTCCCCCATTTATGTTGCTGAACAAAATACATTTTACTCCAGATATCTATTTGTTGGTATTTTTTATAAAATGATATAAAATAAGTGTTATATCATCAACAATTAAATGTTAAATATTATCTATTTGATGGGCAGAGACATTACTTTCACTGATCTCACCATCTGCTGATTAACCTCTGGGGTAATGTCCACTAGCTCTAACAGCTGTTCTGTCTGATATGCTACTTAACCATCTAATCAACATTCTAAATGGCTGATGCATCTCACGTTAAATCAAACTTTGCCTTATGTCAATAACTTAATGCAAATTAAATCTTCTTCAGACCAAAAAACTAAATCCCAAAATGTTGCCTTGGTTTGGTAGCTTCTTGTGAATCAGCCTTCATTCACATTTGCAGGGTGTACAATGTGCTTTGCAAATCAATTGGGGTAATACATAGAACAGAGAACATGCTAGGGTAATCAGCTGTATCTTGTATTAATTCAGGAATAGCAATCAGAATTACCTCTATTATTGTTCACTAAATGTAGTAATGGTAATCATGAAATATTGGCAATTATCAGTTGTAAACATATTGTTCAACAACTTAATTCCCTTTTCATCTGTTTCATCCAATTAACTAGGCTTTTGGCCACTGCAGACATTTGAAGCATTTGGCAATGGTTAAATACCCATTAAATTGCCAGCAGCAGGTTGAGTTGCAGCAGGGAGACACCCTTGCAATGGTAATGATATGCATGCTAGGTTTTGCCAAAAAGGCAAGGGTCACTTTTTTTGGCCAAATCAACATCAAATGGTACTGCAACAATAATGACATTAAAGCATTCTTTGCAGACCTTGTCCCAGACCTTTGAGAGCACTCCTGCAGGCAGGGAATTACTGGCTGATGATGAAAATGCTCTTACTTGATCTTTCTTTTGTAACCTTTAACTGAATTGATGTACAGAGCGATCTTAGAGTCCAAGCCTATTAGGTCCCTGAAAGTGGCAACACAAGTAGATAGAATGGGAAATAAGGTGTATTGTATGCTTCCCTTTATCGGTCATGGCATTGAGTATAAGAAAAGACACAAAGTGCTGGAGTAACGCAACACATGAAGCAACACCTCTGGAGAACATAGATAAGTGGTGTTTCTCTTCATGCTCCTTGTGAACAAGTTGGGCTGACTTACTGCAGTTGTAGATGGAGATTTCTGGGGCTTATCCTCTCAATGGTTTCAAGTGTTAGCTGCATCTCACAAAAGCAACCGCAAAGGAATAGTTGAAGGACAAGACAAAGGGAATACAGAGGGTTAATTAAATCCCCTTTGTGAACATAGAACATAGAAAAGTATAGCACAGGCCCATCATCCCTCAATGTCTTTGCCTAAAATAATGCCAAGATAAACGTGTTATGTGTTGCCCGGAATAATAACGACCACCACGTAAGTAATGAAACAGTAATTTACTAGCTAAGTTCGAACATGGCACATCACCCGAACTTACATGAGATGGCTGCAGCCTAACAAACTGTGTCCCAGTTGAGTCCCATGCAAGTCTCATGCCACCATCCCTTGATTGAACGGTGTTCCCAATCTACCACGCATTGCGCGCACCCGTGGCTGGCGGAGATGCCAGCAGGAATGCCGGTGTGCATGTGTGTAAGATGCCAGCGAGCACGCACGGAAGTTAACCATTCAGAGCAAAATTAATTTCATCTGATTGTGTGTGATCCATATTCCTCCATTCTCTACATTTCCATGTGCCTATCTAAATCGTCTTAAAGCCAAATTCCAATAATGATTTAATAAAGATAGACACAAAATGCTGGAGTAAAGGGCCTGTCACACTAGCGCGCGATTAGACGCGATAAGCGCGACAAATTCGGACGCGGGGGTCGCGTGGGGGTCAGGCGATCCCGGTGCGAGTGAAGGGCCTGTCACACTAGCGCGCGATTACACGCGCGACGTCCGAAGGAAGGACGTTATTTTTCATCACGTGACGATGCGCATGAGCATGCGCGTTGCACGACGTCGGGCAGTGACGTCATCACGCAACGCCACGCTGAAGACGCACAACGTCAAAACGTCATCACGTTCCGCGCGACAGGATTTTGCCGCGCGTAATTTTTAAGCAGTGTCGGTTTTTGGACACTACGCGCGATGTCGACACCAGCTCCACACGAGTCCGCGGAACTCCACCAGACTCCGGCGATCGCAGTGGGACAGGGTCACGCGAGGCCGGACGACTAAAGCGACCACGGTAGGTCGCGCTTATCGCGTCTAATCGCGCGCTAGTGTGACAGGCCCTTTACTCATCGAGTCAGACAGCATCTCTGGAGAAAAGGATTAGGTGACGTTTCGAGTCGAGACCCTTCTTCAGATGCTGTCTGACCCACTGTGTTACTCCAGCATTTTGTGCCCATCTTTGGGTTAAACCAGCATCTGCAGTTCCTTACAACATATAATGATTTTAAAAAGTTTGATTTGCATTTGCAATTGATGTTTTGTTTTATGTTCGAAGTCAATGACAGAAGTACTATTTCAGTTTGAAAAATTCAATCATCAGTGAAAAATGTTAAGCAACAATTCAGACACAAGGCCTGCAAGATCATTTGTATGGCTCTGATGCAGAGATCTATTTGTTGTCTGCTGTTATGTTTTGCTGGGCAAGGTCACCACAGTCTTTGATTGACTCGCTGCTTTCAAGATTGCAATGATGACATCAAATCATCTCAGTGCAGTGACCTATAGGATGAACTCCTTCTGCACAGTGGTGTTACGCACCAATTTCTTCCAAGAGTAATATGCTGTTCCATTTATCCTATGCATAAACCCATGCCGACTCAGGACTATTTTTTCCCCCAAGTCGTGCCTAACAACAGTTCATAATATAATTTAATGTAGCCAGGTTTATACATGTACAGAGGCCTGCAGATTTTATCATTTGGGACAACATCTTTGTGCATTACACACCCTTTTTGTGCCAAACAAACAAAAAAGAACGATAGACACAAAATGCAGGAGTAACTCAGCAGGTTAGGCAGCTTCTCTGGAGATAATGGGTTGGCGATGTTTCTGGTTGAGAACATTCTTCAGTCCGATTATGGGTGGGAAGGGGGGGGATTTGGAAGCAAGAAATGACCAGGAAAAATCAGGGCCAGCAACAGATGACCTCAGGTAGGGGTTCAGTGAAAGGTCGCCGAGTCTGCGGTTGGTCTCGCCGATGTACAGGAGCCCACATCGGGAACATTGGATGCGGTAGATGAGGTTCGAGGATGTGCATGTGAACCTCTGTCTCCCTATGTTGGGTCCCTTGATGGATTCGAAGCAGGGTGTATAAAAACAAATGTTGCATCTCCTGTGGCAGCAGAGGAAAGTACCTGCAGAGGGAATTGTTTGGTTGGGAAGGGATGAGTGAATCAAAGAGTTATGAAGGGAATGATCTCAACAAAAAAGAAATGTTGATTATGATTGTTGTAATGTTTTAGCAGCACACTTCCAGGTTTTCTCTCTGCCTATTTCTCTGCGTTACTCCAGCACTTTGTGTCTTTTCTTATACTCAATGCCATGACCAATAAAGGGAAGCATACAATACACCTTATTTCCCATTCTATCTACTTGTGTTGCCACTTTCAGGGACCTAATAGGCTTGGACTCTAAGATCGCTCTGTACATCGGTACAGGTATGTGCAGTGAAATCAAATGTATGCACTAGATGTTTTGCTGCATGTGCAAAATAGGTTATGTGCAGAACTTGCCGTTAATTGAAAGTTTGTGGCTTGGTTCAGTATTAATTGAAGTGGTCCAGTTCAGCTAACCTACTGTCATGGAATCCCCAGCTGTCTGCTATTGTCCAGGCAGGACCAGTGGTCACTCCCATTATTGACTGCACACCACACCACCCCTCTTCTTGCAGCCCATTCAATGTTCTCAATTATCTCACTGGCTCTCTGCCTAATACCTTTTGTATAATATTCAATCGTGTCAGTAGCCATCTTCTTGCACAATTCTGAAACCAGCCCAATCCCTTCTCTGATCAACACCTGCCCTTCTCACAACCAAATTTCTGTAATGGCTACAACTTTGTAATTCTGTGTACTTATACAGACAAAATTAATCTACCCATAATACATCTTGCATTGAAATAAATGTATTTCAGTCCATCATCGCCACTATACACATTAAACTGGTCCTTCCTATCTTTCCCTTCAGACTTACTTCTCTAACCTCTACCTTCCCTTCAATGCCACCATTTATTGACCTCTTGCTCTGGTTCCCAGCCTCTGCCATGGTTGTTTAAACTATCCTGAGTAGCACTAGCAAACTCCCTGTGAGTATATCGGTGCCCTTCCAGTTAACTGCAACCTATCCTTTTTCTACAGGTCTCAGAGGGAGGAGGGTCAAGGGTTGAAGGAAGTTGTTGCATACGGTGGGGGAGGACGGTGGGAAGATAAGGGTGGAAGAGAAAGTGGTTCAGGGACTTACTTGATATGGGAGAATTCAAGGTTCATACCATTAGGGGAGCATAGTGGCACTGTGGTAAATTTGCTGCCTTACAACGCCAGACACTCAGGTTCGATCCTAACTATAGGTCCTGTCCTTACAGAGTTTGTATATTCTTCCTGTGGCCGTGTGGGTTTCTCCAGAGGCTCGGGTTTCCTCCCACACTCCAAATATGTACAAGTTTGTAGGTTAATTGGCTTTGGTAAATAAATATCCTTAGGGTGTAGAATTAGTTTATGCGGTGAATGGCAGTCAGAATGGATCAGGTGGGGTGAAGGACCTTTTTCCACACTGTATCTCTAAAGTCTACGGGTTGTAAGCTACCCATGTGTATCATGAGATGATATTCTTCCAGTTTGTGTGTAGTCTCACATTGGTAATAAAGAAGGCCAAGGATAGAGAAGATGGTTTAGGAATGGGAAGGGGAATTTAAATGGTTAGCAACTGGGAACTCTAACCCTTGATGGACATTGCAAGTGTTTGGCAAAATGATCGCCTTGTTTACTCTTGGTCTCGCTGATGTAGAGGACGTCATATTGAAAGCACCAAATGCACTACACATTGTTGGAAAAGATGCAAGTGAACACCTTTCTCACCTATAAGGGTTGTTGGGGTCCTTGAAAGGAGTGTGATGCAAGGGCTGGTGTTACATCACCTGCAGATGCAGAGGAAAGTGCTTGGGGAATGGTCGTTGGAAGGATGAGCAAACCAAGGAGTTGTGGAGAGAAAGATCTCTGCAGAAAGCACAAAGGAGTGGGGATGAAAATATGTGAATGGATAAGGCATATGTAAAAAACACATTGAGCCACAATTTGAAGAAGAATAAGGAGTTCTCCAGATATAATGTTAATACCTGCTCCTTAGGTAACATCATCAAATACAGATTGATTTTGGCATTTATTTCATTTCAATCTTGGGGACCATGCACAGACTGGCTTTAATGATTGTGTAAATAGATGTTCAAAGTAATTTTACTTCGGAGTCACGTGAGTGACTACATGAAGAAGCCCCACCAGGCGCATGTTCGGCATTACGTCGACGCATGTGGCACCGACACTGGAGAGCGCTGCTCCCACCAGCGTTAAGTTTAACCCACAGGTAAGTCAGTGTTGAACTTCTTGTGAGTGTTTTTTTAAACTCTGCAAGTCTGCAGAGCCAGCTAGAGTGTATATGTATTGTAGAATTTAAAAAAAAAAACTCTATAAATCTGGCTTGAAAATACGGAGCCAGCTGGAGTATAAGTGTTTAAACTGCGGTAATTGAATGGAACGCGTCGAAACGGCAGTTTCCGATTCAGATCAGATCGGGAGATAAGGCTGATTTAAAAACCAGTTCCCGCTACTTAGATCGGGTTTGAAGATAATGGCTGCGCTAAATGCTGGCTCCAAATGCCCACAATGGTAAAAAAAGTCTATATGTTACCATATGCAGGTTTCCTTTATGGAAATGTATATAATCCTGTGTGGTACTGAGGTTAATACTAATATTCTGACAAGCAGAATGTGCCTCTCGGAATTATAATTTTAAAGGTATATGATTTATGCACAAATACAAAAGAGTAAAGAAAGTAACTCTCCTCCAAGGCAGGACAAGAATGAGGGGAAGGCTGAAAATGGAGGAAAATGAAAATGGACCTAGTCAAGGGTTCTAAGACCTATGTATGTCTTCCTGTAAGGCAAGCTCCTAAGGAGTTTCCATACACTGAGTATGGTGCCTATAAAAATGAAACTCTGATTCTCCAGTACCTTGGTTAGGTCTGGATGAGGTTACTAGAGCAAGACAAAATGCTCAAAATTCTAATCAGTCAAGGGTTTTAAAGACCCATGAGATTCTAAGGCAGGCTTCGTGGGAGTTTCCTTCCACTAAGTATGGTGCCTATAAAGAATGAGAATCTCATTCACCAGTGCCTTGCATAGGTCTGGATGAAGTCTCCCTAGAGCAAGACTCAGGAGTACCAGGGCAGGATGAATCTGACCCTGAAGCTGGTGTCCCTACTTATGTGCATACACCAGAGCACAATAGAAATATTCCAGATGTTTTCGATGTAGCACCAAGTTTGCTATATCGGTATGGACTGGTGAGGCTATGGATGAACCTGGCGGCCAACATTATTTGGTTTCTCACCTACTCCAAGATACTGTTATGACTGAAACAGTAAATAATATATAAAAATATATAAAACACCTGTCTATTGTGCTTTGCTCGGGGTGCCAACAGTAACTTAGTAATTAGGCACCCATGAGTCAATGATGCGAGGACAGGAAATGTGTTTCAGTATGTCCTCTAGCTGATTTTCAGTTGGCATCATTGTATTTGGGGAAGACATACATGGGTCGATAATGTCCAATACTTTTAAAACATGCTTGCTCTGCAATGCATATTCAAACCCAATTGTATGATGCAAATTGACATTTGGCTAACATTATCCCCAAAAAATGCAGGATTATGTGGGCAAGATATAACCAGATTTATGATTGATGAAAACGAACCCCTATATTAAGAAGAAGGAGATCTTCTGGTTCATTTACGGAAGTACAGAAACGTCATTCCATTACACATGGAATTTCTGGGGAAACAACCTCTGGTTGGTTAAGATTACAATTGTTTTGTAATTCTGCATTAATCTGAACGGCTTGGTGTTTGAATGTACCAGAAACTCGTCAGGTAGAGATAATATATCACAGACACAAGTATGGGGGTTGCAGAGTCATTCTAGGACTAACAAACTAAATTTATAGTTCAGTATAAACATCTAAAAAAGTACACTTCAGCATTATAATGAAGTTGTTACCACAAGGCTGCTATGTGGTTATTTTTTAGATTTAAAAAAGATACCTTATAATTCAGGTACTTCAATTAATTGGATGGGTCAGCTGAAGGAATTACCTAATGGGTTAAATTCAGCCCTCAAATTGCTCACACAATTATTGAAACCAGCACTGGTGTTAATGAGGGCTCAGAATCACATTGTAATGACTTATCTAGAGAATATGTTAATTATAAATGGGAGACAGCTGAAGAACTGAGTTCAGCAACCATAAGCTTATTGAAAGGCTAAGGTTCTGTACATCCAAACAACATGGAAGTTATAGGCATCCCAAACAATTGATTATTTGGGGTTTGTCTTTAATGCAGTTGATATGTGAGTAACTTTATCAACAAATTAAGGTTGGGGATGTTACAAATGCCTGTATTTGTCTTGGGGGAAAAAACATTATCCCACCATCCAAGAAGTAGCTACGGTTACTGGTAAAGTGATAGCAGCATTCGTGCTGGCAAATTGGGACCTCTGCATGATCAAAGTCTGCAAAGACCAGAGTATAAGAGTAAAAAGTGTGCAGGTTATTGATTAGGTCCATGCAGTTACCAACTAAAGGTTGAGTTGAATTCAATGATGGATTCTCAATGTTGCACAAGTTACCAGAAGTAAAAATGTGCTTGTTCAGAAGTCTTCAGTGTTATTACAGACTGATGAGAGTGCTCTCGGATGGGAAGCTTAGGACAGTGATACCAGTTGTGGTGGTTGATGGACTGTCCAAGACGATTAATTCTCCAAATAGATGGTTGAATTATTTGGAGTTATTGGGGGCATTTTATGCATTGATTGCTGTTGTTCTACAATAAAGAACTTACATGTTCAATTATGAGTAGACAATACCACAACTGTGGGAGAATACAATACTGCGGTAAGACAACAGATCACGAAAATGCAAATTACAATACAGAATGAATGTTAAAATTCAAAAAGTTTCAAAAAGATTGTCAGACAGTATGTGTACTGAATGGTGATCTGTTGTGTCTGGATTAAATCTCCAGTGGTCTAAATGTGTCTCGTGGGAGTGAGACCCAGGAGCATTAGCAATGGATACATTCTCGCTGCATTGAAGTATAGTCTTTTATGTTTTCCCCATTTTGTCTGATTAGACAATGTGTCACCAAAATTGATCAAGTCTCTGCCGCAGGTGTTTGGTGGTTCCAAATTGCTATTGTTCTCGGTTTTTTGGCGAAGATCAAGTGTAGTATCTGTTCTTATCAGTTAATATCTGATATGTCCCTTATTTAGGGACCATTACTACACAGCCATTGTTCCCATTGGTGCTCAGAATAATGATTCAGACATTCATGACAAATACTGGGTGCAGTAATTGTTGGTACATCCAGTAACAACAGAAGTCATCCATTACATGACCGTATTAATTGTTAATCTGCAGGTTCTGATGGAATGTTGGATAGGACCATGGATGTCATAACTGCAGCTTGGAAAGATAGCACTAAGAAACAATATGTGTCATATAAGGAATGGGAATTTTTTTTGTATACAGTCAGATATATTTTATCATACTGCAAATATATCAGATGTATTGGAGTGTTTTGTTCTCCTATTTAGGATTATTTCAGAATCGACAACTATCGGTCTCATCTGTTAATATCCCGATTTATGAGAGGAATTTTAATAAAATCGTACCAAACCAAAATATACAGAAATCTGGGATGTCAGTATAGTTCTCACATTGCTTCGGCAATGGACTCCAATTACGACACTGTCTTTTCAGAAGTTAATATTTAAAGTGGTTATGTTCACACCATTAATATCAGCACAATGAGTACAAACATTACAAATGTTGTGGTTAGATTGTATACAGTTGTCTGTAGATAAAATAATGTTTTATGTCAATGATCAAAGCAAGCCAAGAAAGGCTGGAACCAATGTAATCTTTAAGAAACACACTGTCAACTAAACATTGTGTGTGGTTAAGCATCTGAATTAATATATATTAAATTAAGAGTCTCTGAGATTGTGGGACACCAATGTTCATTACCCACAAGAAACATATAAAAGTGACAGTACAAACTATTTCTAGATGGACAAACAGGTTCTGGATTAACTGGAATAGACACTGATGTGTATAAATCTCACTCCACAAGGGCAATATCAATGTCTGCGGTGAAAGTGCAGGACGTGCTGCTCAAACAAATTCTGGAGACTGCAGGTCTAAAAAAGAAACTTTCCTAGTTTTATGATAAACCTGTTGTTACAGTGTCAGAGTTGGACATGCTGTGTTGGGTTCTGTTCAAAATTGTTTGCTTTGTTGCATAACATTTGTTGTTATTTCCCCTGGGATAGAGGGGTTATTATTTTTTGTTTTATTATTAATAAAATATATACTCATTACTGGGTAAACTGAAGCAGTGTGTCGTATGAAATTATCTACGGCATGAAAATCACAGAGTTTTAAAATCTTCACGTAGTCACTCACGTGACTCCGAAGTAAAATAGTAAGATTAAACGAGAACTTACCTGTTCGAAGTTTGATCTTTATTTTATGAGGAGTTACGATCAGTGCTCTCCGCTCCCAACCCTCATAATATAAATGATCATCTGGTAGTTCTAATCTTTGTGAATCTTACTATCTTACTCTGGCTATTGGTTCTGTGTTTTTCACGCCGCTGCTTTGAAGTATGCCGAACATGCGCCTGGCGGGGCTACTTCACGTAATCCCTCATCGTAACTCCTCATAAAATAAAGATCAAACTTCGAACAGGTAAGTTCTTATTTAATCTTACTATTAATTACCCATAAAGAACAGATTATGAGGAAATAAAAGTGATCAGTAAATCTAATTTGGATAGTTTCACTGCTCTGGAGATTTATGGCCGCATTAAACGATAAGCTGAGATGGAGTGTCTTAGTTCAGTTCCTGATCTTGATTTCTTATTGAAACCAGAATTGCTTTGCTAATTGTTCATTATTTTCATACAAAAGGAAATGCAGTTTATTCTTATGTTAAGCATAGATATTGTTGACTGGTTGAGCTGCAAGTAATCATTGAGTCACAATCACATATTTCAGCATGTGAATTAAAATAAATTGATATAGAATCATAGAAAATTAATTCACTGAAGGAAAATATTTAGAACATTATGTCTAGCCTAACCCGGCCTAATTCCAGTATTTGAGCCTAGTTCTACAGATTGTGTTTCCTAATTCCCATCCAGCAAGTTTTCTAGATGTGGTGAGAGTATCTGTGTTAAAACATAAAATACAGCATTACAGAACCCCTTTTGACCAGTGAAAGAAAACATAGAAAGTTTCCTTATGAATTATTGGATTCTTTCACCAATCTTTTTCCAAATGTAAACTCAATTCAGAGAAAAATATTTACAAAAAAACAATGAAATTGTAAACATTCTTCACGAATCTCTTTGTCAAAACATTCCATCGTGTCATGCTCAGCAGCACGTCCAGAACTGCATGAGGTAGATAAGCTGCGGCCAAACAAATATTGTATACAATTCTGGCATGACCTTCCCTGCTCATATTTCTAACACTTGGCTACTAATACCATTTTCGCAAATATAGGATTTCACCTGTATAAAAATGTTGCTTTAGTACTTGCTAATGCCACTGAAGAAATGGCATACAGGCCTTCCCCGGGTTACAACAGGGATATCTGTTCCTGAGAACTATTCAGCATTCAAACAGTTTGCAGGTTGGACATATGGCCGCCCAATAATATATTTCAATAAAAACAGCGGCCATCCAAGGACTGTGTGTAATTTAACACATATCTGCAAGATGCATTGATGTTGCTGTGAACCAAGTTCTTACAGAAGAAGATGCCCACAGCCCTGCAGCAGCTGTGAATTCCATCCCAGTGAATTCCATCCCGGTGAACTATATGTACCTACTGCCCACACATTGGGCGTTCTAACCTGTGGAGGACCTTGTTGGTCCTATTACCTCTATAGGTTATCAACTGATGTATCAAACACAAAACTATAAATCAAGGTTTAGTAGAATTAATCTTTAATAACACTGGAGTTACTTAAGCATGCATGCAAATCAATGACTTCTAATTGCTGCATAAAACACGTGACTTGGATTCAGATTTTACCCATATGAATGAATTGCCCAGATTCACTCTGTTGGTAGGGGATAATCTTCACAGAGATTTGAATGCAGGCCCCTCCTTCTTGCGATGGTTATTCCCGGGTTGTCTCTGTCGATGATTCAGACCACCCTTCTTTTATACTAATTTTTCCTTTAATCTCCTAAAGGAAACCTTTGATTTTAGGTTCTCATGTTTCTGAAGTCAATCATTTCAAGTTGTCACTCATTCAAGGGCTGAATAAACAAAACAGACCTTTGTTCCTTATCAGGCTAGAGAGTTCTTAATTATGTTGCCTGTTCATATTTTCATTCTCATCATACACCCCTTTGCAAATTGGCCATTCCCAGACACCTTATCTATTTAAGGCAACCATACATACAATAACCATGAAGTTACCTTCAGCTGTGCTCTCACCAGATGTAAATCACGTGTCCATTTGCACAGTGCTTCTTTGTTCTCCTGGTCCCAGCATTTCTCTCTGTCTCTCTCTAACTAATAGCACATACCCAAAGCTCATCGCAATACTTGACATCAAATCTCCAGCTACAACCTGCACTGGAAATGAAACAAATTGGTTGAGGTAACATAAATCATGTTATCTGATTTAAGATAAAGTTTTGAAATATTAAAAAGTCTACGTAATCACAACGTAAGTGCATGAGGATCTTGGCATTGAAATTTTGATTGAAAATGAGCTTTGACTCTGCACTTAAAGTCTACTTTATTACTTCTGGTCAACAGTAGCAGCTCTTGCATCACTGAAAGGGAAAATCATACGGGGGCTTGGTCCGCATTATTGGCCTGCCTGCTTTCAGTAAATGGTGCAGTTGCACTACATATGAATTCCTATCCATAAAGATATTTTTTGTTTTAATGCACACCAGAGGCAGCTGAGGCATCCTGGACATTCTCTTACCATGGCTGATGGGTAGATATCTGGTAATATCTGTGTGATCTTTGCTGGTAGCAAATAAAAGTTAAGTAATATATCAACCGTTAAACAAAACATTACAGTAGTTCCAGGCTTACATCCATCCGGTGGCACTGTTGCTGGCTGCCTCCGCCTTCAGTCCGGTATATATATTTTTTTTTTTTTGTTTTTTTGTTATGTTTGAAGAGTGTTTTTTGTATTTTTTTAATATCTTTATATGGGGGAAAGAGGGTACGGTAAGGGAATACCGTCCTTCAGTCGCTTCATGGAGAGGTTGCGACTATTATTCGAGTCGCGTCCTCGCCCCCCCCCTGCCCCCACCCCCCCCACCTGCGGCCTACCTACTGGATTGGCGTGGCCTTTCCTGCCAGGACCACCGCGGGGCAGGCGATGCCTTACCAGGGATCGCCGTTTGGATCTCTGGAGTGCTGAGCCTGCTGCACCGACATTGCGGAGCTGTGGTTCGCGGAACTCCCAACGCGGGCAGCGCTGACCAACATCGTGGAGTCCTGCGACTCCGCCCGGCTCGGTCTGTGGACTTTGGGAGCCGCGGACTCCGGCGGGAGGTGGCTGATCTGGAGGTCCGGGCCGCTGAGGATGTTCTCCATCAGGGTTCCATAGTTCCCGGTGAGAGGGCCTGAGCATCGGGCCACCTGTGGCGGCGACTGCGGGTGAACACCTGGGAAGATCGGCGGGGAGGCTGGCTGGACTATGGTACCTTCCTTAACTCTGGTACCACTGTGGTGTTATGTTGTGTGTGGACTTCTGTGTTTGTACTTTTTTTAAAATATGTTTATTTATTATTTATTTTCATGTTACTGACTGTAAGGAAAATCCATTTCATTGTCTCTAAAATGAGATAATGACAATAAATTGAATACAAAGTACTCATATGGTTGAAAAAATACATACTGTCATAAAGGCACCAAAGTTCAGAGAATATCATTTTTGCAGGCACAGTCCATGTGTCTTTGTTCATTTTTTTATATGCTGACCTAAGTAATATCACCAAAGAATGCAACATACTTTCTTGCTCAACTGCTGGGAAGCAAAATAATGAAGGGGAAAAAAGTGTCTGAGCTAAGAACACAATAACTAAATCGGAGCAATCTCTAGTTGCATCAGTAGGTTTACATCATCGAGTTGCACTGCTGTTATTGAAATCTACCTCGACTGCAGGAATGAATCCTCATCTACCAATTCGAGCACAAGGGATAAATTAATGAAGGTTACAGGTGTAGATAATAATAAACTTCCCAAATAAAACAAATCATTCACATTCAATGTTCTTTCATAGCTTATTAATCAATTAACATTAAACAACATGGATCAAATTTAATCAGACTCACTCATCTGTCACATCTGCAATGGTACAAAATTAGCATTGTGGCTTCATTATCACAGTAGGAGGTGTTGAATATGGATACCAATTGGGATCCTAAACAATTGTTCATCTCTTAGTAGGCACTTAAAAAAAAAAAAAAGGAAATATTTCCTATACGGAGTTTTCAAAATCTATGGACATTTTACCTACAGACAGTTTTTCTCAGTAATTGTTGGAAAATTATCCAATGGTAGGCACCCTATGAGGCACGTGGCTTAGGGCTAAAGCTACTGCCTTCCAGTGCCAGTGACCTGGGTTTGGTCCTGAAGTCAGGTGCTTGTTTGTACGTTCACCCCATAATCGGGTCACTGGATGGTGCCGCGCGTGGCAGCTTTGCCAACAGTTTGTCCGTTCTTTAACCATTTTTGTTACTTTCAGTCTTTCAAAAGTATGTTTTGGAGGTTTCTTAGTCTTTTATATGTGGGGAGGGGGAAGAGGGGAAACCATTTCCCAGTCACTTTCTGGTCGAGGAAGCTTCGTCCTTCGTCCCCACCCTCTCGCAACCTACCAACTGGATTGGCGCGGCCTTTCCTGCCAGAGACTGGCCAGAGCTTCGGCAGTGGTGCAGCACTGAATTACCATCGCGGAATCTCCGGAGTTGAAGCTCTGGAGTCTTGGGCCTGCTGCTTTAACATCGAGGAGCTGTGGTTTGCAGAACTTCTAGCCACGGGCGCCATTGACTCTAACATTGCGGACTCCTGGGACCCATTGCCGGGGGTCACCAGTGTTGGAGCTCCATTCAGCTCGGCCTGTGGACTTCGGAAGCTGTGGTCCCCGGTATGAAGCGGCCGATTCGGAAACTCCATGTCACTGAGAGTGTTCTTCCCTTCCGACGTCGGGGTTCCGATCATCCCAGCATCGGGCCACTGTAGCGGCGACTACGGAAGGCTCAAAGCCCCCGACCATGGGTGAACAATGAGGAAGATGACTAAACTTTATTGCCATCCCTCACAGTGGGAACGTTGATTCCACTGTGTGGGGATATTTATGTTAATTTCTTTCGTGTATTGTTTTTTTATTCGTATGGTGTATGGTAAGTCAAATCTCACTGTACCAATTGGTGCATCTGACAATAAATGTAACTTGAACTTGAAGTAATCGCTTGGGTTTACTCCGAGATCTTCGGTTTCCTCACACACCCAAGGTTTGTAGATTAATTGGCTTGATATAAATGTTTTTAAAAAATCCCTAGTGTGTGTAGGGTAGTGTTAATGTGCGGGGATTGCCGGTTGGTGTCAACTTGGTGGGCTAAAGGGCCTATTTCTAAACAAAGCTAAAACACTTATCTCTAAACTAAACACAAAACCATTTGATGAGATGATCTTTGTGGTATTCTTTATTCTTAAACATTGCAGAGTGCAGGCAGCAAGTCCAACCTTACAGCACTCCAAGCAGGGAGCAGGCAGCAAGTCCAATCTCACAGCACTCCAAGCAGGGTGCAGGCCGCAGTCAGCAACACTTCCGCAATCAGCACAACCTCTGCACTCACCGAAAATTATGCGTTATTCAGCACGACCTGTCCACTACGTCACGAAATGAGCGGGACTTTTGCAGTAGACACAGTATGATCTTTCAAACCACATTTTCATTTTCAAACCACATTTTCATTTTCAAACTCCATTTTCAAACCACATTTTCATACTTCATTTTCAAACCACATTCTCATTTTCAAACTTCATTTTCAAACTACATTTTCATTTTCAAACCAACCGCAT
This sequence comes from Raja brachyura, assembly GCA_963514005.1. The sequence goes on along the minus strand of OY740786.1, from coordinate 49,168,909 downwards.
TTTTAAACCACATTTTCAAACCAACTGCATTTTTAAACCACATTTTCAAACCAACCACATGTTTATTTTCCAACCAAGCACATGTTTATTTTCCAACCAAGCACATGTTTATTTTCCAACCAAGCACATGTTTATTTTCCTTTTCCAACCAACCACATTTTCCTTTTCCAACAAACCACATTTTCCTTTTCCAACCAACCTCATTTACAAACTTTATTTTCAAACCACATTTTCATTTACAAACTTTATTTTCAAACCACATTTTCATTTACAAACTTTATTTTCAAACCACATTTTCATTTACAAACTTTATTTTCAAACCGCATTTTCATTTACAAACTTTATTTTCAAACCACATTTTCATTTTCAAACTTTATTTTCAAACCACATTTTCATTTTCAAACCACATTAAGGGCACTCACAGGTCAGTAGACACTGTATGCACATGAAACCACACTCACTGTTTAGTAGACATTCAGTGTTCTGTTGATTCACAGCTCAGACTGAGAGTCATGAACCCTCGCTCACCATCTTGCAGCAACCAAGCCACATCCAGACTTCTGTGTTATATAGCTCCTCCCCCCCACTCCCTGGGAGGGGTGTGGCCATTGCAGTGATTGACAGGAGAGAGAATCTCAACATTTTTTAAACACTAATAACTGTTTTATTTTTCATCGATGGGAAAAGGCCTCTGCACCTGATGAGCGGAGGGGGACTCTGAGTAACATGGCCAAAACTCATAGCCATAAGTGGTAGCGTTTTATTTAAAATCAATATACAGTGCAAACAGGAAATGGTCAAGTTTAAACTTTTAATTATATAGAAGTAGCTATTCCTAAATAGCTAGGGAAGTGTGGGGAAGTAGCTATTCCTAAACTGGGTTGTTGCAGTCTTCAGGCTCCTGTACCTTCTACCCGAAAGTAGCAGGGAGATGAGTGTGTGGCCAGGGTGGTGTGGGTCCTTGATGATGCTGCCAGACTTTTTGAGGCAGCGACAGCGATAAATCCCCTCTATGGAAGGAAGGTCAGAGCCGATGGTGGACTGGGCAGTGTTTACTACTTTTTGTAGTCTTTTCCTCTCCAGGGCACTCAAATTGCCAAACCAAGCCACGATGCAACCGGTCAGCAAGCTCTCTACTGTGCACCTGTATAAGTTAGAGAGAGTCCTCCTTGACAGACCAACTCTCCGTAATGTTTTCAGGAAGTAGAGGCGCTGATGAGCTTTCTTAATAATTGCATCTGTGTTCTCAGACCAGTAAAGATCTTCACAGATGTGCACGCCCAGGAATTTGAAGCTCTTGACCCTTTCAACCATCGACCCATTGAAATAAACAGGACTGTGGGTCCCCATCCTACTCCTTCCAAAGTCTACAATCAGTTCCTTTGTTTTGCTGGTGTTGAGGGCCAGGTTGTTGTGCTGGCACCATATGGAAAGTTGCTCGATCTCTCTTCTATACTCTGACACATCCCCATCAGTGATATGTCCCACCACAGTGGTATCGGCAGCGAACTTGATGATGGAGTTTGCACTATGACCGGCTATGCAGTCATGAGTATAGAGTGAGTACAGCAGGGGGCTGAGCACGCATTCTTGAGGTGCTCCCGTGCTAATTGTTATCGAGTCTGACACATTTCTACCAATACGAACAGACTGTGATCTGTGAATGAGGAAGTCGAGGATCCAATTGCAGAGGGATGCGCAGAGACCCAGTTCTGCGAGTTTGGTAACCAGCTTGGAGGGGATGATTGTGTTAAATGCCAAGCTGTAGTCAATGAATAACAGCTTGATATATGAGTTTTTGTTGTCCAAGTGGTCCAGAGCGGAGTGGAGGGCCAGCGAGATCGCGTCCACCATTGATCTGTTGTGGCGGTAAGCGAACTGCAGTGGGAAGTGGGAATTCATCGGGAAGTGGGACTTACAGACTTGCCATTTGCAGTTAGCAATGGCAGAGCGGCAGCTCCAAACTATGAGGGGTATATTCTGTCCAACCCTCCCCGACCACGATATTATATTACCTGGGATAGAGGGGTGGTGTTGACCCTACTTGGGAGCTGGTCGCACAGATTACCACTGGACTAACTCACCTTCAAAGTGGTGTTGTTAATGGCACTGACCACAGCACAACAGGTCCAGACTCTACAGGAACTAAAACTGGATAGAATGGTCTCGGCCCACAATAAAGTGACTTTCTTTATAGATGAGTTGCTTAAACAACACAGACCTGGGTCTACAGGTCTGAAAATGGGCATCAGGAATGTGGAGACGGGTCTGTTATCAGCCATGAAAACCCACATCACAGGGTGATGGTGCAGACTATCTCCAGGTGGCTCAGGGTGGCATTCGGTGCAGCAGGTAAGACACTAATATCTTTAAATCTCATTCTACCAGGGCTGCATCCACATCAGCGGCGAGGACCATGGAGGTACTCATGGATCATGTCCTCGCAATAGCAGGCTGGGCCAGTGAAACTACATCTCAGCGTTTTTATAACAAACCTGTGCCCACTCCCGCAATGTTTGCGGAGTCAGTTTTACGTGCTGTTCCTTAAACATTTGTCCCGGAGTTCAGGGGTTTATTGTTTGTATTAACAAATATGTTATTATTTTTCAGCTTGTTGAAGTCTGAAATACGTTAACATACTTCCTCCATCAGTATTACGGCAGTGTGTGAGCATGGACGTGGTCCAGGGCATGGAATCACAGAGCTTTGAAATCTTATCAAAGTCATTCACGTGACTCCGAAGTAAAATTGTAAGATTAAATGAGAACTTACCAGTTTGAAATTTGATCTTTATTTTATGAGGAGTTGCGATGAGGGATTTTGTGCCCTCCGCTCTCAACCCTCTATCATAATGTCAACTGGTATATTAAATTCTCTTAAATCTTAATTCAATATTCAGGAGGGATAGAGAGAAAGGAAAAGGAGGTGGGGTAGCGTTGCTGGTTAGAGAGGAGATTAACGCAATAGAAAGGAAGGACATTAGCTTGGAGCATGTGGAATCGGTGTGGGTAGAGCTGCGAAACACTAAGGGGCAGAAAACGCTAGTGGGAGTTGTGTACAGGCCACCTAACAGTAGTAGTGAAGTTGGGGATGGTATCAAACAGGAAATTAGAAATGCGTGCAACAAAGGCAAAACAGTTATAATGGGTGAGTTCAATCTACATATAGATTGGGTGAATCAAATTGGCAGGGGCGCTGAGGAAGAGGATTTTTTGGAAAGTATGCGGGATAGTTATCTAAATCAACATGTAGAGGAACCAACGAGAGAGCATGTTATTTTAGACTGGGTATTAAGTAATGAGGAAGGGTTAGTTAGCAGTCTTATTGTGCGTGCCCCCTTGGGCAAGAGTGACCATAATATGGTTGAGTTCTTCATTAGGATGGAGAGTGACATTGTTAATTCAGAGACAATGGATCTGAACTTAAGGAAAGGTAACTTTGAGGGTATGAGACGTGAATTGGCCAAGATTGACTGGCAATCAATTCTAAAAGGGTTGACGGTGGATACGCAATGGAAGACATTTAAAGACTGCATGGATGAATTACAAAAATTGTTCATCCCAGTTTGGCAAAATAATAGATCAGGGAAGGTAGTGCATCCGTGGATAACAAGGGAAATCAGGGATATTATCAAAGCAAAGGATGATGCATACAAAGTAGCCAGAAAAAGCAGCATACCAGAGGACTGGGAGAAATTCAGAGACCAGCAGAGAAGGACAAAGGGCTTGATTAGGAAAGGAAAAATAGATTATGAAAGAAAACTGGCAGGGAACATAAAAACTGACTGCAAAAGTTTTTATAGATACGTGAAGAGAAAGAGATTAGTTAAAACAAATGTAGGTCCCTTGCAGTCAGAAACAGGTGAGTTGATCATGGGGAACAAGGATATGGCGGACCAATTGAATAACTACTTTGGTTCAGTCTTCACTAAGGAAGACATAAATAATCTGCCGGAAATAGCAGGGGACCTCGGGTCAAAGGAGTACTTGAGTGAAATCCAGCTTAGTCGGGAAGTGGTGTTGGGTAAATTGAATGGATTAAAGGCCGATAAATCCCCAGGGCCAGATAGGCTGCATCCCAGAGTACTTAAGGAATTAGCTCCGGAAACAGTGGATGCATTAGTTATAATCTTTCAAAACTCTTTAGATTCTGGAGTAGTTCCTGAGGATTGGCGGGTAGCAAACGTAACCCCTCTTTTTAAGAAGGGGGGGAGAGAGAAAACGGGGAATTACAGACCAGTTAGCCTAACATCGGTAGTGGGGAAACTGCTAGAGTCAGTTATTAAAGATGGGATAGCAGCACATTTGGAAAGTGGTGAAATCATGGACAAAGTCAGCATGGATTTACGAAAGGTAAATCATGTCTGACAAATCTTGTGGAATTTTTCGAGGATGTAACTAGTAGCGTGGATAGGGGAGAACCAGTGGATGTGGTGTATCTGGACTTCCAGAAGGCTTTCGACAAGGTCCCACATAAGAGATTAGTATATAAACTTAAAGCATACGGCATTGGGGGTTGTGGATAGAGAACTGGCTGGCAAACAGAAAGCAAAGAGTAGGAGTTAATGGGTCGTTCAGGCAGTGACTAGTGGGGTACCACAAGGCTCAGTGCTGGGACCCCAGCTATTTACAATATACATAAATGATCTGGATGAGGGAATTGAAGGCAATATCTCCAAGTTTGCGGATGACACTAAGCTGGGGGGCAGTGTTAGCTGTGAGGAGGATGCTAGGAGACTGCAAGGTGACTTGGATAGGCTGGGTGAGTGGGAAAATGTTTGGCAGATGCAGTATAATGTGGATAAATGTGAGGTTATCCACTTTGGTGGCAAAAATAGGAAAACAGACTATTATCTAAATGGAGGCCGATTAGGAAAAGGGGAGATGCAGCGCGACCTGGGTGTCATGGTACACCAGTCATTGAAAGTAGGCATGCAGGTACAGCAGGCAGTGAAGAAAGCGAATGGTATGTTAGCTTTCATAGCAAAAGGATTTGAGTATAGGAGCAGGGAGGTTCTACTTCAGTTGTATAGGGTCTTGGTGAGGCTACACCTGGAGTATTGCGTACAGTTCTGGTCTCCAAATCTGAGGAAGGACATTATTGCCAAAAAGGGAGTGCAGAGAAGGTTCACCAGACTGATTCCTGGGATGTCAGAACTGTCTTATGAAGAAAGACTGCATAGACTCGGTTTATACTCTCTAGAATTTAGGAGATTGAGAGGGGATCTTATAGAAACTTACAAAATTCTTAAGGGGTTGGACAGGCTAGATGCAGGAAGATTGTTCCCATTGTTGGGGAGGCCGAGAACAAGGGGTCACAGCTTAAGGATAATGGGGAAATCCTTTAGGACCGAGATGAGAAGGACTTTTTTCACACAGAGAGTGGTGGGTCTCTGGAACTCTCTGCCACAGAGGGTAGTTGAGGCCAGTTCATTGGCTATATTTAAGAGGGAGTTAGATGTGGCCCTTGTGGCTAAGGGGATCAGAGGGTATGGAGAGAAGGCAGGTACGGGATACTGAGTTGGATGATCAGCCATGATCATATTGAATGGCGGTGCAGGCTCGATGGGCCGAATGGCCTACTCCTGCACCTAATTTCTATGTTACTATCTTCAGTCATTGTTGTTATCTGTGATTCCACACTGCTGCTTTGAAGAATGTCGCACATGCGTGCTGGCGGGGTGATCACGAAAAACCTCATCGCAAATTCTCATAAAATAAAGATCAAACTTCAAACTGGTAAGTTCTCATTTAATCTTACTATTACTATGTTAAGAGCAGAAGGTGAGACAGGTTTGAAGAGTTGTGGATTGTGAAGCCTCACAGTGTAGTGGTGGGGATAGGGGAGGTAGAGGAGGAGAAAAGTAGGTGAGGCACAGGGGAAGGAAGGGGGAGAAGGAAGAGGGGGTGTGGGGAATAAACGTGTGGTGTGGGGGGGGGGGGGGGGGGGGGTTCATTTGGCAGAGTTAGTTAGAGGTTACCTAAAATTGGAGAATTCAATGTTCATACTGTTGGGTGGGGATGCTGTTCCTCCAATTTTTCGTGTGGCCTCACTCTGGCAATACAATGATGTATTCAATATTTTTTAACCATGGCTTGTTGATTTAATTGAATTAGCTGCTGAATGGTTTCTAATGCCCCTGTCCCACTTAGGAAACCTAAACGGAAACCTCTGGAGACTTTGCGCCCCACCCAAGGTTTTTGTGCGGTTCCCGGAGGTTTTTGTTAGTCCCCCTAATGGTCGAAAGTTGTTCCCATTTTAAAAATATGTAATTTTTTAGCCGAAGCCGATTGCGATACTAGTTGAAGGTGGTTGCTGGAGGACTAAAACCTCTGGTAAACCTCCAGGAACCGCACGGAAACCTTGGGTGGGGCGCCAAGTCTCCAGAGGTTTCTGTTCAGGTTACCTAAGTGGGACAGGGGCATTAGGATGAAACTGAATTGGACCATCAATCTTGGTTCAAGTTGCTGGCTAGTAAGTTAGCCTTGTCTTTAACATTTGATGGGTCATATCATCATTGAAGATGTGAAAGTACTTGAGTTTTCTGCTTCCATTAGCCCTTGAATTAATTGTCTGCTATGTCTTTCAATTGGATTTGGCAGGACCTCAGAACTGGTTATGAATTGCTGAGCATTGTCTATTTCTTTCAGTTTTAGCAGGCGTATTTTATTATTTTAGCAGTTGAGACACCTGTGCTTAGACACCGTTTAGGGAAAAAAAACGTTTTTTTGTGGGAATAAACTGCCCAAAACAATGTTTTTTCTTTCTGCTTGTTTTGGAGTAGGCACTCATTTTCTGTTTAATTCCCAAATGTCAGGAAACTGAGCAGGCATTTCTACCATGATTCACGTAAATGCAGATGTCATTTCCCTATTGCACATGTGGTGTTGTCATTAAGTTGCACTGCATCCATTGATTGTTTGCTGATGTATTGGAGCGGAGTCTACCGCTGAAAGTAATTAATCTTGCATGATTCAGTGTTCTCAGGGATGCTGGTTTAAATGTAGTGAATTACCCTCAGGTATGATAATGCATTAAAATGTAATTACAGAGTCCAGGTTGGAGCATTGTGTAATGACATATTCAGATCCCAGATGCCTTATTAAGACCACCCACAGTACTGGGTCAATACATAAGAACATTCACATATAATTGCCATTCTTCTCCCTCTCTTTTCTCCATTTAGTAGCTATGATTTAATATTTCAACTTATTCATTCAGCACAGCATTGAACTGTTAATCTAGCCTGAGAAAAAAGTGCTTTGACTGACTTACCACAGTCGCTGCCTCAAAAAGGCTGGCAGCATCATCAAGGACCCACACCATCCTGGCCACACACTCATCTCCTTGCTACCTTCGGGTAAAAGGTACAGGAGCCCGAAGACTGCAAAAACCAGGTTCAGAAATAGCTCTTCCCCACAGCCATCAGGCTATTAAACTTGGCTCGAACAAAACTCTGAACATTAATACCCCTCCCTCTGTTATTTGCACTTTATCAATTTATTCATTCATGTGTGTATTTACGTATATAATTGTAGTCAATGCCTACTATGTTCTGTTGTGCTTTGCAAAGAAAGAATTTCATTGTCCTGTCAGGGACACATGACAATAAACTCTTTTGACTTTGACTTTGACTTACTTCCCACAAGTCAACAAATGAATGACTGCTCTTTCTTAAGCTGTCTGATTAACCATCTAGGTATGGGTTTAAATGCTTCTTAAAGGCAGGAAACACCAATAGTTACTTTCTTAAAGTTGGGATTTCACATTTTTGCAGTTTATTTGTTGATCACAATTTTGCACTGGAACAAAACACCATGCATACAGTATTTAGCACAAAAAATGGATAACTTATATCAGTGCAAAGGAGCAAACTTAGTGTCAAAGTGAGTCAAATGGAACTTGAAGTTTTAACCTCCTTTCCAAAGAAGATACATACTTTCCATAGAAGCATTTCAACAAAGGTTTGCAGAATTTTTTTGGGATGGTGGGTCTGTCGTACGAGAGTTTGAAGAATGTGAACGAATGTAACTGAAAATCATAATATTCTGACAAGTCTAGATAGACTGTGTGTGATGAGACAATTTGTTCTCTACAACAAATGAGCACAGTCTAATGGTCCTGGCCCGCAGGCGACTTTTTAGGTGACTGAGAGAGACTATGCAGTCGCCGCATGGTTGCCACATGTTCGGAAGTGGTTGCCGGGGAGTCGCCTTCATGGTCGTGAGGAATTCCCGCATTCTGGGAACTAGTCGTGGCCTCATGTTGAAAAATTAGCAGCAACTAGAATGAATCTGCCATGGAGAATAGCGAGAATTCTCGTGACTTGGTGGGTTGCCAGGAGGTCCTAGTGTGATGCCAGGAGGACGAAGGTTCTCGTAGTTCTCCTGGGTTGTAGCCAGTGCTGACCGGTGAATTTAATTGGCTCATTAGGGGGAAAAAACATAAGCAGTACCAATGATAACTGACCGGTAACGTTAATGTCCGCCGAGCTTCACAGCCATGTACCTCTGACTTCTTAAAAGTTGTCTCCACTCTTTCTCCCCCACCCCTTCTCCCCCCTCTCCCCCCTCTTTTAAAGGACTTACCGTACACTGTGCTTTAGCCATCTTAATAACAGCGCCAACCTTCCTGTTCATCGCGGTGTGCGTCTGTATCACCTTGGCTTTGCACCATGTGAATTTCACTCAGACAGCACTCCCCCCCCCCCCCCCCCCCCCACTTGCCTTGTCCCCCGCCTGCATAATGGGCTGATGATGGAAGTGAAGTTTGTGTGCTCCACTCTGACAGTCGCCGTTCGAGTTGTCAGTTTTTCCATACGTTATTGTGGAGCCGAGAGTTCGCACCATGAGTGGCTAACCACCAGTGGTCGCCACAGGACCCCCCACCTCCCCTCCCAGAATGGCAAGAGCCAAAGATGAGCGGGATCGTGCAGACGCCGTAAATCTGTATTGGGCTGCCATTCGTGGCAGTTAATGAGGGCCCCTGCTTCCCAGAACGAGTGTCCACCCTGATGGGGGCAAAACACTGACTTCCGCACCTGTGTCCACCAGGAAACATCGTCCTGAGTGCTGGTCCCATGTGTATACGTGGCGCATCTGTCCGACCACCGAGGTGATTACTGGCGGCCGGCCCCGGCATTTACTGGAAATGAGCAGGGCGAGCTGCATTGGTGGGCCGCGGAACCCCAGCATTGGTGGTAGAAGCACCACTTCTTTATACCGGCTTACCCCGGAGTGGGAGACTCAGCTGTGCCCCCTGTGGGCACAGTCCCTGGTCGCTGTGTTTTCCAAAGCGCTGTCAACACCTGATCAAGCGAACTGCTGCCCTGCTGCTTGGACAGCCACAGCTTGTCGAAGCATTCTGCTAGCTGCAGCGGGTCATCAAAGTTCTCACCTGCGAGGAGCAGGTGGCTGCCGTCCGACAACTGCTCCAGGAAGGCGTATTTAAAGAGCAGGCAAGGCTGGTGGCCATCCATCAGCGTGAGCATTTCACTCATGAGGACTGATGGCTTGCAGTCGCCGAGCCACCCTTGTGGAGGAGCCGCGCCACTCAATCCAGTCAGCTGATCCTGAAGGTGCGGAGAAGCAGCACCTTGAGGCCCGCATACTTATTGGCAGCTGGTAGCTCACGTAGGTAAGGATCAAAGCGACTGGCCTTCTCCGGAGCGAGCGCGTGGACCACATAATAGTTGCGGATGTCATCGGCTGTGATTCGGCAGATGTGGAACTGGGCCTCGGCCTGCTGGAATCACATTTGGGGCTGCAAGGTCCAGAAATCCGGCAGCTTAAGTACGACAGTGTTTTGTTGGGCCGGATTGGCAGCAACGGCAGGTTGAGCATTGGCAGCGTCCATATTTGAAATCCAAAATAACTATTTTGGATCAGCAGGGTCACCAATATAGTGATACAGGTGTTGTCAAACAAAGTGATCTTTATTAGGTTAACACAGAACAGCTCTCAGGACCACAACAAGGGACAAAGGTGTTATCAGCAGTATACATACCCGAGAGGAGACCCATGACCCGCTCTTCCTGCCAAACCAAATCACATGACCCAACCCCCAGAGCCGAATGCTCGCACCATGAGTGGCTAACCACCAGGGGCCGCCACAATATAATACATGAGAAGTGAAAATTGCAGACCACTTTTGTAAACAGTTATAGTGGGCAAACACTTCAGGGTATTTACCAAAGTAATTGTTCAAAAATTACAGGCATCAAAAGATTAAAGGCATTAAAAAGAATAATCAGCATAGTTTTGAAAAATGCCACTGAAAATCTGCATTATTTTAGTATTATTTAGTGCTATTATACTAGTATTATTTTAACAATGTTGACTCAATCAGATAAGGATGGCAACAGGAAAATATGATTGACAGAATTTTAAACAATGCTTTTTAATGATGTTCAATGGTCTTACAATCCATAACCCTACAAACTTAATAAATAATTAGCTTTGCAGAATAATGATCTGGCAGCTTTGGGAAATGCTAATGATATGGGCTGGAATGCTTTTTGTAAGTCTTCTGCTGTTCACACAATACACTAGTGAAATGCTTCAATTAGATAGAAATAATTCAAATAGACAATGTCTTGATGGACCACATGCTCACTCCCTATATTGTGTTATCCTGTGATTCTGTGGTCTATTAGCGTTTACTATAATAATTTTGTTGAATGATCTAAATTTTTTGTTTTCAAATTTATCCAGACTTCATTAAAATTGTCCAAACATTTTGCTTCTGCATAAATAATACATATATCAAATGAAAGGAATATCTAGAAGGAATGATGTTTAAAAAAAATATTAAAGGGTTTATAATAACAAAGGTCGATTATAGTGTCCATTTTGCTCCGAAGATCTGCTTATCACAGCTATTCACAGGTATTATTCACAGTAAGTATAGAGCTTTCAATTATATTATTGCAACACAACAAAAATACAAGCTGAAAAAAATAATGCTTTTAAGGCAAACATAATCGAACCAGCAATGGATTTTCCTAATGCATGCTCAAACATAAAGCTTAGATTAACACTTCAGTGCAGCGTTGAATGATTTCCGGATAGACAGAAGCACTAACTTTCACTCAAAACATTAAATGAAGGCTCAAGTGGCTGTAAAGTGAATGTAAGCATGGCATTATTCAAAGAAAAGCAGGAAGCTTTCACAGTTCTAATAGCCAGTTACCTCTTAGTCAAGATCACAAAAACTGATTATGTGATCGATATCACATTGCCACGAGTGAAAACTTCAATTGCTCAGATTGTTGTCATTGGTTCATCACACTACAAAGCAAAGATATTAGATCTTTGCTACAAAGATTATATTTCAAAAGGAATGAATTGGCAGCCATGAGCTTTGGAACACAGAGTATTTTTTAAGATGGAGTGAGGTCAGTAGAAAAACTGGTTGAAAAATAACAAAGTTCATTGGGTGAATTGTGCTAAAGAAGAATGCTCTATATCAGTTTGGCATAGAAAATTGCAGTTGAATGAATGCGTGGATAATTCATGAGGAGTGTTCTCATCACCTCTGAGGCAAAAGGTGTTGCAAGAATGCATAGGCCATACCAAAGATCACAAATGTGGTTAAATTGGTGTGGAATTAACCATCACAGCATTTCTGACATTTTTACTTAAAGCCAATGTTCATTGTGCACTTATTTAAATGCTATTAATGTTGATAAAACGACTTTCAGGCTCTCAAAAATTAGTTTAAGTGACAACATTATTTTATTTAGATTCCTTGCTTGCATTTTGCTGTGATTTATGGTCACTCTTTGCTACTTTTACTGTTTTATCCCCTACTCTGTTTTTCTTTATCATTATCTTTTCTTTGGTGATAATATTCTTCATCTTAATAGATCATTCTGGAAGGATTGGATATTCATTTGGGGACTTTATTTGCCTTTGCAGCGCTTATGAATGTTTCGCATCATAAAGATCATCTGGTAGTTCTAGTCATCTCTAATCTTACTATGTTAGTTCAACAATTACAATGCTTGCAAGAGAAATTGCAATGCTTGCTATAAGTTGCACCCTCTTCACAATTGTGAGAAGTATGCTGAGAAATAACTTGAATTTACACAAGCAAAGAGGATCATAACTGCCTTTAATGCTACTAAGATTTCTGATGGTAACACCTGTAATACATAGCATTATAAATAATAAATGTTTACAAATAAATGGAGTACATTGGGAATCAAAGTTCTAAGAGCAAGGAAGAGTGAAATACATAATTATAGCTTATACGAGCTGGAGTGGGCCATTCTGCTTGTTCTACCAGTTTAGTTTAGAGAAACAGCATGGAAGCAGACACTTTGGCCCATCAAGTCTACTCTGACCATGAATTAGAATAGAATAGTAAGATTAAATGAGAACTTACCAGTTTGAAGTTTGATCTTTATTTTATGAGGAGTTACGATGAGCGATTACGCGAAGAAGGCCGTCAGCCTGCATGCGCGTCAATCTTCAATGCAGCAGTGAGAAATCACAGATAACAGTTCTTGAGCTAACATAGTAAGATTAGAGATGACTAGAACTACCAGATGATCTTTATGATACAAGGGTTGGGAGCAGAGGGCACGTAATCGCTCATCGTAACTCCTCATAAAATAAAGATCAAACTTCAAACTGGTAAGCTCGTTTGATCTTACTATTTTACTTCGGAGTCACGTAAGTGACTACATGAAGATTTTAAAGTTCTGTGATTTCATGCCTTGGAAAAATGAGTCCACACAAGCACGACTGCATCAGTTGACCACCGATAAGGGAAACATTCATAATGCATACAGACATGACATAGATTTAAAACATGCTGATGCTGATAAATGAACAAATAATAATAACATCCAAGGGGAAACTATAAAATAGAATCTAAAATAGAATTGACAAATACCCCTGGAATGGAAATGGGTTAAAATAAATTGTTGGAAACCTCGTTCGTTAGACCATCCTGCAGTCGGCAGGATATGACCCAGAGGACTGTACATAACCCTTGCTGCTGATGTTGTAGCAGCCCTGGTGGAGTGAGATTAGAAAATTAGTATCTACTCCTGTAGAAGCCGAAACCTCGTATTAAACACCTGGAGATGGTCTGAACTGATACCTTCTTATGAGGTTTTTTGTAAGTAACAAACATAGCTAGTCTCAGAGCCTCTAAGGCTCTAGATGATCTTGACATAATGTTGTAAATGTGTGACCACACATAACCGAAGGTGCATGGGGTATGCCATGAAAACTAGTTTGAGACCTGACACCCCTGGGCTGCCCTGCTTAACTAAATCGTAAACATGAAATATTATATAGTAGGTGTAACCATCCTGTCCAGTCGCAATTTATGCAATGACTGGACCCGTGCGCTGAGGGCAGCACCAGGGGAATAACTACCTATGAGAGCTGAACCAAAGATAGAGATATAGCTGGAGCCCCATGGTGAATAAATGTTAACACAATGTGAATATTGCATACTTCTGTGTACTTGGGTCTGGGAGAACTTGTGCTAATGATATCCTTAATAACTTGACATCATAGGGTGAGACCCGACAGAGCGGATCCCGCTCGCTGCAGCAATTATGATGAGAAGCATGTTGGGCACAGTTAATGGGACTATAACTTAATTTATTGTCAAAGACCCTTAGAAAATGAATTCCAAGACGTCAGTGTCCGTGCCATATTATATGTAACATAACATTTAACAGAAAATGCTTCCCATCTCCTGAAGAGGCAAAGTACTGCTTTTCTGGTGCTATCCCTGCACTCTGCAGTGAGCACATACATTGATCAGTCTGACAGCCCGAGCCTTGGAGTGGTCTTCTCAGATTCTGTAAAGCAATGAATTGATTAATCATGTAGGGGTTCCACAAATCCCAGGCTGAACCAGCAAAGTTTTATGTTTAGAACCCCACATAATGTTTTATTATTATTCCCAACATTTGCAGGAAACCATGGCTGCGTAGGCCAGTCAGACAGTACGAGAACCCTGGAGCGGGATCTAGCTGAATTATTGCAAGACCCGACTGATGAGGCAAAAATGGAGAAACCACGTAAAAGAACATTCCTCCCCCATGTAGCGAGAATGTATCTCTCACCACTGTGATGCCACATGTTTTTACAACTGGTGAATAAGCCTGTATGCAAACATAATGATATTGGGTGCCATCGAGCCATAATACCTTAAAATACTTTGTGATCCAACATCTATACTGTGTTGTCATTGATTTTACATGATGATACACCAGCACCAAAAAGGGTTGGGTGAATTATGACAGGATAGTTTGACTTGATTGCACCCATATGACTAACATATGCCACCCCCACAGTGTATCAACTTGGAAACTGAGCATGCAGATTTTGCATATTCGCACAATAACTCTTTAACCCACAGTATGCACCTAGTGTCTATAGGTAGTTGATACCAATAACTGAAGAATTGGTGATGCATGCAAATCCCATCCGCCTTCGTTACTAAAGATGGCATTCATAATTTTCCATCTTTGAGCACGAGCATCTGTTAGTAAAATAACTGAAGATTATTTGACCACAACTACTGGAGGAATGCTGAATATAGTTCGACCACCATTGTGATTTTGGTAGCTTCAGCTGGTAATAGCATAGGTCTGTTAACAATGACCTATATGGCACTTGAGAGGTTACTATTTGCACGTTGAAAGTTCTGATAATGCAAGGCTCAATTGCACAGCTGAAACACAGCTGATATATTGCCAATTACACTTGATGAATAGAAGATTGCTTGATAACAAGGTTGTTACAGGCTTCTATTGATTCCAATCTGTTACCCCAGGGCGGAGTTACAGATAAATGAATAGTTAAAGGTAAATCCGATAATCAATAACTTCCAGTTGGGATCAACTTAAATTTGACTGGATGGCTGAGGAACTTCAAATACTCAAATATAGTTGCAGCTGAAACAGTTGATTTAAGCAAAAACACAGCATTAGAAATATCATCCAGATCAATTTCAAATGTCTCCGGTGTCCCTGTGAATTGGATATGAATAGTATGCATCTTTGAGATTGATGCATGCCTTAAAGATCCTAAGGAAATCAGCAGTTAGACAGTAAAGAAATTCCATATACTGAAAATCTATGTTGCACATGGGAGTTAAATCAATTATGAACCGACATCCTCCATCTTTCACAATGAACAGGTCATAATTCCATGCCTGCCTTGAATGACAACTCCGGCCAGATTTCCGAGCCTGTCTCGAAAGGTAATCCTGGCCATAATACTGATCCTACCTTGAAAAACAACTCTGGCCATACTACTGGGCCTGCCTTGAAAAACTGCTCCGGCCGTAATTCTGAGCCTGCCTGGAAAGTCAACTCTGGCCATATTACCGAGCTTGTCGTGGAAGGCAATCCTGGCAGTACTCCTGAGCATGCCTCGAAAGACAATTCTGGCCATATATCCGAGCTATCTCAAAGGGAATCTTGGCTGTAATACTGAGCCTGCCTCGAAAGACTACTCTGGCCCCAATTCCAAGCCATGCTTGGTACCCTTGTATACATGTGTAATAATAATCCATCGCATGTTATCATTTTAGTGTAACTGATCTGAATCTCATGTTATCATTGTCATTTGACAAAACAAGTGTAAATATTACCAACTTGTAAATGGTCCACTTACCCCATGTTTCGGAAGATCCAGACCCACCTATATCCATGGTTACTGGTGGTCTTATGGTAAGCCCAAAGGCCCCTGATGTGGGTTCTATTCCCATCCTCGATTGGAGAGTAGGAATGGTAGTGTATGTGAATTCCATATTTCCTGAGACCGGCTTGGCCCTTGGCCTGAAAAACCTCTGCCCAGGTTTGAAGCAGCCATCAACCTCAGTGAACTGCTTACTGCCGATGAAGCGTGGGGGTGTCGTCGCCGATACGAAGAAGCTTGATTTCTCATCCAGGTATACATGTTGGATAAGTCTTACCTAAAGAGAAGATTCAGCGGCTGGCTTAATTTGATAGCTCTGTTCGCTGCCGGCACTTGTAGCGTGAGGGAAATCTGGCCCCTTCTGGGTTTTCTGCCTCTTCGCTTGCGAGTATATCCTCGCACTCCCCTCCACAGAGAGGGAGACTCTTAGACAGCCCTGAGACAGGTGCTGTAAAGAACATGCATGCACACAAGGAATTCTTTACTATAGCTTTATTAACTACACACACATTACTGCTCTAGCTATACATGGTCTGTCACGTTCATTAGAGAGAGAGCTAGGGGATGGGAAGACACAGATATACTTGATTATAGGGGAGTGGTTAGCAGAGCTACGTAACTACAATTAAAGGGACATGCAATAATCATCTACATCCTCTACAAAAGAAAGGAAAGTGACATCCGACCATGTCTCATGCGCTAGGGCAAATGAAAAACAAAGAAACTGTAAAGCAGTACCGATTCATACATATTCGCCATAACGGTCAGGTGGCTGCACGAGACAGCCAGAGCGGGTCCGCATCCCGCTCCCACCTCCTCCCCCCACGGGAACCAGCGGAACCGGAGCGGGAGGGGAAACCCTGGCAGGAGAGGCGCGGGGTGGCGAGTGCCGCGGCGACCAGGGAGAGGAGGGGGGTGAGACAGGTGGAGAGACAGGGACAGGCACGGGACGAAGGACCGGGACGGTCCGGGGGGGCTCAGGGCCAGGGAAAGCCGGAGGCGCCAGAGCAGACATGGGGGAAGCATGCGGGACAGCAGGAGGGGGTGGAGGCTCATTCACCAGGCGAAGGTGCTGACGGGGCCTACGGTAGACCGTACCATCAAGGTTAAACAAATAAGAACGAGGTGAATCGGCAGATTCAATTCAATTCAATTCAATTCAAGTTTAATGTCATTGCACAAATACTAGTATAGGTACAACGAAATGCAGTTTAGCGTCGTTCTTAGTGATAGCGATATAGAAAAATAAATACAGAGTGCAGTGGTAGCAATATGGAAAATAAATAAATACAGGGTACAGACAAATCTATCAGCTGGGCTCCGAGTTCAGCAGTCGGATGGTGTAGTTGAAGAAGCTGTTCTTCGTCCTACTGGTGCGGGACCTGAGGCTCCTGTACCGCCTCCCTGATGGGAGGAGGGCAAACAGTCCATGATTAGGGTGTGAGTGGTCCTTGATGATCTTCCCGGCCCGCTTCAGGCACCGTTTTCGGTGGAGGGCATCCAAGGCAGGGAGCGGGGCACCGATGATGTACTGGGCGGTTTTCACCACCCGTTGTAGTGCCTTCCTGTCTGCCACGGTGCAACTGCTGTACCATACCGTAAAGCAGGTGGTCAGGATGCTTTCGATGGTGCAGCGGTAGAAGTTCGTCAGGATCTGGGGGGACAGGTGGGCTTTTTTGAGCCTCCTCAGAAAGTAAAGGCGCTGCTGTGCCTTTTTGATTAGCTTTGAGGTGTTGAGGGACCAGGACAGATCCTCCGAGATGTGTACCCCGAGGAATTTGTAGTTGGAGACCCGCTCCACCTCAGTCCCGTTTATATGGATGGGGGTGTGTCTGCCCCCTCTGTTCTTCCGAAAGTCAACAATTATTTCCTTCGTCTTCTGGGAGTTGAGGACGAGGTTATTGTTGGCACACCAGGTAGTCAGGTGCTGGACCTCCTCCCTGTAGGCTGATTCGTCATTAACACTGATCAGTCCTATCACCGTGGTGTCATCGGCAAATTTTATGATGGCGTTGGAGCCATACTTGGGGATGCAGTCATGCGTGAAGAGGGAGTAGAGGAGAGGGCTGAGCACACAGCCCTGTGGCACGCCGGTGTTCAGTGTTATAGTGGAGGAGGTGAGGTTGTTGACCCTAACAGACTGTGGTCTGTTAGTGAGGAAATCCAGTGTCCAATTGCAGAGGGAGGTGGAGATGCCAAGACCGCTGAGTTTGGTGATCAAGATAGCGGGTATGACAGTGTTAAAGGCAGATCCGACGACAACCGCAAGCCCGGGGTGACCGGAGGTGGAACGCATGCGGACAACCTGGACAGGAGACAGAGGAGGAAGAACGCGGCAGGATCTGTCATGGGAGCGCTTTTGGATGAACTGCTTTTCAGCAATACGCTCACGGACCATGGCAGGCTTCAGTACGGAGGGGGTAAGGGTTTGCTGGGCTACCGGAATGGGAGGGCGCGTGACTCGGGACATGAGGCGTGGCGCCGGGGACCCCAGGACGTGGTCGCGGGGAATGTTACGTAGGTTCAGGAGAGCAAGGTAGATATCAGATTTGGAAACGCGGCAATGTTCCAACAATCCCTTCGCACTGCGTACAGCGCGCTCAGCCAGGCCGTTACTTTGAGGGTATTCAGGGCTGCTGGTGTAGTGCCGAAAGTTCCAACGGTCAGCAAAGTCCTTGAACTCCGCGCTGGTGAACTGGCTGCCGTTGTCTGTCTGCAGGCTTGCAGGAGGCCCAAAGGTGGCGAAGTGGCGGCGCAGCTTCTCAATGACAGCAGAGCATGAGAGAGAGGGCAGCTGGTCGACCTCAAACCAGTTCTAGTAGGAGTCGACAAGCACCAAGAAGTGCTTGCCATGCCATTCGAAAATGTCAGTCGCCAGCGCAGACCATGGCAGGTCTGGCGCGGGCTGCTGCAAACGAGGTTGCCGCTGCTGTTGCGGTGCGAGACTGTTGCATGTAGGGCATGACGACACCCTGTCCCGGAAGTAAGCGGCCATATCAGGCCAGTAAAACTGGCTCTGAGCGATGGAGAGAGTGGCTTCGGCCCCGGGATGGCCACGATGAGCAGTGTCAAAATACTGTTGCCGTAGAGCTTCAGGCACCACAACCTTGTGGCCCTTTACGATCACACCATCTCGCAGTACCAGTTCGTCACGGACCAGGAAGTAAGGCACCGCCGCGGCGGGTATGGAAGAACGTTGTTCGGGCCAACCCCGCTGAATGACTGCAGCCAGCTGCTGGTGCGAAGCGTCAGCAGCAGTGTGGTTGACCAGAGATTTCAACTGATTGGAAGGCACAAAGTTGACATTCAGCACTATCATATTAGACGCCTCGTAAGGGTGACGGGTGGTTGAAGCAAAGGGCGCCCGAGACAGCGTGTCAGCGATAAACATGTCTTTGCCTTTACGATATACCATGGAGAAGGTAAAACGCTGTAGCTGAAGCATCATCCGCTGGAGCCTGGAGGAGGCAGCGTGAATCGGCTTGCTGAGGATGGTGACCAGAGGCTGGTGGTCAGTTTCAATGGAAAACTCCGTGCCTAGGATATAGTCCTTAAACTTTGAACAAGCGAACACGACAGCCAGCAGCTCTTTCTTGATCTGGGCATAGCGCTGCTCGGCAGGAGTCATCGTGCGGGACGCGAAAGACACAGGCAGCTGTACCCCATCGTGGATCTGCACGCAGGCGGCGCCCAGGCCAAACTTGGAGGCATCACAGGTGATGACGATAGGTCGTTTGAGGTCGAAGTACTTCAGCGTCGGGGTGCTGATTAGCTTGGACTTGAGCACGTCAAAGGCAGTCTGGTGCTGCGGGAACCAAGCCCAAGCAGTGTCCTTTTTCACCAGGTCTCTCAGGGGAGCGCTCAATTCGCTCAAGTCAGGGATGAACTTCCCCAGGTAGTTGACCATGCCCAGGAAACGCTGAAGGCTTGGCACATCATCAGGAGCAGGCATCTCAGAAATCGCGGCTGTCTTCTGTGGGTCGGGCTTCAGCCCGGACGCTGTAAAAACGTGTCCCACGCAGGTGATCTCCGGGACGTGGAACCGGCACTTTTTTGGGTTGAGCTTTAGGTTGACCTCTTGAGCTCGATCCAGGACTAGCCGGAGGTTGTGGTCGTGCTGTGTGACATCCTTTCCATACACCAGGATGTCGTCAACAATGATAGCGCATGGGAGCCCCGTGAACAGCTGTTCCATCGTTCTCTGGAATACCTCACTGGCGGAGTTGATCCCGAACGGCATGGGGGAAACAAAACCTCCCGAAGGGTGTGCCGAAAGTCGTAAGGTAAGATGACCGTTCATCTAATGGTATTTGCCAGAACGAACTCTTTGCGTCCAGCACTGAAAACAAAGTGGCTGGGCCGACTTGTGCAGCAACATCCTCAACGGTTCGCATAGGATAGTGAGGGCGCTTGATAGCCAAGTTCAAATCCTTGGGGTTAATGCAGATCCGCAGTTCACTTTTGTCCTTCTTTGCAGCGACAACCATGGTGGAGGCCAACTGAGTTGGCTCGCTCACCTCCTTCAGGATACCCATAGCCACCATATCGTGAAGAGTAGACTCAACCCTGTCCTTCATCGCGGGGGGGTGGGCGGATGACAGGTTCCACTTCCGGATTGAGAGAGATCTTGTAGCTGCAGGGAAGCTTCCCCAGCTTGCTGTTGAACTGGTCGGGGTATTCGACCAGCGGGTCTAAAGGTTGCTGCACCACACGGATGTCTCGGTGGAAATTGACCAAACCAAGGTCCTGGCAGGTCTGAATACCGAGCAGGGGTGCACATTTACCGTCCAGCAGGAAGAAAGAGAGGGGCCGAACGGCCTTCAGTACTTTGCAGTTGAGAGTGGCTTTCCCCACAGGAACAAGCAGACCTCCCCCATAGGCACGAAGGACAGAGCGTTCAGTGGTAACTCGCTCATTATTCCTTATCTTTTTAAATAAGCTTGTTGACATAACGTTTGTAGCGGCCCCAGTATCGACCTTGGCAGAGAAAGTCGTGCCATTTACAGTAACTTGCACGGTTGGGTCTGTTATCAGCGCAGGTGCAGCAAAAAAACACTTAGCTCACTCTGGGAAGAGCTCGAATCAGACAGTGGGAGGTTGTCATGGGGTTGATAGGAACCAGACATGGTATCATCCCGTACCAGGTAATTGGAAGGCTTATGCTGCTGTTGTCCAGGTTTCCCACGGGAGCGACACGCTGCCGAGAAATGGTTGAGTTTATGGCAGAAGTTGCAGGTCTTCCCCAACGCAGGGCACACATTAAAACGATGCAACTCAAAGTTGCAGTTCGGGCAGCGCTGACCCGGCTTAGAGCTGGAGGCAGAGCTAGCTTTCCGGCGATTCTGGTCAGCAGGTCGGCGACCGGCGAAGCTAGCCGCGTGGACCGCATGGTCGGAGGGGGGCACGGCGGAGGAGACAGCCTCTGCCAGCCTGGAGGCGTGCAAAGCCTCGTGGAAAGTCAGATCAGGCTTGCACAGGAGGTCTGAGCGCAGTTTCTCGTCCCGTAGACCGTACACCAAGACATCGCGGGTCAGGGTTTCAGTCGCGGCACCCAGGTTACACCGTCTAGCTAGGTGCCGCAAAGCAGCGACAAAATTGTCCACAGACTCACCAGGGTTCTGACGGCGTGCGCAAAAATTAAAGCGCTCCAGAATGGAGTTGGTGGGAACATCATACATCTCGGTAAACTTTTCGACCAGGCACACCGGGTCCTGGGCGCTCTCGTTGAGCCCGTAAACGAATGACTCGGAGCGCTCCAGAGCCTCCGGACCGGCCAGGTTTAGAAGGAGGGAGGCTTTAATCGCTGGGACCACCGCAGGGTGGGCGATTGCGACATAGTGCTCAAAATCACGACGGAAGACATTCCAACGGTGAGCAATGTCGTCGTCGAAGATCAGTGCGTCTGGCTTACGGCAGGAGGAAGCCATAACCAGTCAGGGAAGGGTAACTGGGACTAAAGAAACAAAACCCGATATACAGGAGACGCAGGAAAAGAAGCTTCTGACGCCATGTAAAGAACATGCACGCACACAAGGAATTCTTTACTATAGCTTTATTAACTACACACACATTACTGCCCTAGCTGTACATGGTCTGTCACGTTCACTAGAGAGAGAGCTAGGGGATGGAAAGACACAGATAAACTTGATTATAGGGGAGTGGTTAGCAGAGCTACGTAACTACAATTAAAGGGACATGCAATAATAATCTACAGGTGCTGCTGCAGGCCCCCAAGAATACCTGCGTTGACATGGCCCTTTGGAACTATATCAGGATATTGCTCTGGGCCAGACTGAAACTGACCCTGGATGCTCCCCTCCCCAGAGAGGGAGACATTGTGCAGCCCTGAGATAGGTGCCGCTGCCAGTGGGTTCTCCATAATACCCGGGCTCAGATAGCTCTCTTCTGGAGCATATCTCTTTGGAGCAACCTCTCCATCAGGTGCTCCAGGTGGGTTTTAGGCATCCACAGACACTACCCGTAGAAGGAGGGGAACCCTCCTGGCCCGACTCGCCCGAGTCCTAAGGACTGACAAGCTTCCTCATGGTTTAACCCCTTTTCTGGGGGAACCATAGCAGTCTGTGAGCTGCTGACCCCTCTGTCAGTGACTGGGGTAGCGAGACCGGCCCACTGTCAGTCTAACCCCTTTTACTAGGGGGACCATTGTGGTCAGGGAGCTGCTGACCCCATAGTCAGGGACTGGGGTAGTGGGACCAACTTTCACTTGGTCTACCGCAATTCTGGGGGAATCCCCACTCGCACTCCCCTCCTGGGTGTCGCTGACCTCCTTGGTGGTGACTTGGGAAGCGAACCCGACTGCCGCCAGCTACCCGCGCTTCCGCGGTCCGGACCGGGATCTCCCCACGGTCCACAACCGTTTTCCCCGCAGTCTGTCCAACTTCGCCTCGAATCCAGCAGGCAAACTCTATGAGGAGCTTCCTGCAACACAAAAAACAACCCTAGATATAAGTTTAAACTTACCTTCCAGGTTTAAACCTATCATTGGCACTGGCAGCGCACCTGCCAGTCAGTCGTTGCGCATTGTGCTAGATGTAATGACGTGCATGTGGGCTGACGGCCTTCTTCACGTAGTTACTCACGTGACTCCGAAGTAAAATGCTTTTTATTGTCATTCAAACAGATAAAGTTTGAACGAAATTTCATTCCCACAGTCATGACATTAATCACCCGTTCACACTAAATCTATTTTATCATGCTTTCACATCAACACCCTACAGAGGAAATTTACAGAGGCTAATTAATCTACAAACCCGCATGCCATTGAGATGTGGGAGGAAACTGGAGCACCCAAGGAAACCTATGTGATCACAGGGAGAACGTACAAACTCTGCACATATCGATGTCAGAATCGAACCCAGATCTCTGACACTGTGAGGAGGCAGCTCTACCATCTACCATCATACTAATCGAGTATGGCAGCCTCTCCAGCAGCTGTTGTCCTTTCATTCTGTTTATTATTTTTAGTCTGTCTAAAAGTTTGTTTTTGGAGGTCTTTTAATCTTTTTATGTGGGGGATGCGGGAGAAGGGGGAAACCGTTTTTCTCAGTCACTACCTGGTCGAGGATGCGTCTTTCCTCCGAGCTGCATCTTCACCCCCTCCTCGTGACCTACCATCTGGATAGGCATGGCACTGGATTCTATCGCGGAGCAAACAAAGCCTTACCGGGATCGCCGTGTTGGAGCTCCGGAGTGCTAGGACTGCCGACTTTAACACCGTGGAGCTGTGGTCTGCGGAGCTTCCAGTCACGGGCAGCGTTGACTTTAATATCGCGGAGCCTGGGATCCTTGCTGGGGTCACCAGCGTTGATTCTCTGCCCAGCATGGCCTGTGGAATTCGGGAGCCGCGGTCTTCATTAGGAAGCGGCTGAAGCAGCCGAAGCGGCCGATTCGGAATCTCCAAGCCGCTGAGAGTGTTCTTCTGTTCGAGGGCCTGAAACATCGGGCCGACGTTGCGGCAACTGCGGAGGCCTCAATAGGCACCGACCACGGGTGAATATGAGGAGGATGACTGCACTTTGTTGCCTTCCCTCACAGTGGGAAACGTTTATTCCACTGTGGGGGGATATTTTCATATTTTATGTTAAATTCTATTGTGTTGCATTTATCTTATTTGTCTGCTGCATGGTAATTCAAATTTCACTACACCAATTGGCGTATGTGATAATAAATGTCCTTTATCTTGTGTTCCGTCCATCTGTGCTGCATAGTACAATCATGGGTAGTCATATATTTTAGTAGCATAATCCCACTCTCTCTATTGATACTCCATGAAGCCTTTTCCATCCAGAAATCTACCTGCCTCCTATTACAAATACTTGGACTGGGACTACAATGTCCAGTGTTTGCAAACTCCAAGTGCACCATTAACCGTGAAAGAATTTTCTTCACCTATGTCCGAAATCCTTGTCCTGTAACCTTATGGGCCTGCCCCACTTAGGTGACTCAGTTCCATACCTCTGGTTCTAGGAGATTGGGTCATGTGACTTGATTTGGCGAGAAGAGCGGGTCACGCATGGGTCTCCCCTGGGGTATATATACTACTGGTAACACCTTTGCCCCATGTTATGGATCTGTTCTGTGTTAACCTAATAAAGATCACTTTTTTTTACAACCCGTCTCACTATAATATCAGCAAATGAAAACATGGAATAAAAAGTTTGCAATAAAAAATACATTTAAATTTATTTAACATTTTATATTGCTATTTCATTATTGGATTTCAGACTAAAGTTCGAACAGGTGCATAACTTGTGTATGGCTTAGCTGGCAATTTTTGTTTACAAAATAGGAAAAATAAAGTTAAAATAGTCCAGACCTTATTCAAGTCAAGTCATTTTTATGTCTATAGCACATTTAAAAAACAACTCTCATTGACCAAAGTACTTTACATTGGTGGAGGTACTAACGCTATACAACAGTGGTTCATAGATTAAGTACATACATAAATACATATACATAGCCCTCCCTCAGAGGACATCAAGAAAGGCTTGAGAGTAAAGATGAGTTTTAAGTCTCGACTTAAAAGAGTTGATGGAGGGGGCAGTTCTGATGGGAATAGGGATGCTGTTCCACAGTCTAGGAGCTGCAACTGCAAAGGTGCAGTCGCCCCTGAGCTTTTGCCTAGACCGTGGGATGTTCAGTAACCACAAGTCGGTCGCCGATCTGAGGGACCTGGAGGTGGTGTGGTGGGTAAGCAGACTTTTGATGTAGGTGGGGGCAAGCCCGTTAAGGGCTTTGTAAACATAAAGAAGGATCTTGAAATTTATTTGGAACCGCACAGGGAGCCAATGGAGAGAGGCCAGAATTGGGGTGATGTGGTCCCTTTTTCGGGTGCCCATCAGGAGTCTTGCTGTGGCGTTTTGGACCAGTTGCAGGTGGGACAGGGAAGATTGGTTGATGCCAGTGTAAAGGGAGTTGCTTTCCAACCCATCTACTGTTAGACCTCTGATGAATTACACCTATGCACAATAAAAACTGTATCAGTAAACTGCTATGCAAAAAAACAGACTGTTAAAGGAATTTAGCAAGTCAGGCAGCATCTATGGAGGGAAATGGACAGTCAACGTTGTGGGACAAGATCCTTCTTCAGACTGATCAGGCTCTTCATCAGTCTGAAATGTCATGACTCCATCAGTCTGGAGCAAGGTCCTAATGTGAAGCATTGTCTGTCCATCAGTTTGAAGAAGGGGCTCGACCTGAAACATTGTCTGTCCATTTTCCTCCACAAATGCTGCCTGACCCGCTGAGTTCATCCAATAGTCTGTTTTTTGCTCAAAATTCCAGCAGCTGTAGTCTCTTATTCCAATTGTTAACTGTAGTTCAACTGATGATGCTTCTGTTTTTACGTTTCCAGGTCAAGTCTCACTTATTTGTGACCCCAATCAATGCTGACAACACAATTGAGTACCGAGGAGGCTTTTTGCTTCTGGTTGAGTTGAGCAACTGAGGCCTAATCTCTTGGTAATTTCTCAGCTCTATTTAGAAGGCAAAGGAAGTTATCTCGGATAACTTATCTCACTCATCTCGCTGCCTCACCGGGCAGACCGAACTGCGCCGTCCCACTGACCACCCGTCCAACGGGACCACCCACGCATCGCTCGCCGACCCCGACTCTACTGCCCGCGGACTCCTACCTTCGGGTCTGCCGACCCACGACACTCCACCGCCCTCCAGCAGCCCGCAGCCATCACCTCAACTGCAGACGGGACTCTGCAGCAGGCCTGAAGCCTCCACGTTACTACCTCCCACCACTCGGGTTTTGACGGCACTGGGTCCTAGTGCCCGTCTCCCCAACCTTGGTAGCCTCTGTGGCTATTCCACTGGGTCTTCCCCATCCCCCTCCTACTATGTAACCCCTGCTCTGCCCCACCCACATCACAGCCCCCATACCCCCCCCACCCCCTGACCACCCTCCACCCCCCCCCCACCACACTACGCTTCGTCCTCAGTCCACTCACCTGCCTTCCTCCGGCCACAACCCCCATCCCTGCCGTGTGTTCACCATCCCCCCGGACCTCCCCCTCTCCGACACCAAAAGGTCGGTCCTCAGCAGAGGTCTTACCTTTGTCCCCCTCCGTCCCCACCTCAATGAGTACCGCGCCCACCACGACTTTGAGCTCTTCTACCGTCGCCTCAGCCTCACAGCGTTCTTCCACGGGAACAAGTCCTCGCCCCCCACAGATGATCCCTTTTCCTGTCTCCAACGAACCCCCTCCTCGTGGACCCCCCCTCATGGCCCTCCGGCTTCAGAACTCTTTATCCAGAACTGCCGTCGGGACATCAACCGCCTCGACCTTTCCACTCCCCTGTCTCACTCCAATCTCTCACCCCCCCCCAACGTACTGCCATCGACTCACTCCGTAACAACCCAGACTGGGTTATCAAACCTACCAACAAGGGAAGTGCCGTGGTAGACTGGCGCATCAATCTCTATAAAGCGGAGGCCACGCGCCAACTCTCAGACACCTCCTCCTACTTACCCCTGGACCATGACCCCACTGACGAGCACCAGGCCACCATCTCGAGCACCATAAAAGACTTCGGCTCCCTGCACCCCCAAGCCTCCAACCTCATCATTTCCCATCCCCGCACGGCCCGATTTTACCTTCTCCCCAAAATCCACAAACCTGACTGCCCCAGCAGACCCATTGCCTCTGCCTGTTTGTGCCCCACCGAACACATTTCCACACACCTTGACTCCATCCTATCCCCCTTGGTTAAATCCCTCCCCACCTATGTTCAAGACACCTCAGACACCCTCCGTCGGCTCCGCGCATTCCATTCTCCAGGCCCCCATCCTCTCATCTTCACCATGGACGTCCAGTCACTCTACACCTCCATCCCTCACCAGGATGGTCTCAAAGTCCTCCGGTTCTTCCTCGACCAGAGGAGCAACCCATACCCGTCCACTGACACCCTTCTCCGCCTAGCGGAGCTGGTCCTTAATCTCAATAACTTCTATTTTGACTCCTCCCATTTCCTCCGAACACAAGGCGTAGCTATGGGCACATGGATGGGCCCGAGCTATGCTTGCCTCTTTGTCGGGTACGTCGAACAATCCTTGTTCTCAGCGTACCAGGGCCCCATCCCCGACCTCTACCTCCGTTACATCGACGACTGCTTTGGTGTCACCTCCTGCACCCACACACAATTGACTGACTTCATCCATTTCACCACCAACTTCCATCCGGCACTCAAATACACTTGGACCATTTCCGACATTTCCCTACCATTCCTTGACCTCACCATCTCTATTGCAGGTGATACACTCCTGACCGACATCCACTACAAACCAACTGACTCCCACAGCTACCTGGACTACTCTTCCTCCCACCCTGCTTCCTGTAAGGACTCTATCCCCTATTCCCAATTCTTCCGTCTATGCCTCATCTGCTCCCAGGATGAGGTATTCCACACCAGGTCATCACAAATGTCCTCATTCTTCAGAGAACGTGGATTCCCCTCCCCCACTATAGATGAGGCTGGCACCAGGGTCTCCATACCCCGCAACACTGCTCTCCTCTCCCCATTCCCCCACTCGCAAGGGCAGAGTCCCACTGGTCCTCACCTTTCACCCCACCAGCCGATAAATACAACACATAGTCCTCCGCCAGTTTTGCCACCTCCAACGTCACCCCACCTCTCACCACATCTTCCCATCTCACCCCTGTCTGCCTTCCACAAACACAAACACTGCTCCCTCTGCAACTCCCTTGTCAATTCATCCCTTCCCTCCCGCTCCACCCCTTCCCCAGGCACTTTCCCTGGCAACCGCTTGCCCCTTTACCTCCCCCCTCCACTCCTTTCAGGGACCCAAGCAGTCCTTCCACGTCCGACAGAGGTTAACCTGCACCTCCTCCAACCTCATCTACTGCATCCGCTGCTCTATATGCCAGCTGATCTATATCGGTGAGACCAAGCGGAGGCTTGGCGATCGTTTCGCCGAACACCTCCGCTCGGTCCGCAATAACCAACTCGACCACCCGGTGGCTCAATACTTCAACTCCCTCTCTCATTCCGTATCTGACCTCTATGTCCTGGGCCTCCTCCACAGCCAGAGTGAGCAACACCGCAAATTGAAGGAACAGCACCTCATATTCCGCTTGGCGAGTCTGCATCCTCTGGGTTTGAACATTGAATTTTCTCAATTCTGTTAACCCTTGCTGTCTCCTCCCCTTCCTATCTCTCCCCCAGCCCTCGGGCTCCTCCTCCTCCTTTTTCCTTTCTTCTCCCCCCCCCCCCCCCACCTCCCATCATTCTGAAGAAGGTTTTCGGCCCGAAACGTTGCCTACCTCCTTCGCTCCTTAGATGCTGCTGCACCCGCTGAGTTTCTCCAGCCTTTTGTGTACCCTCGATTTTCCAGCATCTGCAGTTCCTTCTTTAACAAGTTATCTCAAATGTCCTGACTAATACATAATCTTCAATCACCATTGCGAAAACAGATTGTCTGGTCATTATCACTTTACTGTTGTGAGGAAATACTGTGTATAAATTACCACCCATGTCTCCTGTAATGTAGTGGTGATTACATTTCAAAAACACTTACCAGAATGTAAAGCACATTGGAATATACTGTGGTGAAGGCAATGTTGAAATGCAAGCATTTCCTTCAATAAACTGCAGATAATTCCTTTGAACGCTTAAATAATATTCCATCTGTGTTTAAGAGCATAAACATGGAACTAGATTAACCAGTTTTAATGGCTAGAAGTATCATAAAATAGAAACATGCACTGATGGCAATAAAAACATTTAACTCCACTGAATAATTTATTTTCATACCTGCTTTAAATATGAGCAATGAGCTCAGCTGGCATACATTTGTAAATTACTATATAATCACTGTCACAAACTTGTGCTTCCTGTAGATAACCTTCGCTCTCACAAGTACTTATGTTACAAACCCAATATTTGACTTTCTTACTCCATGTGAATTATCTTTTAATGACCTACATACATTTTACGCATTTGCATAACATACTGGTATGAGAATCATGTCCTCGTGTGTGCTGAACAGAACCACAGAAATACTTTCTCAATATCGCAAAGTTTAACATAGAAACATAGAAAAATAGGTGCAGGAGTTGCCATTCGGCCCTTCGAGCCTGCACCGCCATTCAATGTGATCATGGCTGATCATCCAACTCAGTATCCCTTACCTGCCTTCTCTCCATAACCCCCTGATCCCTTTAGCCACAAGTGCCACATCTAACGCCCTCTTAAATATAGCCAATGAACTGGCCTCAACTACCTTCTGTGGCAGAGAATTCCAGAGACTCACCACCCTCTGTGTAAAGAATGTTTTCCTAATCTCGATCCTAAAGGAATTCCCCCTTATCCTTAGACTGTGACACCTTGTTCTGGACTCCCCCAACACCGGGAACAATCTTCCAGCATCTAGCTTGTCCAACCCCTTAAGAATTTTGAAAGTTTCTATAAGATCCCCCCTCAATCTTCTAAATTCCAATGAGTACAAGCCGAGTCTATCCAGTCTTTCCTCATATGAAAGTTCTGACATCCCAGGAATCAGTCTGGTGAATCTTCTCTGTACCCCCTCTATGGCAAGAATGTCTTTCCTCAGATTTGGAGACCAAAACTGTACGCAATACTCCAGGTGTGGCCTCACCAAAACCCTGTACAACTGCAGTAGAACCTCCCTGCTCCTATACTCAAATCCTTTCGCTATGAATGCTAACATACCATTTGCTTTCTTCACTGCCTGCTGCACCTGCATGCCTACTTTCAATGACTGGTGTACCATGACACCCAGGTCTCGTTGCATCTCCCCTTTTCCTAATCTGCCACCATTCAGATAATAAGTCTACCCTCATGTTTTTGCCACCAAAGTGGATAACCTCACATTTATCCACATTATACTGCATCTGCCATGCATCTGCCCATTCACTCAGCCTATCCAAATCACCCTGCAGCCTCCAAGCATCCTCCTCAGACCTAACTATACCCCCCAGCTTGGTGTCATCTGCAAATTTGGAGATGTTGCATTGAATTCCCTCGTCCAAATCATTAATATATATTGTAAATAGCTGGGGTCCCAGCACTGAGCCTTGCGGTACCCCACTAGTCACTGCCTGCCATTTTGAAAAGGACCCGTTTACTTCTACCCTTTGCTTCCTGTCTGCTAGCCAGTTCTCTATCCACATCAATACAGAACCCCCAATACCATGTGCTTTAAGTTTGTATGCTACTCTCTTATGCGGGACCTTGTCGAAAGCCTTCTGAAAGTCTAGATATAACACATCCACTGGTTCTCCCTTATCCACTCTACTGGTTACATCCTCGAAAAATTCTATCAGATTTGTCAGACATGATTTACCTTTCATAAATCCATGCTGACTTTGTCCAATGATTTCACCACTTTCCAAATGCGCTGCTATCCCATCTTTAATAACTGACTCTAGCAGTTTCCCCACTACCGATGTTAGACTAACTGGTCTGTAATTCACCGCTTTCTCTCTCCCTCCTTTTTCAAAAAGTGGGATTACATTAGCTACCCTCCAATCCTCAGGAACTACCCCAGAATCTAAGGAATTTTGAAAAATTATCACTAATGCATCCACTATTTCTGTGGCTACCTCCTTGAGTACTCTGGGATGCAGACTATCTGGCCCTGGGGATTTATCGGCCTTCAATCCGTTCAATTTACCCAACACCACCTCCCAGCTAACCTGGATTTCACTCAGTTCCTCCATCTTATTTGACCCCCGTTCCACTGCTATTTCCGGCAGATTATTTATGTCTTCCTTACTGAAGACAGAACCAAAGTAGTTATTCAATTGGTCTGCCATGTCCTTGTTCCCCATGATCAATTCACCTGTTTCTGACTGCAAGGAACCAACATTTGTTTTAACTAGTCTCTTTCTCTTCACATATCTATAAAAACGTTTGCAGTCAGTTTTTATGTTCCCTGCCAGTTTCCTTTCATAATCTATTTTCCCTTTCCTAATTAAGCCCTTTGTCCTCCTCTGCTGGATTCTGAATTTCTCCCAGTCCTCCGGTAGGCTGCTTTTTCTGGCCAATTTGTATGCCTCATCTTTTGTTTTTATATTATCCCTGATTTCCCTTGTTATCCATGGATGCACCATCTTCCCTGATTTATTCTTTTGCCAAACTGGTATGAACAATTTTTGTACTTCATCCATGCAGTCTTTAAATACCTTCCATTGCACATCCACTGTCAACCCTTCAAGAATCACCTGCCAGTTGACTATCCCATTTGACACCCCACCCCCTTATTCAGTTTAAAACAACCCGTGTAGCAGTGGCAAACCTGGCTGCCAGAATGCTGGTCCCCCACCTGTTAAGATGCAATCCGTCCCTTTTGTACAGTTCCCCCTTACTCCAAAACATATCCCAGTGATCTAAGAATCTAAATCCCTGCCCCCTGCACCAGTTCCTTAGCCACACATTCAGGTCCCGTACCTCCCTGTTCCTGCTCTCGCCAGCACGAGGAACTGGAAGCAAACCGGAGATAACAACCCTGGAAGTCCTGCTTTTCAGCATTTTTCCGAGTTCTCTGATGTCCCGCTGCAGAATATTCATCCCCTTCTTTCCAACATGATTTGTGCCAACATGCACAACCACTTCTGGCTGTTCACCTTCGCCCTTGAGGATTGGCTGCACTCTGTCCATGACATCCTGGATCCTGGCACTAGGAAGGCAGCACACCATCCTCGAATCCCGTCTGTTGCTGCAGAAACCCATGTCCGTACCTCTCACAATGGAGTCTCCAACTACAATGGCGTTGCCCAACTTTGGCCTCTTTGATTTTGGCTCAACAGCCCTTTTTGTTTTGCAAGCCAGTCCGCCGCTCAGTGCGATACCGTCTTCTGTCCCGGCAGCTTCCACGTGGGTGAACCTGTTTACAAAAGGAACAACACACGGGGACCTTTGCATTACATGTTTTCCTCCCTTTCTCACTGTCACCCACCTTCTCTCTTCTAGTGCCTTGGGTGTAACAATCTTACTGTAGGACTTGTCGAGGAACGACTCCGTTCCTCGGATGAACCTGAGGTCATCCACTTGTTTCTCCAGTTCCCCAACACGGTCCTTCAGGAGCTGTACCTGGATGCATTTCTCACATTTGTAGCAGCCAGAGGCACTAGCAGTGTCCTTGACCTCCCACATACTGCAAGCATCACACTGCTTCAGCTTGCTTGACATCTCCTTCTTTTGCCTCAGTCTCTCCCTATCCCTATGTTAAGAAACATCTAGACAGGTAGATGGATAGAGCAGGATTTAAAGGATGTGGGGCAAATGCAGGCAGGTGGGACTAGTATAGATTGAACGTTTTGTTGGTGTGGGCGGGTTGGGCTGAAGGGGCTGTTTCCACACTGTATGACAATGACGTTACATTTCCAGTGGTGAACTGATCATACTTTTGCTGATATAAGCAAGATGCAAATTATTAGGGCGGCTTTAATTCACAACAAGTGGCAGAGAATCCACTGTAACACTCTCAAACCCCGTGAAGGGTCATTACCTGAAACATCAACCATCCCTCTGCCTCAACAGATGGTTCTTGATCTGTTGAGTTTTACTAGCAGTTTCCAAAATTTATTTTTGCTGCAGATTCAAGATACGCAAGATCTTGTGCCTCTACTTTAATTTTAGCAGCTTCATTATTGCAAAACAAACTTAAGAGGGATCAGCAAACATGTCATCTACATAATACATTGGTGGGTGATTTTACATTTGCAGGATATTTTGTTTTAGAACTTCACTAACATTTATATAACATCTTTAGTATAGTAAATTTATCAAGACTCTCCACAACAGTATTGCCAAACAAACTTTAACACTGAGCCAAACATGGAAACATTAAGATTGAATGGCAATAGCTCTGCAAAAGAGCAAGGTTTCAAGGGACATCATAAACGAGCAAGGGCTGTGGATGTTTAGAGAAGGAATTTTAGAACTTAGGAGACTTGGCAATTGAAAACACAACTGCTAATGGTGAAAACATTCACATGAGGGATATACAAGAGCACATAAATGGAGTAAAACATCTGACAGAGCCTTATCGGTCTGGGGAAAGTTGCAGTATTAGGGAATTTAGTTTAGTTTAATTTAGTTTAGAGATACAGCACAGAAACATATCCTTCAGCCCACAGAGTGTGTGCCGACCAGAAATCTCTGCATACTAACACTATTCTATTGGAAAAATTTACAATTATACCAAGCCAATTGACCTATAAACATGCACGTCTTTGGAGTGTGGGAGGAAAGCGAAGATCCCGGAGAAAACAGACGCAAGTCACGGGGAGAACGTACAATACAGACAAGCACCCATAGTCAGGATCAAACCCGGGTCTCTGGCGCTGTAAGAGAGCAACTCTATCACCGAGCCCACCCCAGTTATGAGGCAATGGACGAGATGACGGTTTTTAAATGAACAACTAGAAATGCAACCTCTGCATTTTAGTCCTACAATCCATAGCAGAACTTCCCTTCCATTCAGACTGCTAGTTTATTTCCCCAGCCTGTATCCAGCATTATTTTTCATTTAAGTGGGTCATACTCCCACCTCAGAATGAAATCTGGTCTCCGCTGAGGTCAAATGAATAGAGCAGTTGCAGCAGCAATGAATGTAAACAATCACCAGAATGTTCAATTATTTTTCATATTCTGGACCATGTTGTTACAGATACTCCGGCAGAATTCTAATTTAGCTTTCCCTGCCAGCTCCTGTTAATCTACCCCAATGAGAGTTACATTTGACCTAAGGCATAGATCATTAACACAGAAAATACCACAGTGTCTATTTGGTGACATAAACAGAAATCTTAAATGACAATGAAGCTAATGAAATTTTTTTTTAAGTAATGAAATTCACCAGCTTGTAATATTAAACTAACAATCCTATGTGCTGTGCAATAACAGAATATAACATGCAATTTTAGGCTGCAATGCCTCCAGTCATTTTTTTTTTAAATTTCACTTATTGCTAAATTCTGTAGGCTGAAGACAATAATATATTGTATATCACCTTCTGTAAAATGTTTTTCCTCGTGCATGGATTATTTATCATACAGCCTGTCAAGACATTTTGTGTATTTTGTACATGATTTCCATAGCCTATTTGGCAACCTTACTTCCATGCCTACTGGGCCATCCCAATAGTGATACATTAAAAAAAACTCAAACTAATTACGATGCACCAATTAATAATTGCTCTCTGTTGGATATTAACTACTCAAGCTTTTCCACATACCAGATTCATAGATTAAATTGCAGATTAAATGTTTTATAGCTGTGATTGGCTTTATATGACAACACTCTTGCAGATGAAAGAATTGATTGTGTTCATATCACTGCAGAAGCTGAATCCCCGAAGCAGTTTAAACTGTAACTTAAGATTTAACGAAAAACAGACATTTGATTAGATTGTTTTGAAAGCCAGGGGAAATAAAGTATGATGATGAATATTGTGATCTAATACAGTGGGTCTGAATAAACATATTCAGATTCCCTTCAGAGTAGCTAAATAATATTATATTACTCATAATTTGTCATTGTTGAGTATGTTTAAAGATCTGCTATTGCAGCAATATACATTAGTGGAGTAAAAGAAAAATTAGAAGTCAAACCAGAAAACATGTTTTTAAAGTATAGCGGGTGTGCAGCTAACATTAGGGCACGATCAACCGTGCTGATGATGGAAAAATCAGGGTGTTTTCACAGGCACAGTTTTACGACATGAGGGGCAAGGGGAGTTTGGAGTGTCAGGGGATGAGACTGAGATAAAGGAACATACATATTTTAGCTGAGTTTCAATTGCATGACTGGGTTAATTTCTAAGAGCCATGCTATAATAGATGTTGTTCTGATGGTTCCTAGTGACAGGCACGTCTCAGAACAATGTAACCTATTATCTAGGCATTGGCCTAAATGCATGCTGTATGGGGAAAATTACACAATTCATGCAAAATGACTTCATAGTTATAATAATTAATGTTTGGTCAAATTTCTGGAGGGTGCATAAATTATTGGAAATAATTCTGCAGGATATATATTATATCACTTTTTTTTCTTTAATGGGCCCAACATGAAACTTTCCCGTGTTATTCAGAGATACTTCCTGACCTGCAGTTACTCCAGTAATTTGTGTCTTTTTGACTTAATGAAGGATGCTCTTTGATCCAACATCAACTGTGACATTTGATAGAACCTTGACCATGGTTATTTTGGAGGTACCCCATACAACTATCAAGACGATGATCAAATTAAAAAATAAATGACCAAAATGTTGATTATTTCAACGCAGTATGCGAGAAAATCATTTATTTCCGGAGCAAAACAATAATAATGTTTTCTCATTTTGAAAATTCAATTTGGTACTTCACATCGTGAATCTCTGTACAGATGACAAGTTTATCACTTTGGAAGTACACATAATGGTGTCACTCCTAATGAAACACATTGTATGTACAACCAGTTGAAATTGTCACGATATTCTTAACCAGTTATTAGGCATTCTCAATTTAACCAGCTATCATATGGTAAATCTACTTTTGCAGCCATAAAATTTAAAGAGTCAACCATACTTTCCGATCTAACTTTTGTAGCTTGCTGTAGAATACACTGGAGAATATATATTCAATCTATACTTATTCCTATTGATCACAGCAATCTGCTCCAATTCCATGTCATATGACCACTTGAAATTTCCTCAGAATGAGTGTCTGTGTTGGAATCCCACTGGATGCTCTGGACAGCTTGGAGCTGCAAGGATGATCTTGAAGATGTTGCAGTTTTTACTCAAAGAGCCCAAAGCAAAAATCCTAAAAGCGGGCTCATCTGTAGAAAATACCCTTAATGAGCCATCAGGGAACATACTGTTATCTCACTTCTCAAGCAAGAACATAAGAGCACACAAGCAGACACAAAAATATAGGGTAGGAATAGATCACTAGGCTTCTCAACTCTGTCATGCCTTTTGATATGATCTTGACTAATCTGCCCCAGTGGCCCTAATCTGCCCCAGTGTCCCTTAATTCTCCAATATTTCAAGAACAATATCTACCTCTTTAAATATCCCTACAAGGTATCCTTCACATGGTCCATTCACAAATGGATTAGCCTTCACTTAATCTATATATATCCCGTTGCAGAATCCAAACATCCTCATCACTGCATGCCCTCACATTTATTTTCATGACAAGGTTTCAAGGTCAGTTTATTGTCACATGTACCAATTAAGGTACAGTGAAATTCAGATGACCATACAGCCATACTAAAAAATGCAACAGACACACAACTACATAAAAGTTAACATAAAATCCACCACAGTGGATCCCCCACGTTCCTCACTGTGATGGAAGGTAAGAAAGTCCAATCTCCACCACTTTATTCTCCCGCGGTCGGGGCAGTTGAACCATACACAGCCGGCGGTCGAAGCCCCCATCAGGGCGATATAAACTCCCGCGTCGGGGCAATCGAAACTCCCGCGTCGGGGAGGTTGAGACTCCTGCGGCTTGGAATCTCCGATGTCGGTCTCTACCAGAGGCCGTGGGCTCTGCGACGTTAAAGTCCCGCAGGCTCCCACAGTTGGAGCCCCAAAGATGACCCCCCGACAGGGATCGCGAGCTCCGTGATAGTAAGTCCCGCAGGCTCACGTGATGAAGCTCCTGGTTGATCTCCAGAAAAGGCCACCAACTCCATGATGTTAGGCCGCAGTGTGGACAGACATCTCCGTCGAGGTAAGAGATTATGAAAAAGTTTCCCCCAACTCCCCCCCCCCCCCCCCCCCGCCACCACCCACACAAAACAAGCTAAAGAACGCTAAAAACATACCTTTATCACATGCAAAACAGACACAAAGAAGAAACGGACAGACAGACTGTTGGCGAGGCAGCCATTGCTGCCGCCACCCGGTGGTTCCTGCAACCCTGTAGCTGTCATGAACCCAATTTGAATCATGCTCTCTGCACTACTCTTGTCTTGTCATTAATACAGTTAATAAGTAATCGGGAACTTTGGTACGTTCTCTGGTTATATTTTTTTGTCCAGTCCAAAAGGGCCATTTTTTCCAACTGTCCCTCTCCTAGTTGATAACTAGTCTTCAATCCACATCAACATAGTCTCCCCAATACCCGAAGCTCCTATTTATGTACCAGCTTTTTGTTATGCATCAGTATTATCAAATACCTTCTGAACATCTACATAAACTATGTCTATAGGTTGCCCTATATCAATCCTGCTTGATAAATCTTTGAATAGTGTCAGCAAATTTTTCATACATAATTTCCTTTTCAGAAAGTTGTTGATTGTATTAAGCTTTTCTAAGTACTAGCATCTTCCCAAAAACAAATCTCAAACTAACTGGCTTATGGTTTCCCATCTTTTGTTTTCAAGATTTGTTAAACAAGGGCAACATTTTCAATGCTTTGTAACCTGTTGGTAACCTCAATGAGTTTATCAAAAGCTGCAACCAGTGGCTCCACTATCTCAGCAAACACTTCTTATATACATCACTTAGATGCAAACTATCGCATCGTGGCAATTTCCTTTTTCTTCCACCACTTGCATGGCCCTCAGGGTAATGGTACTATGGATAGGTAACAGATCCTCCCTGCAATTCCCACCCTCATCAACAAAAAGACCAAGAACCATGTGCCGGTTAGGACAAGGGTATGCACTAAATCGTCTCCAAAACATTCCTCTGCATTCCTCCATCTGCCTATTTTTACAGTCACACCGTCCTGTCCCTGATCAATAATCAAATTCAAGGGAAGTAATCTAAGAGGTATGTGCTGCTTCCTAGAACACAATGTGCAAGTAACTACACCAAACCTGATGTGGGTCAGTGAGAGGTACCTAAAGGTTAAGACATGTTAGCGAGCTGTGACCTACTGTTGTGTGACATCAGGCCTTGATTTGCTTTGGTTTGCTGGGTGAGACCAAAGTCACAGCCATGCTAATTTACCAGCTATTGGAGAACTTCAAGTAGTTGATTTACTGTATGTCATAATCTTGCAAGTTGCTGGTTATCCCAACACTAGAGATATCACTATAACTCTATAATCGATAATAGAGAATTGCTCTACTTTTCTTTCAGCAAGTAATAATGGACACAGGCATTTGATTTTTTCTAGTACTGCAAACTCATCCAGGATCTTGTTGAAATTTCTCATGACATTTCATCATAAGGATAAAGAGGAAGTTTTTAAGGATAAAGGGGAAGTCTTTTAGGACCGAGATGAGAAAAACATTTTTCACACAGAGAGTGGCGAATCTGTGGAATTCTCTGCCACAGAACGTAGTTGAGGCCAGTTCATTAGCTATATTTAAGAGGGAGTTCGATGTGGCACTCGTGGCTAAAGGGATCAGGGGGTATGGAGTGAAGGCAGGTACAAGTTACTGAGTTGGATGATCAGCCATGATCATATTGAATGGCGGTGCAGGCTCGAAGGGCCAAATGGCCTACTCCTGCACCTATTTTCTATGTTTCTATGTTTCTATGACTAATGACCTAACATAACTTCTTCATTATATGAAATTCGAAATACCACTGCGACACCACTAACCTGGATCTTGGGGAATAATATTTCCCTTTCATTGGCTTCTAGCTATTGTCTACTTATCAACCATTGCAGTTGCATCCAATCAATGAAAGCCATGGGGCTAGTACATTATTAATCTGGTGATATTCTCACTGTGAGATTCTACAGGATGTATTGAATATGGAAAACCATTCAATACCCATCTAATTTTACCTTCTTCAAAATTGTAATCTCAATCACTGGGTCTATATCACAAGATCGTTCATGAATGTGAACCCTTGGAAAGCATCTGATTCTGATGGTGTGCTTGGCTGCGTGCTTAAAATTTGTGCAGACCCTCTGGCTGGAGTTTATGTAGACATCTTCAATCTCTTATTACTAAGTTTGGAGACTCCCACCGGCTGCAAAAGAATATCAATAATACCAGTGCACAAGTTGAGGAAGATGACATGCCTTAATAATTACTACCCGGTAGCACTAATATCTGTGGCGATGAAGTGCTTTGCAAGGTAGGTTATGATGCATATCAACTATCTTAGTAAGGACCTGCACACACTACAATTCGCCTGCCATCACAATAGATCAACCAGGAATGCAATCTCATTGACTTTCCATTCTGCACTGGATGACTTGGACAGTAAAAACACATGTGTCAGGCTGTTGCTCATTGACTACAGCTCAGTGTTCAACAACATCATCCCTTTCAAACCTATCATCATACTCAGAGAACTGGGTTTCCCTATGTAACAGGATCCTTAACTTTCTCATTGGCAGTCCAACAACAAAACTTCCTCCTCAATAACCATCAACACCGCAAGGCTGCATGATCCGTCCCCTTCTGCATCCTTTCTATAACCAGAACTGTATAGTGGTTATAGAAAAGGTGCCATGTTCATACCAGCATTTTGATGAGTAACAAGTAATGCTGAGCAGAATTCACTCCAGCAACTTTCTTACCAGAGGTGTGTAAGGAGGAACTGCAGATGCTGCTTTCAACCAAAGATAGACACAAAAAGCTGGAGCAACACAGCGGAACAGGCAGCATCTCTGGAGAGAAGTAATAGGTGACATTTTGGGTTGAAACCCTTCCTACCAGAGATGTTTGATTTACTGATCTATAGTTCCCACATTTCTACCTTCAAATGTCTAAAGGGGCTGTCCCACTTGGGCGACCTAATCCGCGAGTTAAGAAGAGTGTCTTCGCCCTTCGAGCTCGAGGGCACTCACCTGGAAAGCCTCGAGCTGGATCAACCGTCCACATTGAAACTGCGAGCTAGATCGACCGACCACACACACACACACACAAACACATCGCAAAGGCAGGGGCCAGGGAAAGCAGGGGAGCGCTGTCTGAAATTCATACCCGCAATGAACAGTGTATGGTAAGTCCTTTAGAGAGCACGGACGGGGGGGGTGGGGGGAGAGAATGGGAGAGAGGAGTGGAGAGGAGGGGCAAGGAGGGAAGGGAAGGTGGGGGGAGAGGGGGGAAATGGGGGGAGAGGGGGGAGGAGAGGGGGGGAGGAGAGGGGGGAGGAGAGGGGGGAGGAGAGGGGGGGAGGACAGGGGGGTGGAGAGGGGGGGAGGAGAGGGGAGGAGAGGGGGAGAAGAGGGGAAGAGGGCGGAGCAGGAGGAGGAGGTGGGGAGGAGAGGGGAAGAAGAGGGGTAGGAGAGGGGGAGGAGAGGGGGAGGAGAGGGGGAGGAAAGGGGGAGGAGAGGGGAGGAGAAGGGGAGGAGAAGGGGGTGGAGAAGGGGGGGAGAAGGGGGGAAGGAATGGAGGCACTTTTAAGAAGTATAATAAAGTTTAGCAGGCATTTTACCTACCTAGCTGAGGCTACGAGTATTTGGGAACTTCCCTCGAGCATGAAGGAGAGTTCCAGCGACCTCATAGGACCTCCTAGGAGCACGTGTCGGCCATGCCGCGAGACACTCTTCTAAACTCACAGATTAGGTCGCCCAAGTGGGACAGCACCTTTAGCGGATTCAGCAATAAGGACTGTTCTAAAACATTGTCATTAACTTTCCGAAATTGTTTTGTCTTCATGTCTTTCTTTGTTGTAAAAGTAGATGAGAAAGATTCATTGAGGACAATGCCCCTCTCCTGCAGCTCCACACATAGATAACAACTTTGGTTTCAGAGGGACCCTATTCTTAAGCCAGTTACCCTTTTTCCTTGGATATACATAAAATCTCATAGGATTCTCCTTAATCTTATCATCCATATTTATCTTATGCCCCATTTTTGCCTTTCTCATTTCTCTCAAGATTACAGCTCAACCCCTGGACTTCTTTAGGGATACACCTGATCTCAATGCCTAAATATGTTACGTGCTTCCTTATTTCCAGAGACTCTATTTCCTTCAATATCCTTTGATAATACCATCAAAGTAGGCCTTGCCTCAATTCAGAATTTTAATGTGGGGCAACCCTGTCCTTATCCATAACTATTTTAAAGCTACTAGAACTCTGGTTGGTGGTCCTAATAGGCTCATCCCCTAACACTTCAGTCACTTGTCCTGCCAAACTCACAAATGGCTGGACAACTTTGCTCTCTCTCTCTTGTAGTTTCCTCCACATATTGCCTGAGGAAACTTTATAGAACACACTTGACAAATCCCATCACATCTAAACCTTTGACAGTATGCACTATTGCAGTTCTAGTCTACATAGGGAAAGTTAAAATTTGCTGCCATGCCAACCCTATTAGGGTCTGAAGAAGGGTTTCGGCCCGAAACATTGCCTATCTCCTTCGCTCCTTAGATGCTGCTGCACCCGCTGAGTTTCTCCAGCCTTTTGTGTACCCTCGATTTTCCAGCATCTGCAGTGCCTTCTTTAACCCTATTAGTCTTGCAGCTGTTTACTGGCATATTTGTTCCTCTAATTCTCGTTAACTATTTGGGGTCCATGATGACAATTCCATCAAGATTCAATCATCCCCTTATTGTTTCTCAACTCGACACATATAGCCTCACTGAATAATCCTTCAGAAATGACACCTCAGATTACTGCTGGGATGTTCTCCTTAGCCACTAGAGCAACTCTTCCTCTTTTTTGTCCCCACTTCTATCTTGCCTGTAGCACCTGTGTCCTGGAGTATTAAGCTAACCCTTCAGTTTGGGTGCAACCCATCTCTCATGTACGGACCATCTCTGCCCAAGAAGAGATCCTAATGATTCAAAAATCTGTATTGCTGCCCATGCACCAACTCCTCTGCTACACATATATTGTCCTATCTTCCAATTCCTACCATCACTGGCACGTGGCACCAGGAATAATCACGACTTTGAAGTCCTGCTATGGAACATTTTGCCTAGTTCCCCACATTCACTCTGCAGGACCTCATCCTTTTTTCTGGCCTATGCAATTTATGCCAATGTGCATAACAACCTCTTCCTCCCCCTTCAGAATGTTTTGCTACAGCTCCAAGGAGGGGCGGAAAACCCGGGGGGGGGGGGGGGGGGGCAAAGGGGACACATCCCCTCAGTGTTTTGAGAGGTGGGGGACATCCCCCTCAAGTTTTTGTAATCCGGATTTTAAAATCTCTGCTTTCCGCGAGACAGTGGAGATGGTACTACTCATTGAGGGCGCCGATTGGACAAGAGAGACGTTGGTCAGCAGGCAATGGGGGCGGGACATGATGTGGGTGAGTGTGCGCATGCGCATGTGTAGGTGAATGGGACGCCAAAAATTTGTGTCCCCCGTCCCCTCCATGTTTTGATAGTGAGTTCTGCTCTTGGCTCCAAAGAATCACCTATTCACCCAAGTAATCTCCTCGATAAGCGGCACAGTCATGCAGTTGTTAGAGCTGCCGTCGCACAGCGCAAGAGACCAGGTTTAATTCTAACCTCAGGTACTGTCTGTGTAGAGTTTGCTCATTCTCCCTGTGACTGTGGGTTTCCTCCTGGTACTCCAGTTTTCTTCCACATCCCAAGGATGTGCGGATTTGTACTTTGATTGGTCTCTTTAAAAAGAATTAATCCCTAACGTGAAGGGAATAGAAACAAAATTGGGAAAACAGACTAGTGTGAATGGCAATCGAACATCAGCATGGACTCGATTGGCCAAAGGGCCTGTTTCCCTGCTGCATCTCTAAAAACAAACAAAACACTTCTCAGTTCTCCAAGGCACTCATCCTGTTAGGGGCTGGGGTGGGATGTATACTATTAAGCGCTTGCATTTCATAATGATCCGTGACAGGAGGTTAATGAGGCATGGCCACTCCTCCCTTCAATTCCAATCAAAGTCCTGCACAGAAGCTCCTGCATTGAAAATTTTCAGTGACGCTTCTGGAATAAGGCACAGTAAGCAGTATTGAGTTGCTGCTTACAATTGCTGCATAATTTCAACACCTGGACCAAGATAATCACTACACAAAGAAAATGGCTGTTGAGCTTTCCTACTAACATAATTGATTAATGCTTCAAAGTACATGTCTGGGATGGCTCCTCCAAATAGAAGTAATCCCCAGCCATCCATCTTGACCAACTGCACCAGCCCTTCCACAGTTTTTTCTTATCTTACATTGATTTAAATAAGTCAATACAATGTGGTAATTAAAGAGTCTAAAGTGACAGATATGCCTCCAGAATCAATATCACCAGGCAAGTTATGCCAATAAGGTTCATCATATCTCTCAGGGAACTAGTTGTTTGAATCAATGGGGACTCCGTGCATAATAGGCAACAGGTTCTGCTTTCAATTTACAAACCCTAGATTGGATCCTTTGGTGAAGTCAAATGAATTCATGGCCCAAGGTCAACATTGGTAATTTACAACATTTTCATTTTTAAGCTTGCCTTTGATAGAGTAGAACTTCTCATCCAAAAGATACAAAATTAACTGTATTTCGGGGCATGAAAATTAAGTGCTTATCCTTTACTCATTGAAGCTTAACTGCAAAATAAGTGATTTTGCATTGTTCTCAAATGACTTTATGGCATAAAAGATTGTGTTGTTCTCTAT
Source organism: Raja brachyura (assembly GCA_963514005.1). The sequence continues at coordinate 49,125,234 of OY740786.1, read as the reverse complement.
TGAGTCAATGCTGATTTCCAGAATATTCCCATCAATCTCATTATCCCACTATTTCCATGTATTCATTTATCTTACAGGTACCATCACTATCACCCCTCCCCAATTTTCCTCCCACCTACCTACACTAAGCGAAATATGCAGCACCTGATCATGTAAAACTGTTACATCTTTGGGATATGGGAGGAAATCGCTGCACTCAGAAGAAGCCTACACAGATAGATGATCGAGGTGCAAACAAAGCACCAGGGGTCAGAAGTGAACCTAGGTCAATAGGGCTGTCAGACAGCATTGGATTGTTCAGATGGCAGTTCAAGTTACTTCAGATTACTTTCAGAATAAACCACGGGTAAGGAATAAGAATTACCATTGAAATACAACTCACCCGAGTGACACAATTAACAAGATATCCTTCTTTCAGTATAATGCTGGGCCAAAACAATTGTTTGCACAACACTCAAAACAAAAGGATTACAATGTTAAAAGCAGCACTTCCTGTAGTAATGTTTTGCACACATTTCTGGGCATACAATCGTTAAACAGTACTTCCACTCAGAGACTGAGTAGCTTTTGAAGATGATGAAAGTTCAAAAAAGAATGTTTTTTAAAGGGCTAATCATACTGAATGTTGATGTACTCTGCACATTGCTCACATTTAACACTATGCCTTCCTTGCATTGTCACATTGCTGCATCACATATTGTCTTCAAGTGTGAACTAGTCATCGATTGCTTGGGTGCCTTATCAATGGAGACATATTAGTGGCCCAACATTCAATAACTTTTCCTCTCAGGGTTCATTGAAAGCTATGATTGTATCTTCACCCATGGAAGACTAATGTCAATTCAGGCTATGCTTCCATAAGAGAGATCTCAAGTTTACACAATATCTGCTGCACTCATAGTAGAAGCAAAGTTATTTTCTGTCTCAAGATAGTTTCAATCTGCAACTGATGATATATCCTACATTTCAGAGCTTGCTTGTCATTGCTGCAATGAGGTGGTCATTGATGCTTTTTCTTCCACAAAAGGAGTGATCTATTTCTCATTTATCTGATACATACAGGCAGACTAGCCGACGGGATTTAATGCCAGGGCAGATTTCCCCAAAGTGCAAGAACACGTAGGCAATACCTGTGTCCTAAAGACATCTCCAGACACCTTCCTGCTAAGAGTCCTTGATTGAGGCATTAAAATAAATCTATGTCTCGCTTGAATAATGTACATCCCTCAAGTAGATGAAGTGCACCAGCTTTTCATCTACGTGTATTCCTTGTATTCAATGGTCATTACAATAAACTTAGAAACATGTTCCCTGCCCTTGAGAATGTTCAATGTTCTATAGCTCCAATAGCTGTAAAAGTGCTGCTGGGTTGTACATTTGTGCCTTAGCAGCAGGCTGATGGCTACGTCAAAACGCTGGGATCTGCAAAAATATATAAGCAGGTCTTTCCAGCAACACTCGCCAATCCTGAAGCAGTGTGACATTGCACAATGGAGCCCAACAAAGATGTATTTTGAAAGGTGCTATCAAGGACACTATTTGGGAGACATACAACATTTTAACATTGCATAATATTAGCACTTACAAACTTCTAAGCCCATGTTTCAAATTAAAATGCTCTGCAGTTAAGCTGATGTAAGATATACTAAACATCTCTGTATACGACGTTGGTGAGACCGCATTTAGAATATTGTGTTGGGGAATCGAGGACCAGAGGACATAGGGTTCAAGGTGAAGGGTAAAAGATTGAATAGGAATCGAGGGGTAAATTTTTCACACAAATGATGGTGGGCTTAAGGAACAAGCTGCCAGAGGATTACACAAAAAGCTGGAGAAACTCAGCGGGTGCAGCAGCATCTAATGAGCGAAGGAGATAGGCGACGTTTCGGGACGAGACACTTCTTCAGACTGAAGAAGGGTCTCGACCTGAAACGTCGCCTATCTCCTTCGCTCCTTAGATGCTGCTGCACCCGCTGAGTTTCTCCAGCTTTTTGTGTAACCCTCGATTCTCCAGCATCTGCAGTTCCTTCTTTAACAACAAGCTGCCAGAGGAGGTAGTTGAGGCTGGGACATGGATAGGACAGGTTTGGGCCGAAGGGCCTGTTTCCACACTGTATCACTCTATGACTCTGCCAGATACCAAATTGTTTAGAAAACAACCTTTAGATTGACTTGGTTCCTGTGGTCATGAATGCTGAGCCTGCTCGACCTTTAAATAATTTGTCTCTGCCTACCCATGTAATCAATGACCAAATTATTATTATAGCCATTGTGAGACACAGAATGATTAAACTACATTGTGAAGGACAGAACACATAAACCACCCCTGTCCTTGAGCACCACTGATAGCATTGTACAAAAGCGGAAAGAGATAGTGGAAGCTCGAGGATTGCTTGAGGCCAGGAGTTCTGGGCTGCCGCGGGCTGTGCCGATCGGGTGTCCTCACTAAGCTGGGCATCGATATGGTGTCTCCGGAGAAATCTGGAATCACCAGGTTGTGTAAAGGGGGGATATTTTCTTGACCTCGGTGTGTCTCGGTTTGGAGAGGCACCTGACTCTGCAGACTTGTAAATAAATGCATTTTTTGTTTCCATGACTTTGTCTCTGGCATCGTGATTGTGGGCACTGAAATGCATCTCACAAGCTTGGGGGCTCGTCTGCGATCACCACTTCGGCCGCTCGGCGGAGGTACAGAAGGAAGGGAAGGTGCACCCTGCTGATTTCAGCAGTCTCTGATCTCCTTGCTTCCCATCAGCGGTTTGAGCGAGTGATATCCGGACAAGAGACTCGGGAAACAAGAGGGCATCCGGAGTAAGGAAAGGATCAATGACCAATTCCTGTGTACAGGACCCGGGTAAGAAAACTGACTATTAAGTATTACTTGGGCGATATTGCTGTGCAGAATATTCAGAGTATCACTCAAACATTGCAAAATTCTAAGGAAAAATACACTGCCAAATGTTTTGAGTACGAAAAGTTAAAAAAGGAAGAAATAAATAGAAAAGGCAACTGTCAAATCTAAAAAAAGCTACAGAAACCTAGAAATTATATGTGGAAAAATATGCCGTGGCCAGAACAGATTTTGAACAAAAATTGACAGAAACCTCAAAGAAATTTCAGGAAATTGAAGAAGCTCATCTTAAGCACACGAAAGAAATATTGAGTTGTTTCACACAATCTATAGAAGAAACACATATACAGATTGGTCTTGTACATGTGGAGTTAGTGCAAAATGTTGAGAATACTACAGTTGAAAGTTTGATACAGAGGTTTCTGAAACAAAAAGCACTGGTAAAGACAGACTTGGGAGAGAAGAACAATGGCTTTAATGTTCTTTACCATAATATGAAACATGGTCAATTATCAACAAAAATAACAGTCAGTTGGGAACATTTGCACCAGTATGGAATGTTTTAAAATTGTCAAAGGAAAAACTAGCCAGTAGCCATTTAGATCTTGTACGAAAACCACAAGAATTAATTAAAGAAGTACAGAAATATGGAGATAAACAGACCAAGGCACATAAAAAGACAAAGAAAGAGGTGTCAGGCACTGAATAGAAACATAGAAACATAGAAAATAGGTGCAGGAGTAGGCCATTCGGCCCTTCGAGCCTGCACCGCCATTCAATGTGATCATGGCTGATCATCCAACTCAGTATCCCGTACCTGCCTTCTCTCCATACCCCCTGATCCCTTTAGCCACAAGTGCCACATCTAACGCCCTCTTAAATAATGCATTTGTTAATTCAAAAAAACTTCCCCTAATCTGGAGGAAAGTGGTTATGCAGGCTGCTGGGTTCCCCAGGTCTGTTTACAGACTGCTGACGGACACGGAGAGAGAGTGGGAGGAGTAGCGCTCAGCTGTCAGCACCTGCGCCGATCTTCAGACTAAATTAACAGCATCTGAGGCCGAGCTGAAGAGCAAAGCGGAGGAGGTGGAGTGGCTGGGCAGTCGGCTGTCGGAGGTCAGTGTGGAGAAAGGGCAGCTGGAGGAGAGGATACGGTCTATCGACGCCCTGCTCAAGGCCAACCAGAGCAAGGAGACGGAGAGAGACCAGGCCACCAAACAAGTGGAAGTGGAACAGCTGGAGAACAGGCTTAAGGATAAAGATGCTCACATTTCCATCCTGGAACAAGAGATGCTGCAGCTCAAAGAAACCATTGAACACCAAACAAAGAAGAACAACGAGCAGACAGAACCGCAGTTGCAGGAGTCCCACACGCAAACCTTAGAGGTGCTGCTGGAGCTCTTCCCAGAGTTGTCCGTGTCCTCACCACAGCCCCACAGTGAGTGGCTGCAGGAGTTCAGGCAGAAGGCTATTGAGTCTCTGAACCAAAGGTGCACAGATCCCTCTGGTGCAGTACTGAAATTAAGAGAAGCAGAAGAAACCCAGAGCACTTTACAAACAGACTGTGACCAGCACAGAGACAGAAGCTAACCGAAGAATTTGAAAAGGCCTAACAATCTGCACTGGAACTGCAGGAAAAACTGGAGAAGTTGCGGGCAGCAAGGAGCGGTGATAGTGAGGACCTCCTTCAGCTAAAGGAAAGGCTTGACAAGGAAAAGAAAATGACCAAGGATTTGGGGCAGGCTGCCAGCAAACTACAGCAGATGCTGAAGACCACCCAGGAACAAATGGACAAGGAGAGGCCAGGACAGGCCGGGACAGGCCGGGACAGGCTGGGAGAGGCCGGGAGAGGCCGGGACAGGCTGGGACAGGCCGGGACACGCCGGGAGCGAGCGGGAGAAGCAACTGGAAGGACGGAGTGATGGTGTTGCCAATTGTGGGTGAAAGCAGCACGGACACAGAGTGTGTGGCCGAAAACAAGGAGCGGCTGGAAGCCTGCAGGAAGCTCCAGGAGGAGCAGCACAAGCAGGAGAAGCAGCGGCTGAGTGGGCAGCTGCGGCAGCTGCAGAGGGACAAGACCCTGCTGGTGGCCACGCTGAGACAGGAATGGCTGCTCGGCCAGTTCAAGAAAAGTCGGGCTGCAGCTGTACACACCTCCGCTGCCCTGTCTGATCAACTGGAGCTATCTACACCCCTACAGCCACCACGGGCATCGAGGCCCAGAGCCAAGGACTCCTGCAAAGATTCTCTTGCAGAGGTGCTGGACGAACTGCAGGCTCTGAGTGCAGCAGTGATCGCCGACCAAGAGGAGAGGGAGATGAAAGACAGGAGGAAAGGACTGATTAGGCAGAAGAGAGGGAAATCCAGGCCGCCTCCTAGAAGATCGACTGGCCAATACTCGAGGCCGACCAAAATGAGTGGATGGAAAGTGATGACGATTGGAGCTCGCTCCTCCTAGAGAGTGCTGAGGCACTTCTTCATCGCAGTGGTTTCCGAGCGTCTTTTGTGTGGAGTGGGCCTCGCATACAGAGTCATGTGAGGATCGATCAGTGTGACTGAGGCAGTAGCTGCAAGGCTGGGACCACTTCCGACCGTCATTACAGCAAGCATTAGACCACCAGTAACAAAGCCAGAGCAAATAGCTGTAGTACATGTGGCATGACACCAGAAGGGAAATTCTCCAGAGGCCAGGGGAAACAGAGCCGCGGACGAGGTTGCAAAACGGGTTGCTTTACAGGGAATGGTAAAAATTATGTCTCTAATACCTCTCAGGGAAGGGATAAAGAAGGTGCCCGTGTTCTCCAAATTCAATATAGGTAGGATGAATGAGATAGGAGTGAAAATGACAAGATGGATGATGGTGGACACCGGATGGGAAGCAATTGCTGAATAAGGAGGTTATCAGAGAATTATTGGGACATTCCCAGTCACACTGGAGGGGCTCAAGCATTATGTGATACTCTTTTACGTACATATGCTTGTAGAGGGATATACACTCTGGCTAAACAAGCAGTCTCAAGCTGTGTGATCTGTCAGAAGGTAAATAAGAAAGTGATGAGGGCAGCGCCAGGAGGAGGGCAGCAGTTAGCCATCGGGCCATTCCAGAGAATACAGGTAGATTTTACCAAACTTCCCAGGATACAGAAATGGAAATACCTCCTATTGTGGTGGATCACTTTACCCGTTGGGTGGGAGCGTTCCCCACAGTAAATGCCACTTCTCAGATAGTAGCCAAAATTCTATTGGAACAAATAATTTTGCGTAATGGAATCGTCGAGTCTCTCGATTCAGATCGAGGAACCCATTTCACCTCAAAGATCCATTTGCTCATCTGTTATACCCTAGGGATAAAATGGAAGTTGCATACTCCCTGGCATCCACAGAGCTCGGGAATGGTGGAGAGGATGAATGCCACCTTGAAGACACAAATTACCAAATTGATGGAGGAGACTAAACTGCCCTGGACTAAGTGCTTGCCAATAGCCTTGCTTAGAATTCGAACTGCACCACATAAGGATATAGCAGTATTCGCCTACAAAATGTTGTTTGGGTTACCTTATTTGGGAAAGATAGAAGGAATACCCACCATAGAGGGCAGTGATGTGTTCTTGAGGAACTATTTACTGGCAGTATCTCGTTCTCTTACAGAATTGAAAGCCAAGGGGCTGCTGGCACAGAGTCCCCCTCTCAACTTTTCAATTTATTCTGTGAAAGCGGGAGACTGGGTTCTTGTAAAATCGTGGAAGGAAGAAAAGCCGCAACCCCGTAGGGCTGGTCCATATTTGGTACCATTGACCACGGAAACAGCAGTGCGGACAAAAGAAAAAGGGTTGACACACGCAGTGTGAATAAAAGGACCAGTGGAACCTCTGACTGAGAAGGACTGGACAGTAAGACAAGGAAATAAACCACTGACCCTGATCTTCGAGAAAGAACGATTGAACTAAAAGATTAAAATGCAGTGCTGGGCACTTGTAATAATGATGGTCGTCACTGTAAGTAAATGTATGGATGATTGTGATAAATGGTACCACCTCATCAGGTATGGCGGACAAACCAGAAGGTACTTTACCTATCATTCTTATGTGCATGACTCCAGTTATACTCATAGAACCAGAACCAGTTGTAAGGAGGGGGGACTAGAATATTACTTAGTTCAGAATTTGGGGTACTCAGGAATGAGGATGTATAGAACCTGCCCCAGAGAAGAGAGATTGCTTTGCATACAGAAAGCCGGGCAATGGGGGACGGGTCCCAGTTGGTGAAGAAATATAACCAGGAGCATAAGTCAGATGCAGGCTGTAGTGGTGCCTATGGGAACGATGGGAGAAGTACAGACAATATTGATAATGAGACCAGGGAAAGTTCTACATCCACAGAAAGAGGAAATTAGGAGGATGTTACATCAATTGGAGCAGAAGGGGGTTCAAATTGGGGTTTAATCAAAGAATGCGTAGCAAAAGAAAAAGGGTGGATTGTGAGAGACAAAATGATTAATGCACATTGTGAAGGACAGAACGCGTAAACCACCCCTGTCCTCGACCACCACTGATAGCATTGTACAAAAGGGGGAAGAGATAGTGGAGGCTCGAGGATTGCTTGAGGCCAGGAGTTCTGGGCTGCTGCGGGCTGTGCCGACTGGGTATCCTCACTAAGCTGGGCATCGATATGGTGTCTCCAGAGGAATCTGGAATCACCAGCCTGTGTAAAGGGGGGATATTTTCTTGACCTCGGCGTGTCTCGGTTTGGAAAGGCACCCGACTCTGCAGACTCCTAAATAAATGCATTTCTTGTTTCCACGACTTTGTCTCTGGCTTTGGGATTGTGGGCACTGAAATACATCTCACACCATTGTTCCTCATTATTCATAACTCAAGGAGAGAATTTCTATGTTAGACATAAAACCATGTGAAACAATCATGTACCAACCTTTCATTGAGTATCCTGTGTACATTACTCACATCACATTACTGTCTTCAAAATTAAGAAGATATCTCCTATTTTACTTCGGAGTCACGTTAGTGACTACGTGAAGAAGGCCCGCCAGAGCGCCTACGCGTCATTACGTCCGACGTGTTTGGTGCACCGTCAGGTTGGATAGCGTAGCTCCATCAGCGGTAAGTAAAACACCCACAGGTAAGTGTTTTAAATTTGCTGCGGTTTACTGGGTCCCATAAGGCTGGTTACAGGAGCCAGCAGGGACATTTTCCTAAAGGGAAAAAAATTAAAATAATGAAAATAAGGCGAGTATGTCGCCTATAGAATAAAACCTACCTGCGGTCAGTCCGCATGGGGAGGTGGATAGGGGTCGGAGAGAACACATCCCGGGTCCGTTCTGCTGCTACACCACCTGTGTGTAATGCAAGAATGGGAAGCAAGTTGCCGGAGCAAGGGTTCACTGTATCCCCTCAACAAAGGGTGAGAGATATCCCCACTAGCCATCTGTTTCACCTCGGATCCACAAACACTGAGCATTATTCTATGCTCACCAAGGGATTTTATTTCACTAACATAAATGTACAAATGTAAGAAAATGACATTCTATGCAGAATTATTCCAAACTCCCAAGCTATAACTGGGAGCCTGGTTCAAAAAACTGGAGGCGGCGCTGGAGTAATTAAGAGGGTGTGCGGATGGTGCAAGGAGCCCAGTCCAGACATCGAAAGGCGAAGTCCCCTCTTGAAAAAATCACGTCGTCGCTGGGCAGGTCCAGCATCCAGTAATTACCCTTGCCAGGGTCATCGTAATGTCGAGGCATTTGATGAAACAACAGCTTATTAATGCTGAGGTTGTGGTGGATAGAGTTCTGCCAGCCTTGCTTGTTCTCAAAAGTAGGGGAAATTCCTCATGATGAACTCGTAGCTGCGGTCAGTGGAAAACGGCGGCTTTGAAGATGCTGACTTTAGAGCCACCAGCAGTTCAGCCAGATCCAGTGCTTTAAAGCACTGTGGCCACTCCTGGCGGGAGGCAGGCCAAGAGTAAATTGTCCAGGTCTGTCAACTCAGAGGCCAGAAAGACTTTTCCCTAAAAAAAAGAACATTGGGGATGTCTGGACAATGTGGAACACCTCATAGCTGAAATAATACAACCAGGAGGAGTTCCAGTTGGGGTTTATACCCTCGGGTCCCCAGCAGCTTTCAGTAGTAATCTCTAGCAGAGGTCAGTTAAGCAGAAGAGCTGTACACATATGAAGCATAATATGCCTTCGAGTCTGCATGGGAACCCAGCACAGCAGCACCTTGTTTAGGGCTGTGTGTGTGACCTCCTGTAAGCATGAGCTGGGAGAGCTAGAGCAGTATGAATCTGACCCTGAAGTGGTGACCTCCCGTGAGCCTGGGCCAGGAGAGCCAGGACATGGGGACACAGCACAGCAACACCTTGTTTAGGGCTGTGTGTGTGACCTCCCGTCAGCATGAGCCGGTAGAGCCAGGGCAGTATGAATCTGACCCTGAAGTTTGGTGTCACTGCTTATGTGCGTACACGAAAGCACATGAGCTATGCTCCGGGTTCTGCCGGATCAGGCTAGCAATTTGCCATACCAGCGGGAACTGGTGAAGCCAGGGATGACAATCTGGCCAGCAATTTAATGGCCTCTCACCAGTCCTAGGACTCCATAATGGAGGAAACTTTGCAAGACATATCGCTCTAAAGGAGCGCATCATGAGGGCGCATGAGTTAAGGCTGCAGAAGTCCTAAAAAACTGGTTGGAGCAGGAACAATGGCGTTTGGGCAAATGGTACAAGGGCACCACTATCTAAACACATCAGGACATGGACCCTGCTGTGTAATGCCCATATTTTAGAATATAATATTCACGAATAACCATCCAGCCTACATTCAACCCACGGTTCACAGCCTTGTAAAAATCCTCTAGTATCCGGGGAAAGACCTGGACGATGAGACAAAAACTGAGACCATGATGCCACCTCAAAAACCATACCCTTTCAGATCAGGAAGAGGTAATTGAATATTGGACTGCATCTGGAGATCTTGAATAAAGTATCACGGAAGTACATCCACCGGTACAAAATACACCTTGTCAGGTATCGGGGCAAAAAAGGGATAATTGAAAGGACAGCATATCAGCCTAAACAATTTGTGTCCAATATTCCCCAGCCAAAAGAACGATGGTGGGTGTCGAGTCATTCTGGGCCTGATCAGACTTAACTCTTAAGGTCCATTATAAATGGTTTAAAATAGGAAATTTCAGTATTGCAACTGGGATCAAAAGGGTGTTATATGGCAGCCATAGATCTGAAAAATGCATAATATTTAGCTACCAAACACCTGTTGAGAGGTTAGGTTCCTCACCCATCTAATTAAATCCAGATTAGTACCATTTAGAATGATTAGCTATTTGGGGTTCATCATTGATTTAATTAACATGTCAGTACTTTGCCTATGGCCAAAATTGTAACTAATGTCTTGCAATGTCCTAGAGACATTCTGACTTAAGAACCTTTAGTTTACGAACTGATGTGAGCGCTTCAGGATGGGGAGCCACTGATATTGAGTCTGGCAGATAGAATGTAGAGGCATTAATCCTGCAGAGGCATGGGGTAAACTACGTAGAATTGCTTGGTGCATTCTATGGCCTAAAGGGCCTGTCCCACCAGCATGCAAATCTATGCGATGAGCGCGACCTAATGTGGTCGCTTGAGCCATCCAGCATCGCGGGGCCGGTCCCACTTCAATCGCCGGAGCCATGCAGAATTGTGCGGAGTTCATCCCAAAATCGTGTGAGGCACCAAAAAACTGACTATGTTCAACAATTCCGCGCGGCAACGGCTTGTCGGCTTGCAGTCGCCTCAATGCATTACACACCACCTCAACATCGTGCTGCCGTGACCCTCTCTGTAGGTGCCTCCGAGACCCTCTGTGTGTGTGGCTCCATGGCCCTCTCTGTGTGTGCCTCTGTGCCCCTCTCTGTGTGTCCCTCTCTGTCCTGGCGAACTTACCTTTAGACTTTGCTCCAAGTTCGCTTCACTTTGCGTCGCGTTGCGCCACTCACCCGATCTCCGCGCGGCCCCTGCTTCTAGTTTGATCACGTTCATCGCATGGAGTCGGATGCTGGTAGGACAGGCCCTTAAAGCATTCTGCTCAACAATGCATGATTTGCATGTGCAGCTTCAGGTTGATAATACCACAGCTGTCGCATATCAATCACATGGGTGGAATTAGGTCATTATTCTGTGACAATCTGCCTAACCTCATCTGGCACTGGTGCATTAAGAGAAACATCTGGGTCTCAGATATCTACCTATCAGGTAGAGATAATGTGAAAGTGGCAGACACCAGGTGACATAAATTCAATGACAAACACAGAATGGATGATGAATCCAAAAGTTTCAAAATGATTGTTAGCCGGTATGGATTGCCAGACATAGATCTGTTGCATCCGGGTTAAATCACCAGTTACCTAAATACGACATGGGAACCAGATCTAGGGGCAGTAGCGGAGGATACATTCTCGCTATGTTGGGGATGTACGTTCTTATGCTTTCCCCATTCTGCCTCATTTAATCAATGTCTCACCAAAATAGAGCACGACTGCGCTTAGGCATTTGGTAGTTCCTAACTGGTCCACAGAGCCATTGTCCCATTGGTTCTGAGACTGATGACACAGCCATTCATGATTATTCCCAATTACAGCAACTTGTTGGTACACTGGGACAGGAGGAGAGTTCCCCTTTACATCAGCGTATTAATCTGTTGATTTGTATCTTCTGACCAGACTGTTCCAGGGACTCGGACTATCGAGTAGGACCATCAATGTGATTATGATGGCCTGGAGAGATAGTGGTAAAAAACGATATGTATCTCATATTAAGAAATGGGAGATGTTCGGTTTATAGTCAAATATATCTTATCATAAGTTGCAGGCATACCGGATGCATTGGAGTTCCTTGCTACATTGCATTTTTTGACAAGCAGTTAACCTATAGTGCCATTTATAGTGCTCGAAGTGCTTTGTCCTCCTATTTAGGGCAAGAATCGGACAACGCTCTGTCGGATCTCATCTATTGTGGCCTGGTTCATAAGAGGTATTTTAACAAAACTCTCCAGACCTAGATACTCGGAAGTCTGGAATGTGGGTATGTTTCTCACGCTGCTTTGGCAATGGGCTCCAATTACATTTCTGCCTTTCCAGAAGTTAACGCTCAAAGTGGCCATGTTCATGGTGCTAGTGGTAGCGCAATGGGTCCAGATATTGCAAAAGTTACAATAGATAATATTACATTTTATTTATATGATCTAATCAAACAGAGCAGGCCAGGGATGGCTGGAACCCAAAATAAGCTTAAAATATACCCATTGACCTAAGACTATGTGTATTTACACACCTGAGTCAATATATCAAGGTCATCAAGAGTCTCAGAGGGTCTGAAACAGCGACGGTCATCAGCAACATAAAACCTCATACAAAGGCATTAGTACAAACTCTTCCTAGATGGCCGAAACAGGTTTGTATTATGCTGGAGTAGAGACTAATGTGTTTTAATCACTCCACCAGATTAAAAAAAACATTTGCCATAGTGCCGGCCATTTGCATTGCATATTGTTTTGCAATTCGTATTGTTTTCATATAAAATAAAGATAATGCATATACCGATAATAAAAAAAATACAGCGTTCAGAATAAAATAACATCTGAATCTTCATAGCATAATAATTCATCAGGATCACCACTGCTGTTCGAAATATCACTATCGTCAAATAGAATGTCATCTTCTGAGGCATCTAACTCATACTGATGCAACATTTTTAAAAAGCTTTGATGACAATTTCAGTCTTAACATGGTGCCACGATTTTCAAATCCACACGCATATCTGAGCAGTGGTTGGCCTTTTCAAACGAACTGTTGGTGTCAGATCATGGCCTGTGCTCCTCATCCACAGATCCAATTCCTCTTTCATAAATGATTTAAAGGGTTTGTGGATGGATACGTCCAAAGGCTGAAGTTGGCAAGTTAATCCACCGGGGATCACTGCAAGTTTTGACTTCACTCTCTTTTTTTTTGTTACATTTTTTTATTAGTTAGAAGCAATTACATAATTAAAAAAAGGTGCGTGTTCATTGTTGACATAATAAAAATCATTTTGTTCTTTGTAGATATACATAATCAATATTATTTATGTTAATCCTTGCTTAATAATCGTGCTTCTATATTATTTTTTTCCCCCATTTTTTATAAAGGTAGAAAATAGAAAAAGATTAAACAAAAAAAATATATATATATATTAAAAAAGTTGGGAAAGAATGGAATATTCTGCATATTTTACATCATTGGAGATATATCCGTGTTTTATGACATTATTACTTCATCTTTTCTTCGATTCTGGTTTCAGTTGGGTTCTCGTGCCGAACCAGTTTGCTCCTTCAAATATTCAATAAATGGGGACCATATTTGTTTAAATAGTTCTTGTTTGCCATTAAGACAAATCATATTCTTTCCAAATATAGGGTCTCTGACATTTCTGTGGTCCACATTTTAATTGTGGGGGTTAGAGAGCCTTTCCAAAATTTTAATATTAATTTTTTCCCAATTATTAAACTATAATCAATAAAAATTATTTGATTCAAAGTAATGAATTGATTTGGTTCCGTTATTCCTAATATTATTAATTTTGAGGCAGAAGTCAGTTTGGTATTGACGACTTCTGAGATTATCTTAAAAATTTCCATCCAAAAATTATTGATTTTTATACAACTTACGAATGAGTGCAATAGGTTAGCCTCTAAGTGTTGACATTTATCACAAATTGGGAAAACACTTGGAAAAATTCTATTCAGTTTTGTTTTTGAATAATGCAGTCTATGTAATACTTTAAATTGTATTAAAAAATGTCTAGTGTTCAACGAACAGTGATGCATATGTTGTAAGCTATCATCCCAAATTTCTGGACTAATTGTTTGACCTAATTCATTTTCCCATGATTGCCTATATAAATCCGTCTTTGGAGCATCGCTATCTAATAAAATATTATAAATATATGGTATCAGTTTTTCTGTGTTCGGATGTTTATTCAAACATTCATCAAAAATTTCTATCTTTCTAAATCTATATTCATTTGTAATTGACAACATAGTCTCTTATTTGTAAATATCTAAAGTAATCCTTTGATTGAAGCCCATAAATTTGTTGTAATTCCTGAAATGAGAGAAATTTATCTTTCCTATCGAGATCACCCATCTTTGTAAGTCCATGGTTTTTCCATTGTAAAAAACCCTTATCCATCCATGAGGGTTTAAATGCTGCGTTGTTTACAATAGGAAGAGATAGTTGTATATAATCCAATTTTAATGTTTTCTTTATTTGTTTCCAAGTGCGTATTCCACTGTCTATTATAGGGTTTTCTTTATAGGTTTTTTTGCTTAATTTCGTATTTACAAATAGAATCGACCCAATTTCAAAAGGTAAACAATCTTGTTTTTCCATTTTTAACCAGTCTGGTTGTTTATCCAATTCTTCCAACTAAAAGTTCATATTCTTGATATTAACTGCCCAGAAATAAAACATAACATTTGGTAATGCTAAAACTCCATTTACTTTTGGTTTACATAAACGTTTCTTGTTTATTCTGTGGTTCTTATAATCCAATATAAAATTAGTAACTATAGAATCAACCTTTTTAAAAAAAGTTTTTGGGAGATATATCGGGATTAATTGAAAAAAGGTATAATAGTTGCGGTAGAAAAATCATTTTTATCGCATTAATTCTACCCATCATAGAAATGGGTAATGTTTTCCAATACAAAATATTCTTATCTAATTTATTCAGTAAAGGCGGAAAATTAGATTTAAATAAAGAAGTATATCTCTTTGTTACATAAATTCCAAGATATTTAAGTTTTTCTTTTACTATTTTAAAAGGGAATTGTTGTAAAATATGTGGGTTACTTTCCCTTATTGGCATAATTTTGCTTTTGTTCCAATTAAATCTGTATCCTGATAACAAACCATATTGAGTTATTAAATTTAGTAGATTTGTGATACTAACTTCAGGTTTAGTAATATAAACTAATACACCATCTGCGTATAATGAGATTTTATTTTCCATATCTTTGGTTGTATACCCATATATTTCAGGGTTGGACCTCACACTTTCTGCTAATGGTTCTATTACCAATGCAAATAATAACGGGGTTAATGGACATCCTTGTCTACAACCTCTGGATAAATTAAATTTAGTTGATAACATTTGATTTGTTGATATTCTAGCTGTTGGATTAGTATATAGAAGTTTTATCCATGTACTAAACTACTCGCCCAGTTGAAAAATGTTCACAACCGAAAATAAATAGGGCCAGTCCACCTGGTCAAAAGCTTTCTCAGCATCTAATGAAATAATTGTTAGGTCTTTGGTAATATTTCTTTTTGAGTATATAATATTGAATAACCGTCTCAGGTTGTATGAAGAATAACTTTTTGGTATAAATCCTGTTTGATCCGGGTGTATTAATTTATTAATTACTATGCTTAATCTTTGTGCTAAGATTTTAGTTAATATTTTCTGATCAGTATTTAAAAGAGCTATACCTCTATATGATCCTGGATCATCCAGATCCTTATCTATTTTTGGTATAAGTGTTATAATTGATTCATTTAACGTTTCTGGTAATTTTTGTTGAGTATAGATATGTTTGTACAATGTCTTTAAATGCGGAACAATCAAATCATAAAATGGTTTATAAAATTCCAAGCCAATGCCATCTGGTCCCGGGGATTTATCATTTTTTTAATGATCTGTTACTCTTCAATTTCTTTTACTGTTATTTCCGCATCTAATAATTCTCTATCTTTGAAATCTAACCCTTTAAGATTGCATTTGTTTAAAAATGCTTCTATCTCTGTCTGGTTGTCTATAGTTTTAGCAGAAAAAAGATTTTGATAGTATTGTAAAAATCTCTCATTAATATCCTTAGGTTGTACTAATGATTCTCCTTTGTCTGATTTAATCTTATGTATTGTTTTTTCCCCGTCTAGTTTCCGTAATTGACGTGCTAATAGTTTTTGAGGTTTATCTCCAAATTCAAAATGTAATTGTGTAGTATTGATTGATAAAATTTAACGATCTGAATATATTTTATTTAATTTGTATTTTAAAGCTTCAATTTTATTAAGTTTTGTCGTAGTTGGTGTAGTCGCATTCTCTATGTCTAGTTGTTTAATTTCCCTCTCCAATGCCTGTTGCATCTCCCGATTCTTTTTATTATAAAATGCTTGGGAAGAAATCATGGCTCCCCGCGTAAATGCTTTAAATGTTTCCCATAGTAAAAAGGAGAAGTTTCAGGACTATCGTTTGTTTCAAAGAACATATTAATCTGTTTAGTAAGATACCTGAGATACTTTATCCTTTAAAATCTGTGGGTTAAGTCTCCATTCTCCCTGTTTCTCCATACTTCCATTTATTTTAATCATAAATGTTAAGGGGGCATGATCCGAAATTATAATATTATGGTATTTTGAATTATATGTAAATGAAATTAGCTTAGAATCCACCAAAAAATAATCTATTCTTGAATATGTTTTATGTACCAGTGAATAAAATGAATATTCTCTTCCAGTTGGGTTTTCTATTCTCCAGACATCTTTGATATTACTAGTATCTATATATGCATTTAATAAATCACTGGAGTGGGATTTTGTTTTCCGTTGTCTTGATGACCTATTTAAATAGGAATCTAATGTACAATTTAAGTCTCCTCCAATTATTAAATTATGTTGGGATAATTCCGGAATTGTATTAAATATTTTCTAAAAAAACAAAGGGCTATCAGAATTCGGTCCATAAACATTAATAAGAGTCAATTTAAGATTTCACTCTCTTTTCCCTTTCTTTAGTTGGGATGTTTTTTTTTTAAGAAGGCCACCAGGACGCCGCGACCAGACTTTATCCAACCATAGCTTCATTCCATCCCTTTCCATTTATCCCTTTGGATGGGGTGGAAGATTCCAACCTTCACAAGGTCCGCCCTGTTTCGACGAATACAATCAAGTGCACAATCAAATAAGATCAAATAGAACAAGTTGTCCTACAACTTTAGGCTGTGCATGCCATACGCAAGAAGTAGATTGCTTTGGATCCACGTCGATAACAATCCCAGGTGGAATTTTGTCTTTTGGTATGGTTTTCCTCTTAAAAATAAATTGTGGTGGTAATTTAGTCCCATCCGCACAACAAGGTAGCACTGTGTGTAGTGGGTTTGCTCGTGTCCAGATGTCTTTATAGTTATGGATTTGGAGCCATTGATATACGCTGTCCTATTTGATACCACATCAATCGTTAATGGCACTTCATTCATGTTTCCAATTTGTCCCAGTTCATAGTTAGTCTCTTTTCTTGCATTGAGTACGTAGCTATGATATGCAATGATTTTGTTTCCATAATCTTCAGATATTTTTTGAGCAATTCTTGTGTTAGTTCTCATTGAAAGTGCATCTATAGCACCAACTTGACATGCCACGAAAATCATCTAAACCTTGTGCTGCTGCCCTCAACTTTGATTTGTTAATAACAGTTTTTATTGACTTTGACCTGCCCATATTTCTCTCCTCAATTATCCAATTCTTAATTTCTTCCTTGAGAACTGCTCACTTTGCTGCAGAACAATGCAGGTTACGTTTAATTCTTATCACAGGTTTCAACAGGTCATCTTGCTTCCTCCAATAATGTATCATTTTCTCAGTTGGCGGTGGTCCAAAATGTTTCTCTGCAGCTCTGTTGCCATGTACTTTCGCATGTTCAATAATTTGCAACTTGTAGCCAATGATGTGAGAACGTCTATTTTTTTCCAGAGGCCATAATATGGGCAGTGTTAAACAATTTACAATTTACAGTGTTAAACAATTTAAGCAATTTAAACAGAATTTATAGACCTCCTACTTGGACCAGGTGTTTGAAGTGGCGAAAATCAACCGAACGCGACCCCATGTTGTCGCTTCTCATCAAAACAAATGATTGGATTGCAGTATAGTATCGAAACGTTTCCTATAGGGCTATGATAAACCTAACCTTCGGCCTCCAAGATGCAAGTAATTTTCTGGGACAGAGAGTTGTGAGTCTGTGGAATTTTTCACAC
Organism: Raja brachyura; assembly: GCA_963514005.1. Next base: position 49,107,299 of record OY740786.1, on the reverse strand, counting down.
AGAGAGTTGTCTAGTTCTCACACACCAGATCTAGATATTTTCAAGAGAGGGTTAGATAGGGCTCTTAAAGATAGCGGAGTCAGAGAATATGGGGAGAAGGCAGGAATGGGGTAAGTAAGTATGTAAGTTTATTGGCCAAGTATTCACATACAAGGAATTTGCCTTGGTGCTCCGCCCACAAGTAACAACATGACATACAGTAACAGTTACGAATGACTCAGAAAACACTAAACATTAATAATAATGAAACATTAATGATAAAACACCATTGATTAAGCATGTGAACCAATTAAATACCAGAACAAAGGGAGGCTACAGATTGTTGGCTGTTGAGTAGAGCAACGACTCGTGGATAAAAACTATTATTATGCCTGGCTATGGCAGCTTTGACAGTCTGGAGTTGCCTTCCAGAGGGAAGTGATTCAAAGAGTTTTTTGGCCAGGGTGAGAGGGGTCAGAGATGATCTTGCCTGCTCGCTTCATGGCCCTTGCAGTGTACAGTTCATCATTGGAGGGAAGGTTGCAGCCAATAACCTTCTCTGCTGATCGGATGATTCACTGCAGCCTCCAGGTGTCGTGCTTGGTGGCTGAGCCCAACCAGACCATGATGGAGAAGGTGAGAACAGACTCTACAATGGCCGTGTAGAATTGGACCATCATTGCCTGTGGCAGATTGTGCTTCCTCAGCTGTGGTAGGAAGTACATCCTCTGCTTTTTTGACTGTGAAGTTGATGGTCGCCTCCCACTTAAGGTCCTTGGAGATGATGATGCCCAGGAACTTAAAAGACTCCACAGATGTGACTGTGGTGTTGTTGATGGTGAGTGGGGTGAGGGGAGGGGGAGCTCTCCTAAAGTCTACAATCAATTCCACTGTCTTATGAACATTGAGTTCTAGGTTCATTGAGCTACGGCACCAGGACACCAGCTGTGACACTTCCTGTCTGTAGGCAGATTCCTCCCCATCCTGGATCAGTTCAATCAGGGTTGTGTCATCCGCAAACTTGAGAAACTTGACAGAGGTGTCTGTGGAAGTGCAGTCGTTGGTGTACAGAGATTAGAGGAGAGGAGAGAGTACGCAGCCTTATGGTGCTCCTATGCTGAGCGTTTGCGGATCCGAGATGTGCTTTCCCAGCCTCAAATGCTGCTTCCTGTCTGTCAGGAAGCTGGTGATCCATCGACAGAGGGGAACAGGCACAGTCAACTCAGAAAGTTTGGAGTATAGTAGCTCTGGCACAATGGTGTTGAATGCAGAGCTAAAATCAACAAACAGGATCCTCGCATAGGTCCCCTGGTGGTCTAGGTGCTGTAGGATGAAGTGCAGGCCCAGGTTGACTGCATCATCCACAGATCTATTGGCCCGAAATGCAAACAGCAGAGGGTCCAGCAGGGGGTTCGTGATATTTCTCAGCTCAGCCAGCACAAGCCTTTCGAGTGTCTTAATTGAAAATGATGTGCAATTGATCACAATAGATCATTAGATCAAACATAACTTTAATCACTGTTGTACAAGCACAGCATAGGAAGCTGTCAGCCGACAGGACCTCATGCAGCATCTGACTGACTGCAGGAGGTGGGGAGTGCTGTTATAGCTCTGGTGATGGGGTGCAGTTAGTAAAGCTGGCAACATGTGGTTAGTGGCTGAACAGCATCAATCTACATTCTTCCCCTTTTAAATGAAACACACTCATCAAACATGCACATGTTAAACATATTCCCCATATCTGTCCGGGGGTCGACTCACACGGCCTGAGCGCATGCGAACCAAACCCTTCCCCCCTCATTGATAAAAGGAGAACGAAGACCAGGAGGCGAGGACGTCACCGAGCCCGTCTGTGGAGACCGAAATGGAGATCATTTTACGGGCGAGGCCCCGTTGGTAGTGCTAAACGTGAGCCGCGGAGGGGTGGGAGGCATGCTGGAGCGAGGAGAGGACGCAGGAGATGGCGACTGGAATTGGGTAGGAGGAGCATATGGACCAGTGAGTGATGGCCGCGGCTCTCTCACAGCAAGAAGATGTTGTCTGCTTCTGCGTTAAACAGTTCCATCACAATCAACAATGTACGACCGTGGCTCGTTGGTCGAGTTTATCACAGAGGCCAAGCGGGAGTGACCAGTCGTGGTGCAAAGATGGACGACCTGCCCAGGCAGTAGAGGCTGTAGCGGTTTGCTAGAACAGTCATGAGACCGCTTCTGTATGTCTTTCTTCTCCTGCAGGCGTTTCTGGACGTTAGCGGGTTTGAGCACTCGGGGGATCAGCTGTTGTTGTGCAACAAGGATGGGAGATCTTGTCAAGCGAGACATCAGGCGTTGAGCCGGTGAGCCCAGGGCACCATCCCGGGCAATGTTCCAGAGATTCAGCAGATCCATGTAAATGTCCGTATGTGAAATACGTGCACGCTCCATCAAGTGCTTTGCACTTCTGATGGTGCGTTCAACAAGACCGTTGCTTTGTGGATATTCTGGACTACTTGTGATGTGCTGAAAGTTCCATCGATCAGCAAAAAACTTGAACTTGTGGCTGCCGAACTGGGGGCCGTTGTAGGTCTGCAGGCTCACCGGAGTGCCATAGGCAGAGAAGTGTCATATAATTTTTCGTATGACAGACTCGCACATGAAGGAGTGCAGCTAGTCGATCTCGAACCAATTGGAGAATGAGTTGACGAGAACGATAGTGTTTACCGCACCACTCGAAGATGTCCGCCGCCAGCGACGTCCAGGGCAGTGCTGGCGGGGGTTGCTGTAGGAGCGGTTGTCGCTGTTGATGAGGCGTGAGGCTGTTGCAGGTGGGGCATGAAGATATGCAGTCTTGGATGTATTTCGCCATCCCCAGCCAGCAAAAGAGATTGGGGGCACTCGCGAGCGGTGCGTCAGCTCCGGGGTGTCCGCTGTGTGCCTCCACGAAGTACTCTTCTCTTAGCAACGAGGGGACCACCACTTTGTGGCCCTTGTCAACGACACCGTCTTGCACAACCAGCTCGTCACAGACTAGGAAGAACGGCTGCACCGCCATGGGTGTGCTGGATATCTTGTCAGGCCACCCTGTCTTGATAATGGACGATAGGACTTGGAGTGTTTCATCGGTGGCAGTATGTATAGCCAGGGTGCGTAGCTGTCTGCTGGAGACGGCGCCGACACCGAGGACCTTGAAACTTTCTCGCTCATGTGGATGTTGTTCGCAGGAAGCCCATGGGGCGCGAGAGAGAGCATCGGCAAGATGCATGTCTTTGCCCTTCTTATAAGTTATCTTGAAGTCATAACTCTTCAATTGCAGCTTCATACGTTGAAGGCAAATGGGAGTGGCATGGATGGGCTTAGTAAGGATCGTCACCAGGGGTTGATGATCCGTCTGTACCGTGAAGGTGTTCCCATAGAGGAAGTTGCGGAACTTGGTGCACGCAAACACGACAGCCAACAGCTTCTTCTCGATTTGCTCTGTTTCAGTCAAGGTGCGAGATGCATATGATATGGGCTGTAAGGTGCCATCAGAGGACGTTTGTAGACAAGCTGTGCCAAGTCCAAATTTTGAGGCCTCACAAGTGATCGTCACCGGACGATTAAGATCAAAGAAGTCTGGGGTTGGCGCACTGCTCAGCTTGCACTTGAGCACCTCGAAAGCTGCCTGCTGCTGCTGGAGCCATAACCATGTGGTATATTTTTTTGTAAGCTGTCGTAGTGGAGAGCTCAGCTCACTGGGGATCGGGATGAATTTGCCAAGGTAGTTCACCAGGCCCAGGAAGCGCTGCAGGGCTTTCACATCAGTGGGGGCTGGCATCTCGGCAATGGCATCAGTCTTTTGAGCGTCTGGTTTGTGGCCGCCAGAGGTAAATACGTGTCCGACATATGTAACCTCCGGGACCCTGTACTTGCACTTGTCCAGATTGAGCTTGAGATTCATTTTTCGTGCATGCTCCAGGATGAGGTTGCGGTCGTGCTCTGCCACATCTTTCCCATACACAAAAATGTCATCGATAATGATGGCACAAGGTAGGTCTGCAAACAATTGCTCCATCTTTTTCTGAAAGACTTCGCTGGCCGAGTTGATGCTGAATGGCATTCTGAGGAACTTGTATCTGCCGAACGGGGTGGAGAACGTAGTGAGGTCCGACGACCTTTTGTCTAGCGGTATCTGCCAAAAGAAGTTCTTTGCATCCAGAACAGAAAATGGAGTGGCCATTCCGATCCTAGCCGCTACATCCTCCACCGTCTTCATGGGGTGGTGGGGATGCTTAATGGCAGAGTTTGGGTCCTTAGGGTTGATGCATATGCGGATATCACCCTTATTCTTCTCTCGGTCGTGACCATGGTGGAGACCCAGTCGGTTGGATCGCTGACTGCTGCTATTATGCCAGCAGAGACCATGTCCTTGAGCTTGGAGTGTACCTTGTCTGCCAGTGCGATGGACAGGTGGTGCGGTGGTCGAACAACGGCAGTTACATTGGGGTCTGTGACAATCTTATAGGTGACAGGTAGCCTACCTGGAATGGCGTCGAAGACATCAGGGAAGTGTGAGTGGATCCCAGGAGGTGCAAAGCCTGTGAACCGTTTTGTCAAAAGCAATCAGGCCGAGATCTTGGCAGGACTGGTTCCCAAGAAGGGTCACAGAATTAAAATTTAGTACATAGAACTTTAGTGCTTTGCTGGATTTGGCTAAGTCACAATTCAAAGTAGTTTTCCTCAGGGGTGTTAGGACTTCACCCCCGAATGCATGGAGAGTGGAGCTGTCCTTCATGAGCTTCTCATTAGTTTTAATCTTCTCGAAAAGGTAAACAGACATTGTATTTACTTTTGCAACGGTATCGAGACGGGCAATAAATTGAAATCCATTAACAGAGATAGTCACAACAGGGTCTGAACGCTGCACAGCTGCATGGTTGACAGTATAAACAACAGAGTCCTCTTCAGAATTAATTGGGCTGAGCTCGGGGGAGAGCTCGGAATGTGGCCATGAGCTGTTATCACCCTGCATCAGAAAGTTTAGAGCAGGCCTGTTTCCAGCTGAATGACACACAGAGGCAAAATGGTTAATTTTCCAGCAATAGTTGCAGGCTTTTCCCATAGCAAGACAAGGAGCATGTCTTCCATGTAGGTAGTTGCAATTTGGCCACCTCTTCTGAGGTTCGTTGCGGGACGCTTGGCTGATAGGGTTCATGGGGCGTCTCCTGTCGGAGTGAACCTGGGTCATGGGACGTCTGTTAAAGGAGTAATCCTGCTGTCTAACGAGACCTGTCTGATGTATGGTTTTGTTCTCCTGGGGTCAGAGAGAAAGAAAAATTCTGCGGTGCGACACGCGTGCACCGCTTCGTCCAACGTGTGATCAACCTTCCTTAGAAGCTCAGATTTGAGCTTGAGATCACTTATTCCATTCACCAAATTGTCTCGAGTCAACTCATCAGTCAGCTCTTCAACAGACAGCTGCTGAAATCTACACCGCTGAGCAAGGTACAATAAATCTGCTATAAACGTTCAGCTCGCTCTCCTGGGAGCTGTCATAGAGAAAAAAACTTGGCACGGTCCAGGATATGGTTGGACGGGAGATCGCATATCTGACTAAATTTACGCAGTAACAAATTATAATCGTCGGGAGACTCCGCTGGAGTTATTACCTGGTCGTTGTCACCAAGAACCTCAGGGGCATATCTGAAGGTTCTGGAGCGACATAGAGCTTCTGGCCCAGCAAGATTGAGTAAAAGGGAGGACTTTACATCATCGGGGTCAGTCCGGTGTGCAACATTGATGAATTGTCGGCAGTCTATTTCAAAGGTGGCCCAGCGTTCGCTGATATCAGCATCAAAGATTAGAGGGTTGGGCTTTCTGCATGAGGACATGATGGTGAGAAATAAAAACTCAGTAAACAAGTCAAAACCGTTGAACAGTTCGGATCCCACCTACACCATGTAAATGATATGCAACAGATCACAATAGATCATTAGATCAAACATAACTTTAATCACTTTAAGCCATACAAGCACAGCGTAGGAAGCTGTCAGCCAACAGGACCTCATGCAGCATCTGACTGACTGCAGGAGGAGGGGAGTGCTGTTATAGCTCTGGTGATGGGGTGGAGTTAGTAAAGCTAGTAACATGTGGTTATTGGCTGAACAGCATCAATCTACATTCATGACTACAGAGATCAGTGCGACAGGCCTGCAGTCATTAAGGCAAGTAATCCTTGCCTTTTTGGGTACAGGGACAATAGTGGAGACTTTGAAGCAGGCAGGGACAGTACATGTTTGCAGGGACTGGTTAAAAATGTCAGTATAGACCGGTGTCAGCTGTTTGGCACAGAGCTTAATAATAATAATAGTAATAATAATAATAATAATAATAATAATAATAATATCTTTTAATGTCATTACACATAAGTGCAACGAGATTTGGTTTGCAACTTCGAGATTTCGGTTTGCAACCCCCGAAAACAAGTTTTGTAAAAACGAACATTTGACCAGTAACATCAACACTGACTGAAGTGCGAGGCCGGGGGAGATAGTCCATGGGGGTGGGAGGTGGGGGGGGGGTTACTCAGCAGGGCCGGTGCAGAGCCGCTATAGCTCTAGGAATGAAGCTGTTCCTGAGTCTGGTAGTGCGGGTGTAGAAGGCCTTGTAACGACTGCCAGAAGGGAGTAGTTCGCACAGTCCATTACAAGGGTGAGAGGAGTCTTTATGTATGCTGACGGCCTTCCTGAGGCACCGGGTGTGGTAGATGCCCTCCAAGGCTGGTAGCTGCGTCCCAGCTTAAGAGGGGGAGACATTGTCAGGTCCTGGAGATTTCCTGTTTTTTTCCTCTGAAAAGCCTCTCCACCTCCTCTATTTTTATTGTTGATATTTGATAAGTGATGTTTTGCAGCATATAGGGTGTGGGTGATTGGGTGTGAAGTGGTGCTTGGACGGGAGTGGGTGTACAAGGGCCCAGTCTTTGCAGACTGAGGTCAGGCTGTGAGTGGGTGTGAAGTGACAGTCTTTTCATACTGGAGTCTTGCCTTAAGTAGGTGTGAAGTGGTGAATGGGAAGGAAAGGGTGCAGGGTCCATTCTTTGTAGGCTGGGGTCTGGCTGTGTTGGTTGGGGAGGGGGGAGGGGGGAGGGAGTACCAGGGAGTTTCTGATGTTCAAACCTGCAGTAACACTCATTCAGGTCGTTGGTCAGCTGATGATTGTCCAAAGAGCAGGGGGTTTTCCTCTTGTAGCTGGTAATTTCTTGCAAGCCCTTCCAAACTGAAGAAGAGTCACTAGCTGAGAACTTGCTCCTCAACTTCTCAGAGTACCTTTCTTGGCAGCTCTGATTCCTCTTCTCAGCTTGTACTTGGCCTGCCTGTAGAGGTCTGCATCCCCGCTCCTGTAGGCCTCCTCTTTAAACCGTTGGAGCTGTCTGAGTTCTGCAGTGAACCAGGGGTTGTTCATGTTGAACCATGTCTGGGTCTTAGTTGGAATGCAACTGTCCTCACAAAAGTTGAGACAAGATAATACAGTGTCCGTATACTCATCGAGGCTTGTGGTTGCTTCCCTGAACACATTCTATTCTGACCATAGGCTTAGCAGCTTTTAGTTTCTGCCTGTAGGTTGGAATAAGGTGAACTAGACTATGATCAGAGAGACTCAGACCCGCCCGGGGAATAGAGCGATATGCGTTCTTGATTGCAGAATAACAGTGATCGAATGTTCTCTCCCCTCTGGACGGGCATGTAGCATGAAGTCTGTATTTTGGAAGGTCACGTCTGAGATTAGCTTTGTTAAAGTCCCCCAAAACAACGACCATGGAGTCCGGGAGTCACTCTCTACTCTCATTACCTGGTCAGCGAGTTCCGTTTACACCTCACGTATGCATGCTTGAGGGGGAATGTAAACTCCAGCGAGTTAAATTCCCTTGGAGGTTTGCAGTTGATAAAGAAGGATTCTAGTTTGGGAGAGCAGAAATTTGACAGTACTGTGATGTCGCTGCACCAGTCCTGGTTGTTATAGAAGCATATTCCACCGCCTCTTGATTTCCCCACTGCCTCCACTTCGCGGTCCGCTCTGTGAAGTTGGCAGCCAGCCAGTTGTTGCGTGCTGTCCGGGGTCGACTCACAAAACCAGGTCTCAGTGAAGCACAGGGCAGCAGATCGAGAGAATTCCTTGTTTGGCCTGCAGGAGTTGCAATTCGTCCACTTTGTTCTTGAGAGAACGTACATTTGCCAGGAATATGCTCGGAATATGATCGAGTGTGCGTGATCCTTGTCGCCAGAGTCGGGTGAGTGCTCCAGATCGCTTCCCACGGGTCCTCCTCCATCTCAAGACCACGAACGCAGCCACAGCCCCGTTGAAGAGTATGTCCAAATAATCCAGTGAGTGAGAGAAATCCGGAACGATGTTTGGAGGTACCATATGTCCGATGTTTATGAGTACCTCTCTCGTGAAAGTAATCTTTGTAGGATTTTTACAGACAACACAAATGAACAAACACATACCTTAGGAATGTCCCACTTAAGAAACCTGAACGGAAACCTCTGGAGACCTTGCACCCCACCCAAGGTTTCCGTGAGGTTCCCGGAGTTTCCCTGATGTTCTGGTCACTCTCCATCAGTCACCAGAGGTTTTGGTCACTTGCCTGGAAAGCTTCGACCGAAGCGTGAGCTGCATCTACTGAACAAAGCCAACCCCCCCCACACACACACACACACAGACACAGTGAAGTTGGGGGCCAGGGACAGCAGAGGAGCGCTGTTTGCATGTTCGAGAGGAAGGTAAACGGCTGCCACAGAGGATGGTAAGTCCTTTAGAGAGCGCGGGAGGGAGGGAAAGAAGGGGAGAGGAGGACAGATAAAGGGAGAGAGAAGGGGAAGAGAAGGGGAAAGAGAAGGGGAAAGAGAAGGGGAGAGGGAAGGGGAGAGAAGGGGAGAAGGAGAGAGAAAGGGGTGGGGAGAAGGAGTGGAGACAGTTTTAGGAAGTTTAATAAGGTTAGCGGGCATTTTACCTTCTGGCAGATCTTCTAGGTCCTGAAAACCAAAGATCTGACAGGGTGTTTGCTGAAAACGCCAATGAGCCAATCAAAATGGCCGGTCAGCAAAGGAGATTGCCTTCGACTGCCTGTAAGTAAATAGCAACCCCACTCCGCTGGCTTCGACCAAACGGCAACCTATTTTTAGTCGAGGCGGGTTTTGAAAAAAAAATAATCGCAGTAACATAGAAGAAGCCTCGACTACGTGGAAACCACTATCCACCATTAGGGAGAGTGACCGGAATCTCTGGGAACCTCACGGAAACCTTGGGTGGGGAGCAAGGTCTCCAGAGGTTTCCGTTCAGGTTTCCTAAGTGGGACAGGGGCACTACTGCTTTTCACGGTGTTGCCGTATGGTAACTCAAATTTCACTGTACCTTATGGTGCATGTGACAATAACTCATCTTGAATCTTGAATCTTATAAGACTTTAGTTAGGCAACATTTTTAATATTACATGCATTTCTGGTCACCCCATTACAGGAAGGAAATGAAGGCTTTAGAACGAGTTCAGAGGAGGCTTTACCAGATACTTGGATTAGGGGGTTTTAGCTACAAAGAGAGGTTAGAAACATAGAAACATAGAAATTAGGTGCAGGAATAGGCCAATCGGCCCTTCGAGCCTGCACCGCCATTCAATATGATCATGGCTGATCATCCAACTCAGTATCCTGTACCTGCCTTCTCTCCATACCCTCTGATCCCCTTAGCCACAAGGGCCACATCTAACTCCCTCTTAAATATAGCCAATGAACTGGCCTCAACTACCCTCTGTGGCAGAGAGTTCCAGAGAACTCTCCAGTTCCAGAGAACGTTCCAGAGAGGTTGGTGCAGGGGGCAGGGATTTACATTCTTAGATCACTGGGATCTGTTTTGGAGTAAGGGGGAACTGTACAAAAGGGACGGATTGCATCTTAACAGGTGGGGGACCAGCATTCTGGCCGGCAGGTTTGCCACTGCTACACGGATGGTTTTAAACTGAATAAGGGGGGTGGGGTGTCAAATGGGATAATCGAGAACGGAGTTAAAGGGAAAGAAAGTAAAGGGATGGTTAATGACCCCAGAATTAACGGGAAAGAAAGCTCACAAAGGGATAGGAGAGTATGGCCAAGTGTAATAGGGATCGATGTGAAAGGGGCCACTTGTCAACATAATTGTATAAGGAGTAAGAGTGTTGTAAAACCAAGCCTGAAGGCTTTGTGTCTCAATGCGAGGAGCATTCGTAATAAGGTGGATGAGTTGAAGGTGCAGATAGCGATTAATGACTATGCTATAGTTGGGATCACGGAGACATGGCTCTAGGATGACCAAGGCTGCGAGCTGAACATCCAGGGATATTCAATATTCAGGAGGGATAGACGAAAAGGAAAAGGAGGTGGGGTAAGTTGCTGGTGAGAGAGGAGATTAATGCAATAGAAAGGAAGGACATTAGCGTGGAGGATGTGGAATCGATATGGGTAGAGCTGCGAAACTCTAAGGGGCAGAAAACGCTAGTGGGAGCTGTGTACAGGCCACCTAACAGTAGTATTGGAGTTGGGGATGGCATCAAACAGGAAATTAGAAATGCGTGCAACAAGGGTAACACGGTTATAATGGGTGACTTCAATCTGCATGTAGATTGGGTGAATCAAATTGGCAGGGGTGCTGAGGAAGAGGATTTCCTGGAATGTATGCGGGATAGTTTTCTCAACCAACATGTGGAGGAACCAACGAGAGAGCAGGCTATTCTAGACTGGGTATTGAGTAATGAGGAAGGGTTAGTTAGCAGTCTTGTTGTGCGTGGCCCCTTGGGGAAGAGTGACCATAATATGGTTGAGTTCTTCATTAGGATGGAGAGTGACAAAATTAAGTCAGAAACAAGGGTTCTGAACTTGAACAAAGGTAACTTTGAAGGTATGAGATGTGAATTGGCCAAGAAAGACTGGCAGGTGATTCTTAAAGGGTTGACAGTGGATGTGCAATGGAAGGTATTTAAAGACTGCATGGATGAAGTACAAAAGTTGTTCATACCAGTTTGGCAAAAGAATAAATCGGGGAAGGTGGTGCATCCATGGATAACAAGGGAAATCAGGGATAGTATAAAAACAAAAGATGAGGCATACAAATTGGCCAGAAAAAGCAGCCTACCGGAGGACTGGGAGAAATTCAGAATCCAGCAGAGGAGGACAAAGGGCTTAATTAGGAAAGGGAAAATAGATTATGAAAGGAAACTGGCGGGGAACATAACTACTGACTGCAAAAGTTATTATAGATATGTGAAGAGAAAGAGACTAGTTAAAACAAATGTTGGTCCCTTGCAGTCAGAAACAGGGGAATTGATCATGGGGAACAAGGACATGGCAGACCAATTGAATAACTACTTTGGTTCTGTCTTCACTAAGGAAGACATAAATAATCTGCCGGAAATAGCAGTAAAACGGGGGTCAAATAAGATGGAGGAACTGAGTGAAATCCAGGTTAGCCGGGAGGTGGTGTTGGGTAAATTGAACGGATTGAAGGCCGATAAATCCCCAGGGCCAGATAGTCTGCATCCCAGAGTACTCAAGGAGGTAGCCACAGAAATAGTGGATGCATTAGTGATAATTTTTCAAAATTCCTTAGATTCTGGAGTAGTTCCTGAGGATTGGAGGGTAGCTAATGTAACCCCACTTTTTAAAAAAGGAGGGAGAGAGAAAGCGGGGAATTACAGACCAGTTAGTCTAACATCGGTAGTGGGGAAACTGCTAGAGTCAGTTATTAAAGATGGGATAGCAGCGCATTTGGAAAGTGGTGAAATCATTGGACAAAGTCAGCATGGATTTACGAAAGGTAAATCATGTCTGACAAATCTGATAGAATTTTTCGAGGATGTAACTAGTAGAGTGGATAAGAGAGAACCAGTGGATGTGTTATATCTAGACTTTCAGAAGGCTTTCGACAAGGTCCCGCATAAGAGGTTAGCATACAAACTTAAAGCACACGGTATTGGGGGTTCAGTATTGATGTGGATAGAGAATTGGCTAGCAGACAGGAGGCAAAGGGTAGGAGTAAACGTGTCATTTTCAGAATGGCAGGTAGTGACTAGTGGGGTGCCGCAAGGCTCAGTGCTGGGACCCCAGCTATTTACAATATATATTAATGATTTGGACGAGGGAATTCAATGCAACATCTCCAAATTTGCAGATGATACCAAGCTGGGGGGTGTAGTTAGGTGTGAGGAGGATGCCTGGAGGCTGCAGGGTGATTTGGATAGGCTGAGTGAATGGGCAGATGCATGGCAGATGCAGTATAATGTGGATAAATGTGAGGTTATCCACTTTGGTGGCAAAAACATGAAGGTAGACTATTATCTGAATGGTGGCAGATTAGGAAAGGGGGAGATGCAACGAGACCTGGGTGTCATGGTACACCAGTCATTGAAAGTAGGCATGCAGGTGCAGCAGGCAGTGAAGAAAGCAAATGGTATGTTAGCATTCATAGCGAAAGGATTTGAGTATAGGAGCAGGGAGGTTCTACTGCAGTTGTACAGGGTTTTGGTGAGGCCACACCTGGAGTATTGCGTACAGTTTTGGTCTCCAAATCTGAGGAAAGACATCCTTGCCATAGAGGGGGTACAGAGAAGATTCACCAGACTGATTCCTGGCATGTCAGGACTTTCATATGAGGAAAGATTGGATAGACTCGGCTTGTACTCGCTGGAATTTAGAAGATTGGGGGGGGATCTTATAGAAACTTACAAAATTCTTAAGGGGTTGGACAAGCTAGATGCTGGAAGATTGTTCCCGATGTTGGGGGAGTCTAGAACAAGGGGTCACAGTCTAAGGATAAGGGGGAATTCCTTTAGGACCGAAATGAGGAAAACATTCTTTACACAGAGAGTGGTGAGTCTCTGGAATTCTCTGCCACAGAAGGTAGTTGAGGCCAGTTCATTGGCTATATTTAAGAGGGCGTTAGATGTGGCACTTGTGGCTAAAGGGATCAGGGGGTATGGAGAGAAGGCAGGTACGGGATACTGAGTTGGATGATCAGCCATGATCACATTGAATGGCGGTGCAGGCTCGAAGGGCCGAATGGCCTACTCCTGCACCTATTTTCTATGTTTCTATGTCATATCTCATTGTTTTCTCTGGAATGCTGGAGGTTCCAGGGAGACCAGATAGATGTACATAAAGTTATGAGAGGTATGGATAGGATAGGTAGTCAGAACATTTTTTCTCCGGACGGAAAAATCAAATACTAGAGTGTATAGCTTTAAGGTGAGAGGGGCAGAGTTTAAAGGAGATGTGCGGGGCACCTTTTTTTACATGGACAGGCAGATGCGATAGTAGCATTTACTATGCTTTCGGATACGCATATGGATAGACAGGGAATAGAGGGATATGGGGTAAGTGCTGGTGGGTAAGAAATGGTTGTCATCATGTTTGCACAGACATTGTTGGCTGAAGGGCTTGTTCTTGTGCTATACTGTTTTATAAAAGGTGGAGTAATTGCCAAAATGGCAATTTATATACCGAACAATTTTTTAACTGCCTCTGGGAGCATGCATGGAGTCTGTCTATTGGTCTTCAAGTTTGTGAAGGTCATTGACTATGGGGAGGTATGGAGTGGAGTTCACCTGACCATATCTGACTGTGGCAATGTATTTATGAGATATCTGAAGTATCAAAGGACAGGAGTTGACATCAGGACAGTTGCAAATGAATGACGGAGTTAGAGCTCTTCTATCCTTGTGTCATGATTTTAATGAGTCATACCACATGCTTTCCCTGCATATTAGCAGTTTAACTAATTATTGATAGCTGAGTGAAATTGATTTGGTAACAATGACCATCAATGCTCCTTCCTTTAGTAGAAAGCAATGTCCCATGAAATCAAGCCTACGCTGTTATATTATGATTGCATGAATTTGCATTTGATTTTAATCGTATGATTCAGCATGGATGTATCGCACAGAAATGTGTAAACATTTCCATTAAGGTGCTAATGAATTTCCAGCCCCTCTTGTTTCATGTTATAGTCAAAAATTTGTAAGAACCACTCCATGATGAATTAACCTCAATCAAAATAGTTACAATAAAAGTGAGCAGTTGCAATGCATGCATAATAATCACATGAAATATGTAATTATGCCCCTAGAGCTAATCCCACTTAGTCTAGTTCAGTAAAACACAGAGTCAAGGACAGGAGCACTAAACCTTTATTTTATGAAACAATAACGAATTCCCTATACGATACCTAACCACACCGCAGGATTGATCCTTGTCTCTGCTTGTTCAAGCCCTTCAGCCTCGGAAAGCAGATACTTACAAAAGCGCTCCTCCAGAAGATCGACAACAAACCTCATGGGGGTTATCTTTTATAGGTCATAGAACCCTGTGAGGCAAATCTACATTGGGATGGTGGCCCCTACAAACCAATCACAGATATCGATTATATTAAAGTGTTATTGACAGTTCCTCAACCCAATAACAAAGCACCGCGTTACAATGTTTCTACAGAAGCTTCTGGAAGGAAGTCAATTAATCAAGTAATGCAACATTCTCCTGGGAAGTATAAACAATTCAAACAAGGCTTCACACTTCAGCCAATCATCAAACAGTAACACAAACACCTTGCAACATTATTAACAGTATTTACAATCCTTCTGCAGCCAGCCAACCATTCTAATGCATCTGCAACACCTTTGGGTTTCTCTGTAAAGTCCTCATACATTTTAACAATAAAGAGGACATATGGACCTTTCCTTATCCTGCATATCAATTTAGGGTCCAGACTAGCTGGTGCTAATCCACAGCCTCCAGCTTTTCACAGACAGAGGCCCAGCAGGTCTTGCAGATGCATTGATTCTATATTTTATATATCTCTATTTTGGCCAATATGAACAAGGACGGAATTGAAACTTGGATCCTGGAGTTTAATTCAAGGGAAAAATATCATGCATTGATGTTAATATATTGATATAGATAATATTTATTGATCATTGGAAGAGAAAGTAAGGAAGATATGTTAACTGATGTGATTAATATAGAAATTACTGCTTGAGGTGTAATAATTGTTATCAGTTATGTTAAATGCATTAAAGGGAAATAATTCACTGATGAACAACAAATCATATACCTTGGCTGTTGATGAAGGAAGGAATGTTGTATAGGTTGCCAGAAATGTTCAATGTTATATTCACCTTTTCACCATATACCTGAACAAACTGCGTTGGTCTCAATTCAATACACAATCTAGAGAACTGCACCGTTTGAATTGAAGTCTTCCAAGGGAATAACACAAACATGTCAGCATAAATTATAAAGAGGGTGTTAAAAATTAGTGCCCCTGATGCATTTCTTTACTTAATAGTTCAAATTGGAAATTAGAACACAAAGTTAGGCATGCCACGCACAATTTGTTTGAATGAAATTAATCATGCAATGACCTCAACAGCTATATTCTTAATGTGCCCCTGTTGAGCAAAGGTTTGCATTTGAAGTGGCAATTCATGTGCTGATCAAGCTTTTCATGCTGATGGCCACAACCTTCTCTCCATAAAATATACAGCCAGTTGAAGTAAACTGACAGACATAATGCATTATGTATATATTTTGCTCTTTATAAAGCTGGTAACAGTGCACTTCCCTTTAAAATCTGTAGGGCTTTTAGATGCCCTTCCGGACTGCAGGCTTTACTGGGCTGCAGTACATTCAGATGTTGATTTGGGCCTAAGCTCTCAAGGGCAATGTATCCACATAAAGAGTAATTAGGTATTAAAATAGTACATTTGCACATGCCTATTATGTATCAAATGTGTACATCACCCCAAACTGTGGGATATGGATAATATTTTAATGGATTTTGTAATGCCCTCTTACATGACCAGTATATAATGTTAACATATGGTACACAGATGTGCACACTGCAATCAAGAAGTTACCTAGCCAAAACTTTAGAAATATAATAACTAAAGCACCGTCAAATTTAGGGAAGTAGTGAGAGGGGAAAGAAAGGGAATGGAGGGGGGGCATGGGAGAAGGGGGGGTATTTGTGGTAGTCACCAAAAATTAGAGAATTTATTGTTCATACTGTAGGGTTGTAAGCTATCCAAGTGAAATATGAAATGCTGTTTCTGTTTGCATGTAGCTTCACTCTGGCAATGGAGGAGGCCCAGGACAGAAAGATCAGTATGGGAATGGGAAGCAACTGGGAGATCCAGTAGACCTAGGAGATCCAATAAACCGAGTGCAAGTGTTCAGTGAAGTGGTCGCTAAGACTTTTCTTAGTCTCGTCGATGTACAGGCTGTCACATTGGGAACACAGGCTGCAGTAGATGTTAGAGGAGGTGCACGTAAACCTCCATTCCCCATATCATTAGTGCACAGTTGCAGTAGTGTGTACCATGCGCAAAATTCATTGCAGTAACACATTGACAACATTGACAACACTTTCCAAAACCCAAATCTAGGGTGGCGCAGTGGCACAGTGGTAGACCTGTTGCCTGACTGTGCCAGAGACCCGGGTTCGATCCTGACTACAGGTTCTATCTGTACAGAGTTTATTTATTTTCCATGTGATGATGGGTTTTCTCCGGGTGCTCCAGTTTTCTCCCACACTCCAAAGACATACAGTTTTGTATGTTAATTGGCTTCAGTCAGATTGGAAATTGTACCTAGTTTGTAGGATAGTGCTAGTGTTCGGGTGATTGCTGGTCAGCGCAGACGCGATGGACCGAAGGGCCTGTTTCCATGCTTTATGTCTAAAGTCTAAAGCAAAGTCTAAAGCCTACAGGGGCAGCAGGTGCATAAAAAACCATCATCAGCAGGTTCCCTTCATCCTGCACACCATCCTGACTTGGAGGTCTTCTTCCTCGTGTCCGGCCATCTTCTATATCACGTCTTTCTGGTCGGTCAGTGACGGTTGATGGTCAGTGGTTGTAGAATTGGCCTCTTCAGTCAGTCACTGTGGTACAGTTCCTATCGTCAGCATTGCCCGGGATGCACCACGTGGAGGCTTCTGCTTGCATCCCGACTTGGAGGTGTATTGCTGGCTCTTAATTGTTGCAGGTCCAATTCCTGGATTTTCACACCTGGTGCCACAATGCAATTTCCTTCACCTGGAGGACAATAGTAGTTCATGGAGGTAACTCAGCAGCACCTTTTCAAAAGCAATTAGGTTTGAGTAAGAAATGCTAGTGGCACTTGTATTCTTAAAATGAATGAGAAAAGACACTTAATTGTAATTTACGATATGATAGATTATCTATCCCAGCAGGAAAATTGGTCTGCCAACAGTCATAAAAACGCAACAAGATACATGACACATGAAATTAAAGTGACGAGTGGAAAGTCCATGATTGAGAATGTGCAAAGAAGGGGGGAGGGAGTCGGTCTACCCCACGACAGAAGGGGGAGGAGTGGTACAGTTATCTTTTAATATTGGAGTGAAAGCATTTGCATTACTCTTGTCACAGTTGAGTCGGTGACCCTGGCCTGCTGGCAGCTGTGGGGAGGTGAGGATTGGCGTGGCCCAGGCCCATTGGCAGCTGGAGTGCTGGTGAGAGACGGCAGTGGTGTCGATGCTGGTTGACCTGGCTAAAAGCGGCCCGGGATCTGATGAAGTTCGGAGTTGAGAGTCCTAGTGATGTGAGTGACTGGGGTTGGGGTGAGGGTCGGTGGCAGTGGGAGCTTTGGTGGACTTGGCCTGTGAATGGCCAGGAAGGCCATGAGAATTGATGCTGCATCTTTCAGCAGTGATAGCTTTGCGGTGCTCAGCCTCGAGGTGGTCGGGCATGCGTTATGATCCAGTGGTGAAGCCTCCATCAGTGAAGCCTTCAGGAGTGTGGCTGAATTAAGGAGAGTTAGTGGAGGCACTGGGCTGGAGGTGGGCAAGCTTGTGGAAGTCACCTAGTGAGGAAACGTTGAGTGAAGGTATGAAGCTGGAAGGGAATAAAATAAAGGTCCATTGCTGGCATTGATGGTGATGCAGGAGAACTGGAGTAAGGGCCTGATGATGCCGGCACATGGCAGGGCATGGGAGGAAAACTTTTGCAAGAAGAAGTTGATTAAGTATAGGTAGCTAAAATCCTGGATGGGTCTGAACTGGGAGGCGTGGAACTGGAGCTACAAGCCATGTGGCACAAAATGGCAGTACAGACGATTGTTGAGGAAACACACGTGGCTGTGGGAGTGAATCCGGATCAAAACATGGTCGTAGAGCAGGGGAGCAGCTGAAATGGTGAGAGAGGGTCTTGCAGAACTCCCATTAGAGAGATGGGGATATCTTGAGCAGAATTTGCAGTGGAGCGGTAACATGTTGAAACAAGGAACTACAGATTCTGGTTTACAAAAAAAGACACAAAGTCGTGGAGTAACTCAGCAGACCAGGCAGCATCACTGGAGAACATGGGTAGGTGACATTTCAGGTCAGGACTCATGTTCAGAGTTATTAACGATAAACCAATATTAGAGGATGACCAAAACCAGCAAGAAAATAAATATTGTTGCTCTATGTGGAAAATTATTGACAATTAAATTAGTTTGGAAGTATTTGTTTTCTGTATTTTGCAATGGCTTTGCACATGCATGGCATGGTAAAATAATAAAACATACCAAACTGAACTGTATGCCTGTCAAAGACTTGTATTGCAGGGTTCTCATGTCATCTCATCATTTTGTGGATATCGCAATGTAAAATTCATCTCCCCACTAACTATTGATTGATTTCATTGTCAGGGATGAAAGCATTTATCTGATGTAGTCGTAAATTAAGAGAAACCATAGGGATCAAACAAAGCTTTTGAGCAGTTGCTTAGATTTATTTTTAAAAAAAGGCCAAATCAGTGTATTCCTTAAGGTATGGATTTGCCGCGTGTTCCTCTGGATGATTGGAGAAAGCAGTGATGTGGCTGTACTTGATATGCTGCAGTTAGTTTTCTTGATAACCAGCATGTCTCAACACCATGGGCTGCATGTTCTATTTGATTCTTATCAGACCTTGCTCTTGTCTGCCAAGTGTAACTGCAGGCTTTGTTAACTGACTATAGCCTAATGAGTTTGCTCTTCACTGAGCATTGCAGAGCCTAGCAACATATTGTTATTGACTATTTACAGGGAGGCAGAAAGAATGCCAGAATGTGTGGCAGTGAGAGGAAACCCAGCTAGAGGTTAGGAATCAGTGAGTTGGAAACATGCTCTCTGCTTTAAACTTGTTTCTCCAACCCCATTCCACCTAAATCCCTCTAGCCTGTGTAGAAGAGGAAATTAGATATCAAGGTCTTTGTTTTTCAGGTCAATGCAATAATTCATTCTTTTGTTACATTTTATATGTGGCAGGCTTTCAAGGGCTGGCTGAAAATAAATATAAATCAGTATGCTTTTCTGAGATGATTGTGTTTTCAGTTATAGGTACAATGAAGTGAGCTTTGCAATGTATCAACATGGAGGAAAAGAAACAATTGATTTTTGGGGAACATTTTGTGATCGCAAGGCAACCTAAAGTACGGGTTAACTAATAAAGTATTTTAGAAATAAAGTCACTGTTGCAATGGAGAAACCTGCAAAGCCAAAGCCTGCAAAGTAATCATTTATATACACCAGTGTGCCCACGATGAGGTAACCCTTTTTAAGGATGTGGCTGAAGAGACAGCTCCAAATGTTTCGAAGAAATTATATATTTTGCATCAAGATGAAAAGACAGAAAATATTTTTACCATTTCTTCCAAAACAGTGCATCTCCCATGGATTTGCACTCCCATAGCACAATGCTGGAGTGTGGCCTAGAATGTTCTACCAAAGAGTCTAGTGTGGGACTTGACCCCATTATCTTCTGAAATGAGTCAGATGCTTGCTGCACTTATCACATGTCAAGCCTGATTTTCCAACACAGTCGAACATGAAAATATACAATTATGAAATAAATGTGGAACTGAATTACCCACGGTGACCCACAGAATTACTCCAGCACTCTGTTTGCATCCTCAGTATAAACCAGCATCAGCAGTTCCTTTCTACACATTTTCTCCAGCATTAACATATTTTCTTAAATGAACTGCCCACATCATTCCAGGTAGTGGGCAGTTGGTCACTGTGGTGGGTGGGTAGTTGGTCTCACCAATACCCTATTTTATTGAATCATAACCTCCCCATTTTGCAGTCAAATACCCAAACAATAAACAATAACAATGCCGGCCATATAATTATGTACGGAGTCCTAGCCGTGAGGTGTACTTGTGCCATTCCTTCCTGCCTATTGGCTGCATGGGGGCCCTATCTCCCTCCAGGGTTGACGAGGGTGCCTGCCCATGTGGGGTCCCCAACCATGGTTTGTATGTTCTCTGACTCACTCAGCAAGGTCAATGATTGCCCCTTTCGTCCAAGGGGCTTGTCGTGTCACTGAGCACTGTCCATCAGCAAGCAGGGTTCTTGGATAATATTCCATTACTTCGTGGACCATGACCTTCTTTGGTGTACATCGGTGGGGCTGGAGTGAGCGAATGGAGAGTCTCCTCATTTGGGCAAATCTGGCTATGGGTAGTTTGTAAGAGCGATATATCCACTCTTGGATCTGCTGTGCCACAACTACAGGGGAGAGGCCAAGGCAGTGTAGGACTTCTGCCTTGATGATGCCATAGTTAACAGTCACTGCAAGGGGTGGTGAAAATTAAGCCTGCTGGGCCTCACCGCTAAGACATGGAGCCAAGATGTGCATCAATTTCTACGCTGCCACCCTTTTCATTCTCAGTGGTCAATTCAAATGTGTAAAAATATGCTTTCACATCATCCTGCTTTTATGTTTAGTGAGAAGCCCATGGGCTATATGTACACTCCCACCTGCAACCATGGGAAATGTGCGTTCACAGGCATGGTACTGCAGTGATTCTGTAACTCCAGAAAAGTAGTTGGTCACTCTTGAGTGGCCAGCTGTTACTCCCAGGCGGTTTGATGCGGGTCTCCAGTAAGTGTTAGGTCAGTTTCTTTTATCTTGGGCATAACCTTCATTGTGTTATCACAGGGGGGTATTAGCTACAGAGAGAGGTTGTTTTCTCTGGGATGCCAGAGTTTGCAGTAAGACCTGATGAAAGTATATACAATTATAAGAGGCACAGATATGGCAGACAGTCAGAACTTTTTTGTCAGAATGGAAAATTCAAATACTAGAGAACATAGCTTTAAGGTGTGAGGGGCAAAGTGTAAAGGTGTGCAGGGCAACATTTTTACACCGAGGATGGTGAGTGCGTGGAGCGTGCTGCCGAGGATGGTGGTTAAGACAGATATGATAGTGGCAGTTAAGGGCCTTTTGGATAGATATGGATATGTAGGGATTGGAGTTATATGGATTATTTGCATGTAGATAAGAGATTGTATTGGCATACTGTTCAGCATAGAAATTGTGGTCAGAAGGGCATGTTCTATATTTTATGGCACCAAATATTCTAATATACTTCAACAGATGTACTCCTGACTGGATGTGTCCTGGGCTGGTACAGCAATTCCAACACACAGATATACAAGAGGCTGCAGAGAGACTTCATGAGCATAGTTCTCCCTACCATTGTAAACATCTACATGAGTCTCAGCCCCAAGAAGGTGCTGCCTATTATCAAGGATCCCTACCATCCACACCATGCTTTCTTGTTGCTACCTTCGGGCAGGAGATACAGAAGTCTGAAGTCACCCACAGCCTGGTTCAGGAACAGCTATGTTATAACAACGTTCCTACCTTCATAACCATAACATGACCCTAACAACAGAAAACTACTGACCACCTCGTACTACCTTGAACTTGTTATTTATTCTAATTACGTGTTGCACTTTTTATTGTATTTTTATTGCAGTGTCTTTTTTTTTTCTTTTTACTGTCTTGCAGATTATTATGGGTATTTTGTGTATAATTCATGTTCGATTTAAGTTTATGTGTGTTTGTGTGAGTCTATGTGCCTGTGATCCCACTGCAAGCAAATGTTTCCTTGTCCCTGTGCCTATAGGCTGGTACAAGGAATATCTTGTAGCTTCTATAAGGTCATGAAATAAATGAAGACATAATAAAACCCTGCCATCGACATTTACCCTAATATTAGACGTTTTGCTTCTAGAGAAACAGCATGCAATAGGCCCTTTGGCCCATCAAGTCTACGCCAATCAGCGATCTGCACGTAAACTAACAGTATCCTACACACTAGGGACAATTTTTACGATGTCATCAAAGCAAATTAAACTACAAAACTTTACATCTTTGGAGTGTGGGAGGAAACTGGAACCCCAGAGAGAACCCATTCGGTCACAGAGAGATGTACAAACACTGTATAGAGAGAACCTATAATCAGGAACAGACCCCCAATCTCTGGCGCTGTATGGCTGCTGCGCCACTGTGCGGCCCCTGCCATAATACTATCAAAGATGTTTGTGATTTGCAAGTTTGGCACATGCAACCAAGGATCAAAATAAATATTTAATGAAAATATGTTCAGGCAACAGACTAAAAAAAAGTGCAAACATCAAACATTTTTAGGTCAAGCGTTCTAAGGTCACCAATGAGAGAATACAAGCAAACCTATTTAATATGGAAGTCATAATGTCCTTGAAAAGGAACTATAATAAAAATGACATTTGGCAGGCAAATATCAAAGAAACACAATTTGTGGGATGAAATTACAAAGGGAGTGGGTGTTATGTGTGTGACTCACAAAAGGTTAGTATGCAGATACAATAAGTAACTAGATAGCAGCACTATTATTGTTTATTGTTCAGGCATTTGACTGCAAAATAGGGAGGTTATGATCCAGTAAAATAGGGCTTTGGTGAGATAATTTCCAAAATAGTGTGGCCTTTTCATTTAAGAAAATATGTTAATGCTGGACAAAACGTGTAGAAAGATACTGGTTTATACTGAAGAGTAACTCAGCAGGTCAGGCAGCATCTCTGGAGAAAAAGGATGGGTGACGCTTCGGGTCAGGCACCTTCTTCAGACTGAAAGTAGAGGGGAGGGAACTGGAGGTAAGAAAAGTCCAGAACAAAGCAGGGTCGGCAACAGATGTCTAAAGAAAGGTGAAGCCCATAATGGCTCATTGTAGGCTGGGGAAAGGGTGATAACAAAGTGATGCTAGGATACGAACAGTGGAAGTAGTAGGAACACTGGGGTGGGGGAGGGTGGGGGGAGCACTGTGGTGGTTTTCCAGGCACTTCCAGGAGTTATGCCCTTGTCCCTCTTAGGCGATTTTTTAGGCTACTACAGGCAACCAGGCTGTCGCCACATGGTCGCCGGGGTGTCGCCTGTATGGTCTCCTCAGTCACCCAAAGAGTCGTACCTTTTTTCTGGTCGCCGCTGGATTTTGAAATGTTCAAAACTTTTCGGCAACGGTCGGCGCCCATGGGCTTGACACCAACGATCGTAGGCCAACGTAGGTGCTGTCGCCAGGATGACGTAGGTTGTCGCCACGATGACGTTGGTTGTAGCCGGTGCTGACTTTGGTGAATTCCATTGGCGACTACCTACGTCAACATACGTCAGCCGGCGACAGGTACCAGCAACTGAATTGTCTTACCTTGTCATAGCTTGTCGCGGGAGGACGTGGGTTAGACAATAGACAATAGGTGCAGAAGTTGCCCATTCGGTCTTTTGAGCCAGCAATGTGATCATGGCTGATCATCCCCAATCAGAACCCCGTTCCTGCCTTCTCCCCAAATCCCCAGACTCTGCTATCTTTAAGAGCCCTATCTAGCTCTCTCTTGAAAGTATTCAGAGAACCGGCCTCCACCGCCCTTTGAGGCAGAGAATTCCACAGACTCACAACTCTCTGTGAGAAAAAGTGTTTCCTCGTCTCCATTCTAAATGGCTTACCCGTTATAATGTGGCCCCTTATTCTTAAACTGTGACCCCTGGTTCTGGACTCCGCCAACATCGGGAACATGTTTCCTGCCTCCAGTGTGTCCAAACCCTTAACAATCTTATATGTTTCAATAAGATCCCCTCTCACCCTTCTAAACTCCAGAGTGTACACGCCCAGCCACTCCATTCTCTCAGCATATGACAGTCCTGCCGTCCAGGAAATTAACCTTGTAAACCTATGCTGCACTTCCTCAATTGCAAGAATGTCCTTCCTCAAATTAGGGGACCAAAAACTGCACACAATACTCCAGGTGTGGTCTCACTAGGGCCCTGTACAACTGCAGAAGGACCTCTTTGCTCCTATACTCGACTCCTCTTGTTATAAAGCCAACATGCCATTTGCTTTCTTCACTGTCTGCTGTACCTGCATGCTTACTTTCATAGACTGATGTACAAGGACCCCCAGATCCCGTTGTACTTCCCCTTTTCCCAACGTGATGCCATTTAGATAGTAATCTGCCTTCCTGGCAATGTGACAAAGCTCACATTTATCCACATTAAACTTCATCTGCCATGCATCTGCCCACTCCCCCAACCTATCCAACTCATCCCGCATTCTCATAGCATCCTCCTCACAGTTCACACTGCCACCCAGCTTTGTGTCATCTGCAAATTTGCTAATGTTATTTTGAATCCCTTCATCCAAATCATTGATTTATATTGAAAATAGCTGCGGTCCCAGCGCCAAGCCTTGCGGTACCCCACTAGTCCCGGCCTGCCATTCTGAAAGGGATCCGTTAATCCCTGCTCCTTGTTTCCTGTCTGCCAACCACTTCTCTATCCATGTCAGCACTTTACCCCCAATACCATGTGCCCTAATTTTTCCCACTAATCTCCTATGTGGGACCTTATCAAATGCTTTCTGAACGTCCAGGTACACTACATCCACTGGCTCTCCTTTGTCCATTTTCCTAGTTACATCCTCAATTGTGTCATAGGTGTGGTCGTAGGTAGATGTCCTAATGGGTCGCCGGTTGTCGGTAGCTTGCTGTAGCTTGACATCGACTAGGAGGTAGGTTGTTGTAGACATTGTCATAGACATTGGTGTAGGGTGGACCAGTCGCCATTTTTTCGGTGACCTGCTACGACTATGACAGTTGCCGGCAGTCGCCAAAAAAATTGCATAAGTGGGACAGGTGGCCCATTATGCTCACTGTTTATGCCAACCACGGGTTAGGGAACTCCACTGCTGTCAGAACCCCTGTTGCTGTCACATGTAAGCCGTCTGATTTGAGCTATTTCTCTTAATATAAGCACTATAAAATTATTATCTCTAATCTGGCAAATGTTGCAACACCCCAGCCCAATCTGAAAACAAATAGTGAATCAATACTCACCCATTATCATTGAGAGTAGCAATACAATTATCATATGATGTCTCCAGCCTCTCCAGGAAGAAAACAACAGTTATCACCCACATATATTAACCAGATTTGAGCAACTCACTCTATACTGTACACCCCCTCCTCCCCCCCACACACACACACCAATTCACCTGATGAGAAAATGTCTGCCCAGATTAGTAAAGAATATCTAATCATCATTTTTAAGGTTACTAATTTTCTCATCTTTTTGTTGATAAGTCTATCATTCTGATGGCCCATAATATTTGGACTAAAGGCAGTCATTCCAACAAAAGTGGCAGCACAAGTCCTTCGATGGCCCATCTGGTTGTTGAACCTGGACCACTCAAGTGGCTCTGCATGTTTAAGCAGAATGCTATAGTAAATGTGTGGTGATGTCTCCCTTATAAAAAGCAACAATTTGGAATGAACTTTCATTTGCAAGTTGTTGCGGTAATTTTCTTGTGTTAGCCAAAGTGATTATCAAGTTAACCTGTAAAGGTTTTACTGTGAGAAAAGTAGATGATTATATTGTACCAGTTTGGAATGCCTGACAAAAGTGAGGAGATCAAATCATCTTGGAGAAGGTATGAGCTGAATCATATTCAGAGAATTATAGAGCACTAACAATGACACCAAGGCCCTAGTTATCCATGCCAACCCAGATGTCTACCTGAGCTAGTTCCATGTATCTGCATTGACCCATTTCCCTATAAATCTGCCATACACCTTCTTCACCATCCTGTCTATCCTTGTCGTCACTTTCAGGAAACTATGTATTTGTACCCCTTGGCCTCTCTGTTACTCAAAACTCTTCAAGGGCCTGTCATTTATTATGTAAATTCTGACCTTGTTTAACTTATAAAATGCAATACTTTAAATTTGTCATGTTAAATTTCATTTGCCATTGCTTGGCCAATTTCTCTATTGATTAATCCTGTTGTAACCTTAGATAACTTTCTTCACTGTCCACTATACCCCCAATTCCAGTGTCATTCATTAAATTTACTAACCATGCCATTTACCATGCCATCTTAATTATTAATACAAATAATGGGCAACAGTGCATCCAACACCAGTCCTTGCAGTACACAGCATTTTACAGTCTACCAATTTGAAAAAAAATACCACCCTCTGACTCCCATCGCCAAACCAATTTTGTATTCAGATATTGGAGGTGTTATAAGTGTGCATACGAAGCAACAACCATACACAAGGTATGGGAAGCTCAGGATATGTGGAGTGGAACCAATCAGGTAATTATCATAAGGTCATAAGTGATATGAGCGGAATTAGGCCATTCGGCCCATAGAAACATAGAAAATAGGTGCAGGAGAAGGCCATTTGGTGAGCCAGCATCGCCATTGAATAATATCATGGCTGATCATCCAGAATCAGTACCCTGTTCCTGCTTTTTTCCCCATGTCCCTTGATTCCGTTAGCCCTAAGAGCTAAATCTAAATATACTCCGCCAAGGCTACTCCGCCATTCAATCATGGCTGATCATTCTCTCCCTCTTAACTCCATTCTCCTGCCTTCTCACCACAACCCCTTACACCCATATTAATCAAGAATCTATGTATCTCTGCTTTAAAAATAACCATTAAAGAACTGGTATAGTCCTGGTTAGAGCATGCCAGAACTGAAAATACCCCCAAATTTCTTTTCAAACTGGGTGTTGTCCAAGCATCTGCCTTGAGGATTCTTGTAGTGAATGCTAGGGGGATAATGTGTTCCTTCATAGTAAGGGGATCTCAGGGGTCAGGTAGACCAATAGATTGATTTAATTTATCATTAATTGAAGTTAAATAATAATTTATTGTATTACTAATGTATATTCAACCTATTGTAAAATTTCAGCCATTTAAATAGCAGATGGTTTGTATGATTTATTTCCCTTTTTTAAAGGAGAAATAACTCAGGATGTTTTTCTGAGCAGACCTTGAAGAACCTTGCATACCATACAATGATATACTCAGTTATCGCAGTTTAATGAGGAGTTACTCTCCTCAATAATGGATGCTCTGCCTATATATCTACCTCATATATGCTACATCACCAATGTAGCAACACAAGGAAAACCAGCAGATATTATAGTGGGAGGAACAAAATAGCAAGTCAGATGGATGTGCTAATTTTCCAGCACTAGGGGGAATTCTCCTTAATGACCCAATTACAGACCATTCCTATGTATTTTTTGTATAGAAATGTATAGAAATTACAAGATGAGAAAATACTATTTCATTATCTTGTGCTTGGGTAATTGCATAATGCAACAGTAATGGAGTTTTTGCCTAATCACACTCACCAATCTTGATTATTTAAACTACAACAAATCCAGACATTAGATGAGAAAAATCTCAATGTTGAGAGGTCCTGGAAAGATATGGTGAAAACTGTCCATTTATTTCAATAATATCATTCCTCCCATCTAAATTACCATATAGACTGCATTACAGAAATATTAAGTTATTAGTTGAATCTAACAAATGTAGCTGGATGAAGGAATATTTTCTGCTCCCACCATGTCACATGAAGTCTGCTTCATGGATTAATCTGAATATTGAATGGAATATTACTGAAATATTGTTTTTTTTTGTAAATTACATTTGAATGTTCTTCAACAGTGTAATGTGTTCTAGGCTTCTGTTGTGTCATAGCAGATAGTGATCAGTTGAAAAGACAATTGGAAAGTTAAAGGGAATAGACATGGTATTAATAACAATATAGATAATTACAAGCATATTGTGACAGGAAAGGACAGAGAGAATTGAATCGGGTAAACAAGAACAACAATAATAAAATATCAAATTTAGAATATTTTATGTGAATGTAGAATGTAGAAAGCATTTATGACATAATATATGAAGTAAAGGCATGAATAGAAATAGTCAGTTTGTTCATAGTTATTAGAAAGATATGGTTGCAAGGTGATCAGGGCTGGGAACCGAATATTTCAGGGTACGATGTTCTGCAAGGAAGACTGAATGGAAAAAGACAATGAGGCAACTGATAATAAATTATGACATTAAGACACTGGTGAGAAAGCATTAACTCAGATCATCAGGATATACTGTCGAATCGGCTTGGATGGAGGTATACAAAAAAGGCAATAAGCACTTGAGAGAATAATATATGGGCCCCTCAAAAATATTGGATGCAATATTAAACAATAATTAACAAAGGTAGTGTGATTATCATAGGAACTTCAATCAGTTAAATCAAATTAGCAAATACAAATTTGAGGATATTCATGGACTGTATTTGAATGTATAAAACGATATCTTGTGGATCCTTGCCGGGAACAGAATAATTTTGGTTCAATTAGGTATAGTGAAAGAGAATTAATTAGGAATGACAGAGTAAAAGATTCTCTGGGCAAGAGCAATCAAAATTTGATAGTTTTTTAAAATGTACTTTGAGAATGACAAACTTAAGTTTGAAATAGGTCTTAAACTCAAATTAATACAATGATATAAATATAAATGCTGGAGAAAATTGATTGAGAAATAGGATGAAAACCTGTGGCAGACCTCAGGGACAGAATTTCATATCTCTCAATGAATATGCATTCAATTGAGAAACAGGAAATATATTGGAAAGGTGATCCAAATGTGGCTCAGTAAAGATGCAAGTACATGACAAAAGAAAAAGTTGCTAAGAATAATGGAAGCTCCGGGGATGAGTTTTAGAAAACTGCAGAGGGAGACATAAAATAATGCTAATCAGAAACTAACAAGAATGATTAACAATATACTGTAAAAGATGTAAAAAACGAGTTACTGAAGGAAATGTGACCCCTGACTTGTGGAGGTAGGGTAGTTAATATCAGGGAATAGCAAA
Source organism: Raja brachyura (assembly GCA_963514005.1). Next base: position 49,078,300 of record OY740786.1, on the reverse strand, counting down.
TATTTTAGGCAAATACTTTGGACCACTCTACATGATATTAGACATAAAATGTTTATTGGAATAATTGGAATAATTGGAAATCAAATTGTTAGAGAATCTTAAGACATCATCGTGGAAAATAGATCTGAGAATCTACTGGAACCTACAGTTGATAAATCACCAGTTATAATAGCCTCCAATTTAAGCTTTCTATTGTTCAGGACCCCAAGAAAGAGAGTTTGTAGAGTGCCTCTGAGATGGATTCGTAGGGCAGCTTGTAATGGACCCGACCAGAGATTCTGGGTTTGGTATTGTCCAATGAACTGGATTTGATAAGAGAACTAGAGGTAAAGGAACCGTTGGAGGTAGGGATCATAATATGATTCATTTTAATCTGCAATTTGAGAAGGAGAAGGTTAAATCAAAAGTGTCAGTGATGCAGTTGAACAAAGGGGACTATGAAGGCATGAGGGAGGAGCTGGCCAAGGTAGACTGGAAAGGGATCCTAGCAAGAATGACAGTGGAACAGCAATGGCAGGAATTTCTGGGCATAATCCGGAAGAAGCAGGATCCTTTCATCCCAAAAAGGAAGAAAGATTCTATGGGGGGTAGGAGGCAACTGTGGCTGACAAGAGAAGTTAGGGATAGAATAAAACTAAAAGAAAAGATGCATAACACAGCAAAGAGTAGCCGGAAGCCAGAGGACTGGGAAACATTCATAGGACAACAGAAGGAAACAAAACGGGCAATACAGGCAAAAAAGATGAAGTACGAGGGGAAGCTGGCCAGGAATATAAAGGACAGTAAAAGCTTCTTTAGATATGTTAAGGGAAGAAGAATAGCAAAGTCAAATGTGGGTCCCTTGAAGGCAGACACGGGTGAAAATTTACTTTGGAGTCACGTGAGTGTCTACGTGAAGAACCCGCCAGCCCGCATGCACGTCATTACGTCTAACGCATAATGCTGCGACTGGCTGGTTGTCGCATCGCTCCACCAGCGGTAAGTTTAAAAAGCCTCCAGGTAAGTGTTCCACTTAGTCTGCGGTTGTTTTTTCTCCGTTCTTGTTACAGCTTCAAGAACGGATGAGCTATGGATAAGGCGAGGGTGAAGTCTCGACGAGCCATGGAGAGAAACGCTCTCAAAGACCACGGGAGTGCGGTCAGCGGGCGGCTGTCCATTTCGCCATCGCGGTCGCTGACAGCCCAACCAGCGACTATGCACTCGGTGCACCTAGAGACACTGTGGCTACCCCGCAGGTCGTGAAGGCCAAGTACAAGTCCAACAGGCCATTTGACCCGGATGAGTCCGGCCGGGACCTCTGAAGCAGGAAGCGTCTTTGGACGCCTTTCCCGAATGCAGAATCTTATGGAGAAGATGCTCCAACATGAAATACTCCACAGTCGGGAGTCATATCAGAGCGGGTATCGGGGCCCGCAGCAGCGCCTGGTGCAGGGTTGCATTATATCTACCTATCTGTAGGCCATCAGTCCTGGTCGGACTCGCATTTGAGTGAGCCGGTGGAACATCCCTTTCAACACAGGACCCGCGAGATGTAGAGATACCTACCATGGTCTCTAAGTTTGCGATGCCGTCGCTGGTCAGGGAGCCGCCGGACGAAGAGCTAGTGCCCAGTATAAATTACCTTACTTATCCCCCCAAATGGAGAAGTACCACACGCCCAGCAACTGCACCTCCCTTAAGGTACCGGCTGTGACTAGTTCCATTTGGAGCTACATTGGTGGGGGCATTAAGACCCAAGAGGTCAAATTGTAGAGAATCCTGAAGCTGCTGGCGTCGGGGGTGACAGCATTCGCCAGGTCAGTAGACAACAGCTCCCTATCTGAGGAGCAACATGATGCAATGACATTGTTGTGCAACGTACAATTTGAAATAAATTGCTTTCGCAAGAATGCCATTCGTCCCATCCTCAACCCCAAGTTTGTGGGGGTGTGCAGATCTAGTAATGTACAGCCTCTCAATTATTTACTTGGAGAAGACCTGTCCAAGTAAGTAAAGCAACTGGACGATGGGTCGAAGGCTGTGGGGGTACTTCGGGCTCCACCAGCGAACAGATCGGTCATTTCAACAGCAGCACCCCTATGCCTCTACCAACACCAAACGGTCTGCGGAAACCACCTCCAGCTCGAGGACCGAAAGAACCATCCAGAAGTCTTTTTTAGGACAGAGATGCGCAACTGGCGCACTCCAGCACCTCAATCCCCCAAACCTCGGGGGAGGAAATTAATGTCAAGAATCCACCAATAACCATGGAGGTAGGTGGGTCTGGTTCACCATGGAACATATGGGGTGTGGGTCTACTACATGTTGGCGGGAGGTTACGTTTCTTTTGCATGAGTGGCAGTGGATAACGTCTGATTTGTTCATACTGCGCAGTATAGATGGGTTCGAAAATTGTGTTTTCTGGCTCACTGCCACCCACACAGCATGCTCCAAACTGTACCTTTGTTCGTTCACAACAGGATGGTTTGGAGGTTCAGGCATTATATGAAAAAAGGGTAATTGAAAAAAATGAATCATGAACCTCACCAATTTGTATTCAACATATTTACCAGGCAAAAGAAGGATTGGGGGGTGTCACATCATCTTGGACATGACCCAACTGAACACCTTTGTGCAGTACAAACATTTCAAAATGGAAACCTTTGTTACTGCCAAACAATTGATTTCCAAGGGATATTACATGGCATGCATCAATCTCAAAGATGCATACTATTCGGTGCCTGTTCATAAGGATCACAGAAAATACCTGAAATTTGACGGGATGGGGCAGCTAGGGCAGTTTAAAACGTTGCCTAATGGTTTGACCTCAGTTCCCAGATTGTTCACTAAAATATTGAAACCTGTTCTTGCTCTATTACGAGCTCAAAAACACAAAGTAATGGCTTATTTGGATGATATCCTTATTGTAGGTAAAGCTCTGGAGTTGGCTATTTCATCGGTCTCAGCCACCAAGCTCATGTTTGAGCAATTGGGGTATTTAATTCACCCAGTTAAATTCAGGTTGACACCATCCAGAGTTATGGATCATTTGGGATTTACTATTGACTCCAATCACATGTCTGTGACTCTGCCTAAGGGCAAGAGATTGAAGTTAATAGAAACTTGCAATCATCTTATTATGTAGCATCTGCCTTCAACTCGGCAAGTAGCCAGCTTAATTGGGCAATTGGTAGCTACCTTTCCAGCTGCTAAATTTGGACCTTTGCACTATCAGCAATTACAAAGAGCAAAGGTGCAGGCACTTAAACACAATTTGGGCCACTTTGACAGGTTTGTGCAATTACCAGCTGAAGCTGTTACAGAGCTGCATTGGTGGAAAGCCAATATTTTGCATTGTTCTGGCAATATTTCGATTGAAAGCCCTTCTGTTCTTTTACAGACTGATGCCAGTGCTCTGGAATGGGGCGCCACTGACACTGTTTATAGCTGTGGTGGCAGATGGACTATGCATGAGCTATCTTTTCTGCAGGTGCATGGCATTAACTATTTGGAGTTGCTCACAGCCCTCTATGGTCTGAAGGCTTATTGCAGGCATATGCACCATCTGCATGTTCAATTACATATAGATAACACCACAGCAGTGGCATACATAAATCACATGGGTGGAATCAAGTCAGTATCCTGTGATAAATTGGCTAACATCATTCGGCACTGGTGCATCATTAGGAATATTTGGGTTTCAGCTACGGTGGGTTCAACATGGTGGCGGACACCAGGTCATGTAAATTCAATGACAAAACAGAATGGGTGTTGAATCATAGAGTGTTTAAGTATATGGTCTCTAGGTATGGAACACTGGATATCGATTTGTTTGCTTCGAGATTAAATCATCAGTTACCGAAGTATGTTACATGGGAACCATACCCAGGGGCAGTAGCGATAGATGCCTTCTCGCTACATTGGGGAGGAATGTTTTTCTATACATTTCCCCCATTCTGCCTTGTCAGTCGATGTCTGCAAATATTTCAGCAGGACTCTGCCTCCGGCATTCTGGTAGTTCCTGACTGGCCCACTCAACCATGGTATCCTCTCATCCTGGGCATGGTTGTAGAACCCTTCATGACGGTTCCCAAAAACAGGTCTCTGTTAAATCATCCCATTTCTGGGGAGGTATATCCTCTGCATGATGGGATAAACCTATTGGTTTGCAGGTTTTGAGAAGACCTTTCCTCAGACTGGGACTAGCTGATCGCACGGTGGATGTGCTAACTGCGGCCTGAAGAAGCAGTACCCCAAAACAATACGCCTCCTACATAAAGAAATGGGAAGTGTTCTGTGCGCAGTCCGATATCTCATATGACGCAGCTCGCATTACTGATGTTTTGGAGTTCCTCTCTAAACTGCATTTTGATGAGAAATTAAGCTAGTGCCCTAAATTGTGACAGAAGTGCGCTGTCATCATACTTGCTGCTGAGTTCAGCACACCAGCCTGAGGGGTCTCATCCTTTAGTATCGAGGTTCATGAGGGGAGTCTTTAATTCAAACCCTCCTAGGCCCAGATACACTGAAATTTGGGATGTAGGGGTGCTCCTAAATCGGCTTCATTCATGGTCTCCTGCAACATCCCTGTCTCTACTCCGGCTCATATTCAAGGTGGCCATGCCAATAGCTCTAGTGTCAGCTCAATGGGTCCAGTCATTGCAGAAGCTATGTCTGGTTAGGATGCTCACTTCTGCCAGTGGTATCACCTTTTTTGTGTACGACCCTATAAAACAGAGTAGACCAGGTACATCGCGTCTTAAGTTACAGTTCACGGCGTACCCCTTGGATCCCAAATTATGTGTAGTCACTCACCTCCAGCATTACATCAATATCACCAAGGGGCTTAGGGGGTCTGAGTTAGCATTATTTATTAACCTCAAGAAACCGCATTAGACAGTTTCAGCTCAGACCATTTCCAGGTGGCTAAAACAGGTTCTGACAGATGCTTAGGTTGAAACTGATCTGTTTAAATCTCATTCCACCAATGCTGCAGCTACATCTGCAATAAGGGTCATGGACGTCCTGCTAGACCATATTCTATATTTCAGATGTTCTATAACAAACCCTTAGCTAGACCAAGTGTGTTTGCGAACTCAGTTTTAAGTTTGGGTTTAGAGTCCCACTCGGGTAGAGAGGTAACTATTGTTGTTTTTCTTTATGTACATTAAATTGTCAACATGTTTCATGTATGTCATGATTCAACACACTTTTTTGTCCACTTTTCCTTGGTCAGCTATGCAGTGTGTGGCGCATAGACTCGTGCCATGGCATGAAGTCACAGAGCTTTAAAATCTTCACATAGTCACTCACGTGACTCCGAAGTAAAACAGTAAGATTAAACGAGAACTTACCAGTTTGAAGTTTGATCTTTATTTTATGAAGAGTTACGATGACGGATTACGTGCCCTCCGCTCCCAACGCCTCCTCATAAAAGTCAGCTGGTAGTTCTAGTTACTCGAATCTTATTATTCTCAGGTCAACTGTTGCTGTCTGTGACTTCACAGCGCTGCTTTGAAGATTGACGTGCATGCGGGCTGACGGGTTCTTCACGTAATCCCTCATCGTAACTGGTTCTCATTTAATTTTACTATTATTTTGGGGAACAAGGAAATGGCAGAAGAGTTGAACAGGTACTTCGGATCTGTCTTGACTAAGGAAGACACAAACAATCTCCAAGAAGTACTGAAGGACAGAGGATCTAAGGGGGTAGAGGAACTGATATAAATTTTCATTAGGCGAGAAATAGTATTGGGTAGGCTAATGGGACTGAAAATAATAAATCCCCTGGGCCTGATGGTCTGCATCCCAGGGTCCTCAGGGAGGTGGCTCGAGAAATACTGGATGCATTGGTGATCATTTTCCAATGTTCATTAGATTCAGGATCAGTTCCTGTGGACTGGAGGATAGCTAATGTTATCTCACTTTTCAAGAAAGGAGCGTGAGAGAAAACAGGGAATTAAAGACCAGTTAGCCTGACTTTGGTGGTGGGAAAGATGCTGAAGTCAATTATTAAAGTGGCAATAATTAGGCAATTGGATAGCAGTAAAAGGATTAGTCCAAGCCAGCATGGATTTATGCAAGGAAAATTATGCTTGACAAATCTTCTGGAATTTTTTGAGGATGTGACAAGTAAAATGGGTGAAGGGGAGCCAGTGGATGTAGTGTATCTAGACTTTCAGAAAGCATTTGATAAGGTCCCACACGGGAGGCTGGTGACTAAAATTAGAGCACATGGTATTGGGGGTAGGGTGTTGACGTGGATAGAAAATTGGTTGGCAGACAGGAAGCAAAGAGTAGGAGTGAACGGGTCCTTTTCAGAATGGCAGGCAGTGGCGAGTGGAGTGCCGCAAACCTCGGTGTTGGGGCCGCAACTGTTTACCATATATAGTAATGATTTGGAAGAGGGAAATAGGAGCAACACTGACTAGTTTGAGGATGACACAAAACTGTGTGGCAGTGTGAACTGTGAAGAGAATGTTAGGAAGTTGCAGGGTAACCTGGACAGATTGAGTGAGTGGGCAGATGCGTGGCAGATGCAGTATAATATAGATAAATGTGAGGTTATCCACTTTGGCGGCAAAAACAAGGGGCAGATTATTATCTCAATGGGGATGGGTTAGGTAAGGGAAAGGTACAGCGAGACCTTGGTGTCCCTGTACACCGGTCACTGAAAGTTGGCGTGCAGGTGCAGCAGGCAGTGAAGAAAGTTAATGGAATGCTGGCCTTCACAACAAGAAGACATTAGTATAGGAGTAAAGAGGTTCTTCTGCAGCTATATAGGGCTCTGGTAGGACCACATCTAGAGTATTGTGTACAGTTTTAGTCTCCTAATTTGAAGAAGAACATCCTTCCGATTGAGGCAATGCAGCGTAGGTTCATGAGATTGATCCCTGGGATGGTGGAACTGTCATATGAGGAAAGATTGAAAAGACTAGGCTTGTGGAGTACTGGAGTATAGAAGGATGAGGGGATATCATAGAAATATAAAATTATAAAAGTACTGGACAAGCTAGATGTAGGAAAAATGTTCCCAATTTAGGGCGAGTCCGGAACTAGTGGCCACAGTATTAGAATAAAGGATAGGCCATTTAAGTCTGAGGTGAGAAAAAACTTTTTCACCCAGAGAGTTGTGAATTTGCGGATATTCCTGCCACAGAGGGCAGTGGACGCCAAATCACTGGATGGATTTAAGAGAGAGTTAGATAGAGCTCTAGGGGCTAGTGGAATCAAGGGATATGGGGAGAAGGCAGGCATGGGTTATTGATTGGGGATGATCAGCCATGATCACAATGAATGGCGATGCTGGCTCGAATGGCCGAATGGCCTCCACCTGCACGTATTTTCTATGTCTAGTAACTACAACAGAATTCTTGATTTTGACAGCTGCCGAGTAGTATCTGAATGTGATTTTTTTTTTCTGGTTATTTATGTTTGTGAAAAGCCTGCTGTGAGTTCGTTGCAGAGCAAACTTACCACTGTCAGAGCTGAATTCATTTTGTGCCTCAACAAGGCAATCCAATATTTGTCCATGTAAACAGCCTGGTTTTATGAGCTCAACTCAGTCTAAAGTAATTAGAGCTGCAATGTGAAGAATAGTTAAACAGATGGTAAAATCACTTTTCTCTCTATTCAATGAAAATTATTTTCAAAGACCTTCCAAAGTGATTGGAAGGAAAAAAAATGTGTTTATACTTCCATTACTTTCTGAACAAATTCACATGAATAAAGTTAACATTTGCCTTTGAATAATAATTCCCCAGTAAAGTAGACTTCTTATTTAAATGGCTAAAAGGTATAAAAATAATTTAATAATTTAATAAAAATAATTAATAATTTAAAGGAATAAAAATTGAACATTATGTTTTCAGAGATTTGGATTATAGGGATGGGGATAATTGAGATATCAATATTACCATTGGAATTCAATTCTAGACATTTACTCTGATTAATTATTGAGCACATACCTGAATGCTTTTCCAAGATCCTGCAGGACTGAAATATCTAATGCGTGACAAAAATTTACTCATTTGCTTCAATCCAAAAATTGTTGAGAGCGGCTTGCTCACCTCTGTACAAATATTATCATACTGACACACTGACAGGATGGGGATGAGAGCAGAATAGGAAATAATAACAGGAAATGCAGGAGAAACTCACAAAGCATGGCTGTATCTGCGGAGAGAGAAACAAGTGTTAATGCAATAGAGCTGCAAAATGAGAAAAAAAAAGCAAAAAACAAAGTGCTCAGCGCATCAGGCAGCAACTCTGGAAGAAATGGACAGGCAACTGAATCTCTACGTCTTTTTTTGTAAATCAGCATTTGCAAATCACTGTGTCTAAAATGAGAAAACAGATGTTTTAAGTTGAAGAAATGGGAAGCAGTGCTCAAAATATGGCTTCATAAGAACGTGGAGCAGCATGAGGTGAAATAAGCAAAAGAGGAACAGCTGATCCTACTATCTTGGCCATAAGATGAACATAAGAACACAAAACAGCATTTTGGCTTAATGCCTGATTGCTGGTTATGCTAAAAAATATCGTAATGGAGACCCAAGGAATAGCAGATGATGGAATCTTGAGCAAAACACAACCTGTGTTGTTCAATGAGCTCAACAGGTCTGACAGCATCTGTGGAGGGAATTGATGAGTGACGTTTCAGGGCCCTCCTTCAGTCTGCCAATAATTATTTTCCTAGAAAATAAACATAAAGTGCTGGGGTGCTGAGTCAATGGGACAGGCAACATTTCTGGAAGACATGGATAGGTGACATTTCAGGTCGGAATGAAACTTAGACTATATACACCAGAGATGTTGCCTGACACATTGATGCTGTTTGACACATTACTTGTGGGGCTTTTTGTAAACCAGCATCTGCAGTCCTTTGTGTCTCTTGGGTTCTTAGAGTTAACGGAAACAGGCTCTCCAGCTCAGCTTATCCATGCTGAAAGTTTGTCTATCTCTCCTAAGCTCATCTGCCTGTGTTTTGCCTCATATCCTTCAAAACATTGAAGAAGGGTCTCAACTCGAAACGTCACCCATTATTCTCTCCAGAGATGCTGCCTGTCCCTCTGAGTTACCCCAGCTTTTTGTGTCTATCTCCTATTCATGTATGTTATAGGGAATTTTGAAAATTGTTAGGAAGATGAGTAGGTTATACTTTGGTTAACCCTGGAGTTCACACACTGGGGAGCAAGATGGGAAAATGGCCAAGATAGAATGTAGTTAAAGTAGCTAAGGCTGAAGCATTCTGCTGTGAAGCAGGCTTCCTTATCAGTAGGGGGGAGGATAGTCCTGTGTAGTACTGTCTCGCTTCTTATCTGTTGCAATCTTGCATTACAAGCCGCTCTTGATCACTGTATTTAACATATAAGTCTCCCAAAGGTAAACATCCCTTTTACGAGGGGACTGTAGACTAACTATATTAGCCTACCTTCACTATATCTATCACCACACCTATTAGTACACATTCCATAATGAGTCTAGTCCTGATCTTCATACCCTGGACTAATGATAATGGTAATTAACCTTCTCACGATCAGACTTGATGCTGACTATGGAGACGATAGCATGCAATGTTTCCTCCACTTATGTTAAAATAAAGGACTATTTGTTTCTCCTGTGTATGAGTCTCATGACACAATATGGTGTCAGAAGTAGGGTAGTGTGGTCGTTTAATGGCAGTTTAAAACTTTATGATTGATACAAATCCGTATTTCTTCCTTGTTCCTTTTGGTTTCTATGACCATGGTTGAGACCCAGTCCGATGGATCAGCAACATGAGCAATCACACTAGAGTCTCATTCCTGTTGGGTTCTTTTTTTTACCGATCCCGCATAGCATGAGGAACCCGGTGGGCAGGACGGACAACTGGCATGACCTCTGGATCAGTCGTGATTGTGTACTTGATGGGAAGCTTGTTGAGCTTGTCGTGGGAAGAGATCTCCATATTGTGAGAGAAACTGTTAAGTGGAGCCATGTGCGGTAGATACTTGATGACCTGCTGTACCACAGGTGACCAAGCCTAGGTCATTGCAGGTATCAATGCCTAGCAGAGAAGTCACTTTCTCTCGGACAATTAAGAAGCTCAGATTGTATACACATGACGCTAGATGGCACTGTAACTGGACTTTTCCAAGAGGGTGCACCTCACCTCTCCCAAAAGGGAGTAACATAACAGTAATTTGTTTAATGACTTCAGCATTCTGAATCCTGTGGAGCTCAGATAAGGACAGGACAAAGCATGTTTTTCTGGCCTGGAAAGATTGATTTTGTACATGAGAAGGTAGAGTCCTGTGCTGCGCGCAACAGTTTGGCACCACACCAACCAAAACAGCCACTTCTCTCACACCTGTTTCCAGGCCTCGCATGGTCCACTGTGGCAACTGACATTTTTGATTGGCATGGCAAATGATACCTGGTCTTAGTTGACTCCTACTCTGGATGGTTTGAAATTCATCTACTTCATAGTCCCACCTCCCCAGTGGTAGACCAGAAGCTGGCATGCCACTTCTCTGTCCACGGAGCTCCCTATTAACTACTTTCCGACAACGGCAGTCAATTTACCATGAGTACATCTAACACTTTGTTAAACACTGGGACTTTCATCATATCACCAGTAGTCCCGAATACCAACAGTTAAATGGACTGGCTAAACGAGCTGTCAAGAGAGCCAAACAAGTGGTGGAACCGATGGCAAAACAGACATTAGGACCACAAGTTCGCACACCAGCTGAAATCCAGTCCAAGCAAAAGCATGGCATTCAAAAAAGATGTTTGACAAAGTGAGCAGACCACTTCCACCACTAGCCAAGGGACAAGTAGTCTGTCTGCAAACAGAAAAGGGTCACGACCACCTTGGTGCTATATCTGGAACTGCTCCCGAACCATGTTCATGTTTGGTCAATGCCGACGGCAGCACCTACAGACGTAATAGACAGCATATCCTGCTTGTGAGTGAACCAGCACCATATCTGTATCATCCCTACCACACAAGCATACTTCCATCCCCTTCAATAGCCCCTGCCCAATCATACCACCGTTGCCTGCCACTCCTCATCTGATCACACCACCTATGACCATGCTTCATTCTGCTGCTTCTGTTCTACCACCTATCTTATCTCTGGTGAAGGGAGGAAATACAGGACTGTACTGTACATGTGCAGGTCGCACCTGCAAGCCTAACCAAAGTGCCAGGATTACGTTTGAACTGCCTTTGGTGTTATTCCCTTCAGCTTACGTATACTTTCCATATGTAATCAGTGCCACATATATTTTACATGCCGTGGTGTATTCTTAAAATTTGATTATCATATCTATTTTATTATGGGTTAGTTCCTTACGTGGAAGGTTGTAGATTAACTATATTAGCCTACTATTACTATATCTGTCACCACATATATTATACATGCTGCACATTCCATATGTAGTCCAGTCTGGATCTTCATCCCTATCCCGGACTATTGATAACGGCACTTCACCATCTCACAGTCAGACTTGATGCTGACTATGAAGACAATAGCTTCTAATGTTTCCTCCGCTTGTGTTGCAATAAAGGACTATGAGTTATTACTCCTGTGTATTGGTCTCATTACACAACAGGGACCCCATGTGGCAAGCAGAATCTCAACATTAATGGTATCCACGTCAGATATATGGAGTTTCAGAACAAAAGAAACTCAAGATTAAAGTGACCTTTGGGGAAAGACAATGATGATAGGTTACAGAGATATTGATGATGGCTTATTTCAATTCAATTTAATCTTTAATTCAATTCAATCTTTAATTGTCATTGTGCAGTGTACAATACAGAGACAACAAAATGCAGTTGGTATCTCCGAAGGGCGAACTTACGAATAAACAAGTAATTGCGCTCATTGAATATATACTGATGAGGCCAATCACCGCCATGTCATCTGCATACTTGATGATGGTGTTGGTACCATGTACAGGTATGCAGTTGTAGGTGAAGGGGGAGTAGAGGGGGCTCAGCACGCAGCCCTGGGGTACACCAGTGTTCAGGGTGAGGGGTGGTTATCCAACCTAACAGACTGTGGTCTGTTGGTTAGAAAGTCCAGTAACCAATTGCAGAGGGAGGGGTTGATGCCCAGGTCATCGAGTTTGGCGATCAATTTAGAGGGGATAATGGTGTTGAATGCTGAGCTGTAGTCGATGAACAGCATTCTCACATAAGTGTTTCTGTTGTCGAGGTGGGAGAGGGCGGAGTGGAGTGCTGTTGAGATGGCATCCTCCGTGCTCCTGTTCTTGCGGTATGCAAACCTGTAGGAGTCCAGAGTGGTAGGGAGGCAGCATTTGAGGTGTGCCATGACCAGCCTTTCAAAGCACTTGCCGATGATAAGGGTGAGTGCAACTCATTGAGGCTCGCCGCAGTGGAGTGTTTTGGCACTGGCACGATGGAGGTAGTTTTAAGGCACATGGGGACAACTGCCTGGGTAAGTGACAGGTTGCAGATGTCAGTCCAGAAGTCTGTCAGCTGTGCAGCACAGGTCCTGAGGACGCGCCCGGGGATGCCATCAGGGCTGGCAGCCTTACATATATTGATCCTACTCAGTGCCACGTGCACATCGTAGGGGTTGTGTGTGAGGGGCTGATGGTCATCGGGGAGCACGGGCTTTATGGCCAACTCTTGGTTGTCCCTTTCAAAGCGGCCATAAAAGTGATTGAGTTCCTCGAGGAAGGATGCGTCGCTGGAAATGGGGGTGGAGTTGGTGGCTCTGTAGTCAGTGATGGCCTGGATGCCATGCCACATGCATCGGGGGTCGGAGTTGCTGTCGAAGTGCTCCTCGATCCGCAGCTTGTATCTGTGTTTGCCGTTCTTGATGCCCCTCTTCAGAATGGCCCTCTATAGGCACGGGCATCGCCTGACCTGAAAGCCGAGTCCCGTGCTGTCAGCAGTAGCCTGACCTCGCTGTTCATCCATAGCATCTGATTCGGGTATGTGGTGATTTGTTTGACACTGTTGATGGAGGAGTTGATGAAGTCCATAACAGAGGAAGTATAGGCGTCAATGTCAGTGTGGGAGTCAAGTGGGGAGTACTTCGGGAGCAGGAACAATGATAAATGATCAGACTGACCAAGGTGGTGGAGGGGGATGGCTTTGTATGCTTCAGCCATGCTGGTGTAGACTTTGTCCAATGTCTTGTCCTCTCTAGTGGCGAAGGAGACATGTTGGTGGAATTTGGGGAGTACAGTCTTCAAGTTGGAGTGATTGAAGTCACCCGAAACAATGAAGGCTGCGTCTGGATTGAGGGTCAGTTGTTTACTAATGGCAATATGCAGTTCTTTCATTGCAAGCTTGGCATTAGCACCAGGAGGGATATATGCTGCAGTCACAACAGTGAAGGTAAAGTCTCTGGGCAGATAGAACGGTCTGCACTTAACCAAGAGGAACTGGTTGAGCAGTGACTCTCAATGATGGTGGTGTCTGTGCACCATGCTTTGTTTACATACATGCACAGACCCCCACCTCTGGTCTTACCAGAGTCAGATGTTCTGTCCGTTCAGAGTATGTGTCGTCCTGCTAGCTCAATGGCGCTGGCTGGAACATCGGAGGTCAGCCAGGTTTCGGTGAGGATCAGGATGCTGCAATTCTTGATCCAGTTGTAGGAGGCAATCAGAAGACGGAGGTCATCCATCTTGTTTGCCAGGGAACGGACGTTGGCAAGGAAGAGGCTAGGGATGGATGGCCTGAGTGGGGCTCGCTCCAACCTTGCCTTCAACCCACCTCGAGATCCACGGCAATGTTTTCGGGCCTGTTGCCGTCTGTGTGCGCCTCCGGACGTCCGGGCCGATTTGGTGCGGTCCTCAGGTCTGCAGCTCTGCAGATTCACTGTCCTGAAGCTCCGCGGATCCGCCGTCCCGCAGCCCCGCCACCCCGCAGTTCCGTGTTGAAGGTGAGTGCAGGAGGGAGCCGGAGTTCGTTCGGAAAGTCGACCGGGGAATGCTATAACTGCAGGAACCGAGTTTTAAAAGTTCCTGCCGGCTATAGTGGATGATAGTGAGACTGCTCCAGTTCACTGATCCAACGGAGACACGGGGCGTCACGATGCACCTGCACCGCCGCCATTTTTAGACGGCTCAATTTCAACTCCACAAGTAACCATTGTGTCATGAGGGTATAGGAATCCTATAGTTACTGTAGGATTTTGAAGTAGATTGAGCTTGCTTACACTGCTCTCCGATATACATCGCTAAGGCCTTTATTAAACCGACTTGTTTGATAGACTCACCACTGACCTATGAGTTGTTTATTTTGTGCCTTTGCCTATCTGAGTAAAGTCAGATACTGAGTATGGGTAAAACAGGGGTCACAGTGTAAGGATAAGGGGGAAGTCTTTTAGGACCAAAATGAGAAAATCATTTTTCACGCAGAGAGCGGTGAATCTGTGGAATTCTCTGCCACAGAAGGTAGTTGAGGCCAGTTCATTGGCTATATTTAAGAGGGAGTTAGATGTGGCCTTTGTGGCTAAAGGGATCAGGGGGTATGGAGAGAAGGCAGGTACAGGATACTGAGTTGGATGATCAGCCATGATCATATTGAATGGTAGTGCAGGCTCGAAGGGCCGAATGGCCTACTCCTGCGCTTATTTTCTATGTTTCTATGTTTCTAAAACACAAAATTCCCTCTTACAATGTAGCTGTCCAAATGTCTTTTAAGCATTGCAATTGCACATTGCTCTTCCACCTCCTCTGACAGCTTGTTCCATAAATGCACCACCTTCTGTGTGAAAATCTTGCTCCTAAGTTCCTCTATAAATATTTCCCCTTTTACCTTAAACCTGTACCATCTAGCTTTTCCCCAACTTGAGAAACACTCTGTGATTATCTACCATATCTGAGCCCCCTGTAATTTAAATCCTCTACAAATTGTTTATATCACCCTGAATTCTTCTTTGCTGGAGGGAAAACTGTCCTAGTCATCAACGTTCTCCTTGTAATTCATACCATCCAGTCAAGGAAACATTCTTGTGAATCTCTCCTACACCCACTCCAGCTTAATCACATCTTCCCTATAATATGGTAACCTGAACAGCACACAGTCTCTAAATTGGCATAATTAATGATTTACACAACTGGAGGGACTCAAATAGAGAAAGCTCGTAGACAGTGTGTGAGGCAGGAGGCAGAGAAGGCAAGCAAGTAGGGAAGAAAGAAAAATATAAGAGAATAAGAGGTGGTGGGTTTCTTAAATGTGTGAGCAGAGAGAGAGAGGGGTGTAAAATGAAGGTAGAAGCAATAGGTAGCAAGGTGAAAAGTAAAAGTGGCAGGCAGACAAATCCAAGGCAAAAATCAAAAAGGGCAACTTTTCAACATAATTGTATAAGGGGAAGAGTGTTGTAAAAATAAGCCTGAAGGCTTTATGTCTCAATGCAAGGAACATTTGTAATAAGGTGGATGAGTTGAACGTGCAGATAGTTATTAATGAATATGACATAGTTGGGATCATGGAGACATGTCTCCAGGGTGACCAAGGCTGGGAGCTGAACATCCAGGGATATTCAATATTCAGGAGGGATAGACAGAAAGGTAAAGGAGGTGGGGTTGCGTTGCTGGTTAGAGAGGAGATTAATGCAATAGAAAGGAAGGAAATTAGCTTGGAGGATGTGGAATCGATATGGGTAGAGCTGCGAAACACTAAGGGGCAGAAAACACTAGTGGGAGTTGTGTACAGGCCACCTAACAGTAGTAGTGGAGTTGGGGATTGCATCAAACAAGAACTTAGAAATGCGTGCACAAAGGTAAAACGGTTATAATGGGTGACTTTAATCTACATATAGTTTGGGTGAATCAAATTGGCTGGGGTGCTGAGGAAGAGGATTTCTTGGAATGTATGCGGGATAGTTTCCTAAACCAACATGTAGAGGAACCAATGAGAGAGCAGGCTATTCGAGACTGGGTATTGAGTAATGAGGAAGGGTTAGTTAACAGTCTTTTTGTGAGTGGCCCCTTGGGCAAGAGTGACCATAATATGGTTGAGTTCTTCATTAGGATGGAGAGTGATATAATTAATTCAGGAGCAGGTGTTCTGAACTTTAAGAAAGGTAACTTTGATGGTATGAAATGTGAATTGGCCAAGATAGACTGGCAATTAATTCTTAAAGGGTTGACAGTGGATAGGCAATGGAAGGCATTTAAAGACTGCATGAATGAACTACAAAAATTGTTCATCCCAGTTTGGCAAAATGATAAATCAGGGAGGGTAGTACATCCGTGGATAACAAGGGAAATCAGGGATAGTATCAAAACAAAATATGAAGCATACAAATTAGCCAGAAAAAGCAGCCTTCCAGAGGACTGGGAAAAAGTCCAGCAGAGGAGGACAAAGTGCTTAATTAGGAAAGGGAAAATAGATTATGAAAGAAAACTGGCAGGGAACATAAAAACTGACTGCAAAAGTTTTTATAGATATGTGAAGAGAAAAAGATTAGTTAAACTAATGTAGGTCCCTTGCAGTCAGAAACAGGTGAATTGATCATGGGGAACAAGAACATGGCAGACCAATTGAATAACTACTTTGGTTCTGTCTTCACTAAGCAAGACATAAATAATCTGCCGGGGATTAATAGCAGGGGACCGGGGGTCAAATAAAATGCAACTGAGTGAAAACCAGGTCAGCTGGGAAGTGGTGTTAGGTAACTTGAATGGATTAAAGGCTGATAAATCCCCAGCGCCAGATAGGCTGCATCCCAGAGTACTTAAGGAAGTAACCCCAGAAATAGTGGATGCATTAGTGATAATTTTTCAAAACTCTTTAATTCTGCAGTAGTTCCTGAGGATTGGAGGGTCGCTAATGTAAGCCCACTTTTTAAAAAGTGAGAGAGAGAGAAAATGGGGAATTACAGACCAGTTAGATTAACATCAGTAGTGGGGAAACTGCTAGAGTCAGTTATTAAAGATGGAATAGCAGCACATTTGGAAAGTGGTAAAATCATTGGACAAAGTCAACATGGATTTATAAAAGGTATGTCTGACGAATCTTATAGAATTTTTCGAGGATGCAACTAGTAGAGTGGATAAGGGAGAACCAGTGGATGTGTTATATCTGGACTTTCAGAAGGCTTTCGACAAGGTCCCACATAAGAGATTAGTATGCAAACTTAAAGCACATGGTATTAGGGGTTCAGTATTGATGTGGATAGAGAACTGGCTGGCAGACAGGAAGCAAAGAATAGGAGTAAACGGGTCCTTTTCAGAATGGCAGGCAGTGACTAGTGGGTTACCGCAAGGCTCGGTGCTGGGACCCCAGCTATTTACAATATATATTAATGATTTGGACGAGGGAATTGAATGTAACATCTTCAAGTTTCCCAATGACACAAAGCTGGGGGGCAGTGTTAGCTGTGAGGAGGATGCTAGGAGGCTGCAACGTGACTTGGATAGGTTGGCTGAGTGGGCAAATGCATGGCAGAGGCAGTATAATATGGATAAATGTGAGGTTATCCACTTTGGTGGCAAACACAGGAAAGTAGACTATTATTTGAATGATGGCTGATTAGGAAAAGGGGAATGCAACGAGTACTGGTTGTCATGGTACACCAGTCAATGAAAGTAGGCATGCAGGTGCAGCAGGCAGTGAAGAAAGCGAATGGTATGTTATCGTTCATAGCAAAAGGATTTGAGTATAGGAGCAGGGATATTCTACTGCAGTTGTACAGGGTCTTGGTGAGACCACACCTGGAGTATTGCGTACAGTTGTGGTCTCCTAATCTGAGGAAAGACAATCTTGCAATAGAGGGAGTACAGAGAAGGTTCACCAGACTGATTCCTGGGATGTCAGGACTTTCATATGTAGAAAGACTAGATAAACTCAGCATGTACTCGCTAGATTGTTTCCAATGATAAGGGACAGAAGTTTAGGGTAACATGAGGGGGAACTTCTTTACTCAGAGAGTGGTGGCTGTGTGGAATGATCTTCCTGCAGAAGTGGTGGAGGCAGGATCGATTTTAACATTTAAAAGTAAAGTGGATAGGTATATGGATGGGAAGGGAATGGAGGGGTATGGTCTGAGTGCAGGTAGATGGGACTAGAGGAAAATAAATGGTTGGCACGGACTGGAAGGGCCGAGAAGGCCTGTTTCCGTGCTGTAATTGTTATATGTTATATGGTTATATGTTGGGGAAGTCCAGAACAAGGGGTCACAGTTTAAGGATAAGGGGGAAGTCTTTTAGGACCGAGATGAGAAAAACATTTTTCACACAGAGAGTGGTGAATCTGTTGAATTTTCTGCCACAGAAGGTAGTTGAGGCCAGTTCATTGGCTATATTTAAGAGGGATTTAGATGTGGCCCTTGTGGCTAAGGGGATCAGGGGGGTATGGAGAGAAGGCAGGTACAGGATACTGAGTTGGATGATGAGCCATGATCATATTGAATGGCGGTGCAGGCTCAAAGGGCCGAATGGCCTACTCCTGCACTTATTTTCTATGTTTCTATGTAACATGGCGTCTTGTTTTACGACACAAAAAAACACAAAGTGCAAGAGTAACTCAGTGGGTCAGGCAGCATCTCTGGAGAACATGGATGTGACATTTGGTGTTGGGATACTTCTTCAGAGTCTGAATGTCACTTATCCATTTCGTCTAGAGGTGCTGCCTGACCCGTTGAGTTACTCTTGTATTTTCTGTTGTTTTTTGTAAATCAGCATCTGCAGTTCCTTGTGTCTTCCTTCTTTACCACTCTATCTGTGTCACCACTTTCAGCAAATGATGTACTTGTACCCCAAGGTCTTACTGCTCAATAACACTCCCCTGGACCCTACCATTTACTGTATATATCCTGACGGTATAAAATCGTAAAATGTATCACTTTACAGGATAAATGATAATGTAGGTATATTACAAAACTTACCTTTAGCGGTGCTGCTGTTCTGCCGCTGGCCGTGTGTGCGACTTTGGTGCCTTTAAGGGGGGGGGGGGTAAAATACGGTTTTCCCCTTGGCGATCTGGAGCTTTATTTTCTCGGAGTGCGAGTTATTTCTGGAGATGTTTTTTTAAATAAATAGCCTGACTATTTCATCGCTGCAGTTAAATAAAAATGAGCTCCTAATGCCGTGAACGCCGACAACGGGGACGGATTTTACGAGGGGGACAGGTAAGTGAAAGCTGTTTAGTTTTACATATAAACTTGCTTTTTTTAGCGGACTTTAATCAATATTTCATGTTGTGAAACGGTGATTTAGCCCCCATATGAACTGGCAGAATTTTTCCTGACGATATGGGGTTTAAATTCACCACAACCACAACTTTCTAATCCATCGCGTTCCAGAAAATCCCACTCGCAAGCTGTTTAAAATGCCCATTAATTTACAGGCATTAAACACTGAATTCCTTCAATTTGACCTATAAATTAATGACAATTAGATTTAAAAATCATGTTATATTGTGAATTATTGTGTGACTGTTAATTGGTCACTTAGGCTTTAAATTTAAAAAAAAAAATTCTTAAGAAATTTATAAATGTTTAGATCTAGTAATTGAATTTTATAATTGGCTACAATTGGGTAACTAACTAATTATATGCTTTAATTTCAGGTCATCCAACTAAGATTGTTTCATATTTGTTTCAGAATACTTCAATCTATAATCACTGAAAATTTATTTCAGTTCTCTTAAATTTTAAGGAAGTTATGGGCTTTTGACTGTTAAGTTTGACTGTCACAACATTTGTGTTAAGTCAATAGAAAAACAATAGGAAGCAATTTTCTAATTTCCGAGTATGAAAATGGCCCTAACTTTTTTAATACTGAAGATATGAAAGTGAATTAGGTGTCAAATTAAACTTATTTGTATGCTTTATCTGATGGGATAAATTGCAGACTTGATATTTAAAATCTAAAAATTTTGTAACATTGCTAGATAATGGCAAGAAAATCCTCAGAAAATCCTCAGAAAATAAAATCTGTGGCCAGGCACTTAGGAGTAGGCCAATTTGGCCCTTCGAGCCAGCACTGCCATTCAGTGATCATGGCTGATCATGCTGCTGGTTACTTGCTTGTATTACCTTTCACTTTGTGAAGAATAGGACCAAGCAATATATTTTCTATATATCTTTCTGATTAATCTGCCATTTGTATTAGGAAACTATCTGTTATGTTTATTAACACATTCTGAACATAAATTGCATTATTCATTACTTTAAAAATCCTTAAGATGAATGATGTTAAAATGTTGAAACACATTTCTGTTTAAAACGTGCTGCATGTCATGCCAGGAAAGAAAATATATATGTTGGAGGTTACAGCAGTGGTGTACTAAAGGATTATTTGTTTTAAACACCATGGTAAATTAGAGACATAGTACTGGATTTGAATGCATCCGTGTCAGTTTTCATCTTAAGCAGGAGAAGGGAAAAGTTGATTCCTTTTCATCATACTGAATCAACAAGATTTCAGCCGTGGGCTTCTCTCAGTAACATCTGAAGCAAAATGCAACAAAGTAGTGCAGATCCATGGATATTGATACCAAGCACAGCTGTAGAGTCATAATGATGGGTGTCATGTCGTGGATCTGCATCTGTGTGCTCATGATCTTTCTGATGAAACAGAACGAGAAATGCTTGGACTGGAAACCAACAAACATCAAAGGTCAAGCTAAAAATTAGTGAGGACAACCTAAAGTAAGAACCAAATAAAGAACAATGAAAAGTGAAACCGGGCCATTCTTTCCAATAACCATATTCCAAGTACTCTAAAAAAGGATCGCCACATATCCATTTATTAATTTAAACCAAAATTATATGTGAATACTTTTTAATCGTAACTAGTTGAAACTGTTAAATATTATTGGTCTACTTATTCCGCAAATCTTGATTTGATGCCTTTTATAAACAACTGTGTACAATCTTAAGAATTTAACTCTCAATGGGCGGCACGGTGGCGCAGCGGCAGGGTTGCTGCCTTACACGCTTGCAGCACTGAGATTCGGGTTCGATCCTGACTACGGGTGCTGTCTGTATGGTGTTTGTATGTTCTCCCCGTGAACTACGTGGGTTTTCTCCGAGATCTTCGGTTTCCTCCCACACTCCAAAGACATACAGGTTTGTAGGTAAATTGACTTGGTATAATTTTTTTTTTTTAAATGTCCCTAGTATGTGTAGGATAGTGTTAGTGTGCTTGGATCATTGTTTGGTGCGGACCCGGTGGGCCGAAGGATCTGTTTCCACGCTGCATCTCTAAAATAAAACTGTGGATCTGAGTGGCTGATGCATAAAATCTTTCACTATGGTAAAACTGGAACTGCAGAAGGTAATGAGTTAATTGGATGGTAAGTATAATGATATGTAAACATTTTCTTTGGGGGGTGCTCCAAATTGTTGATTGTTTGGGACAAGGGGTTCTTTTTTTTTAAATAATTTTTTTATTAGAAGTAAATACATAAAAGCATTATGTTTGTTGTAGTCATACATTATTAATATTATTTATATTAACAATTGTATAGTAATTGTACTCCTATATATTTTTTAAATTTATATGGATAGAAAGTAATAGAGAGGGGGGAAAAAACAACAACAAAAAAACAAAAGAAGAACGGAGTATTCAACTGATTATGCATCATTGGAGATATGTCCACGGATTATAAAATGTAATTCTTCATCTATTCCTTGATTCAGGTTTCAGTCAGGTTCTCGTGCTGAACCAGTTTGCCCCTTCAAATATTCAATGAATGGGGACCATATTCTAGTAAATAGTTCTTGTTTGTCCATTAAGAGAAATCTTAATCTTTCCAAATGTAGGGTCTCCGACATTTCCATAGTCCACATTTTAATTCTGAGGGTTATAGGGCCTTTCCAAAATGTTAATATTAATTTTTTCCCAATTATTAAACTATAATCGATAAAGGTTCTTTGGTTTGTTGTAAATAATTGATTTTACTTCGGAGTCACGTGAGTGACTACGTGAAGAACCCCGTACAGCCGTTCGTGCGTCATTACGTCAGACGTTTTTCGTGCAGGCGACTGTGGAGCAGCTCAGCTCCTCCATGGTAAGTCTAAAAAAGTTGCAGGTAAGTGTTATTTTTTCTTCCCTGTTCTAGGTCTCCTGCAGGAACCTCCGGGGTTTTTGCAGTGGATGTTCGCGATGACCGACGAGGGAACCAGCCTAGGGCTTTGGGGGGGGAAACCCTGGTCCGACCGCGGAAGCGGAGAGCTGGGAAAGTCGGGTTCGCGATCGGAGTCACTGATAACGCGGTCAGTGACTCCACAGGTTGGGTTCCCGGGTAGGGGAAACCCGAGAATAGTGCGGTTTTAGACCGCAGTAGTCCCTAGGGGATGGGGCTTAACGGACCTGAACGGTCTGCCTGGGTTCCCGGTGGAGGGGAAACTCAAGCATATGCGGTTCTAGACCGCAGTAGTCCCCAGGACATGGGGTTAAAATTAATTTAAATGGTTAAACTGGGTTCCCGGTGCAGGGGAAACCCAGGTATATGTGTGGTTCCCAGACCACAGTAGTCCCCAGCGCATGGGGTTAAGACAAACCTAAATGGTTAGGCTGGGTTCCCGGTGCAGGGGAAACCCAGGTATATGTGTGGTTCTCAGACCACAGTAGTCCCCAGGTAATGGGGTTAATTCACATAAATCATTAGCCTGCGTGCCAGGAGGGTACCGTGGGTATATATTTATATATATATATTATATTTATATGGATTCCTGGTGAGGGGAAATTCACCTATGGGGTTCCCAAACTACAATAATCCCCAGGATATGGGGACAACTGACAAAATAGTCAGTACAATTGGGAAAGTTGGGAGATTTCACCTCTGGGAATTAATTTAGAGAGCAGCACTTTTGGGAAGGGCTGCTTCATGGGAATGTCAAGTTATGGCAGTGCCAGCCTATGGGAAAGGCTGTGTCAGCAGTATCTTTGTTTAGGACTGCTAATGGGGATGCCAAGCTATGGTAGGCTAGCCTGATGGAGAGGCTGTGCCAGCAGTGCCTTTGCTCAGGACTGCTCATGGGGATGCCAAGCTATGGCAGGCAAGCCTATTGGAGAGGCTGTGCCAGCAGCACCTTTGATCAGGGCTGCTTATGGGGATACCAAACTATGGCAGGCTAGCCTATTGCAGAGGCGGTGCCAGCAGTACCTTTGCTCAGGACTGCTCTAAGGGAATGCCAAGTTATGGTAGGCTAGCCTATTGGAGAGGTTATGCCAGCAGCACCTTTGCTCAGGGCTGCTTGATGAGAATGCCAAATCTATGGCAAATACTGGGCTATGGGAAAGTCCGGGCCAGCAGCTACTTTGTTCGGGGCTGCTTCATGGGCACCAGGGGTACCTTGTTAGGGCTGCTTTATGGGAATAGCAGTTTAGTAGGGTATTCCCTTTCACAGTGATCATGGGGGATGAGGAGGCATTGTTAGGTTAAGGCAATATAACAGAATGATGACAAAAGTATTCAAAGTAAACTATACACAGTTTTAAAAGCGCTTGTGCTAAAATCCGCTGTCTAGTCTCAAACTATATTTGAGAAATTGGGCTCCTCTATCCAGTTAGATTAAGTCCTATCAAATAGATTTGTAGGATGTTGGGATTTACTTTTAGGTATTCAATTGGCCATGATGCCGGCCTGGGCAACAGATTGCAGTCAATAAGACTTTGGTAACAGTTGTTGGTATAAAACAGTTATAGTCGTTGGATTAATTGTTAAGTGCATAGATGCAATTCAGGTGTGTAAGTACCTGCAACAGTTATTTTGTTAAATGGTTAATTAGTAAGTGCCATCTAGGTCATTGTTAACGCCAGCTGAAATTAATAATGTCACGATGATGGACAAACAGTGTTCATTACTGCTCTAGTAGTTGTTAGGTAAACCTTTTATTCTATTGCAAATTGGTGCTAATGGCCTAAATGGGAAATGGTGTCAGCAGGGCTTTGTAGCAGGCCTGCTTTATGGCTCCCTCATGTAAGAGGTGAGCATGTGGGATTGGTATAGTTTAACGCCGAGTCTGAGGGTATAGCCATAGAGCATGCCCAAGAGATCGGGGCATGTGCCAGAGGTCTAGGCCTGGCAAGAAAGTTACCATCCCAAACACAATATGCAGTGAACACCGCTTTCAGGGGATATTACAGTTGGCTGCCGAATCTTCTATTCAGGTAAGACTTTTCCATAGGAGTAACCTGGAGGGCGAAGCACAAGCTATTGGAACAAGCAAGGTTTCATAGTTTTGGCAACAATGCATCCCATGTCTTTTTTGGCAGTAGCGGTTCACTGAAGTTGCTGGCAGCATGAAACCTGGCCAGAGGTTCCATGCACTGGACTTGTGCTACTCTACAATTAAGGGACCACTTGCAGTTTGGTAGGTGTATACTTAGTTATACAGTACAAATGATTGAGACATTATCAGCTACTTTGAACGGTAAATGTAAAATGTACAATATTGGTTTTCAAGCAGATTAGAGTGGACAGGTTCAGTATAAGGACCAAGATTGTCTTGCTAGACTGGCTCGGAAATCGGGCCACAGTTGCTATTTAAGGTAGTTACCAAGTAGCTGAAAGATCATCTCGAGTTTGGAGATGGAACAGATTTGCATGACTTGCCCAAAAAGTTCTGTTATTAGTATCAACTATTTATAGACTCTACGGGCATTGTATGGGCTATAGAGTGATTGGACAAATAAGCATATTGTCATGCTCATGTTCAGGTTGATGCATTGTGATGATGGCATATGTTAGTCACGAGGGTGTAATCGGTTAAAGAATCACTGGAATGGTTACATAGTTTTGTTGCCACAGGAGAATCATCAAGTGTGGGTAATGGCAACACAGAGTTGGTGTTGAATTGCACTGTATTATGAAATTCTGGTTCAATGGAACACCTAATATGAATATATGTATATGTGTATACATATGTATGTTGGTTTCATGTTTATTTCACTGGTTGCAAAATATTTGGCATAGCAGTGGTGAAAGATACATTCTCGCCAAAAGGAGCAGGAGGGTCTTTTATGGCTACCTCCATTTTGTCTCATCAATCAAGGTTTCATTTTGTCTCATCAATCAAGTCATTAAGAGGCTTTAAGTTCCTATTGTGTGATTATGCAAATTGATTCCCGATTTGTTGCAAATAATTATATAACCTTTTTGGTTATTTTAAACTTGAATTTGCTTGTTCAGCCTGAGGTTTCGGAAATCAGATGTTGCATGATAAACTCAAAGTTATGTTCTGCAGGTCTAACAAACTGCCTAAGGTTTGGGTTGTTACATCTATCCTTCTATGTGTTCAAAGTGTTTGCATAGCACCAAACGGCTGAATTTCTTTTCCAGGAGATGAAAGAGTTTGTTATGCTTATGTTCCATGGAAAATGGTATTGATTGCTAATGTTTCAAGTTCATGCTTAATGATTGTCTGTTACTTATGGAGTTATACGGCCATTAATTGGCTCGATGAGCTTCCTCATTGAATTGGCTGTAGCAAACGAGACTCACTCTGTCGGGTCCACACCGGTTATCAAGGGGTAGGATATCTTCAACATGGGTCCCAGGACCAGTATAATGCCATATGCGATGTTGATATTTGTGAACACTATTTCACCAGGAGGCAGCAACTATATCCTTAAATTTGGCTGGATTAGGTAGTTATCCTTCTGGCTCTGGTTTAGTGCAGCAGGTTCAGTCGCTAAATAATTGTGATGGTACAGGATGATAATGTCTGTAAATTATAATATATAATATGTTATAAAGACTTGAGCAGACCAGAAGGGGGTCAGGTCTCAAAATAGTCACAGGCATACCAGGGGACCTTTGATAAGGTAAGCACACATGTATACAACCATATGTCAAGGTCATCAAGAACCTTGGAGTTCTGGACTAGCAATGTTGTTAGTCACAAAGAATTTGGGAGAACGTATTGTTCATGGCATTCCAGATGAGGAAAACGGAGTTATGTTATGTACTAATGGATTCTGTTTCCAGATCTCATTCCACCAGGGCTGCTACAACATCAGCAGCAAGGGTATTTATGTTCCGCTGGGTCGCATTGTTGCGGCTGGAGTATGGTCCATCGAATGAATCTCCAAACATCTGTAATGACCCATTGGTGCACCAGGAGTATTGTTAACTCTATTTATGTTCTGGTTATATGTTCCATCTGGGTGAGAGATGGAAATATTATTGTTTCATTTAAACAGCATCAGCATGTTTTACATCTATGTTATGACTGTATGCATTATGAATGTTTTCCCTTCATTTGTCAATGAAGCAGCTGTGGTTGTGTATACTCGTTTCACACGGCATGAAATCACAGAGCTTTGAAGTCTTCACGTAGTCACTCACGTGACTCCGAAGTAAAATAGTAAGATTAAACAAGAACTTACCAGTTTGAAGTTTGATCTTTATTTTATGAGGAGTCGAGTTGAGGGACTACGTGCCCTCCGCTCCCAGCCCTCATAGATTTCATCTGGTAGTTCTAGTCTTTATCTTATATTATACTTCAGTTATTATTTGCTGTGATTTCACACCGTTGCTTTGAAGATTGACGCACGAACGGCTGTACGGGGTTCTTCACGTAGTCCCTCAACTCGACTCCTCATAAAATAAAGATCAAACTTCAAACTGGTAAGTTCTTGTTTAATCTTACTATTTTGTTCTAGTATTCCTAAACAAACTAAATCAACTAGTAAACAAACTAGGTCAAATAATAAGGCCAGAAATATGGGATGAAAGCTTACAACATATACATCACTGTCAATTAAATGCTAGACATTCTTTAATACAATCTAAAATATTACATAGATTGCACTATTCATATAACCATATAACAATTACAGCACAGAAACAGGCTTTCTCGGCCCTTCCAGTCCGTGCCGACCATTTATTTTCCCCTAGTCCCATCTACCTGCACTCAGACCATACCCCTCCAATCCCTTCCCGTCCATACACCTATCCACTTTACTTTTAAATGTTAAAATCGATCCTGCCTCCACCACTTCTGCTGGAAGATCATTCCACACAGCCACCACTCTCTGAGTAAAAAAGTTCCCCCTCATGTTACCCCTAAACTTCTGTCCCTTAATTCACATGTCATGCCCTCTTGTTTGAATCTTCCATACCCTCAATGGGAAAAGCTTATCCATGTCAACTCTGTCTATCCCTTTCATCATTTTAAAGACCTCAATCAAGTCCCCCCCTTAACCTTCTGCACTCCAAAGAATAAAGACCTAACTTGTTCAACCTTTCTCTGTAACTTAGTTGCTGGAACCCAGGCAACATTCTAATAAATCTCCTCTGTACTCTCTCTATTTTGTTGACATCCTTCCTATAATTAGGTGACCAAAATTGTACACCATACTCCAGAATTGGTCTCACCAATGCCTTGTACAATTTTAACATTACTTCCCTACTCCTATATTCAATGCTCTGATTTATAAAGGCCAGCACACCAAAAGCTTTCTTTACCACCCTATCTACAAGCAATTCCACCTTCAGGGAACTATGCACAGTTATTCCTAGATCCCTCTGTTCCACAGCATTCCTCAATTATAACCATATAACCATATAACAATTACAGCACGGAAACAGGCCATCTCGGCCCTTCAAGTCCATAGGGTGGTAAAGAAAGCTTTTGGTGTGCTGGCCTTTATAAATCAGAGCATTGAATATAGGAGTAGGGAAGTAATGTTAAAATTGTACAAGGCATTGTTGAGACCAATTCTGGAGTATGGTGTACAATTTTGGTCGCCTAATTATAGGAAGGATGTCAACAAAATAGAGAGAGTACAGAGGAGATTTACTAGAATGTTGCCTGGGTTCCAGCAACTAAGTTACAGAGAAAGGTTGAACAAGTTAGGTCTTTACTCTTTGGAGTGCAGAAGGTTAAGGGGGAACTTGATTGAGGTCTTTAAAATGATGAAAGGGATAGACAGAGTTGACATGGATAAGCTTTTCCCATTGAGGGTAGGGAAGATTCAAACAAGAGGGCATGACATGTGAATTAAGGGACAGAAGTTTAGGGGTAACATGAGGGGGAACTTCTTTACTCAGAGAGTGGTGGCTGTGTGGAATGATCTTCCAGCAGAAGTGGTGGAGGCAGGATCGATTTTAACATTTAAAAGTAAAAAAGAACAACTTTTTTCCCTTAGTCCCACCTGCCTGCACTCATACCATAACCCTCCATGCCCTTCTCATCCTTATGCCTATCCAATTTATTTTTAAATGATACCAACGAATCTGCCGCCACCACTTCCACTGGAAGCTCATTCCACACCGCTACCACTCTCTGAATAAATAAGTTCCCCCTCATGTTACCCCTAAACCTCTGTCCCTTAATTCTAAAGTCATGTCCGTTTGTTTGAATCTTCCCTATTCTCAAAGGGAAAAGCTTGTCCACATCAACTCTGTCTATCCCTCTCATCATTTTAAAGACCTCTATCAAGTCCCCCCTTAACCTTCTGCGCTCCAGAGAATAAAGACCTAACTTATTCAACCTATCTCTGTAACTTAGCTGTTGAAACCCAGGCAACATTCTAGTAAATCTCCTCTGTACCCTCTCTATTTTGTTGACATCCTTCCTATAATTGGGCAACCAAAATTGTACACCATACTCCAGATTTGGTCTCACCAATGCCTTGTACAATTTTAACATTACATCCCAGCTTCTATACTCAATGCTCTGATTTATAAAGGCTAGCATGCCAAAAGCTTTCTTTACCACCCTATCGATATGAGATTCCACCTTCAAGGAACTATGCACGGTTATTCCCAGATCCCTCTGTTCAACTGTATTCTTCAATTCCCTACCGTTTACCATGTACGTCCTATTTTGATTTGTCCTGCCAAGGTGTAGCACCTCACATTTATCAGCATTAAACTCCATCTGCCATCTTTCAGCACATTTTTCCAACTGGCCTAAATCACTCTGTAGACTTTGGAAATCCTCTTCATTATCCACAACACCCCCTATCTTGGTATCATCTGCATACTTACTAATCCAATTTACCACCCCTTCATCCAGATCATTGATGTACATGACAAACAACAAAGGACCCAACACAGATCCCTGAGGCACCCCACTAGTCACCTGCCTGCAATCCGACAAACAGCCATCCACCATTACCCTCTGGCTTCTCCCATTCAGCCACTGTTGAATCCATCTTGCTATTCCTGCATTTATACCCAACAGTTGAACCTTCTTAACCAACCTTCCATGAGGAACCTTGTCAAAGGCCTTACTGAAGTCCATATAGACAACATCCACTGCTTTACACTCGTCAATTTCCCTAGTAACCTCTTCAAAAAATTCAAGAAGATTAGTCAAACATGACCTTCCAGGCATAAATCCATGTTGACTGTTCCTAATTAGACCCTCTTTATCCAGATACTTATATATATTATCTCTAAGTATATTTTCCATTAATTTGCCCACCACTGAAGTCAAACTAACCGGTCTATAATTGCTAGGTTTACTTTTAGAACCCTTTTTAAACAATGGAACAACATGCGCAGTACGCCAATCCTCGGGGACTATTCCCGTTTCTAATGACATTTGAAATATTTCTGTCATAGCCCCGGCTATTTCTACACTAACTTTCCTCAATGTCCTAGGGAATATCCTGTCAGGACCTGGAGACTTATCCACTTTTACATTTTTCAAAAGTGTAAGTACTTCTTTTACTTTGAAACTCATAGTATCCATAGCTACTCTACTAGTTTCCCTTACCTCACATAATTCAATATCCTTCTCCTTGGTGAATACCGAAGAAAATAAATTGTTCAATATCTCCCCCATCTTTTTTGGCTCTGCAGATAGCTGTCCACTCGGTCTCTCCAATGGACCAATTTTATCCCTTGTTATCCTTTTGCTATTAATATAGCTGTAGAAACCCTTTGGATTTACTTTCACCTTACTTGCCAAAGCAACCTCATATCTTCCTTACTTGCCAAAGCAACCTCATATCTTCATTCCCTACCATTTACCATGTACGTCCTATTTTAATTTGGCCTGCCAAGATGTAGCACCTCACACTTATCAGCATTAAACTTTATCTGCCATCTTTCAACCCACTCTTCCAAATGGCCCAAATCTCTCTGTAGACTTTGAAAATCTACTTCATTATCCACAGCACCACCCTCTTAGTATCATCTGCATACTTACTTATCCAATTTTCCACTCCATCATCTAAATCATTGATGTACATGACAAACAACAGTGGACCCAACAGAGATCCCTGAGGCACCCCACTGGTCACAGGCTTCCACCCTGACAAACAGCCATCCACCATTACTCTCTGGCGTCTCCCATTCAGCCACTGTTGAATCCATCTTGCTACTCCGCCATTAACACCAAAAGATTGAACCTTCTTAACCAGCCTTCCATGGGGAACCTTGTCAAAGGCCTTACTGAAATCTTCAAAAAACAAATTAAATAGAATCTTCCCATGCGTATCGCTAATTTGTGATAAATGTCAACACTTAGAGGCTAATTTAACGCACACATTTGTAAGCTGTATAAAAATTAATAATTTTTGGACGGAAATGTTTAAGATAATTTCGGAAGTCATCAATACCAAATTGGTCCCTGATTTTAAATTAATAATATTAGGAATATTAGAACAAAATCAATTATTTACAAGGGGTTCTTTTTAATGTTAGGAGTCAATGTATCACATTGAGAAATACAACAAAGCGAAGGCTTGTATTCTTTTAGAACCTGTTAAATTTCCCTTCAATTAATTTCAGCTGCTTGCTATGAAAAATGCTTATGATCTTATGATTATCTGCTAGTTGGTCAATAGAATTATTTTGATGAAGCTTTAAGAGATTACTGTAGTTGAACTGGCTTCAATATGGTCCGTGAAGGCCATAAATCTTCATTCTGTAAGCTGAGAGCAATAAATGATTGAGATACCTGAGGGCATTGTTGGTAGTCCAAAAATATCGCTGTCCCTGCTGATCTATCTTCTTCTTTAGCTGCTTAACAATTTGTATTATATTGTTGATGCAAGAGTGTTTTTGTTTTGCAGAAAGCAATTTAAAGTTATTTCATGTAGATCGAAGAACAGA
Organism: Raja brachyura; assembly: GCA_963514005.1. Next base: position 49,047,315 of record OY740786.1, on the reverse strand, counting down.
TAGAGCTGACGTCATTGATCCTATTTACCAAATTAAATCTTAACCTCCATCTTGATGAGGGAAAAAAAACAGCATATTATAACAAAATGATACAAATTACATGGAAGGTTTCATGCAAGGCAAAATAAAATATTTCAACATTTGTTTAATGTTCATTGTGACATTTTTTTTATTAGCATCTAAAATGTTCAACATGTGCAACACAATCACAAACACCCCACCACCCTCTCCATCTGCCCATCACACACACTCTTCCCACCAGATCCCCTCCCTCCACTGTTCCCATCTCCCTTACTGCATCCCAAAATCCACCTTCCTTTCCCATTATATTCCATTTATTGTACCTCCTTCTTACCTCCACCAGTCACCTCCCAGCCTCTGCTGTAATCTCGGCCTCTCCCTCGCCCACCAGTTTGCACCCATCACACCACCCTCCTCCCCTTGATTCATCAAACACTTGCCAGCTCTTGCCCCACCCTGCATATCTTTATACTAGATATTTGCCTCCCATTCTTTCACTCCAGATGAAAGGTTTTGACCCGAAACCTTTACTGTTTATTAACCACTACAGATGCTGCCTAACCAACTGAGTTCCTCCAGCAGCTTGTTTTTGCTGCTAACCTTCCTGTCACTTGAAATACATATTTACAATTATACTGTTATGGGATATTAGTTATGGGACTGGTTACCAGAAGATTGGTACATTAATCTAGAGGTATCGGCTATAAATGCAGCCTATTAAATCAATCAGGAATAAAAAGCTAATATCAGTAATGTTAACAACAAAAAGACACCATGTCAAAATGGTTTTCAGAGAAGAAAATTTGCATACTAACATACTATGGCCTCTATGTGACTTCAAACCAGGCAATGTGGTTATCTCTTGAATGTCGTCCAAGTTCAGGGGCAATTAGGATGGAAAATAGGTGGCAGAATTGTCAGCAATGTCCTAATCTATGTAAGAATCACAATTGAGGTGAGCAGGATATATCAGTAAAATGGTTAATGACAGAATACCAAAGCAACTAATATAAGGTGAGTTGAGAGAGGGCAAACACTCACGTGGTGGACATAAAAGGAGATAGAAATACTCTCTTGGTACATAGATCATAGAAGAATACAGCACAGGAACGGGACCTTTGGTCCACAATGTTTGTGCCAAACATGATTCCAAATTAAATTGATCTCATCTGCCTGTACATGATCAATATCCATCTATTCCTTACACTTCCATGTGCGGATATAAAAGCCTCTTAAAAGCCACTATAGTGGTGCCTATATTACTAACTCTACCTAAACTATACGCTTTTAAAGAAAATAAACTACCAGAAACACTAACTGAGTCAACTATTACACTGGCAATGTGTTTTAGGCCCCCACCATCTGTGTAAACAAACTTGCTCATCTTCATTAAACTTTCCCACTGAAAACATTCCTCAAGACTTTCTTCATTGACCCACAGTGTTGGGAACAACAAGCTTTGAATGTCCTGTCTGGTGTACCTTCGTAAAAAGGTGGTGCTCAATCATTTGACAAAACTAGAATGGAGGAAGCATAGGGAAAAGATAATCTGGAAAATCAAGAAACTGATGCGACAAAATCCCCACACTTCTGTCACCTTTATGCAAGGAACTTCTGAGCCCAGGTTAATCTAATCAGCCATCTCGGTAAACATCACAATTACTAAAATTATATCAAACAAAGGGGAATTACTAACTCTACCTAAAGATATAAATAAAAGATTTGCTCAATATTGTCAAAATTTATATACATTGAAAACCTCTGCAAATAATACTCAAATTACAAATTTCTTAGACAATTGTAATCTTCCAAAATTAAATATGGTGGAACAAGAGGGATTAGGAGCTCAGATTACACTTCAGGAAATAGAAGAAACAATAAGTTTGTTGAAGAATGGCAAAACGTCAGGACCAGACGGCTTTAGTAATGAATTCTATAAAAGATTCAATTAGATAATTTCTCCACGCTTGCAAGAATTATATATATATATACGCTTTTAAAGAAAATAAACTACCAGAAACACTAACTGAGTCAACTATTACACTTATACCAAAAAAGGATAAAGATCTAGAAGACCCAGGCTCATATAGAGCTATTGCACTCCTAAATACAGATAAAAAAATATTAGCAAAGACACTAGCGAGAAGATTGAGTAAATATATTAGCAAACTAATAAACCCGGATCAAACTGGGTTTATACCAGAGAGATACTCATTTAACAATTTGAGATGGCTGTCTAATATAATGTACTCACATAATACTGAAGAAGACCTTTCAATCAAGTAGAATGCAGAAAAAGCTTTCAATCAAGTAGATGGCAATATTTATTGAAAGTATTGCAAAAATTTAACATGGGAGATAACTTTATCTCATGGGTAAAATTATTATATGATAAGCCAACGGCTAGAATACTGAGTAATAATATATTATCCCCGAAATTCCAATTGGCAAGGGGCAATAGGCAGGGGTGCGCACTATCACCTCTGCTATTTGCACTAGTGATAGAGCCTTCAGCAGAAAGTATAAGAAGTCATCTGAATATTCATGGATATAATACCAAACACTCAAATAATAAAATTTCATTATATGCAGACGACATATTATTATATATTACAAATTCACAAATTAGCATACCAAATATACTAAATTTAATAGAGGAATTTGGTACTTTTTCAGGATAAACTGGAACAAAAGCGAAATTATGATGATAAAACCTCAAGAGCCGTTACATCTGTTGAAATTCCCCTTTAGCAACAGAAATATTCCCCTTATTTGGGCATCCAAATTACTAGGAAATAAAAATCATTAGTCAATGCAAACTATATGCATTTAATAACTAAATTAAATAGGTTGATTACATTTTGGAAAACACTGCTGATGTCCTTAATAGGCAGAATAAACATGATAAAAATGATCTTCTTACCACAAATACTGCACCTATTTCAATCAACACCAATATACTTACCTAAAAAAATCTTTAAAAATTAGATTCTGATATTATAAAGTTCATATGCAATTATAAATCACATAGAATTAAGAAAAAACACTTGTGTAAATCTAAAGAATCAGGGGGACCGACACTCCCTAACTTATTATATTACTATTGGGCAGTGAATATTAAAAATATAATCTATTGGTTGGACAGTTCTGCCCAACAGGTAGATTGGATAAGAATGGAGAAAGAGGATTGTTCCCCTTATAATATAGGATCGCACCTTCTTTCCCCGATGAAACTGAACAATATAATATATAAGAAGAATCCAATTATTCACAGTATAATACGAATTTGGAATCAAATAAAATTAACTTTAAAATTAAGAAAATTATCGCTTCTTTCTCCAATAACTAATAATCCCTCATTCAAACCATTCATTATTGATAAAACGTTTATCCATTGGGAAAGATTAGGAATTAAAACAATGGGAGTTATGTATGATATAGGAAAACTTTTATCATTCCAACAATTACAACTAAAATATAATTTGAAAAATAATCAATATTTCAAATATCTACAAATTCAAGATTATTTGAAGAAATATATACGATATCAAACTTTAACCTCAGATTTATTGGAGGAAGGAATTAATAGAAAGGCAGAATCAAGCAATTTAATATCTTACTTATATAATATAATTTTAAATATAGAAACGCCAATGACAGAGGCAATTTGAAGGGACTGGGAACAATAGTTATTGATAAAAAATCCTAACGATAGATGGGAAAAAAAATTATTATATGTAAATAAATGTTCAATTAATGTAAGACATAACCTAATTCAATTTAAAATTTTACATAGATTATATTATTCAAAAACTAGATTGAATAAAATATTCCCAAATGTTTCCCCCATCTGTGACAAATGTCTTACTAAAAATGCCACTATAGCACATTCCTTTGTCTCGTGTATAAAACTGTATACATTTTGGAATGAAATTTATTGGAATTTTTACAAAGCTATTTAACACAAAATTGAACCCCAATACAGAACTGATTATCTTTGGATCAATGGAAGAGGGAAGTAAACTAACTATATTCCAAGAAGCTTTTCTTAATTACGGTCTAATAACAGCAAAAAAACATACTCAAATTTTGGAAAAACGCAATCATGCCAACATTCAAAATGTGGATTTCAAATATGTCTGAAATGCTTCATCTTGAAGAAATGAGATTTCTCCTACTAAGCAAAGTAGACCAATTCTCAAAGACTTGGTCTCCTTTTATCAACTTTTTACAAGCATATGGTGCAACATAACATAACCTCAGAAATTAAATGGTTTAGAACCAGGTGACGGATGGGCAAAAATACGAAATAGGTAGATCTCTCCTAATCTCTCTTTTTTTTTACTTTCTTCTTCTATTTCAATCTTTTCAGCTTCTCTTCTATGTCCTTTATTTCTTTTGCAATCTGTTTCTACTCGCTTGTCTATCTATTCCGACACTCTTTATTTCTTTTTTCTTCCACTGTTCTTTTATTATTAAATCAAAAGTACGAAGTTGTACAAGAATGGAAATATGTATGTACGTATTAGGGACTCAAGTACCACACTATTGTACTTCTAACAAAAAAAAACAAAAAAAAACATCACAACAATGTAGAAAAATGTAATGGTTTTACTCAAGAATTGAGCGTGGCAGCATGGTGCAGTGGTAGAGTTGCTGCCTTACAGTGCCAGAGACCCGGTTTGATCCTGGTTACGGGTGCTGTATGTATGGATCTTGTACGTTCACCCTGAGGCCACGTGGGTTTCTACAGGTGGTGCAGTTTCTTCCCACTCTCCAAAGAATTACAGATTTATAAGTTAATTGCCTTCCGTAAAAATATTGTCCCTAGTGTGTGTAAGATAATGTTATTGTATGGGGTGATCGCCAGCTGGCACGGATTTGGTGAGCCGAAAGACCCGTTTCCACATTGCAGGTCTAAACTAACGAAAAGTAAATTAGTGACAAAAACAACAACCAAATCAATTATTCTTTTAGAACAGTTGCAAGTTGTAGAAGAGCCATCCTAACTTCTATTATGTTTTTTCATATAGGATATGTTTACTGATAATACATATCCTGGAATTTCCCTCAAATCTTATTATCCCAAAATATTTGCTATAACCCTTTAAATGTATAAATCTGGGGAAAACAATCCAAGTTCCTGTAATGTTTGCTTGTAAACTATCATTCTAGTCATGTTCCTCCGTTGTGGTCCTTATGAGTGTTCATGGTATTTTGCGATTTTGTGGATTGTGGCAACATAATTTTTAATCATTTTGTATTCTCATCCTCAAGTACTAATACTAACATCCCATGAGGCTTTTGCATTGTTTTCTGAACCTTTCCTGATATTTAATATGTTATAACATATTAAAATATCAGGAAAGGTTCAGAAAACAATACAATACAAATTTTGAATACGCTTCTGATTCTCATCTACGCTATGTCATTTGACAACCTAAAAGTCTAAAAACAAATCTTAACTTTCACATGATGCCCTGATATGGATTATCACCACATCTCTTGATCCACCACTGTCCCAAATTGTTCCAACAGTCTTCTAACTGATTGTGGTAATTGCCTCTCCAGCATCTTCACACCTGGCCTCCCTCCAATCTGTCTTTCTCCCATAATTTTTTCACCTCAGCCTTCTCAATTAGATGTCCAATAATTTATCCACAATCTTCAACACTCCACACTACTGATCTTTCCATTAAGTTTAATTATAATTTTCCCTTTAATCCTAAAACATTCCCTGAACACCAGTATACATTTAAGCTGGTGCGCTTTTGTTGCTTCATGATAAAATAATTTTGTTAAAATTAAGTGGCATTTTGAAAAATGTGGGATGCTAATTAAGTTATTCTTGGTAGCAAGAGACTGCCCCAGAAGAAAATAAAATAAAATTGAGTTAGCACTGATAATGTGTAGCTAGCTTGACCATTATTTGGGAAGTAAATAAGACGGAACACACATTTGATGATCTGTCTATGAAGTTCCAAAAGGCATTGCTCATAGTAATGCATAGATACAAGATACAAGATACATTTATTTGTCACGTGTTCCAGTTGGCACAGTGAAATGTGATCACCATACAGCCAGACAATAAAATAAAGAACATAACACACGATAGAGTTCAACATAAACATCCCTACACAGCAGAATCAAAAGTTTCCCACTGTGAGGGAAGGCACCCAAGTCAGTCATCTTCCTCTGATGTTCACCCGTGGTCGGGGCCTCCGGAGCCCTCTGGAGTTGCCGCTACAGGCAGCCTGCCGCTCAGGCCCGTTCGCTGAGATGTTGGAACTCCGACGTCGGAACTGGAGGCCAACCTTGGCGGATTGGACCTCCAAAATGGCCACCGCTTCCCACCGGATTCCGCAGCTCCCGACGTCCCCAGGCCGCGCTGGGTGGAGATGCAACACTGGCAGCCCTCAGCAAAGGGCCTCAGGGACTCCGCGATGTCGGTCAGCGCCACCCATGCTGGGAGCTCTGTGAACCACAGCCCCGTGATGTTGGAACAGTGGGCCCAATGCTCCGGAGCTTCAAACAGCGATCCAAGTAGGTCTCGCCCACTCCATGGTGAATCTAGCGCCACACCGCTGCTGCCAAAGCTGTGGGTTTATAGGTTAATTGGCTTGATATAAATGTATAAAATGTAAAGTTGACCGGAGGTTTTTGTCCTATAGAAGAAGCGGAAACCACTTTTGACCATTAGGGAGACTGACAAAAACCTCCGGGAACTGCATGGAAACAGTGGGTGGGGCGCAAAGTCTCCAGATGTTTCCGTTCAGGTTTCCTAAGTGGGACAGGGGCACAAGAGTGCAGGTGTATAATTTTTTGACAGTGGCATTACAGGTTGATCGGATGGTCAAGAAGCCTTTCATTGGCCTTCATCAGTCAGATTATTATGTATAGAAGTTGAGATATTATGTTTCAGTTGAGGAAGACATTGGTGTGGCCACATTTGAAGTATTGTGTTCAGTTTTGGTCACCCTGTTATGTGAAAGATATTGTTAAACAGAAAAGGGTGCAGAGTAGATTTACAAGAATGTTGACAAGACACGAGTGCTTGAGCTACAGTATGAAGTTGAGCAGGTAAGGACTTTATTCCTTGCGGCACAGGAGGATGAGGGGTGATCTTATAGAGTTTTTATAGAGTTGAAACCACCAGGGGTGCCGGGGAGATGGCCAGCCCTGCCGGCAGTTTGTTCATTTTTTCACCTTTTTGTTATTTTTAGCATCTGTTAAAAGTTTGTTTTCATGTTCTTTGGTTTGTTTTATGCGGGGGGAGGGGGGGGGGGAGGGATCGGGGGAAACTTTTTTTCAGGTTCTTACCTTCCCGGAGATGTGATCAATTTTCAGATCATTTTCTCCGGGCTCTGCGGCCTACCATCGCTGGAGCTGGGAGTCGCCTCGGACTGTCCTGAGCCCCACTGCGGGACACGGACTTAACATCGAAGCAGATCCCCTGCCTGGGATCACTCCCACTGTGGCCTGCGGACTTACCATCAAGGGCTCTCGGAAGAGGCCAAGTCGGGAGCTCCAACGCCGTGGAAGGTTCGTCCAGCCTCGACGTGGGTTAAATTGCCCGGCGCGGGGGAGCTGACATCCCCCCAATACGGGAGCTTTTCACCTCGATGCGGAGGGCTCGAACTCCGCCGGCTACGGGAGTCAAGAACGTCCCGGAGGGCTCGAGGCTTCTGACCAAGGAAGAACAAATGGAAGAGACTTGAACTTTATTTCGCCTTCCATCACAGTGTAGGAGTCACTGTGGTGGATGTTCATGTTAAAATGTGTCTGTTGCTTTTAATTGTATGACTGACCTGGTCAGTGAAATTCCTCATATGTTGCAAAACATAGTTGGCGAATAAAATATGATTTTGCTTCTGATAAGATCATGAGGGGAATAGATAGGGTAAATGAACAGTCTTTTACCTAAAGTGACAGAATCAAGAACCAGAGGGCACAGGTTTAAGATGAGAGGGCAAAGATTTAATAGGAACCCGAGGAACAGCTTTTTCACACAAAGGGTAGTGGGTATATGAAATGATCTGCCAGAGAAGGTAGTTGAGTCAGGTACTATCACAGTATTTAAAAGACTTTTTGACAGGTACAAGAATAGAAAAACGTTAGAAGAATTATAGGCCAAACACGGACAGGTGGTACTCGTGTTGATGGGGCATCTTCGTCAGCATGGACAAGGGTTGAAGGGCCTGTTTCCATGCTGTATGACTCTATGATAGTCCAGTAGAGTTCCCGTAATCCTCCCCCTTCACCTGACAAACCTGCACATCCATCACATCATCCTTTGCCATTTCTGCCAACTACAACAGAATTCCACCACCAGTCACATATTTTCCTCCATATCACTTTTTGTGTTCGACAGGGATCACCACTTTCATGACTCCCTGGTTAGATAATTCATCCCCATCCACCGTCCTTGATCCTTGGCACCTTCCCCTGCAACCAAATGAGCAGCGACACTTGTCCCGACATCTCCTCTCTCACCACCATCCAGGGACCTAAGCATCCCTTCCAGGTGAGGCAAAGATTTAAGCACGTCCACCAACTTTGTTTACTGCATTCAGTGCTCCTGATGAGGACTGTATTAAATCGGCGAGACAAAGTGTAGACTAAGCCAAAGATTTGCAGAGTATCTGTGCTCTGTCAGCAATAGCCATAGCCCAAGCTCTGAATTACATGCCATTGCAATTTCAGGAGGTTGCAAATGAATTAAATTTACATGACAGAAGCAATTTGATGTAGACAGGGATTAAATGATAGAAATAAACTGGTAAAATCAAGCAGGAGGCATTTTATGAAATTATAATGCAATTCTGAATGGGATGCAGGAACAGAGAAATATAGAAATACATCTATACAAATTGTTGATGATAGTGGGATAAATTGAACAGGGTATGAAAAATAAATAAGGTATTCTTGGATATATTAACAGAAGAATTGAGTAATAAGGAAAGTCATTCTAAGCCGTCAAACATAAATTGTAGTTATTTTATAATCAGTTTTCAGTGTTATCTGGCTATGCTGCTTTAAGAACATAACCAAGACATTATGGTGGATACATCTACTTGAACAATGTCAGAGTTGAAGGCACTTTGAATACTTTTAATGGAATTCATAAGAATATGTAGTTGGCAGCAACAGGGATATTGTAAAGAATTAAAATGATTGGCAAATGATGTTAAAGACAGGAAAATTCCATTTATAAAAACTGTCAGTTGTTATGATCTGGAACACATTGCCTCTAAATGATAGAAACTGGTTCAATTATCACATTCAAAAGAAGAGAACTGATTTACAGAGGTAAATCAAGAGAAGCCAAATAGTTTCCTATCATACCATATCGATTGATTTTGTGGGTAGAATATTAAGTCCCAAAAAAGGATGAGGTAGTTCTGCTTAGAATGCTGAGACATCAAAGATTTAAATTGGGACTCCAATTGCCTTGAAAATTGTTGAGACATACTTTACCAAAAATGCACATGGTAGATGACCAAGCCATGCATTGTCAAGGGCTCATTCAAAGTCCAAGGCAAAGTCAAAAGAGTTTATTGTCATGTGTCCCTGACAAAAGGTTAGCGGATCATTAGATCAATCAGCATGAAAAATGAATTGTCACCAGCACCACTATTTTGGAGAAATCTCTAGCTTGGGTCATGTATCAACCTTGCACAGCCTGATGCATTTTCAACACCAAAAAGAGGTAATCATTAATGATATTTAAATGCATCACCCTCTGCTCTCTGGCCATTCCCTGAATGAATCATACTGGGTATTTATATGATTCTGCAGTCGCCTGGTGTTTTCTGAATTCCTTTAAGATTGTTAAAGTCATCAGGGAGTGGTGTAGCAGATGCTGAAGGTGTTTACCGTCTCTGCATGGATTCTGCATGAAATGGATGTTCCTTGATATGCATTCATTTATAGGCATTCCCCTTGGTGCAGGGAATGGTTACATGAATGAGCAGACAAGGAAATACAGAGAAGCAAAGCTGTCAATTGTAGGAGGGGAAGGAGTAAGGCAAGCAACAGTTTCAGTAAGAGACAATAACTGCTGCTGGTACTCAAGGATACATTTTTGTACTTGAAGCACAATGGGGAGCATATTAATATTTGTGCTTCATACAGGATTTCTTCACTGAAATATAACATCTGTTCAAGGCTCATCAACCTCAAACCAGGGGAAATAACTTGTCAATGGCTGCCAAAGTCATCATAGCCATTAACCTATGTGTCAAGCTCTTACCAAGCTGCAAGTGGCGATACTTGGCATGTGGTCACACTTGTTTTGTTTCATCAGTCCTGCATTGAATGACTAGCATTCATTCCCATAAGTATCAAAATGTTTGGAAATCCTGCACAAACACAGAGGTGACAAATTTCAGTCATTTGTTGTAGAATCAAGAATCGTGACATTTTAATGAATGGGTGTCAAACTGTTCCCTGCAAAGACACTATCTCACCTTAGAGTGGTGCATGTAATCTGTAGAACTGCTGCAAATGTCACTTGAATCTCATACCTACAGGCATGTTTGCAGCATGTGATCTTATATTGCTGTAAACTGCATCTGCATTACAGTCTGCGTTTATATGACGTGTCTAAACTTACACCACATGATATGTAAGAAAGAACTGTAGATGCTGTTTTAAATCGAAGGTAGACATAAGATGTTGGAGTAACTCAGCGGCTGAGGCAGCATCTCTGGAGAGAAGGAATTGGTCGGTGGGGACGCTGCAAGCCGGCGCCCTGTCTGCAGCATGTCCGTTTTATCTACTTTTTCAATTTTTTTTAGTATGTTTTAAAGTATGTTTTTAATGTTTCTTTGTGTGTTCTGTGTGGGGGGTGGTGTGGGGGGGGGGGGGGGGGGGGGGGGGGGGGTGGTAAGGGGGAAACAGTTTTGGTTGCCCCCTCCACGGAGAGGCGACTTTTTCCAGGTCGCCTCCCCCGTGGCCTAACTTTGAGGATTGGGCGGCCTTTCCCGGAGTCGCATCCGGGGCTTCAGCGGTGGGTGCAGCGTTGACTCTAGGCGTTGAGCAGGCGAGCCCTCGCTGGGGCTCGCCGGAGGGGAGCGCTCTGTTTCACTGGCCCGCAGCAGCCTGCAGCCGCAGTCTGCAGAGCTCTAGATGGTGCGGAGTGCGCAGCCTGGGATCCCTCGTGGGGGACCCGGGGGAAGAAGGAGCCACCACTGCCGGCCTGCGGCCAACTTCTACCGCGGGCCTGCTGTGGACCTACCATCACCCCTGGAAGGGAGCTTTGACCACCGGCCCTGTGGTCTGCGGTGCTTCTGGCTGCGGTGCGGCGGGAACTTTAAATCTTCGACCACCGGCCTGCGGCCTACACCAACCTGAAGCCGCGGTCTCCGGTAGGGAAGCACCAATTCAAGACTTACCTGGACTTTTACCTTGTCTACTCATCTGGACGCCCTCAGCAACGGCTGCGGAGGGTTGAGGTCCCAAACACGGGAGAAAATGGAGGAGGACTGGCCAAATTTTGTGCCTTCCACCACAATGATGAATGCTGTGATGGATTTTTGTGTTAAATTTTTATTGTATATTGTGTGTTCTTTATCATTGTACCACTGCTGGCAAATTCATTTCACTTGCACTTTATGTGCCATGTGACGAATAAAACCGTATTATATTGTATTGTATTGAAATGGGCGAGAATGTTGGAGGATTATAGGCCGTATGCGATGGCTGATGGTGTGGAAGGAGACGACAAGGGGGACTCAGTCCTTGTTATGAATGAGGGTGGGGGAGTAACAGCGGAGACCCTAGTAAGAGCCTTATCTATAATGGAAGAGGGAACCTCCATTCCCTAAAGAATCAGGACATCTCCGGTGCCCTGGTATGGAACACCTCATCCTGAGCGCAGATGTTGGATAGATTCTTTACAGGCAGCAGGGTGGAAAAAAGTGTAGTCAAGATGGGTATGGGAGTCAGTGGGTTTGTAGATGTCAGACAATAGTCTGTTTCCTGTGATGGAGATGGTGAGGCACTGACTTTAACTTCACCACTAATTTCCATCCTGCACTCAAATTCACTTGGACCATCTCCCTACCATTTCTAGATCTCACCGTCTCCATCAGACTATTGACCGACATCTACTACAAACCTACTGACTCCCATAGCTATCTTGACTACACTTCTTCCCATCCTGCTTCCTGTAAAGACTCTATCCCCTACTCCCAATTCCTCCATCTATGCCGCATCTATGCCCAGAGTGAGGTGTTCCATACCAAGGTATCTGAGTTGTCCTCATTATTTAGGAAACGGGGGTTCCCCTCTTCCATTATAGATGAGACTCTCACTAGGGTCTCCTCGATATCCCGCAGCTCCACTCTTACTCCCACTTCCCCCATTCGTAACAAGGACAGAGTTCCCCTTGTCCTCACCTTCCACCCCATCAGCTGTCGAATACAGCATATAATCCTCCAACATTTTAGCCATCTCCAAAGGAATCCCACTACTGGCCACATCTTCACTCCTTTCTGCTTTCCACAGAGACCGTTCCCCTCGAAACTCCTTGGTCAACACGTCCCTTCCCACCCAAACCACCCCCTCCTCAGGCACTTTCCACTGCAACCGCAGGAGATGCCACACCTGACTCTTTACCTCCCCCCTCGACTACATCCAAGGAATCAAACCGACTTTCCAGGTGAGGCAGAGGTTCACTTCCACCTCCTCCAACCTCATCCACTGTTCCAGGTGTCAACTTCTCTACATCAGCGAGTCCAAGCGCAGGCTCACCAATCATTTTATTGAACACCTCCGCTCAGTCTGTCTTAACCTACCTGATCTCCCAGTGGCTCAGCACTTCAACTCCCTCTCCCATTCCCAATCTGACCTTTCTGTCCTGGACCTCCTCTATTGTCAGAGTGAGGGCCAGTGCAAATTGGAGGAACAGCACCTCATATTTTGCTTGGGTTGTATGAACATTGACTTCTCTAACTTCAGATAGCCTTTGCTTTCTCTTTCCATCCCCTTCCCAGTTCTCCCACTGTCTTACTATCTCCACCTACATTCTATCTTTGTCTCGCCCTCTCCCCTGACATCAGTCTCAAGAAGGGTCTGGACCCGTCCATTCCTTCTCTCCAGAGATGCTGCCTCACCCGCTGAGTTACTCCAGCATTTTGTGTCTACCTTTGTGTTACACCACATGATGTTGGTAGCTGCTGTATATAATGCAACGACTAGGGTCATGATACCTTGCATTATTCTTATGTCTAGAATTTACTACTGGATTTGTCCATGCAGAAAAGTATAGAATCAAACACTGTGGATGCAATTTTATGCTGCTGTTTCTCCGTATGTGAACATTTAGCTCACATGAACAGGCATTGTCTAGGCTGGTGGTTCAAATAGGTAACCGACCGGTAATGTTAATGTCTGCCGAGATTCACAGCCATGCATCTCTGTTTTCTTAAAAGTTGTCTCCACTCCTTCTCCCCCCTCTCCCTTGCTTTTTTTAAAGGCCTTGCAATACACTGTGTTTTTTAGCTTCTTAATTACAGCGCCAACCTTCCTGTTCATCGCGGTGTGTGTCTGTATCACCTTGGGTTTGCACCGTGTGAATTTCACTCAGACAGCGCTCCCCCACTTGCCCTGTCCCCCGCCTGCATAACGGGCTGGTGAAGGAAGCGATGTGTTTGTGTAGGTGTGTGTGTGTTCCACTCTGGCAGTCGCCGTTCCAGTTGCAGATTTTTCAGGTGACTGCCGGCAACTTGACAGTCACCAGCAATAGCTTGAAAAATTGCCGAAGTGGGATAGGCCCATTAGGCGTTTTTTCAGCAGACTGCAGCGATTGTCAAGTTGCCGGCAGTCGCCTGAAAAAACAGCAACTGGAACGGCGACTGTCAGAGTGGAACACATACACAAACACATCCCTTCCTTCACCGGCTCGTTATGCAGGCGGGGAACAGGGCAAACGGGGGGAGTGATGTCTAAAAAACTCACACGGTGCAAAGCCAAGGTGATACAGACGCACACCGCGATCAACAGGAAGATTGACGCTGCAATTAAGACGGCGAAAGCACAGTGTACGGTACGGTAAGCTTTAAAAGATGGGAGACTTGGTTCTGAAAACTACTGCTTACATTTTATTTCCCCAATGAAATTCACCGGTCAGCACCTGCTACAACCTACGAGAACCTTCGACCTCCTGGCAACCCATTAGGACCTCCTGGCGACCCACCTGCGGCCCGAGAATTCTCGCTACCCTCCATGGCGGCTTCATTCTAGTCGCTGCAATGACCATAATTCGTCTAAGTGGGACAAGCCCAATAGAAGTTGTTGGTAATCTAAAAAGAGATAGGTGCAAAGGTGAGATTGTGGTGAAAACAATATGGAATGTGAAGGGCCTGTCCCACCAGCATGCGACTCCATGTGGCAAGCACGTCCTAACGTGGTCGCTTGAGCCGTCCGGCCTCACGGGGCCGGTCCCATTTCGATCGCCGGAGCCATATGGACTTGTGCGGAGCTGGTCCCGACATCGCGCGGGGCTCCAAAAAACTGACCATGTTCAAAATTCCGCGTGGCAACGGCCTGTCGGCCCACAGCCGCCTCGACGCCGCATGCACCGCCTCGACGCCGCATGCACCGCCTCGACGTTGTGCCTCCGTGTCCCTCTCTGTGTGTGCCTCTGTGCCCCTCTCTGTGTGTGCCCCCCCTCTGTGTGCCTCCATGCCCCCCCGTGTGCTTCCGTGACCCCCCCTCTGTGTGCCTCCGTGACCCCCCCGTGTGCCTCCGTGAACCCCCCCCCCGTGCGCCTCCGTGACCCCCCCGTGTGTGCCTCCGTGCCCCTCTGTGTGTGCCTCCATGTCCCTCTGTGTGTCTCTCTGTGACCCTCTCTGAGTGTGCCTCCGTGTCCCTCCCTGTCCTTGTGAACTTACTTCGCTCCAACTTCGCACCACTCACCCAACCTCCGCGCGGCCCCCGCTTCCGGTTTGGTCGCGCTCACCACATGCAGGCGCATACTGGTGGGACCAGCCCTGTACAGGGATCATTCAACCTCCGCACGACCCTCGCTTCCAGTTTGGTCGTGCTTGCCGCATGCAAGTCGCATGCTCGTGGGACAGGCCCTTCAGAGTTGTATGCTTGTAAACACCAAGAACTTATATATCAGAAGCAACTTTGCCATGAGCCCCATGCTAGGTTTAGTTTAGTTTAGAGATATAGCGCAGAAACAGGCCCTTCGGCCCACCGGGTACTCGCCGACCAGCGATCCGTGCATCTTAACACTACCCTACACACACTAGGGACGATTTTTACATTTACCAAGCCAATTTACCTACATACCTGTTCATCTTTGGAGTGTGGGAGGAATCCGAAGATCTCTGAGAAAACCCATGCAGTCACGAGGAGATCGTACAAACTCCGTACAGACACTACCTGTAATTGGGTTCGACCCTGGGTCTCCAACACTGCAAGTGCTCTATGGCAGCAACTCTACTGCTGCGCCACCGTGCTCCCCGTTATGAGTTAGATTAGATACTGTATAAGGATACTAGCATCTTTTATGTTTCAGCCCAGTCAATGGCCATGACTTTAACAATGAGAGAAGGTCTGAAGAAGGGTTTTGACACTAAACGTCACTCAATCCTCTCCAGAGATGCTGCCTGTCCTGCTGAGTTACTCCAGCTTTTTGTGTCTATCTTTGGTGTAAACAAGCATCTGCAGATCCTTCCTACATATGACTTTAACAACGACTGCTCAATGGAGATACAAGAGAGTGTAGATGCGGGAATCTGGAGCACCAAACAATCTTCTGGAGGAACTCAGTTGATCAGGCAGCAGCTGTGGGGCAGAGGATGGAAGGGAAGATTGATGCTCAGTTGTTTGGTGAGAATGAACAGCAGGTCTTTGGCCATTCCTATTAGCAGCTCGTCCACTGCTGTTCCCCTGTCCTGCACATGTGTCAGGCAAGTGTTACATGCTGTTTTTTAAGTGATGTGACTATCATAGTTGAATGGCTGGGAATGTGAGCAAATGTGAGATGTGAGAGTATTAGGTCAGATGTGTGACAGAGAGGAATCTATGATTTGTCTGTTTCAATCTAAATTGACAGAGAATGTTAATGGGTGATTGAAAGTCATGAAAGGGTCATGATAAGCCAACATTTTGGAATTAGGCATTTAAAAATGTTATAATTGATCTTGACCATATTATCTTTACTAGCACCTCATCCAAATTCCCACTATTTGACTCCTGGCATTTGGATACCACAACTACAGTGGATTGCAAAAGTATTCATGCCCCTTGAACTTTTCCACATTTTGTCACGTTACAACCACAAACGTTAATGTATTTTATTGGGATTTTATTATACACAAGTGGACTCTATTTACTAATTAGGTGACTTCTGAAGGCAATTGGTTGCACTGGATTTTATTTAGGGGTATCAGAGTAAATGGGGCTGAATACTTTTGCACGCCACACTTTTCAGTTTTTTTTATTTGTAATAAAATTTGGAAACCATGTATCATTTTCCTTCCACTTTGTGTTGGTCTATCACATAAAATCACAATAAAATACATTTATGTTTGTGGTTGGATGGGACAAAATGTGGAAAAGTTCAAGGGGTATGAATACTTTTGCAAGCCACTGTATATCGTCCCACTATTGTCAGATTCTGTCTGGCCAGCTTCCTGGACTCCTATGGTAAATTCTCAATTTAAAGCGCCAAGGTTTCCAATGCTGAACCCACTTCCTTCCCTAAGGCACTATTGCCAGAAGCCAGAGGATTGGGAAACTTCCACAGGACAACAGAAGGAAACAAAACGGGCAATATGGGCTGAAAAGATGAAGTACGAGGGGAAGCTGGCCTGGAATATAAAGAAGGACAGTAAAAGCTTCTTTAGATATGTCAAGGGAAAAAGAGAAGCAAAGTCAAATGTAGGTCCCTTGAAGGCAGACATGGGTGAAATTATTATGGGCAACAAGGAAATGGCAGGTGAGTTGAATAGGTACTTCGGATCTGTCTCCCATATGTATTGGAGGACAGAGGACAAGGGGGTAGAGGAAGTGAAATACATTTTCATTAGGTGAGAAATAATATTGGGTAGGCTAATGGGACTGAAGGATGATCTGCATCCCAGGGTCCTCAGGGAGGTGGCTCTAGAAATAGTGGATGCATTGGTAATCATTTTCCAATGTTCAATAGATTCAGGATCAGTTCCTGTGGATTGGAGGATAGCTAATGTTATCCCACTTTTCAAGAAAGAGAGAGAGAGCGAGAGAGAAAACGGGGAATTACAGACCAGTTAGCCTGATTTCGGTGGTGGGAAAGATGCTGGAGTCAATTATTAAAGAGACAATAATGGGGCATTTGGATAGCAGTAAAAGGATTAGTCCAAGTCAACATGGATTTATGAAAGGGAAATCATGCTTGACTAATCTTCTGGAATTTTTTGAGGAAGTGACAAGTAAAACGGATGAAGGGGAGCCAGTGGATGTAGTGTACCTAGACTTTCAGAAAGCCTTTGATAAGGTCACGCACAGGAAACTGGTAACTAAAATTAGTGCACATGGTATTCGGAGTAGGGTGTTGACATGGATAGAAAATTGGTTGGCAGACCGGAAGCAAAAAGTAGGAGTGAACGGGTTTGCAGATGGCACAAAGCTGGGTTGCAGTGTGAACTGTGAAGAGGATGTTAGCGGGTTGCAGGGTGACCTGGACAGGTTGCGTGAGTGGGCAGATGCGTGAGTAGGCAGATGCGTGGCAGATGCAGTATAATATAGATAAATGTGAGGTTATCCACTTTGGCTCCAAACCAAGGGGGCAGATTATTATCTCAATGGGGTTAGGTTAGGTAAGGGGGAGGTGCAGCGAGACCTGGGCGTCCTTGTACACCGGTCACTGAAAGTTGGCTTACAGGTACAGTGGGCAGTGAAGAAAGCTAATGGAATGTTGGCGTTCATAACAAGAGGATTTCAGTTCAGGAGTAAAGAGGTTCTTCTGCAGTTGTATAAGGCTCTGGTGAGACCACATCTGGAGTATTGTGTACAGTTTTGGTCTCCTAATTTGAGGAAGGACATCCTTGTGATTGAGGCAGTGCAGCGTTGGTTCACAAGATTGATCCCTAGATGGCGGGACTGTCATATGAGGAAAGATTGAAATGACTAGGCTTGGATTCACTGGAGTTTAGAAAGATGAGGGGGATCTTATAGAAACATATAATATTATAAATGGACTGGACAAGCTAGATGCGGGAAAAAGGTTTGCAATGTGGGGTGAGTCCAGAACCAGGGGGCCACAGTCTTAGAATAAAGGAGAGGTCATTTAAGTCTGAGGTGAGAAAACCTTTTTTACCCAGAGAGTTGTGAATTTATGGAATTCCCTGCCACAGAGTGCAGTGGAGACCAAGTGACTGGATGGATTTAAGAGAGAGTTAGATAGAGCTTTAGGGGCTTGTGGAGTCAAGGGATGTGGGGAGAAGGCAGACACGGGTTATTGATAGGGGACGATCAGCCATAATCACAATGAATGGCGGTGCTGGCTCGAAGGGCCGAATGGCCTCCTCCTGCACGTATTTTCTATGTTTCTATGCGAAAAGAATGCACAAAAAAAAAAACAAATTTGTACATCCACAATACATCTATATTAAAAAAATTCCCAGGTGGTTTTGACTGGTACACAATAGATTTACTTACTGCTATCAATTCATGCCAAGCCTCTGCTTGAAGATATAGCACTCATTTCTTGAGGACTTGAACTCAGCTACATCCATCGCTAACTCATTCTGACCAGATGACCCAGTCTCAGGGAACTCTTCAGCTGCAAGGTGATGAAAAAGGTTAACTCCAAAAGATGGCCGTCTTTACAGCAGTACTTGTGGCATGGTGGAACGGAAAGGCTTTCTTCGGACAAAAATACTTTATGAAAGACCAATTCCACACTCTCTCTTCTCCAATATTCTGTGTGTTTCCACCAGCTGTACTGAACCATACTGTACACCGCCACACCCCAACCTGACCAGAACTAGGCCATCGAAAGAATATCTAGCCTGGCCATCATCTGGTCAACCTAACCAACAGCAGATGCTTGGTCCTTACTTCACCCTTCAATTTGGATTTATCAACCCCACACCAGACTTCCTGATATTCTCACCTATAGTCTTAACACTCACAATAGTTCCAACTTCACAGTCAGGTTGCCTGTGGCAACGGAAAAAAAAAAGAGCTCTGAATTTAACGATTGCAGGACATTTGGGAAATCCCCACACAGAAATTACCTTCAGGCTAAAGATCCATTCCTTTGATACTATGTCACATCGTTTGTAAAGGACCTTAGGCCATAACAAATGTCATGGATTTTTTAAAGGCATAAAGTTGCACTTTTTTAAGACTATCAATGTGAGCTAAGCATAGAATCAAAGGCTTATTTTACAAACTCATGACACAAGTCAAACCAAACTTGTATGAGTTTTAAAACTGAAAGCTAGGTTTCAAATGGAGAGAGAACAGAGCATGTGCTCTGTTTCAGATGATCCAAGTATCCACACAGCAACTAAATGCATAAGAGACAAGTTTTGGCTTGGAATACAGGCTTACATCACTGCACAATACAGGTGATTTGACACTGTACACAATCCATTTTTTTGTATTAACCACGAACCTGCCTTTCTTTACATGCCATGATAGGAGCCCTATCAATCATAATTCAACAGAGAATAGCAATTAATCTGCCTTCATGCCCGAGCTAAAACTCAGTTTTAGTCAGTCGTTAAAGGGAATGTGGGAGCAATCTGAGGTAAGTTCTTCAATTGACTAATTCTCTTTTGTTCAGCAAATATCAGAATCTTAATGAACAATCTGCTCAGTGACAACCAGTTCATTGCACTGACTAACCAATTGAATTCATCTGTGCACTGAAATGATAAGGCAACAGCCTTGAAAAGTCCACAATGAAATTTCATTGAGCTTTTTGCAGTTTTATATCACAAAAATGAGTTAAATTGCATACCACGAGCCATGAGTAACTAAGGAAAATATGGAATGTTGCAGATAAAGAACAGAGGGTATACAGGGTCAATCTTCACTCTCATTATCAAATAATTAATTTCTCATGTTAAGCTACTTATTTAACAGTGTTGCCTGGCCTGGGGAGGCATGGCTTTTAGCGGTCTGCAGACGTGATAAAGACATTGGTTTCGCTTTGTGGGCTTATGAGCCTGTAAGCTACTCGTGGAGGAGGCCGCGTAGAGGCTGCCTTTGTCACCAGTTGCCCCAAACACCGGTCACCGAATGGTGAACGAGGTCTGATTGACCTGGACGATGACACGTTGGCCTGGCTCGCCTCAACTGAGCTGCAGGTCTAAAAGACACACGAGAGAAGCTACTTATTAATGCTTTCTTTTGGAATATATTGAGAATATGTTGTTAATAATTCAATGGATATATCCTGTAATATGTCAGTTGTAATGTTACATGTTACATGTCATTCATTTGTTCAACATACTCCTGAGAGATGCTTGTTGCGTAATTCTAACTTGCTTGAATCAGTAGAACTAAGTAAGAGAACTTGCCTTTGGTTGATAGACTGCTGTGTTTAACTCTTTGCAAGCTACAATAGTTGACAGATCGCTATGATATCCTGTCTGTCAGAGTTTGCTCAAGCTATTTTCAGCACTTACCTTGTATTGTTTTTTCATTATACATTCAACAAGGTCTTGAAAATAAGTCCATGAAGAGTCTAGCACAGTGTTGATCGCTATTTTTGTGCTGTTTTCTAATTTTGGAGTAAGTACCTTGTGTCTAGTGTAGCTATAGAGACCTGCTTTTGAAGTTATAATTATTCAGGTAGATTACTCCAGTTCCTAATTCTACATTATTCGTCATTCTTAATTGCAAATCATGAAAAAAAAACCCTAGAATACTTAAACTAAGCAATAAAGCTAGTGGCAATCCTTTGTTACCCATTAACAAAATATAAACACTATTTATTGGTTAATTTTAATACAACAGTCCATCACAATACAATGAGTTCAACTATCTAAGTTATAATCATCGTATCATTCAGTAATGTTGCTTATGCTTTTCTGCATATAAATCAAACACTCCAGTCCTGGTAATGTCCTGGTGAATCTTTTCTACATTCTCTCTAGCTTACTCACATATATCCTGTAGTATAGTAACCAGAACTGCACACAATACTCCAAGTATAGTTTCACCAACATAAAATAGAATAGAATACTTTATTGTCACATGTGACAAGTCACAGTGAAATTCTTTGCTTGCATACCTTGCCAAGGCATGCAAATAGTCACCCAGAAAGGCGCTTACAAAGTAACAAATCCACGCTTGTACAGCTGTAACATGACATTACAATTCTTGGACACAGTATCCTGGCCAATAAAGGCAAGTGTCCCATAGGCCTTCTTCACCACCCTGTCTAACTGTATCGCCACATGGAGTATTAAATTAAGCGAGCAGGTTTTCAGTGTGGCTTTGCACATTATGAACATCATCCTTAATATCTGTATGGAAAATGAAAATGTTCTTGCAGATAAATAGATACTATAAAGCAAAAGCACGAGGATGGTTTATGAAATACAAGTACACAAAGTGCTGGAGTAACTCAGTGGGTCAGGCAGCATCAGGCAGCATCAGGCAAGCAGTCCCGAGATGCTTACGTGAGGTCGCGGGTCCAGATGCTGCACGATCTGGACCGAGCTTCGCCTTTCTTTCTCTCTCTGGAGAAAGGGCGGGTAGCTCGCGAACAGCTTGTAGAGCTGCTCGTAGACGACGGCTCCTCTGTCAAAGGACAAAGGACAAAGGACAAAGGACATTTATTGTCACAACACCAAATGGTGAAGTGAAATTTCTCTTGCCACGCGGCACATAGATAAAGATAAGACATAAGATTAAAGAATTTAACATAAAGATAAAAAAAACATCCCCCCACAATGGTTCGCATTATGAGGGAAGGCACAAAGTCCAGACCCATCCCCAGTTCACCCATACTCGGGCCTATTGAGGCCTCAACAGTCGCTGCTATGGGGGCCGATGTTCTAGGTCCTTGTTTGCCGGGTGATGGTGCTCCGGTGACGGAAGAACACTCTCAGCGGCTCGGAGTGCCTATAACGGCCGCTTCCTTGCTGGAGACCGCGGCTTCCGACCCCAACAGGCCGTGCTGGATGGAGCTCCACAACTGCCGATCTCGCCGGGAGATCCCAGGCTCCCGATGTTAAAGTTCAGCGCTGCTGCCCATGGCTGGCCGCTCCAAAGTCCCGCAGCTCCTGTTCTCCTGTGGCCTGCTTGGAGTTATTTCCTTTTGGGGGAGGGTGTTGGTGATAAACCAGCTGGTGGCCGCCATGTTATGGTACTGGCTGGCTACAGTTGTCCCGCCTTCCATATTTGTAACTGCTTTACAGAAGAAGCTGGTAGATTTATTTTGGGGCAATAGGAAGCACTGGGTTTCCTCAGCGGTCCCGAATCTCCCATTAGAGGAGGGCAGCCAGTCTTTGGTATGCGTGCGTACCCAGGTGGCAGGTCTCCGCCTCAGGACTCTGTATGTAGAGAACCCCCCCAGATGGCACGCTCTAGCTACGTATTTGTTCTGTCTGGGTTGTTGCCTAAGGGGGGTCTCACGGCTCCCGTTGGTGGGCATCAGTCGACCCGCCCTAAGGGGCTTGCCTGTCTTCTACCGGGATGCGCTCAGAGTGAGGAATTTGGCTGTTTTCAGCCAACGTGTTGCTCCACGAGGGGAGGGGGATGTTGTGACTGCGGGAGTGGCCGGTCCTCACTCTGTCGGGTGTTGAGGAGAGGTGCACTACTAGAATGGTTTTGGCAGAACTTTCACCCCCTCCATCAGATCTGCTCATCGGGCCTAGGCTTCCGGGATATTTCTCGGGCACCGGCTCCACACAATCTGAGCCACCTTTCTGAGATGACCAGCATGCCATTTCGTGATGCGAAGAGATGCACACTGTACAGAATGCTCATGCATATTCTGCACCTCCTTGCCTTCTTCCATCCCGACACACCATGGCGGACGGTGTTACCACCCAAAGGCGGGGAAGGTCCCCAGTGGGGGTCCTTCTATAAGGGAGTTGTTCCCCTTTACATTGGGGACCTGGGGTGGAGAGTGTTGCACAGAGAGATGGTATGTAACAAACTTTTGAGTCAGTTCACAGGCTCGTCCTCCGCCTGTATTTTCTGCGGCGAGGAAGAGACAGTGTTCCACGCTTATATGGAGTGTGAGAGGTTATTGCCCCTGTACCAATATCTGAAGGGGTTGTTCCTCAAGTTCTGGTTGCATTTTAGTCCCACAATCCTGGTGTTCAGACACAAGGCACGGTGTGGGGGGGGGGGGGGGGGCGGGACTTACCTGTCGGTTTGCTCCTGGACCTGCAAATGGCCATGTTGGTCAGGCCCAGGAGCAAACCGACAGCGGGCGGTCGATGGTCAGTCTAGAGTTGGCTGCCTGCCCCTCTTT
Source organism: Raja brachyura (assembly GCA_963514005.1). Next base: position 49,023,851 of record OY740786.1, on the reverse strand, counting down.
CAGGCCTACGTCCATGCACGTGTGTCTCTGGAGAGGGAACACGCGGTGTCCACGGGGACTCTGGAGGCCTTCCCTGGGTGCTGGTCACCGCGTGGGGTTGAGAGTATTGTAAACAATTAATATACTGTTGTACTATAATGATTTTTTTGATAATGTTTTGATGTGTTGTATCATATGATTGTGTCAGAGAGAGAGGTAGAAGGTCGTCAGCAGCTGTTGGGGCAGACCAGTCCATTTCAATGTTCTCAGGAAGAACAGTCGTTGCTGTGCCTATATGACCAGTGCAGCAGTGTTGGTGGACCATGTGAGGTCCTCTGATATGTGAGTGCCCAGAAACTTGAAGCTGGACACTCTCTCCACACTGTCTCCGTAGATGGAGATTGTGGCATATTCCCCATTCTGTGACCGCCTGAAGTCGATAATCAGCTCTTTGGCCTTGGAGGTGTTTAGCGACAAGTTGTTCCGTGAGCACCAGTCCGCCAGGTTCTGCACCTCCGCGCTATAGTTTGTTTCATCACCGTTAGTGATCAGCCCGATCACCGTTGTGTTGTCTGCAATTTTGACAATGGTGTTGATGTCAAATGCAGGGACACAGTCGTGGGTGAAGAGGGAGTAGAGAATGGGGCTCAGTACACAGCCCTGTGGTGTGCCGGTGCTCAGGGTGATAGTGGAGGTGCGGCCCCAGTCTCACTGCCTGCGGTCGCTCAGTCAGAAAATTCAGGTTCCAATCGCATATCAGTGAGCTGAGGCATAGCTGGTGGAGTTTGGTGGTGAGCTTGGTGGGGATGACCGTATTGAAGACAGAGCTATAGTCAATGAAGAGCATCCTCACGTAGGTCCCCTGTCTTTCCAGGTGGGTCAGGACAGTGTGAAGAGCCAGAGAGATGGCATCCTCTGTGGATCTATTTGCCCTGTATGGAAATTGATGAGAGTCCAATGATGCAGGGATGCTGGATTTGATGTGGGAGAGGACCAGCCTTCCAAAGCACTTCATTGGTTTTGGACTTAGTGGGCAACCGGGTGGTAGTCATTCAGGTTGGTGACTTTAGACTTTTTCGGCACCGGCACTATGGCAGCTGTCTTCAGGCACTTGGGGACCGTTGCCAGAGATAGAGACAGGTTGAAGATCCTCGTAAATACCTCCACCAGCTGTACAGCACAGTCCTTTAGTACCCTACCCTGGACTCCATCCAGGCCTGCAGCCTTCCATGGATTGATCCTACACAGAGCGCACTGTACCTCCTGGGTGCTCAGTGTTAAGGCCAGTCCCTCCGCTCTAGCCGGAGTTGTTCCTCTCCTGGTGGTGTTGCCAGTTTCAAAGCGGGCAAATAAGGTGTTTAATTCATTGGCCAGTGTGATATTACTGTGGGTGCAGACGGGGCTGCTCTTGTAGTCAGTGATGTCCCCGACACCCTGCCACATGCTAAAGGTTTATACATCTCCATGACAACATCAATGAAGTATTCCTTTCACAAAATTCCTCAGATCTGGATTTGGTCATCCTTTTCCGTTTCCATGGTATTCCCATCTTCTGGTGAATTCCAAGATGCCCATAAAACTTGCCTAATTAAAAAAAAAGTTCCAAACTCCTATTTATAATCCAATTAACATCAGAAAGATTACCAGACTGAAATGTACATGTTTTTTCTGTTTTCACAATTGCTGCTGGAATTGTGTACTTACAGTAGTTTTGACATATTTTGGATTTGCAGTATCTTCAATGTTTTTCTTTTGTAATTTGTTTCAGGTATTGTTAGAAGGTAATTGTCCAAGACACTGGAAGAAATCCCTGTGAGAATGGCAGCAAAGTGTTAGCCTAGCATTATATGTTCATGTCTCTTGAGTAGGAATTAATCTTCCAACCGGGTGGCTCAGAAATGAAAGGTGAGCTATAAATTGCACAAGACAACCTGGAACCTGAGAATTACTTTGTGCAATTCCCAGCTGATGCAGCCTCTCACACTGTAGTGCCACTGGTGGTGCCGCTAACACACAGCACTAGAAACTCAGGTTTGATCCTGACCTCAGATGTATTCTGTGCAGAGTTTACACATTCTCTGCTTGACTCTAGTGGTTTCCTCCTACATCCCAAATATATGCTGGTACGTTGATTGGTAAATGTGAATTGCAGTGGCACAGTTAGTATTAAGGGGACATTAATGGGCCTTTGAAGCAAAATATGTTAAAGGGAAATAAATAATTGAAAAACTCTGAAACAGAGCAAAAACTTCATGGGTCTTATAATCCACCAATGTCATAAGTGATATAAGAAACCAGTGAATATATTACAACATAAAAATCATTGGGCAGTGATCAACCAAACTGGTCGATGTTATTGATAGCATAAAATATTGTATAGGTGGTTAATATCAGTTCTTTCGTGCAGCCCACATGGTTGTGTAATTAACAGTATCTTGATATGGTGTAGCTAAAGCAGGTCACCAAGTTTTTTTCCCATTGGAAGATTGACAAATAGGAGTTGAAGGGCAGTAATGTTTCAGTGTAAGATGCTATTACCGAGTGTCCATCTGTTGTCCCACTAGAACTTGCATTCTTATACAAATCATTCATGCAACCAAATCTCCAGTCTTATCATTGTAGCTTCATTAATTGCTTGCAAGCAACCATCAAATATAAAGGGGAGGGGGAGTAAATAAAGTGGTAGACAACTTAATCCAACACAAATATCATAGGTAAAGTTTACTTCAAATACTCCTCTGTTATGTAGCTGCTCAGGATGTATCTTGACAAGGGTCCTTTCATTCTTTCCAGACCTTCTTTGCAAATGCACAGACCCCAATGAGATAGATAATTGCATCAGGGCAGTGCACATTAAGAATGATATTCGGACCATACAGATCACAGGTGTTACTCTATAAAATCTTTCCTGAAATAATTACAAGATATTAATATATTTCCTTATATAAGGAGACAACACTACACACAGTAATCCTGATGTGCTCTCACAAATATCCAATGGAACTGGCGCACTACTCCCAACGTTTCTGTAATTTGGGCTTGTTTTCCAAATTACACACTGCACCTGAATACTTGATGTGTATGAATTATGCCCTAGGACACCCAGATCTGTCTGTATCACAGACATCTGGAATTTCATACATCCTATGTTTTTCCTGGAAATTGCACTAGCAATTCAATCAACATGCATAACCTTTTGATATGGGATGAGATCAGAGTACACAAGAGAAATCCATATCGGCACAGTAAGAACATAAAAACTCCAAGTTGAATGTCAGGTTTGAACCTTGGTTGCTGGAGCTGTGAGGCAGCAGCACACCCATTTGCACCCTTTGCATCCGTTCCTTGTTTTTTATAATATATATTTTGCCCAATCATCTGAACTGCCACCAATATTTACACAATCATATGCCTTTCCTTTAATGTTGACTCTTAAGGTTTTAGTAAACCTTTGATTTTTTTTTCTTAGAATTTATCTGTTTTGTGTATTCTGAAAGGTCCTCTCAAATGTTTGGCATTACATCTCAATAAACTAATTCCTTAATCTAATTTGCCATTTCACTTTACAATATTTGCCTTCGTTCTTCACAGTTTTTATTTAGGTTTAAATTACAAGTCTTGTATTAAATCCTTTCTTTCACAGCATCCACAGTTCAAATCCAAGTCACAGCATTGTGGATCAGAAATGACATGACAATGGACAATATTCAGAGGTGGCACAGCTGGAAGAGCTTTTGTCTCATGTCACAAGGAACCCAGAATCAATCCTGACCTCCAGTGCTGTTTGTGATGAGATTGCATGTTCTCCCTGTGGGTGCTCCGGTTTCTTCCCACATTTCAAACATATGCAGCTTTATAGGTTAATTGACCTATGTAAGTTGCTAGTGTCCTAGTGTGTGGGGAATGGATGCAAAAGTGGGATAATATAGAACTCATGTGAACGGGTGATCAATAAGCATTATGGACAGTAAGCTGAAGGATCCATTCTGTATCTTTCATTCAATCAATCAATCAATCTGCACGTAAAGTTCAATCGAGCTATAACTACTGTAACCTAGGGGGACCTTCACAATGAGGTAATTAGTCTTCTCTACTTGTTCAAAGAAAAAACCCCATATACCAATAACTTTTTACCTGGCAACCTTTAGCTATCAACATTTTCTCATCTCTATCTAGAATTAAATTGCCCAATAAAAGGGAGCTTATGCTGATTCAGAAATTATTAGGCCATACTAGAATTTGAGCATAACATTTGAGGAAAAATGCACATGCTTTGTAGAAAATGCGTCAGATATATATGAGGAAGTTGCCAGGACTGGAAAATGTAACTATATGAATAATGCCAGGATTATTTTTATTGATACAAAGATAATAGGAAACTTAATTAAGGTGTACCAAATTATCATTTGATTAGTTAAAGAGAAACATTTTAAAAATATTTCATTTTTAAGAACTCAAAAACAAGACGGTTAAAATTAATGGAGGAAAGAAAAGGAAAACCTTTTCTAACCTAGAGAATGGTTGGGATCTTGAACTTACTGTCTGAGAGGGTGGTGGAGACAAATGCTCATCACGTTTAGAAACGTCTTGGAAATGTACATGGATAATTATGACCTATAAAACTATGGATGAACTACTGGAAGGTGAGATTTGTCTACCTAGGTATTTTTCACCCACCAAATAAAAATAGACTCCTTCTCCGTGTCAGTGCCTGCTTTCACCAATGCTGCTTTGATTCCTATCACTGGTAGACAGGCCAGGAGAGGCCAATCCTCAGCATCATTGGTAACAGTGGATCCAATTAGCTGATATCGGATTGGCTCACCTGAACTTAGTCAGCCTACGCATTAGCCAGAAACCACCAGGCCCTCTTCAAGCTCAAACCTGAGCTGCCGGGATAAGCCTGAGACTGCCAGTTCCTTTTCTCAAAGCGAGGTGGAACTACAGGGAGAAGCCTGAGATCACCACATCTCTTCCTTCAAGACCAGGACTGAGCTGCCGGGGCAAGCCCGAGATAGCCAGGTTCACATCACATGCACCTTGATGACGAGGGAAAGCACCCCCATGTGGTCCTGGACTTTCTCGTCACTATAAATAAAATATATCATGCACTGTCTCTCTAATGCAAGTGTTGGTGTGGTCACTGCCAAACAAGCATCACATCTGTCATAGGTTTTTATGATTACATGAACTGGGAAATCAGCATATGTAGTCATTCTAAAGGCCCTGTCTCACAGTGCGAGTCCACCCAAGAGTGACCCCAAGTGAAAGAAAAAAAACGGACTCGTGGTTATGCACGAGATTCAAAGTTTATGGTCAAGTGTTTAACCGAGTTCCCACGGGCATGTTCTTTATGCGATGTTCCAAGGTGCTCTCCAGAGTTACCAAGTTCCTCTCCCGTTACACTTGAGCCAACCGTGAATGAAGGTATGTTTTAATAAAGCAACAATGTTAAAGAAAACACCTCCATACTGTGGCTTTGAGTTAAAGATAGAAATCAGCGCGGCTGCATCTATTAATATGACCTACAGAGGGAAAATGCGCATTAGATTGTTGGGAGACGGAGCTCAGGGTTCGCCTCCCGAGCTGCTTTGGTGCCCAGGTGTGAGGGAGGTTGGGGGGGGGCGTCATTAATCTGTCTGGGGTGACAAGGCCCTTGCGTTAGGAGTGGTGTGCAAGGGAGACTTAATTCTCTCCGATCTCTCTGAAGCCCCGGATGAGAACAAAGGAAACCCATCTTGCCAGCGGGTACAAGCCCGTTGTATATAAGGGTCTCAACCCGAAACGTCACCTGTCTCCTTCACTCCTTTGCTCCTTAGATGCTGCTGCACCCGCTGAGTTTCTCCAGCCTTTTGTGTACCCCCGTTGTATATAACTTTGCTGCTGACGCGCACACCCACTCTCTCTCCCTCTCTCTCTCTCTCTCTGCTCTCTATCACTGCAGCTCAGAGCCCAAGCTCGCCATCCTATAGTGGTAACATTCACATCGGGTCCCCTCCACACCCACACCCCCTCTCTCCGACACACACCCCCCACAAGGCAACAGGCAGCGTGAGAGACAGAGAGTTTGTAGGGTGTTGGTTTTGTATAAGGATTTATTTTTAAATTATTAGCCAAGGTCGGATTTACTTATTTTAAACGAAGTTTGGAGCGCTTGACAATACTTTTTACTCTTTGCGCTCGTTTTCAGAAAGGGTTCAGACCCCGCTTGGCTCGTTGCCCCCTTTGAACCAAGCCCTGCGAGAGGGATGGAGGGAGGGAGGGAGGGAGGGAGTGAACAAGAGCGCCGAGGAGGAGAGGGAAATAGGGGGGGGTGGGGGAGTGGGTGGAGGAGAAATTGGGAAGAAGTTAGTTGTTCAGATCAGAAACCTGTAGGCTGGGAGCCATAATGGTGAAGAGCACACCCAGTTCTTCTGAGGAGTGCATAAGAGACTTAGATCGGAAGCAATGTTCCTCTAGAACTGTAACTGAAACCATGTCCACATCACCTCCTCTTGGCGGGACCCCAAAACCAGATCTACGCGTCAGGAAAATCCAATGTTCATTGATTCATCTCCATGGTTTTTATAGCTAATTTTCCAATAAATAACTGCAGTAATCACCCCCCCGAAAGGGTAGGATAGGGCTGAAGCCCAGTGTTTAGACGTTGGAATGGTTTTTTTAATCATTCTAATAGAATGATTTTCCAACTCCTGGTAATTAAACTTTTTTTTCACTCCTAGTTTTTTTTAAACATATTTTTAGGATATACATTATATATAAAATTGTACACATGGGAAAATAAGACGAAAATGATCAAAAAACAAAGAATATTTAGTCTAGGGTGAATTAAATTTTGTGATTAAGACTCGAGTGTGAATGGCACTGAAATATTTTAAAGAGTTCCCACGGTAGACTCACGAATCACTACGTTAAACGCACGGGCCCTGCGTTCTTACAACGAGTCTAAATGTTTCAATTTTAAACTTGAACAGTAAATTTGACTCGTGGAAAAAGTCAAACATGTTTGACTTTTTTCACGAGTTCACAAGTTTCGCGGGTACCTGCCGTTAGCGCCGCGAGTGGACAAGTTGATCGTGCGAGGTCCCACGTTCCCGCTACGTTGGCTGTACGTGATCACCACGAGTGAAAACTCGGGGTCACTCGTGGGCCAACTCGCACCGTGAGACAGGGGTTTAAGTCTGAATTGTTGTGTGTAATTTGGCTGTTTGCCGATAAAATATCAATTACTGTTTTACTGTGAGACACACATATGGTAACAGTTCTGCATTGTACTCTGCTTCTCAAAATGTGACTCTGTTGAAGGGGAATAACAAGCCCAACCACAACTATATTGGATTGTTAGCTCAAAGGACCAAGCTGCTGCCCTGCTGCATTCTAAAACAATTAAAGCTTGAGAGAGATGCAAGTTTTATTTTCCTTAAGCTGTAATCAATTAGTAGGCTCTGGCTACATTAATCAACTCAAAAGTCACAGAAAGATCATTTGCTAAACAAAAAGAAGAAAATTGAGCTGCAGCCTTGAGTTTATCCAAAAATTCAGGTTAATCCTGAGTCATTCAAATCAAACACATTTAGATTAACATGGATATCTAACCTACTCCAATGAGTTCTACCTTATTGTATGTTATGGATTGGAGTAGAGACTATACATAAAGACACAAAGTTCATCAGAAACCAAGATTCGAAATGTAAAAAAAAAAAAAATTTATCAAAGGTGAGAATTATCGAAGAGAATTATAAGTGGAACTTTAAGGCATCTCTTCACTTGCTGGTCACTTACAATTGGAAGCTTGAAAAGGATGTTCATAATAAATTTGTAGATGCCTGGGCCCATTGATAACACTCAAGCAATATTTCTTATGGAAAGTGGCTGAGGATTTTACCTAAAAGAGTGAGTAAAGAGGAATTGATAAGAAAAGCAGAAAACCTGCTGCTGGCATCTAGCTAGAGTGAACTTTGGAGGAATTTGATGCCGTGAAGAACCCAAAGAGGAGGGTGTACTAATTCCAATATGGTCCAGGATATCCCTCTTTCCCAGTGTCTCCTCCTCATACCTGGCCCGATCAAACTCATCCCTGTCACACTGGTACCTGAATTGATATGTTGCACAGGATAATCCACTCTGTTCTGATAATGGTTACATGGAACAAGATCAAGTTCCATTTGTCAAGTGTTAGGACCAAATTTGTAAGTAAATATTGCTTTTCAACATTTAATAGATAATAGGTGCAGGAGTAGGCCATTCAGCCCTTCGAGCCAGCACCACCATTCAATATGAACATGGCTGATCATTCACAATCAGTACCCCAATCCTGCCTTCTAGCCATATCCCCTGACTCCGCTTTCCTTAAGAGCTCTATTCATATGGTATGATGATGTGTTTGCTTTAACACAACCACAAAATCAAAGATTATAATTCTTTTACTGAACTAAAAACAAACTGCCCCAATTTTTTCAGCTTAAGATCTTACTCTTGGGTAAGCTCTTTGGATACCTCTTTAGAGCCTAATGCATCTGATGGAAATAGTCTCATCCCTCTTTACCACATGAGGAGTAATCCGGTAGAGCTAATGATCCACAGTTTTGCATTGCTTTCACTATTAATTGTTTCCATAAATCAATTTAACATTCTGTCATAAAATAGTGAATTGCTCTAAAAATTATTTTGCAGTGATGAGTTTTCTGTCCTCCTCCACCAGAAGAGTATCTAGGGGTGAAATTGATTAAGACTGGAATTATTTCTCCCTGATCGAGTTAATGGAAATTGTAAGGAAAAATCATAAGGCAATTGTATTATCATATTAGACTGATCATCTAGTGCTAACGATGTTGTTACTTGCCTTGGTATTGATGTATGCTTCACAGTGTCAGGAGCTGGTAGCAAAATTGTAAATTGAACAACTTCAATCTAATTCAGTTCAGCACCTCTTAAGAGGATTCAGTTTGTTTCGATAAATGATGGTGGAATTCAATCCACGGATCAGTCAGTAATTATTAACATTGGCAAGGGATGAGGACCCTGTGACATTAGTGTACAAGCTGGACAGATAGAAATGCAACCTCTACTTAGAGCATTGCAGGAATTCATCTATATCTAACATTTAGCACCAATAGAAGGAGGTCATAGTAAGTGAATGCCAGGATTAAAATCTCAAGAACCTGGATCTAGTACAAGGGTATGTCTAACAATCTCTTGAGAATGGTCAAGATTAGTAATACAAGTTAATCTGCATTTTCCCTTCATCAACTTAAGCCTATTTTGATTTTCAATGCAATACACCAGCTTCAACCAGCCCCTAACAATCTCTGTGTTTAAGAAGGAACTGCAGAATGCAGAAAATCGAACGTACACAACAATGCTGGAGAAACTCAGTGGGTGCAACAGCATCTATGGAGCGAAGGAAATAGGCAACGCTTCGGGCCGAAACCTTTCTTCAGACTGATAGGGGTTGTGGGGAGGCGGGGAGAAGAAAGGAAAAAGGTGGAGCCCGAGGGCTGAGGGAGAGATAGGAAGGGGAGGAGACAGCAAGGGTTAACAGAATTGTGCGAAATCGATGATCATGCCAGCAGGATGCAAACTCCAAGCGGAATATGAGGTGCTGTTCTTCCAATTTCTGGTGTTGCTCACTCTTGCCATGGAGGAGGCCATGGACAGAGAGGTCGGATACTGAATGGGAGAGGAAGTGCTGAGCCACCGGGAGGTCAGATTCGTTGATGGGGACCAAGCGGAGGTGTTCGGCGAAACGATCGCCAAGCCTACGCTTGGTCTCACCGATATAGATCAACTGACATCTAGAGCAGTGGATGCAATAGACAAGGTTGGAGGAGGTGCAGGTGAACCTCTGTCACGCCTGGAATGACTCCAGAGTCCTTGAATGGAGTCAAGGGGGGAGGTAAAGCGACAAGTGTAGCATCTCTTGCAATTGCAAGGGAAAGTGCCCGGGGAAGGGGTGGAGCAGGTGGGAAGGGAAGAATGGACAAGGGAGTTATGGAGGGAGTGGTCTTTGCAGAAAGCAGACGGGGGGACGATGGGAAGATGTGGCGAGTAATGGGGTCACGTTGGAGGTGACAAAACTGACGGAGGACTATTTGTTGTATGTGCCTGCTAGTGGGGTGAAAGGTGAGGACCAGGGGGACTCTGCCCTTGTTGCGAGTGGGGGGAATGGGGAGAGAGCAGTATTACAGGGTATGGAAGAGACCCTGGTGCAAGCCTCATCTATAGTAGGGTAGGGGAACCACCGTTCCCTGAAGAATGAGGACATCAGCGATGCCCTGGTGTGGAACACCTCATCCTGGGAGCAGATGCGGCTTGGACGGAGGAATTGGGTATAGGGGATGGAGTCCTTACAGGAAGTAGGTTGGCAGGAAGAGTAGTCCAGAGAGCCATGGGAGTCAGTGGGTTTATAGTGGATGTCGTTCAGAAGTCTATCACATGCGATGGAGATAGTGAGGTCAAGGAATTGTAGGGAAGTGTCAGAAATGGTCCAGGTGTATTTGAGTGCCGGGTGGACATTGGTGGTGAAACGGATGAAGTCAGTCCATTGTATGTGGGTACAGTTGATGGCACAAAAGCAGTCATCGATGTAACGGAGGTAGAGGTTGGGGATGGGGCCTTGGTGCACCGTGAACAAGGATTGTTCGATGTACCCGACAAAGAGGCAGGCGCAGCTGGGGCCTATGTGTGTGCCCATAGCTACGTCTTGTATTTGGAGGAAATGCGAGGAGTCAAATGAGAAATTATTGAGGGTAAGGACCAACTCCGCTAGGCGGAGGAGAATATCAGTGGATGGGTATAGTTTGCTCCTCCGGTCAAGGAAGGACCAGTGGGATTTGAGACCATCCTAGTAGGGGATGGAGGTGTAGAGTGACTGGACGTCCATGGTGAAGATGAGACGATGGGGGCCTAGAGAATGGAATGCGCAGAGACGACGGAGAGTGTCTGAGGTGTCTTAAACATAGGTGGGGAGGGATTTAACCAAGGGGGATAGGATGGACTCAAGGTATGTGGGAATGAGTTTGGTTGGGCACAAACAGGCAGAGACAATGGGTCTACCAGGCCAGTCAGGTTTGTGGATTTTGGGGAGAAGGTAAAATCGGGCCTTGCGGGGCTGGGGAACGATGAGGTTGGAGGCTCGGGGGAGCAGGGAGCGGAGTTGATGAAGTCGGTGATGGTGCTAGTGAAAATGGCCTGGTGCTCATCAGTGGGGTCACGGTCCAGGGGTAAGTAGGAGGAGGTGTCCGAGCATTGGCGCGTGACCTCAGCTTTGTAGACATCGACGCACCAGACTACCACAGCACCTCCCTTGTCGGCAGATTTGATAACCAGGTCTGGATTGTTGTAGAGTGAGTTGATGGCAGTACATTCGGGGGGGGGGGGGGGGGGGAGGGGAAGAGATTGTAGTGAGACAGGGGAGCGGGGAAGTTGAGGCGGTTGATGTCGCGATGGCAGTTTTGGATGAAAAGTTCTAAAGTCGAAGGCCACAAGGGGGGGTCCATATGGAGGGGGTATGTTGGAGATGGGAAAAGGGATCACCAATGGGGGGAGCGAGGACTCCTTCCCATGGAAGAACGCTGTGAGGCAGAGGTAGAAGTGCCCAAAGTCGTGGTAGGCGTATAACTCATTGAGGTGGGGACGGAGGGGGACAAATGTGAGACCTCTGCTGAGGATCGACCGTTCAGTGTCGGAGAGGGGGAGGTTGGGGGGGATGGTGAACAAACGGCAGGGGTGGGGGTTGGGGCCAGACGAAGGCAGGTGAGTGGACTGAGGACAAGGCAATGTGTGGTGGGGGGTTGGGGTGGGGGGTATGAGGGCTGTGGTGTGGGTAGGGAAGAGCAGGGGTCACATAGTTGGAGGGGGATGTGGAAGACCCAGTGGAACATCCACTGAGGTTACCAGGATTTGGGAGACTGGCACTAGGACCCAGAGCACTCAAACCCAGAGGAGTGGGAGTTAGCAGCGTGGAGTGGAAAATCCCATCGTTGAGCAATGTTTTTGAAGCACTGGCTGGTGAGCTGACTGCCATTATCTGATAAGAGGCATGCAGGGGCGCCGTGCATGGAGAAATGGCGCAACAGCTTTTGGATGACTGCATCGGATATGATGTTTTGGAGCAGGTCAATTTTGAACCAGCCCAAATAAGAGTCAACGAGAACCAGATATTGTTTGCCATGCCACTCGAATATGTCAGTAGCGACCGTGGACCAAGGCAGAGGAGAAACAGGTGTGAGAGCAAGGGCTGCTTCTGTTGGTGTGGTGTTAGGCTGTTGCAGACAGCGCAGGCTAGAACTTTCTTGTGCACATACTCGGTCATCCCGGGCCAGTAAAACATGCTCTTTGTTCATAGTAAAGTTGCTTCTATGCCGGGGTGGCCCCTGTGGATGGCATCAAATTATTTGTCCTGTAGAACAGCTGGGATGACTGCTTTGTGACCCTTGATTATGACACCGTCCTGCAGTACAAGTTTGGCGCGAACCAGGTAGTATGGGCGAATCGCAAGGGGGACACAATGTTGTTTATCTGGCCGGCCACGCCGGATAACCGAGGACAGTAGTTGTAGAGTTGTATCTGCAGCTGTGTGCTCTGCCAGGTTGCTTAGGCATTCTGTAGGTACGTTATGACACCATCATTACTGTGAACTGGTCTTTCTCAGATGGCTGTTATTGACAGGTTGTTCATGAGGCTCTTGATAGTGTGTCAGTCAGATGCATGTCCTTGCCCCTTTTGTAGACTAGGGTAAAATCAAAGCATTGTAGCTGCATCATCGTTCGTTGCAGGCGAGCAGGAGCAGCATGAATGGGTTTATTCAGAATGGTGACCAATGGTTGGTCATCTGTTTCAACAGTAACAGACTTGCCAAAAATAAAGTCATGAATTTTGTGCAGGCAAAAGGTAAGTAATTCCTTTTTGATCTGGGCGTAACGTTGTTCAGTCTCGGACAGGGTATGGAAATGTAAGCAATAGGGCTGCAGTCTCCTTTGGCGGAGACAATCTACAATCTTTCCCCCCCCCCCCCCTCCGAACGTACTTGACATAAAATCTGCATTTCAGCGGGTTGATCTCGAGATGGATGTCTTTAGCACGGTCCAAAACATTTTGAAGTTGGCATCATGTTCAGCCGTGTTGCGTCCAGCAATGAAAATATTGTCGAAAATGATGGCGCATGGATACCCCACAAATAATTGTTCAATTGTGCGTTGGAATACCTCGCTGGCAGAGTTGATGCCAAAGGGCATCCGCTGAAATTTGTAGCAGCCAAAGGGGATGCCATATGTGGTGAGATTGGATGAGTCAGGACCCAGATTGATCTGCCAGAACAAACTTTTGGCATCCAGAACAGAAAACATGGAGGCGCTGACCAGCACCTTCCTTTACTTTGCTCATCGGGTATTGCAGGCATTTGATCGCGGTTTTCAGGTCTCTGAGGTTGATGCAGATTTGGATTTCTTCCTTGTTTTTCTTTGTTGCAACCACCATGGTAGAAACCCAGTTGGAAGGGTTGGTGACCATGGCAATGACACCATCCACTGGAGCTCATTCTGTACTCTGTCCCTTGACCACAGGTAAGACATTTGTATCAGTGATGATGTTGTATTTGATGGGTAGCTTCCCAAGCTTGATGTCAAATAGTGTACTAGGAAAGTATCTGCTGGGTGGAGCCCTGGGCAGGAGATATTTGATGGACAGCAGGCCCAAAAGTTACCAGTTCCACATCCTGGCATGCGTTAATGCCAAGCAGAGTTGCAACTTTCCCACGGACAATGAAAAAGTTCAGCTTGTGAACTTTTGACTCCAGGGAGTAGTTCAGCTCAGCTTCTCCAAGTGGGTGCACCTCCCCTCCTCCATAGGCTTGCAAAGTAGCCAAAGTGTTTACAATACATTCAGCATTTCTGATCCATTTAAATTCAGATAATGACATGATATTGCATTTGGCGCCAGTGTCGATCTTTGCAACAGTAATGGTTTTGTTGCATGAAGTGAAACTTCAGGGACAAGTTGCTTGTTAGTGGAAGCAACCAGGGAGTTTTTGTTATGACTGTTATCTTCATGCTCAGGGAGCAGAACTGGAGGAGGCGCCACCAGCTCTTGGTACTCGCTATCAGTATCTTCATGTTTTAACAGGTGTACAGGCTGCCTTGGGAGTGAACGAGTCCCACGAGAATGGCAGCATTTTAAGAAATTATTCCTTCTTTTACAAAAGTGACATGCTTTTCCGAAAGCAAAGCGCAGTTCGCGATCTTCAGGGTGGGAGCCACCACAGTTAGAACACTTTTCAATAAATCTTTGTGGTTGTTCAGATGGTGTGTGGGGCTATGAATACAATATGAGGAATGCAGTCCAGGGCCCAATGACCTGGTGAGAGAATGTGATCTCGGCAATATGACAAGCATGTTCAGCTCGGGCCAGGGTCAGTTCAGTATCAAGGACCAATTCATCGCATACTTTATCACTGAATAGTCCACCCACCAGTCTGTCATGGATGAGTTCAACACACAGATTAGCAAAATGGCAGCGTACAGCAATATAGAAACATAGAAACATAGAAATTAGGTGCAGGAGTAGGCCATTCGGCCCTTCAAGCCTACGATCATGGCTGATCATCCAACTCAGTATCCCATACCTGCCTTTTCTCCATACCCTCTGATCCCCTTAGCCACAAGGGCCACATCTAACTCCCTCTTAAATATAGCCAATGAACTGGCCTCAACTACCCTCTGTGGCAGAGAGTTCCAGAAACCCACCACTCTCTGTGTGAAAAAATTCCTTCTCATCTCGGTCCTAAAGGATTTCCCCCTTATCCTTAAGCTGTGACCCCTTGTCCTGGACCTCCCCAACATCGGGAACAATCCCGATGATCCTGAAACAATATGTTTCAGATCGCTAATGTAGTTTTCTATAGGCTCACTTTGTTGTTGGTTTTGAGCATAGAACTTAGTATGTTCAAGTATGGAGTTGGCACGAAGGTCACACAGCTCTCTGAATTTAGTGAGCAAGATCAATAGTTTCTGCAGGTACCACGATTTGGCTGTTGTGATCCAGAACTGCAGGTGCATAGTCGAAACGCTTTGAACATTTGATTGCTTCAGGGCCAGCGACGTTGAGAATTATGGAGGCACGGTGTTCTGGTGGAATGTTGCAATGAGCAGCACGGATGTAATAGTTCAAATCACGCTCGAAAACACACCAACGTTTAGCGATGTCAGAGTCAAAAATCAGAGGGTCTGGCTTGGAGTGAGCTGGCCATGGTAACACGAGTGGATGGATAAAACGGGTGAAAAGAAAATACAGGGCCAAAATGTAAACCGATATACTTAAACACGGAGTGGTTTAACCACGTCTGACACCATGTCGAGCAAATCACACATACTCACAGATCTAGTACAATGCTATTTATTGAATAACACACCACAGCATGTTGCTTCTTCTGTACAGCAACATAGACTGACTGCACATGTTGGATTGCGATAATATGAATCATGTAGTAGTAGGCAGAGGTTCTGACAATAAAGCACTACATTGGTTAGTAAGTAAAGTAACCAATCTACAGTGGGTGGAATACGCTCGAGGCTAGCGGTACGTGGTTTCAAGAATTTCTATTTTTCTAAATGGAAGAAGAAAGAGTGCTCAGGGTGTGAGCGGTCCTCAATCACTCGGCCTCGGCAAGGCCACCAGCATAATCAAGGATGAGTCACACCCTGGACACTACCTCTTCTCCCCTCTCCCATCGGGCAAAAGGTATAGAAGTATGAAAAAGCACACATCCAGATTCAGGGACAGTTTCTTCCCATCTGTTATCAGGCAACTGAACTGTCCTACCAACAACTAGGGAGCAGTCCTGAGCTATAATCTATCTCATTGGAGACAGTCAGACTATCTTTCATCGGACTTTCCTGGATTTTATCTTGCACTAAACGCCCTATAATCTGAACTCTGTTTCCTTTCTCTTTTTACATCGCCAATTGTACTCATGGATAGAGGGCAAAGCAGTTTTCACTGTATCTCAGTATGTAACAATAATAAACCAATACTAGTACACAAATAGATTATGATTTCCAAAAATATAAAAATGATATGTTACATTTTAAACCTTATACTGGAAGTTGTAGTTGACCAATTTAATTTTCCAGATCCACAATGTGAAGAAATGTTTTAAATCAATTTTTAGCTCTTGAGACTTGAAATTGTTGTTTCTCCGACCCTTTAGTATGAATCTCTGGTAGTGAAAATAGTGTCAATTTCAATTATGGAAGTCTGCCTGAGTCAAGGAAAATCTTACGAATCAAGGTGAACCAATTTGATAGGTGGACCAGCCACCCGCAAAAATGTGTTTTGAGATTTCACCCATAAGCCACTGCTTGTACAGATTCCTTCACTGAGAATAATTACTACCATTCCTTGAAATGTCCATCATAAGCACTATCGTCCCTGGACTTAAAATTATTGCACCTGCTATAAGTCAGTCATGTGTTCTATTAATCTATTCATCTAATAATTATGCATATAAGATCAAATATATCATGTAACTATACCAGACATGAATCACAGCAGCGATTTTGCTCCAAGGACAAACAGTGTTGTTTTGAGAGATGTGTAGAACCGGATCAGGGTGGCATTTACTTGAGAAAGTAATTTACCAAGAGCACATCAGGAAAAATGGAACCAGCAATACTTAATCCGATAAATATCACATAAATGAAATGGAACTTTCAGAGCAACCTCTAGTGGTTTGTTTAAGAGGGTTACGTGTAACTTATAAGGTCACATGTTATTTCTGTATTGTTTAATCACACTGCCTACAGCCAATTGTAATTGCGATGATAGGTTTTTTTTTTCCATATTCTGATAAATTGCATAAAGTAATCATTGGAACCAATTAATCGGATAGTTTCAAGCATTTTCCAATGAATATATATGTGATTTTCATTGACATGTACCATGTTTTATTTTTATCACATTTAAATTGTCATGGTAGTGATTGTGTGATTCACTTCTGAAAGACCTGCTTTTTAAAATACTAAATACTCCAACTGGATGTTACTGGTTATGCGAGACAAATTCCTCTGTAATCATAGGCACCCTTGCATATCCCAGCAAAGTAAACCTCAAACTGAATGATATAAAACTGGGATCCTATCTATTACACCCATTTGTGGTTTCATATCTGCAACTTCAAGTTCACATTATTGCCTGCTGCTCGCATTAACTTGTAGTCACCATGTTCCAACATTCTTGAAGGCTGTTTCTGTTCATACATGCCAAAGATGGCCCTCTTCTGTATTGTGTTGCATTGCAGAAGTCAAGGAAAGCTCTACTAGCATTTTCAATTTTAGCTCATTGTGTCTCATGCATTTATACTTTTTGGTTATGCAACAGAACTCCTAAAATGCAGTTGTTCATGGAGGACACTTACAGACAGTATAATGGCAACATTGTGTCATGAGTGTCTTTTGCATTGGGAATCTGCCTCCTGCACATGCTATTCTTTCAGAATCTGTACACATTTTATCTGTCCACCAGGGAGGACTCTGCCAGCCATCACTTATATTTGCAGTATACTGATTCCTTTATAACAATCCTTGGAATCTGAAAGAGTGCAGGGTGCATTGTAGTGTGAATCTTTTTGGCCACCTTCCAATATCAGAGGTGTGAAGAAATGTGCAAATAATGTAAGAAATTCAACCCCTGACATCTGCTGATCCTGAATCAGAACAGGATTACATGAGGGAAACCATTAGCAGTGTTTTAACATTGGTGCTAATGGACTTTGTGGTTTCTTTAGAGTACTTTATAACTGCTTAGAAAAACTAAGAAAAATATTAATGTCATTTTTAACATTCAAAAATGGGGCAGATGAACTAGGCAATGTGAAATTATTGCAATATAATTGCTGTATTACATGTACTGCTTTATATGTATTTTTTAATATACATATTATTAATTCTTACTATTACATTATCTAGTTATGAGTTCTGCAAATGTTTATGCGTAATGATTTTTGTGATCCAAGAAGCTATATTACTAGAAGTCAGATCTTGACCACTTGCTGTTGTTCTGTATATTAATGTTAGAAAAAACTGTGATTTATGGCCATCTTACTCAGAGTTCCCCTCTCCTGCGCAGGACAAGAGGATTTATCCCATTGATGAAAAATAAAAGAGTTATTAGTGTTTAAACAATGTCGAGATTCTTTCTCCTGAAGGCCACGCTCCTTCTGGAGGGACAATAAAACCCGGAAGTGTTGAGTGCCTCAGTCAGTCTCCACAAGATGGGGGAAGCGAGAGGGTCACGGCTCTCAGTGTGAGCTGTGAACAACACTGAACACATGTCTACTAAACTGTGAGTGTGGTTGTACTGACCTTGAGTGCCCTTAATGTGGTTTGAAAATGATAATGAAAATGTGGTTGGTTTGAAATAAAGCACAGCAAATGGTTGGTGGTGGTTGGTTTGAACTGAAGCACAGCAAATGGTTGGTGGTGGTTGGTTTGAACTGAAGCACAGCAAATGGTTGGCGGTGGTTGGTTTGAACTGAAACACGGCAATTGGTTGGTGGTGCTTGGTTTGAACTGAAGCATGACAAATGGTTGGTGGTGATTGGTTTGAACTGAAGCACGGCAAATGTTTGGTGGGGGTTGGTTTGAACTAAAGCACAGCAAATGGTTGGTGGTGGTTGGTTTGAACTAAAAAATGTTTAAAAGTCTAAACTTGACAACTTCATGTTTGCACTCTATATTGATTTTAGATAAAACGCTACCACTTACGGTTGTGATTTTTGGTCATCTTACTCTGTCCCCTCTGCTCATCATGTGCAGACGATTTTTCCCATCAATGAAAAAGTAAAGTTTTATTAGTGTTTAGAAAATGTTGGGAATCGCTCTCCTGTCAATCACGCCATGAAGGCCATGTCCCATAAAACCCGGAAGTGGGTGTGGCTCAGTCTCTGCAAGATGGGGGAGGGAGAGGTCATGACTACCTGAGCTGTGAATCAACTGAACACACTGAATGTCTACTGAACTGTGAGTGTGGTGTTTTGTGGGGTTTTGTGTAGTTTTATGGTGGTTTCATCCTGCTTGAAATGGTATGAAACTGCATTTGAATGTTGTGGCCTTGCACCCTGCATGAAATGGTAAGAAACTGCATTTGAATATGGTGGCCTTGCACCCTATTTGAAATGGCATGAAACTGCACTTGCATTTGGTGGCCTTGCACCCTGCTTGAAATGGTAGGAAACTGCATTTTGATTTGGTGGACTTGCACCCTGCTTGAAATGGAATTTCAAGGAATAGCTGTGAGTCAACTGCCAGCCCACCAGCCATGAGTGAGCTGCCAGCACATCAGGCTTGGGTGACTGAGCTGCCACCCCAAGAATCAATTTGGCCCACAATGTCCAGACTAGCCCTCTGGAAACCAGTCCCTTCAGCCCACAACACCCATACTAGTGCTCCAGAAAACCCTCCCACCCCCACTGGCCATCAATATTGGAATTGGTCAAGAGCTGGAATATTGCGTTGGGGGACCAGCCCTCCCATGTGAACATGGGACCCAACGGATCCAACTTAGTCTAGTACTTATTAACAATCTGATCTTGTACATGTTTATACGTGTGTATATATAAATGGTTGTCTTTACATCTTTGCAAAAACACTACGTGGTAACGATTACATTTTTACATTTTCTGATTGACATTTTTCATGTCGAGGCTGGGAACACCTTATCTGAATATTTTATGCTTTATTTCTTAACTTATTCTCGACATTACTGATTAAAAGTCTAAAGGCTTTGAAATTAAAACCATCAGCTTCAACTGATAACATCACAGTGGCTCAGCTAGCAGAGATCAGCCTCAATGAAGATTTCATCGTATATTTGACATGTTATTCATGATTAAATCTTTAAAAATGGCAACTTTCACAGATTTTTACATATTCTGATTCACATTTTTTGCCTATAGGCAGAAGTTTTGTTCTATTTTACAAATGGCTCCATGGGTCCTCTATTCACTTAATTAACTAACTTAATTTCTGCCATTAATGACACAACTTTGAACGCAGGAGTCGCATCTGCGCAATGTGGGCCCGTCAGCCACACATGCGCAGTTAAGTGGAATATTGCATTGGGGGAATGGGACCCAACGGATCCATGCTTGGTCCAGTATATATTAAATTAGATTATGAGGTGGGGAGATTGCTATAGTGGCATACATTACACACAAAGAACTGGGTCTTGACCACATTCCACTTCTATTGTCTCAGAGACAGTACTTAGTAGTTGGGTTCTGCTCATCAGTAACTGGGCAGTTGAAGTGTACACATAAGGTCACTGAATGCTGGGGCCATTGTTCTAGTCCAGTGACAGTGACCAGGGTCTCTAGCATGCATTGTGAGATGACACATAGCTGCCCATTATTTGTGCATAAAATGTTTAAAGGGCCTGTCCGGCATCATATCAGTGTTGCCAAAAGATTTTTAACATTTCAAAATCCAGCGACAAAAAAAAATGTTGCGACACTTGGAAAAACACAGCGCATCAAACGTCATCATGCTGCGTCACGGCCATGTCACGACGGATCATGCCCAATCACATCGCAAATTTTCTGGTAATCTGATACATCAGTCAATGATGCCGGCATTTGCAAAAAAAATCGCCAAGTGGAACAGGACCTTAAAGTGATCCCTTATGAGACACCGTGAGGGTGCATATATAATGGTTTAATTAGTTGGTTGGTAGCTTTCCACGGATGAAGTGGATAATAAAAATATTAATAGAGCTTCCCCTCTGTTCCGTGGAGATAGTGTACACAACATGTACAACTTAATCAATCTTTGATTCTGGTAATGAACCAGGCCCTCCATTGAATTTTACAAAATGTCAATTTTCCCCAAAAAGTTAAATACTGACAACTTTACGGGACCCATACATATATACTATCAAGCCATTTTTGTGAACATGTAGTTAAATGTGGCCAAATGTACATATTTTTTGGCAGATAACCTTTCAATTTTACTGATGACATTAGACTGTCAATTTTGTTTCTCTGCCATTCCAATCCATTTTAATGCAATTGCTTCACAAATCATAAGCTGCCTCATTTGTGCTTTTTCTGTTTTTGAAGGAAGAACAGAGAGTCCCAATATTCTTATTGACTTGACCTTTCTAAATAATTAGTACAAAAAAATGTAAATAATAGCTGAGTCACATAAAGGAAATACCACAACTCCACCCCTCACGCCCACACACATTTTTCTATGACTGATGTGGTCATTTGATCAAACTCATTAGGGGCGGGGAATATTTTGATCAAAGTAGGTGCTGATTTTACCATTTTTCTAATCGGTGGATAACATGGACATTATCTATAGAAAATGCCATTGGAACTATTCTGTTACAAATTCTGAACCCAAGAATGGTGATGATTTATCTGCATTCTGATAGAACAGTGCAACACAAGAACAGGCCCTTCGTCATATAATCCCTTTTCTGTAGAGGGGCAGCGTGGTGGCATAACAGTAGAGCAAACTGGCTTACAGGGCCAGAGACCCAGGTTTGACCTTCACTACGGGTGCTTATCTGTACGAAGCTTGTACATTCTCCGTGTGACCTGCACAGGCTTTCTCTGAGATCTTCCGCTTCCTCTCACATTCCAAAGATGTACAGGTTTGTGGGTTAATTGGATTGGTATATATACATATACATATATATATGATCCTTATTGTGTGCAAGGGTAATGTAGGGTAATGTTAGTGTGTGTGGATTGCTGGTCGGTGCAGAGTCTGTGGGCCACAGCAACTGTTTCTGTGTAGTATCTCTAAACTGCTAAACTAAACACTAAAGATGTTGCCTGACCCACTAAGTTAATGCCCCTGTCCCACTTAGGAAACCTGAACGGAAACCTCTGGAGACTTTGTGCCCCACCCAAGGCTTCCGTGTGGTTCCCGGAGGTTTTCATCCTCCGGCAACTACTTTCAACTAGCATCGCAACCGGCTTCGACTAAAAAATTACCAATTTTAAAAACGGAAACTACTTTCAACCATTAGGGAGACTGACAAAAACCTCATGGGAACCTCCGGGAACCTCCGAGAACCGCATGGAAACCTTGGGTGGGGCGCAAAGTCTCCAGAGGTTTCCGTTCAAGCTTCCTAAGTGGGATGGGCATTAAATCCATATCCTTTCATTCCCTGCATATCATTTGCCTATCCAAAAACCTCCTAAATGCCACTGTTATGTCTGCCTCATCCACCACCCTAGTAGCAGTTTCCAGGCACTTAGCATCCTCTGTATAAAAAGTCTTGCCACACACATTTATTTAAAACACTGCATTTCCCACCTTAAAGCTATGCCCTCCAGTATTTGACTTTCCCATGCTGGGAAACAGATTCTGACTAGCTAGCCCATTTATGCCTCATGATTTTATATATTTCTATCAGGTCTCCCCACATCCTCTGGTATTCCAGAGCAAATAATCAATGTCTCCCTGGAGCTAATTTCCACTTATCCAGACATCATTCTAGTAAATCTCCTCTGCACCCGTACCAAAGCCTCCACATCCTTCCTGTGATGGGTGACACGATACTCCAAATGCAGTCCAACCAAAGTTCTACAAAGCTGCATCATGACTTCCTGACTCTTCTACTCAACAACACAATCTATGAAAGCAAGCATACCATATGTCATCTTTACCATTATCTACCCATGTATGCACTTTCAGAGAGTTATGGAACTGGACCCCAAGATCCCTCTGAAAATCAATGGTATTATGGGTCATTCCATTTATTGTATATTTTCCCCTCACAGCTGGCGTCTCAAAGTGCAACAACTCACACTTGCTTGGATTGAATACCATCTGCAATTTCTCCATCCTTTTCTGTAGTTGATTTATATCCTGCTGCATAATTTGACATTGACACAGTGTGCGACCCCAGCAATCATGGTGCCCCTAATTCCTATTACTATGTCTCAGAATCAGACCGCACACCACAGACTTAACCACTGCTGCTCTCCCCTGATCATTTCTCCCCACAACAGTATCCAAAGATACATACCTGTTGTCGTAGGGAATAGCCCAAGAGGATTCCTGCACACTCTGCCTAGTCCCTTTCTTGCTGGTCACCCATCTATTTCTTGCCTGTACCTTGGGCATGACTTAACTCCTATCTATTACACTCTCACACCCCCAGATCATCCCAAGGTCATCCAACTGCAGCTCCAGTTCCATTACACTCTTACCGCAGGTGTAATCCCAAGGGCATGGGAAATTCCATTACTTTTAACATCCTGCAGGAGGAGCATTGCACTATCCTACCTGCCATTTCTATTACATAAAATACGTAGAAAGAATTGAACGGAAGAACGGACTATACCTTAGCCTACCATCACCTTGCTCTGCCTTCTTACCAAAGCCTTTTGCGCCAAAGCTTCAGTCCTGCACTTATCCTCAAACACAGCATCTTAAGCCAAAGCCTCAGTATGGCATGTACCCTCAAAAACAACCACTCACCCAACATGGCTGCTCCATTTTATTGGCTGCTGTGCTTCTTCTTGATCCATTCAAACATTTACTTCTTAAACGTACCTCCTTCACTTGAAAAAAGCATCTTTCAGGTTATAAACAGCTCCTTCTCTCAACTCTCTTGCTGATTGTTCAAATGTTCCCTCTCCTCTCATTCCTTTGAATAAAGTGCTGCATAATGGTTTTAAAGAAAATAATTTGATCTGAAAATGGTCTTCACAGGGAATCAGCTTCCCTTCACAAGATGTATTATATCTTTCAAAACGTGTAGGGCAAGGCCATGTTTCATCCTTTAAGTATTTTATTTATTTCCTTCAAGCCTATAGAGCACACTTGTCTATAAACAAAGACCTTAGAACAATCAACTAAAATGGCATCTGCTAAAGATCAAGACACAAGCTAAGCTGCCTAAACTACCACAATCCCTAAAGGCTTGGCAGTGATCAACTAACATCAATATACATTCAACTGTTTTATAAAATGCATTCAAATATCTTTCAGTTGTGTTCTTTGGAAAACCTACATTTCCGAAGTGTTATGACATTCTTGTTGTGGAAAATGTCCTTCAAAAGGTTTCCTGTTTATATAAAAAAAATAACATCCAGTCAATTCACTATTGCTATCAACATCACTCTAATTCTAGACGCGTATGATGGATTATTTGCATTTTATTTTACTGTTTTCTGCCAGGTAATTTGGCTGCATAATGCTGATTACATTTCCATTCAGAACAGTGGTTATAATTGAAATACTTGTCTGTGTTGCCTACAGCTACATTCTAATCTTATAGCATTGTTCTCAGCACTTTCTATCTAGTTCCAAGGGAGAAAATGGGCTATTGCAGCACCAATTTTTCAAGGGAAATTGCTTTCAGATGTTGGAAATTGGCATCGGAATAGTGCATGCATATATAGCATTTTCTCCCACTATTGATACCCAAATTTTTTATTCATTTCCTCTTTAATGTACCAGGGCGACAGGCCTTCTCCTTAGCTTTATTTCAGTAAAAATGGAGAATGTTTGCAGTCAACTTACATGATAGAATACTATTCACTAAGAGGAATGCTTGTCACTGTTATTCCTTTCATGTAATATACCGGATTTCTTCTGTTTTCAGTATTTCCAACATTTTTCTGTTCAAGGAAGGCACAAACATAAGCTACATTTATAACTTTGCAGTTCAGTGCTAATCTGTTACTTCTCAAGAATAGAAAGAATAAACGAGAACTTACCAGTTTGAAGTTTGATCTTTATTTTATGAGGCGTCGAGTTGAGGGACTACGTGAAGAACCCCGTACAGCCGTTCGTGCGTCAATCTTCAAAGCAATGGTGTGAAATCACAGCTAATAGTGACTGAAGTATAATGGTAAGATAACAGAGACTAGAACTACCAGATGAAATCTATGAGGGCTGGGAGCGGAGGGCACGTAGTCCCTCAACTCGGCTAGCCTACCATAACATGGCATTCCCCTGGAGCAGTCCTGAGCAAAGATACTGCTGGCACCGCCTCTGCAATAGGCTTGCCTGGCATAGTTTAGCATCCCCATGAGCAACCCTGAGAAAAGGTGCTGCTGGCACAGCCTCTCCAATTGGCTAGCCTGCCATAGCTTGGCATCCCCATGAGCAGTCCTGAGCAAAGGTACTGCTGGCACAGCCTCTCCAACAGGCTAGCCTGCCTTAGCTTGGCATCCCTATGAGCAGTCCTAAACAAAGGCACTGCTGGTACAGCCTTTCCCATAGGCTGGCACTGCCATAACTTGGCATTCCCATGAAGCAGCCCTACCCAAAGGTGCTGCTCTCTAAATTAATTCCCAGAGGTGAAACCTCCCAACTTTCCTAATTGTACTTACAATTTTTGTCAGTTGTCCCCATATCCTGGGGTTTATTGTAGTTTGGGAACCCCATAGGTGAACTTCCGCTCCCCGGGAATCCATATAAATATATAATAGATATATATATAAATATATACCCACATTACCCTCCTGGCACGCAGGCTAATAATTTATGTGAGTTAACCGCATTTCCTGGGGACTACTGTGGTCTGGGAACCGCATATACTTGGGTTTCCCCTGCACCGGGAACCCAGGCTGACCGTTCAGGTCTATTAAGCCCCATCCCCTAGGGACTACTACGGTCTGGAACCGCACTATTCTTGGGTTTCCCCTCCCCGGGAACCCAACGTGTGGAGTCACTGACCGCGTTATCAGTGATTCCGATCACGAACCCGACTTTCCCAGCTCTCCACTTCCGCGGTCAGCCCAGGGTTTTCCCCCAAAGCCCTAGGCTGGTTCCCTTGTCGGCCATCGCGAACATCCCGCAAAAACCCCAGAGATTCCTGCAGGAGACTTAGAACAGGTAAGAAAATAGCACTTACCTGAAACTTTTTTAGACTTACTGTTGGAGGAGCTGCGCTGATCCACAGTCATCTGCACGAAAGCGTCTGACGCAATGACGCACGAATGGTTATAAGGGGTTCTTCACGATGATTCAGTATTTTAAAGTTTATGAAATTCAAATGCAAATGCTACAGACAGTTGTAGAGGCCAAGTCATCGGGCATTGTTAAAGTGGCGATTGACAGGTTCTTGATTAGCAAGGGTGGCCAAGGTTATGAGGAGAACGCAGGAGAATGGGGTTGAGAGGAAAAGGCAGATCAGCCATGTCTTAATGGGGGAGTAGACTCGATGGCCAAATAACCTAATTCTGCTCCTAAGACAATAAACTATTGTACAATAGAGAGTGTCTGGATTTGTAGACCACAACATTCAGCTTCCTTCCAGTGCCTTGAAATTAATTTCCAGTCAGTGCTACTAAACATACATTGGTAGTGCTCCTAGTAAAATTTAGTTTTAGTTTAGTTTAGAGATATGGCCCATCGTGTCCACACCGACCATTGATCCCCACACATTAAGACCACCCCACCCTAAGGGCATTTTTACATTTATACCAAGCAAATTAACCTACAAACCTGTACATCTTTGGAGTGTGGGTGGAATCCAAAGATCTCGCAGAAAACCTATACAGGTCATGAGGAGAACATACAAACTTCATACAATAAGCACCCGTAGTCAGGATTGAACCCGGGTTGCTGCCGCTGTAAGGCTATGCCACTAGGCCACCCAATGACATGTTAAGGTTGAATTGAATGGGGATGAGTTTGTAGGCATTTGTGCTGATGTTGGTTCTTGTATTATGTTCAATATTTGGCAGCATGATTGTGGCCAGAGTCATACTAGATGCTATATCAGTGCTTACAGTATGCTGCTAAAATCCTGAAGAGGAATATAGTTTATGCAGGTTGTACCATTATTCAAATCTGATCTGATGTTTAAGATATTATTTTACAGCTCAACAGATCAGCTAAAACTTTACCCAACTCTCACAGGTGAACATATCTCCCCAACAGTCAAGTAATCTCAGGACCATCTATAGATAATAGACAACAGACAATAGACAACAGATGCAGGAGTATGCCATTCGGCCCCTCGAACAGCACCTCCATTCAATGTGATCATGGCTGATCATCCACAATCAGTACCCTGTTCCCGCCTTCTCCCCATATACCTTGACTCCGCTATCTTTAAGAGCTCTATCTAACTCTTTCTTGAAATCACCCAGATAATTAGCCTCCACTGCATTCTGAGGCAGAGAATTCCACAGATTCATAACTCTCTAGGTGAAAAACGTTTTCCTCATCCCCCAACACCGGGAACGTATTTCCTGCCTCTAGCATGTCCAATCCCTTAATAATCTTAAATGTTTCAATAATATCCCCTCTCATCCTTCTCAATTCCAGTGTATACAAGCCCAGTCGCTCCATTTTTTCAACATATAATAGTCCCGCCATCCCGGGAATCAACCTTGTGAAACTACTCTGCACTCCCTCAAAAGCAAGAATGTATTTCCTCAAATTTGGAGACCAAAATTCAATACAATACTCCAGGTGTGGTCTCACTAGGGGCCTGTACAACTGCAGCTGCTTCAGCTTCCACATATAGCCACTCTCCCTCCAGCTATCCAACTCTACCTCTACTTATGTGCGAATGCTGTTCGTGGATTTTAGTTCAGCATTCAACACAATTACCCCTCAGCACCTGATAAGCAAATTGGTTCCATTGGGCCTCAGCACCCCCATGTGTAACTGGCTACTGAACTTCCTCACTGACAGACCCCAGTCTGTGAGGGTTGGAAATAACACCTCTAACATCATCTCTCTGAGCACCGGCTCCCCTCAGGGCTGTGTCCTGAGTCCACTGCTGTTTACCCTGATGACCCACGACTGTTGTGCCAGGTTTAGTACAAACCACATCATGAAGTACGCAGATGACACAACAGTGGTGGGCCTCATCAGGGACGACAATGAGCTGGCTTACAGGGAGGAAGTGAAACAACTGGTGGACTGGTGCAATACGAACAACCTGATCCTGAATGACGAAAAAACAAAGGAGGTCATCGTCGACTTCAGGAAAAACCGGCACAGTCCCACACCACTTCACATCAATGACAGCGATGTGGAGGTGGTCAGTAGCACTAAGTTCCTGGGGGGTGCAGATCACTAACAGTCTGACCTGGTCAAATAACATCTCATCAACAGGTAAGAGAGTGCAGCAGCGGTTGCACTTTCTGCGCCGGATGAGGAGAGCTCACCTCCCCCATCCCATCCTCACCACTTTCTACAGGGACACCATAGAGAGTATTTTGACCAGCTGTATCTCTGTCTGGTTTGGGGACTGTAAAGCCTCTGACTGGAATTCCGTGCAGAGAGTGGTGAGGACAGCGGAAAAAATCATCGGGGATATTGCGACCAAACATTGCGTGTCTAAGGCCAGCAGTATTATAAAAGACCCCACACATCTCCATCATGGACTGTTCACTCTGCTGCTGTCAGGCAAAAGCATAAGGAGCAGAACATCAAGGTTCTGCAACAGTTTCTTCCCACGAGCTATCAGACTCCTGAATGCCATGAAATGGGCTGCCACCATTGTCTATTTATCCTTTTATCCATTTTATCCATGTTTATCCTTCTGTTAATTATCGTGTTGCACAGGGAGCTAAATGCCACGGAATTTCGTTTGGAATTGCATATATTGATGTATTTCTAAATGACAATAAAGTTTGTTTGACTTTTGACTTTTTGAATGCTAAAAATAATTCAAGGCATGCTCATCTCATCAATCCCTCAAAGATTAATTGCTCCTTATTTGCTGAAGGGCTTGGATTTGTTATTAACTTTTTTTGGAATTGACCAGTTGCTCCCAGACATGGGTGCATCAATAGGCCTTGAAGTCAGGGTAATTGGGTGAATGAACAGAAAAGACCAGAGCAAGAGTTGGTGGACATAAGGAGAGCAGGATATTCAAGATATAGAATTGTGCAGTGAGTCTTCTCATACACCCAGCCTGGTCAGGATGGAAGATTCCTGCCTGAGCCTTTAGGCTAAAGAGGATGTGTTGACAGAAATCTAACGTAACATGGTAACAAGCTGAAACCACAGGGGAGCAGCCGAGACTTGCATTCTGATTCCTGATGCAATACTCAGGCATTCAGTTCACTGCATGTACTGCTGTGCAAGTTGAGGATTATGGTGAAGTCTGCAAGTGTGCAAATGGAAAGATCCACCATTTCTACAGGACAGGTGTGAGCTCTATGCTCTGTTTAAAGCCCAATGTACTGTTAATGCTAGAATCATCCATTTTCCACAAAATGACCATTTTGTAGGCCACTGAGAAGCCTGTTAAGGCATAAAACGTTTAGTTTAGTCTAGTTTTAGTTTAGAGATACAGCGCGGAAACAGGCACTTCAGCCCACCGTCTGTATCGGCCAGCAATCCCCGCAAACTAGTACTATACTACACACACTAGGGACAATATAAAATTATACAGTACCAAGCCAATTAGCCTATAAACCATTAATTCTTTGGAGTGTGGGAGGAAACCGGAGATCCCAGAGAAAAACCAGGCTGGTCACGGGGAGAAAGTACAAACTCCGTTCAGACAGCACTTGTATTCAGGATCGAACCCGGATCTCTGACGGATAAATGCAGCCGCCCCATTCTTCTGCTTATCCAACAATCTTTGACTGTTAATTACCTTACTGATTCACGCTCCAAAGAACTGCCATCCTATGCCTTAGAAGCAAGCCATCTATGCCTGGTGATTGACCATGTGCAATGTTTCATTTTAACTTTATTCTGCACATATGTATTGTAAAATCTAAGCCTGTATTAAAGGAACGCTAAATTGAGTAACAAATTATACCACATGCACTCTGTCATGATATATGTATGGCGTACGGTACCCGTACGGGACGTCGAAGGATGAGAAGCCGAAGCCAAGAAGCGGAAGCCAAGATACCGAAAGTACATCACGCTGAAAAGCCAAGATACCAAAAGTACATCACACCGAAAGGACATGAAGCTGAAAGTACATCACGCCAAAGGATACAAACCCAAACGGACATGATGCCGAAAGGACACAAACCTGAACGGACACGATGCCAAAACGATACGAAACCGAACGAACACTACACCGCAAAGACAAGACGCAGAACGGACATGACGTTGAAAAGCCGCCGAACGGGCATGATGTCTCCGGAAACGGGATTGGTCCAACAACGTACCAGTCATTGACAAAGGTCAGCGATTAGTCCAGACCCCCACGTCCATCACATCACTGGCTGGGGGGTGATGGGAGGGTCAAGGGGAGGCGGGAGAGTGGGTGAGGGAGGGAGCTTGAGCTTGCGTTTGTAAATTGGTGGCAGTGACTCCAAGCTGCTGTGATTTCCATGGAGGCATTTCGACGTCATGTTCATTCCCTGTCAGATTTTAAGCAGAAAAACAATCTGACGCCAAACGCACATGAAGCCTAAACGATAAATAGGTATGAAACACTGAAACACCTTAAAAAATCTATATTTGCGGCAAGAATTGTTGTACCTTGTTACATTTTGAAATAGTTAAATTGTTGTACCTTGTACGTCTCCGCAGATGTGATTGGTCCGACACCTTGTCAGTCATCGACAAAGGTCAGCGATTGATCCATGACACCGCAGCGTCCATCACATCACTGCCTCTGTGGCAATCGCAGCAGCTTTGAGTTACTGTCACCATTTTACAAGCGCAAGCTTAACCTCCCCCCCACCCAGAAGTACTGGAGGACAGAGTATCTAGTTAATAATGGGGCATTTGGATAGCAGTAAAAGGATTAGTCCAAGTCAGCAAGGATTTATGCAAGGAAAATCATGCTTGACTAATCTTCTGGAATTTTTTGAGGATGTGACAAGTAAAATGGGGAGCCATTTGATGTACTGTATCCAGAATTTCAGAAAGCCTTTGATAAGGTCCCTCACGGGAGACTGGTGAGTAAAATTAGAGCACATGGTATTGGGGGTAGGATGTTGATGTGGATAGAAAATAGGTTGACAGACAGGAAGCAAAGTGTAGGAGTGAACGGGTCCTTTTCAGAATGGCAGGCAGTGGCGAGTGGAGTGCTGCAAGGCTCAGTGTTGGGGCTGCGACCGTTTACTATATATATTAAGGATTTTGAAGAGGGAATTAGGAGCAACACTAGCTCATTTGTGGATGAAACAAAGCTGGGTGGCAGTGTGAACTGTGAAGAGGATGTTAGAAGGTTGCAGGGTGAGCTGGACAGGTTGAGTGCGTGGGCAGATGCAGTATAATATAGATAAATGTCAGGTTATCCACTTTGGTGGCAATAACATGGCGGCAGATTATTATCTCAATGGGGTTAGGTTAGGTTAGGGGGAGGTGTAGCGAGACCTGGGTGTCCTTGTACACTGGTCACTGAAAGTTGCCGTGCAGGTACAGCAGGCAGTGATAAAAGCTAATGGAATGTTGGCCTTCAGAACAAGAGCATTTCAGTATATGAAAAGAGAGGTTCTTCTGCAGTTGTATAGGGCTCTGGTAAGACCACATCTGGAGTATTGCAGTTTTGGTCTCCTAATTTGAGTAAGGACATCCTTGTGATTGTGGCAGTGCAGCGTAGGTTCACAAGATTGATTCCTAGGATGGTGGGACTGTCATATGAGGAAAGATTGAAAAGGTTAGGCTTCTATTCACTGGAGTTTAGAAGGATGAGGGGGATCTTAAAGAAACATATAAAATTATAAAAGGACTGGACAAGCTAGATGCAGGAAAAATGTTCCCAATGTTGGGCGAGTCCAGAACCAGGGTCTTAGAATAAAGGGGAGATCATTAAAGACTGAGGTGAGAAGAAGGTGAGGTGAGTTGAAGGTGCAGATAGCGAATAATGACTATGCTATAGTTGGGATCACGGAGACATGGCTCCAGGATGACCAAGGCTGGGAGCTGAACATCCAGGGATATTCAATATTCAGGAGGGATAGACGAAAAGGAAAAGGAGGTGGGGTAGCGTTGCTGGTGAGAGAGGAGATTAATGCAATAGAAAGGAAGGACATTAGCGTGGAGGATGTGGAATCGATATGGGTAGAGCTGCGAAACTCTAAGGGGCAGAAAACGCTAGTGGGAGCTGTGTACAGGCCACCTAACAGTAGTATTGGAGTTGGGGATGGCATCAAACAGGAAATTAGAAATGCGTGCAACAAGGGTAACACGGTTATAATGGGTGACTTCAATCTGCATGTAGATTGGGTGAATCAAATTGGCAGGGGTGCTGAGGAAGAGGATTTCCTGGAATGTATGCGGGATAGTTTTCTCAACCAACATGTGGAGGAACCAACGAGAGAGCAGGCTATTCTAGACTGGGTATTGAGTAATGAGGAAGGGTTAGTTAGCAGTCTTGTTGTGCGTGGCCCCTTGGGGAAGAGTGACCATAATATGGTTGAGTTCTTCATTAGGATGGAGAGTGACAAAATTAAGTCAGAAACAAGGGTTCTGAACTTGAACAAAGGTAACTTTGAAGGTATGAGATGTGAATTGGCCAAGAAAGACTGGCAGGTGATTCTTAAAGGGTTGACAGTGGATGTGCAATGGAAGGTATTTAAAGACTGCATGGATGAAGTACAAAAGTTGTTCATACCAGTTTGGCAAAACAATAAATCGGGGAAGGTGGTGCATCCATGGATAACAAGGGAAATCAGGGATAGTATAAAAACAAAAGATGAGGCATACAAATTTGCCAGAAAAAGCAGCCTACCGGAGGACTGGGAGAAATTCAGAATGCAGCAGAGGAGTACAAAGGGCTTAATTAGGAAAGGGAAAATAGATTATGAAAGGAAACTGGCAGGGAACATAAAAACTGACTGCAAAAGTTATTATAGATATGTGAAGAGAAAGAGACTAGTTAAAACAAATGTTGGTCCCTTGCAGTCAGAAACAGGTGAATTGATCATGGGGAACAAGGACATGGCAGACCAATTGAATAACTACTTTGGTTCTGTCTTCACTAAGGAAGACATAAATAATCTGCCGGAAATAGCAGTGGAACGGGGGTCAAATAAGATGGTGGAACTGAGTGAAATCCAGGTTAGCCGGGAGGTGGTGTTGGGTAAATTGAACGGATTGAAGGCCGATAAATCCCCAGGGCCAGATAGTCTGCATCCCAGAGTACTCAAGGAGGTAGCCACAGAAATAGTGGATGCATTAGTGATAATTTTTCAAAATTCCTTAGATTCTGGAGTAGTTCCTGAGGATTGGAGGGTAGCTAATGTAACCCCACTTTTTAAAAAAGGAGGGAGAGAGAAAGCGGGGAATTACAGACCAGTTAGTCTAACATCGGTAGTGGGGAAACTGCTAGTCAGTTATTAAAGATGGGATAGCAGCGCATTTGGAAAGTGGTGAAATCATTGGACAAAGTCAGCATGGATTTACGAAAGGTAAATCATGTCTGACAAATCTGATAGAATTTTTTGAGGATGTAACTAGTAGAGTGGATAAGGGAGAACCAGTGGATGTGTTGTATCTAGACTTTCAGAAGGCTTTCGACAAGGTCCCGCATAAGAGATTAGCATACAAACTTAAAGCACACGGTATTGGGGGTTCAGTATTGATGTGGATAGAGAACTGGCTAGCAGACAGGAGGCAAAGGGTAGGAGTAAACGGGTCCTTTTCAGAATGGCAAGCAGTGACTAGTGGTGTGCCGCAAGGCTCAGTGCTGGGACCCCAGCTATTTACAATATATATTAATGATTTGGACGAGGGAATTCAATGCAACATCTCCAAATTTGCAGATGATACCAAGCTGGGGGGTATAGTTAGGTGTGAGGAGGATGCTTGGAGGCTGCAGGGTGATTTGGATAGGCTGAGTGAATGGGCAGATGCATGGCAGATGCAGTATAATGTGGATAAATGTGAGGTTATCCACTTTGGTGGCAAAAACATGAGGGTAGACTATTATCTGAATGGTGGCAGATTAGGAAAGGGGGAGATGCAACGAGACCTGGGTGTCATGGTACACCAGTCATTGAAAGTAGGCATGCAGGTGCAGCAGGCAGTGAAGAAAGCAAATGGTATGTTAGCATTCATAGCGAAAGGATTTGAGTATAGGAGCAGGGAGGTTCTACTGCAGTTGTACAGGGTTTTGGTGAGGCCACACCTGGAGTATTGTGTACAGTTTTGGTCTCCAAATCTGAGGAAAGACATCCTTGCCATAGAGGGGGTACAAAGAAGATTCACCAGACTGATTCCTGGGATGTCAGGACTTTCATATGAGGAAAGATTGGATAGACTCGGCTTGTACTCGCTGGAATTTAGAAGATTGAGGGGGGATCTTATAGAAACTTACAAAATTCTTAAGGGGTTGGACAAGCTAGATGCTGGAAGATTGTTCCCGATGTTGGGGGAGTCCAGAACAAGGGGTCACAGTCTAAGGATAAGGGGGAATTCCTTTAGGACCGAAATGAGGAAAACATTCTTTACACAGAGAGTGCTGAGTCTCTGGAATTTCATTTCGGAGTCACGTGAGTGACTTCGTGAAGAGCCCGCCGGCACGCATGCTCGACATATCGTCGTAACGCGTTGCTGCGACGGCTGGCGGTGGAGCGCGCTCCGCGCCAGCCCTTCATAAGGGGCCACGGAGGTGAGTAACTCCACCTTTAGTTGGTGGTCCTTGTTGTTCGTTATGTCTTGCAGCAAGGACATGGATGGGAGTTCGAAGGGCCGGAGGACGTCAGGACGAGTTCGCCGGTCAACAGTTCCGGGGCCTTTACCATCGGCAGTACCTGCAGTGCAGGCCGGGACTCAGGCGGAGATGTGGGTAAGCCCTGTGTTTACAGGTCCAGATCCGCCAGCACACCACAGCTCGGAGGAGTTCGACGAGGAGGAGTGTGGTGTGCCGCCAGAGCAGGGGGACCCTGCCATGGCAGTCAGGTCGTCAGCGGGCTTGCTGGCGACCTCGAGCAGGGGGCGTGCGGCTGCACGGCCCGTTCCACTCTGCCCCCCGAGAAGGGGCAGGGCAGGAGCCCAGAAGCCTAACCCTGCCAGGGCTAAGGCATTGCCTGACACGGAGGAGCGGTCAGGTTCCAGGGCGAGACTCGGGGCGGCTGTGAGGTCCAGCCGGCACACCCCGACTCTCGACGCCGGGACGGGTCGGTTGAGTCGGGTCTCGTCACGGTCGCCGAGCCCCCCATGGATGGGTGGGCGAGACCATGCGTCGGCAAGGTCCACGATGTGGGCAGCCGGCAAGCCTGCGCGGTCTTCAGGTAGCCATGCTTCGGCTGGTGCCGACACCACGCTGCAAGTGCCCTTAGTGGCAGCGGCGTCAGCTCCCGCTAAACGGAGGCGGTTGAACACGCCCGCGCGGGAATCGCGCAGTTTCGCCTCGGCGGCTGTTAGCGACAACTACCGGCACCGGCAGGGCCTCGATGAGGTGCGGGCTGATGATAGGAGCCCGGTTTTCTTTTCAGAGCCGGAGGACTCCGACCACCTGAGTGTTCAGGGTGAAGGGCGTATTGACCGTATGGAGCAGCTGCTGGAGCTCCTGCTTCAAAGCCAACAACAGCAGGGCAGCCACAGGCACAGGGCGTCGTCACCAGCCTCTACCATCAGCCTGGAGCAGCAGGAGGAGGAGGTTTTGGTGGATTCCATACCACCTCCGGTGGAGGTACCAGCGGAGGATCTTCTGGATGTGGGGACCAAATTTGCGGCCCCACATTCATCTGGACTTCCTTTAAACACGAAGCTGGCAGCCACTGTGGACTTTCTTAACAACCAGCAACTACAGGAAGAAGTCCTCATTCAGGCAATGAGCCGTCACAAGGCTCCATCCAATTGCAACTCCCTCAACGTGCCTGTGGTCAATACGCCGATATGGGGCAACATCAGTGCGGCTATCTGTCAACAGGAGGTAAAACTGCAGTGGATCCTGAAGCTCCTCACGGCCGGTATTACCGCCTTTGTGCGGTCGGTGGACGGGGACGAATTGAATTTGGACCAAGAAGATGCCCTGGCCCTCCTGTGCGCGACCCAGCACGAAATTAACGGGTTTCGCAAAACCAGCATCCGCCCAGCGCTCAATCCAAAGTTTGCAGGATTGTGCAAACCACCACCGCCGCCCCCGCCCCCGCCCCGTCAGCTCTTTGGGGAGGACCTCTCGAAGAGAGTCAAGGAGCTTGACGAGCAAGCCAAAACGGTGGGGATCATGCGCCCTCAGAGTGCCCCACACCGTCAGGCTCAAAGTCTCCATACATTCGATCACGAGGGTCTGCTAGTACCTCGACGAGGACCCACCCTCAAGCTCCACAACGACAGCAACATCAGACCTAGCACCAGGGGTCTTTTTTAGGACAGGGTCGGCAGAGACCCTGGTGGAAAACGAAGACGCCGCACCCTCAAGCCAACCCAGCACCTCCACGTCCGCACACGCGTGTCAAGGACCTCCGGTAACCACGGAGGTGAGGGGGTCTGGTTCTCTCTTTTCTCTCTGTTTAACTTCACATGTTGGTGGTCGCCTTCGGTGGGTTTTGGGTGCATGGGGTAATTTTACTGGTGACGAGTATGTGTTGCAGAATATTCAGGGGCATAAAATTGAGTTTATTAATGGCGACATTCCTCCATCCCAGCACATGCCCGCTCGAACGTTTAAATTATCTGCTGCAGAACAGGCAGCTGGCTATAAGGAACTGTTAAGTCTTGAGCACAAAGGAGTGATTGAGAGTGGTGCATGAGCCAGTTGAATTTGTTTCGAACATATTCACCAGACCTAAGAAGGATGGAGGTTGTCGTGTCATTATTGATCTAACCCGTTTGAATACTTTTGTAACATATACTCATTTTAAAATGGATACGTTTGAAACAGCCAAATCATTGATTTCTCATGGTTGCTTTATGGCATGCATCGATTTAAAAGACGCATATTATTCCTTATCCGTCCAGAAATGTGACAGAAGGTTTTTGAAATTCATCTGGATGGGGCAACTCTGGCAGTACAAGGCTTTGCCTAATGGGCTCACCACAGCCCCTAGATTGTTCACTAAATTAGTGAAGCCAATTATGGCTTATTTGAGACAACGACACCATATAGTTATGGCCTATTTAGATGATATCTTAATTGTGGGCCACACCCTGGAATTGGCTGAACAGGGTGTTGCAGCTGCTGTCAATATATTTCAACAATTGGGGTTTATTGTCCATCCAGAGAAATCAAAGTTCTACCCTGCCCAGGTGATTAATTACCTAGGGTTCAAGGTGAACTCTATAAGCATGAGGGTTACCATTCCAATTAACAAGATTGAGGAGGTTACCCAGGTGTGTCAAGATTTAATCCGCACCAATATACCATCGATTCGGCACTTAGCTACAATAATTGGGAAGCTGGTAGCTTTGTTTCCGGCAGCGCGATATGGACCTTTGCATTATCAGAATTTGCAAAGAGCTAAAATTGCTGCGTTAAAACAGAACGCTGGTCATTATGATCGGTCCATGCAGCTGCCGCCCGAAGCGATAAATGAGTTGCAATGGTGGGTGTGTCACATTAGCAGCTCATTCAAGCCTATTAGGGAGGCTAATCCGGTGGTATATTTGCAAACTGATGCAAGCTCCAATGGTTGGGGAGCCACGAATAATTGCTCTAGTTGTGGTGGCAGATGGGACACCCTTGAATCAACGATGTTGTTAACTCAAGGGATTAACTATTTGGAGTTGCTGGCAGCATTCCACGGACTTCGTGCGTATTGTTCCGAGACTTGTTGGAGCACATGTCCGTCTCCAAATAGACAACACCACAGCAGTAGCATATTTAAACCATATGGGTGGTACCAGGTCAGTTTCGTGTGACAAATTGGCAAACTCAATTTGGCTCTGGTGTGTTCAAAGAGACATTTGGATTTCAGCTACCTATTTGCCAGGTGAGCTTAACACTGTGGCGGACACCAGGTCACGCAAATTTAATGACAATATTGAATGGATGTTGCATCCTGAGATCTTTTCTAAAGTCACAGCCAAATTTGGTAAACCGGACATTGACCTCTTTGCGTCACGGTTGAACCATCAGGTACCAACCTACATTTCATGGGAACCAGATCCTGGGGCAATAGCGCTAGATGCATTCTCGCTGGACTGGGGGAAGTGGTTTTTCTATGCCTTCCCCCCGTTTTGCCTCATCAGTCGGGTATTGCAAAAGATTCAGGCAGATGCTGCCAAGGGCATCCTTATTATACCCGACTGGCCCACACAGCCTTGGTATCCGGTGGTCTTTGACATGCTCAACGAACCTTGGGTCCTTTTGAAGGGTTGCCCACAATTGGTTACTCACCCTGTCTCAGGGGAGCCGCATCCCTGCCATGGCTATTTAAATTTGTTGGCTTGCAGGTTCTGAACAGGCCGTTAGTCCAATACGGCCTCTCGGCTCGGACCATGGATACCATCGGGGCGTCGTGTCGAGAGTCCACAAGGCGAAGATACCGCTCGCATATTAAGAAGTGGGAAGCCTACTGCAGCCGCTCTCGCATCACGTACGATGACGTGACAATAACCGACGTCCTGGAATTCCTCGCGGGGTTGCACCATAATGAACACTTAAGTTACAGTGCCATCAACAGCGCCAGAAGTGCGCTATCATTCTACCTCAGTTTGGAGGTAGGATCCAACAGGCTAGTGTCCAGACTCATGCGGGGTATATTCAATATGAATCCGCCTACACCACGCTATAATATCACCTGGGATGTCAGGGACGTATTAACCCTGCTCAGGACGTGGTCACCCATGGAAGGGCTCCAACTGGACCAACTCACCATGAAGCTGGTGATGTTACTAGCGCTGACTTCAGCTCAGAGGGTACAGACACTACACAAACTTCGTGTCGACAGAATGACGTCTACCCCCACAGAAGTAGTCTTTTTCATTGACGAGCTACTAAAGCAGCATAGACCTGGGTGCACAGGGCTGCAGCTGAAGTTCCCGGCATACCCCGCAGATGCTAGGCTATGTTTAGCCTCACATATCCGCCACTATGTCAACGTGATGGCACGCATCAGAGGAATGGAGAGATACCTGCTTGTCACTCATAAGAGACCTCATCATCGAGTGACAGTCCAGACGATATCCAGGTGGCTTCGAGTCGTCTTGGGTAAGTCAGGTATCGACACTAATGTGTTCAAGTCTCATTCCACCAGGGCTGCATCGACGTCAGCGGCGAGGGTCATGGAGGTGCCCATGGACCAAATTCTCGCCACCGCAGGATGGGCTAATGAAGCTGTGTTCCAGCGTTTTTATAACAAGCCTGTTGCTGCTCCTCTACAGTTCGCAGAAGCCGTGCTGAATGCAGGTCAAGAACGTGGAGATGTCCCCGTATGAGGGGTTTGATTTGTTATTAATAAATATGCTCTTGTTTTGCAGTATGGACTGTTGAGCAAGTTTGTTCCTCCCATCCATCCCTGGCAGTGGTGTGTCAGCATGGACGTGGTCCAGGGCGTGTAATCACAGAAGCTTTGAAGTCTTCACGAAGTCACTCACGTGACTCCGAAATGAAATAGTAAGATTGAACGAGAACTTACCAGTTCGAAGGTTGATCTTTATTTTATGAGGAGTCGAAGTGAGGGATTTCGTGCCCTCCTCGCCCAACCCTCAATCACCTTCATCTGGTAATCTTAGTCAATTCAATCATACTATGCGAAGTCATTTCTATTGTTGGTTCTGTGATTCCACGCCGCTACTTTGAAGTATGTCGAGCATGCGTGCCGGCGGGCTCTTCACGAAATCCCTCACTTCGACTCCTCATAAAATAAAGATCAACCTTCGAACTGGTAAGTTCTCGTTCAATCTTACTATTCTCTGCCACAGAAGGTAGTTGAGGCCAGTTCATTGGCTATATTTAAGAGGGCGTTAGATGTGGCACTTGTGGCTAAAGGGATCAGGGGGTATGGAGAGAAGGCAGGTACGGGATACTGAGTTGGATGATCAGCCATGATCACATTGAATGGCGGTGCAGGCTCGAAGGGCCGAATGGCCTACTCCTGCACCTATTTTCTATGTTTCTATGAGAAAAAAAGAAACACCCAGAGAGTTGTGAATTTGTGTAATTCCCTGCCACAGAGGGCAGTGGAGGCCAAATCACTGGATGGATTTAAGAGAGAGTTAGATAGAGCTATAGGGGCTAGTGGAATCAAGGTATATGGGGAGAATGCAGGCACAGGTTATTGTTTGGGGACGATTAACCATGATCACAATGAATGGCGGTGCTGGCTCGAAGGTCTGAATGGCCTCCTCCTGCACCTATTTTCTATGTTTCTTTGTTTCTTGCCAATAAAACTGATTTGTAACTAAACATACGAGTGAGCCTTTTTCGGTTCTACGAGTCAGATCCTTGAATCTGTTCCCTTGCAGCACCACCCTCTCTAATAGTGCATCATTGACATCATGCAAATCCCCATCTTGCTTATATAATGATGCGACCATGCCCAAGGTAGCAGTCAGATGACATTGTCATCACATTATATGGCATCCTGTCTGCTGGTGGGTGTTGCTCTTCAACTGTGGCATCTGTAACTGACATGATTTAATTAATTGGCATTATCGACATAATATGAAAAGAACATATGGAGCTTGAACGATCACATGCCTGTCGCTTCAGTAGAGCAAATAAACATTTACTTCATCAGATGCCTTGCAACATTGAATGCACAGTTTTTGAAAGCAGGCTGCTTGGTCCTCTGTTGGAAGATCGTACTTCACACTTCCTTCACTAATTATTTTGTGTGGAACCAACAAACTATAGAGCATCCCCCCCCCCCCCCCCCATGTTTTCCTGTTACAATTTGGAATAATTTCCATCCTCTGGTAAACTACAATGCATCTCCATTTTTTAGAGCCGCAGATGGCTTTAAATTGTGCACGTTAGTTTTAAGTGGAGTCAGTTACTTTTAATATTGGGTACACAGTTAAACTGGAAACCAATAAACAGCATGGTTAATGATGGTTGCATGTACCAATTACTCAAATGAGAAAACTCCACAATGTTGATGTTCTGTCTCCATCAAGAACAATGTGCATTGGGATCCCTACACTATTACCGGAGATGATTGAATCTCACATTTACAATCCCCTTTTGGAGTTAAAAACTTGTTACATTCTCCCTATTACCAGCATTCTTGCTGATGTTTTTGATGATCTCTCACTGGCCCTAAGAATGGTGCCTGTTGAAATAATTCGAAGCTAAATTAGCAGTATGAAACATTATAATTATGGTTAGCTTGGGGACAATATAAATAGGGACAGTATAAATAAAGTCCCTTGAAGTAGAATTGTCATCTAACTAAG
The DNA here is from genome assembly GCA_963514005.1 of Raja brachyura. The sequence goes on along the minus strand of OY740786.1, from coordinate 48,982,680 downwards.
GTTATAATTCACAGAAATGCTGATCACTTTCAATACCTTGGGCATAATGTAGAATATGTGAATAAACAAAAAACAAATTCAGTAAAAATTGCAACATTTATAGGTATGAAATGGACAGGATTTTCAGAAAACTAATGATAGAACTCTGTTTTAACTATAGATTTTTGTTTGTGTCACTTTAATATTATCAGGGCAATTCTTTTGACTTTCTGTGCAACCTCCAAAATCATCTATGGGGCCATCAGCATGTGTCTGACTCAAAAATGTTGCCTTTCCATGTCCTCCAGAGATTCTGCCTGACCCATTAAGTTACTCCAGCACTTTGTGTTCTAAGCAAGTTCCCAGCATCTGCAGTTCCTTTTGTCTCCTCTACTGGAAGTTAGTTTATGAGAATGCTTTAATCCACAACTAGGGTAAGTTTTCAAACAAATCCAGATTTGGAAATAAATGTAGCCTGTGTAGCCAGGGAAAAAAATGAGCTGAAAACCTGCTTCTATAAGCATTGTGATAATGACCAAAGTCCGAGCCATTTTCAAAAGTTGCTGTGGTAGACAATAGACAAAAGGTGCAGGAGTGGCCCATTCGGCCCTTTGAGCCAGCACCGCCACTCACTGTGATCATGGCTGATCATCCACAATCAGTACCCCGTTCCTGCCTTCTCCCCATATCCCCTGACTCCGCTATCTTTAAGAGCTCTATCTCACTCTCTCTTGAAAGCAACCAGAGAATTGGCCTCCACTACATTCTGAGGCAGACAATTCCACAGATTCACAATCCTCTGTGTGAAAAAGTTTTTTCTCAGGTCCGTTCTAAATGGCTTACCCCTTATTCTTAAACTGTGGCCCTGGTTCTGGACTCTCCCAGCATCAGGAACATGTTTCCTGCCTCTAGCATGTCCAAACCCTTAATAATCTTCTATGTTTCAATTAGATCCCCTCTCATCCTTCTAAATTCCACAGTATACAAGCCCAGCCGCTCCATTCTATCAAAATATGACAGTCCCGCCAGCCCGGGAATTAACCTCGTGAACCTATGCTGCACTTCCTCAATGGCAAGAATGTCTTTCCTCAAATTTGGAGATCAAAACTGCGCACAATACTCCAGGTGTGGCCTCACTAGGGCACTGTACAACTGCAGAAGGACCTCTTTGCTCCTATACTCAACTCCTCTCGTTATGAAGGCCAACGTGCCATTCGCTTTCTTCACTGTCTGCTGTACCTGCATGTTTGCTTTCAGTGAGTAATGTGAACAAGGACCCCCAGGTCTCGTTGTACTTCCCCTTTTCCCAACTTGACACAATTCAGATAATAATCTGCCTTCCTGTTTTTGCCACCAAAGTGGATAACCTCACATTTATCCACATTAAACTGCATCTGCCATGCATCTGCCCGCTCACCCAACCTGTTCAAGTCACCCTGCATCCTCATAGCATCCTCCTCACAGTCCACACTGCCACCCAGCTTTGTGTCATCTGCAAATTTGCTAACGTTACTTTTGATCCCTTCATCTATATCATTAATGTTTATTGTACATGACAGCGATAAGTCAGCAGTCACCAGTCAGCAGCTTTAGAGTGAAAACAAACAGGAGATTGGGCATGTAACTTTTCTGGAAACCTTGAGGCCTCATCACAGGTCCTTTGTTTTCAATTACCCTGACCCTCTCATTAATGGTAAGGGGCTGGAAAAAGCATCTTGGCTCAAGTGCATCCCTGAATGAGTTTCAGGAACCAAGGAGCAAGCTAAAAAAGGAAATCAGGAGGGCAAAAAGGGTAGAGGAGATAGCTCTGGTAGATTGCATTAAGGATAATCCCAAGAGATGTTATAAAGGCATGAATGGAAAAAGGGTAACCAGAGGGAGAGTGGGACCTCCCAGGAATCAAAGTAGTCAACTCTGCTTGGAGCCACAGGAGATGGACAAGTTTCTACATAAGTATTTCTCCTATTTTTATCATTGAAAAAGACATGAAGACTGGAGAACTCGGAGCAGTCAATGGAAGTGTCTTAAGAGCAGGTGTCTTAGTTTTATATTTGTGATGATTATTTTTCATGGTGTTAACTCACTGTTCTGTAACTACTCTAACTATACTAACTTATTAGAAATGGCAGCTGGCCTGATGACATAGATAACATCAATCCTTCCTCTGATGATTTACTAACTCACATGTGACAAAACATGTTATGAGTTTTTACTCTTTTTCAATTTAATACCTGAATTTCAATGAATTGAAAAATATATATATTGTTAACTATTAGAAGATACAGAGTGCCGGAGTGGTTCTGTGGGTCAGACAGGATGTCAGTAAAACATGGATAGCTGAAGTTTCATCACAGACTGGACCCTTCTCCAGTCTGATTGTGGTTGGTTGGGGGACGGGGAGGAAGGAGGGAGGGATGGGGGGGGGGGTGGAATAAAGCTGGAAGAGAGGAGGGGTATGATAAACCTGGCAGGTAATAAGCTGACATAGGCGAGAAGGCAGAGGGTTGAAGAAAGGCCAATACAAAGTATAGAGATTTAATTCCCTTGTCCCCTACAATCAGTATGAATTCTCCTCTCTTCTAGCTTTCTTTCCTCCAACCCTATAATCAGTAAATTTAGGATTGTTTTACCCGTGTCCTTTTTATTGCAGTATTGCACCCGAGTCATTAGTTCTGTGATGTCGCTGCTTCCTCTTCCTCATTCTCCAAGATGCAAGTAAGTCTCAGTGCTGTAAATAATAGTGCCCTCAGGATTTTTAAAATACTGCTGGGTTCTTTATTGTGGCCCAAATAAACTTCAAAGGGTTTAGAGCTGTAGGTCTTTGTTCAGCGCAAGTAAGCACACATGGGGAGACCTAATGGGAGGGCATCGCTGTTTACGAAATGCATCAACTTTTTTTACTTACTAGATACAAAGAAAAATACAATTTGAATCATTACAATTGCTTTGTTTACTTCAATATTTTTTGAATGTGAACAAATTGTTCCATGGAGTTATACCTTTATAATGGGAGCACATTTTAAGTAAGAAGACATTCTTTGAATATTCATAATCTTTATTGGAACAAGGCAGTTCACATCAATATCCTCAAATTCAGAGGACAAAGCATACTCCTTTTACCGTAAAAAAGACTCAAAGTGCAGGAGCAAAGTAGCAGTTCAGGCAATATCTCTGGAGAACGTGGATAAGCGATGTTTTGGGTCTGGACCCCTTTTTTAGACTTATTGTGAGGCTGAAAAAGTGTCCCCACCTGAAACATTGCCTATCCATGCTCTCCGAGATGTTGCCTGACCCAGTGAGTTACTCCAGCATTTTGTGTCTTTTATAAACCATCCTCTGTAGGTCCTTGCATCTCCCTTTTAACATATTATTGTGAGAGTTAGTTACTTAGATGCTCAAACACTCCAAGTATTGATTGACAGATAAATGTGACTATGACCATGTTTAATGCACACAAATGCCATGTTGCAAATTAGCCAATCTGTAAGTTAGCAAGATCATATTCCGGAATTGGAACATAGGGCTTCTTTATCTATGTTACAGCATCTTCAGTATATTCTATTAATAAGAATGGTCATTATTCTAGGTACCTACTAACCATGATTTGTTTTTATTTCCTAACATCCCTTCTTCTCTCTGACATAGGTATCCAAGTTGCACATGCAGCATCAGCCATTTTCTTCAAAACGTGCATTACAACATTTTCAACCAGATTACATCCCTTTGAGGGGTTTTACTACCTTGGGTATTTACTAAATTCACTACATCCTGTCAGTATCGCTGCCATCCCCTCCCATCTCTTAAGTTAAGAATGCAACCGAGAAGTTTTGCAAGAATTGCTGGTGCATGAACAGCTTACTTTAATCAGCTGCCAGCATGATTTGCACCCACTCAGTACAGGAACCTCCTCCCTGCTTGTGTTATCAAACTTGTCCAGCTTCTATCCCATTAGTCACAGCAATCATAATTTTGGGAAAGCCAAGTAAGTATATTTTTGCTGCAAACAAGAATTGGAACAACAATCTTTAATAGGGCATAATTAATTTGCATACTCAAAGCAAAATTATAATTATTATTGACAAAATATTGATTTTTAAATTGTTTTATAAACTGGCTTCTTGAGTCCAATTAAATTAGAACTTTAGAAACAGCTATTGCATTATATCACTCTAGTTCTTTAGATTGAAAATATCAGAGCGTATTTTCTTTTTTCAAGAGTCAAGTCAAGAGCATTTTATTGTCGTATGCCCCAGATAGAACAATGACATTCTTACAGCACAACATAATATGTAAACATAGCACACTGTAAACACGATTCAAGATTCAAGAGAGTTTGTCATGTGTCCCAGATAGGACAATGCAATTCTTGCTTTGCTTCAGCACAACAGAATATAGAATGCATGAATACAGAACAGATCAGTGTGTCCATATACCATTGTATAAACATATACACACATGAATAAAAAAACAGATTAAGTGCAAATAAACAGATAAAGAGTTCAATAGCCTGATTGCTGTGGGGAAGAAGCTGTTTCTGAACCTGGACGTTGCAGTCTTCAGGCTCCAGTACCTTCTACCTGATGGTTGCCGGGAGATTAGTGTGTGGCCAGGATGGTGTGGGTCCTTTATGATGCTGCCAGCCTTTTTGAGGCAGCGACTACGGTAGATTCTCTCGATGGTAGGGAGGTCATAGCCGATGATGGACTGAGCAGTGTTTACTACTTTTTGTAGTCTTTTCCGCTCCTGGGCACTCAGGTTGCCGAACCAAGCCACGATGCAACCGGTCAGCATCCTCTCTACTGTGCACCTGTAGAGGTTAGAGAGAGTCCTCCTTGACATACCGACTCTCCGTAATCTCCTCAGGAAGTAGAAGCGCTGATGTATTCTCTTTATAATTGCATCAGTGTTCTCGGACCAGGAGAGATCTTCAGAGATGTGCACGCTCAGGGATTTGAAGCTCTTGACCCTTTCTACCATCGACCCATTGATATAAGAGATGAGAAACAATATAATAAATGAGATAAAAAAAGTCAGTGTGTGTATATATACAAACACACATATACAGACACATGATGCAAAATGGAACTCTTATCAGATCTTTGGGCAAAAGCTACTCTTCCTTTTCGAATTCTATCATATCATTTTGAAGGCAGGTAGCTAAATGGGGAGAAAAACTACAGAATAAGAAGCGATACTTAGTTGCTTTGAGCCCCGGCGATTTTACAGCCTGGCAATAATTCCAGTGGAAGCTGGGACACAAAATGATGTTGCCCAGAGTGCCAGCTTTACCAAGGCTTCTGAAGGGAAATTAAAATGTAAAATGTTTAGTTTTAGCAATGGAGCCTGTCACATCGTGATTAATGGCCTCACCTAAATTGGCATGGATAATCAAAGAAATGTCACTTCAACTCACATAAACAGGGTTTGAGGCCCAATACAGGAAGACATAGATATGAGATAAGAGGAAAGTTTAAAGGAGATTTGTAATGGAAGCTTTTTACAAAGGGAGTGGTAAGTTCCTGTGAGAAGCTGCCAGGAGATGGTAAGAGTTGATATGATAGTGATGTTTAAGGGGCATTCAGACAGGCACATGAACAGGCAGAGAACAGAGAAGTGCACCTTATGAGTAGACAGATGGAATTAGTTTAGGTTGGCATCATTGTTGCCATAGATATTGTTGGCAGAAGGGCCTGTTCTTGTATTACACTGTTCTGTGTTCTATGTGTTCTTTGTTCAGATTCTGCATATCGGCACTTTCTCTACTGCTTTCATCCTAATTCAATGTGCCTCTCCAGTGCTGTAAATGAAGATGTGTCCAATGGAAGTCATCCAAGTTCAGGGCACGAACAGTGGGTTGATAAGAATCCTAGCTCCACAGTTCTGCTGACAGAATAATCCCCGAGGCAAATGTTGCTGAATATTTCCAATCCTCTTTACTATTATTCCTAATTGAAAGATTGCTAATTATAAGATTTCACAAAGTGAACAACAACAAACGGACTGAATAGGGAAAAAGTATACAATGGCCATGAGAAAAGTACGGGCCATATTACCTTCCCACTGGAAAAGCAACTGAGAAAGAATTAATCCAATAAACTGTTTGGAAGTTTTGCAAAAAATTCCAGCAGCGCCTTGAGAACATATTTTCAGTGAAACAAATAGAAATCGTACTTGTTCTCCTTGTTTTGGATGTAAACATTGCCAGCACTGAAATTTTTAAATTGTGTTTTCTGAAGTTTACTTTACTTTCCAGTCCTCCCATGGTATGAATAATTCCCTGAGCCAAGAGGAGTAAGTAGTCTGATGAGATGCTTTCACTCTTCATTCTCAGAAAATGCTATCAATGTCAGCTCTGCATTAAAAAAGTGATATGCAGTAATTTAGTTGTACTTACCAAATATTAATCTCTGATGTCGTACATGCTACAGTGAAGAGAAATGACCATCTATCCATACATAACTATAGCTCTGATCTTGTTATCTTCTAGTTTGCACGGTAATTTAATTTGCACAAAAATGGTATGCGATAGCGCTACAATTTATCGCCAGCTTACTCACCGCTCTCCTGCGCTGTGATTGCATGGTTTCGTTCTGATCAGTGGTCCAATGTCAAAGTTAGCGAGGTTTGAAAAACCGCCCGTGTGCAGATCGATCTCCGTTCCTGCCGTTCAGCGCTGCGTTGATTGGTCTTTTCTACTGTCACTCCACGGAACGGTCTGCCCCTTCCTGCACCATTGCATCTTTACTGGAACTGAGGGGGCTCTGGATGGCCGGCGGAGGTTTCCATCACGTCTTTACTAGAGCTGAGGATGGCCAGTGGTGGTTCCATCACGTCTTTACTGGAACTGAGGATGGCCGGCCGAGGTTTCCAACCAGACATCTTCAGAGGGACTGGAAATGAACAAGGACGCGGGCCAGCCCAGCGCGGGAAATGTCCCCAAACAGAAAGTGGAGAATCTGATCTGGGTGGACGAGAGCGCCTAGCGCTGCTGTGAGTCCCCATCGCACCGTAAGCTCCAGCTCCGCTCCAGCCCTTTCCCCTTTGGTCCCCCTTGCTGGCTTCTACCCCCTCCTCCTTAATAACCAAGTTTTTTCTCCGAGCACTCTCCCGCCCACCCCCAAACCCCTCGACCACACAACCCCCTCCCCGCCCCCACACCCATTCGCCCCCACACACACCCCCCCCCCCCCCCAGGGTAGGCAGTGGCAGCGATAGGCAGTGGCAAGGGTAAGTAGCAGCAGGCCACGGCAGCGGCAGGGGTAGGCAGTGGTAGGCTATGGCAGCAATAGGCCACGGCAGCGGTAGGCCATTGCAGCGCTCCCCCCATCCTCACCGTCACCCGACAGACCCCACCTGAAGCCATCCCTCTCTGCCCCGGCTGCAGAATGCAACAAGAGACACAACAAGAAAGAATGAACTATAAATCTCATCTTTAACATTTAAATTGTTGTCACATTTTAAGAGTTATTCACAATTTAAGCTTTAATAAATCCCTTTTCCACTTGCCGTGCCCATCAGCTGCACCTGCGCTGGAATACCTGCGTGATCTATGTCACATTGGGAACCCAATGGACGGGGATGGCTATGCCGCCAAAGAGCCATGAAGAGTGTATGAGGGGTGGTTGAGGGGGAACTGGAGTGAGAACAGGACACTCCCCCTCCTCACCCACACCAGCCCCACCTGAAGGCAATGCCCTCCCCCGACTGTAGGATGCTCCCACCACCACCAGCCCCCGACAGACCCGCCTGAAGCCGCCCTCCCTCCTCTGGCTGCAGGATGCTCTGCTCCCGCCATCGGCCCCCACCAGCCCCCATCAGAAGCCATCCCCCTCCCCCAGCAGCAGGACGCTCCCCCCCCACCGGCGCCCGCCTGAACCGGCCCATCACCAGCTGCTGGATGCTCCCTGCTTGAAGCCGATGGGGAGCTGCAAAGGTAGGCCACAACAGCGATAGGCAACAGCAGGGGTAGGCCATGGCTGGGGTAGGCCACGGCAGCGGTAGGCCACGGCAGCACTCCCCTCTCTCCCCACCGGCCCACGACAGGCCCCGCTTGAAGCCGTCCTCCACCCCGGCAGCAGAACGCAACAAGAAAGAATGAACTGAATAAATCGCATCTTTAATGTTTAAATTGTTGTTATATTTTAAGTTATTCACATTATAAGCTTTAATAAATCCCTTTTCCACTTGCTCTGCCCGTCAACCATGCCTGCGCAGTAATACTTGGGTGTTCTACATCACAATGAGAACCCAATGGGCACGACGCCGGAGAGCTGCTAAGAGTGGATGGCGGGGCGGGTGGGGGGGGGGGGGTGAGGGGGGATGGAGTGAGTGTGTGTGGCAGGGGGCAAGAGGTGTAGTGGGGGGGGTGTGAGCAGAGGAGGGAGGATCAAAGGCGTCACAACCAGAACACGTCAGCCGTGCCTGCGCAGTTAGGGGCTATGGGTGAGTGGTGGAATATTCCATTGGGGGAACGAGTTGCATTGGGGGAAGTGGGTGAGTGGTGGAATATTGCATTCGGGAATGGGTTGCATTGGGAGACTAGGCCACCCGTGTGACTGGAACCCAATGGGTCCCACTCAGTCTAGTTCACCATATTTTTTAAATGGTTTATTTTTAAATTGGTCAGGACCAGCAAGATTAGAAGATGCTATAATTGAATTGTCTACATGTTAGAATCAAATTGTGTTTTCTGTCAGAAAACCATAATAAAACAATCAGTACCACCCTGCACCGAACTTCGAGTTGCCAAACAAGGCTGGATGCAATCGGTCAATATGACCTTTACCGACATCTGTAGAAGGTCAATCTAGTTTTCGTCATCCTACCAAATCTCCTCAATCTTCTAAGGAAGTAGAGGCGTTGATGTCCTTCTTTATGATTCCACCAATGTGTTGAATCTAGGACAGATCTTTAGAGATTGCATGCCAAGAAATTGGAAGCTTTTGATTTTCTCCATCCCAATTTGTGGATCCTTGGCCTTCCTCTTCAAAAGCCAACAATCAGTTTTTTTGTTCCCCACCGGCCCCCGACAGGCCCCACCTGAAGCCAACCCCCTCCCCGGCTGCAGGACGCTCATGACACCGGCCCCCGGCAGCCCTGCCTGAAGCCATGCCCCTCCCATGTCTGCAGGATGCTACCCCTACAGGCCCCCGACAGCCCCCACCTGAAGCCATCCCTCTGCCCCGGCTGCAGAACGCAACAAGAGATGCAATAAGAAAGAATGGACTGTTTAAATCTCATCTTTAACATTTAAATTGGTGTCATCTATGCCGCCAAAGAGCCATGAAGAGTGTATGAGGGGTGGTTGAGGGGGAACTGGAGTGCGAGTAGGACACTCCCCCTCCCCACCCACACCAGCCCCCGCCTGAAGCCAACGCCCTCCCCTGGCTGTAAGATGCTCCCACCCTCACCAGCCCCCGCCTGAAGCCTCCCTCCCTCCCTCCTCCGGCTGCAGAACCCTCTGCTCCCGCGATCGGCCCCCGACAGCCCCCATCTGACGCTGTCCCCCTCCCCTGCCTGCAGGACGTTCTCCCCACCATCCACCGCATGAAGTCGTCCCCTTCCTCCGGCTGTAAGATGCTCCCTCCCCCCCCATCGGCCCCCGCCCCCGCCTGAATCCGGCCTGTCACCTGCTGCCGGATGCTCCCTGCTTGAAGCCGATGGGGAGCTGCAGAGGTAGGCCACAACAGCGATAGGCCACGGCAGGGGTAGGCCACGGCAGCGCCTGCGAAGTTAGGGGCTATGGGTGAGTGGTGGAATATTCCATTGGGGGAACGAGTTGCGTTGGGGAAACGGGTGAGTGGTGGAATATTGCGTTGGGGAATGGGTTGCATTGGGAGACTAGGCCTCTTGTGTGACTGGAACCCAATGGGTCCCACTTAGTCTAGTTCTCAAGATTTTGTAAATGGTTTATTTTTAAATTGGTCAGGACCAGCAAGATTAGAAGATGCTATAATTGAATTGTTTACATGTTAGAATCAAATTGTATTTTCTGTCAGAAAACCATAATAAAACAATCAGTACCACCCTGCACCCAACTTCGAGTTGCCAAACAAGGCTGGATGCAACCAGTCAATATGACCTTTACTGACATCTGCAGAAGGTCAATATAGTTTTTGTCATCCTACCAAATCTCCTCAATCGTCTAAGGAAGTAGAGGGGTTGATGTCCTTTCTTTATGAAATTTGAAGCTTTTGATTTTCTCCATCCAAATTTGTGGATCCTTGGCCTTCCTCTTCAAAAGCCAACAATCAGTTTTTTCGTTTTTCTGACGTTGAGAGCACGGTTGTTCTAGTACCATTCAGTCAGACGATCGATCTCCCTCCTACACTATGACTCATCATCATCTGTAATTTGTCCAACAACGGATGTGCCATTGGCAAATTTAAAGTTGCATTTCAAACTGTGTCAGGGTACACAGTCATGCAAATAGAATGAGTAGAGCAGGGTCTCCCCTGAATGGCTCTGTGAAGTCCTCAGCGCTGGGGCTGCACTTTATGCAGGAAGAAGGAACACAGCCGACTGGTCTGATTTCCCAAAGTGAGAGTGATAGGCCTCTCTGATGGTGGAATTGCAGTGCTCAAGGGTGTTTAATCTTCTGGTGCTGCAGAACATGTGCTAGTGCTGGTGGTAGTTTGGGAGTGATTTCTTCAAGCTGGCTTTGCTGAAGCTCCTGGCTATGATAGGAAAAGATCAGAGTATGCAGCTTGGTTTTTATTGACCAGCTCCTCCACTGCTAGATGAACTTCTGCCTGGGGTGGGATGTACACTGTGGTTATGATGATGGAGGTGAATTCCATTGGGAGGTGGAAGGGGCAGCATTTCACCATCAGAGAACAATATTTGGACTGGACTGCTTTTTTTTTAAGCACTATGAAGAATTTACCAAGAGGCAAATACCACCTAGTTGCCCTTTACCCAATGCCTCCATTTTTGTCCATGTGATGGATGGAGAAATGTTTGGGTTGGAGGGCAAATAATCTGCACTGTTTGTTTGTTTTAGATATTGAACTTCTTCTTGCTGTTTATTATGGTGTCTCTTGAGCACAATGTTTGCATAAGAATTTCTCTGTTCCATTTCGGGACATATGATAATGAAACATTCTTGACTTGATTCTTGACTCTTCTTTCTCTTGAGCAAAACACAAAGTGGAAAGGGAACTCAATGGGTCAGACAGCATCTGTAGAGAGAATGGACAGGCATTGTTTTGGGTTGGGACCTCCATAGCTATGAAGAAGGATCAAGACTTGAAACATCACCTGTCCATTACCTCCACAAAAGCTGCCTACCTGCTGAGTTCCACTGGCACTCTGTGATTTGCGAACGGCAGGAAATTATTTGCTGATTTACTATTGACAGTTTCACACCACATACAGGTATAATTGTCCTTATTTAGCTCTGACTGTATAAACATTTCATCCTTACAAAACAGTATGCGACTGATTCCCATGAGCAACACAGTGGGAGAACCATTAGTATTACTAAACTATGATAACAAAACAATTATTGTGGGATTAACTACAGGATATTTACAGACTAAATCATACTTGAAATAGAATGAGAAATGTAATGTATGGTAGAAGGTGAATAAAGTACCCTGTCTTTACAAATGCAAAATAATGTTGTACAATAAATCATACAATATTATAACTCTTCACACTTGATTTTCTTTGTACCTTTAAGTTTTGGTATCCATGACACAGTTGAAATGCTGAGGATCAAAGGAAAATCTGAATGTAACAAAGGCTTTTTGGTACCTTTTGACCTTGTCAAGTCAAGATTCAAGTGTTTAATTGTCATGTGTCCAAGATCGAACAATGAAATTCTTTCTTGCTGCAGCACAACTGAATATATTGTGTATATATATACCACCAAATTCAAGCACAGTTTCATACCACTTCAAGCAGTGTGCAAGGCCACCAAATTCAAGTGCAGTTTCCTACCATTTCATGCAGGGTGCAACGCCACCACATTCAAATGCAGTTTCATACCATTTCCTGCAGGGTGCAAGGCCACCACATTCAAATGCAGTTTCATACCATTTCAAGCACGGTGAAACCATCATAAAACCACCATCAAACCACACAAAACACCAAACTCACAGTTCAGTAGACATTCAGTGTGTTCAGTTGATTCACAGCTCAGACCTCTCCCTCCCCAATCATGCAGAGACTGAGCCACACCCACATAGCCAGGTTTTATAACCCCTCACACTCCCAACTGAAAAGGTGTGGCCTTCATGGCGTGATTGACAGGAGAGAGATTCGCAACATTTAACACAAATAACACTTTTATTTTTCATTGATGGGAAGTCCTGCCAGTGACAGGTTTCAACAATACATGGAGCAACTGTTTTCCAGATACCCATGCTCCATCATAGTGGACGATATCCTCATTGCTGGGAAAATGATCAAGGAGCACAACACCAATCTGAAAAAAGTATTGAAGCGTGCCGAGGCCATCCATCTCAAACACAACCCCAATAAATGCAAATTCAGAGTGAATTAAGTAAAATACCTAGGCCATATATTTACCAAGGACGGCCTGAAAATGGATCCAGCAAAAACCAGCGAACTATTTGAGCAAACGTCAGGCCCATTACACCTTCTCACACACAAAGACACTGCTTGGACCTGGCATGAACAACAACAGACAGCATTTGACACTCCTAAACGGCAGATGTCGGCCACCCCTACTCTAGTGTACTTTGATCATAGATTGCCTGTTACACTGTCCAAAGCAAGCGTTGTCTGCGGAGGGCGCTCAGCATCGCCAAGGACCTCTCTCACCCCAACCATGGACTGTTTACCCTCCTACCATCCGGGAGGCGCTACAGGTCTCTCCGTTGCCGAACCAGCAGGTCCAGGAACAGCTTCTTTCCGGCGGCTGTCATGCTACTCAACAACATACCTCGGTGACTGCCAATCACCCCCCCCCCCCCCCCCCCCCCGGACACTTATTGTTATTTATTCAAATAATTTGTTGTGTCGCTCTTCCAGGGAGATGCTAAATGCATTTCGTTGTCTCTGTACTGTACACTGACAATGACAATTAAAATTGTCTAATCTTCTGGAATTTTTTGAAGATGTAACTAGGAAAATGGACAAGTGGATGTAGTGTACCTGGACTTTCAGAAAGCATTTGATAAGGTCCCACACAGGAGATTAGTGGGCAAAATGAGGTCACATGGTATTGGGGGTGGAGTGCTAACATGGATAGAAAATTGGTTGGCAGACACGATACAGAGAGTGGGGATTAACGTGTCCCTTTCAGAATGGCAGGCAGTAACTTGTGGGGTACCGCAAGGCTCGGTGCTGGGACCGCAGCTATTTACAATATACATCAATGATTTGGATGAAGGGATTCAAAGTCACATTAGCAAATTTGCAGATGACACAAAGCTGGTTAGCAGTGTGAACTGTGAGGAGGATGCTATGAGAATGCAGGGTGACTTGGACAGTTTGAGATAGTGGGCGGATGCGTGGCAGATGACGTTTAATGTGGAGAAATGTGAGGTTATCCACTTCGGTAGCAAAAACAGGAAGTCAGATTACTATCTAAATGGCATCAAGTTGGGAAATGGGAATGTACAGCGGGATCTGGGGGACCTTGTTCATCAGTCTATGAAAGTAAGCATGCAGGTACAGCAGGCAGTGAAGAAAGCGAATGGCATGTTGGCCTTAATAACAAGAGGAGTTGAGTATAGGAGCAAATAGGTTCTTCTGCAGTTGTACAGAGCCCTAGTGAGACCACACCTGGAGTATTGTGTGAGGTTTTGGTCCTCTTATTTGAGGAAGGACATGCTTGCTATTGAGGGAATGCAGCGTAGGTTTACGAGGTTAATTCCCGGGATGGCGGGACTGTCATATGCTGAGAGAATGAAGCAGCTGGACTTGTACACTCTGGAGCTTGGAAGGATGAGAGGGGATCTTATTGAAACATATAAGATTGTTAAGGGTTTGGATATGCTGGAGGCAGGAAACATGTTCCTGATGTTGGGCGAGTCCAGAATCATGGGCCATAGTTTAAGAATAAGGGGTAAGCCATTTAGAACAGAGACAAGGAAATATCTTTTCTCACAGAGAGTTGAGAGTCTGTGGAATTCTCTGCCTCAGAGGGTGATGGAGGGAGGTTCTCTGGATGCTTTCAAGAGAGAGCTGGGTAGCGCTCTTAAAGATAGCAGAGTCAGGGAATATGGGGATAAGGCAGGAATGGGGCACTGATTGGGGATGATCAGCCATGATCACATATATATATAGTTGACTCATGGCTATTCCTTGAAGTGGGACCTGTTGGGTCTCATGTTCACACGGGAGTGCTGGTCCCTGACGCAATATTCCTCCTCTCCACCAATTCCAATATTGGTGGCCAGTGGGGGGGGGGGGGGGGGGGCTTTCTGGAGCGCTGGTATGGGTTCTTGGGGTGGCAACTCAGTCCCTCAAGCCTGATGAGCTGGCAGCTCACTCACGGCTGGTGGGCTGGCAGTTGACATGGTTATTCACTGAAATTTCTTTTCAAGCAGGGTGCAAGGCCATCAAATTCAAGTGCAGTTTCCAACCACTTCAAGCAGGGTGCAAGGCCACCGAATTCAAGTGCAGTTTCATACTACTTCAAGCACGGTGCAAGGCCACCAAATTCAAGTGCAGTTTCATTCAACTTCAAGCTGGATCCAAGGCCACCAAATTCAAGTGCAGTTTCATACCATTTCAAGCAGGGTGCAAGGCCACCAAATTCAAATGCAGCTTCATACCATTTCATGCAGGGTGCAATGCCACCACATTCAAATGCAGTTTCATACCATTTCATGCAGCGTGCAAGGCCACCACATTCAAATGCAGTCTCATACCATTTCAAGCAGGGTGAAACCACCATAGAGCCACACAAAACACCATACTCACAGTTCAGTAGATATTCAGTGTTTTCAGTTGATTCACAGCTCAGACAGAGTCGTGACCTCTCCCTTCCCCATCATGCTTCAACTGAGCCACACCTACACTGCCGGGTTTTATAACTCCTCCCACTCCCACGAGAAAAGGTGTGGCCTTCATGGCGTGATTGACAGCAGAGAGATTTTCAACATTTTTTAAAC
This sequence comes from Raja brachyura, assembly GCA_963514005.1. The sequence goes on along the minus strand of OY740786.1, from coordinate 48,967,612 downwards.
ACTAATAACACTTTTATTTTTAATTGAGGGGAAGAATCCTCTGCAGCTGCTGAGTGGAGGGGGACTGAGTAAGATGGCAAAAATTACAGCCATAAGTGGTAGCGTTTTTATCTAAAATCAATGTAGAGTGCAAACAGGAAGCTACCCAAAGCAGCCAAACAACCATTTGCAGTACGTAGTTCCTTTTAACTTCACCCAAAGCAGCCAAACCACCATTTGCAGTAAGTAGTGCCTTTTAACTTCAACTGAAATCAGCCAAATCACCATTTGCAGTAAGTAGTGCCATTTAACTTCAACCCAAAGCAGCCAAACCACCATTTGCAGTAAGTAGTGCCTTTTATCTTCGACCCAAAGCAGCCAATCCACCATTTGCAGTAAGTAATGCCTTTTACCTTCAACCCAAAACAGCCAAACTACCATTTGCAGTAAGTAGTCCCTTTTAACTTCTGCCCAAAGCAGCCAAACCACCATTTGCAGTAAGTAGTGCCTTTTAACTTCAGCCCAAAGCAGCCAAACAACCATTTGCAGTAAGTAGAGCCTTTTAACTTCAGCCCAAACTTGCCAAACCACCATTTGCAGTAAGTAATGTCTTTTAACTTCAGCCCAAAGCAGCCAACCGACTGTTATTTGGTCTTATAATTGAACCCCGAGTGGAAATAATTAGAACTCATCCGACTATCCATGGCTACAATACTAAAAATTCAAATAATAAAATATCATTATATGTTGATGATGTATCAGAAAACCCCATATCACTATACCAAATATATTCAATTTAATTGAGGATTTTGGATCATTTTCAGGATACAGAATAAATTGGAAAAAAAGCAAAATCATGTCAATAAAACCAAAAGACTCAACACACCTCTTACAGTTTCCTTTTAAAATAGCTATATAATAATTTAAATGCTTGGGTATTGAAATCACCAGAAGATATCAAGATATGTTTAATGCAAATTATAATCCTTTACTTAAGAAATTATATAATTTAATTTAATTCTGGAAAACGCTTCTGATGTCTTTAATAGGCCAAATAAATGCTATAAAAGATTTTTCTGCCACAAATTTTATACCTGTTCCAATCAATTCCAATATACCTACCAAAAAAGTTTTTAAAAAAAAATAGATTCAGACATCACAAATTTTACATTGGAGTCACGTGAGTGACTATGTGAAGAACTCCGTACAGCCGTTGGTGCGTCATGACGTCAGATGCATTGGTGCAGTCGGCCAGTTGGAGCATAAGCGCTCCTCCAAGCGGTAAGTTTAAAAACACGAGGTAAGTTTTAAACTTTTTTCCAGTGGTCATTTTCTGCGACAGTTGGAGGTTTGTTTGAGAAATGTTGCACAAAATGAAGAAGGTGTCAGCGAGGCGCTCCGGAGGTAGGAAGGAAGATGACCAGGAGAGAGTTGTTGATGGAGGCCCATCTGGTACACCTGCTGTCTACACAGCCAGTGGTTGCGAACCCACTGCCTGTGGTCAGTGGAGGCTTGCCAGTAGGGGGAAGGCCACTGGCAAGTCAGATAGGCCCGTGGGCCCTGAGTCGGGCCTGGAGGCTATATCCTCCATAGGAGAGTCCATTTGCTCATGGCTCTCCCAGGTCGTGATTTTATTACAAAGAATGCTTGATAGGGACCAGCGCCGTGAGGAGGAGTGGTGCCCAAGCCAGGCTGTGGGAGAGCCTGTGCTAGCAGCACATGTTACAGGGCTGCAGGAATATCCTGTCCGTGAGGATGATGTTCCATCAGTGCAGTTCGCTGACACTGATTCTATGGTGGGGAGAGCAGTAAAAGAGTTCAGTTGGAGATAATTCTGAATATTGCTGAAGGTTTTGCTGTGCCTAGAGAGGCGGGAGAGGCGATTGAGGCAGAATTAGCTGAAGCAATTCAGTATATGCTCTCCCACCAGTTACAGGAGCTAGCTATGTATGAAGCAGCAAAAAAACTAGGAAGCTCCTATTAATTGTGATCTCCTGAAGGTACCAGTGGTTAATCACCAAATTTGGTCACAGTTGGGTATGCCAGCTCGGGCCCAGGAGATGAAATTCCAAAAAGTGCTTAAACTGTTGTCGGCAGGTGTCACGGTTTTTGTGAAAGTTATTGATACAGGGAATATGTTTGAAGCACAACAAGGTAAACTTGGATTCTTATCTTATAACAATATCAGGAGGGCCGCTATAAGGCCAGTGATTAATCCTAACTTGGTGAGTTTGTGCAAACCGACCGGTGTACCGCCACGAATCTGCTGTTTGGAGGTAACCTCGCAAAAAGACTGTCATGAAGATGTTAAAACCATGGCCCCCATTAAGCCGGCTGGCAAACAAGGCAAAAGATATTTTCCTTATCGGAAAGGCACTAGTGTGGATGCAGGAGAAGGAACCAGCCATTCAGGTCTTCAATATCGGAACTGGCAGGCTGCCACCGGTATGAAGGGGAAGGTGCCTTTCTCTACAAGAGGTCGTGGACAACAAGGTCAGCAAGGACAGATGCAGGTAAGGAATATACTGTTGACAGACAATAAATTAACTAATGTTGCTGTTGAAATTGGAAGGTTAAAATTGTTTCTCAAACAATGGCAGGAGTTGACATCGGATTTGTTTATACTTAGCAGTATTAAAGGGGTGAAAATTGAATTTTACTCCAATGACAGTCCACCTAATCAACATGTTCCTAGTCGGAAACTTATATTTTCAGATGAAGAAACTGTGCTTATTCAAGCAGACATTCAGTCATTATATAAGAAAGGGGTAATTGAGACTTCAAAGTCGACAATTTGTGTCAAGTATATTTCCCAGATCTAAAAAGACTGTAGGATGTAGAATTATTCTGTACTTAACGAGTTTGAACAAATTTGTTTGTTATAGGCATTTCAAAAAGGAAACCTTTACCACAGCCAAACATCTAGTTTCCAAGGGGTGTTATATGGCAAGCATTGATTTAAAGGATGTGTATTACTCAGTGTCGATTCATGGTGATGATAGAAGATATTTGAAATTTATTTGGATGACTCAGTTGTGGCAATTCAAGGCATTGCCTAATGGATTAACTTCAGCTCCTAGACTATTTACTAAATTGGTAAAAACCTGTGTTAGCATTACTCGGAGCTCAGGGGCATGTGGTAATGGCCTATTTAGATGATATTCTGATTGTTGGAAAGACTCATGCTGAAGCTCAGTCATCAGTTTCAGTTGTTAAATTCACTTTTGAACAATTGGGGTTTGTTGTTCATCCAGATAAATCTAAATTATCACCAGTCCAAATCATTTATTATTTGGGATTTACCATAAATTCAAATCACATGTTGGTAACTTTGCCCAGGGATAAATTGAATCAGTTAATTGACGACTGTGTTAATCTCCTTGGAGAACAACTGCCTTCAATTAGACAGGTAGCAAGGTTGATTGGGAAGTTTGTCCTCTGCATTATCAACAATTACAACGATCAAAGAAACAGGCACTGAGAATACAAAGGGGCCATTTTGATAGGCCTATGCAGTTGTCAGTTGGGGCAATTTCTGACAAAATGGTGGAGAGTAAATGTTTCAAAAGGTTTTAGGAAGGTCTTGGTGGAACCACCTTCAATTATATTACAGACTGATGTAAGTGCACTGGGCTGGGATGCAACAGATATGTCTTCTAGTTGTGGAGGCAGATGGAATGTTGATGAGACATCCCTTCTTCAATTAAGAGGGATCAATTATTTAGATTGTTGGGAACCTGGTATGGGCTTAAAGCTTATTGTTCTACCAGGAGGGACTTGCATGTGCAGGTTCAGATTGACAACACCACAGCAGTGGCATATGTAAACCACATGGGTGGAGTCAAGTCACAGTCTTGTGATAGACTGGTTAATCAGATTTGAAGCTGGTGCATTGACAAATATATCTGGCTTTCAGCAATTTATTTGCCAGGAAGATTCAACACTGTAGCTGACACTAGGTCATATCAGTTCAATGATAACATAGAATGGATGTTAAATCAGGATGTATTTAATCAAGTGATTGTTCAGTATTGAATGCCAGATATTGGCTTGTTTGCATCTAGATTAAATCATCAGTTGCCCAGATATGTTTCATGGGAACCAGATCTTGGTGCAGCAGCGGTGGATGCGTTCTCACTGCATTGGGGAGGAATGTTTGTGTATGCATTTCCTCCATTCTGTCTCATCAGCAGATGTTTGCAAAAAATCAAGCAGGACTCTGCTTCAGGAATATTGGTAGTGCCAGATTGGCCTACACAAGCATGTATTACAAATGGCTAGGGAGCCTCACATTATTATTCCCAAGAATAAAAATCTACTGGTGAATCCAGTAACTGGGGATCAACATCCTTTACATGATCGTATTGATCTGGTGATTTGCAGATTTTAAGGCCATACCTGGGGAGAGGACTGTCCGATCATACTGTGGATGTTCTCACGTCAGCCTGCAGGGATAGTACCCAGAAGCAGTATATCACCTCAATAAGGAAGTGGGAGCAAATCAGTCTACAGCAGAATATTTCATATCAAACTGCAGGGATCACAGACATATTGGAGTTTTTGTCAACTCTTTATTTCGATCAAAAATTAATTTGCAGTGCAATCAATTCAGCCAGAAGTGCTCTGTCTTCTTATTTACCCATGAATTGATAATTGCATTCAGTAGGGACACATCCGTTAGTTTCTTGATTCATGAAGGGAGTTTTCAATTCTAATCCTCCTAAACCCAGGTATGCCAGTATTTGGAATGTGAGTGAAGTTGTTCTGCTTCTTCGCCAGTGGACTCCAGTTAAAGCCTATCTATAGCCAAATTAACTATGATGGTGGTCATGCTTATGGCGTTGGTTTCAGCCCAACGTGTACAAACATTGCAAAACCTTTGGTTAGATAGAATGTATGTGTCGGCAGATGCCATTGTATTTTATGTCTATGATTTGCTTAAACATAGTAGAAAAGGCATGACAGGATGTAAGATTGTGTTTTCAGCATACCCAGTGCCTTTGTACTTCAACCCAAAGCAGCCAAGTACCATTTACAGTAAGAAATGCCTTTTTACTTCAACCCAAAGCAACCAAACAACCATTCACATGCAGTGCCTTTTTACCGCAACCCAAAGCAGCCAAACCACCATTTGCAGTAAGTAGTGCCTTTTTACTTCAACCCACAGCAGACAAACCATCATTTGCAGTAAGTCGTGCCTTTTTACTTCTACCCAAAGCAGCCATACCACCATTTGCAGTAAGTAGTTTGTTTTTACTTCAACCCAAAGCAACCAAACGACCATTTGCATACAGTGCCTTTTTACCTCAACCCAAAGCAGCCACACCAGCATTTGCAGTAGTGCCTTTTAACTTCAACCCAAACAACCATTTGCATGCAGTGCTTTTTTACTTCAAACCAACCATATTTTCATTTTCAAACCACATTAAGGGCACTCAAAGTTGAGTAGACATGTGTTCAGCGCTAATCAGAGCTCAGAGAGACATGAACCTCTGGCTTCCTCCATCTTGCAGAGACTGAGTGAGGCACACCACTTCCTGGTTTTATAGTCCCTCCCCCTCCCTCCAGCCGAGGCAGCAGAGAGAATGGGGATTTTAAAAAAACTTTAATATCTCTCTGAGTTTTCAGCGATGGGAAAAAACCCTTTGGTCCAGGAAGGGGGCTCTGAGTGAGCTGATGAAAAATTACGGCTGCAGGTGGCGGCATTCTCTCGGAAATCACAGCACAGCAAGCCAAAAGCGGTCAAGATCAGACTTTTAGTAATATAAATATATATATAATCTCTCGATCTCTAGATATATATATATATATATATATATATATATATATATATATATATATATATATATATATATATATATATATATATATATATATATATATATATATATATATATATATATTTATTAGACCAACTGCAAACCCGATGGAATGCCTAATCCAGGTGAGAAGGCAGCTCAAGAAGCAGTGGAGGAAGGCTTCCGATAGTAAGAAGGAGGGCATCAACTTTCTCCAGAGAAACATCAAAAGCCATTTAGCAACCCTGAGACAAGCAGAGTACCTGCGGAAATCATGAAAAAAGAATGAACGGACGAGATCACGCTTCTTCAAGGACCCCTATACGTTCGTAAAATCGCTTTCCATCAAAGAAAAGGGAGGAAACCTGAAAACACCAAGGCAGGAGCTGGACGAGCATCTGGAAATAATGCATGCGGATGACAAGGGAAACCAGATGACAGCTATTCCATCGGACATTCCACCAATTGAACAACCAGAGCACCAGATGGGCAAAGTGGAGGGATCATAGAATCATAGAAAATATGTGCAGCAGTAGGCCATTCAGCCCTTCGAGCCTGCACCGCCATTCAATATGATCAGGGCTGATCAACCAACTCAGTATCCTGTACCTGCCTTCTCTCCATACCCCCTGATCCCTTTAGCAACAAAGGCCTCATCTAGCTCCCTCGTAAATATAGCCAATGAACTGGCCTCAACTACCTTCTGTGGCAGAGAATTCCAGACTCACCACTCTCTGGCTGAATAACCCTCTCTGGCTAAACCCCTCCCTTCACCACCTCCAGTTTAAATTCCAGCTGGAATATTTTGGAGGACCAAGTAACCAAGAACCAAGAGCTCTCTGTGTGAAAAAAGATTTTCTCATCTCGGTCCTAAAAGACTTTCCCCTTACCCTTAAACTGTGACCCATTGTTCCGGAGTTCCCCAACATCAGGAACAATCTTCCTGCATCTAGCCTGTCCAACCCCTTAAGAATTTTGTAAGCCTCTATAAGATCCCCCCTCAATCTCCTAAATTTCAGCAAGTGCGAGCCAAGTCTATCCAGTCTTTCTTCATATGGAAGTACTGCCATCCCAGGAATCAGTCTGGTGAACCTTCTCTGTACTCCCTCTATGGCAAGAATGTATATCCTCAGATTAGGAGACCAAAACTGTACGCAATACTCCAGGTGTGGCCTCACCAAGACCCTGTACAACTGCAGTAGAACCTCCCTGCTCTTGTACTCAAATCCTTTTGCTATGAATGCCAACATACCATTCGCTTTCTTCACAGCCTGCTGCACCTGCATGCTTACTTTCAATGACTGGTGTACCATGACACGCAGGTCTCGTTGCATCTCCCCTTTTCCTAATCGGCCACCATTCAGATAATAACCTGTTTTTGCCACCAAAGTGGATAACCTCACATTTATCCACATTATAATGCATCTGCCATGCATTTGCCCACTCACCCAACCTATCCAAGTCACCTTGCAGCCTCCTAGCATCCTCCTCACAGCTAACACTGCCCCCCCAGCTTCGTGTCATCCGCAAACTTGGAGATGTTGCATTCAATTCCCTCATCCAGATCATTAATATGTATTGTAAATAGCTGGGGTCCCAGGACTGAGCCTTTTGGTACCCCACTAGTCACTGCCTGCCATTCTGAAAAGGACCCGTTTACTCCTACTCTTTGCTTCCTGTCTGCCAGCCAGTTCTCTATCCACATCAATACTGAACCCCCAATACCGTGTACTTTATCTCTTATGTGGGACCTTGTCGAAAGCCTTCTGTAAGTCCAGATATAACACATCCACAGGTTCTCCCTTATCCACTCTAGTAGTTACATCCTCAAAAAAATTCTATAAGTTTCGTTAGACATGATTTACCTTTCATAAATCCATGCTGAATTTGTCCAATAATTTCACCACTTTCCAAATGCGCTGCTATCCCATCTTTAATAACTGACTAGCATTTTCCCCACTATCGATGTTAGACTGATTGAGCTGTAATTCCCTCCCTCTCTCTCTCCCTCCCTTTTTAAAAAGTGGGGTTACATTAGCTACCCTCCAATCCTCAGGAACTATTCCAGAATCTACAGAGTTTTGAAAAATTATCACTAATGCATCCACTATTTCTGGGTAAACTTCCTTAAGTACTCTGGGATGCAGCCTATCGGGCCCTGGGGATTTATCAGCCTTCAATCCATTCAATTTACCTAACACCACTTCCCGGCTAACCTGGATTTCACTCAGTTCTTCCATCTCATTTGACCCCCGGTCCCCTGTTATTTCTGGCCGATTATTTATGTCTTTCTTTGTGAAGACAGAACCAAAGTAGTTATTCAATTGGTCTGCCATGTCCTTGTTCCCCATGATCAATTCACCAGTTTCTGACTGCAAGGGACATACATTTGTTTTAACTAACCTTTCTCTCTTCAAATATCTATAAAAACTTTTGCAGTCCATTTTTATGTTCCGTGCCAGTTTTCTTTCATAATCTATTTTTCCTTTCCTAATTAAGCACTTTGTCCTCCTCTGCTGGACTCTGAATTTCTCCCAGTCCTCTGGTAGGCTGCTTTTTCTGGCTAATTTTTATGTTTTGATACTATCGCTGATTCCCCTTTGTTATCCACGGATGCACTACCTTCCCTGATTTATTATTTTGCCAAACTGGGATGAACAATTGTTGTAGATCATCCATGCAGTCTTTAAATGCCTTCCATTGCATATCCACCATCAACCCTTTAAGAATCACTTGCCAGTCTATCTTGACTAATTCACATCTCATACCCTCAAAGTTACCGTTTTTTTAAGTTCAGAACCCTTGTTTCTGAATTAACAATGTCACTCTCCATCCTAATGAAGAACTCAACCATATTATGGTCACTCTTGCCCAAGGGGCCATGCACAACAAGACTGCTAACTAACCCTTCCTCATTACTCAGTACCCAGTCAAGAATAGCCTGCTCTCTTGTTGGTTCCTCTACATGTTGGTTTAGAAAACTATGCCGCATACATTCCAAGAAAGAGCATCTTCCTCAGCACCCTGCCAATTTGATTCACTCAATCTATATGTAGATTGCAGTCAACCATTATAACTGTTTTACTCTTGCTGCACGCATTTCTAATTTCATGTTTGATGCCTCCCCAAATCCACTACTACTGTTAGGTGGCCTGTTCACAACTCCCACTAGTGTTTTCTGCCCCTTAGTGCTTCGCAGCTCTACCCATATCGATTCCACATCCTCCAAGCTAATGTCCTTCCTTTCTATTGCGTTAATCTCCTCTCTAACCAGCAACGCTACTCCACCTCCTTTTCCTTTCTGTCTGTCCCTCCTGAATATTGAATATCCCTGGATGTTCAGCTCCCAACCTTGGTCACCCTGGAGCCATGTCTCCGTGATCCCAACTATATCATATTCATTCATAACTATCTGCACATTCAACTCATCCACCTTATTACGAATGCTCCTTGCATTGAGACACAAAGCCTTCAGGCTTGTTTTTACAACACTCTTACCCCTTATACAATTATGTTGAAAAGTGGCCCTTTTTGATTTTTGCCCTGGGTTTTTCTGCCTGCCACTTTTACTTTTCACCTTGCTACCTATTGCTTCTACCCTCATTTTACATCCCTCTGTCTCTCTGCTCATGCTCCCATCGCCCTGCCACATTAGTTTAAATCCTCCCTGACAGCACTAGCAAACACTCCCCAAGGACATTGGTTCCCTTCAAGCCCAGGTGCAGACCGTCCTGTTTGTACTGGTTCCACCTCCCCCAGAACTGGTTCCAATGCCCGAGAAATTTGAATCCCTCCCCCTTGCACCATTTTTCAAGCCACGTATTCATCTGCAATATCCTCCTATTTCTACTCTGACTAGCAAGTGGCACCGGTAGGAGTCCAGAGATTATTACCTTTGAGGTCCTACTTTAAAGTTTATCTACTAACGATGTGGAACAGACAGTAAAGTGGGCAAGAGCATCTTCAGCCCCTGGGCAAAATGGGGTTCCGTATCGACCCTACGAGGGTGCTCGTAGAGAAGGAACCCACAGATATCAGCCAATTCCATCCTATCAGTCTCCTCAATGTGGAGGGTAAGATCTTCTTCAGTATCATAGCTCAGAGGATGATGAGCTATTTAGAGAGAAACAACCTTGTGGATACAACTGTCCAAAAAGCAGGCATCCCAGGGTTCTCTGGATGTCTCGAACATACCAGCATGATTTGTCACCACTATGTATGACATCACCCTCACAAGAGTCGAGAAGATGGAAAGAACAATCAGCTCTTTCGTGAGAATGTGGTTAGGTGTTCCGCGGTGCCTATGCAGTGTAGGCCTGTACGGTCAGGGGGTACTCCAGCTGCCTCTCTCTAGCCTCACAGAAGAGTTCAAGTGCACCAAAGTCAGACTAGAGATGACCATGGCAGAATCAAGGGACACTGTCATCTGAGCTGCTGCTCCAACCCTGGAAACAGGAAAGAAGTGGACGGCTAAGAATGTGACACAGCAGGCAAAATCTGCTCTCCACCAAGGCGACATAGGGCTAATCTAACACGGAAGAAGTGTATTGAGGCTTGGCGGAAAGCGACCTTACTGGAGCACCGGAAGTTGGTGGCGGCCGAAGTCCGTCGACTGGAGGAGTCAAGTAGGTGTGCCAAGGCTATGTCGTAAGCTAAACAGGCCCAGTGGATGAAGTCATCAAAGGCCTGGCGAGAAGGGGGGGGGGGGAAGGGAAAGAGTGGGGGGGGGGGAGAGTGGGGGGGGAAAGAGTGGGGGTGGGAGAGTGGGGGTGGGGGGCAAGAAGAGTGGGGGGGAGGGGGAGGGGAAGTGGGGGTAAAGAGTGGGGAGGGGAGAGTGGGGGGGACAGAGTGAGCGGGGAAAAAGTGGGCAGGGAAAGAGTGGGGGGAAACAAGTGGGGGGGAGGGTGGGGAGAGTGGGGGGGAAAAGAGTGGGGGGTGGGGGGGGGAAAGAGTGGGGGAGGAAGTGGGGAGTGGTGGGGGGAAAGAGTGGTGGGGGGGGAAGAGTGGGGGTGGAAGAGTGGGGGTGGGAGGGAGAAGAGTGGGTGGGGGGGAGAAGAGTGGGGTGAAGAGTGGGGGGGTGGGGGTGTGTGTGAAGGGGGCAGTGGAGGGAGGGGGAGGGGAAGTGGGGGAGGAGAGGGGAAGTGGGGGGGAAGAGGAGTGGGGGAGGAGGGTGGGGGGGAAGAGGGGGAGGAAAGAGTGGGGGGTGGGGGAAAGTAGGGGGTGGGGGGTGGGGGAAAAGTAGGGGGTGGGGGGGAATAGTGGAGGGGAGTGGGGGCGGGGGAAAGAGTGGGGGCAGGGGGAAGAGTGGGGCGGGGGAGAGTGGGGGGAGAAGAGTGGATGGGGGAAAGAGTGGGTGGGTGGGGGGGGGAAGAGTGGGCAGTTGGGGGGGAAGAGTGGGCAGTTGGGGGGGAAGAGTGGGCAGTTGGGGGGGAAGAGTGGGCAGTTGGGGGGGAAGAGTGGGCAGGTGGGGGGGAAGAGTGGGCAGGTGGGGGGAAGAGTGAGTAGTTGGGGGGGAAGAGTGCGTGGGGGGAACAGTGGGCGGGGGGAAGGAGGGGGAAAGAGGGGAAGGGGGAAAGAGGGGTGGGGGGAGGAAAGAGGCGGGGAGGAAAGAGTGGTGGGGGAGGAAAGAGGGGGGAGGAAAGGGGGAGAAGAGGGGGGAAGAGGGGGGAGGGGGGAGTAAGAGGTGGGGGGGAAGAGTGGGGGGAAGAGTGGGGGGGAGGGAAAGAGTGGGGGGGAGGGAAAGAGTGGTGGGGGAGGAAAGAGTGGTGGAGGGGGAAGAGTGGGGGAGGAGAGAGAGGGGGAGTGGGGCTTTCTGGAGCACTAGTATGGGTATTATGGGCTGAGGGGACTGGTTTCCAGAGGGCTAGTATGGACATTGTCGGCCAAATGGATTCTTGGGGCGACAGCTCAGTCACTCAAGCCTGATGTGCTGCCAGCTCACTCATGGCTGGTGGGCAAGCAGTTGACTCATGGCTATTCCTTGAAATTCCATTTCAAGCAGGGTGCAATGCCACCCAATTCAAATGAAGTTTCCTACCATTTCAAACAGGGTGCAAGGCCACCAAATTCAAGTGCAATTTCCAACCACTTAAAGCAGGGTGCAAGACCACCAAATTCTAGTGCAGTTTCATACCACTTCAAACACGGTGCAGGGCGACCAAATTCAAGTACAGTTTCAAGCCGCTTCAAGCAGGGTGCAAGGCCACCAAATGCTACTGCCGTTTAATGCCATTTCAAGCAGGGTGCACGGCCACCAAATTGAAATGCAGTTTCATACCATTTCAAGCAAGGTGCAAGGCCACCAAATTCAAGTGCAGCTTCATACCATTTCATGCAGGGTGCAAGGCCACCAAATTCAAATGCAGATTCATACCATTTCATGCAGGCGTGCAAGGTCACAACATTCAAATGCAGTTTCATACCATTTCAAGCACGGCGAAACCATCATAAAACCAACATAAAACCACACAAAACACCACATGAACACCACACTCAAAGTTCAGTGGATATTCAGTATGTTCAGTTGATTCACTGCTCAGACAGAGTCGTGACCTCTCCCTCCCCCATCTTCCAGAAGCTGAGCCACACCCACACATCCGGGTTTTATAATCCTTCCCCCCTCCCAGCGGAATGGGTGTAAGATATATTTCAGTGCCCACAATCACGATGCCAGAAACAAAGTCGTGGAAACAAGAAATGCGTTTATTTACAAATCTGCAGAGTCGGGTGCCTCTCCAAACCGAGACACACCGAGACCAAGTAAATACCCTCCCCTAATACAACATGATTTTGTTGGATCAGCCTCCACTCTGGCTCCTTCCAACCAGAGTGTTGAGGTGCACAATCCTCCGGTAACGCCCAGGGTGCATCCCAGATCATACATCGCATGTTCATGGTAATTTGCAGTTTCCCGATCAGGGGCATATGTGTAATATTCATTTACCTCATTAAGCAAGCGCAGTATTTATCCACATGACTCATTATTCCCCCTTAGCCTAGTAGCCAGTTTCTTAAGGTTACAGCTGCCTCCACTATCTCTTCCCGCTTTCGTACAATGCTATCGGTGGTGCTCAAGGACAGAGGTGGTTTACATGTTCTGTCCTTCACAATGTGGTTTAATCATTCTGTCTCTCACAATCCACCCTTTTTCTTTTGCTACACATTACTTGATTAAACTACAATTTCAAACCGCTTCTGCTCCAATTGATGTAACATTCTCCTAATTTCCTCTCTCTGTGGATCCAGAACCTTCCCCGGTCACATTATCATTATTTTCTGTACCTCCCCTTTTGTTCCAATGGGCACCACTACAGCCTGCATCTGGCTTGTGCTCCTGGTTATATTCCATCACCAACTGTGACCCCGTCCCCCATTGCTCGGCTTTCCGTAAGCAAAGCAATCTCTCTCCTCTGGGGCAGGTTCTATACATCATCATTCTTGAGTACCCCAAATTATGCACTAAGTAATATTCTACTCCCCCCTCCTTACAACTGGTTCTGGTTCTATGAGTATCTGGAGTCATGCACATAAGAATGATAGGTAAAGGACCTTCTGGTTTGTCCGCCATACCTGATGGGGTGGTACCATTTATCACAATCGTCCATACATTTACTGATGGTGACAACCATCATTAGTACAAGTGCCCAGCACTGCATTTTAATCTTTTAGTTCAATTGTTCTTTCTCAAAGATCAGGGTCAGTGGTTCATTTCCTTGTCTTACTGTCCAGTCCTGCTCAGCCGGAGGTTCCACTGGTCCCTTTATTCACACTGCATGTTTCCACCATTTTTCTTTTGTCTGCACTGCTGTTTCTGTGGTCAATAGTACCAAATACGGACCAGTCAAACGGGGTTGCAACTTTTCTTCCTTCCACGATTTTACAAGAACCCAGTCTCCGCTTTCACAGAATGGATTGGAAAGTCGAGAGGGGGACTGTGCCAGCAGCCCCTTGGCTTTTAATTCTGAAGAGAATGAGATACTGCCAGTAATTATTTCCTTAAGAATACATCACTGCCCTCTATGGTGGGTATTCCTTCTATCTTTTCCAAATAAGGTAACTCAAACAACATTTCATAGGAGGATACTGCTATATCCTTCCGTGGAGCGGTTCAAATTCTAAGCAAGGTTATTGGTAAGCACTTAGTCCAGGGCAGTTTAGACTCCTCCATCAATTTGGTAATTTGTGTCTTCAAGGTGGCATTCATCCTCTTCACCATTCCCGAGCTCTGTGGATGCCAGGGAGTATGCAACTTCCATTTTATCCCTAGGGTATAACAGATGAGCAAATGGATCTTTGAAGCGAAATGGATTTCTCGATCTAAATCGGGAGAATCGATGATTCCATAACGCGGAATTATTTGTTCAAATAGAATTTTGGCTACTATCTGAGAAGTGGCATTTACTGTGGGGAACACTTACAACCAACGGGTAAAGTGGTCCACCACCACTAGGAGGTATTTCCATTTCTGTATCCTGGGAAGTTCGGTAAAATCTACCTGTATTCTCTGGAATGGCCTGATGGCTAACTGCTGCCCTCCTCCTGGTGCTGCCCTCATCACTTTCTTATTTACCTTCTGACAGATCACACAGCTTGAGACTGCTTGATTAGCCTGCGTGTATATCCCTCTACAAGCATACGTATGTACAAGAGTATCACATAATGCCTGAGCCCCTCCAGTGTGATTGGGAATGTAATCTTCCCAATAATTCTCTGACAACCTCCTTATTTAGCAGTTGCTTCCCATCCGGTGTCCACCATCATCCATCTTCTGTCATACTTCATTCATCCTACCTATATCGAATTTGGAGAAAACCGGTATCTTCTTTATCCCTTCCCTGAGAGGTATTAGAGACATAAGCTTTACCGTCCCCTGTAAAGCTGCCCGTTTTGTCACCTCGTCCGCAGTTCTGTTTCCTGGAAGGATATAGCAGTATCCCCCTATGAAATGTTGTTTGGGTTACCTTATTTGGGAAAGATAGAAGGAATACCCACCATAGAGGGCCTCTGGAGAATTTCCCTTCTGGTGTCCTGCCACATGTACTACGGCTATTTGCTCTGGCTTTGTTACTGGTGTTCTAATGCTTGCTGTAATGGCGGTCGGAAGTGGTCCCAGCCTTGCAGCTCCTGCCTCAGTCACACTGATCGATCCTCACATGACTCTGTATGCGAGGCCCACTCTACACAAAAGGCGCTGGGAAAGCACTGCGATGAAGAACTGCTTGGCACTCTCTGGGAGGAGTGAGCTCCAATCTTCATCACTTTCTATCGACTCGTCTTGGTCGGCCGCGAGCATTGGCCAGTCGATCTTCTAGGAGGCGGCCTGGATTTCCCTCTCTTCCGCCTAATCAGTCCTTTCCTCCTCGTCAGTCATCTCCCTCTCCTCTTGGTTGGCAATCACTGCTGCACTCATAGCCTACAGTTTGTCCAGCACCTCTGCAAGAGAATCTTTGCAGGAGTCCTTGGTTCTGTGCCTCGATGCCAGTGGTGGCTGTAGGGGTGTAGGTAGCTCCAGTTGATCAGACGGGGCAGCGGAGGTGTGTACAGCTGCAGCCCGACTCTTCTTGAACTGGCCGAGCAACCCTTCCTGTCTCAGCGTGGCCACCAGCAGGGTCTTGTCCCCCTGCAGCTGACGCAGCTGTCCGCTCAGCCGCTGCCTCTCCTGCCAGTGCTGCTCCTCCTTGAGCTTCCCGCAGGCTTCCAGCTGCTCCTTGTTTTCGGCCACACACTCTGTGTCCATGCTGCCTTCAACCACAATTGGCAACACCATCACGCCATCCTTCCAGTTGCCTATCCCGGCCTCTCCCGGCCTCTCCCGGCCTGTCCTTGTCCAGTTGTTCCTGGGTAGTCTTCAGCATCTGCTGTAGTTTGCTGGCCACCTGCCCCAAATCCTTGGTCATTTTCTTTTCCTTGTCAAGCCTTTCCTTTAGCTGAAGGAGGTCCTCACTATCACCGCTCCTTGCTGCCCTCAACTTCTCCAGGACTTCCTGCTGTTCCAGTGCAGATTGTTGTGACTTTCCAAATTCTTTGGCCAGCTTCTGTCTCTGCGCTGGTCACAGTCTGCTTGTAAATTGCTTTGGGTTTCTTCTGCTTCTCTTAATTTCAGTACTGCACCAGAGGGATCTGTGCACCTTTGGTTCAGAGACTCCTTAGCCTTCTGCCTGAACTCCAGCAGCCACTCACTGTGGGGCTGTGGTGAGCACACGAACAACCCTGGGAAAAGCTCCAGCAGCATCTCGAAGGTTTGCGTGTGGGACTCCTCCAACTGCTGTTCTGTCTGCTCGTTGTTCTTCTTTTGGTTTTCAACGGTTCCTTTGAGCTGCTGCATCTCCTGCTTCAGGATGGAAATGTGGGCATCTTTTTCCTTAAGCCTGTTCTCCAGCTGTTCCACTTCCACTTGTTTGGTGGCCTGGTCTCTCTCTGTCTTCTTGCTGGCTGCGAGCAGGGCATCGATAGAGCATATCCTTCCTCCAGCTACACTTTCTCCACACTGACCTCCGACAGCCGTTTGCCCAGCTACTTCACCTCCTCCGCTTTGCTCTTCAGCTCAGCCTCACATGTTGTTAGTTTAGCCTGGAGATCGGCGCAGTGCAGCATTTCAAAGCAGTTACCACCACCAACGACCATTTGCAGAGCAGCATTTCAAAGCAGTTACCACCAATGACCATTTGCAGTGCAGCATTTCAAAGCAGTTACCTCCACCAATGACCACTTTTAGTGCAGCATTTCAAAGCAGTTACCACCACCAACAACCATTTGAAGTACAGCATTTCAAAGCAAGCACATTTTCATTTTCAACCCACATTAAGGGCACTCACAGTTGAGTAGACATGTGTTCAGTGTTATTCACAGCTCAGAGAGACGGGACCCTCTCGCTTCCTCCACCTTGCAGAGCCTGACTGAGGCACAACACTTCTGGTTGTTATAGTCCCTCCCCCCTCCCACCAGCAGGGGCAGCAGAGAAAATCTCAACATTTGTTAATCATTAATAACTCTTTTATTTTTCATAAATGGGAAAAATCCTCTTGTCCTGTGCAGCCGAGGGGCATGGCCAGTTAGATGGCCAAAAATCACAGCTGTAAGTGTCAGCGTTTTTTCCAAAATCATGAAACAGAAAAACAGGAAGTGGTCAAGATCTTACTTTTTAGTAATATAGATATATGTGAATATATATATGTGAGAGAGAAGGGGTCTGGCAGTTCACTTACTCGTGGCTGGTGGTTTGGCTGTGCAGTAACTCATGGCTGGTGGGCTGGCAGTTCATTTACTCAGGGCTGGTGGGCTGCCAGTGCAGTCACTCATGGCTGGTGTGGTGGCAGTTCATTCAGTCACTCCTCCTGTTGATTTAAAAAAAAAAGACAATTTTAATATAGAGAGATTGAGCAGTCAAATTGTAACAAAGATATTCTGAGAATTTATCTCAGAAGTCATCATTCAATTAAGCACGCTTTTAATGACAACATTCTTGGTATATGGTCCATGAAAACTTTGACATTTCCCTTCATCTTTCCTCAGCTAAGAGACACATATAGTTTTCCATGCTGAAATACCGGTTCGTCGAGGTACATCAACACCTTCTGCATTGTTTGGATGGATCGTCATCGCAAAACTTGATTGAATGTGGAATTGGGTCTGCTGAAGGGGAATATCTTCATCTGTTAAATTGAGTGCATACACTGTTCGCTGCTCAGCATTCAGCAGAGGCCCATTCTCCTCAACAAATTGCTGTTGTTCAGTTCTATCGTATTGCAATTCCTGCAGCATTTCTGGATTGTCATCATCAAGTTGCATCCTTCCATTTCTTGGTTGTGGCAAATGAAAGAATTCCATTCTTTTGTTGTAATTCTCAATCCTCTGGCCTCACTGAAGAATTTGTGCAAAACATTTTTTGGGGCGGGGCTGTTGGGGTGGGGTGGGGTGGGGTGGGGGGTGGCAAACCCCCTGCAGCTGAGGGAGGGGGATGGCTTCAAGCTGGGGCTCTCATGGGCTGATGAGGGAGGGGGTGTCCTGCAGCGGGGGATGTGGGCAGCTTCATGAGGGGGAGCACCCTATAGCCAGGCGGAGGGCAGTGTCTTGAGGTGGGGGATGTGAGTGGGGGGGCGACCGAGGGGAGTCATGGCCTCTGGACTTGCTCACTGCCTTGGGATTATCTCATGGTCTCTGGACCAACCGACTGACTGACTCACTCATGGCCTCTGGACTGACAGACTGAACCACGGCTTGTGGATTGACTGACTTATGCCCAACTTCTGGAGTCACGTCCAACTTTTGTAAACTGAAAACTTTAACATCCACATTGAGGAACAGCTTCTTCCTGAGAGCCATCAAGCTTTTAAACATAACGAATAAGCTCTGAACAACGAAATACTATATTATTTGTACTATTTGTTGATCACACACACACCCTCCACCTCACACAGACACTCACACAAACAAACAAACACACACACACACACACACACACACACACACACACACACACACACAGACACCCACTCACACGCCCACTCACACACACCCATTCTCACACACATGGACTCACACACACACACAGACACTCGCACACACACACACAGACTCACACACACGGACTCACACACACATACACACACACACACGCATGCACACGTGCACACACACACACACACACACATATATACGTAGGTTGCACGGCAGTCAGGTGTCGACCCATGATCCATCCTGTTGCTATGCTATGCCAACTGGAGTACATGCGGTGAACTGTAGGTAAGCACTGACTATTGTTTCCAGCACAGCGGGCCCGTTAAAACCCACCAAAATGGCCAATTTTTGCACTGTAAATAATTATGGAAATCAGCATAAGCGTGAGAGACATTTATCCTACTTCAGAATTCCAAAAGTGAGGAGAAATGCTGTAGATATAAGCGAGAGCTGAAGGGACTACAACAGCTAAAGTGCTTGGTGAACATTGGCCGTGCAGATATCGAGATTATAAACATTGGATTATTGCATTTGCTCACTGCATTTCATCAACAGTAAGGCATTATTTGTGTTTTTTCTTGAATCCTTTGGCATCGAAAAAGTTTCAGAAATGATATATCTGGCTGTAAAATTTTAAAATCGCCCATGGTTCTCAAGTGGGTTTTTTCATTAAAAAAAAGAAAATTCCTCTGAAGCAAAATTTATCATTAAAAAAATTACAACCATACGCGGGTTTTGATTTACATTTTACACAGATGCAAGCCAAGGAATGACTAAATTGTTAGCTGTTAATTGGACATAATCAACCTCAGGATATTGACAATATCCTATTGAAAGAGAGTGGGTGTTTAAGCTGTCAGGGCATTTTATGATTTGTCAAAATATACATCTAAATAGCATAATGATAGAAAAGTTACTTTTCCCCACACCACTCATAAATCTGGATATTTTTTAATGATAAACTCTCGCAATACTTTTTCTGAATTCTTTTTAAAGCCAAGACAAACAAATTTACTTCACTTTCGAACCAATACATTTTCTGAAAACATTTGTTTAAAAGCCAAGATAAACAAATTTGCAAACTCTTTACAACCAATACATTTTCTGAAAAAAAAACACAGACACACAAACTCACAACCAATACTAAAATGTCAAGGAACTTCAGAATGTGGTAAACATACAGTGTGCAAACCGAATGATTCAAACGTTTAAAGTCTCCTGTAGAGGCTGCTGCTGAAGCAAAAAAATGCTTTTAATAATTTCAAACAAACACACTTACCATACACAGAGCAGTCAGCTCTCTTGAATTATTCAACAACGTCTTCTCTCTGTGTCTTCTGCAGTCAGCGACATCTTGCCACAAACTGAAAATGACGCACTAAACACCATCTTGCCGCTAAATAGAAATGATGTCATCGGCGCCATCATGCCATACATTTTCTGAAAACATTTTTTTAACAGCCAAGAGAAACAAATTTGCAAATACCTTAAAATCAATACGTTTACTGAAAACATTTTTTAAAACCCAAGAGAAAATCATTTGCAAACAATTTGCAACCAATACGTTCAGTGTTATTCACAGTTCAGGGAGCCGTGACCCTCTGGTTTCCTGGGTCTGGCAGAGACTGAGTGAGGCATGACTATTCCGGGTTTTATCATCCCTCCCCTGCTGCCAGCAGGGGCAGCAGAGAGAATGGCAAATTAAAAAAAAAAGAATATCGCTCTGATTTTTAATCGATGGGAAAAACCCGCTGGTCCAGGAAGGCAGAGGGGGCTCTGAGCGAGGGGGCCCAAAATCACAGTTGTAGGTGGCAGTGCACTCTCAGAAATTGCAGCACAGTGAGCCAAAAGCGGTCAAGATCAGACTTTTGGTAATATAGATACATACATATACATATGCATACATATACATGTATATATGCACACATACTCAAAAAACACACAAATGTAGTGTAATAAAAAACATAATAATAATTATTATTATTAAGTTATGGTCCAAAACCAGGGGCCACAGTTTAAGAATAAGGTGTATGCCATTTAGAACGGAGACGAGGAAACACTTTTTTCTCACAGAGAGTGATGAGTCTGTGGAATTTTCTGCCACAGAGGGAGGTGGAGACAGGTTCTCTGGATGCTTTCAAGAGAGAGCTGGTTAGCGCTCTTAAAGATCATGGAGTCAGGGGATATGAAAAGAAGGCAGGAATGGGGTACTGATTGGGGATGATCAGCCATGATCACATTGAATGGAGGTGCTGGCTCGAAGGGCCAAATGTCCTACTCCTGCACCTATTGTCCATTGTCTATTGTCTATTAATAATAATAATACTTTATGGAAGTTCAGAGCCTTTTTGAGGTTGTAGTGTGTAATAGCCTGATGGCTATTGGGAAGTAGCTGTTCCTGAACCTGGATGTTAGAGTTTTCAAGCTCTTGCACCTCTTTCCCAATGGAAGGGGCGAAATGAGTGTGTGGCCAGGATGGTGTGGGTCTCTAATGATGTTGGCTGCCTTTTTGAGGCAACAACTCCGATAAATCCCTTCGATGATGGGGAGGTCAGAGCCGATGATGGACTGGGCAGTATTCACAACGTTTTGCAGTCTTTTCCGCTCCCAAGTGTTCAAGATACCGAACCAGGCCTTGATTCAACCAGTCAATGTGTTCTCTGCTGTACATCTGTAGAGGTTCAAGAGAATCCTCTCTGACATACTGAATCTCTATAATCTTCTCAGGAAGTAGAGGCATTGATGTGCTTTATTTTCGGAATTTCTCGGATGTGCTTTAAGATCTTCGGAAATATGCACGCCCAGAAATTTGAAGTTTTTGACTCTCTTCATCATCGTCCCATTGATATAAACAGGATTGTGGGTCCTCATCTTTCCTGTTCCAAAGTTCGCAATGAGTTTTACTGTTATTGGTTTTACTGATATTGAGAGCCAGGTTGTTGTGCTGGCACCATTTGGTCAATCGGTCAATCTCACTTCATCACCATCTGTAATTCGTCCAACAATGGTGATGTCATCGACAAACTTGAAGATGTTCACACTGTGTCTGGCTACACAGTCATGAGTATAGAGCAGGGGTAACCAGATACTTTCATATCCCAATCTATGAATAGTAATTAGTCAACATTTATATAGGTTGTTCCAAACTTGTTCTTATATTAATTGTGGATACACCTTCACCAAATCCCACAAGGCTGTATGTCTTATGCGTTCAAAAGTAAGATTTGTAGCTGCATACTGACAGTACATTAATCTCATAAATCAACTCAACCAATAACTTTTTATAATGAGATATTTTGTTTATCTTAAAGCCAATATGCAAGCGAGTTTGAATACTGGGTTAGAATGTGGGAAAATGGAACTTAACCAAATGTGTCCTGGAAAATTGGCTTTAAGACATCCCAGTGTGTGGAGATATTTTATAATTACTTCATTCTATTGCAGCCAGCACCTATGAATTATCGAAACTTATAAATCTTCAGTAATATTTTACTAACAGGAGCTTGACCTAATACAAATCTAAGTGTTTTAATAATAAATAATTCTATGCTATGTGAATAGAAGTGCAGGTAACATAAAACTGCATATTTTACTGGGAGTCAGAAAATATACACTTTGATCATTACAGAGATATACAGGTACCAAATTAAAGGTTATATTGTGCACTAAAAGGAAGACACTGATCTTGTAATTAAATACATAAATTACCCTGACAAAATAACAAATAAAAACATAAGATGAATATATATCCAATTAATAAATTAACAAAACGTGTTGCCCCTCTCCGCTGCTTTTGGCTCGAAGAAGGCAGGTTCATGGATCTTCGGCTTCCCTCGTCTAAAGTGAACAACCAGCTCCTTGGTCTTACTGATATTGAGAACAAGGTTGGTGTTCTGGCAACATTCAATCAGACAATCTTTACTCTGAATTATTACTCATCCATTCTTCTCATATCACAATGCTGAGAAGGAGTAGTGTCATGTGTTACACAGTAATTCAACACAGAAAAGGCAATATGGTCCAACTCATCCACACTGACCATAGAAACATAGTAACATAGAAACATAGAAAATAGGTGCAGGAGGAGGCTATTTGGCACTTCGAGTCAGCACCGCCATTCATTGTGATCATGCCTGATCGTCCCCTATCAATAACCCGTGTCTGCCTTCTCCCCATATCCCTTGACTTCACTAGCCCCTAGAGCTCTATCTAACTCTGTCTTAAATCCATCTAGTGACTTGGCCTCCACTGCCTTCTGTGGCAGGCAATTCCATAAATTCAAAACTCTCTGGGTGAAAACGTTTTTTCTCCCCTCAGCCTTACATAATCACCCCTTTATTCTAAGCCTGTGGGCCCTGGTTCTGGACTCGCCCAACATTGGGAACATTTTTCCTGCATCTAGCTTGTTCAGTCCTTTTATAATTGTATATGTTTCTATAAGAATCCCTTCACCCTTCTAAACTCCAGTGAATACAAGCCTAGTCTTTTCAATCCTTCCTCATATGACAGTCCCACCATCCCAGGGATTGATCTCGTAAACCTACGCTGCACTGCCTCAATCACAAGGATGTCCTTCCTCAAATTAGGAGACCAAAACTGCACACAATACTCCAGATGTGGTCTCACCAGAGCCCTATACAACTGCAGAAGAACCTTTTTACTCTGAAATCCTCTTGTTATGAAGGCCAACATTCCATTAGTTTTCTTCACTGCCTGCTGTACCTGTAAGCCAATTTTCAGTGACCTATGTACAAGGACGCCCAGGTCTTGCTGCAACTCCCCCTTACCAAACCTAACCCCATTGAGATAATAATCTGCCCCCTTGTTTTTGCCGCCAAAGGATAACCTCACATTTATCTATATTATACTGCATCTCCCACGCATCTGCCCACTCACTCAACCTGTCCAGGTCACCCTGCAACCTCCTAACATCCTCTTCACAGTTCACACTGCCACCCAGCTTTGTGTCATCCACAAATTTGCTAGTGTTGCTCCTAATTCCCTCTTCCAAATCATAAATATATATGGTAAACAGTTGCGGCCCCAACACTGAGCCTTGCAGCACACCACTCGCCACTGCCTGCCATTCTGAAAAGGTCCCGTTCACGCCTACTCTTTGCTTCCGGTCTGCCAAACTATTTTCTTCCAGTCTGCCCCATTATTACCTTGTTAATAATTAACTCCAGCATCTTTCCCACCACCAAAGTCAGTCTAACTGGTCTGTAATTACCCATTTTCTCTCTCGCTACTTTCTTGAAAAGTGGGATAACATTAGCTATCCTCCAATCCACAGGAACTGATCCTAAATCTATTGAACATAAGAAAATGATCACCAATGCGTCCACTATTTCTAGAGCCACCTCCCTGAGGAACTTGGGATGCAGTCCATCAGGTCCAGGGGATTGATCATCCTTCAGTCCCATTAGCCTACCCAATACTATTTCTCACCTAATGAAAATTTATTTCAGTTTTTCTACCTCCTTAGATCCTCTGTCCTCCAGTACATCTGGGATATTCTTTGTATCTTCCTTAGTGAAGACAGATCCAAAGTACCTATTCCACTCTTCTGCCATTTCCTTGTTGCCCATAATAATGCCCATTGTTGACCAATATGTCCTATTTACAAATCTCACAGATAATTGATTCGGAAATTTACAACTAAACCATGATGGTCTTGTGTTCTCAAAGGGGAAAAAATGCAAAATATGAATTACAACTGAGTGCTAATGATTATTTTGGTTGTGGGCTCAGCAATTTGTTTCATTGGGTGTTATATATTTCATATTTGTTGGCAGGATGGGATCAAAAGAGTATAGATAAGATCAGAGAGTCTTGGAGCTCAAGACCTTCGGTCTTAGCTCCATGATTGGGCTCTGTGCATCATTGAGTTGTTTGCAAGATCAGGAGATGGTGCTTCAATGCCATGAGGTAGGAGGCCAAAAGATGAAAGGGTAAGGGATTCAAAAGGAATCCAATACAGTACTGTGAACTAGACTATTGTTGTCCCAGAATAATAAGCATTTCAAGAGCATTATATTCTAAATTGATTTATAGTGAACAGTGTGACAATATATATATTGGAAATGATCATTAGCATGCTTTATTCTGAACAAAAAATGACAACATACAGTTGAATTTCTCAATAAGAGTGTTTTCACCAATCTCATAAAGGTGTGAAATCCAGTGCATAAATTCTTTGTGGAACATAGCTCTACATAAATGTCCTAAAACATTGTCATCAACATATCTGTGCGTCTGTTAACACCATGACCTACAGATGAGATATTCATTTGAGAACATAAGAAAACCTTGAAAGTTCCTTTTTAATCCAACATTGTCAGAGAATATTAAGTAATAAATTTGGCATGTGTAATTAGGACCGGGGGAACTAATTGCCAAAAATATGGTCTATGATAAAAAGGTAAAATTTCCTCATCTTTTTAGATCTGGCTTTGTAGAATTGCTTATTGTGCAGAGTGGTTGATTACATAATTCAAAATATTTAATATGGTAGATTTAATGGAAGTGGAATAATATAAAATGACAATGAAGTTGGGCAAATATGTAGGAGGAGCTTTCTGTTATGGAAACATGAGTATTGATTCCAAGGTTCAAGCAGTGAACAGCAAAGCCCATCAACCGTCCCATGACATAGAACATAGAACAATACAGCACAGAATTGGGCCCTTTGGCCTACAAGGTTTGTGCTGAACATGATGCCACATTAAACTGATCTCATCTCTCTGGAGATTATCGATATTGCGTTATTCCTTGCATTTCCGTATGCCTTTCTAAAATCTTCTTAAAGACCACTATCGTCTCTGCTTCCATCACCACCCGTGGCAATAGGCCCCATCATGCTCTGTATAAAACCTTGTCCCGCACACCTCTATTAAACTTTACCCTTTCACCTTATAGCTACGCCCGTTATTGTTGGGCATTTCCACCCTGCGAAAAATGATTTCTGACTGGAAGAATCAAATAATT
Source organism: Raja brachyura (assembly GCA_963514005.1). The sequence continues at coordinate 48,942,392 of OY740786.1, read as the reverse complement.
AAGAAATGGTAATTGACAAGGCCAGTGGATTTAAGGCCATCTTATTGACTTAGTATTGGCAATTAAATATATTTGAATTGATACTAAAGTCAGCCATGGGCTTGGCTGTGAATCTGAAATGGAGCCAACATTTCCCATTGAGGAGGAGAAAACATCACAATGTATGAGAGACTCACCCTCTGATTTATTGAAGGCAGGGCCTATTGCCTATCATAATTAAGGACTCTGAGCAAACACCATAAATTGTGGGGCTGGACTGGATTAGGTCACTTGAATTGAGATACCAGGGTGAGGATTGGGTCTATCATCAAGCAAGTCATAGAAAGCATCCATTGGAATAACATCAGAGAGCCAGTTCACAGAGGTTTTATGAAAAACCATGGTCCACAAGCAAGGTGTAAAATAAGTGGAACAGCATAAGATTCAGCATTGGAGTGATATTGATTGGGTCTGTCAAGATTATTTGAGACAAAAACATAGAAATTGTCCAAGTTCTAAGTAATTCTTGAGCATTGACAAGTCTTTTGCTATTTACAGAATTGCAGAATAGTCTGAATCAAACATAGATTGAGTAAATAAAAGTACATTAGTAGCTCAGTGGGTCAGGCAGCAGTTCTGGAAGGCATGGACAGATAATAATTCATGTCAGTCCCTTCTTCAGACTCAAGATTCCAGCATCTGTCGTCCCTTGTGTCTCCAAGCACAGATTTAGTTAGTTGGCTAACAGAAGGAGCTGCATTGCAAAGAAGAGATGGTTCTAAAGCTCATATGGTCTTCAACAGAATATTAAAACACGCATAGACTTATTAATATCATCCTAAGTATGATAACACTGATTAAAAATTACCATGCCACGATGGAAAGCTTTGGAGATAATCAAGGCAGGGAAAGTTATAGGTGATGAATCTGTGATATCCAGAGTGACAACAGGATACAGGTAATATCTGGTATCTACGGTGAGATACTGTACATTAAAAATTAGAAAGCAAGGTAGTAGAAAACCTAAGGCACACTGATGGAGAGCTTTCAGAAGCAACTAAAATAGAGCTTCTTGTGACTAAGTTTATCATACCCAGGAATAAATCAACCATAACTAGTAATTGTAACTCCTTTAGTTATTGATAACAAATATTAGTCTTTGTGTAGAGTTTAGTGTGGAGAATTTAATACAGACTGACATTAAAGAGATAGTGATCCACATTATGTATTACATACCTAATGCAAAAGTTCAATGGTACTTTATTGTCATGTGTGCCTTAGTACAGTGAAATTATTTTATTGCATACAATTCAGTGACAATCCTACAATATATTAGGCGTAATCATACCAAGTACAAAGTGTAAGATAGTAGTTTATACTGTCAGAATACAAGAGCCACCATGTTTCAGGTGCCATATTGTCCAAATTTTAAAAAAATGTTAGAGTCATAAAGGACTGTTGTCCTGGTGGCAGCACTGGGTCTAATTTGCAGGGGTCTGCAACATCATGAAGATAATTATGTGTCAAGAGTTCCACCACAGGATGTGAGACCAGGTGTGTCTGAGGCCTCCTGAAGAAAGTAATTCACAGGGATTACTAATGGTAGAAGTAGATTCTTCAAGGATATCAAGAGCAGCTTGCAGAGAAGAGGTCAATGAACAAAGAGACTAAAGGATTGAGTGAATTTATACTTGATTGAATTTACAACTGCATATTGATTAAGTGCTCAACCAACTGTATAATTTCATCAGTATAAATAATTGATGCTATGAATGGGTTTATTTCATTTTTTAAGTGGGAGTAGTGTATTGCATTATAAGCATGTGTGTGGCTTTAAGAACGGAGGTTACTAAGTTGTATGACTCTTGACACAATATAATAAACAAACACTGTAATTTACTGTCTTTAATAAAGGATCTTATACTAGTTCTACCTTTATTCATTTGTTTACGCAAAAGAACCTAAACATAATGCATGTTATTTACTTCTTAGATCTGTTTCCTCATATAAAGCAAATATATCTCTTTTTTAAAACACATTATCGCATTTCTGATGAGAATTTCATGTTACTTCACAAAATCTGAAGTTGTGTCCACTTTTTAAAAAAGGAGGGAGAGAGAAAGCGGGGAATTACAGACCAGTTAGTCTAACATCGGTAGTGGGGAAACTGCTAGAGTCTGTTACTAAAGATGGGATAGCAGCACATTTGGAAAGTGGTAAAATCATTGGACAAAGTCAGCATGGATTTACGAAAGGTAAATCATGTCTGACAAATCTGATAGAACTTTTCGAGGATGTAACTAGTAGAGTGGATAAGGGAGAACCAATGGATGTGTTATATCTAGACTTTCAGAAGGCTTTCGACAAGGTCCCACATAAGAGATTAGCATACAAACTTAAAGCACATGGTATTGGGGGTTCAGTATTGATGTGGATAGAGAACTGGCTAGCAGACAGGAAGCAAAGGGTAGGAGTAAACGGGTCCTTTTCAGAATGGCAGGCAGTGACTAGTGGGGTACCGCAAGGCTCAGTGCTGGGACCCCAGCTATTTACAATATATATTAATGATTAATAATGTGGAAAAATGTGAGGTTATCCACTTTGGTGGCAAAAACATGAGGTTAGACTATTATCTGAATGGTGGCAGATTAGGAAAAGGGGAGATGTAACGGGACCTGGGTGTCATTGAAAGTAGGCATACAGGTGCAGCAGGCAGTGAAGAAAGCAAATGGCATGTTAGCATTGATAGCGAAAGGATTTGAGCATAGGAGCAGGGAGGTTCTACTGCAGTTGTACAGGGTTTTGGTGAGGCCACACCTGGAGTATTGCGTACAGTTTTGGTCTCCAAATCTGAGGAAAGACATTCTTGCCATAGAGGGGGTACAGAGAAGATTCACCAGACTGATTCCTGGGATGTCAGGACTTTCATATGAGGAAAGACTGGATAGACTCAGCTTGTACTCGCTGGCATTTAGAAGATTGAGGGGGGATCTCATAGAAACTTACAAAATTCTTAAGGGGTTGGACAGGCTAGATGCTGGAAGATTGTTCTTGATGTTGGGGGAGTCCAGAACAAGGGGTCAAAGTCTAAGGATAAGGGGGAATTCCTTTTCGGACCGAGATGAGGAAAACATTCTTTACACAGAGAGTGGTGAGTCTCTGGAATTCTCTGCCACAGAAGGTAGTTGAGGCCAGTTCATTGGCTATATTTAAGAGGGCATTAGATGAGGCACTTGTGGCTAAAGGGATCAGGGGGTATGGAGAGAAGGCAGGTACGTGATACTGAGTTGGATGATCAGCCATGATCACATTGAATGGCGGTGCAGACTCGAAGGGCCGAATGGCCTACTCCAGCACCTATTTTTCTATGTTTCTATGTTTAGGTTACACTTATCAAGTCTATGAACATGGGTATCCCTTTTGGTTGCTCAATAATGGTTGCTTGGCACCATTGCTTGGCTAATGTACTAAACAGCCACAGGAAGGCTAAATAATTGTGACCTGCATGGAGTTTCCGTGCAGAACTGGTTGACTAATTGTACAGTATGCCTGCTGAGGCAGTCAGAACTAACTCTACCAGATAGTGTTTGGTGCAATGGAGATTTTTCCAGTTGCTTCTAGAACAGAATCAATTCTGAGACTAGGTACCAAGTTACTACCACATTAAAAGCTCCCTTTACAAAACTTAGTCTGCAAGTCATGCCACTATATATGGTTTTTTTTTAAGGATCCCTCTGCATTACCCAAAAGGTAAAGATGTTTAGACAGCTACAGTTCCTGGTTTAGCTTTAGTACAACTACAAAATGAATTGACATGTCCTGCACTCCCCAGCTTGTGCATCTGTATACCTGTACACCATCATTTGCTACTTTACATCTTCTCAGGCTTTCTAGTGTTTGGTTGCCTTTGAGGATCACCTGCTCTGTGCTACATTAGCCCTATTCTTTTTTTTTGCCAACTTGATTTAATTAATAACAGTGACAATCCTTGAATCTTCCTGTTGTGGCATCAATCTGGATAAAATAAGTGATTTTAATGTCGTTAACATGTGATTATTAACATTATAATTGTGGTCCTTTAAATATCAAAGTGGCATTTAGAGGTTTTGGTGAGATGCGGAGGCCATTTAGAGTTATTTGGAGCATCTCCTGCTTGGCAGTATTTGGACAAACTCAGAAAAAGTTCAGCACGTAAACATGGGTTCCATGAAACTCATGAAAGCAAAGCTGCGAAGTGTTAAAAACAATTCCGACTACACCATATCACAAAATGCATTATTTCATGCCAGGAATAAAAGGTCATAAGGAATAGTGGTAGAATTAGGGTATTCAGCTCATCAAGTCTACTCCGCCATTCATTCATGGCTGATCTATCTCTCCCTCCTAACCCCATTCTCCTGCCTTCTCCCCATGACCTCTGACACCTGTCCTAATCCAGAATCTGCTACTACTAAGGTCAAAGATATTTCAGCTAGTGTTGAACATAGCACAATTTCTTTAATTTGCACCATATTGACTCATCCTGTTACTTGAATAATGGCACAACTGCACATTTATATAATATGCATATCTAAAGGCACAGACTTCCAGGACTGAAATAAAAAGATACAGAAGGATAAAATGAATGAGCCATAAGCTTTAAATTGATAAGATATAGCTATATGAATGCCAAATGAGTTGTAGGAGCAGAATTAGGCCATTTGGCCCATCAAGTCTACTCCGCCATTCAATCATGGCTGATCTATCTTTCCCTCTCAAGCCCATTCTCCTCCCTTCTCCCCATAACCCCTGACACCGTTATTTATAAATTCATAAATGGTCTGCTTGTTAATTGAATTATATACTTTTTTCCTGTACAATCTACAGAATAAATCAGTTCATCATCTTTCAGGTGTGCAATAAAACAATAGGAAAGCAGCAACATTTTTGTGTGCCTTCACATTGTGAAGAAGCAATTATATTGTTTGTTGAATGAACTACTGCAGTTCTCAGACTGTTATAATGGCATCAAGCTGATATTTGTCAGATCAAAACTAGAAGACCAACTGCTTGGAAAATTGTACTAATTCCCAATATCCTCTAAATCTAATTTTGGGTATTAAGGGATATTAGATTCAAAGAAAACAAACCTGTTGCATTAGTGAAATTATAAAACATTAGCATGAATTTAAATGAATTACCTTTGAAGTGCAGTAGCTGTCACATCTGCCATAGAAATGCTACATAACGTTACACTGAAAAACATACCTGTGCAATTAATAGTATATTTATAATTTATTTTAGCGTAGTTTGTGATAACGAAGCACTTTGTATAGAACTACCATTGTCTTAAATCTTGTAAGTCACTCTCTTGGATTACTGAATATGGGAATTTAGCAGTGGTCATTTTGGATTACCTTGATAATTTTGATCAGCAGATTTACTACTTTTGGCTCAACTGGAACCAAAGACAGAGAGTTCTTGCTGTTCTTTATAAGGAAGCAACAGTGTTATGGGCAAGGGTTCACCCTGACATAAATGCAAGTATCCTCAGTGGACTTTCCTCCACTAACCACTGCTGGTACAAGGCTTGAGTAGATTTTTCTAATTTAAAGGCAGAATGCCACTTGCATTTGGGCAGGATTTGTTGCTTAAAATATCAACTGAAGTTTCTGTTTGCCATTGTTGTCTGCATTACAATTTGCATCCTTGATCTTCTGATTCACACGCAATGTTGCCACATCAGAAATTAAACCATCTGTTATGAAGTTATGAAAATATATATTTGATTTGATTTTATTGCTTGTCATTCGAACCTCAGAGAGGCTCGAACGAAACTCCGTTTCTACAACCAGAACAATTCATTAAAAAACACACAAACAATTCAATTGACACAAACATCCATCACAGTGGATCTCCTCCTCACTGTGATGGAAGGCAAAGTCTTCTCTCTCCCCCGCACCATTTCTCTCCTGAGGTCGAAGCTGCAGGCGGGCGGTGCCAAGTCCCAGGCCCGGGCCGGGTGATGTACGGCCCCGCTCTAGGCCCAAAGTCAAAGTCACAGCGTTGGAGCCCCCGGCGGGCGCTGGAATGTCCCGCTGGAATGTCCCGCGGACACCGAAGCCGCGCCGGGCGATGTACGGCCCCGCTCCGGGTCGCTCCAACCCCGCGACACGGGCCGGAGAAGCTGTGTTGCGGGAGCTCCGGAGACCGGTCTCTCACCCGGACCCGCGAGCTCCCGATATACAGTCCACCCGGAGTCGGGCCGCAGCGGCGAGCCACCACCGCTCCCCACGCGGAGTTCCGGAGCCCGGAGTCGGGTTGCACCGGCGAGCCACCACCGCTCCCCACGCTCCGAGGCCGGCCAGCCCCACGATGGTGAGTCCGCAGCTCATCCCGGTCGGAGGCCGCTCCGCTGTGCTGGGCCCAAAACGACAACGGAGACCCGACAGGGAAAAAAGTCGGGTCTCCCGTGCAGGGAAGAGATTGTAAAGTTTCCCCCCCCCACCACCACCCCCCACACATACACAGTTAGGAACACGATACAAAAAAAAACACGAACAACTACATTTAACTAGACAAAAAATTAAAAAAAAGACAGACAGGCTGTAGGGGCCGCTGCAACGTGAGTCGCGCCCGCCCATATAGTTGCTACCAGTGTTTGGAAATCTAGCCAATGTAATTAAGTTGAATAAAATTCAGTAATTAACACACCCCAATACAATGTTATTTAATTCTTACATTAAATGTAAATTGATGCAATTAGAAACTTAGAAACAAAGAAAATAAGTGGTGGAGTAGGCCATTGAGCCCTTCGAGCCAGCACTGCCATTCAATATGATCATGGCTGATCATCCAGAATCAATTGAAAGATGACCAAGCAGAGATGATAGAAGATTCAGGATTGGTATTATATTTTGTTAAAGGCAGATTAGCATAAAAACAGCCCCTTTGGCCTTCTGTCCATATCACCCATTAATACTAATCCTTTATAAAACCCATTATCTTTCTCTTCACATTCTCATCAACTCCCCCTAGATTCTACCACTCACCCAACATAACAAGCAGGTTACAGTGACTAATTAATGATTGCCAAACTTGCGCTTGGTAGTTTAGGCGACTGAGCGGAGGTGTTCAGAGAAACAATTTTTTAGGCAGACTGAGCGGAGGTTGCCCTTCCCAATCAAACCACCCACACCTTTGGTACTTTCCCCTGCAACCACAGGAGACGCAACACTTGTCCCTATACCTCATCTACTGTATCGCTGTTCCAGCTGTGGTTACCTATGTATTGGCGAGACCACAGGGCTGTCCAGACGATCGTTTTGCTGAACACCTCTGCTCAGTCTGCCTAAACCTACCTGATCTAGCAGTTGCTAATCTCTTTAACTCCCCTTCCCATTCTCATAATGACCTTTCTTTCCTGAGCCTCCTCCATTGTCGGAGTGAGGCCCAGCATAAATTAGAGGAACAGCACCTCCTATTATGCTTGGGCAGTTTACACCCCAGTAGTATGAATATTGACTTCTTGAAAATTCAAGTATGCCTTGATTGCACTCTCTCTCCATCCCTCCTCCTTCCTAATTCTCCAACCAGGCTGACTATCCCCTTGATTAAATGTTATCTCTGTTTGCTTCATTGTCACCTTCTCCTAGCTAACAATGATCTATTCTACATTTTCCTTGCACCACTTACCCTGTAATGTCTTGTTTTCACACTCATTGTGTTTCATTATCTCTGTGTCTCCCTCTGCCCTGACTCTCAGGCTGAAGAAGGGTCTGAACCTGCAACATCGCCCATTCCTTTTATGCAGAGATGTTGCTGTCCATCCAGGTTCAGGTATATTTGGTGACAGGTGACAGGCTATCTGTAGTCTGATTTGATAAATGGAACATTCTACAGGCCATTAACATCATCTTGATTTTTTTCCCAAATTTGTGCCAACAGATGCTTAGCATGGCAGATCAAGTTTTAGACTCAGGACCAGGGCAGCATGGTGGCACTTACCACAGCGCCAAAGATCCCGGTGGCACTTACAGCACCAGAGATCGTAGTTTGATCCCAGGATCCCAGTTGCTTGTCTGTACGGAGTTTGTACATTCTACCCATGACCTCCGTGTGTTGTCCCCAGGAGCTCCAGTTTCATCCTACAATCCAAAGACGTATAAGTTTGTAAGCTAAATTGCCTTTCGTAAGTTGTAAATCACAATCACAATAATACTTTATTAGCCAAGTATGTTTTGTAACATACGAGGAATTTCATTTGCCAAGTCAGACATACAAATAAAAAGCAACAGAACACACAGAACCCATTTTAACATAAACATCCATCACAGAAACTCCTCCACATTCCTCTATGTGATGGAAGGCGGAAAAAAGTTCAATCTCTTCCTTTTGCTCTCCTGCAGTCGGGGGCCTCAAGCCCTCCGTTGACGGGATGGTCTTGACTCCCATAGCCGGCGGCGGGCCCTCCATGTCGAGGTGATCTGCTCCTGCATTGGGAGGATGTCAGCTCCCCCGCGCCGGACGATCGAACCTCGCGTCGGGGCTGGTCGAACCTTCCGCGACGTTGGAGCTCCCGACATCCATGGCCTCTCCCGAGACTGCGAGCTCTTGTTGTAAAGACGGCAGGCCATGGTTGGGGCAATCCCAGGCAAGGGATCGACTCTGATGTAAGTCCACGCCCCGCGGTGGGGACCAAGGTCAGTCCGAGGAGGCCTCCAGCTCCATCGATGGTAGGCTGCAGAGCGACCGGAGAAAGCGATCTGAAAATTAATCGCATCTCTGGCAAGGTAAGAAACTGACAAAGACGTTTCCCCCGACCCATCCCCCTCCCCCACATAAAACAAACCGGATAACATTTACACAAACATTTAACATACTCCGAAAAATTTTAGAAGACGTAAAAACAAACAGACTGCAGGCAGGGCTGCCAATCGTACAGCGCCCCTGGTGGATATTGTCCCTTGTATGTGTAGGATAGTGTTCGTGTGCGGGGATTACTGGTCAGCGTGGACTCAGCGGGCCAAAAGGCCTGTTTCTGCACTATATCTCTACAGCTAAAACTAAAAATTAAAAAACATGAGAGATATTCAACAGTCGTCAGGCAGCGTCCTCGGTATGACTGACGTTTGATAAAATCTACCTTTGGTTGGGTCATCTCCAATGATAACCTATTATGTCAAGTAAAATGGAAGAAGGGTACATTTGCTTGCCAAGTAAAATGGAACATTTAAATAGAAAGGATAAATGGATGAGTAGAGAAACTTGTATTTGGATCATAACCTTCTAAGGTTAATCCTAGGGGACTGCATTTTTAAAATGATCTCCAAAACTGAAAATATAGGTAAAAGCACTAGAAATCTTTCTTGTTTCAAATTGTTTTTTTTAATTGATTCTGATTCTATGCTTCATGTTGATTTTATTTTGCTGCAGTTTGTGTTTTTTCATTCTGCAAAGTGCTGCTAATTTGTGTAATTCATCTCATAAATTAATAAACATAGTTTGAATAATTCTGGAACCAACAGCATTGGTAGGTCTAGAAGGAATAAACTGCCAAATGAAATCACTGTCATATCACAAATGCATGCTAATAATTAATTTACACCAACTGGTAAGTAACAAGCTTCTGCTTGAACTCTCTCCATTGCCAGCTTTACCGGGTAATCTTTCCAGCTTTTATAATTTCCTGAAATCTATTGGGGTCTTTTTTTTAACTTACACTCCCACACAGAAGGCTCACTCACCAGGAGTCTATATCAGAAATTCAGTCAGACACTACTCCATTTTCACTTCTAAATTAAACAAAAATCTATGCCTATTGTGCATTATTTGCATTATGCCACCAAATGAGAAATCATCCTGGAATATAAATTCACAAAATTACTCCTTTTTGTTTTCTAATAACTTATCATTGAGTTATCTTGACTTATCTCTTTTCAAATTTGCCATTTGTCCCTTCCTCCTATTTTTATATCATCTTTCTTCGATTGCTGTTTTTTCCGAAGACACAAATTCATGTTGCTGTAACTTGATCCCACTGGTAAATCTCGGAACTACTCCTTGAGTGTGCTTAACCATACATGTAGCTAGGTAATGGAAACTGGTAAACTATTAATAGTGCCAATTATTGCAGTTAGATGTAAAATGGTCCTCATTAGTCATTGCTCACTTTGAGTACTTTTTTAACAGAAACTTTGAAAAACTTTGAGAGGGGATTCTGGGCGTTCTTTCTTAAAGTTATGACACCACAATGTTGAGGAAAGAGGAGAACAGAACTTGGCTACTCAAGTGCTCAAGCCGATACCATTTGAACAGAGACACATGAGACTGCAGATGCTGGAATCATGAGCAAAAAACAAACTGCTGGAGGAACTCATGGGATCTGGCATCGCCTATGGAGGGAAATGACTCTTCAAGCGCTGCCTGATCCATTGAGTTCCACCAGCAGTTTGATTTTTAACACTTCACTTTGAATATGGCTGAGCAAAATTGTAACTCCTAATACCTACTTTGACATCATGTCACTTTACATCCATGCAGAACACAAATGACAATTTTTCAGCATTTAATGTAGACCTTGTCTGTCCAAGCCTGTCTTTTACAATACAACATGATAGATTTATTCTGTGACCCATTCATGCTACTAATTTATATTTTATCTAGGCAATTACAATGTTAGCCATCTCCCCCATATTACTCAGCTGGCCGGTAATATGGAGGAGATGGGAACAAAGGCAATTACAATGTTAGCCCATCTCCCCCATATTACTCAGCTGGCCAGTAAGAAATCTGTACAATATTGAATCTATTTTTGTTTATTTAATTCCCGATAAGTTACATGATTTTATAGTTATACAGTAAACCTCTAAAGCATATCCATGTTTTCCAGAGATGCTGCCTGACCCACTCAGTAACTCCAGCACTTTGTATCTTTCTCTGCTAGATTTCGCAGTCTTGAGCAGAGCATTTCCCGGACAAAGCTGTGTTGTAACCTGATAGTTTGCAATCTGTGGTGCACCTGTAGAAATTGGTAACTGTTGTTGGAGACATGCCAACATTCCTTAGTATCCTATGGAAATAGAGGCATTGATGTTTTAAATGACATAACAGACACAGGTCTGGAGTTTAAATCATCTTTAATCATAAAGTATAGTAGAGCGGTACAGTAGGTTGTTAGTTCAATGCTACCGCTAGTATAACTACGTAATGTAGGAAATAGGTGTTAAGAGTAAGGTGGAATTAGTGATGCTACACTCTTCTGATTGGTTCACGTGCAATAACCAATCTACATCCTTCCCCATAGAAAGAAAAGTTGTCAGACAAATGTTAAACACACGCAGTTAAACATACTCACCTTACCTGTCAGGTGGACCACTAATGCGACCCGAACGCATACGGACAACCCAAACCCAAGGTAGGAACGGGGTTGGAACCGCTGCCGATGTACACAGCCTTCAGCGCTTTCTTGATATGGTCAATTATCTGGGAAAGTTTATACCCAATCTCAGTGAACTCATCTCGCCACTGAGACAGCTCAACCACAAGGACACTGGCTGGACCTGGTACCAGCAACAACAACAGGTGTTTGACTATTTAAAACTCCAGATGGCCAGCACTCCTACCTTGACATACTTCGACCTGATGCGACCAGTCACAATTACCTGTGATGCCTCAAATTACGGGTTGGGCGCAGCCTGCCTTCAAACACCTGCTGACGGCAGAGTGCTGCCTGTATCGTATGCCTCTTGCACTATGACGGACACCGAACAGCGCTATGCCCAAATCGAAAAGGAGTTGCTAGCTGTTGTCTTCACATGCACCAAATTTAATGATTTAATCTTTGGGAAAACGTTCCCAATTGAAACTGACCATCAACCACTAGTCACCATCCTGAACAAACCTATTCATGGGGCGCCTGCACGTTTGCAGCGCATGATGGAATGGGGTTCCTTGGATGGGCGTACAATGAAACCCAGATGGGTATGTCCCACAGCAGTCTGAAAACGGACCACTTGACCCTGCATTAGGGGTTTTAGTGGTTTGCTTGTCATAGGAGTGCTTCTGTATATCGTGAGTTCAAATTGAGGCGTGGGTTTGTATCCCACTTCTGACACCATATAAACGACTTAACAGACACAGGGTCTTGAGTTTAAATCATCTTTAATCATAAGATATAGTAGAGTGGTACAGTGGGTTGTTAGTTCATTGCTACCGCCAGTATAACCACGTAATGTAGGAAATGGGTGTTAATATAAAATGTACAGTAAGGTGGAGTTAGTGATGCTACACTACTCTGATTGGTTCACGTGCAATAACCAATCTACATCCTTCCCCGTAGAACGTAAAGTTGTCAGACAGATGTTAAACTCACGCAGTTAAACATACTTACCATACCTGTCAGGTGGTCTACTAATGTGACCCGAATGCGTACGAACAAACCCCTCTCCCTCCGTACCAGAAAAGTTAGTGGGGCTGGGAGGCGGGGAACCCGAAAAAGAGAGTGCAGCCAGGGACACTTGAGGAGACCGGCGGGGTGAACATGCAGGAATGTTAACGTGGGTGGATGGGGTAACCGGCCAAGGCGGAGAGTGCATGCTGGGACTAGGGAGAACAGGGGCAGACGAGGGCTTAAACGGTAAAGGCGGTGCATATGGGCCAGAAGGAGCTGGTCAAGGTTATTTCACAAGCAGGAGATGTTGACGGCTGCACCGGTACAGGACACCATTGGCGTTGACAAGGTAGGAACGGGGTTGGAACCCCTGCCAAAATGGGTGTTAATTTAAAGTGTACAGTAAGGTGGAGTTAGTGATGCTACACTACTCTGATTGGTTCACATGCAATAACCAATCTACAGATGTGTTTTTTGGCTGCAGCTTGAATGTGCTTAGTCCAGGACAGGCTGTCCCACTTGGGTGACCTATTTGGTGAGTTTAGAAGAGTTTAGGAGAGTTCGAAAAAATGTCATTTTGAAGACCTCCTTCGACTATGTAGAAGACCTCCTTCAACCTGCTTCGACAGCGCCTTTAGGGATACATATGCCTACAAACCTGAAGCTCTTGATCATTTTCAATTCAGCACCATTAATGTTGACTGGGTCATTGTAATGCATAGGGGCTGTCCCACTTATGAGACCTAATCCGCAAGTTCTGGTGAGTTTGCCCTCGACGCATACTCGCAGCATGGTCGACATGAGGTAATCAGAGGTCTTCGTAACTCTCCTTCACGCACGAGAGTGGTCCGCGTACTCGACGCCTCAGCTAGGTCGCGGCGTTTTTTTCCATATGTTAAAAAATGCCCGTGAGTAAAAAAAGGTCACCATGGAAAAAAATCAATACTTTTTTTACTCGTAGGTTTAGTCGAAGTAGGTCATAGTAGGTTGTAGTAGGTCGGCATGTTAGTCGTAGGTTATCGAGGGTAGTCATAGATAGTCTTCATCATAGTTGAAAGGAGGTCGAAGAACATCGAAGGAGGTTGTCTTCACTCTCCACTATTTGGCGTCCAATTTTCCCAAAGTTAGTCATAGCTAGTCATAGCTAGTTGAAGCTGGTCTTCAACATAGTCGAAGGAGGTCGAAGGAGGTCTTCTACATAGTCGAAGGAGATCTTCAACATGTCATTTTTTCAAACTCTTCTAAACTCACCAATTTGGTCGCCCAAGTGGGACAGCCCCTTAAGGTTAAACAGGTGTGAGCTGAAATGGAGTTGTCAGCTAAATTAGCAGCACTGCATTTCGAACCCTGCTTAAAAAGAGCCCCTGGGTCTTCCCCTACCCTTTTCCCCACCCATACAACAGTCCTCATCCTCCCTACCTCTCTGAACACCCACCATCCCCCCCACCAGATATCGCCTCGGCCTCTATCCACTCACCTGCCATCCTCTGACCCCAACCCCCACCCTTGCCATGTGTTCATTGTGTTCACCATTTCCCTTGACCACCTCTTTTCTGATACAGAACAATCTGTCCTCAGCAGAGACCTCACCTTTGTTCCCCTCTGCCCCCACCTCAATAAGTTCCGGGTCCACCACAATGTACAGCTCTATTTTCCATCGCCACCGCCTCAAGGCCTTTTTCAATGGGAAGGAGTCCTCATCACCCAGTGATGACCCCTTCTCCTGTCCCCAATGGACCCCCTCCTCTTGGACTCCCCCAGATGGCCCTCTACCTTCTTTAGACCTTTTCCTTTCCAACTGCTGGCGGGACATCAACTGCCTCAAATTTCCCCCTTACTTACTCTAATCTCTCCCCCCTGAACGTACAGCCCTCCGCTCAATCTGCAGAAACCCCAACTGGAACATCTAACCTGCCGACAAGGGAGGTGCCTTGTTAGTCTGGCGCGCTGACCTCTACCGAGCAGAGGCCAGGCAACAACTCTAAGACACCTCCACCTACTTTTCCTTGGACCATGATCCCACAGACGAGGATCAGGCCTTAATATCACACACCATTTCTGATTTCATCACTTCCGGCACTCTGCCCTCTAAAGCCTCCAAACTTATTGTTCCCCAGCACCGCACGGCCCGATTTTATCTTCTCCCCAAAATCCACAAACGGAACTGTCCTGGCAGACCCATTGTTTCTGCTTGTTCATGTCCCACCCAATTAATTTCCACATACCTTGACTCCATCCTATCCCCCTGGTCCAATCCCTCCATGCAGGTCCAAGACACCTCACACGCTCTTCGTCTCCTCAATGACTTCCATTTTCCAGGCCCTCACTTCCTCATCTTTACTGTGGATGTCCAGTCACTCTACGCCTCCATCCTCCACCAGGAGGGTCTTAAAGCCCTCCATTTCTTCCTCGACCACAGAACAAGCCAATTTCCATCTACCAATACTCTCCTCCGCCTGGCAGAGCTGGTCCTTACCCTCAACAACTTCTCCTTCGACTCCTCCCACTTACTCCAAATCCAGGGCATAGCTATGGGCACTCACCAGGGCTATGAGCTATGGCTTTGTAGGGTACGTCAAACAATGCCTGTTCCAGGCGTAAACTGGCACTATCCCAAGCTCTACCTCTGCTCCATTGACGACTGCATTGGTACTACCTCCTGCACCCATGCAAAACTCACTGACTTTATCAACGTTACCACTAACTTCCATCCTGCACTCAAATTCACTTGTACCATCTCCGACATCTCCATACTGTTTCTAGATCTCACCGTCTCCATCACACGAAACAGACTATTGAACGGCATCTACTACAAACCTACTGACCCATAGCTATCTTGACTACACTTCTTCCCACCCTTTCTCGGAAAGACTCTATCCCCTACTCCCAATTCCTCCGTCTACGCCGCGTCTGCACCTATGTTGAGCTGTTCCACACCAGGGCATCGGATATGTCCTAATTCTTTAGGAAAAGGGGATTCCCCTCTTCCATTATAGAAGAGGCACTCACTAGGGTCTCCTCGATATCCCGCAGCTCCACTATTCCTCCCCCTCCACCCATCTGTAAGAACTCTGCATAGTCCATCTTAACCTACCTGATCTCCCGGTGGCTCAGCACTTCAACTCCCCCTCCCATTCCCAATCTGACCTTTCTGTCGTGGACCTCCTCCATTGTCAGAGTGAGGCCCAGTGCAAGTTGGAGGAACAGCACCTCATATTTTGATTGGGTAGTTTACACCACAGCAGTATAAACATTGACCTCTAATTTCAGATAGCCCTTGTGTAAATAAGCAATTGACATACTCTTGAAATGGAAGACATCCTTTAATGATAGCACAGGGTATAACACACGTCAACAAGCACTGGTTACGTTCTCCTACTGAACTGTGCCCAGGGAGGGGAAAGCGTTATGATGGATGTTAACTAAGGCGGGGTTAATGGTACTGAGGTAGCTATATTATTGGTTGCATGCATAAACCATCTACATCCTTCCCCTTAGAAAATCAAAACAGATTGGAAGTCATGACACCAGAATTAAACATAATCGCCGTAATGGACAGGTGGCCTACTAATCCGACCCGAGCGTGTACGTGTCTCTCCCCCTTCCCATGAAAGATCAGAAGGAACAGGAGGCCGTGAAGCAGCTGGGGAATCAGAGAGGGGCTGCGGGGTAGGAGAAGCAGGAGAGTCAGAACCGCGAACACGAGCGGCAACAGGTGACCCACGCAGAGGGGAACAGGGCGCGCGAGATGGGGACCGAGGCATGCAGGGAACACCGGCAGGGACGGCAGCTGGCTGCTGGTATGAGAGAGGCGGGGCATAGGGGCCCGGAGGCGGCAGCTTCGGTTTGTTCACCGCAAGCAGGTGTTGACGGCTTCGACGGTAGATAGTTCCTTCAATGTCGACCAGGTATGAACGAGGTGCATCGGCCACCCCAACTATGGGGAGAGACGCGTACGCGTCTCTCCCTAAACATAATCGCCATAATGGACAGGTGGCCTACTAATCCGACCCGAGCGCGTATGCATCTCTCCCTCTTCCCCTGAAAGATCAGAAGGAACAGGAGGCCGCGAAGCAGCTGGAGAACCAGAGAGGGGCTGCGGGGTGGGAGAAGCAGGAGAGTCAGAACCGCGAACACAAGCGGCAACAGGTGACCCACGCAGAGACACAATCTGATAACTGCTATGGCTCACAGCCTCCCATTACAGATTCCTATGAGGAGGAACCATCTAGTTCTGCAGAGGAGTTGAGCGTGTTTACCCTCCTCCATGCACCTGGCCAGCGTAACAATCCCAATGTCTGAATAACTGTCAATGGTTTGACCTTCCTCGCTAAGGTAGACACGGGGGCGCGAGTGAATGTTTTGTCAATAAACCTTTCCAACAATTGTGAAAGTTTTGTCAATAAACCTTTTCAACAAGATAAGGAATAATGAGCGCTGGTTGCCGACCGTTCAACTCTGCATGCCTATGGAGGAGAGATTCTAAGGCCGGTGGGGAGGGCCACTTTAACTTGTGTGCTGCAGAAGGCCACGCAAAACCTGCATCAACCCGAAGGACATAAACCCTGCCATCAGGAGGCCTCACTACCCCATGTGGTCTGTTGAGGATGTGGCGGCTCAGGTCGGGCAGGCCACCGTCTTTTCGGTCCTAGACGCCAAGAACTCGTTTTGGGAGATCCCTCTTCTGACACCATGTAAACAAGCAATTCACATACTCTTGGTTGGCTTCTGTACCTTCCCACATAGCTACTTTCCCACAGCCATCAGGCTATTAAACCTGGCTCGGACAAAACTCTGATAGCTAATAACCCATTATCTGTTATTTGCACTTTATTAGTTTATTGATTCATGTGTGTATATATTTATATATGGTATATGAACACACTGATCTGTTTTGTAGTAAATGCCTTCTATGTTCTGTGTGCTGATGCAAAGCAAGAATGTCATTGTCCTATCAGGGACACATGACAATAAACTCACTTAAACTTGAACTTGAAAAAGCTGGAGTAACTCAGCAGGACAGGCAGCATGTCTTGAGAGAGGGAATGGGTGATGTTTCGGGTCAAGACTCTTCTTCAGACTAGTCAGGGAAAAGGGAAATGAGAGATGTAGACAATGATGTAGAGAGATAAAGAACAATGAATTAAAGATATGCAAAGTAACGATGATAAAGGCCATTGTTAGCTGTTTGTAGCAATGTTACAAAATTTTGAGATAAAAAAAATCAAATCTGCAATTTATCCCATCAGATAAAGCATAAAATGAAGTTTAATTTGACACCTAACTCACTTTCATATCTTCAGTATTAAAAAGGCCATTTTCATACTGAGAAATTAGCATCTTGTTCCCTATTGCTTTTCCATTAACTTAACACAAAAGCAGTGATCAAGGACTGTCAAAAGCCCATAATTTTCTTAAAAATTAAGAGAACTGAATGAAATTGTCAGTTATTATAGATTGAAGCATTCTGAAATAAATATGAAACAATCTTACTTGGATGACCTAAAATTAAAGCATGTAATTAGTTAGTTACCTAATTGTAGCTAATCACAAAATTCAATTACTAGATCTAAACATCTAACCATTTCTTAAGAAAAGGTTAACATTTTTAAAAAGCCTAAGTGTCCAAATAACATTCACACAAGATTTCACAATATAATATGATTTTTAAATCACATTGTCATGAATTTATAGGCCAAATTGAAGGAATACAGTGTTTAATTCCCGTAAATTAATGGCCATTTAAATCAACTTGCAAGTGGGTTTTTGTGGAACGTGATTGTTTGGAACGTTGCAGTTTACGGTGAATTTAACCCCCAGTCGGCAGGAAATACTGCCGGTTAGTATATTTTTTAAGTCACCTTTACGCAACATGATATTTTGATTAAAGGCTTCCTAAGAAGCATGTTTTTATGTAAAAATAAACTGTGTACCCTCTTTTGTCCTCTACGTGAGATCCGTCCCTTGTCGGCGTTCACGGCTTTAGAAGATGATTTTTAATTCACTCTAGCTATTAAATTATTCAGCGCAGTTTAAAAATAACTCCATAAAACAAATGTCAGAGTGATTTCTCTTCAGCAACTAAACCCCCTGAGATTAATCGATGTGAACGGTCTGGAGTAAACAGCATTTTAAACCCGCCCCCCTCTCAAAGGCACAAAAGTCGCGCATACGGGCAGTGGCAGAACTGCAGCGCTGCCAAAGGTAAGTTTTGTAACATACCTACTGTTTGTTGAGTGAAAACGAGAAGCTGGTGTGACTTGGGTGGGAAGGGATGGAGAGAATACCGAGGTTACTTAATGTTAGATAAATCAATATTTATACAACTGGGCTGTAAGCTGCCCAAGCAAAATATGAGATGCTGTTACTCCAATTTGTGTTTCGCCACATTCTGACAATGAAGGAGATCTAGGACACAAATGGTGAATGTGAAGAAGAATCAGGTAGGTCCAAGCAGACTGAGCGAAGGTGCTGCGTCCATGCTGTAAGAGTCTATAACTCTCACAGTCTACTGTTCACTACGTTCCCTCACTCCATTGTTCCCTCCTGCCATTCTCTCAGTCAGTTCCTTCTATGCTACCATTCCTCACAGATTGTGTTTGTTTTCCTCTTATCACCTCCCAGCATTTGCTGCTATCTTCAGCCTTCCCTCCTAATCTGAGTATTATCTGCTTGTCGTGTGCTAATTCTTGCCTCACTCTTCCACTACCTTTTTATATAGGTTACTTGTCCTCTCCAATTTTAGGTTATTTGAGGGGCCTCGTTCTGAAGCCTCAACTGTCCATTTCCCTCCACAGATGCTGCCCGAACTATTGAGTTCTGGCTGCTCTCCATTTTTAAAAATATAGATTCCAGCATTTGTATTCTATGATGCTATCATTAATAAGTTATCAGCCTGTCTGTTGTTAATGGAACCTTGTTGTTTGCTTGTTTGGTGTTACATTTGAGAACAAAACAATGATGACTGCACTTTAAAAGCAATTAATTGGTTGCAAAGTGATTTGTAACATCCTGAAGCTATAAACAGTATAATATAAATGCAAATTATTTCTTTGTTTTTTAAACTTTAGTTGATTTATTGATGTCTTGCCATTATGAAAAGTACTTGTCATAAAGTTTTGCAATTATCTGTCACATTCTCGGTTCTTGTCTGGTTAAATGAGAATTGCTGTCCCATCTTTTGCACCTTGTCAAAGCTATTTTCTTTTAAATTAAAGGTCAACAAGAAGAATAAAGAGACAATTGTGGTTTGATATTAGAAGCACTGACAAGGAGATTTAAATCTGCAGATGAGCTGCAACACCGCAATGAACACTCACATTGTGATAACAAGATTGAAAAACATGGCTATATCCGATGGTTATCTGTAATTTCTTCAGCTTCATCCAACTGAGATTTTCTTTAAACTTAAAGCCTGATTTAACTATCCAAGAACTTCCCAGAATGCTGCCTATGGATATACTATTTCAGCAGAACCTCCTGCTGTTTTAAAAACATTTTAAAGTGTGGTTACTTAATCATACTAATGGGGTGTGACCAAGTCATTATTAATATTATGGGTTTTTAAATGACTTACAAAATGGCTGAAAAGATACTCGTCAGTGAAATACGTATTGATTATGCCAACTTGGTCTTATATCCAAAATGACATAAGAAATAAGACAAAGGCATAAGAAAAAGTTTTAAGGTTATATTTTCATAAAATTTGAAAAGTGTTATGGCAATCATACAATTAGGTAAGATTGAACCATTGCTTCTTTCTTAAACTAGGCTGGGCAGTTAGTCCTAGAGTCATAGATTAATACAGTGTGGAAACAGGCCCTTGGGCCCAACTCGCCCACACCGGCCAACAATGTCCCAGCTACCCTAGTCCCACTTGCCTGTTTAGTTATCAGAAAAACTGGGTCTTTCTTAAGTGATCTTATAGAAATGAATAAAATCATGAGAGCCACTGATAAGATGAATAGCCACAGATGCATTGGTTTAAGGTAAGAGGGGAAGGATTCAAAGGGACCTGAGGGGCAATTTTTTCATACATAGGGTGGTGAGTACCTAGAATGACCTGTCTGAAGGACTGGTACAAATGGGTAAAATTACGATGTTTCAAAGATGCTTCGACAGGTACATGGATAGGAAAGGTCTGGCGGGCAATGGGCAGATGGAAGCAAGTTCAGTTAGGCGATTCGGTCAACATATGTGCCTAAGTTGTATTGTTTCTGTGCAGCACATCACTATGACTCACAGGAAAAATACCACAGCTTGGATCAACTGAAAATGAGCTAATTTCATTCTTGTCTCACAAAAATTGAAGGACCTGACATACTGGATATGTAAACTACAATTAAGCACAGTAACCTTTGAGGTAGAAGAAGGTAAAGAAAACTGGAAATAAATGTTGATTGAAAAACATGCTCCAGTGGGAAGCAAAACAGACATCTTCCCAATGAATCAGAAATGTTTTAACGTTGCATTTGGTTGCTCTGAATATTGTAAATATCAGATCCCTAGAGCTGAAGAAGAAGTTTGTTAAAGAAGCAGAACAAAATAACAATCATTTATCAAAGGTACTGTCTGGGGATACTCCATTTTAGTGCCAGGTAATTCTACTGGATGGCTAAGAATATGCCAATATCCAAAACAATCAAAATAGACCAACTACTGGACAAAAACAAAACATACCATAATTGACAGAGGCCAAAGTTTTCAATAAACCTAATTCCAGAAATGGCAATCAAAAGTAAAGCTTAAAGACAAATTCAATGCTAGCATTTATATCAAGAGGACTGGAATACAAAAACAGAGATGTAATGCTGAGGCTCCACAAGGCGTTGGTCAGGCCGCATTTGGAGTACTGTGAGCAAATTTGGATCCTATGTCTGAGGATGGATGTGCTGACTGTGGAGAGAGTCCAGAAGAGGTTTACAAGAATGATTCCAGGAATAAGTGGGTTAGCATATGATGAGTGCTTGACAACACTGGGACTCTACTCGCTGGAATATAGAAGGTTGAGAGGGACCTCATTGAAGCTTACAGAATAATGAAAGGTATTGATTGAGTGGATGTGGAATGTATGTTTCCACTGGTGGGAGAGCCTAGGACCAGCGGTCATAGCCTCTGAATTTTAGAAAATAGGTGAGGAGGAACTTATTTCGTCAGAGCATAATTTTACTTTGGAGTCACATGAGTGACTACGTGAAGAAGGCCATCAGCCCGCATGCGCGTCATTACATCTAACGCATTGCACAATGGCTAACTGGCAAGCGCATCGCTCCTTTCAGCGGCAAGTTTAAAATCGTCAGGTATGTGTTTAAACTTTCTCTGAGGTTGTTTCTTTTGGTTCAGTAATTCTAGCCAACAGACAAGTTCGAACCTTTGGAGAAGAATGTCGAAGGTGAAGAGATGGTCCATGGGGAAACCAGCTACCGAAGACCGCGGGAGTGCGGGTAGCAGGCGGCTGTCGATATCGCCTTCTGGGTCGCAGGCGGTGGAACCAGCGACATCAGACTTGGTGCCGGGAGATAGCACCGTGGCAGTCCCGCTTGGGCAGAAAGCCACTAAAAAGTCTGACAGGCCCATGGACTCGGACGAGTCAGGCCAGGAGGGTTCCCCTCCTTCATTGGGTAGCATCTGCGGATGTCTAACCCACATGAAGCACCTGATGGAGAGGTTGCTCCAAAATGATATGCACCAAAGGAGGGAACAATATCAGCGCGGTTCTTCTCGGAGGCCCATGGCAATGGCACCTGTTTCAGGGCAGCACAATGTCTCTCTCTCGGTGGAGGAGAGCATATGGGGTCAGTACCTATCTGACTCAGAGTTCGGTGGTATAGTGGCGGCAGCACCCCTACGCTCCCTCCAACACCAGGCAGTGGGAAACCTGAACAAATGGCAGCACAGAGGTCTTTTTTAGACCAAGGCCCAAGTTGGGCCACTTTCAAGATGCGCGGTGGGCACTTGCCATCAGTCCTACCCCCCAAACATCGGTGGCTGAAACAAACACCATACTACCAGTAACAACTGAGGTAGGTGAATTTAGTTCCTTACGGAACACATTATGCATGACGCAGTTACAAGTTGGGGGAAGATTGCAACATTTCTTGAATTAATGGCATTGGATAACACCAGATCCGTTTATACTACACAGTATACAAGCCTTCCAAATTGAATTCCTTCTCAATTCACCACCACCCACACAACATTCGCCAAACCGCACATATGTTTCTTCACAACAGGAAAGATTGGATGCACGAGCTGAAATCGAAACTTTACACAAAAAAGCGGTAATTGAGAGGGCGTGTCATGAATCTCACCAATTTGTATCCAACATATTTACTAAGTGAAAGAAGGGTGGAGGATGCCGAATCATCCTTGACTTGACTGAACTTAACTCCTTTGTGCAGTATAAACACTTCAAAATGGATAACTTTGTTCCTGCAAAGCAACTGGTTTCCAAGGGAGGTTATGTGGCATGCAACAAACTCAAAGATGCATACTATTCAGTGTCCATTCATGGGGAGCACAGGAGATATTTGAAGTTTAACTGAATGGGACAATTGTGGCAGTTTAAAGCATTGCCTAATGGATTAACTTCAGCCCCCAGGCTGTTTACAAAACTATTAAAATCAGTCCTGGGGCTACTCAGAACCATATTGTTATAGCATATTTGGAAGACATCCTAATCATAGGGGAAACTATGAAATTAGCTGAATCATCTGTTTCAGCCACCAAACTCATGCTTGAGAGATTGGGGTTTCTCATCCATCCAGTTAAGTCCAAATTGATACCTACCAGAGTAATTGATTACCTGGGATTTACCATTAACTCAATTCACATGTCTATGACTCTGGCTTGGGGCAAGCAATCAGAATTAATAGAAGCCTGTAATGATCTCATTGTTAAGGAGCAGCATTCTATTATACATGGAGTTAGTGTAATTGGCAAACCAGTGGCTGCCTTTCCAGCTGTACAGTTCGGGCCTTTGTACTGTCAATATTTACAACGTGCCAAGGAGCACGCACTCAAATTCCATGCAAGTCACTTCGATAGACCTATGCGATTGCCAGCAGAGGCCATTGCTGAATTACCATGGTGGGTAATGAATATTGGTCCAGAAACATTTGGGTTGATACGCCATCAGTTATTTTACAAACTGATACGAGCGCCCGAGGATAGAGAGCTACAAATACCATATCTAGCTGCGGTGGTAGATGGAATGTGCAGGAATCATTCATTCTTCAGCAACATGGTATTAACTACTTAGAGTTGTTGGGAGCACTCTATGGGCTGAAGGCTTATTGCTGCAATATGCAACATGTGCATGTTCAACTTCAGATTGGCAACACAACAGTGGTGGCATATGTTAATCACATGGGTGGAATCAATAAATTGGCTAAACTTATCTGGCATTAGTGTATTACGAGCAACATTTGGGTTTCAGCTATCTACCTACCATGTAGATATGACATGGTAGCAGACACTAGATCACGAAAATTCAATGACAACACAGAATGGATGTTGAATCATGAAGTGTTTAACAACATTGTCACCCGGTATGGCATACCGGATATTGATTTGTTCGCATACAGACTAAATCACCAGTTACCCAAATACGTATCATGGGAACCAGACTCTGGGGCAGTGGCAGTAGATGCATTCTCGCTACACTGGGGAGGAACGTTTTTGTATGCTTTCCCCCCATTTTGCCTCATCAGTCAGTGTTTGGCAACAATTAAGTAAGACAATGCCACAGGCATTTTAGTAGTGCATGACTGGCCTACACTAGTCCTGGGAATGATAACACAGCCTTTTAAGGCTGTCCCCAAAAGCAGAAATTTGCTGGTTCACCCAGTGACGGGGGTGTAACCATCCACTACATGACCAAATCAATTTATTGGTTTGCAGATTTTGAGAAGACCATACCTGGGGCTCGGATTATCAGAACGTATGGTGGATGTGATAACTACGGCATGGAGGGACAATACTAAAAAACAGTACATCTCTCACATCAAGAACTGGGAGATGTTCTGTTCACTCACAAACATAACGCATGGAACAGCACGAATCACGGATGTGTTGGAAACATAGAAACATAGACACATAGAAAATATGTGCAGGAGTAGGCCATTCGGCCTATTGAGCCTGCACCGCCATTCAATATGATCATGGCTGATCATCCAACTCTGTATTCTGTACCTGCCTTCTCTCCATACCCCCTGATCCCTTTAGCCACAAGGGCCACATCTAACTCCCTTTTAAATATAGCCAATGAACTGACCTCAACTACTTTCTGTGGCAGAGTATTCCACAGATTTACCACTCTCTGTGTGAAAAATGATTTTCTCATCTCGATCCTAAAAGACTTCCCCCTTATCCAAAAACTCTGACCCCTTGTTCTGGACTTCCCCAACATCGGGAACAATCTTCCTGCATCTAGTCTGTCCAACCCCTGAAGAATTTTGTAAGTTTCTATAAGATCCCCCCTCAATCTTCTAAATTCAAGCAAGTACAAACCGAGTCTATCCAGTCTTTCTTCATATGAAAGTCCTGCTATCCCAGGAATCAGTCTGGTGAACTTTTTCTGTACTCCCTCTATGGCAAGAATGTCTTTCCTCAGATTAGTAGACCAACGCTGTACGCAATACTGTACAACTGCAGTAGAACCTCCCTGCTCCTATACTCAAATCCTTTCGCTCTCAATGCTGACATACCATTCGCTTTCTTCACTGCCTGCTGCATCTGCATGCCTACTTTCAATGACTGATGTACCATGACACCCAGGTCTTGATGCATCTCACCTTTTCCTAATCGGCCACCATTCAGATAATAGTCTACTTGCCTGTTTTTGCCACCAAAGTGGATAACCTCAGATTTATCCACGTTATACTGCATCTGCCTTGCATTTACCCACTCACCCAACCTATCCAAGTCACCTTGCAGCTTTCTAGCATCCTCCTCACAGCTAACACTGTCCCCCAGCTTCGTGTCATCCGCAAACTTGGAGGTGTTGCATTCAATTCCCTCATCCAGATCATTAATATATATTGTAAATAGCTGGGGTCCCAACACTGAGCCTTGCGGTATCCCACTAGTCACTGCCTGCCATTCTGAAAATGACCCGTTTATTCCTCCTCTTTGCTTCTTGTCTGCCAGCCAGTTCTCTATCCACATCAATACTGAAGCACCAATACCGTGTGTTTTAAGTTTGCATACTGATCTCTTATGTGGGACCTTGTCGAAAGCCTTCTGAAAGTCCAGATATAACACATCCACTGGTTCTCCATTGTCCACTCTACTAGTTACATCCTCGGAAAATTCTATAAGATTCATCAGACATGATTTACCTTTCATAAATCCATGCTGACTGTCCAAAGATTTTACCCTATCAACCCTATACTTTGATCAGAAACTAGGTTATAGTGCTATCAATAGTGGCAGGAGCGCATTGTCATCATACTTAGTGCTGCGATCGGGACACCACTCTGTAGGAACTCACCCTTGAATAACAAGGTTCATGAAGGGTATTTTTAACTCTATACCTCCCAGGCCCAGGTAAATGGAGATATGGGATGTGAGCATGGTGCTCACACTGCTTCGCCAGTGGGCTCCAGCTTCATCCCTGCCTCTATCCCAACTCAACCTTAAGGTGGTCATGCTCATGGCGCTGGTCTCAGCACAACGGGTCCAGACGTTACACAAATAACAACTGGACAACATGGTTTCATCTGTTAATAATATTACCTTTTCCGTTTATGATTTAATCAAGCAGAGCAGACCAGGGGTATCAGGGCTCAAATTAGTGTTCTTGGCACACCCCATGGACCCACGATTGTGTGAAGTAACCCATACTACAGTACATCAAGCTCACCAAGAGCCTCAGAGGCTCCGAATCATCTGCACTCATAAGTTACAAAAAACCTTATAATAAGGTATCAGTGCACACCATTTCAAGATGGTTAAAAGAGGTCCTGGCAAGTGCAGGTGTAGACACTGGCATTTTTAAAACTCACTCCACCAGGGCTGCATCTACGTCGGCGGCTAGGGCAATGGACGTCCCTCTTGACTACATCCTAGCAGCTGCAGGATGTTCCAATGAACAAACGTTCCAAAGGTTTTACAATAAACCAATTGCGAGAATGGGGGTTTTTCCTAATTCCATTTTAGATTCTGTTTTATAGTTTCCCCCCAGGATGGGAGGGGGTCACTATTATTTTTCTTTGATGATTAAAGCATCAGCATTTTTTAACAAACTATGTCATGTCTGAATGCATTATTCCCTTTCACTCATCCATGGTCAATTGATGCAGTGTGTGACGCTTGGACTCGTATCCATGGCATGAAATCACAGAGCTTTGAGATCTTCACGTAGTCACTCACGTGACTCCAAAGTAAAATAGTAAGATTAAATGAGAGCTTACCAGTTTGAAGTTTGATCTTTATTTTATGAGGAGTTACGATGTGCGATTATGTGTCCTCTGCTCCAAACCCTCGTATCGTAAAGGTCATCTGGTATTTCTAGTCTTCCCTAATCTTAATATGTTCAGTTCAACAACTGTTATCTGTGATTTCACACCGCTGCTTTGAAGATTGACGCGCATGCGGGCTGACGGCCTTCTTCACGTAATCGCTCATCATAACTCCTCATAAAATAAAGATCAAACTTCAAACTGGTATGCTCTCGTTTAATCTTACTATTAATCTGTGGAACTCATTGCCACAAAGGGCGGTTGAGGCCAAGTTAGTAGATATTTTTAAGGCAGAGATAGACAAATTCTTGATTAGAACGGGTGTCAAGGGTTTATGAGGAGAAGGTAGGAAAATGGGATTAGGCCGCAGAGATCAGCCATGATTGAATGGCGGAGTAGACTCAAATGGGCCGAATGGCCTAATTCTACTCCTTTAACGTGAACTTGTGAAAGAGAAATCTGCATTGTTTTAAACATTTAACAGTTGCATCGTCTTCCTTTTTGAGTAGGCAAAACATATTTCAGTAGAATATAGATGGTATCGGAAGAGGGTGCAGGGGAAAATTTGGCATAGCCAATGATAGCTGATCTATTGGGATGGAAGCAGCACACGACTATCACCTCTGCATGGTTATAATTGGAAGGCTTGATTCAAGATGACTGCTCAGAATGCACCTTACATATGAAAGAAAGCAATTTCTTTGGATTTGTACACATTCGCCATGGGGTGCACCTATATCCAGGAAATACCACTAAGATAACAGAGATGCAAGCAGATAACATCAAAAGGAATTACTTTGTCACAAACTGTTCCAATGCATCAATTATTCTATTCCTCACATGCCAGAACATAAAGCAAACCTGAGAGGAAAAAAATGAAAGGAGATGGCTTGAATCCCATGAAGTGAGTTTCAACAAGCTCATGAACATAGCATGCACAGTGATAAGCCTCTTCTATTACAACAGGAAAAGAAGACAATTATTTTGCTATTAAATACCTTTGCTAAAGACATTGGACAGTCCTTTTGGAAATTGTCTGCTGATTGATATGTTGAATTGGAGGAGGTGCGGAGGCTGTTGAAGAACATTAAAGTGGATACAGTAAGTCCCCAGGGCTTGATTGGAACTATCCCAAGTTATTTCGGGAGGAGATTGCGAGCGTCTTGATAAAGATCTTTTTTTCTTCTATAGCCACAGGTCCCAGAGGACTTGAGAGTGGTCAATGTTGTTCCTTTGTTTAAGAAAGAAAGTAGAGAGACTCCATGGAACTATAAACCGGTGAGCCTCACGTCAGTGATAGGGAAACCTTTGAAGATAATTAGTCAAGATAGGATTTACTCCCATTTGGAAGAGAATGGGCTAATTAGGGATAGCAGGCACGACTTGATATGGTGCAGGTCTTGGCTCACTAAATTGTTTAGTTTTTTTAGCAGGTAACAAAGAAGACTGATGAAGATAGGGCAGCGGATGTTGTATAAATTGATTTTAGAAATGCTTTTGAGATTGTCCCTCAAGGTAGGCTGATCCAGAAAATTAGAATGTACAGGATTCACAATGACTTGGTTGTGTGGATTCAGAACTGGCTTATTCATAGAACACAGAGAGTTGTGGTAGAAGGAAGATATTCTGGATGGAGCTTTGTGACCAGTGGAGTTCTGCAAGGATCTGTGCTGAGACCTCTGCTGTTTGTGATATATATATATAAATCACCTAGATGTAAATGTAAATGGGTTGGCGAGTACGTTTGCTGACAACATGAAAATTGAAGAAGTTAAAGACAGTGAGAAAGGCCTGCAGAAGATACAGCGGGATACAGATCAGTTGCAGAAAAGGGAGGAGAACCGGCCGATGGAGTTTAACCTGAGCATGTTTGGGGTGTTGCACTTTGAGAGGTTCAATGTAAGGAGTGAGAAAACAGTTAATAGCAAGACCCTTCACAGCATTGATGTGCAGAGTGATCTAAAGTCCAAGTTCATAGTTCACTTAATTTGGCAACACAGGTAGATAGGGTGGTAAAGAAGGCATATGGTGTGCTTACCTTCATTGCTGGGGGCATTGAATACTGTATATGAGTCAGGAAGTCATGATGCAGCTCTATAAGGCTTTGATTTGATCGCATTTGGAATACTGCATGCAGTTCTGGTCATCACATTACAGGAAAGATGTGGACGTTTTGGGGAGGGTGCAAAGGTGGTTCACCAGAATGCTTCCTGGATTAGAGGAATAGATTTCTTAGATTGTTTTCTCGGGAATGTCAGAGGTTGAGGGGAGACTTGATAGAAGTATATAACATGACAGCATTGATAGGGTAGACAGTCAGAACCATTTTTTCCAGGGTGGAAATGTCCAACACAAGAGGGCATAGCTATAAGTTGAGAGGGTTAAGTTCAATGGAGATGTGTGGGGAAAGTTTTTAACAGATGGTGGTGGGAGCCTGGAACGCATTGCCAGGGCTGATGGTAGAGGCAGATATGATAATGCTGTTTAAGAGGCTTTTAAATAGGCACATGGAAGTGCAGGAAATAGAGTAATATGGATCATGTGCAGGCAGATGAGATGAGTTCAGCTTGGCATCATGTTTGGAACATGCAATGTGGACCAAAGGTCCCATTCATGTGCTGTACTGTTTTATATTCTATGTTCTACATTTTATACTCTACGTCTATGGAATCCAATTACATCCTTCTAATTGTGTGGAATTGCATACAATATTCCACTGTGGCCAAAATTTTATATGGTTAGATTAGGACCTTCCTACTCTTATGTTCAATAGACAATAGACAATATGTGCAGGAGAAGGCCATTCGGCCAATCGTGCCAGCACCGCCATTCAATATGATCAAGGCTGATCATCCATAATCAGTACCCCGTTCCTGCCTTCTCACCATATCCCCGACTCCGCTATCTTTAAGAGCTCTATCTAACTCTCTCTTGAAACCATCCAGAGAATTGGCCTCCACTGCCTTCTGAGGCTGCAAATTCCACAGATTCCCAATCCTCTGTGTGAAAAGGTTTTTCCTCATCTCTGTTCTAAATGGCTTTCCCCTTATTCTTAAACTGTGGCCCCTGGTTCTGGACTCCCCGAACATCGGGAACATGTTCCCTGCCTCTAGCATGTCCATACCCTTAATAATCTTATATGTTTCAATAAGATCCTCTCTCATCCTTCCAAGTTCCAGAGTACACAAGCCTAGCTACTTCATTCTATCAACATATAACAGTCCTGTCATCCCAGGAATTAACCTCGTGAACCTACGCTGCACTCCCACAATAGCAAGAATGTCCTTCCTCAAATTTGAAGACCAAAACTGCACACAATACTCCAGGTGTGGTCTCACTAGTGCCCTGTACAACTGCAGATGGACCTTTTTGTTCCTCTTGTTATGAAGGCCAACATGCCATTCACTTTTATCACTGTCTGCTGTACCTTAAGGATAAGGGGGAATTCCTTTAGGACAAAGATGAGGAAAACATGTTTCTCACAGAGAGTGGTGAGTCTCTGGAATTCTCTGCCACAGAAGGTATTTGAGGCCAGTTCATTGGCTATATTTAAGAGGGAGTTAGATGTGGCCCTTGTAGCTAAAGGGATGAGGGGGTATGGAGAGAAGGCAGGTACAGGATACTGAGTTGAATGATCAGCCATGATCATATTGAATGGTGGTGCAGGCTCGAAGGGCCCAATGGCCTACTCCTGCACCTATTTTCCATGTTTCTACCTGCATGCTTAGTTTCAATGCCTGATGAACAAGGACCCCCAGATCTCATTGTACTTCCCATTTTCCCAATGTGACACCATTCAGATAATAATCTGCCTTCCTGTTTTTGCCACCAAAGGGAATAACCTGACATTTATCCACATTAAACTGCATCTGCCATGCATCTTCCCACTCAACCAGCCTGTCCAAGTCACCCTGCATCCTCATAGCATCCTCCTCACAGTTCACACTGCCACCCAGCTTTGTGTCATCTGCAAATTTTCTAATGTTACTTTTAATCCCGTCATCTAAATCATTAATATCTATTGTAAATAGCTGCGGTCCCAGCATCGAGCCTTGCACCGAGCCTTGTGGTACCCAACTAGTCACTGCCTGTCATTCTGAAAGGGACCGGTTTAGCCCTACTCTTTGTTTCCTTTCTGCCAACCAATTTTCTATCCATGTCAGTACCATACCCCCAATAGCATGTGCTCTAATTTTGCCCACTAATCTCCTATGTGGGACATTATCAAATGCTTTCTGAAAGTCCAGGTACACTACGTCCACTGGCTCTCCCTTGTCCATTTTCCTAGTTACATCCTCATCTTGTGTTCCAAACCAGGGCATCGGAGATGTCCTCATTCTTTAGGGAATGGGGGTTCACCTCTTTACTATAGATGAGGCTCACACCAGGGTCACTTCTATACCCCATAACTCTGCGCTCACTTCCCATCCACCCCACTCATAACAAGGGCAGAGTCCCCCTTGTCCTCACCTTCTACCCTACCAGCCATCTCATACAACAAATAACCCTTCAACACTTTCGCCGCCTCCAACGGGACCCCACCACAGGGCGCATCCTCCCATCTCCTCCCATTTCGGTTTTCCGCAGAGACCGCTCCTTCCATAACTCCCTGGTCAATTCGTCCCTTCCCGCCCAAACCACCCCCTCTCCTGGCACTTTCCCTTGCAACCACAGGAAATGCTACACTAGTCACTTAACTTTCCCCCTTGGCTCTATCCAAGGACCCAAGCAGTCTTTTCAGGTGTGGCAGAGGTTCAGCTGCTCTACATTGGTGAGACCAAGTCAAGGCTTGGCGATCGCTTCGCCCAACACCTCCGCTCGGTTTGCAATAAACAACCTGATCTCTCGGTGGCGCAGCACTTCAACTCCACCTCCCATTCCGAATCCGACCTTTCTGTCCTGGGCCTCCTCCATGGCCAGAGGGAGCACCACCGGACATTGGAGGAGCAGCACCTCACATTTCGCTTGGGTAGATTAAACCCCAGCGGTATGAACATTTTAGGTAGTCCCTACTTTCTCCTTCTTTCCCCTCCCCTTCCCAGCTCTCCCACAGCCCGCTGTCTCAGCCTCTTCCTTTGTTCTTCCTGCCCCCCCACCTCCACATCAGTCTGAAGAAGGGTCTCGACCCGAAACGTCGCCTATTTCCTTCGCTCCATAGATGCTGCCTCACCCGCTGAGTTTCTCCAGCATTTTTGTCTACCTTCGATTTTCCAGCATCTGCAGTTCCTTCTTAAACAAACATCTTGAGATCAAATATCAGTTCTGCTTGGCTGGCCAGGCCTCGGAGCCAAATAGTCTACTCCTGCTTCTAAGGAAATAACTTGAAGTACAACAGTTAGACAGAATAGAAAGGAAAGAGGTGTAAATAACAGAGTGTCACCTATGTGTGTTGTTTTAATTGCATTTTAGTTTAGTTTAGATTAATTTAGAGATACAGCGCAGAAACAGGCCCTTCTGCCCACCGAGTCCACACCGACCAGCAATCCCTGCACATTAACGCTATCTTACAGACTCCAGGGACAATTTACACTTATACCAAGCCAATTAACCCACATACTTGTACGTCTTTGGAATGTGGGAGGAAACTGGGGCTCCAGGAGAAAATCCATGTGGTCTCGACGAGAATGTCAGGATCGAACCCGTGTCTCTGGCGTTCCACTGGTCAGGAAGAATGGCAATTTATCTTCAACTGTTGGACAGTAAAGAATTAGCAATCAAATTAAATATGTTTCATTTACAAAATAATGTGCAAAATCTAATGACCAAATTGAATTACTTACTGTACCAAAGCAATTATCTATTATTTGTATTTGACATGAAGAATTCACAATAACCTATATAAACATTGTATAGTTGTAATCAATATCGATATGGATGTTGATTTTTTTTTGGTGACGAAGCAAATATAAAATGCCGAGGATTAAAATGGGTTTATTGAGGCAGAATGTGGAAAGTTAAAGGAATTATGATTACAATAAATCATTTTTCACACAAGATTTATCCAATTATAATAATCAATGACTTGTCAAATATTTCATTTAAGGCTGAAAAAGCATTTACTGAAGACATTGTTGGTGCTTGGCAGTATTTAAAAAAAATGGTATCAAGAGCAAAATACATTTGCAAAGGAAATGAAGAACTTCTCAACTATTTGCAGATCCTTCACAAACTGACATAACAAAGCAGATTAAATTGTATGATGACCTATTTAGATGAATCTTCCTAACATCAACGGCACAGCATCTTAATATCTTTGTATACTTTTTCAGGTTACCCAGATACAGCTGTTTGGGTCATTCTGTAAAAGGCTTAGGGTCCGAACCTATCAATGAAATCATTTATAAACCAAATTGGAGTTTGAAAAACCAGCTTGAAGTACACAGGGGCTACACGTTGGCGCAGTGGTAGAGTTGTTGCCTTACAGTGCTAGAGACCCGGGTTCGATCCTGACTACAGATGCGGTCCATACGGAGTGTGTATGTACTCCCCGTGACCGCATGAGTTTTCCCCGGGAGCTCTGGTGTCCTCCCACATTCCAAAGACATACAGGTTTGTGGGTTAATTGGCTTTGGTGTCAATACTGTCTCTTCAATATTTTTATTTTACGGGAATTTTCTGATACATATGAAACAATTTTATTCAATGTTCTGTCGAAGTAAGCAATGGATAACATTGCATTTACATCAAGAGGTTTGTCTTATGCTGGAGGAGCAAGCAGGAATTGGGAGACATCATCAACCAATGCCAGAAGTTGAAGCTTAGGGCTCCACTTTTTCTAGATCATCGTTGCTTTGTGCATATCTTACATTAATTTTTTCTATGTACCTTCTACATCTCACAAAGGCAGACACAAAATGCTGGAGTAACTCAGTGGGACAGGCAGCATCGCTGGAGAGAAGGTATGGGTAGTTTTGGGACCCTTCTTCCGACCCTTCTATATCTTTAAATTCCTTTTTCCCTGACTCTCAGTATAAAGGGTCTCAACCCAAAACATCAACTCTTCCTTTTCTCCAGAGATGCTGCCTGACTCGCTGAGTTCAAAACAATATGTTAATTTAAGTTCCCAAAATATCACGTCAAATATTTGAAAATGTGCTCCTTAAACTTCAAAATAATTTATTGATATAATTACTCATATTCATACTCATAGTCATACTTACATTATTAGCCAAATATGTTTTGTAACATACGAGGAATATTCTCAGGACTAATATAACTTAGGCAGTAATAGAATTTCACCATACTATCTTCCACACTATCTTATTCTGTACCATTCTTCTGTGTAACAATTAAATTGTGGAAGCCTTATATTAAGATTATGAATATGATTGCACAACAAGATGAATTGATATATTGTAAGACTAACCAAGATCAAACCAAGAGGTGAACACAGTGACTTTTCCCACTGTTAAGGGTAAAGTCATGAGTCAAGAACAATAAAACTCTTTCTTGCAGCAGCTTAACAGGCATATAACATAGAGATTTATGACCTGCAATACAATACACTTAGATAATATATAATTAACAAAATATATATATATATATTAATAATCCCTTTAATAGTTTTAAATACTCCCAATACATGCAAAATAATCCCAATACTCGTGGAATAACCCCAGCACTAGTTCCTAAGTGCATGTGTTGTGTGATGCACAATGATTGAATGGGTTGCATTCTGAGTTCAGAAAATGTCCATGAAATCTCAATTTCTTATTTGTCAACCTGCTTTCCAGTTAAGAATTGCTACTCTTTCAACTTCCAAGGCACCCAAGTTATGCATCAAGATATTTCATACCAGTATGAATTATTTAAGTTATTCATTGAGTAAAATTAAAAGAAAGGAAGAAATTTGTATGCAGTGAAGTTATTTTCCCTGTTTAAACTTCCATCTGCTTTTTTTCAGGGTTCTCAGCACTGTCTAAAACTCACTCACAAATTCTGAGCAGGATAAGTTAGGAAAGTGACAGCGACAATGGTATTTAAAAGCACTTGCACCTGCTGTTGCACAAGAACTTTCCACTACAGACCACTAGTAAGAATTTAGTATATTTCTTCATCTGTGCTACTGAGATTGCTGATGAAAAAAGTTGTGATGCTTTATCTTTCGAAGATGCAGGATACAATGACATTTTATATGTAGGCCATCCATCAGCAGTAATAGGGGAACCAGCCACTAATATAAACAAAAACTATCTCTGGAACTCCCCTTACTTGACATCTTCTAAATACTGCATCTGGAATTCCTGATGTGGTCTCCTGTACATTGGTAAGGCCAAGTGTAGACTCGGTGAGTCTTTTGCTGAACACATGTGCTCAGGTAGGATAACTATTGGATCTCCTGGTTGTTAACTGCCCTTCCATTCCCATACTAACCTTTCTGTCCTGGGCCTCCTCATTGCCAGAGTGAGGCCACACACAAACTGGAGGAATAGAACCTCATATTGCACTTATATAGCTTAAAAACCAATTAAATGGCATTAAATGGTATGCCCATTTAATTCTCCAATTTTAGGTAACCTCAAACGACCCCTCCTCCCC
Organism: Raja brachyura; assembly: GCA_963514005.1. The sequence goes on along the minus strand of OY740786.1, from coordinate 48,907,043 downwards.
ATCCCCTTTCTCCCCCACACTACCTATTTCTTCCCCCCCCCCCCCTTCTTCCGTACCCCCACCTGGACTTGCACCTATTTCTCCTCTCCCTCCCCCTCCTCCATCATTTTTGCTGGCTTCACAATTTACAACTCCTTCTGTCTCACACCTTCTGCTTTTAATCTCTGGTCTTTGTTCCAACCATTTGCTTATTAAAAAAACTCCCATTCCTGTGTCCAACAATTACCTGCCATGCTTTGTCCTGCCTCTCCTTTCTCCCAGCTTTCTTCCCCCCTCCTACACAGTCTGAAGAAAGGTCCTGACCCGAATAGTTACATTCTCCAGAGTTGCTGCTTGACCCACTATGTTACTCCAGCACTTTGTGCCCTTTTGTGTAAACCAGCATGTGCAGTTCCTTGTTTCTATGTCCTTCTGTTTTTTAAACAAAAAACATCCGGTTTCAAATTTCTTCAATCATATTGTGGCGAATCTTTGTAATTCTATTCTCCAGAACACGGTTGAGCTTCAGTCATTACATTCATTGAGAACAGAGGATACATTCCAGGATACCAAAGGAATCAAGGGATATAGGAACAGGACAGGAAAATGGCCCAAAGGTATAAAATTGGCATGATGTAGAGAAATGGCAGAGCAGTTGCAAATGGCCAGATGGTTTATTCGTGCTACTAATTGATATGTTCTTATTATATTACTTCAGAACATCAGGACCAATCTGATTGCATTTACGTGCCTTGTGGTTTATAGCTAAGAAAAGGCAAGATCAGAAATGAGTTTTACTTTTTTCACATGCAGCTAGTATGTGACGATAGACAATGCATTGTGCAGGTTTGTGTCCGATGGTTTGACAGATGTCACGATTACGGCGACCTCTTCCAGTTCCCAATCCCCTCTAAAGTGTCAGGTTGGCTGCTGAAATAAGGGATATTGTCTGAACAAATTCCTCCCAATTTCTGTCAGGACCATGCATGTGGATACTATGGAGTATTGAATGAATAAATCATAAACTTTCTGAAAGCAAGGTTCCATTGCTTGGATATGTAGAGCCGGGGCCTGGCATACAGTCCTGGCAAAGTGTAAATCCACTAAAGATAACTTTCTACATGCCCAGTATTTTCCCACTGTAAAGGGAACAAATCCTGCAGCTAACCATGGGGTTGTAATGACAAGAAGAACAACAATATCAGGGATGCAGTGAAAGTTCTTTAGAGTTGTCTATCAACAAAACGCTGAAAAAGATTTACCTGTCATCTGAAATCTCAGTACTGATTAATACGGAATTGCTGAGTGACGTTTTCAGCCCTGCGACAGCATGCATCGAACCCCAGAAGAAAAACTGAAAACCCGGCTACCGACCACTCGGGATCCGGTAGGCCGTTCTGAAGCCTCGATCTCGGGTAGAACCCGATCCCAGGAAGACATTGCAGGGAAAAAGCCTTCTGGAGCTGAAGAATTTAAAATGAAACTGGAGATGGAAGGATTGAAAACTCTTATTGAAAAAGAGATGGGAGGCATTAAAACCGAATTATTGAATTTAAAGAAAGATATGAAAAAGTTGAATATTAAGGAGGAAGTCGAAAAGATTAATGAAGATGTGAAAGACTTGAAAACTGAAATAAAAGACTTGAAGACTGAAATCACTGAATCTGCTCAAGCATTGAAAAGAGAGATAACGGATAAGTTAAAAGAGCAGAACAAACAGATGAAAATTAAAATCGAAACTCTGGTGAAAGACAAACTGTCTGAGGTTGAAGAAGCATTGAATTTACATTCGACAGATATAAGCATTATTAAAGACTTAGCTGAATCATCGGCTCGGAATTCAGACAGAGACATAAAACGCTTATCTGAACTTCTGGACAAGATAACAGAAAAATGCACGGAGTTGGAAGGCTACCAAAGAAGGTCGAACCTAAGAATTGTGGGCATTCCGGAAGGCATGGAGCGGAATAACCCACGAGGATTTACAGCAGATTTACTGCAACAAGTTTTAGCCTTGGATCAGAAACCCTTATTAGCTCGTGCTCACAGAGTAAAGAGGCGTTTTAAAGGACCTGGTGCTCCGCCAAGACAAATGATTTTAAAAGTACAGAATGATTATGAACTGGAAGAAATGATGGGTAAGATTGTAAGAAGTAAAAATCTTACTTTTGAAGGAGCACGAATCAGTATTTACCGAGATTACCCTGCTGAAGTTGCCAAGAAACGAAACGCATTCAGGGAGACTAAAAGAATTCTGAGAGAATTGAAGGATGTAAGGTATACTTTGAGATACCCCGCCACTTTGAGGGTGACCTATGACAATCAAGATCATTTCTTCAAGAACCCACAAAATGCACTTGACTTTGCGCAGGGGATTAAGAATCAAGAAGAAGACTGAATAATACTTCACCTTTGAACTATATTAATGAATAACTGTATATTTACATCTGGTTTAAAGGATTACCGGAATATGGACTGGTTATAGACTGGCTACAATCAAGAAAGATGAAGAAATGAGAGGACCTGTTCCCTACACCAAAGAGTGGACTGGACTTTCTCTTATGGATATTATTAATTAGAATAATAACAATACTAATAGAAATAATTAACATACAATAAAATACTAATATACTAAAACCTAACCGGTAGTACTGTTACTAACTAAAACAATAATAAATACTAATCACTAAGGCTTAGGTATAAGTAACTTTCTTATTACTTCCCACATACATATAATTTACTCATCAATAATTAATACTAATCTACATAAAATTAAAACAAATAGTAATTAGTAAATATATTTCCTAAGATCATACATTTGATTATACCAATAATAGTTAAGATTTCCTTGATTTTTGCATTTAAATATGTTATAGGATTGATGAAACATTTTAGAATTATATATTCCCGTTAAAATACCTTTTGTAAGACAATAACTTTAAGGACTTATGGAGCTGGCGAGTTAACATCATCTACACTGGAAGTCTGTAGATGGCTAGCCATGCTAGTATGGCTTTCACTAACTGCACCTACTATAGCTGTAGTTTTTCCTTACTTTTCACTATTTACTAACCCTTTTTTCTATCTTCTGTTTTTTTACATTTTCTCATGTTTTTATTTTTTTACATCACAGTGGACTCGTAATCACAAAAGATATATCCGTGCGATATATTTGAAAATCTTGAAATTCGTCCATCCGGAGTTCGGGGGTAAGGTCGGGTATGTCGAGCTGAGACATGTGAACCATTATAGACCACCTTAAATAAAATGCAGGACTTAAAAAAGAATTTGGGGAATGAGGGAATAATCTTTGGCAGTTGGAATGTTAAAGGTCTTAATGAACCTATTAAAAGGGGTAAAGTATTGGCACATTTGCAAGCACTTAAAATCGACGTTGCGTTCCTTCAAGAGACGCATCTAAAAAAAGATGCCGAGCATAGATTAAAGGCTAAATGGATTGACAAAATATATCATTCCTCTTTTACTCATAAATCTAGAGGCGTAGCAATACTGATACGTAAAGGTACTTTATTCAAACATACATCAACTATAATTGATAAAGATGGAAGATTTATTATTGTAACGGGTGAATTATATGCCCAAAAAGTAATATTAGTCAATATATATGGCCCAAATTTTGACAGTCCAATTTTTTTAAAGAAAATATTTAATACAATTCCTGATCATGCACAACATAATTTAATAATTGGAGGAGATTTAAATTGTACTTTAGATCCTTATTTAGATAGATCGTCAGGACAGAGGAAACTTAAATCACACTCCAGTGATTTAATAAATGCATACATTGACACTAGTAAAGTTAGAGATGTTTGGAGAATGGAACACCCATCAGGACGAGATTATTCATTTTACTCCTCGGTACATAAAACATATTCTAGAATTGACTATTTCCTTGTAGATATAAAGCTTATTCCATACATCTATAACTCTAAATACCACAGTATCATTATTTCAGATCACGCTCCATTAACATTTAATATTAAATTTAATGATAACATGAAAATACGAGGACAATGGAGACTTAATCCACAAATTTTGAAGGATAAGTCAACCAATGAATATATTATAAAGCAGATTAAGACTTTTTTTGAAATAAACGATAAACCAGAAATATCTCCATCCCTACTATGGGAAACTTTTAAAGCTTTTACTCGTGGAATTATGATATCTTCACAAGCATTTCACAACAAAGAAAAGCGGAAGGAACAAAATATTCTGGAAACGGAGATAAAACAATTAGATATAGAAAATGCCCTCAACCCTACAATGATAACACATAATAAAATTACTGCATTAAAATATAAATTAAATAAGATATATGCTGACCAAGTGGTTAAATTATATCAATACACAAAACAAATACAATTTGAATTTGGGGACAAACCACAAAAATTACTGGCTCGCCAATTACGAAAAATACAGGGAGAAAAAATAATACATCGGATTAAATCAGAAAATGGTGAATTCCTAACACAGAATAAAGATATTAATGAGAGATTTTTACAATATTATAAAGATTTATATTCTTCCAAAACGACTGAAAATCAGATAGGAATTAATACATTCTTAAATGACTGTAATCTAATAGGATTGGGTGTAGATGATGCAAAACTATTAAATGCTGAATTAACAGTTAAAGAAATTGAGGATTCTATTATATCATTAAAAAACGGGAAAACTCCAGGACCAGATGGTATTGGTTCGGAATTTTATAAATCATACACGGATCTGATAACACCTTATTTGAAGACACTTTACGAATATATATATGCGCAACAGAGGTTACCAGAAACACTAAACGAATCCATTATAACACTCATACCAAAAATGGATAAAGACCTAGATGATCCGGGATCATATAGAGCTATTGCTCTCTTAAATACGGATCAAAAGATATTAACTAAAATATTAGCTAAAAGATTAAGTGTAGTGATTAATAAAATAATACACCCGGATCAAACAGGATTTATACCTAAACGATACTCATCATATAACCTGAGACGATTGTTTAATATTATATACTCGAAAAGGAGTTATAATAAAGACTTAGTAATAATATCGTTAGATGCAGAGAAAGCTTTTGACCAAGTTGAATGGCCATATTTATTTGCGGTTATGGAAAAGTTAAATTTGGGAGACAAGTTTATAAAATGGATCAAATTACTATATACAAATCCAACTGCTAAAATCTTAACCAACCAAATGATATCTACCAAATTTAATTTATTTCGAGGATGCAGACAAGGTTGTCCCCTATCACCATTGTTATTTGCGTTGGCTATAGAGCCATTAGCCATTCGGGTAAGATTACACCCCGAAATTTTTGGATATGAAACTAGCGAAACAAGAAATAAAATTTCTCTATATGCAGATGACGTATTATTATATATTAAAAAACCAGAAATTAGCATACCTAATTTATTGAATTTAATAACTCAATTCGGCTTGTTTTCTGGATACAGAATCAATTGGAATAAAAGCGAACTTATGCCATTAACACAAGATAATTTAACTACATTAAAACAATTTCCTTTTAAAATTGTTAATGAACAGATTAAGTATTTAGGAATTCACGTTACAAAAAAATATGATTCTTTATTTAAATATAATTTTTTACCTATACTAAATAAATTATCTAAGAATATTCTATATTGGAGAACACTACCTATCTCAATGATAGGTAGAATTAATGCGATAAAAATGATTTTTCTCCCACAATTATTATATTTATTTCAAATGATCCCGATATATCTTTCTAAGAATTTTTTTAAAAAGGTTGACTCTATAGTCACTAATTTTATTTGGGACTATAAAAGCCATAGAATAAATAAAAAATATTTATGTAAATCGAAAATTAATGGAGGTTTAACTTTACCTAATTTTATATATTATTACTGGTCAGTTAGTATTAAGAATATGAACTTTTGGTGGGTTGAACTGGATGAAAATCCAAACTGGTTACTTATGGAAAAGGAAGACTGCTTACCGTATGAAATCAGTTCCATATTATTTTCTAAAATTAAAATATCTAAGAAAATTTATCGTGAAAACCCAATAATTAATAGTGAAATTAATATTTGGAGACAGTTAAAAAGAACGTTAAAACTAGAAGATATCCCATTAGTTCTTCCCATTGCTAATAATGTAAGTTTTAAACCATCCCTGGAAAATTTAGGATTCTTACAATGGAAAAATAAAGGGATTAATAAGATCAGTGACCTCTACAGGGACAATCTGTATCTTTCATTTAAAGAAATACAGGAAATATATGGACTACACTCTAAACATTACTTCAGATATCTACAAATAACTAACTACATTAAAACAACTGCACATGAATATAAAAAGAGAAAGACGGGAATTCTAGATGAATGCTTGAATAAACACCCAAACACGGAAAAATTAATATCATACATTTATAATATTTTATTAGAAAATGATATACCCAATACGGAAAAGTACAGACAACTATGGGAAAATGAAATAGGTGAAACAATCGAACCCGATATCTGGGAGGAAAGTTTACGATATATACATAATTGTTCATTAAATTCTAGACACTCTCTGATACAATTCAAAGTTTTACATAGATTGCATTTTTCAAAATCTAAATTACATAGAATGTTTTCTAATGTATCTCCTATATGTGACAAATGCCAATACCCAGAAGCTAATTTAACACATTCTTTTACAACTTGTATAAAAATTACGAATTTTTGGTTGAAAATATTTAAGGTAATCTCGAATGTTGTAAATAAGAATTTAGTTCCAGACTCAAAATTAATAATATTGGGAATTTTAGAAAGGGATCAATTACTCACGACAGCACAAAGAACTTTCATAGATTATAGTTTAATAATTGGTAAAAAATTAATTTTACAATTTTGGAAAGGCCCCATACCCCCTACAATCAAATTGTGGATTTCAGGAATGGCTGAGACTTTACACTTGGAAAGAATAAGACTTGCACTTTTAGGCAAGTTGGACCAATTTAATCTGATTTGGTCTCCATTCCTTGAATATCTTAAGGGACCAATATGACTCTGTTTGTGGACCTGATCGAGACCTGAACGAAGGATTGAACGAAGAATAATACATTATTGATCACGGATATATTATTATATAAATTCTGTTTGTAGAATATACCACTGTTATTTTATTTACTTTTCTCTTTTGGTTACTTTATAACTATTTTTATGTTAACCATTTTTCACACTTTCCTACTTTTCACTAAAAAAACTACAATAAAATGTTTAGAAGTATATATAAGAAAATATGGTAATTATTACCTATCTCTTTAACAAGAACGTTGTTCTTATATGTACTTATATTTGTACTTACACTTGTACTTATACTTCTAATAAAAAAATTATTCACAAGAGTTGTCTATCAACAGATTAGGGAGGGAACATTTGGTTGTCTAATTCCTTCCACATTTCTTTTTGTTATCGGACCCTACAGTCCTACCATGCAGATGATTCCCGTCAAAAAACAATATTAATATTCCCATCATATTGCATAACTTAAACATTTCGAAACATAGAAACATAGAAAAATAGGTGCAGGAGTAGGCCATTCGGCCCTTCGAGCCTGCACGCCATTCAATGTGATCATGGCTGATCATCCAACTCAGTATCCCGTACCTGCCTTCTCTCCATACCCCCTGATCCCTTTAGCCACAAGTGCCACATCTAACGCCCTCTTAAATTTAAACACAAATCAAAGAAAGCACACAGAGTTGGCTTTGGTGGAGAACCTCAAGGGGTTTTGACCTAAGTTGCAATATCTTCACAACACCCTGAGTGGGCAAGCTCAACAATAAGACAGAATGGCAGAGAAGCAGATGTGTTGGCTTATGCAGATGACAGACTGCCCATTTCTTCAGGTCTTCCTATCACTCATATAGTGTGACCATAAGCCATTGCTCTGTGATAGGCCAAAATCAATGGTGATAGTATTGATTTATTATTGTCACGTGTATCGATGTAGATTGAAAAGTTTTTGTTTGTGTGCCATCAAAATTAATCAGAAAATACTACACATGGATACAATCAAGTGATACACAAGTACAACAGGAATAGCAAAGGGAAAAAATATCAGTGCAGAGTACAGCTTTGCAGCATTGTAGCATTGCAGTTCCATATAAAAATACCAACGTCCGCAACTAAATCAGTTGGAAGATCGGGACTTCACCTTAGCTTGTGGGAAGACTATTTAGAAGTCAGATAATTGATAAGTCTGATAAGGGTTGCTTAACTAAAGGTGTAGTGATACTGTACATGAAAGAACTGTAGAGCTGTAAGAAATTGCAGATATATGGAGGGCAAGATCAAATAAGTAACATGGCTTTTAGCTCCAGAGAGAGTCACAGAAAGGAATATTTTTTAATCAGTCGTAAATGATATCTATTGGTGTTGTGGTAAATATAGCTATATTGTTCATTTGACACATCAGCCACCCTTTTCAGAAGCCATTTTATTGTCATCCATCTGGGTGGGACTGTGGTTTCCTCAATCTCTTCTTACCTCTCTTAGCCAGTATAACATAGCCAAGCATACTTGAATGTATCCTGTAGCTTTGACAGCTGTCATGCTTTGAAGTTGCTTTCTATCGAATACATTACCAAGAGATCTTTCCTTTGGAGTCAACACACAAAATGAAAGAGATCCTTCTTCCATGCATGTCTGCTTCCTTGCAACATATGACAGATCATCCTGCAAGAAAGTTAGTATCAAGCTGGAAAGCTCCACCTCACCTGTGGTGTTTTCTGAAATCAGGGAATGTTTCCAGACGTTACATCGATTATTGTGTAGAAAGGAACTACAGATGCTGGTACATTTCAAAGAAAGACACCAAGTGCTGTAATTACTCAACGGGTCAGGCAGCATCTCTGGAGAGAAAAAAATTGGGTGATGTTTCGGGTCGGGACCCTTCTTCAGACTGATTATTGTATATCACAACGATTATTGTTATTTTTAAAGAGTTTGAAGTTTGTAGCTTGGGATATTGAATCTTTCCTTCGCATGCAGCAGGTTATCTGTAGACAGTATAATACTCTAATGGGCCTGTCCCACTTAGGCGATTTTTCAGCGGACTGCCGGCGACTGTCAAGTTGCACAAACACATCGCTTCTTTCATCAGCCCGTTATGCAGGCGGGGGACAGGACAAGCGGGGGGAGCGCTGTCTAAAAACCTCACACGGTGCAAAGCCAAGATGAAACAGACACACTGCGATGAACAGGAAGGGTGGCACTGCAAAAAGATGGCTAAAGCACAGTGTACGGTAAGTCCTTTAAAAGAGAGGGGGAGAGGCGGGAGAAGGGGGGAGAAGGAGTGGAGACAATTTTTAAGAAACCAGAGATACAATACAATACGGTTTTATTCATCACATTGCACATAATGTGCAAGTGAAATGAATTTACCAGCAGCGGTACAATGATAAAGAACACACAATACACAATAAACATTTAACACAAACATCCACCACAGCATTCATCACTGTGGTGAAAGGCACAACATTTGGCCAGTCCTCCTCCATTTTCCCCCATGGTTGGAACCTCAACCCTCCGCAGCTGTTGCTGCGGGCGTCCAGACAGGTAAAATCTAGGTAAGTCCAGTCGGCTCTTCCCCACCAGAGACCGCGGCTTTAGGTTGGTGTAGGCCGCAGGCAATCCGTCGAAGATTTAAAGTTCCCACCGCGCTGCAGCCAGAAGCACCGCAGACTGCAGGGCCGGTGGTCGAAGCTCCCCTCCAGGGGTGATGGTAAGTCCACGCCGGGCCTGCGGTAGAAGTTGGCCGTGGGCCACTGGCGGGCAGTTGTGGCTTCTTCTTCTTCCGGGTCCCCTACGAGGGATCCCAGGCTGCGACGCCGCGCCAGCTGCGGCGACCATAATGAGGCCGCGACCAGTTCCCAGAATGCGGGAAGTCCTCATGACCATTGAGGCGACTCGCCGACAACCACCTGCGAACATGTGGCGACCATGTGGCCACTGCATAGTCTCCTGCAGTCGCCTAAAAAGTCACCTAAGTGGGACAGGCCCATCAATGTTTCCTCTTCCCAAAGCCACAAACCTGCATGCCAAGAAGAAATAAGGGACCTTTCAGAGAAAGAGTTTGTACCTCAGTTCTTCTCACCTGACAGAGACAAGCAAAGAGTTAATGTAGATTAAAAATGTCTCCAACTATTTACTATAATTTTTTTAAATGAATCAATTTGGCAGACATGAGCAGAGTTTAACTAGAGGTCTAGCTGAGAGAATACAACTGTGAAAGATGGTGGTCCAGTGGACATTGGGAATGCACATGTTACGCAGATAAATATTTTGAAATGGCATAGTGTAGCTGAGCAAATAAGTGACGTGTCTGACAAGGCAAAATCTTGGAGGAAAAGAAAATCATTGTGGAAATGAAAGTTCCAAGTTGCAATAATTTCATCAATAAACAATTTAAATCTTCAAAGGGTTAGCTTTTCCCTTACAAAAAACAATTACCAGAAATTGTGCCACAAATCTTCAAAAACAAGAAGTTAAAATGTATTAAAGATAAGAATAGAAATTGTTCTTTTCTCAGAAGTAGACTTTATACTCATTGAACTGAAATCCTCCAACAGTGGAAAATCACATACACACTTTACTTTCTGTTTGCATTTTGACTGCCATTCTATTTGCAAATCATTACCATCACTGTTGATCATGTCGCTGGCTTCAAATTGTCTAATGCAAAGGCACGGGGAATTTGGGACTTTCTTTGAACAGGTATCCTATGATTTACAAATGTACAACTTGTGAATTTGCATTTTAATGCCATTGATTTTGGGGGGGTACTTATCTTCAATTCATTAATATATCACTATGAGGAATAGAGTGTCACTGTCCACACACAACAATATATTGCACCAAATACACAGAAGTTCCATTTCTCCCAATAATTTCAATTTTCCAAAATTTGACTTTGAAGAACAATTTCCAGGAGTGCAATATTTCCTAATTCAAAGAACGGTCGTATCCGTATAAAAATCCCTCTGTAGCCTCATTTCACTAAATGTAACAACTTCTATTCCCTCTGCCTTAATAGCAGTTTCTTTGCGTGTTCTAGCTTATTTTGAAATAGCTTGGGATACAATTGAAAAATTGGAGACAGATATTGTTTTAGAGCTAGATTAAAGAGCCATTCAACATGTAAGGAACGTAACTTCGGATTCATGTTTTTGTCCAAACAGCTATTGATGATAGCTTAGTTATTCCTTTTAAAATGAAGAATGATAAGCTTAATTAACCAAGGGAATCAAGGGACAAGGTTGGACTAAACAGACCACAACTTTTTCTTTGTTCCTGCTTGTCTTCTAATTGTGCCAGACCCAGTAACCACATTGGGGATATCTTTAGGACTTTTTAAACCTTCTGCTTTCTTCTTTCCTGATCTTTAAAAGGCTTTTCAAAACCCAACTTCAATTATGAAATTTCTGTGTTTGAACCTGTTTAGCAGTAGATCACCCCAATCTGAAAACCATAGAACAAAATATGTGTTTATACAAGCCAATATGATAAACCAAGTGCTAGCAGAAGGAGAAAAGCGACTTTTTTCATAATGTTTTGATTGGTCTCCGACTTGAGGCCAGGGTGCAGAGATAAAGACCAGTGTTGAACACTTTATTATGTTATTTCACAACCTATAGTTAATATTTCTCCTTTTAATATGTCTGGTAGTTTATTAAATCATGAATTTTGTAGGGATCCAAAGTAATTTTTATATTATAGGGAAGATTTATGGGAATTTCAACTCACTGGGAGAAATAGATTTCTTGGTTAATCATGATTTTACCTTTGTTTTTTAAAAGAATGAAGAATGTCTGTAGTCCATCAACAAGAGCAAGTTTACAAAAATATTTTAAATAAAGTTACATTGATAGAGACAATAAAGCAAGAATCTCCAACCAAAACTGTTAACATTGTTTTTTTAGTACCCCTCCATTCTGCTCTTCACCTCTCATTTTATTATCTGTTTAGCAACTGAACCTAATGTCTTTGTTTGGTAAAGATGCTTTGAGAGTATCCAATGGTTTCTGCCATCTGATTACAAATAGGAGCTTCTTCTCACAGTTTGCAGTGAAACCTCTGGAATTCTCTACCCCGGAGTGCTGTGAGGCTAGATTAGTGGGCCTTTCATTTTTGAGGACTCTGTGGAATGGATAAAGGAGCCCTGGAGCAGATCTGCCATGACCATATTAAATGGCTTGAAGGGCCTGAGGGACTGAGAGGCCTTCTACTTCTCCTATTTTCTTATGTTGTTATTTGGCTTATTGCAGATGAAGCCAAATGCTAACTTTTCAGAAAATTCTTTGCAGACCAGTTTTCATTATGGCAGTAATTTGGGCTGTTTTTGGAATCCTCCTCCTTGTATGCATGCAAATAGACTTATTTAATTGCAAACAATAAAATGGTTCATCTATACATAACATGATTTTGCTTTAAATACAAGAATTGCAATAATGCAGACATAAAACATAATTTAAAATATAATGCAAAGATCATTTGTTGGGCAGTTCAAACAGGAAAAAAATAGTAAGATTAAATGAGAACTTACCTGTTCGAAGTTTGATCTTTATTTTATGAGGAGTTACGATGAGGGATTACGTGAAGAAGCCCCGCCTGGCGCTGGATCGGCATACTTCAAAGCAGCGGCATGAAAAACACAGAACCAATAGCCGGAGTAAGATAGTAAGACCCAACATAGACTAGAACTACCAGATGATCATTTATATTATGAGGGTTGGGAGCGGAGGGCACATAATCCCTCATCGTAACTCCTCATAAAATAAAGATCAAACTTCGAACAGGTAAGTTCTCGTTTAATCTTACTATTTTACTTCGGAGTCACGTGAGTGACTACGTGAAGATTTTAAAGCTCTGTGTTTTTTATGTCGTAGATTCATTCCATATGACTCTCTGTTTAGTCAAACAGTAGTGAGTAAATGGTATTTTAAGACATTGTTACAATTTATGTAATAAGTCCTTTAAAAAAGAACAATTTTTAAAATAATAACCCCTCTATCGTAGGAGAAAATTACAAAAGAAAAATGATAAATGATGTAAATGGTAACATAAATCGATAATATAAATCGATAATATAAAACAAAGCAAGCATTTAAAGAGAACCCAGTACTGCGTGCCCAAATCCTGGCACCGTGACAACAGGTTTATTGTAGAACTTTGAAAACGTTTCTTCTCTACACCACCCTGCGGCCTCTAAAATTTTTGATCGAGTGGTACGTCCTGTACCTTCGCCGCGGACGTAGCTGCCGCCCTAGTGGAGTGAGATTTAAACACATCAGTGTCTATTCCTGCTAGATCCAAAACCTGCTTTAACCATCTAGAAATGGTTGGAACTGAAATTTTGTATGTGTTTTTTTGTGCGTTATCAATAACGCTTCCTCAGAACCTCTGAGATTTTTGGTTACCTCAATGTATTGAGTTAAATGCTTACTACACACAATGTTTCATCGATAGGATATACTTTAAACATTACCTTAGCTCCAGTTCTCCCTGGTCTGCTTTGTTTGATCAGGTCATAAACATAAAACACAATGTTATCTGCAGTCACATGCATGCAATCCAACCGTAACAATTGCAAAGTTTGTACTCTTTGAGCTGATACCAATGCCATTAACATTACTACCTTCAATGTTAACTTCTGCAAAGACATTGAAGTAATTGGAGTCCATTGCTTAAGCAAAGTGAGAACAATGCTAACATCCCAAAATTCTGTATATCTGGGCTTGGGAGCATTTTAATTAAAATTCCTTTCATGAATCGGGATATTAATTTGTGAGGTCCAACTGAATCCCGATCAGAAATTTGTCCTAAGTAGGACGACAATGCACTACGAGCCCAATTAATGGCACTATAACTCAAATGCTCATCAAAATGTAACCCAGCAAGGAACTCCAATACGTTTGAAATGTTTGCAGTATGATAAGATATCTTTGACTGTGTACAAAGACTTCACATTTCCTTATATGTGACATATATTGTTTTTTAGTGCTATTCCTCCAAGCTGCATCTATAACATCCACGGTCCTGTCCGACAGATCAAACTCTTGCAATGGTCTGGTCAGAACCTGCAGATTAACAAATTCATTTGATCATGCAATGGATGAATTTCTTTTGTTACTGGTTGTGTCAACAGATTGTCGCAACTGGGAATTGTCATACATGGTTCAACAATCATTTTAAGCATCAATGGGAACCATGACTGCGTAGGCCAATTTGGCACCACCAAAATGCCTTTGGCAGCGTCTTGCGCTATTTTCTTAAGACATTGCCCAATCAGGCAGAATGGGGGAAAAGCATAAAAGAACGTATTCCCCCAGTGTAGCGAGAAAGCATCCACCACTACTGCCCTTGGATCGTGTTCCCAAGACACGTATTTGGGCAATTGGTGATTCAATCTAGATGCAAACAGATCAATGTCTGGTACTCCATACCGACTGACAATATTTTTGAAAATTTGTGGATTTAACATCCATTCTGTATTGTCTTTAAATATTCGTGATCTTTTGTCTGCCACAACATTGTCTCTCCCTGGGAGATAAATAGCTGAAAACCAAATATTTTTACCAATACACCATTGCCACATCTGGTTTACCAGATGATCACATGATATTGATCTGACACCACCCATGTGATTAATATATGCCACAGCTGTGGTATTGTCTATTTGTATTTGGACATGCAAATCTTTTACTGTAGAACAATAAGCTTTTAATCCATAAAATGCTCCCAGTAGCTCCAAATAATTAATACCATATGTTTGGAGCAATAAATCCTCTTGGACAGCCCATCTGCCCCCACAGCTGGTCTCATTATCCGTAGCCCCCCCCCCCCCCCCCCCCATCCGAGAGAACTTGCTCAGTTTGCAAAAACACTACTGGCTGATGAACTAAAATGCTCTTAGCAGCTTGTGGAACATACTCAACCCACCAATGCAATTCTGATAAGGCTTCCTTTGGCAATTGCATTGGCCTATCAAAATGGCCTGCTCGCTGAATAAGCGCTTGAGTTTTTGCCCTTTGAAGATTTTGATAATGTAGTGGACCAAATTCTACTGCTGGAATACTGCTACCAACTTCCCAATAACCTTAGCAACTTCTTAGATGGAGGGATAAGGTTTGTTAATCAGGTTCTGACACACATTTATCAAATCTATCACCTTATCCATTGATAAAGTTACCAACATGGTAACTGAATTAATCACAAACCCCAGCTATTCAATGGTTTGGGATGGCTGTAACTTAGATTTTGTTGGATGAATCAGGAATCCCAACTTTTCAAACAAGCTTGTAGTTGCTGACACTGATTTTTCGGCTGACTCCTGATTAGCATTGACAATTAAAATGTCATCTAGATAAGCTATAACAATGTGTTTTTGTGCCCTTAGCAGTGCAAGTGCTGGCTTCAATAATTTAGTGAACAATCTAGGTGCTGAACTTAATCCATTAGGTAATGCTTTGTATTGCCACAGCTGTCCCATCCATTTAAACTTTAAATACCTGCGAAAACTATGATGAATTGGGACCGAATAATATGCACCCTTCAAATCTATTGCACCCATATAACAACCTGTTGATACCAGCTGCATTGCAGTGTTGAATGTGTCCATTTTAAAATGTTTATACTGGACCAATGTATTCAATTGTGTGGGATCTAAAATGATTCTACAACCCCTATCTTTCTTTGGTCTGGGGAAAATATTTGATACAAATTGATGTGGATCCTCTCCTGTTTTCTCAATAACTCCTTTCTCACACAAATTCTTAACCTCTTTGTCAATTTGAATTTTTTCAAGAACTGAAAACATCAAAGAATGATTAGGCTTATTCTGTCCCAATGGATCCATACCTTCTACAAAATCAATGGTAGATCCTGACACAATATCTAATACAACACGATCAGCTGTTATACTGTCCCATTCATTATAAAACATTTGGAGTCTACCACCAATCTGAGGTTCATCCAAACATTCTTCTTTGATAGGATAAAGTTTTTGTGCCTCTCCAACTGGACAAAATGATCTCCTTTTCCCAATAAGTGGGTGTACATTCGGCTGTGCTGGCTGGTAATTCTTTCTTATCATACTCCTGCCTCGGCTTGTTCCAGCTCCAAAATCAAATCCCCTTTTCATATGACCAGCCCTTCTCTTGCAAAAACTGAAGGGTTTCATAAGGCCAATAGTTTTTGCCTCTTCATCCATTTCTTTAATTTGTTTAGACAAATTTTCTCCGAACAAATAACCAGGAGTTTGAACATTGCTTGGCTTGCACAACCCTGCAAATCTTGGATGTAACAGGCTGAATGGCAATCTTCCTCATACAATTTATCTCAAAAAATGAGTTGCAGAATAAAGCCAACATATGCTTCTGAACTTTGGTCATTCCACAACCTTCCACTTGTCTTCCAAAGGCAATAATGCCAGCTGAAATCAGCTTGAGGATTCTTTGAAATCGAATCTCCTGCGCCCGCATCATCGATGACATTGGCGCCCAAACAGCCGGATTCACCGTAGGTATCTTCAATGAGGCACAATTAATAGGTGTTTTATACAATTCTGCTGTCTCAACCATAACAGCTTCTTGAAGCGGGTGAGAGACCATATAATTAATATTGGCCGCCAGGTTTTCTTCCATGGCCTCACCTCCTCCTCCAGGTATAGCAAAACTTTGTGCCACATCAGGCACACCTGGATCAATATATTTGTATTGTGGTGTGTACTCCGGACCGCAATCACCACTTTCAGGGTCTGTCTCATACAGCCCTGGTACTCCTGAAACTTGTTCAAGGAGACTTCCTCCAGCCCAATCCCGGCCACTGGAGTTTCAAATTCCCAATTCAAACTGGCACCATATTCATGATATGGAACCCCCTCAGGGGCTGCCTGGGAATATTCTGGGTACTTAGACCCTTGGTTGATTATAGTTTGGAGTATTTCCTCCATTTGATCCATTCTGAGCCATAAGGCTTTTCTTTCTGGACCCTCTAAATCAGAATCCTCAGAAACCTCAGGCCTTTTAGCTTTTAGAGGGAGTGCAGCGAAGGTTCACCAGACTGATTCCTGGGATGTCAGGACTGTCTTATGAACAAAGACTGCATAGACTGGGTTTATACTCTCTAGAATTTAGGAGATTGAGAGGGGATCTTATAGAAACTTACAAGATTCTTAAGGGGTTGGACAGGCTAGATGCAGGAAGATTGTTCCCGATGTTGGGGAGGTCCAGGACAAGGGGTCACAGCTTAAGGATAAGGGGGAAATCCTTTAGGACCGAGATGAGAAGGAATTTTTTCACACAGAGAGTGGTGGGCCTCTGGAACTCTCTGCCACAGAGGGTAGTTGAGGCCAGTTCATTGGCTATATTTAAGAGGGAGTTAGATGTGGCCCTTGTGGCTAAGGGGATCAGAGGGTATGGAGAGAAGGCAGGTACGGGATACTGAGTTGGATGATCAGCCATGATCATATTGAATGGCGGTGCAGGCTCGAAGGGCCGAATGGCCTACTCCTGCACCTAATTTCTATGTTTCTATGTTTTCTTTTACATTTTTTAGGCACTGGGTTTTCCTTCAAAGTTTATGTTTGTGGAGCAATCAAAGCCTCACTAACGGGTGTTTCAACGGCCACCGGTATCGGAACCGCTCCGCAATAATCTGCTGTCCCGACTCTTCTCCACCCCGGGATGCACGTTTTACCCGCGATTTTAAAAATAAATAAATAAATAAATATTTTAATTTAACTCCTCCTGGTTTACCCACCAGCTTATGGAGTTTTAGAAAACGCCCTGGAAGTAAAATAACTTTACTTACCTGCGGGCCGTTTCCCTACCGTCTGTGTTGGAGCTGCACTCTGCAGCTCTTCCTCTACCGATAGCGTCGACGTAATGCCGATCCAGCACCAGGCGGGGCTTCTTCACGTAGTCACTCACGTGACTCTGAAGTAAAACAAGATATTTGATGTGATTATTTTGAAACAATCTGCTGTGATCCTGCTTGACAATTTATCAAGAGGAATTGTCTGCATCACCAATTTTAAATGTAGCCCGTGAAGACTCACTGTAAAGCTGCACTGGCAGTGCAACAGTGAGTGTGTGATAATGATTGATAACACCTGCAATGTCTTACCTTTTTTTCCATGAAATTCACTGAGGCATTAGATTAATATGAATGAAAACTCAAATTAGAATTTCAGATAAATCTAACTTTCAAAAGCAAGCTAAATTTAACCAAGAGATTTGTCATACAGATGTTTTTAAAGTATGTGACCCTCACCGGAGTCAAAACACGTTAAAAAAAGGAACAAATATTGACATTGTATGCTTCGCAACACTGAACAATAAACTATGCCAAAATCAACCAGCAGCAACAAATAATATTCACACCAGGAACTACAACAGATTTTGGTTTTAAAGATTTTGTGTTAGACTTGGACCAACTTTCATTCAACTTTCATTACCAAAGATAAAGCCAAAAATGTTAAACACAAGGAAAAACAAAATTTAACATGGGTGAACCAATTGGTTCTCGTCTTTTTTTTTTTTGGTTTTAGCAGAGATGAGATAAATGATGATAAACCATTCTGTTTGCAGGAGCTGAGTTGGTCATTTGAATATTTTAATGTGTCAGTTTGTTTCCATTTCAATCATTCTATTTTAAAACACAGGCCACCTGACTTTCCAGGCTTCTGGAAACCTGACAGGTAAAAGGTCAGGTGAGTTTAATCTTTAAGGGCCTTTAAAACATTGCATGTCTCAGATTCAGCAAATTATTCTTAGTTTGCAATTGATTTGCTCTCATTTCCTCCACCCCTTCCACTATTATATGACAATATAATGTTGTACAGTATTTCCACATTATGACGTGTGCACCTTGAGGAAGGAACCTACAGATAGTGTTGGTGTTTCTAGGTGAAAGCTTTCATTATCCTTCTTCATGATAGACTGTTGGCTTGTGCAGGAAGGAATTTTGTTTTATCCCCGTACCCTGTTTCTGGTTCTACACAGATAGGCACAGATACAAAGTATATCCTCAAATCAAAGGGAGACGAGCCTGAGGTCGTGATATATATAGGTACCAATGACATAGGTAAAAAAAGGGAAGAGGTCCTGAAGGGAGGATTTAAGGACTTGGGAGGAGAGTTGAGGAAAAGGACCAAAAAGGTAACAATCTCAGGATTACTGCCTGTGCCACGCGACAGTGAGAGTAGAAATGGAGCAAGGTGGAGGATGAAAGCGTGGCTGAAAGACTGGTGCAGAGGGCAGGGATTCAAGTTTCTGGGACTTCTTCTGGGGAAGGTGGGACCTGTACAGAAAGGATGAGTTGCACTTGAACCCGAGGGGGACCAATATCCTGGCGGGGAAATTTGCAAAGGCCACTGGGGAGACTTTAAACTAGAATGGGGCGAGGGATGCAAATAGCAAAAGCTAGTAGACAGAATGGGAGGCAGGAAGCAGAAAAGGGAAGCACTCGGACACAAGAGGAGAAAGAAAAAAAGGCAATAAACAGAGAATAAGAGATGGGGGGTTTCTTAAATGTGCATATTTTAATGCTAGGAGCATTGTAAGAAAGGTGGATGAGCTTAGAGTCTGGATAGACACCTGGAAGTATGTATTGTGGCGATCAGTGAAACATGGTTGCAGGAGGGCTGTGATTGGAAACTAAATATTCCAGGATTTCGTTGCTTCAGGTGTGATAGAATTGGAGGGGCAAGAGGTGGAGGTGTTGCATTGCTAGTCAGGGAAGATATTACAGCAGTGCTTTGGCAGGATAGATTGGAGGGCTCATCTAGGGAGGCTATTTGGGTGGAACTGAGAAGTGGGAAAGGTGTAGCAACACTTATAGGGGTATATTATAGACCGCCAAATGGGGAACGAGAATTGGAAGAGCAAATATGTAAAGAGATAGCAGATATTAGTAGTAAGCACAAGGTAGTGATTGTGGAAGATTTCAACTTTCCACACATAGACTGGGAAACACATTCTGTAAATGGGCTGGATGGTTTGGAGTTTGTAAAATGTGTGCAGGATAGTTTTTTGCAGCAATACATAGAGGTGCCTACTAGAGGAGGGGCAGCGCTGGACCTCCTGGTAGGAAATTAGACAGGACAGGTGGCGTAGGTATGCATTGGGGAGCACTTCAGGTCCAGTGATCACAATACCATTAGTTTCAATATAATTATGGAGAAGGACAAAACTGAACCTAGGGTTGAGATTTTTGATTGGAGAAAGGCTAACTTTAACGAGATGCGAGATGATTTAAAAGGAGTGAACTGGGACATTTTGTTTTATGGGAAAGATGTAGAAGAGAAATGGAGGACATTTAAAGGGGAAATTTTAAGAGGTCAGAATCTTTATGATCCTGTTCGGTTGAAAGGAACCAGTAAAAATTGGAAAGAGCCCTGGTTTTCAAGGGAAATTGGACATCTTGTTCGGAAAAAGAGGGAGATCTGCAATAATTATAGGCAGCATGAAATAAATGAGGTGCTTGAGGAGTATAAGGAATGTAAAAAAATCTTAAGAAAGAAATTAGAAAAGCTAAAAGAAGATATGAGGTTGCTTTGGCAAGTAAGGTGAAAGTAAATCCAAAGGGTTTCTACAGCTATATTAATAGCAAAAGGATAACAAGGGATAAAATTGGTCCATTGGAGAGACCGAGTGGACAGCTATCTGCAGAGCCAAAAGAGCTGGGGGAGATATTGAACAATTTCTTTTCTTCGGTATTCACCAAGGAGAAGGATATTGAATTATGTGAGATAAGGGAAACTAGTAGAGTAGCCATGGATACTATGAGTTTCAAAGTAAAAGAAGTACTGACACTTTTGAAAAATATCAAAGTGGATAAGTCTCCAGGTCCTGACAGGATATTCCCTAGGACATTGAGGGAAGTTAGTGTAGAAATAGCTGGGGTTATGACAGAAATATTTCAAATGTCATTAGAAACGGGAATAGTCCCCGAGGATTGGCGTACTGCGATTGTTGTTCCATTTTTTAAAAAGGGTTCTAAGAGTAAACCTAGCAATTATAGACCGGTTAGTTTGACTTCAGTGGTGGGCAAATTAATGGAAAAGATACTTAGAGATAATATATATATATATAAACATCTGGATAAACAGGGTCTAATTAGGAACAGTCAACATGGATTTATGCCTGGAAGGTCATGTTTGACTAATCTTCGTGAATTTTTTGAAGAGGTTACTAGGGGAATTGACGAGGATAAAGCAGTGGATGTTGTCTATATGGACTTTAGTTAAGGCCTTTGACAAGGTTCCTCATGGAAGGTTGGTTAAGAAGGTTCCACTGTTGGGTATAAATGCAAGAATAGCAAGATGGATTCAACAGTGGCTGAATGGGAGAAGCCAGAGGGTAATGGTGGATGGCTGTTTGTCGGGTTGGAGGCAGGTGACTAGTGGGGTGCCTCAGGGATCTGTGTTGGGTCCTTTGTTGTTTGTCATGTACATCAATGATCTGGATGAAGGGGTGGTAAATTGGATTAGTAAGTATGCAGATGATACCAAGATAGGGGGTGTTGTGGATAATGAAGAGGATTTCCAAAGTCTTCAGAGTGATTTAGGCCAGTTGGAAAAATGGGCTGAAAGATGGCAGATGGAGTTTAATGCTGATAAATGTGAGGTGCTACACCTTGACAGGACAAATCAAAATAGGACGTACATGGGAAATGGTAGGGAATTGAAGAATACAGTTGAACAGAGGGATCTGGGAATAACCGTGCATAGTTCCTTGAAGGTGGAATCTCATATCGATAGGGTGGTAAAGAAAGCTTTTGGTATGCTAGCCTTTATAAATCAGAGCATTGAGTATAAAAGCTGGGATGTAATGTTAAAATTGTACAAGGCATTGGTGAGACCAAATCTGGAGTATGGTGTACAATTTTGGTCACCCAATTATAGGAAGGATGTCAACAAAATAGAGAGGGTACAGAGAAGATTTATTAGAATGTTGCCTGGGTTTCAACAGCTAAGTTACAGAGATAGGTTGAATAAGTTAGGTCTTTATTCTCTGGAGCGCAGAAGGTTAAGGGGGGACTTGATAGAGGTCTTTAAAATGAAGAGAAGGATAGACAGAGTTGATGTGGACAAGCTTTTCCCTTTGAGAATAGGGAAAATTCAAACAAGAGGACATGACTGTAGAATTAAGGGACAGAGGTTTAGGGGTAACATGAGGGGTACTTCTTTACTCAGAGAGTGGTAGCGGTGTGGAATGAGCTTCCAGTGGAAGTGGTGGCGGCAGGTTCGTTGGTATCATTTAAAAATAAATTGGATAGGCATATGGATGAGAAGGGTATGGAGGGTTATGGTATGAGTGCAGGCAGGTGGGACTAAGGGAAAAAGTTGTTCGGCACGGACTTGAAGGGCCGAGATGGCCTGTTTCCGTGCTGTAATTGTTATATGGTTATAACTCATAGATATTTGGGTGTTTTACCGGTCCACACTGTTATAGCCTTTAATAAACCGGCTTATTCGATGGACTCGCCACTGAACTATGAGCTGTTGTACTTTGTGTCTGTGCCTATCTGAGTAGAGCCAGATACAGGGTACAGGTATTGCACAAAATTCCCTCCTACGTTTTAGATGATAACTGTTTTGGGCTTAATCCCTGCCTCAGGTTACAATCATGCTTAGATTCCAGTATATTTGATATGCTGAGCCTAAGGTCCTGTTTCTGTGCTGTGTGACTATAATTCTATACACTCCAAATCTTCAAACTCTCCTCATTTTCTAAGTGTACATGCAATGTTTTTATGTGGTATAATCTGAAAATCCCCATTATTATTAACATAAATAAATGTTCTAGAACTCCTCCAATTATCTTTCCTGAGGAAGCTGAGGAAGCATAAGCTGCCACAGGCAATGATGGTAGAATTCTATATGGCCATTGTAGAGTCTGTCCTCAACTTCTCCATCATGATCTGGTTTGGCTCAGCCACCAAGCATGACATCCGGAGGCTGCAGCGAATCGTCTGATCAGCTGAGAAGGTTATTGGCTGCAACCTTTTGACAAACTGTACACAGGAAGGGCCAGGAAGTGAGCGGGTAAGATCCTAGGGAAAAGAAGTGTGGACATGGTAAGAACAATTGGAGGAAAAATGGAGTGTGCTGAGAGAAGGTTAGAGTCGGCTACAGGGGGAGATGGGAGCATATGTACTGATAGTTTGGGTGTGTTGAGAAGAGATAGAGAGAATGGCAATAGTTTGAGAATTTGGAGGATTTAGAGTTTTGGAATAATATAGCACAGAAACAGGTCCTTGGGCTCAGCATTTCCATGCCACAGCAAAGTACTAACCAATACTAATCCTATTTCGTAAAATGTAGTGGAAACTTATCACAGGTATGGGGGACAATCGTGCCTCGAAGGATGTTCAGAGGTAACATGATTTTTTTAAGGAAGACCAACCAATCTGAAGAAGGGTTTTGGGCCGTAACGTTGCCTATTTCCTTCGCTCCATAGATGCTGCTGCACCCGCTGTGTTTCCCCAGCACTTTTGTCTACCAATCAATTTTAAGCTTAGTTTAGTTTGAAGATATAGCATGGAAACAGGCCCTCTGGGTCACTGAGTCTGTGCTGACCAATGACCACACATACACTAGTTCTATCATACAAGCTAGGGGCAATTTACAGAAGCTAATTAATCCATAAACCTGCATGTCTTTGGAAAGTGCAAGGAAACAGGAGCACCCAGAGAAAACTCACGCGGTCATGGGGAGAACGTACAAACTCCATACAGACAGCACCCAAGGTCAGGATCGAAACCAGGTCTATGGCATTGTAAGATAGCAACTCTGCCCCTGCAGCATTGTGCCACCCAGATTCTGTAAGATTCTGTACTGTTGGACAATTATCCAGGCAGTGACTGATCGTATAGCAGCCCAAAACTCAGCCTTTGTTTTCGAGTTTTGCTGACCCAGGAGAAAATTGTGGAAATTATGTTGATAATTCATTATATACCAATTGAACTAATTTCATATTCATAGCATTCTTTTTATTTTGCATTTGTGCATAACAGTGCAAACTGCAAATAAAAGAATTGTGCTATGTGTGCACACAGTAAATGCTGTTATGTTTCCAATAACACTTGACCGTGGTTTATGAAAACCTTTCGTTAAATGAATAAATTTCAATAGAATATAGTTTACAAGAAGCCAAATAGAAGCATTTCAGTGAAATTAAAAGGTAAGATGAGGAACAAAATATTAAGCAGAGAGGAAATGGAATGCTTCCTATTATCTATATAATTAAAAGTCTCATCTTGACCACTTCCTGTCTGCGCTGTATATTGATTTTAGAAAGAACGCTACCCCACTTTTAAAAAAGGGAGGGAGAGAGAAAACAGGGAATTACAGACCAGTTAGTCTAACATCGGTAGTGGGGGAAATGCTAGTGTCAGTTATTAACGATGGGATAGCAGCACATTTGGAAAGTGGTGAAATCACTGGACAAAGTCAGCATGGATTTATGAAAGGTAAATCATGTCTGACGAATCTTACAGAATTTTTCGAGGATGTAACTAGTAGAATGGATAAGGGAGAACCAGTGGATGTGTTATATCTGGACTCTCAGAAGGCTTTTGACAAGGTCCCACATAAGAGATTAGTATGCAATCTTAATGCACATGGTATTGGAGGTTCATATTGATGTGGATAGAGAACTGGCTGGCAGACAAGAAGCAAAGAGGAGGAGTAAACGGGTCCTTTTCAGAATGGCAGGCAGTGACTAGTGGGGAACCGCAAAGTTCAGTGCTGGGACCCCAGCTATTTACAATATATATTAATGATTTGGACGAGGGAATTGAATGCAACATCTCCATGTTTGCGGATGACACAAAGCTCAAGGGGCAGTGTTAGCTGTGAGGAGGAGGCTAGGAGGCTGCAAAGTGACTTGGATAGGTTGGGTGAGTGGGGAAAATGCATGGCAGATGCAGTATAATGTGGATGAATGTGAGGTTATTCACTTTGGTGGCAAGAACAAGAAAGTAGACTATTATCTGAATGGTGGCCAATTAGGAAAAGGGAGATGCAACGAGACCTGGGTGTCATGGTACACCAGTCATTGAAAGTAGGCATGCAGGTGCAGCAGGCAGTGAAGAAAGCGAATGGTATGTTAGCATTTACAGCAAAAGGATTTGAGTATAGGAGCAGGGAGGTTCTACTGCAGTTGTACAGGGCCTTGGTGAGCCCACACCTAGAGTATTGCGTGCAGTTTTGGCCTCCTAATCTGAGGAGAGACATTCTTGCCATGGAGGGAGTACAGAGAAGGTTCACCAGACTGATTCCTGGGATAGCAGGACTTTCATATGAAGATAGACTGGATAGACTCGGCTTGTACTCGCTAGAATTTAGAAGATTGAGGGGGGGTCATAGAAAATTACAACATTCTTAAGGGGTTGGCCAGGCTAGATGCAAGAAGATTGTTCCTGATGTTGGGGAAGTCCAGAACAAGGGGTCACAGTTTAAGGATAAGGGGGAAGTATTTTAGGACCGAGATGAGAATGTGGAGATGTGGAATTCTCTGCCACAGAAAACATTCTTTACACAGAGAGTGGTGAGTCTCTGGAATTCTCTGCCACAGAAGGTAGTTGAGGCCAGTTCATTGGCTATATTTAAGAGGGCGTTAGATGTGGCACTTGTGGCTAAAGGGATCAGGGGGTATGGAGAGAAGGCAGGTACGGGATACTGAGTTGGATGATCAGCCATGATCATAGTGAATGGCGGTGCAGGCTCGAAGGGCTGAATGGCCTACTCCTGCTCCTATTTTCTATGTTTCTATGTTTCTCTTCCCCCATTTACTACTAGACTACGTCAACGGCTGGGATAAGCAGTGGCAGTGGTAGGCCACGGCAGTGGTAGGCCTCGGCAGCCATCTCTTCCCCCATTCTCACATGGGAGGCCTGGTCCCCGAACTCAATATTCACCCACAGCCCCCAACTGTGCAGGTGCGGCTGACGGTCCCCGTTGTGACGCACCTGATCACCCCTCTGCCCTTCACCCCTCATTCCCCCCGTCACTCCACCCCTTGCCATTCCCCCCGCCCCCCCCCCCCCCCCACGCACTCACTCCATCCCCCCTGCAACCCTCACCCACCCCACTGTTCGTGGCTCTCCGACGGCGCAGCCATTTCAGCCCAGCAGATAGTAGAAAAGGTATTTATTAAAGCTTAACATGTGAATAACTCTTATAGTATAACAAATAAATGTTAAAGATGAGATTTATTCAGTTCATTTCTTTCTTGTTGAGTCTCTTGTTGCGTTCTCCAGCCGGGGGAGGGGGACAACTTCAGACGGGGCCTGTCCAGGGACGGAGGGGGGTGGGGAGAGGGGGGAGCGCTGCCATGGCATACCGCCGCCGAGGACTACCACTGCCTTGGCCTAGGCTGCCACTGCCTATCCCATCCGTTGACGTGGCCTACCGCTGCTGTGGCCTACTGCTGCCGCACCCCACCAGCTTCAGGTGGGGACCGGTGAGGGGCACCCTGCAGCTGGGGGACGGCTTCGGGAGGGGGTGTGGTGGGAGAGGCGGTGCAGGGGGATGGGGAGAGGGGGGGAGGGGGGGCTGTGGGTGGATGTGGGGGCGCGGGCTGATGAGGGGTGTGAGCGGTTGGGTGGTGTAGGGGCAGGGGGGGTGTGGGGAGGGGGGCTCTGGGAGGAGGTGATGTTGAGGAGTGAGGGTGTGGGGGGGAGGGGGTGTATGTGCAGATGGGGGTGTGGATGGATGGGTGGTGTGGGCGAGGGGCTGGTGTGTAGGGAGGGGGGTTTGTGGGGGGAGGGGGGTGTGGGGGGAGGGGTGTGCAGGGGGAGGGAGGTGTTGGGGAGGGGGGTGTTGGGGAAGGGGTGTGGGGGGAGGGGAGATGTGGGGGAGGGTGCTGTAGGGGAGGGGTGGTGTGGGGTTTGGGGGGGTAGGGGGTGTGTGAGGGGATGGGGGTATTGGAGGAGGGGTCTATTGTGGGAGGGGGTGGGGGAGGGATGTGTGTGGGGAGGGTGCATGTGGGGGAGGGGGGTTGGGGGAACGGGGGTGTGGGGGGAGGGAGGGGGTGGGGGAGTGGGAGTGGGAGGGTAGGAGGGTGTGGGGGATGGGGTGTGGGGTTAGGTGGGGGTGGGAGGAGGGTAGGATTGGGTGGACAGGTGGTATTGTTGGAGGGGGGTTGTGGTGGGAGGGGGTGTTTGGCGGAGCGGTGTGTAGGGGAGGGGGGTTTGGGGGGAGCGGGAGTGTGGGGGAGGGGGGATGTGTGGAGAATGGGGTGGTGTGGGGGAGGGGGTTGGTGTGGGGTGGGAGGTGAGGGGTGTGTGTGCGGAAGGCATGTGGGGAAGAGGGTGAGTGGGGTTGGGGTGTTGTGGGGGAGGGGGTTATTGGGGGATGCAAGGGGGTTGTGTGTGGGAGGGAGGGATGTGGGAAGGGTGTGTGTGGGAGGGGGAGCAGTGTGTGTGGGGGGAGGGGTGTGTGTGGGATGGGGGTTGGGGGGAGTGAGAGTGTGTGGGAGCGGGAGTGTAGGGGAGGGGGGTGTTGGGGGAGTGCGGTGGTGTGGGGGGAGGGGGGTTGGTGTGGGGTGGGAGGTGATGTGGGGGAGGGGGTGAGTGGGTTTGGGGTGTTGTGGGGGGAGGAGGTGAGTGGGGGATGCAAGCGTGGTGTGTATGGGAGGGAGGGAGAGGTGTGTGTGGGAGGTGGGATTGGTGTGTGTGGGAGGGGGGAGGGGTGTGTGTGGGAGGGGGAGCGGTGTGTGTGAGAGGGGTGAGGTGTGTGTGTAGGTGGGGGAAGGGTGTCTGTAGGAGGGGAGAATGGTGTGTATGGATGGTGTGTGTGGCCGGGGGTGGAGTTACGGCCTCACAGCAGCTCCTGGCCCCGGCATCACTCAACGGCTCCTGGCCCCGGCTCCCGGGAAAACTCACTTACAGCTCCCGAACGCACTCACTCAACGGCTCTCGGCTGCACTCATTCACCGGCTGCCGGCCGCACTCACTCATCGGCACCCAGCCGCACTCACTCATCGGCACCCAGCCGCACTCACTCACCAGTTCCCTGCCACACTCACTCAATGGCTCCCGGCCACAGTCACTGGCTCCCGAAAACACTCAAGAGCTCCCGGCGAAACTCATACATTGGCTCCCGGCAGCACACACTCACTGGTGCCTGCCGCACTCACACCTCGGCTCCTGGCCACACTCACTCCATGGCTCCCGTCCGCACTCAGTCATCAGCTCCAAGCTGCACTCATCCACGGCTCCCGGCCGCACTCATTCATCGGCTCCTGGCTCGTTGTGATGGCAGACGCAACCCCCACTCGCTCTCCACACACTGCGGGTGCTGGAAGGGGCGGTTTTTACAATATTTAAACCTTCATAACTTTTGTAATATTCCACCGATCAGAACAAAACGGTGCACTTGCAGGTCTGGAAAATGGCGAGTAAGGTGGCGAAAAATTGTAGCACTATTGCATACCGTTTTTCCGTAAATTTAAAAACAATGCAAACCGGAAGAGGAGAGAGATAGAGAGATAGAGAGATAGAGAGAGAGAGATAGAGAGAGAGAGAGAGAGAGAGAGAGAGAGAGAGAGAGAGAGAGAGAGAGATAATTATCTTTGGATCAATGGAAGAGGGAAGTAAACGAACTATATTCCAAGAAGCTTTTCTTAATTACGATCTAATAACAGCAAAAAACTTATACTTATATATAAGTTTGGAAAAACGCAACCATGCCAACATTCAAAATGTGGATGTCAAACATGTCTGAAACGCTACATCTTGAAGAAATGAGATTTCTCCTACTAGGCAAAGTAGACCAATTCTTACAGACTTGGTCTCCTTTTATCAACTTTTTACAAGCATATGGTGCAACATAACATAATCTTAGAAATTAAATGGGCAAAAATACGAAATAGGTAGATCTCTCCTAATCTCTCTCTTCTTTACCTTCTCTTTCTATTTCAATCTTTTTAGCTTCTCTTCTATGTCCTTTATTTCTTTTGCTATCTGTTTCTACTTGCTTGTCTATCTATTCCGACACTCTTTATTTCTTTTTTCTCTCATTGTTCTTTTATTATTAAATCAAAAATCGAAGTTGCACAAGAATGGAAATATGTATGTATGTATTAGGTACTCAAGTACCACACTATCGTCTAACAAAAATAAACAAACAAAAAAAAAGATAGATAGATGTTTACATATTCACATATTCTGTTATGTGGCAGCAAGTAAGAATGTCATTGTCCCATTCCGGACATATGACAGTAAAACACTCTTGGCTCTTGATAAAAGGAGGAACATTTCTGTGGATAGCCAAATGCAGGACAAAGTTTTCATAGTCACTCTTGTTTGATGGAATCAATTGATTTTGTAAGGTCAATTATTGCCAACTAGAGTAGTTAATGCTGTTCCGTGCAATTAAAAAAAAAACATAAATCATAGTTTACATACGGTGAACATCACATCCATTGTGCCTTTAGATATAATTCTCACTGTGATTAGCGGAACAGCTCATCGCTCAGTTGGAAGGATGATTACAATCATGGTGATATGATGAGTCTGTGAATTTAAGTCTGAAGGTCCACTGTGCCTATTTCAGCTTCTGGTCACTTTGGTGAGGCAGTGAGACTCAACTGTATAGCACGCAATGGCATGGAGTCAAGGACACACATCAAGGACAGAATTTCCATTGAGAACTTCTTGACATTCTTCCTTTGAACAGTCACTTCCTGCCCTTCTGTCCATGACAGACCTCGACTCTTGACTCATAGGACACAGGTCCATGGATGTGTGGGACCTAGATTGTCTTGACACACAGTTTTATCAGGAGACAATCCTTATGGTAAACCCCAGATTTAGATATTCACACTTGTTCAGCTTGTGTCATTGTCTAAGTGAGAAACTGTGGAAGAAAAAAATGAAATCCTTTCTTACTTAATTTTGATTGGATTTGAACAATGTAACGAACGGGTGTGTGGATGTGGCAATTGGCATCTCTCGTTGACCAGGGGCAGAAGAGGATCTTGAGAATCGGCAAAGTAAGATTTAGACGTATTACCTCTTGTCTGGGAATGTGTTGAAGTGTGGATGATAAATGGAAACATGAAATAGTAGACAGAGATAAGGAAGCTTGTTTTCCTCTGTGGAAAGTCACAGTAAACTACCCGCACCCTCTAAAAGGTTTCAAAGGTATTTTATTGTCACATGTACCAGTTAAGGTACAGTGATATGCAAATTACCATACAGCCATACAAAAAGCACCAAGCCACTCAACTACATAAAAGTTAACATAAACATTCACCACAGTGGATTCCCCACATTCCTCACTGTGATGGAAGGCAATAAAGTCTAATCTTCTTCCCTCATTTTTCTCCTGCAGTCGGGGCAGTCGAACCATCCTCGGGACGATCAAAGCTCCTGCAGCCAGCGATCGAAGCCCCCACGTTGGGGCAATCAAAGCTCCCGTGTTGGGGCGGTCAAAGCTCTTGTGGCTTGGAGTTCCCGAAGTCGACCTCTAACCAGGGACCATGAGCTCCACAATGTTGAAGTACACAAGCACCAGCGGTTGGAGCTCAGAGGTCGATCCCTGGCAAAGGGACCGCGTGCTCCACGATGTTAAAGCCCTGCAGGCTCCTGCTGTGGTGCTCGAAGTCGGTCTCTAGCAAAGACCGACAACTCCACAATGTTGGGCCACAGTGCGGACGGAGTGTGATATGGAAAAAAATCTCCGTCGAGGTAAGAGATTAGAAAACGTTTCCCCAAACCCCCTCCCCCACCCCCCCCCCCCCACATAAAACAAGCCAAACAACACGAAAAACATACGTTTAACACATACAAAAAAAACAATGAAGAAGAAAGGGACAGACAGACTGTTAGCGAGGCAGCCATTGCTGACACAACTACCACTAGTAGCATAGAAATGTTGCGGTAAATGGGGGCCTTATGATTGGCTCGGAGTGGCGCGGTCCACTTAAAAGGTGAGATAGAATAATGTCAAGATGCCCTTGTATTATTTTTGACTTATATTAACCATATGTTGTTAAATAAGATTAACGTAAACAGAAAGGATAATGAACAGACTAATGAAATAATTAATACCCATGTAATAGATGGTAGTTATAGGAATACATATATAGCCAAGAACAAAGTATATTTCCGTATGGTTGTATCTAACAACAACAACAAAAAGTTGTTTACTGCACTGTTTAACTTTTTGGTTAATTCTGCTGTGAAGTCAGAGAACTTGTGAACAATTAACTGCCACCATCTCTCCATATTATCATGCAATAAAGTCTCATGAAGCAAACCTGCAAAGTCTCCGCTTTTCATTTTCCTTTAATTTACCTCCAAATTATTTTTTTCCACAGAAACACAAAGTTGTGTCAAATCAAGTATAAATGAGACGACCATCATCTAATCCACTCTGTTATTTCTATTGGCCTGGCCCTCCAACAATGCAAAGGGCAGAAATGCTGCTGCAGTAATAATCAATATTAAATAACTCAAAGACCACTCTTCCCAAACAGTGAATTACCTGACTGCTTCAACTAACAGGAGCCACAAAACATTCCTGCTCTCTCAACTGTGCTGAAGTCCATCATAAGAAGTACCCATGCAGACTCTTGGATCATCTACCAATAAATACCAAACCCAAGTATTTGGGAATAATGAGGCAATCTAGGAACTATATAACCAAAGATTTTACAATTCTGTTGCTTTGTACGTTATATTTATTGCTGAATCATTGAGTCATAAGGGACTTGTCCACGCCGACCAAGGTGCCCCATCTAAGCTAGTCCCATTTTCCCGCATTGAGTCCATATCCCTCTAAACCTTCCTTGTTATAGTACCTGCCTCAATTATCATCCCTGTTAGCTAATTCCATATACCCATCACCCTCTGAGTGTAAAGGTTGCCCCTCAGGTTCCTATTAAATCTTTCCCCTTTCACTTTAAATTTATGTCCTCTGGTTCTTGATTCCCCTACCTTGGGTAAAATATTGTGTATTCACCCTATCTATTCCCAGAATTATTTCATACAACTTTATACAACTCTATACGATTACTCCTTAGCCACCTACACTCCAAAGAATATAGGCCTAGCCTACCCAACCTTTCCCTCTAGCTCAGGCCCTCAGGTCCTGGCAACTTTCTCATAAATCTTCTTTGCACTATTTCCAGATTAATTACATCCTTCCTATAGCAGGATGACCAAAACCAAATACAAATAATGTGGCCTTATCAACTTCTGTTTCAACTGTAACATAACATCTCAACCTCTATACTCAATATCCTGACAGATGAAGTTCAATGCACCAAAGGCCTTCTTTATCATTCTACCTAGAGGTGTGACACCACTTTCAGGGAATTATGCACATGTGTTCCTAGATCCCTCTGCTCTACAACTCTCCCCAGAGGCCCAGTATGCACTGTGAAGGTTCTGCCCTGGTTTGACATCCCTAAATGCAACACATCACGCTTATCTGCATTAAGGTCCTATAGCTGTTTGTCAGCCCACTTGCCCAACTGATAAGAGCCTGCTGTAATGTTTGATAACCACCTTCACTGTCTATGATACCACTTACATTAGCATCATCTGCAGAACTTATTACTCATGCCTTATACATTTTCATCCAAATTGTTGACATAAACTGCAAACAGCAATGGGTCCAGCACCGATCCCTGAGGCACACAAGTTCTCGGCCTCTATTCTGAAAAAACTACCTTCCACCACCAACCTCTGCTTCCTTCCATGAAACCAATTTTGATAGGGAAAACACTGATGTGCCTATCCAAGCCGCCAGACCCTCCAAAAAACAACATTGCTCTCAACGTCAGTAAGACCAAGTAACTGATTGTGGACTGTGAAGAAAAAGTTGAGAATCCAAAAAGTTGTTTTCATCAACGGGATGATGGTGGAGAGAGCTTAATATTCCTGCACATGCATATCTCTGAAGATCTGTCCTGGACCCAGCACACTGAAGCAATCATAAAGAAAACCCATCAATGCTTTCATTTCCTGATAGATTGAGGAGATTTACAATGTCAATTAATACTCTTTTGAAACTACAGGTATAAAGTAGAGAGCATGTTGACTGGTTGCATCACAGACCGGTTTGGTAACTCAAATGCCCAGGAAGAAAGATGATTTGAAAAAGTGGTGAACATTGCCTACTCCATAAATAGACACAAAAAAACTGGAGTAACTCAGTGGGACAGTCAGCATCTCTGGAGAGAAGGAATGGGTGACGTTTCAGGTCGAGACACTTCATGGGTACTGACCTCCCCACCATCGAAGCAATCTATAAGAGTCGCTACCTCAACAAGACAGCCAGCATCATCAGAGAGCTACACCACCCTGGCCACATGTTCATTTCACATGGGAAGAAAGTATAAGAGTGTGAAATCTGTGGTGTCCAAGTTCAGGAGCAGCTTCTTCCCTACAATCATCAGGCTCATTGTCCATTTTCCTAGTTACATCCTCAAAAAATTCCAGAAGATTAGTCAAGCATGATTTCCCCTTCATAAATCCATGCTGACTCGGAATCATCCTGTTACTGCTATCCAAATGTACCGCTATATCATCTTTTATAATTGACTACAGCATCTTCCCCACCACCAATGTCAGGCTAACTGGTCTATAATTCACTGTTTTCTCTCTCCCACCTTTCTTAAGAAGTGGGATAACATTAGCTACCCTTCAATCCACAGGAACTGATCCTGAATCTATAGAACATAGAGATATATGGGACATATGACAATAATACACTCTTGACTCTTAACTCCTGACTCTGACTTTAATTCCTTTTCCACTTGAACAGTTTCTCCCTCCAAAAACATTTTTATCTCCCACTCCTCTGATATTCTCAAAATGACCTCATAAATTACTGGCCATCAGCCAAAATAATTTATTTGGTGGCTTAATGTCAAGTATTATTGATATGCTTTGTTTATGCTTCTGGCATATTAATGGTTGGGGCCTGGTAGTTCCTCCTCATTTTGAAGGATGATTGTGATCTGAAAAGCACACATTGTGTCATGGCTCACTGTTTCAAAATACTATTGTCGTTTGGAACTCAAGGTGGCATGCAATATTTGAACTGACTTTCAACAACAAGTTGAGGTCCTGCTTGGAGGATCTTCCTGTGCTCTTTGGTATAAAATATTGCACATCAACATTTTTAAGAACAGATGTATTTGATCAATGGAACTAATTTTATCCGTCAATTCGGTACACAACACCAAATATTTTAGTTTCCTTTCTTAAAGGTTCTGCGATCATGCTGATTACACATTGGTTGCCATATTTCATGTAATTCTACAATCCTTACCAACCTCTTCCATGCTTTCTTTGAGGAAACCTCTGGAATTACATAAAGGATAACTGCTTTACAGAAAGTCATTGCCGTTCCTTCCCATCTCTCTAGTCAGACCTAGCATCTTCCCTTCTGAGGACCTTGGTTTCAAACTAGGTCAACACTGCTGTCTCTCTTTCAATTTCAGCCTGCTATGTTTTCTCACAAATGATTTTCCTAAATTGTGCCAGCAGTTTCAATTAATCTGAGGGGAGTGATACCAATATAATATTTCCAAAGATTATAAATCATTAAATTCTCAGTGGGGATAGAAAACTAGAGGTTGTGTCTGAAAGATAGAAGTGCCTGCCTTAGATAATGAACATCCATCTCTGGAGATCAAGCTTTTGAAACAGGTGAGCTATTTTACTAAGAACAAGACCAACCTAATTAGATTAGAAAAATAGCATGGAGTAAGTAAAGGTAATTCGACTCATGTCTGCAGTCACTTAACCTCCAAAAGAAAGTGTCTACTATGCTTATAGTCTCCAGTTTTATAGACACTTTCTTTAGAATTGAATCAGGGAATTATTTTTTTATAGCTGCCTTAACATCTCCAATGTTAATTCTCTTTTATGAGATGAGTTCTATGTGCAGATATCTGGGCAGTGATCTGCCCCTATAATAATAAAAAAAAGACACAAACTGTTGGATATACACACCTGTTCAGACAGTATATTTGGAAAGAGAAACAATGCACGTTTCTGGTCAAAGATTTTACATCAGACGTGAGGGGGAGAGATTATCAGTTTTAAATTGCCAACAGGGAGGAAGTAGGATAAGAGGCATATCTCTGATGGAGTAAGTTTGGATTGCCTGAGTATAAACTATTCATAAAGTAATAATGTAAATGGTTTAAGAAATATAATTGGAGAAAAATTACATCAAGACTCTTAAAAGCTATGATATGAGGGTAGCTAAAGTGAGAAAACATTAGAAGGAAAGTAAAAGGTGCAAAACACAGAACTGCAGGGAATGCAAACCATAGGGACAGTGCAAAGCAGCCAGTAGCAGAGTGAATGTCTTGCAGCAGAGCTGGCCAGTTCTGAGGCAGAGAGTGTATGAATTGTTTGAATTTGCTAAGTATGTGACTTTCTGCACTGTTAAAATAAAACCAATGTTAGATTGAGGAATAACACCTTATCTTTCATCTGGTCACCAAGCAGTCTTCTGAACTCAATACTGAATTGACCAATATGTAATATGGGCTGAAGAAGGGTCACAACCCAAATCGTCACCTATCCATTTTATCCAAATGTGGGTTCTTGCTGGACCCGTGGAGTTGCTCCAGCATTCTGTGTCTACTACTGAATTGAACAACTTTATCTAACTCACTGTTTCCATTTATATCTGAACTGGTGAATTCTATTGTGTCTCGTTGAATTATCCCATTACATTAGTGTTGAGCTGGTACTCCATGATGACCTCTTTATCTGCATTGCCAAAACTGACATCAGCTCTGGCTTATGTTTTTCAGAAATTATTATGGGAGGATGGGGAAGTAGGAAGAGGATAAGGAATGTTGATATCCTCATTCGCAATCAACCTAATGGCACTTGTAGCTAGAGACTCATTGAGAATTAACTCTTTGCAGCGTGCTTGTATCCTTCCAGATTCTTTACTACTGCTTGTGGTTACGTGTTAACATTCCCCACAGTAAGAAGTGTCTCAGCTCTTGTCCTGTTGTATATGCATCTAAGGTATCAATCAGGTAAGTTTGAAAGAGCTGAGACATAACTGTAAGGATTACAAATGTACGAAATGTGTGAACATAAGAGTAAGGTGATGAATTAAAGGGATAAATACTGATTTGATACGTGAGGCTGTGAGTGAATTTGGTGTAGTGCAAGGAGCAGTGGATGAGACTCCTCCAGTAATAGAGAGCATATTCCTTTAGAAGATTGAAGTCTCATTGATAACTCATATCATTTTGCTCAACCCCTTGTGGCACTTCACTCATATTCTTGGAACTAAACCATCTGCAGTAACATCCTCACCACTTGCTCTTACCCATCTGTGGATGCAGTATTTTATTTCATGTAACTGCATCTAGGAATGCCGGACAATCTGGGTCCTTCTCGAATATCTAGTGACTAGTGGGGTACCGCAAGGCTCGGGGCTGGGACCACAGCTATTTACAATATACTGAACTGGGACATTTTGTTTTATGGGAAAGATGTAGAGGAGAAATGGAGGACATTTAAAGGGGAAATTTTAAGAGTACAGAATCTGTTCGGTTGAAAGGAACCAGTAAAAATTGGAAAGAGCCCTGGTTTTCAAGGGAAATTGGACATCTTGTTCGGAAAAAGAGGGAGATCTACAATAATTATAGGCAGCATGAAGTAAATGAGGTGCATGAGGCGTATAAGGAATGTAACAAAGAACCTTAAGAAAGAAATTAGAAAAGCTAAAAGAAGACATGAGGTTGCTTTGGCAAGTAAGGTGAAAGTAAATCCAAAGGGTTTCTACAGCTATATTAATAGCAAAAGGATAACAAGGGATAAAATTGGTCCATTGGAGAGACCGAGTGGACAGCTATCTGCAGAGCCAAAAGAGATGGGGGAGATATTGAACAATTTCTTTTCTTCGGTATTCACCAAGGAGAAGGATATTGAATTATGTGAGGTAAGGGAAACTAGTAGAGTAGCTATGGATACGATGAGTTTCAAAGTAAAAGAAGTACTGACACTTTTGAAAAATATAAAAGTGGATAAGTCTCCAGGTCCCGACAGGATATTCCCTAGGACATTGAGGGAAGTTAGTGTAGAAATATCCGGGGCTATGACAGAAGTATTTCAAATGTCATTAAAAACGGGAATAGTCCCCAAGGATTGGCGTACTGCGCATGTTGTTCCATTGTTTAAAAAGGGTTCTAAAAGTAAACCTAGCAATTATAGACCGGTTAGTTTAACTTCAGTGGTGGGCAAATTAATGGAAAAGATACTTAGAGATAATATACATAAGTATCTGGATAAAGGGGGTCTAATTAGGAACAGTCAACATGGATTTATGCCTGGAAGGTCATGTTTGACTAATCTTCTTGAATGTTTTGAAGAGGTTACTAGGGGAATTGACGAGGGTAAAGCAGTGAATGTTGTCTATATGGACTTCAGTAAGGCCTTTGACAAGGTTCCTCATGGAAGGTTGGTTAAGAAGGTTCAACTGTTGGGTATAAATGCAGGAATAGCAAGATGGATTCAACAGTGGCTGAATGGGAGAAGCCAGAGGGTAATAGTGGATGGCTGTTTGTCGGGTTGGAGGCAGGTGACTAGTGGGGTGCCTCAGGGATCTGTGTTGGGTCCTTTGTTGTTTGTCATGTACATCAATGATCTGGATGAAGGGGTGGTAAATTGGATTAGTAAGTATGCAGATGATACCAAGATACGGGGTGTTGTGGATAATGAAGAGGATTTCCAAAGTCTACAGAGTGATTTAGGCCAGTTGGAAAAATGGGCTGAAAGATGGCAGATGGAGTTTAATGCTGATAAATGTGAGGTGTTACACCTTGGCAGGACAAATCAAAATAGGACGTACATGGTAAATGGTAGGGAATTGAAGAATACAGTTGAACAGAGGTATCTGGGAATAACCGTGCATAGTTCCTTGAAGGTGGAATCTCATATAGATAGGGTGGTAAAGAAAGCTTTTGGTATGCTAGCCTTTACAAATCAGAGCATTGAGTAATGTTAAAATTGTACAAGGCATTGGTGAGACCAAATCTGGAGTACGGTGTACAATTTTGGTCGCCCAATTATAGGAAGGATGTCAACAAAATAGAGAGGGTACAGAGGAGATTTATTAGAATGTTGCCTGGGTTTCAACAGCTAAGTTACAGAGATAGGTTGAATAAGTTAGGTCTTTATTCTCTGGAGCGCAGAAGGTTAAGGGGGGACTTGATAGAGGTCCTTAAAATGATGAGAGGGATAGACAGAGTTGATGTGGACAAGCTTTTCCCTATGAGAATAGGGAAGATTCAAACAAGAGGACATGACTTTAGAATTAAGGGACAGAGGTTTA
The DNA here is from genome assembly GCA_963514005.1 of Raja brachyura. The sequence continues at coordinate 48,868,667 of OY740786.1, read as the reverse complement.
GGGGTAACATGAGGGGGAACTTCTTTACTCAGAGAGTGGTAGCGGTGTGGAATGAGCTTCCAGTGGAAGTGGTGGCAGCAGGTTCGTTGGTATCATTTAAAAATAAATTGGATAGGCATATGGATGAGAAGGGTATGGAGGGTTATGGTATGAGTGCAAGCAGGTGGGACTAAGGGAAAAAAGTTGTTCGGCATGGACTTGAAAGGCCGAGATGGCCTGTTTCCGTGCTGTAATTGTTATATGGTTATATGGTTATACATCAATGATTTAGATGAAGGGATTCAAAGTAACATTAGCAAATTTGCAGATGACACAAAGCTTGGTGGCAGTGTGAACTGCGAGGAGGATGCTATGAGAATGCAGGGTGACTTGGACAGTTTGGGTGAGTGAGCAGATGCATGGCAGATACAGTTTAATGTGGATAAATGTGAGGTTATCCACTTTGGTAGCAAAATGGATTATTATCGAAATGTTGTCAAGTTGGGAAAAGGGGAAGTACAACAGAATCTGGGGGTCCTTGTTCATCAGTCAATGAAAGTAACCATGCAGGTGCAGTAGGCAGTGAGAAAGTAAATGGCATGTTGGCCTTCGTAACGAGATGAGTTGAGTGTATGAGCAAAGAGGTCCTTCTGCAGTTGCATAGGTGCCCTGGTGAGACCACACCTGGAGTATTGTGTGCAGTTTTGGTCCCGTAATTTGAGGAAGGACATTCTTGCTATTGAGGGAGTGCAGCGTAGGTTTACAAGGTTAATTCCCGGGAAGGCGGGACTGTCATATGAAGAGAGAATGGAGTGGCTGGGCTTGTATACTCTGGAGTTTAGAAGGATGAGAGGAGATCTTATTAAAACATATAAGATTATTAAGGGTTTGGACACACTAGAGGCAGGAAACATGTTCCTGATGTTGGCGGAATCCAGAACAAAGGGTCACAGTTTAAGAATAAGGGGTAAGCCATTTTGAACGGAGACAAGGAAACACTTCTTCACGCAGAGAGTTAGTCTGTGGAATTCTCTGCCTCAGTTGGAAGTGCTATTTGGCCAGTAATCAATTCCAATCTGGCGTCTTTGTGCTAGCCACCCAGCGTACAACCACCCAAACTTTTATTTGGAGGAGATCTCGCCAAGCGAGTCAAAGAGTATCATGAGGACGCTAAAATGATGGGCCTCAATAAGCCGGGTAGCAAACAAGGAAAGAGGATTTTCCCTACCAGCGGGGTACCAGTTCGGATGCAGGGGAAGGAACCAGCCATTCAGGTCTGCAGTATCGGAACTGGCAGCCTGCCACTGGTGTAAAGGGAAGGATGACTTTCCCTACAAAGGGCCGGGGCCAACCAGCTCAGCCAGGACGTATGCAGATGCGAAAAATGCCTCTTAAAGAGAATGAATCAAGTAAAATAGATGTTCAAATTGGGGGAAGATTACATTTGTTACTCAAACAATGACAAGAGATAGCATCAGGTTAATTTATACTTAAACGTATTGAAGGGGTAAAAATGGACTTTTACTCTACTGTGTGTCCACTTAATCAGCATGTTCCAAGTCGGAAACTTATATTTTCAGAAGAAGACAATGTGCTCATACAAGCAGAAATTAATACATAACACAAGAAAGGAGTGATTGAGAAGTCAGTTTGTCAAAATCGTCAGTTTGTCAAGTATTTTTCTTAGGTATAAAAAGACTGGGGGATGTAGAATTATTTTGGATCTGACGAGTTTGAACTCATTTGTTTGCTATAGGCATTTCAAAATGGAAACTTTTTCCACAGCCAAACATCTTGTTTCCAAAGTGTGTTATATGGCCAGCATTGATTTGAAGAATGCATATTACTCAGTGTCTATTCATGGTGATGATAGGAGGTATTTGAAACTTATCTAGATGACTCAGTTGTGGCAACTCAAAGCACTGCCTAATGGGTTATCTTCAGCTCCTAGATTATTTACAAAATTGTTAAAACCTGTTCTAGCATTACTCCGAGATCAGGGGCATGTGGTAATGGCCTACCTAGATGATATTTTAAGTGTTGGAAAGACTCGTGCTGAAGCTGAGTCATCTGTTTCAATTGTTAAACTCACTTTTGAACCATTTGGGTTCGTCATTCATCCAGATAAATCCAAATTATCACCAGTTCAAATAATTGATTATTAGGGATTTACCATTAATTCAAATCACATGTTAGTAACTTTGACTAGGGACAAATTGCAGCAGTTAATTGTGGATTGTGTTAATCACCTTATAGAACAATGGCCTCAATTAGACAAGTAGCCAGTTTAATTGGTAAATTGGTGGCTGCTTTTCCAACCGTGCAGTATGGACCTCTGCGTTATCAACAATTACAATGATCAAAAGAACAGGCACTGAGAACACAAGTGGGCCATTTTTATAGGCCTATGCAATTGTCAGCTGGGGCAGTTTCCGACATTCAATGGTGGATTATAAATATTTCAAAAAGTTCTAGGGAGGTTTTGGTGGAACCACCTTCCATTATATCACAGACTGATGTAAGCGTGCTGGGTTGGGGTGTTACAGATATGTCTTCCAGTTGTGGAGGCAGATGGAATACTGATGAGATATCCCTTCTTCAATTAAGAGGGATCAATTATTTAGAGCTGTTGGGAACCTGGTATGGGCCTAAATGTTATTGCTCTGCCAGGAGGGACTTGCATGTGCAGGTTCAGATTGACAACACTACAGCAGTGGCATATGTAAACCACATGGGTGGAGTCAAGTCACAGTCTTGTGATAGACTGGCTAATCAGATCTGGTGCTGATGCATTGACCAAAATATCTGGCATTCAGCAATATATTTACCAGGTAGATTCAACACAGTAGCTGACGTTAGGTCATGCCAATTCAATGATAACATAGAATGCCAGATATTGACTTGTTTGCATCTAGACTAAACCATCAGTTGCCCAGATTTGTTTCATGGGAACCAGATCCTGGTGCATCACCGGTGGATGCATTCTCACTACATTGGGGTGGAATGTTTGTTTATGCATTTCCTCCGTTCTGTCTCATCAGTAGATGCTTGCAAAAGATCAAGCAGGACTTCACTTCAGGAGGATTGGTAGTGCCGGATTGGCCTACACAACCATGGTTTCCTCTTGTATTACGAATGGCTAGTCAGCCTCACATGATTATTCCCAAACATACAAAGCTACTGGTAAATCCAGTAACTGGCAATCAACATCCTTTACATGATTGTATTGATCTGTAGTTTCCCCCTGAGTTAGAGGGATTGTTATTTTTTCATTTCTAAATAAATGGTTATTCATTTAACAATGTTATCATTGATGCATTATTGATTATTAACTACTTTTTGAGTCCATCAATGCAGTGTGAATGCCGGATTTGGGTCTGTGGCATGAAATCACAGTGCTTTGAAGTTTTCACATAGTCACTCACGTGACTCCGAAGTAAAGTAGTAAGATTAAATGAGAACTTACCAGTTTGAAGTTTGATCTTTATTTTATGAGCAGTTACGATGAGGGATTACGTGCCCTCCCAACCCTCTAAATATCATCTGGTAGTTCTAGTCTTTGTTATCTTATCATTATACTTCAGTCATTGTTACCTGTGATTTCACTCCGCTGCTTTGAATATTGACGCACCAACGCCTGGACGGGGTTCTTCACGTAATCCCTCATCGTAACTCCTCATAAAACAAAGATCAAACTTCAAACTGGTAAGTTCTCATTTAATCTTACTACTTATGAGGTTTAAATGGAGTCAATGGAGGTTAGATTGTGTGATATTCTGGGCTGCATCAACATTTCTCTGCAATTTCTTGAAACAAATTATGCTGCAAATATATAATGGCATCCCAGTTTATCGAGATTTAAAGGAGATGATGGGAAGTAAACATTGGTAGAGTTGCATTGCCAGAGACTTGGGTTTGATACTTACTATGAGTGCTTGTCTGTATGGAGTTTGCACGTTGTGCCCGTGACCTTCGAGGGCTTTCTCTGGAATCTGCCATTTCCTCCCATACTCCAAAGACATACGGGTTTGTAGGTTAATTGGCTTGGTAAAATGGTGCTAAGGATATTGTTAGTGTACAGGGATTGCTGGTCGACACGGACTAGGTGGGCTGAAAGGCCTGACACCACACTGTGTCTCTAAACTAAAACTAAACTATGTAAAACACAGGTTGGCACCCAGCAATCGATCTGTAAAGTGGCAGAGAACACAACTTCAATCCTGCATTTTGTAAAGGTAACATAATTTCTTTGGCCACCATTACGACTTAGCTCAGTGAAACTGTGAGTCTGGCACTGACTATGAACTCACAAAGTCCATCTGAAGCAATGAGTTCCGGACCCAGTGTTTGTCAATTTTTGAAAGAAAGAAAACGAGCGCCACAGATTGCAAATGGCGATCCTGGGGCAGAGAAAGACCTGGTACATTGTTAATAAAACAGTCCCAACAATTAATTTACCATTTTTCTACTCTGAGTTAATTAGAATAGAGTTTTCACTGATAGTGGAATTTCAAGGCATGGATTGGATTGTGTGAAGAATCACTTGGCAAGGTAACATTGCTGCAGTTTGATATTTTTGAACATGGCACTCCTTTCATTCCTGAATTTTCTTCATGTCCATATATAATACTCACTGATATTTGTCAAACATCCACCTATAATGTAATCCTTCACCAACACATTGCCCATCAAAAGCTGTCTGAAATGACTTAACACCAGTGCAATAAAGTGGTTGAATAGGATAATTTGGGAAAGTTACAACAAGCGATCAATAGAAAGTCCTATGGAAATTCAGACTCAAAATGATTCAAAACAGCAGGTTTCACAGCAGTTATAGGGGCACATTTAAAATGCATAATTCCTGCAATGCCACAATGTAAGCAATCTATTTTTGAAATACTATAAAATATGCCCCATATGCATACAAGAAATCTTACCCACAGGAAGAGAAACCCTTCAAAAAGATGCATTGGCAAAATATGCATCATAAAGCACTAATAGAAACATAGAAACATAGGAAATAGGTGCAGGAGTAGGCCATTCAAGCCTGCACCGCCATTCAATATGATCATGGCTGATCATCCAACTCAGTATCCCTTACTTGCCTTCTCTCCATACCCCCTGATCCCTTTAGCCACAAGGCCCACATCTAACTCCCTCTTAAATATAGCCAATGAAATGGCCTCAACTACCTTCTGTGGTAGAGAATACCAGAGATTCACCACTCTCTGTGTGAAAAATGTTTTTCTCATCTCGGACCTAAAAAGGATTAAGGTCCCTTTTATCCTTAAACTGTAACCCCTTGTCCTGGACTTCCCCAACATCGGGAACAATCCTCCTGCATCTAGCCTGTCCAACCCCTTAAGAATTTTGTAAGTTTCTATAATATTCCCCCTCAATCTTCTAAATTCTAGTGAGTACAAGTCAAGTCTATCCAGTCTTTCTTCATATGAAAGTCCTGACATCCCAGGAATCAGTCTGGTGAACCTTCTCTGTACTCCCTCTATGGCAAGAATGTCTTTCCTCAGATTTGGAGACCAAAACTGTATGCAATACTCCAGGCACGGTCTCGCCAAGACCCTGTACAACTGCAGTAGAACCTCCCTGCTCCTATACTCTAATAAACTAAACTTGGTGTAAACAATGGCAGAAATTGACAATTCAACAGTTTCTCAGGGTAATTTTCATGTGCATCGCTTGACCAATAATTTAAGGCAGCGTTGCCAATCCATTATTGAACACTTCCAATTCCATAACTTACAAATCAATAGAATGGAAATCAAGTGAGTCATTCAATAGACAATTGAATTAATCCCCCAGGCTACTTTCCATGAAATAACAAAGAAAATATCCATTAGATTAAACCACAGGGACAACTAGGATCACAAAATATTTCAGACCAAGGAAACACAGAAACAAAAAGAGAAAGATGTTACTCAATTTCATAAATGAAAACAAAGTGCAGAGCATCTATTTGTATTTTGCTGTTGGTTCAAGAATTCTATACTTACACCTTGGTAAGAATCTAAAGATTGAAGCAAATACAAAGGTTTTCCCTATGGTACACACTACAATGGCTTGCAAAAGTATTCATACCCCTTGAACTTTTTCACATTTTGTCATGTTATAACCACAAACGTAAATGTATTTTATTGGGATTTTATGTGATAGACCAACACAAAGTGGCGCATAATTGTGAAGTGGAAGGAAAATGATACATGATTTTCAATTTTTTTTACAAATGAAAAACTGAAAAGTGTGGCATGCAAAAGTATTCAGCCTCCCTGAATCAATACTTTGTGGAACCGCCTTTTGCTGCAATTACAGCTGCAAGTCTTTTGTGGTATGTCTCTACCAGCTTTTCACATCTAGAGACTGAAATGTGTACCCATTCTTCTTTGCAAAATAGCTCAAGCTCAGTCAGATTGGATGGAGAGCATCTGTGAACAGCAATTTTCAAGTCTTGCCAGAGATTCTCAATTGGATTTAGGTCTGGACTTTGACTGGGCCATTCGAACACATGAATATGCTTTGATCTAAACCATTCCATTATAGCTCTGGGTGTATGTTTAGGGTTGTTGTCCTGCTGGAAGGTGAACCTCCACCCCAGTCTCAAGTCTTTTGCAGACTATAACAGGTTTTCGTCCAAGATTGCCCTGTATTTGGCTCCATCCATCTTCCCATAAACTCTGACCAGCTTCCCTGTCCCTGCTGAAGAAAAGCACCCCCACAGCATGATGCTGCCACCACCATGCTTCACAATGGGGATGGTGTGTTCATGGTGATGTGCAGTGTAGTTTTCCGCCAGACATAGCGTTTTGCATTTAGGTCAAAAACTTCAATTTTGGTCTCATCAGACCAGAGCACCTTCCTCCACATGTTTGCTGTGTCCCCCACATGGCTTGTGGCAAACTGCAAATGGGACTTCTTATGGCTTTGTTTCAACAATGGCTTTCTTCTTGCCACTCTTCCATAAAGGCCCGATTTGTGGAGTGCACGCCTAATAGTTGCCCTGTGGACAGATTATCCCACCTGAGCTGTGGAGCTCTGCAGCTCCTCCGGAGTTACCATGGACCTCTTGGCTGCTCCTCTGATCAATGCTCTCCTTGCCCAGCCTGTCAGTTTAGGTGGACGGCCATGATCTTGGTAGGTTTGCAGTTGTGCCATAATCTTTCCATTTTTGGATGATGGATTGAACAGTGCTCCGTGAGATGTTCAAAGCTTGGGATATTTTTTTATAACCTAACCCTGCTTTAAACTTCTCCACAATTTTATCCCTGACCTGTCTGGTGTGACCTTGGGCTTCATGATGTTGTTTGTTCACTAAAGTTCTCTAACAAACCTCTGAGGCCTTCACAGAACAGCTGTATTGATACTGCAATTAGATTACACACAAGTGGACTCTATTTACTAATTAGGTGACTTCTGAAGGCAATTGGTTGCACTGGATTTTATTTAGGGGTATCAGAGTAAAGGGAGCTGAATACTTTTGCACGCCACACTTTTCAGTTTTTCATTTGTAAAAAAAATTGAAAACCATGTATTATTTCCCTTCCACTTCACAATTATGCGCCACTTTGTGCTGTAAAATACGTTTATGTTTGTGGTTGTAACGTGACAAAATATGGAAAAGTTCAAGGGGTATGAAAACTTTTGCAAGCCACTGTAACTACAAAACAAATCAATGAATACCTATGACCAAGAGAAACTAACTGATGTTAATTATAATGCTTAAATAGGAGATCAACATAGACATCACCAGAGAAATTCAATGTGGATGTGACCTGTTGGTTGATGAGGTGGATCCAAGAGAAGTCAACTGCCTGTTGGGGGTTGTGGGCTAGGAATTGTGGTAGTTGAATGTCATGATGGGAAAGCCATCATCGTAAAACATCAAAAAGCAATGGAAAGACAGGTCATGGCTCGAAGGGGTGAATAGCCTACTCCTGCACCTATTGTCTGTTGTCTATTGAACTAATCTCCCGTGACCTATATACAATTTAGGACAAAATTATATCAACATCTGCTGTTACAAGAGTTCAGAGGAACATAGTAATGTAAAAAAATAGCTGATGGGGTGGCTCATATAGCTCCTCCAATATGCTTCATCACTATATTGAAATGATCTTGGCTCCATTTCCATTTTACTGCCCTATTCCCATCACCCTTGATTCCCCTGCAGTCCGAAAATTGATCTGTCTTGGATATATTCAATCTTTCAGCATCAATGGCTCTCTGGAATAAAACAACTTTCAAAGGTAATTGCATCAATGAAATTCCTCATCTTTGTCTTGAAAGCTCTTACAGCAGGAGATTGTGGCTGTAACATCTGATCCTGTTCCCCAGCCATTGTCCTCATCTCACAGTGGTTTTGGTGTGTCCACAAAATAAAGTGCCCAGATTTTCAAACAACATCCTTGTAGAAAATAAGATAAAACTGACATTTAAAGAACTTGATACCTGAAAGGTAAAATCTGGTGCCGGAAGTGTGGCAACTCTTTGTGTACTGCTTCAGAATTATTTTTAGCACAACAATCTTTGCATTATTTTTCTTAAGTATTCTTAAGTATAGTTTGATTTTACAGGATTGTATGTAAAACAAATCATTTTGCTATATCTAGGTACATGTGACAATGAAGTACCTAGAACTGTTTTGAGACTGTGTTACGTAGTTCTATATAACAAAGCAGGGAAAACATTGTTCTATTACTATCCTGTTTTCTCCAAGAATTGTGTTTCAATAAGATCAAGAGTTAAATGTGCTTAATTGTCATATACACTGGGAACAGAACATTACATTTTTAATTGCTACAACCTTACAGGGCCATAAAGCAAGAACACAACCAATACATATACAAATTCCTTTATCCAATAAATTATCAATGAAACTAGATAACCAGATCATAACTGCAAGTTGAATTATGTTGTGCAACCTATAAACAGTCAATATTATTTTATTGCTGAGATAGGTGTGTGGTTAAGCTTGTGCAGTATAGTTCAATAGCCAGACGATTGATGAGAAGAAGCTGAAGGTAACTTTTTTTCGGTATGAAGACAGGCATGCAATAATTGTTTAACTTCTCTGCAATCCCCTCATTCCCTGATGAAATGTACTCATTCCAGTTTATAAGAAACCAACATTAATCTTTTCCTTTTTTTTAACACCTCCAGTAGCTTCTTGCAGTCTATTCTCACTCGATAGCTCTCATAATTCCCTTTTATTTTTAATGTCTTTGACCTCCTTTGAGCATTTCTGAAATTTTCTCAAATCTCAAGGTTAATGCTTTTACTGGCAACACCATACAACTTTTCTTTTTTATAAACAGCTTTTAACCTTTCTTGTTAGCCATTGCTGGATCATTTTTCCAACTGCTTTTCTGTGCTTTAATAGGATAGGAATTAGTTATATATGAAATTAATCATCGCTCCGTATTTTAAACCTACATTGCAGAGAAGTGTGAATTGGTAAATTGATCAGGCCACTGTAAATTGCTCCTAGTGTGTAGATGAGTCTTAAGGACCTGTCCCACTTGCATGCGATTGCACGCATTTGGTGCGACCAAACAGAAGCGGAGTTCGTGGTAGGTACACGCTAAGTACGTACTAAGTACGCGCTAAGTTCGCGGTAAGTTCGTACGTGACATAATTCACGTCATACTCACCAATCAGTTGGGCAGGAGGCGAGCCGACTCAATTTGGGTGTCGCACGGCGTCTGGCGGTGACGTCATCGCGCAACGCCATGCCTGGCGGTGAAGTCATCGCGCAATGCCACGCACTAGGCGTACGCCGTCAAGATGCTGCATACAATGTCAAGATGCTGCATACGCCCTCAATGCGCCTGCGGGCCGACAGGCCGTTGGCGCGCTGAATTTTCGGACAGTGCGGGATTTTCAGAGCCTTGCGCGATGTCGGGACGAGTCCGTCACAACTCCATACGCCTCCGCGCTTGGAAGTGGGACCAACCCCGCGGGGCCCGTACGCCTCAAGCAACCACGTTTGGTTGTGCCAGACGCATGCAATCACATGCAAGTGGGACAGGCCCTTTATGATCTATGGGAGTAGACGAGACTGCAGGAAGAATAAAAAATAGGATTCATGCAGGATTTGTGTAAATGGGTTGTGAATGGTTCATGCACAGTTTATCTTTCAAAAGGGCGTGTTTCCATGCAGTAGCCTTCTATTAGTCTTGGACTAATCAGCACTTTAAATAATAACACTATGTAGTAGTAATATAAGAGTATGTAAAACATTTAAAGACTAGCATTTGTTTCAAAACATCAGGTTGAGCATCTCAGTAACTGAATTTTCATTAAAAAGAGCAAATGCCCTTAATTTGTATACACAATATTAATCATATAAACCAATAATTTAGTAACTGCAACTCCATTGTTGAAGAAGCGAAACACCATTGAAAAAGCTAAAACCTTAAGGAATAAATAGAATTGCATCTAGAATGAAATACTAAGCACAACAGAAAAATAAAATCAAAGTCCAACTTATTAAAAAATGAAACCATGACGCAAACAGATGTTCCTGTTCACCTCTTATACACAAACCCAATCCAGGCTAAATGTATTGCAGAGCTCTTAGACTGGAAAACAAATTCAATTTCATACGTACCAGAAGCCTTATGTGAAGCACTGGACAGATAACACATGGAAAGGAAGTGATAAACCAAGCAGTCACAGCAATTTTGATTCAACACATATGACAATCAATTGAACCAACCATACAATGGAACTGTCAGGGAACTGAAATATCACCACCTACTGCAAGCTCAACCTACATCAAAAACAACAGATATCAAATTTGCTCAGCACCTCATCCAATACTAATCTTTCCACAACAGAAATAAAAATGCACGGCTAAATTGAAAATTTCAACACAGCTAACACGATTGCTCTGAATTTGACATTCACATGGGAAACATTGTAAGCATGTGCCAAGTTTGACAAAGTGATTGAGGAATACCATACATTTTTAAGAAAATGAAAACATGGTGCTCATTAAAAGGGAAGATATTATGAAAGGGATATTGCGAGGGAAGATATTATGAAAAGAAATATCCAGAGATATCAGAGAAAATCAAAAACTGCCAAGTGATGTTTCAAGCCAAGCATTTAGAAATAAAGATAATTATTTTTAACATTTGAAATGAGGACTCATAAACTGAATCCTTGACGCAAAATTGCCGAAAAGACAATTTTGTAGTTATGAGGTTCCTAAAGCACTATTACAATGTCCAGTGTATCATTTAGATATTTATGCTTTAATCACAGAATTGAGACATTCTCTCTATCATTTTGGTGATGGTTCCTTCCTTAAGCAATCAAAATTATTCAATAAATCTCCCTTAATAACAATGCATTAAATTATTTATTTATCTGTAAAGAAGCTGATGGTGGAACAATTCATTTCTCAGGTCAACTTTGGTGATATGCAATAGGCTTGGGAAAAGCTGAAGAACTGAGGGGCCACACAATCTTGTCTATTTGGTTTAATTGCAGTGGCAGACATAAATTTGTGTTGTTTGCTTGTGTTGTTTGTTGAGGGGGCGCCGTCCTGTATGGGTATGGCTGCCCAGCCTGCAGCTGTCCGTTTTTTCATCTGTTTTTAATTTTTTGTTTATTGAGTTTTAGTTTTTCGGAGTTCTAGTCTTTTTTATGTGGGGGCGGGGGGGTGGAAACTGCTTTCTAGGGTCCATACCTGGTCTGAGAGGCGGCTTTTCTCTGGGCTGCACCTTTGAACCATCCTTGTGGCCTACCACCGGGTCGGGAACGGCGTTTCCTGAGGGGACCGCACAGAACCTCGGCTTTGGCGGCGGTGCAGCGCTGGAGCGCTATTGTGGAGCGGGCGATGCCTTGCCCGGGTCACTGCGCTGGAACTCCGGTGAGCTGAAGACCGCCGATGAAACATCGCGGAGCTGTGGGTCTGTGGAGCGGCCAGCCGCGGGCGGCAGTGCTGAACTTTACATTGGGAGCCTGGGATCTCTTGTCGAGATCGCCAGTGGTGGTGCTCCATCCAGCGCGGCCTGTTGGCTTCGGAAGCTGCAGTCTCAGTAAAGAAGCGGTCGTTCCAGGTTTACCATGCCACTGAGAGGATTCTCCCGACGCCGGAGCACCATCATCCGGCGAGAACGGTCTGGAATATCAGGCCTCTATAGAGGTGACTGCGGGGGCCTCAATAGGTCCGACTGTGGGTGGACATGGGGATGGGGACTGGACTTTGTGCCTTCCCTCATAATGGGAACCATTGTGGGGGGATGTTTTTTATGTTAAATTTCTTTATTATTGTTATGTTGTTTTCTTTTTTATGTGCTGCAATGGCAATAGACATTTCACCACACCAATTGGTGTATGTGACTAATAAAGAACCTTTGAACCTTTGAGCCTGCAAATGCAACACATGTAATTTTGGGGATTGAATGTGCCCCAAACTATCTGGCTTTCCTTTAACTTTGTTCTGGGAGGAGGGGCAAGAGGAATTGTGGAGTGTGAAGAAGTATCAATAATATTGCCATATTGTGGCTTAGGGGCATTGAGAAAAGAAAGTTCTCTCTGAGTAGAGGCAAATCTCTCCTCTTTGGTGACCTTCAACAATCTCTTTAACAGATCCATTACCTTGATTAATGCCTGATGAATTCACAATACATCCTTTGTTTAGGATTTGGCAATAATCTTCTGAGCTGTACAGGAATCCTGAGGCATTAAGAGTAACACAGGTCCTTTTTAGCAGGTCTATCAAGAAACCAAGTATTCTTGGTTGTGTTTTATGTACAATTTAAAGAAAAAAAATATAGAGAGAAAGATATTTACCTATTCAGAATGGAATACTAGGAATACTAGGATGGGAGCATGCATGACAGACCATAGTATTAATTTGTATGTATGTAGTGATTTTATGCTTTATTTCAGTATTTAATGTGGGAATTTAATGCCTTGATTTCAGAGGTAGACCATAATGTACTAATGTGATTTCATGGTGTTAACCATATTTCTCGACAATAATCATCAGACTTTGCCACACTTTGCCACACAAAATACCCGACAAAGCATCTTAGTACAGAATCAATGTTACCTTGGCCTCAGAAAATCAATAGGCCCATTATTGGCTTGATTACACTTCCGACCTCCTCTCAATTTTTTCTAGCAATGGCTTCCTTGTGGTTTGGTTCCTTTTAAATGTTCTGTCCCCTACATCTTCCTCTGTGGCAGAGATATGTATGCAATTGCGGGCTGCATCAGTGAGGGGAGGGAAGCTGAAAACAGGGGCAATTACTCTGTTGAGTGGTGTGGGCTGAATGACCTGTAGCTCAACACCGAGTTAGTGATGGACTTTAGGAGGAGAGAAACACTCCTGTCCCCTGCCTCCATCAATGGTGTGGATGTGCAGTTTACCAAGCAGAACAAGTACCTTGGAGTTTACCTGGACAGTAAACTGGACTGGTCCTGGAATGCTGAGGCACTCTATAAGAAGGGACCGAGTCGTCTGTACTTTCTGAGGAGACTCCGCTCTTTCAACGGTTGCAGTAAGATGCTGCAGATGTTCTATCAATCGGTGGTGGTCTGTGCCATTTTCTACACAGTCGTGTGCTGGTGTAGAAGGGCAAAGGCTGTGGATGCCAACAGAATCATCAAGCTTATCAAGAAGGCTGGCTCCATCCTGGATTCTTTGGAGATGGTCTTGGAGGAGAGGAAGCTCCTCAAACTGAGCAGCAAATTGGGCAATACAGCTCACCTCTTCCATGACACACTGGTCAACCTGAGGAGCACCTCCAGCAACAGACTGGTTCCACCAAGATGCAGCTCAGAATGCCACAGGAGATCCTTGTGGCTATCAAATTGTAGACAATAGACAATAGGTGCAGGAGTAGGACATTCGGCCCTTCGAGCCAGCACCACCATTCACTGTGTTCATGGCTGATCATCCACATTCAGTACCCCGTTCCTGCCTTCTCACCATATCCCCTGATTCTGCTATCTCTAAGAGCTCGATCTAACTCTCTCTTAAATGCATCCAGAGAATTGGCCTCCATTGCTTTCGGAGGCAGAGAATTTTACAGATTCACAACTATCTGGGTAAAAATATTTTTCCTCATCTATTTTCAAAATGGCTTACCCCTTATTCTTAAACTGTGGCTCCCGGTTCTGGACTCCCCCAACATCGGGAACTAGTTTCCTGCCTCTTGCGTGTCCAAACGCTTAATAATCTTATATGTTTCAATAACCCCTCTCATTCTTCTAAATTCCAGAGTACACAAACCCAGCCGCTCCATTCTATCAACATATGACAGTCCTGCCATCCCAGGAATTAACATCGTGAACCTATGCTGCACTCCCTCAATAGCAAGAATGTCCTTCCTCTACTCCAAAACTGCACACAATACTCCAGGTATGGTCTCACTAGGGCCCAATACAACTGCAGAAGAACCTCTTTGCTCCTATACTCAACCCATCTTGTTATGAAGGCCAACATGCCATTACCTTTCTTCACTACCTGCTGTACCTGCATGCTTACTTTCAGTGAGTGATGAACAAGGATCCCCAGATCTCTTTATACTCCCCCTTTTCCCAACTTGACACCATTCAGATAATAATCTGCCTTCCAGTTTTTGTGGATAACCTTGCATTTATCCACATTAAGCTGCATCGGCCATGCACCCACCCATTCACCCAACCTGTCCAAGTCATCCTGCATCCTCATAGCATCCTCCTCACAGTTCACACTGCCATCCAGCTTTGTGTCATCTGCAAATTTGCTGATGTTACTTTGACTCCCTTCATCTAATCATTGATGTATATTGTAAATAGCTGCGGTCCCAGCACCGAGCTTTGCAGTACCCCATTAGTCACTGCCTGCCATTCTGAAAGGAACCCATTAATCCCTACTCTTTGTTTCCTGTCTGCAAACCAATTTTCTATCCATGTCAGTACCCTATCCCCAATAACATGTGCTCTAATTTTGCCCACTGATCTCCTATGTGGGACCTTATCAAAGCACAGTCGTCCCTTCGTATCTTTCTTCCTCTTTGGAATGAATTGATCCTGCACCTTCTGTATTGTTCCCAGAAATACCTGCCATTGTCATCCCTGCTAGGGTATCTTCCCAGTCAACTTTGGCCAGCTCCTCTCTCATGGCTCCATAGTTCCCTTTGTTCAACTGTAATACTGACACTTCCAATTGTCCCTTCTCCCTCTCAAATTGTAGATTAAAACATCATATTATGTATGGTCACTACATCCTAATGGCTCTTTTACCTCGAGTTCCCTTATCAAATCCGGTTCATTACACAAAACTAAACCCAGAATTTCCTTTTCCCCCTTCTGTTGTGGGTAGACAGACTGACTGACTACAGTTTCCCCCCCCCCCCCCCCCCCCTTCCATATCTTTGCATGCCCCAATCCTGGACTTTCCACTCATCACTTTAATTTCATGTTTCATGTATCTTGTTATGTTTTATGACTGTTGGCAGACCAATTTCCTTAGTGGGATAAATAAAGTTCTATCGTCTTGTATCATATCGTATTTATTCAGAGAATATTGATATTTCACACAAACCTAGCCATGAATCTCTCAGACTTTCACTTGGATAGGTGAATATCCCACACACTTGGTGTCCGCCATGGCTGAAAGTCAAAATGATGTACCTTGCATCTTATTTTACCAGAATTAAATGTTGATTATTATTACATGCTGAATTATTTGAAGTTCAAAATCTCTGCATAACTTTTATATTATTACAATATACAAGATCAATATTTATTGGTTCTGTTGATGGACCTTGAACAAAAAATATGAGCCTTCTACATGAATGTCACTTGACCTGCTGACTTCTTCTCTGGATTTTCTATTTTTTAGATTTCCATATATTTGGTTTGATTAATGTACTGTTCCATAAAGTTTGCATCTGATTCTTTCTGACAGGTGGTTGTAATATTCTGCAGCTTACCAGACCACTGCTAACAAGGAAACATTAAATGCAGATTTATTCCTGTTAAATGGAGCCATTAATCAATAGTAAGTAGAACAAGGTAGATAAAATTGTTTTTTGTCAGAAATTATTTTCTTTTTGGTCACAATAGTAAAGCCAGGAGATTAATGGATTAGATCCTATTTAACAATAATCAAGCAATATTTTAAAGTAAATTTGTACAGGAAATTTGAAAATCTAAATCTGTCTTGGGTGGAAAAATTACAATCATTCTCATGTAAGACTTAGCTTTGTTAGTTTGGGATTAATTTACAATTATTAAATGAGACATCCACCTACAGGTCCCCGATTCCTACATCTACTGATTCTGAGGTCTGCCTCTTCAGATCTCACTATAATTAGGCAATTGTTGCTCCTGTAACAAAATTTGAAGGAGCATAGTCTGGCTTTTGGGTGCATATCAATGTATCTAATCCTGCTTCTGCTTGGACCAAATGAAGAACATCTACCTTCTTGGCCTTCACATCCGGAATTTAATGGTATAGTCTTGTGTGGCTGCATCTCAGGTTGGGCAGGCCAGAAACTGCAATTACATTGAGAGTCCAGCAGTAGAACAAATGAACATAGTTGGTAAGCCACAGGTTTCAACATGCTCAGGACATGTTGCAGATTTAATAGCTGAAGACCACCAATTTCAACCTGAGCCATCAGCAAAAGTTAGTATGGTGTCGGCCTTTGAATCTGTTCTTTATCTAGTTTGCATGTCCAAAATACTCTCCCATTGTATTTAATATCTGCTTTTATGACTAACTAAATGGAATCTAAATGTGTACTCCTTACTTCTTCCACATGTAACACCAGTATTACAAATAAAAGTATACACTGTTAGAAATAATCCTTGTGCCAAGAAATATCTGTATGGAGAAAATAGAAGTTAACATTTTTCATCTTTCACTAAACTTACAAGCGTCCTAATGCAAAGTCACTATATTATTGAACTGGTAATGACTATGCTTAACAGAGGAAATCACAGACATTTCATTAAGAGCATTAATGTGAATAAGAATTGTGGGACAGCATGAAAACCTAAAGCTCTTTAAAAATTGTGTAGCCTTGCTTAAAATGTAATTTACAAGTCTTTTCCAACTTGGACAGAAACCTACTGTTCTGCACCAGGACAGAAGCAAATTTATTTTAATAGCATAAAGTAAAAAATAGCATTCAATGTTTGAGCCAATGACCTCAGTAGAAGCCAAGTACATTACAAATGGACTGCTATTGTGGTGACATCTTTACTGCAGTATAGAATTACTGGAACACTTTAGTAAGTCAGATGAAGTCAGTTATAAAGGCCTTGTCATCCAGTATATCAAAACAGCATGTAGTAGAGAAGGCTGGCAAGTAGCCAAGTAATATCATAAAAGCTTCTTCAAGTGATTTATGGAAATGTTATGCAAACTAGAAAGGGGAATTTTGTTTTCAGTTTTTTGTTCATCACATGCAGATATTCGAAAAACTGACAATTCTTTATGCGATGAGTGTAATTAAAAGGTGGTTGAAATAAGGTATTGCATTACACTGTCTTTTAATCATATATTTCCACTTATCTTCCACACACTTTAATAGTCTGAACTGAATTGTGGTTTAAAGTAAGAAACTATTGAGATATAAAGGTTTTTGGAATTAAATCAAAAATCTTAATAGATAAAATGTTCTCATTGTTGCTCCACAGATGTGTTCACCTGGAGAGCTTCTACAGAGGTTTTTTTAATATTTAGATCTGTTTTGGTGCTGCGTACTCTTAATATGTTTTGTTTTCCTATTTAGTTACTGCTATTTTTTGCGCCCTACCCTGGGAAAGTACTGTGGAGTAGAAATTTGTAGACTGTGTTAGGAAATGTCTCTTAGAACAGTATGTTACAGAACTTGTTAAAGAAGGAACTGCAGATGCTGCAAAATTGAGGGTACACAAAATGCTGGAGAATTCAGCGGATGCAGCATAGATGCTGCTGCACCCGCTGAGTTTCTCCAGCATTTTGTGTACCCATGTTACAGAACTTACCCAGGAACAGACTATTTTAGAATTGATGTTGTTCAATGAGTTATGGTTAATTAAAGAAATGCTTTGGTTAAAAATCCCATAGTGATCACAATCTTAGGACAATCTTAGCTAAAGTCTGAGGGTGAACACTTGGCCCTCCAATGTATTCAACTTAAATAAGGGTAGCAACAAAGGTAGGAAGTCACAACTGTATCCCTCCCTCTGGTTTTGCATTTCATTTTTTTAATGAATAAAAGCTTTTCACTGTACCCCCGGTACACATGACAATAAACTAAACTGAACACTCCTTTTTTCACCTTATATCTCCTTTTATTCGCTGGCCTTTGTCAATAACTCCACCCATCTGCCAATAAAACCTACCTCACTTAAATCCACCCTTCATTTGCCTGGCCTTGTCCCAACCCAACCTCTCTTTTCCAGCTTTCTTCATTCTACTACAATCAGTTTGTAGAAGGATCCCAACCTGAAATGTTGCTTATGCATGTCCTTCAGATATGCTGCCTGACCCACTGAGTTACTCCAGCGCTTTTGTTGAGGACGTTAGAACTTCCTGGAGTGGACTGGGTATATTCAGTTAATAAGTGTTAAGTCAGTGTTAGTTTATAATGCCCAGCAGATGTTTATCCCAATTAGAAAGACGGATCTCAGGAGAAAGATAATCGAACTGTGGTTAACAAAGGAGGTAAAGGAGAATATTATATCAAAAATCAGAGCACTCTAAATGGCCAGTTACAGTGGTAGACCAGATGACTAGGATTTTTATAAAGACAAGCACTGAGAGACTAAAAAGTTAACAATAAACACAAAAAATGATTACAAATGGGCAATTATAACAATGAATATGGATTTTTGTTAATATATTAAAAAATAATAGTTAAGCAAGAGGATGCCTAGAGAGCCAGAGTTGGAAATTAATAATGGGGAAACAAAAGAAATGCAGATTTTGAAGAATATTTAATAAAGTACCACATAAAACTTGGTGCACAAGACAGGTATTTATGGTTTTGTTAGAAGTGTGTTAGCATGGCTTGATGACTGATTATCACAGAAAATAGAGTCAGGCTGGAAGGACATAACTCAAGCAGTGCTCTGTGAGTTACTTCTTGGACCTCAATTATTTACAATCTATATTAATGACCTGGAGAAGGGAACAGAGTATAAATTATATGCGTTTGCAAATGACGTGAAAAAAAAGGAGAGGGTATGTTGCAATGAGGTTATGACGACTCTGCAATGGAATATGTTGTTAAAGAAGGAACTGCAGATGCTGGAGAATCGAGGGTTACACAAAAAGCTGGAGAAACTCAGCGGGTGCAGCAGCATCTAAGGAGCGAAGGAGATAGGCGACGTTTCGGGTCAAGACCCTTGAAGAAGGGTCTCGACCCGAAACGTCGCCTATCTCCTTCGCTCCTTAGATGCTGCTGCACCCGCTGAGTTTCTCCAGCTTTTTGTGTAACCCTGCAATGGAATATGATGGGTTGAATCAGGGCAAAAATGTTGAAATGGAATTTAGTATGGATAAGGATGAGTTTGCATACTCCAGCAAGAGGTATCTGAAGGCAGTTCATTACCTAAGTAGAGTAAGATTGTTTGTAAGTGAAGTACAGAGGAATAGTAAGATTGAACGAGAACTTACCAGTTCGAAGGTTGATCTTTATTTTATGAGGAGTCGAAGTGAGGGATTTCGTGAAGAGCCCGCCGGCACGCATGCTCGACATACTTCAAAGTAGCGGCGTGGAATCACAGAACCAACAATAGAAATGACTTCGCATAGTATGATTGAATTGACTAAGATTACCAGATGAAGGTGACTGAGGGTTGGGCGAGGAGGGCACGAAATCCCTCACTTCGACTCCTCATAAAATAAAGATCAACCTTCGAACTGGTAAGTTCTCGTTCAATCTTACTATTTCATTTCGGAGTCACGTGAGTGACTTCGTGAAGACTTCAAAGCTTCTGTGATTACACGCCCTGGACCACGTCCATGCTGACACACCACTACCAGGGATGGATGGGAGGAACAAACTTGCTCAATAGTTCATACTGCAAAACAAGAGCATATTTATTAATAACAAATCAAAACCCCTCATGCGGGGACATCTCCACGTTCTTGACCTGCATTCAGCACGGCTTCTGCGAACTGTAGAGGAGCAGCAACAGGTTTGTTATAAAAACGCTGGAACACAGCTTCATTAGCCCATCCTGCGGTGGCGAGAATTTGGTCCATGGGCACCTCCATGACCCTCGCCGCTGACGTCGATGCAGCCCTGGTGGAATGAGACTTGAACACATTAGTGTCGATACCTGACTTACCCAAGACGACTCGAAGCCACCTGGATATCGTCTGGACTGTCACTCGATGATGAGGTCTCTTATGAGTGACAAGCAGGTATCTCTCCATTCCTCTGATGCGTGCCGTCACGTTGACATAGTGGCGGATATGTGAGGCTAAACATAGCCTAGCATCTGTGGGGTATGCCGGGAACTTCAGCTGCAGCCCTGTGCACCCAGGTCTATGCTGCTTTAGTAGCTCGTCAATGAAAAATACTACTTCTGTAGGGGTAGATGTCATTCTGTCGACACGAAGTTTGTGTAGTGTCTGTACCCTCTGAGCTGAAGTCAGCGCTAGTAACATCACCAGCTTCATGGTGAGTTGGTCCAGTTGGAGCCCTTCCATGGGAGACCACGTCCTGAGCAGGGTTAATACGTCCCTGACATCCCAGGTGATATTATAGCGTGGTGTAGGCGGATTCATATTGAATATACCCCGCATGAGTCTGGACACTAGCCTGTTGGATCCTACCCCAATATTGAGGTAGAATGATAGCGCACTTCTGGCGCTGTTGATGGCACTGTAACTTAAGTGTTCATCATGGTGCAACCCCGCGAGGAATTCCAGGACGTCGGTTATTGTCACGTCATCGTACGTGATGCGAGAGCGGCTGCAGTAGGCTTCCCACTTCTTAATATGCGAGCGGTATCTTCGCCTTGTGGACTCTCGACACGACGCCCCAATGGTATCCATGGTCCGAGCCGAGAGGCCGTATTGGACTAACGGCCTGTTCAGAACCTGCAAGCCAACAAATTTAAATAGCCATGGCAGGGATGTGGCTCCCCTGAGACAGGGTGAGTAACCAATTGTGGGCAACCCTTCAAAAGGACCCAGGGTTCGTTGAGCATGTCAAAGACCACCGGATACCAAGGCTGTGTGGGCCAGTCGGGTATAATAAGGATGCCCTTGGCAGCATCTGCCTGAATCTTTTGCAATACCCGACTGATGAGGCAAAACGGAGGGAAGGCATAGAAAAACCAATTCCCCCAGTCCAGCGAGAATGCATCTAGCGCTATTGCCCCAGGATCTGGTTCCCATGAAACGTAGGCTGGTACCTGATGGTTTAACCGTGACGCAAAAAGGTCAATGTCCGGTTTACCAAATTTGGCTGTGACTTTAGAAAAAATCTCAGGATGCAACATCCATTCAATATTGTCATTAAATTTGCGTGACCTGGTGTCCGCCACAGTATTAAGCTCACCTGGCAAATAGGTAGCTGAAATCCAAATGTCTCTTTGAACACACCAGAGCCAAATTGAGTTAGCCAATTTGTCACACGAAACTGACCTGGTACCACCCATATGGTTTAAATATGCCACAGCTGTGGTGTTGTCTATTTGGAGACGGACGTGTGCTCCAACAAGCTTGGAACAATATGCACGAAGTCCGTGGAATGCTGCCAGCAACTCCAAATAGTTAATCCCTTGAGTCAACAACATCGATGACTCAAGGGTGTCCCATCTGCCCCCACAACTAGAGCAATTATCAGTAGCTCCCCAGCCATTGGAGCTTGCATCAGTCTGTAAATATACCACCAGATTAGCCTCCCTAACAGGCTTGAATGAGTTGCTAATGTGACACACCCACCATTGCAACTCAGTTATCGCTTCGGACGGCAGCTGCATTGATCGATCGTAATGACCAGCGTTCCGTTTTAACGCAGTAATTTTAGCTCTTTGCAAATTCTGATAATGCAAAGGTCCATATCGTGCTGCCGGAAACAAAGCCACTAGCTTGCCAATTACTGTGGCTGTATGCCGAATCGATGGTATATTGGTGCCAATTAAATCTCTGCACACCTGAGTGACTTCCTCAATTTTGTTAATTGGTATAGTTATCCTCATGCTCATTGAGTTCACCGTGAACCCTAGGTAATTAATTACCTGGGCAGGGCAGAACTTCGATTTCTCTGGATGGACAATGAATCCTAATTGTTGAAATATATTGACAGCAGCTGCAACACCCTGTTCAGCCAATTGCAGGGTGTGGCCCACAATAAAGACATCATCTAAATAGGCCATAACTATATGATGTCGTTGTCTCAAATAAGCCATGATTGGCTTCACCAATTTAGTGAACAATCTAGGGGATGTAGAGAGCCCATTAGGCAAAGCCTTATACTGCCAAAGTTGCCCCATCCAGATAAATTTCAAAAACCTTCTATCATATTTCTGGATGGATACTGAATAATATGCATCCCTCAAATAATGCATGCCATAAAGCAGCCATGAGAAATCAATGATTTGGCTGTTTCAAACGTATCCATTTTAAAATGAGTATATGTTACAAACGTATTCAAACGGGTTAGATCAATAATGACACGACAGCCTCCATCCTTCTTAGGTCTAGTAAATATGTTCGAAACAAACTCAATTGGCTCATGCACCGTTTTCTCAATCACCCCCTTCTGTTCCAGACTTAAAATTTCCTTATAACCTGCTGCCTGTTCTGCAGCAAACAATTTGAACGTACGACCAGGCATGTGCTGGGATGGAGGAATGTCGCCATTAATAAACTCAATTTTATGCCCCTGAATATTCCGCAACACATTACTCATCACCAGTAAAATTACCCCATGCACCCAAAAACGACCGTAAACGACCACCAACATGGGAAGTTAAACAGAGAGAAAAAAGAGAACCAGACCCCCTCACCTCCGTGGCGGTCCTTGACACGTGTGGGTGGCCGTGGAGGTGCTGGGTTGGCTTGAGGGCGCGGCGTCTTCGATTTCCACAAAGGTCTCTGCCGACCCTGTCCTAAAAAAGACCCTTGGTGCTGGTTCTGGTGCTGTTGTCGTTGTGGAGCTAGAGGGTGAGTCCTCGTCGAGGCACTGGCCGACCCTCGTGAGCGAATGTATGGAGCTTTTGAGCCTGACGGTGTGGGGGCACTCTGAGAGCGCATGATCCCCACCGTTTTGGCTTGTTCGTCAAGCTCTTTGACTCTCTTCGAGAGGTCCTCACCAAAGAGCTGACGGGGCGGCGGCGGTGGTTTGCACAATCCTGCAAACTTCGGGTTGAGTGGTGGGCAGATGCTGTTTTTGCGAAACCCGTTGATTTCGTGCTGGGTCGCGCACAATAAGGCCAGAGCATCTTCCTGGTCCAAATTCAGTTCGTCCCCGTCCACCGACCGCGCAAAGGCGGTAATACCGGCCGTAAGGAGTTTCAGGATCCGCTGCAATTTTAGCTCCTGTTGACGGACAGCCGCACTGATGTTGCCCCATATTGGCGTATTGACCACAGGCACGTTGAGGGAGTTGCAGTTTGATGGAGCCTTGTGACGGCTCATAGCCTGGATGAGGACTTCTTCCTCCAGCACCTGATTATTAAGAAAGTCCACTGTGGCTGCCAGCTTTGTATTTAGAGGAAGACCAGCCGTATGTGGGGCCGCGAATTTGGTCGCCACATCCAAGAGTTCCTCCGCTGGCACCTCCAACGGAGGTGGTACAGGATCCACCAGAACCTCCTCCTCCTGCTGCTCCAGGCTGATAGTAGATGTTGGTGAAGACGCCCTGTGCCTGTTGCTGCCCTGCTGATGTTGACGTTGAAGCAGGAGCTCCAGCAGCCGCTCCATACGGTCAATACGCCCTTCACCCTGAACACTCAGGTGGTCGGAGTCCTCCGGCTCTGAAAAGAAAACCGGGCTCCTGTCATCGGCCCGCACCTCGTCGAGGCCCTGCCGGTGCCGGTAGTTGTCGCTAACAGCCGCCGAGGCGAAACTGCGCGATTCCTGCGCGGGCGTGTTCAACCACCTCCGTTTAGCGGGAGCTGAAGCCGCTGCCACTAAGGGCACTTGCGGCGAGGTGTCGGCACCAGCCGAAGCATGGCTGCCTGGGGCCCGCGCAGTCTTGCCGGCCGCCCACATCGTGGACGTTGCCGACGCATGGTCTCGCCCACCCATCCATGGGGGGCTCGGCGACCGTGACGAGACCCGACTCGACCGACCCGTCCCGGCGTCGAGAGTCGGGGTGTGCCGGCTGGACCTCACAGCCGCCCCGGGTCTCGCCCTGGAACCTGACCGCTCCTCCGCGGCAGGCAATGCCTTAGCCCTGACAGGGTTAGGCTTCTGGGCTCCTGCCCTCCCCCTTCTCAGAGGGCTGAGTGGAACAGGCCGTGCAACGGCACGTGCCCTGCTCGAGGCCGCCAGCGAGCCCGCTGACGACCTGACTGCCATGGCAGGGTCCCCCTGCTCTGGCGGCACACCACACTCCTCCTCGTCGAACTCCTCCGAGCTGTGGTGTGCTGGCGGATCTGGACCTGTGAACACAGGGCTTACCCACATCTCCGCCTGAGTCCCGGCCTGCGCTGCAGGTACTGCCGATGGTAACGGCCCCGGAACTGTTGACCGGCGAACTCGTCCTGACGTCCTCCGGCCCTTCGAACTCCCATCCATGTCCTTGCTGCAAGACATAATCAGACAACAAGGACCACCAACTAAAGGTAGAATACTTACCTCCGTGGCCCCTTATGAAGGGCTGGCGAGGAGCGCGCTCCACCGCCAGCCATCGCAGCAACGCGGTACGACGATATGTCGAGCATGCGCGCCGGCGGGCTCTTCACGAAGTCACTCACGTGACTCCGAAATGAAATCTAAGTGTTCTCCTGCATGAATCGCAATAAGTTACCATGTAGTTTCAGCAAATGGTTTGTGAGGCAAATAGCATCTTGGACTTTATTGCAAGAAGATTGAAGTTTAGAAATAAGGAAATTGTTTTCACCATTGCACAGAGTATTAGAGAGGCTATATCTGGAGTACTATGCACAGTTTGTTTCTCTTATTTAGGAAAGGACTGGACTAAATGGGACCCGTTGGGTCCCATTCTCACACGGGAGGCCTGGTCCCCCAATGCCATATTCCGCCACTCCACAGGGCCAGTGGGGAGGGAGCACTGCTGTGGCCTTCTGCTGCTGTGGCCTGCTGCTGCCATGGCCTGCCCCTGCCACCACCACCTACCCCTGCCACCACCTACCCATGCTGCTGCTGTGGCCTACCGCTGCTGCACCCCACCAGCTTCTGGCGGGGACCGGTAGGGAGCATACTGCAGCTGGGGACGGGATGGCTTCAGGCAGGATCCGGTAGGGGTGCGCATCCTGCAGCCGCGGATGGGGGCGGCTTCAGGCGGGGGCTGTCCAGGGGCTGGTGGAGGTGGGGAGGAGTGTCCTGCACTCACTCCATCCCCCCTCATCCATTCTTTTTTTTTTTGAATATATTTTTATTAGAGGCCATACATATAACAAATAATATAGCATTTTTTTCCAAATATAGTTGATACATCTTTCCAAAATTATATAAATTTTAACAAAATATATATATTGGCCTCACTTTTTTTTTATAGAGTGAAAAAAGTATAAAGAAAGAATAGTGAATAATTATAAGAGTATGATTATAGTTGATTAATATAAAGAAGAGAGAGAAGAAAAAAAAATAATAATAAAATAAACAAAAACAAAAAACAAAAAAATAAAAAATAAAAATATTTGTGGAAAAGAAAACGGTATACAACTTGTCAATGAGTGGAACAATTTCTAATTATAATATATGGAGACAAGTATATAAATCTGATCTTAAACATTTTTGTTTGATCTTTCCACCGGGTACTCATTGAGTTTCAATGCTGAGCCCAGCTACCCCTTCATATAATCAGTGAATGGAGACCATATTTGTTCAAAAATCTCAGGTTTATCCATTAGGATAAATCTAATTCTCTCCAATTGTAATGTCTCCAACATTTCCACTGTCCACATTTTAAATTGTCGGGGATAATTGTCGTCCCCCTCATCCATTCTTAGCAGCTCTCTTGTGGCGTAACCATTTCCGCCCATTGGGATGTAGAACACGCAGGTATTACTGTGCAGGTGTAGCTAACGGGCACAGCAAGTGGAAAAGGGATTTATTAAAGCTTAAAATGTGAATAAAATATAACAACAATTTAAACATTAAATATGAGATTTATTCAGTCCATTCTTTCTTGTTGCGTTCTGCAGCCATGGAAGGGGAACGGCTTCAGGTGGGGACTATTAGGGGCCGGTGGGGGGGGGGGGAGGGGGGGGGGGGGAGCATCCTGCAGCCGGGGGAGTGGCAAGGCTTCAGGTGGGATTGTCGGGGGATGGTGGGGGAGGGAGGAGTGTCCTGCAGCCGGGAGAGAGGGATGGCTTTAGGCGGGGCCTGTTGGGGGCTAGAGATGAGCGGGACGAGTGCTGCCATGGCCTACCACTGCTGTGGCTCACCACTGCCTACCCCTGCCACTGCCATGGCCTATTGCTGTCATGGTAACCTCTGCCGCTCCCCACCAGCTTCAGGCGGGAACCGGTGGGAGGTGATGTTGGGTGGGGATGGGAGGTGGGAGGTGGGAGGGGAGAGGTGTGTGGGCGGCAGGCATGTGGATGGGAGGGTGTGAGTGGGGGAGTGGGGGAGGGGTGGGGGTGTTGTGGGGGGAGGGGAGGGGATTTGTGCAGTGAGGGGAGTGAAGGTGTGTGTAGGAGGGAGGGAGGGTGTGTGTAGGAGGGAGGGAGGGAGGGTGTGTGTAGGAGGGGGAGGAGTGTGTGGGAGGGGAGGGGAAGGGGGGGTGTGTCGGCAGGGGTGGGGTGGGAGTACGGCCTCACTCAGTGGCTCCAGCATCACTCAGCAGCTCCGGCGTCACTCAGCAGTTCACAGTCCCGGCCGCACGCACTCACCGACTGCCTGCCGGCCGCACTCATTGATTGACTGACTGCCTGCCAGCTGCACTCGCTCGCTCACCTGTTGACTGTTGGCCACACTCGCTCACCGGCTGCCTGCCGCCCACACTCACTCAGCACAGGGTAATGGTGAGTAAGGTGGCGAATAATTGTAGCACTATCCCATGCAGTTTTTGCACAAATTTAAAAACAATGCAAACCGGAAGAGGACAAGATGAGAGTTTTAAGCAAGGACAGACTAATAGGCAGGCAGGCAGGCAAAAGTGCTGGAGAATCTCAGCGGGTGCGGCAGCATCTATGGAGCGAAGGAAATAGGCAATGTTTCGGGTCGAAACCCTTCTTCAGACTGATGTAGGGTGGGGTGGGGGGGTGGGAAGAAGAAAGGAAGAGGAGGAGCCAGAGGGCTGAGGGAGAGCTGAGAAGGGGAGGAGACAATAAGGGCTACCGGATATTAGAGAAGTCAAATGTTCATGCCATTGGGATGTAAACTGCCCAAGCGGAATATGAGGTGCTGCTCCTCCAATGTCTGGTGGTGTTCACTCTGGCCATGAAGGAGGTCCAGGACAGAAAGGTCGGATTCGGAATGGGAGGGGGAGTTGAAGTGCTGAGCCACTGGGAGATCAGGTTGGTTAATGCGGAGCGAGTGGAGGTGTTCGGCGAAACGATCGCCAAGCTTACGCTTGGTCTCACTGATGTAGATCAGCTGACATCTACAGCAGCGGATGCAATAGATGAGGTTGGAGGAGCTGCAGGTGAACCTCTGTCTCACCTGGAAGGACTGCTCGGGTCCTTGAATGGAGTTGAGGGGGGAGGTAAAGCGACAAGTGTAGCATCTCTTGCGGTTGCAGGGGAAAGTGCCCGGGGAGGGGTTGGTACTGGTGGGAAGGGAAGAATTGACCAGGAAGTTACGGAGGGAGCGGTCTTTGCGGAAAGCAGACGGGGGAGATGGGAAAATGTGGCGAGTGGTATGGTCACGTTGGAGGTGGCGAAAATGATGGAGGACTATTTGGTGTATGTGACAGCTAGTAGGGTGGAAGGTGAGGACTAGGGGAACTCTGCCCTTGTTATGAGTGGGGGGGATGGGGAGAGAGTAGTGTTACAGGGTATTGAAAATACCCTGGTGCGAGCCTCATCTATAGTGGGACCACCGTTTCCTGAAGAATTAGGACATTTCTGATGCCATGGTGGGGAACACCTCTTCCTAGGAGCAGATGCGACGTAGACAGAGGAATTGGGAGTAGGAGATGGAGTCGTTACAGGAAGCAGGGTGGGAGGAAGTGTAGTCTAGATAGCCATGGGAGTCAGTGGGTTTATGGTTGATGTCAGTCCGAAGTCGGTCCCCTGCGATGGAGATAGTGAGGTCAAGAAATGGTAGGGACGTGTCGAAAATGGTCGAGGTGTATTTGAGTTGGATGATAGTTAGTGATGAAATGGATGAAGTCAGTGAGTTGTGTGTGGGTGCAGGAGGTAGCACAAATGCAATCGTCGATGTAGCGGACGTAGAGGTCGGGTATAGGGCCCTGGTATGTCTCAAACAAGGATTGTTCAACGTATCCTATGAAGAGACAGGCATAGCTGGGGCCCATGCATGTGCCCATAGCTACTTCTTGTATTTGGATGAAATGGGAGGATTTCAGCACTTTTGTCTACCTTCGCTTTTGCCGCATCTGCAGTTCCTTCTTCCAGCACTTTTGTCTACCTTTGATTTTCCAGCATCTGCAGTTCCTTCTTATTTTCTTTGCTCCATAGATGCTGCCGCACCCACTGAGTTTCTCCAGCACTTTTGTCCACCTTTGATTTTCCAGCATCTGCAGTTCCTTCATAGATGGATAGATGGATTTTAAAACACTGCGGCATTATTTCAATTTAACATAATAGGAACCAAAGAGGGACTGGCAGGGTTAATGTCAATATGTTTCCACCAATAGAAGAAACTCAAACAAAAGTATAAGACAAAGGATTGATCATTTAAAGTAGATGCATGTAGGATATTCTCCAATAGAAAGTATTGAATCTATGGAATTCTTACTCCACAGTGGTAAAAGCTTGATCAGTGTCAGTATTTCTTGAAACGGTATATACATTTTTGAAAGTTTGGCAAATTGAGGTCTATAGGGAACTGGCACAGACGTGGAGTTCAAACCTGGAAAAGATAATTCATGATCATATTGAATGATGAAGCAGCTGGAGGGGTTGAGTGCCCTATTCCTGTTCCTTTTTTGTTATGATCTCATGTTTTGATACCATAAATATTCATAAAGTGCTCAACAAATTGAATTAAAACCTTCCATCTCCGTTTTATTTCATTCTATCCAGTGCATAGTTTTCCCCAGACAATAAGTTGCTCTCTTTTTGGCTACTTCCATAAAATTAAAAAAATAAAATTTCTTGACAAGTCCATTGAATCTTTTTCCAAATTCTTCTTGATCAACCTAACAGACAACTGTTTACTTTGCTACGACACACAAAGCACAGTTTAAGAAAGCTAACTGCACAGATTGCAAGGTTTGAGAGCTTGCAAAACCAAGCTTAAAAGCTGTAGTCATACCAATAATTCTGTGGACTCATACTTACTTTATCAGCCAAGTAGGTTTTGCAAAATACAAAGAATTTGATTTGCCATACAGTCATACTACTAAAAAAACAACATAACCCATAATTTAAAAAAAAGCTAAAACAGGCGTTTAGAAATTTTTGCAAAGTAATTAAAAGGAAATAACTGAAATATCACATTCACATAAGTATTCTGACCTTTTAGTACTTTGTTGAGGCACCTTTGGCAGCGATTACAGCCTCAAGTCCTATTGGGTATGACGCTACAAGCTTGGCACACCTGTATTTGGGTAATTTCCCCCATTCTTCTCTGCAGATCCTCTCAAGCTCTGTGGGTTGGATGGGTAGCGTCAATGCACAAATATTTTTAGGTCCCTCCAGATATGTTCGAACGTGTTCAAGTTCGGGCTTTGGCTGGTGCACTTAAGGACATTCACAGACTTGTCACAAAGCCACTGTTGCATTGTCTTGGCTGTGTGCTTGGGGTCATTGTCCTATTGGAAGGTGACCCTCCGCCCCAGTCTGAGGTGCAGAACGCTCTGGAGCAGGTTTTCATCAAGGATCTCTTGATGTACTTTGCTCCATTCATCTTTCCCTCAATCCTGACTAGTCTCCCAGTTCCTGCTGCTGAAAAACATCCCCACAGCATGATGCTGCCACCACCATGCTTCACCGTAGGTATGGTACTGGCCAGATGATTAGAAGTGCCTGGTTTTCTCCATACTTGACGCTTGGCATTCAGGCTCATCAGACCAGAAAATCTTGTTTCTCATGGGCTGAGAGCCCTTTAGGTGCCTTTAGGCAAGCTCCAAGCGGGCTGTCATGTGCCTTTTACTGAGGATTGGCTTCCGTCTAGCCACTCTACCATAAAGGCCTGATTCCATCTCCACAGAGGAACTCTGGAGTTCCGTCAGAGTGATCATTGGGTTCTTGGTCACCTCCGTGACCAAGGCCCTTCTCCCCCAATCGCTCAGTTTGGCCAGGCAGCCAGCTCTATGAAGAGCCCTGGTGGTTCCAAAGATCTTCCATTTAAGAATGACGGAGGCCACTGTGCTCTTCGGGGTCTGCAATGCTGCAGAAATTGTTTTATACCCTTCCCCAGATCTGTGTATTGACATAATCCTGTCTTGGAGGTCTACAAACAATCCCTTTGCCTTCATGGATTGGTTTTTGCTCTGACACGCACTGCCAACTGTGGGACTTTATATAGACAGGTGTGTGCCATTCCAAATCATGTCCAATCAATTTACTTTTCCACTGATGGACTCCAATCAAGTTGGAGAAACATCTCATGGATAATCAATGGAAACAGGATTAACCCAAGCTCAATTTTAAGTGTTGTAGCAAAGGATACCTATGTAAATGTGATACTTCAGTAATTTCTTTGCAAATCTTTAAACTTCTTCATTCTGGGTTATTGTGTGCAGATTGATGATGAAAAAAATGAATTTCATCAATTTTAAAATAAGGCTGTAACATAACAAATGTGGAAAAAGTAAAGTGGTCTGAATACTTTCTGGATGCACTGTTTGATATCAGATTAAAGGTCAGTCCAGAAGCAAAAATGAGGTCTAACAGTTGGTATGCAGGCTACAAAAGACAGTGTGGTGGGCCAAAGATTTTCTCACTGATTTCTTGACCCACAGTTTAGATTGTAGTATGTGCCAATTATACTTCAGTGCTGCTTTCTGATTTTTTATTCATTCCTGGACTTCAAAAACAACTGCAGTGATGTGAATACAGAAATCTAGGACAATGTTTCAGTATTAGTAGAATACTGAACTGTGGAAGTTTTCATATTTTGCTTAAGATGCCATCTGCCATATCAGATGGAATAGCGGATCCCATAATGCTAAACATTTGAAATTCTGCCCAGTATCCTAGAAATATTTATTCCGCCACCATGATCATTAAAATAGATTACCAGATCATTTTTCACAGTCCTGTACTCATGAGCTTCGTGCATAAAGAGTTGCTGCTTTTTCAAACGCTCATATATTTAAAATCTACTCCACTAGATGTAGAACAAACTGCAACATACAGGTATCATGATCTGTAAATAGGAATATTTCTATTATTCATCAAAAACATTATTCACCTCTATCTAAACATCAGTCTGCATAATTTTGCTACTAAAGGCACATTATCAAAATTGAACTTTTTGGACAGTAATCCCTTCTTATAACTGTGAAAATGTAAAAAAAAAACATTTATTCTGAACCTACATTTACATGTATCTGTTTTGAATGTTTATGCTCTATCGTCATTTGTAAACCTTCTTCAAAACAGGTGCTGAAGCAAAATGTTAACATTAAAAATCCCATAAAACTGAGTTTCAGAAAATACATTGGACAATGTCTGTTAATTCTTCCATGTGAATATTTAATATGTAAATTACGATATCCACCCCTTTTGAAAAATAAATTCTATCACCCGCTCCACTATTAAAAAAATCCAGTAAATACAACAGATGTTAATATGATCACTGACCTCAACCAATACGAAGAAAATAATTGACACCTTTCAAAACAGCCTGACGATTAATTCCCTTTCATCTAGATACTCTAGCAACACAACCAATCTATCAGAACTTTCCCCAATGCTATTGAGACTGGTTTTTTTTTGTCCTTTGCCTGGCACCTTGATTGAGATTGACTCTGGTGGATGTGTCAGTCTCAATCTTAATGTAAACATTTTTGCATCCTTTGGTAATCCATCCCCAGAGGTAATTAAAGAGTTAGATGAATGGCCATACACATCTGATGGAAGACTTGATTTTTTTCAGTCAATACAAAAGAATCTTTAAGCATTTCAAAGCAGAGACTTCCTGGTGAGAACAGTTTAAAGGAAGAGTTATCATTCATCAAGTATTAATAAAAATCCTGGTGTATTTGTCTTATTTTACTCTGGATTTTTAACTTAAGTATTGTGGGGTTTTTTAAATATATAAATTATGATTTTTTTAATGTGATTTACCTTGATTTTATATATATTTATATATATTTATGATATTTGATATGCAATGCATTTTTAATGTAATGTTGCCCCTTGTCTGGACCTTGAATCCGTAATAAAGTTATTATTATTATTATTCTTTATTCTTCCTGTATTTTTTCATAAAGTGGAAATATACTATTGTTGGCGAATTCTGAATCATTGACATTAATTCAATGTAGCCAAACTCAAGAAGCGTTTTGCATTTTTCCATAATTGTGTCAGCAAATTCCTCTGTGTGAAAGCTGCTGAAGAAAGGTGTAATAAATCAGCTCATCATAAAATCTTGCCTGTCAAATGCTTGTTATGAATTAATTAACAGGAAGCATGTAACTTTGTTGATATTCTCGTTCATGGATTCATTAAGATACAGATCAGAATAACTGTGTCAGTTGCAAGAATTAGCACAGGAAGAAGAATAGTAAGATTGAACGAGAACTTACCAGTTCGAAGGTTGATCTTTATTTTATAAGGAGTCGAAGTGAGGGATTTCGTGAAGAGCCCGCCGGCGCGCATGCTCGACATACTTCAAAGTAGTGGCGTGGAATCACAGAACCAACAATAGAAATGACTTCGCATAGTATGATTGAATTGACTAAGATTACCAGATGAAGGTGACTGAGGGTTGGGCGAGGAGGGCACGAAATCCCTCACTTCGACTCCTCATAAAATAAAGATCAATCTTCGAACTGGTAAGTTCTCGTTCAATCTTACTATTTCATTTCGGAGTCACGTGAGTGACTTCGTGAAGACTTCAAAGCTTCTGTGATTACACGCCCTGGACCACGTCCATGCTGACACACCACTACCAGGGATGGATGGGAGGAACAAACTTGCTCAATAGTTCATACTGCAAAACAAGAGCATATTTATTAATAACAAATCAAAACCCCTCATGCGGGGACATCTCCACGTT
This sequence comes from Raja brachyura, assembly GCA_963514005.1. The sequence goes on along the minus strand of OY740786.1, from coordinate 48,835,225 downwards.
CTTGACCTGCATTCAGCACGGCTTCTGCGAACTGTAGAGGAGCAGCAACAGGTTTGTTATAAAAACGCTGGAACACAGCTTCATTAGCCCATCCTGCTGTGGCAAGAATTAGGTCCATGGGCACCTCCATGACCCTCGCCGCTGACGTCGATGCAGCCCTGGTGGAATGAGACTTGAACACATTAGTGTCGATACCTGACTTACCCAAGACGACTCGAAGCCACCTGGATATCGTCTGGACTGTCACTCGATGATGAGGTCTCTTATGAGTGACAAGCAGGTATCTCTCCATTCCTCTGATGCGTGCCGTCACGTTGACATAGTGGCGGATATGTGAGGCTAAACATAGCCTAGCATCTGCGGGGTATGCCGGGAACTTCAGCTGCAGCCCTGTGCACCCAGGTCTATGCTGCTTTAGTAGCTCGTCAATGAAAAATACTACTTCTGTAGGGGTAGATGTCATTCTGTCGACACGAAGTTTGTGTAGTGTCTGTACCCTCTGAGCTGAAGTCAGCGCTAGTAACATCACCAGCTTCATGGTGAGTTGGTCCAGTTGGAGCCCTTCCATGGGAGACCACGTCCTGAGCAGGGTTAATACGTCCCTGACATCCCTGGTGATATTATAGCGTGGTGTAGGCGGATTCATATTGAATATACCCCGCATGAGTCTGGACACTAGCCTGTTGGATCCTACCCCAATATTGAGGTAGAATGATAGCGCACTTCTGGCGCTGTTGATGGCACTGTAACTTAAGTGTTCATCATGGTGCAACCCCGCGAGGAATTCCAGGACGTCGGTTATTGTCACGTCATCGTACGTGATGCGAGAGCGGCTGCAGTAGGCTTCCCACTTCTTAATATGCGAGCGGTATCTTCGCCTTGTGGACTCTCGACACGACGCCCCAATGGTATCCATGGTCCAAGCCGAGAGGCCGTATTGGACTAACGGCCTGTTCAGAACCTGCAAGCCAACAAATTTAAATAGCCATGGCAGGGATGTGGCTCCCCTGAGACAGGGTGAGTAGCCAATTGTGGGCAACCCTTCAAAAGGACCCAGGGTTCGTTGAGCATGTCAAAGACCACCGGATACCAAGGCTGTGTGGGCCAGTCGGGTATAATAAGGATGCCCTTGGCAGCATCTGCCTGAATCTTTCGCAATACCCGACTGATGAGGCAAAACGGAGGGAAGGCATAGAAAAACCAATTCCCCCAGTCCAGCGAGAATGCATCTAGCGCTATTGCCCCAGGATCTGGTTCCCATGAAACGTAGGCTGGTACCTGATGGTTTAACCGTGACGCAAAAAGGTCAATGTCCGGTTTACCAAATTTGGCTGTGACTTTAGAAAAAATCTCAGGATGCAACATCCATTCAATATTGTCATTAAATTTGCGTGACCTGGTGTCCGCCACAGTATTAAGCTCACCTGGCAAATAGGTAGCTGAAATCCAAATGTCTCTTTGAACACACCAGAGCCAAATTGAGTTAGCCAATTTGTCACACGAAACTGACCTGGTACCACCCATATGGTTTAAATATGCCACAGCTGTGGTGTTGTCTATTTGGAGACGGACGTGTGCTCCAACAAGCTTGGAACAATATGCACGAAGTCCGTGGAATGCTGCCAGCAACTCCAAATAGTTAATCCCTTGAGTCAACAACATCGATGACTCAAGGGTGTCCCATCTGCCCCCACAACTAGAGCAATTATCAGTAGCTCCCCAGCCATTGGAGCTTGCATCAGTCTGTAAATATACCACCAGATTAGCCTCCCTAACAGGCTTGAATGAGTTGCTAATGTGACACACCCACCATTGCAACTCAGTTATCGCTTCGGATGGCAGCTGCATTGATCGATCGTAATGACCAGCGTTCCGTTTTAACGCAGTAATTTTAGCTCTTTGCAAATTCTGATAATGCAAAGGTCCATATCGTGCTGCCGGAAACAAAGCCACTAGCTTGCCAATTACTGTGGCTGTATGCCGAATCGATGGTATATTGGTGCCAATTAAATCTCTGCACACCTGAGTGACTTCCTCAATTTTGTTAATTGGTATAGTTATCCTCATGCTCATTGAGTTCACCGTGAACCCTAGGTAATTAATTACCCGGGCAGGGCAGAACTTCGATTTCTCTGGATGGACAATGAATCCTAATTGTTGAAATATATTGACAGCAGCTGCAACACCCTGTTCAGCCAATTGCAGGGTGTGGCCCACAATAAAGACATCATCTAAATAGGCCATAACTATATGATGTCGTTGTCTCAAATAAGCCATGATTGGCTTCACCAATTTAGTGAACAATCTAGGGGATGTAGAGAGCCCATTAGGCAAAGCCTTATACTGCCAAAGTTGCCCCATCCAGATAAATTTCAAAAACCTTCTATCATATTTCTGGATGGATACTGAATAATATGCATCCCTCAAATAATGCATGCCATAAAGCAGCCATGAGAAATCAATGATTTGGCTGTTTCAAACGTATCCATTTTAAAATGAGTATATGTTACAAACGTATTCAAACGGGTTAGATCAATAATGACACGACAGCCTCCATCCTTCTTAGGTCTAGTAAATATGTTCGAAACAAACTCAATTGGTTCATGCACCGTTTTCTCAATCACCCCCTTCTGTTCCAGACTTAAAATTTCCTTATAACCTGCTGCCTGTTCTGCAGCAGACAATTTGAACGTACGACCAGGCATGTGCTGGGATGGAGGAATGTCGCCATTAATAAACTCAATTTTACGCCCCTGAATATTCCGCAACACATACTCATCACCAGTAAAATTACCCCATGCACCCAAAAACGACCGTAAACGACCACCAACATGGGAAGTTAAACAGAGAGAAAAAAGAGAACCAGACCCCCTCACCTCCGTGGCGGTCCTTGACACGTGTGGGTGGCCGTGGAGGTGCTGGGTTGGCTTGAGGGCGCGGCGTCTTCGATTTCCACAAAGGTCTCTGCCGACCCTGTCCTAAAAAAGACCCTTGGTGCTGGTTCTGGTGCTGTTGTCGTTGTGGAGCTAGAGGGTGAGTCCTCGTCGAGGCACTGGCCGACCCACGTGAGCGAATGTATGGAGCTTTTGAGCCTGACGGTGTGGGGGCACTCTGAGAGCGCATGATCCCCACCGTTTTGGCTTGTTCGTCAAGCTCTTTGACTCTCTTCGAGAGGTCCTCACCAAAGAGCTGACGGGGCGGCGGCGGCGGCGGTTTGCACAATCCTGCAAACTTCGGGTTGAGTGCTGGGCGGATGCTGTTTTTGCGAAACCCGTTGATTTCGTGCTGGGTCGCGCACAATAAGGCCAGAGCATCTTCCTGGTCCAAATTCAGTTCGTCCCCGTCCACCGACCGCGCAAAGGCGGTAATACCGGCCGTGAGGAGTTTCAGGATCCGCTGCAATTTTAGCTCCTGTTGACGGATAGCCGCACTGATGTTGCCCCATATTGGCGTATTGACCACAGGCACGTTGAGGGAGTTGCAGTTTGATGGAGCCTTGTGACGGCTCATAGCCTGGATGAGGACTTCTTCCTGCAGCACCTGATTATTAAGAAAGTAGACTGTGGCTGCCAGCTTTGTATTTAGAGGAAGACCAGCCGTATGTGGGGCCGCGAATTTGGTCGCCACATCCAAGAGTTCCTCCGCTGGCACCTCCAACGGAGGTGGTACAGGCTCCACCAGAACCTCCTCCTCCTGCTGCTCCAGGCTGATAGTAGATGTTGGTGAAGACGCCCTGTGCCTGTTGCTGCCCTGCTGATGTTGACGTTGAAGCAGGAGCTCCAGCAGCTGCTCCATACGGTCAATACGCCCTTCACCCTGAACACTCAGATGGTCGGAGTCCTCCGGCTCTGAAAAGAAAACCGGGCTCCTGTCATCGGCCCGCACCTCGTCGAGGCCCTGCCGGTGCCGGTAGTTGTCGCTAACAGCCGCCGAGGCGAAACTGCGCGATTCCTGCGCGGGCGTGTTCAACCACCTCCGTTTAGCGGGAGCTGAAGCCGCTGCCACTAAGGGCACTTGCGGCGAGGTGTCGGCACCAGCCGAAGCATGGCTGCCTGGGGCCCGCGCAGTCTTGCCGGCCGCCCACATCGTGGACGTTGCCGACGCATGGTCTCGCCCACCCATCCATGGGGGGCTCGGCGACCGTGACGAGACCCGACTCGACCGACCCGTCCCGGCGTCGAGAGTCGGGGTGTGCCGGCTGGACCCTCCTGCCCTCCCCCTTCTCGGAGGGCTGAGTGGAACAGGCCGTGCAACGGCACGTGCCCTGCTCGAGGCCGCCAGCGAGCCCGCTGACGACCTGACTGCCATGGCAGTGTCCCCCTGCTCTGGCGGCACACCACACTCCTCCTCGTCGAACTCCTCCGAGCTGTGGTGTGCTGGCGGATCTGGACCTGTGAACACAGGGCTTACCCACATCTCCGCCTGAGTCCCGGCCTGCGCTGCAGGTACTGCCGATGGTAACGGCCCCGGAACTGTTGACCGGCGAACTCGTCCTGACGTCCTCCGGCCCTTCGAACTCCCATCCATGTCCTTGCTGCAAGACATAATCAGACAACAAGGACCACCAACTAAAGGTAGAATACTTGCCTCCGTGGCCCCTTATGAAGGGCTGGCGAGGAGCGCGCTCCACCGCCAGCCATCGCAGCAACGCGGTACGACAATATGTCGAGCATGCGCGCCGGCGGGCTCTTCACGAAGTCACTCACGTGACTCCGAAATGAAATAGTAATAGATTATATCATATATTGTATAATTTAGATATGATCTAACATAGATTACATCAATATAAAGTACTCTGCCTAAAAATCTTGAAATCTGCCTATGCAATGATATATATGAATAATGACAGGCAGGGTCAAATGGAAAGGCAATGCGGAGTTGGTGTTCGAAGTAACGGGTGATATATTAAAAATGGTGCGCACCAGGAGACTACTCTAAGCTGATCTCCTGAACGGGACTTTGGTACAGCTTTTATATATTTTCAGCTGACAAAATTACACAAACTTGATTAACAGTAAAACTATATATTGATTACAGAATGGAGCTCAGCTAACATGATTGCACAGAAACTTAATTTACAGTAAAAATAAAATGAGCATCCACAAGTCTAACTTAGTTGACAGTAGATCCAATGTTCTTTTACAGCAATGGGTGCACACTATAACATAATCAATAAAGTTCCTGAAACTTGGGCAATGCCACTGCTACATTCCATGTCTCTGCATTTAGGCTTTGTCTCCTGGTCCCTGTCACCACAATAGCACAATCCACATTCCTATTTATGAGTCATTAGTCCTCACTGTTCTTTCCCCTACAACATGGCAATTACTTTTGAATTCTCTAAATGTCATAAGTCAGGACTTTTTTCCTGACCTTTCGTTTAGCTTGAATTAATTGAGGTAAACATTAATCTGGCGACGCTGAGGGATACAGCTCATCCAGGGCCAATCTGCAAAAGGGAATTAAGAATGCTAAACTCAATCACAAACAGCGGATCAAGGAGCATTTCCGAAACAACTCAGACCCCAGGCGCATGTGGCAAGGAATTAAATCCATTGCCGACTACCATAAAGTCAACACCCCCCTCGCCCAGACAACGCCTCCCTTCCTAATGAGCTAAACCATTTCTATGCTCGCTTTGACCGGGACAACAAAACTCCAGCCATCAAAGTTGCTGCACCCCCGAATGAACAACCCCTCAGTCTCTCCACCTCTGCTGTACAAGACGCACTGAGAAAGATGAATGAGCACAAAGCCTCCGGCCCCGATGGCATCCCCGGGCGGATGCTCAGGGCATGTGCTGGACAACTATCCCTGGACCTCACTGACATTTTCAATCTGTCACTGGCCCAGGGTGTCGTCCCCACCTGCCTCAAGACATCTACCATTGTGCCAGTGCCCAAACAATCAGCGACAGGGAGTCTCAATGACTACCGGCCAGTGGCACTCACCCCTGTCATCGCCAAGTGCTTTGAGCGGCTGATCTTGGCTCACCTCAAAGCCAGCCTCCCCCCCACACTGGACCCCCATCAATTTGCCTACTGGACAAACAGGTCTACAGAGGACGTCATATCGGCGGCCCTACACTCTGCCCTGACCCACCTGAACAGCAACAACACCTACATCAGGCTGCTGTTTATTGACTTCAGCTCCGCCTTTAACACTGTCATACCCGCTAGCTTGATCACCAAACTAAGCGGTCTTGGCATCTCCACCTCCCTCTGCAATTGAACACTGGATTTCCTCACTAACAGACCACAGTCTGTTCGGGTCAACAACCTCACCTCCTCCACTATAACACTGAACACCGGCATGCCACAGGGCTGTGTGCTCAGCCCTCTCCTCTACTCCCTCTTCACCCATGACTGCATCCCTAAGTATGGCTCCAACACCATCATAAAATTTGCCGACGACACCACGGTGGTAGGACTGATCAGCGACAACGATGAGTCAGCGTACAGGGAGGTGGTCCAGCACCTGACGACATGGTGTGCCAACAATAACCTCGTCCTCAACTCCCAGAAGACGAAGGAAATCATCGTTGACTTTAGGAAGGGCAGAGGGGGCAGACACATCCCCATCCATATAAACGGGACTGAGGTGGAGCGGGTCTCCAACTACAAATTCCTCGGGGTACACATCTCGGAGGATCTGTCCTGGTCCCTCAACACCTCCAAGCTGATCAAAAAGGCACAGCAGCGCTTTTACTTTCTGAGGAGGCTCAAAAAATCCCACCTGTCCCCCCAGATCCTGACAAACTTTTACCGCTGTACCATCGAAAGCATCCTGACCACCTGCTTTACGGTATGGTACAGCAGTTGCACCGTGGCAGATTGGAAGGCACTACAACGGGTGGTGAAAACCGCCCAGTACATCATCGGTGCCCCGCTCCCTGCCATGGATGCCCTCCACTGAAAACGGTGTCTGAAACGGGCCGGGAAGATCATCAAGGACCCCTCACACCATGACCATGGACTGTTTGCCCTCCTACCATCAGGGAGGCGGTAAAGGAGCCTCAGGTCCCACACTAATAGGATGAGGAACAGCTTCTACAATAACACCATCACACTGCTGAACTTGGAGACCCACCCATAGATTTCTCCAGTCTCTTCATCCACATTGTCTGCATTCTGTATTTATTTTCTATATTGCTATCACTACGAACTGACGCTAAACTGCATTTCGTTGTACCTATACTTGTATTTGTGCAATTACATTGAATTGAATTGAATTGAATTGAATATTTCATTAAGTATGTCAGACACTTGTAAGAACTCGCCAAGGTAAGAAAAGTAGGTATCCTTCACATTTCTTGTTTTATTCAAAGTAATCAGATGTGAAGAAGAAACAGGTAATTTCAAAAGTTCCTAATTGCTCACATAGTGTTAGAGAGAGAAACAGAGTAAATGTTTCAGATCAGTAGCCCATCATCAGATTAGTGCTGATCTACGACCTAACTTCACATTGCCACTTTCTGACATATACTGTAAATAACCCCGATTTAAAAAAAAAAATCTCAGGTTTACAATTAGTAATTGACCAACATCAACTGATTTCAATCGAATAAATACTCATATTTCTTTAATACACCATGTATAACTGTTTCCTAATTTTATTTTTTAATGGTCTGGCTCAATTTTTTAGATCATGATTCTCTTCTTAGCTTCAACTTGTGGAGATAGCTTTCTTAATTTGCCTATGAAGGCATTGAAAACCTTACTCAAATCATGTTTTACCTATCTACATTCCTGTACATGCAAGTCCAGTTGGTCATAGTCATAGAGTCAGAGAGAGATACAGTGTGGAAACAGGCCCTTTGTTCCAACTTTCCCACACCGGCCAACAAGTCCCAGCGACAATTGTCCCTCCTGCCCGTGTTTGGTCCATATCCATCAAAACCTTTCCTGTATATGTACCTGTCTAACTGCTTCTTAAACATTGGGATAGTCCCAGCTCAACTACCTCCTCTTGCAGCTTGTTCCATATACCCATCACCCTCTGTGTGAAAAAGTTACCCCTCAGATTCCTATTAATTATTTTTCTCTTCACCTTAGATCTATGTCCTCTGATCCTCCATTCTGGGCAAGAGTCTCTGTGCATCTACCAGATCTATTCCTCTCATGATTTTATACACTTTAATGCACAAATATTCCAGTTTGTGGAATATTTCCCTTGACATTTTGCATAATTTTGGTAATCTACCCTGTGCTCCATCGAAGACTGATTATATCCTCATTGAGTTGTGGCATTCAAATTGATTTTAATAGGATGGGAATTATTCCATATATAGCAATGTCCATATTTTATTTATTTAATTTCCGCCAGTCCTAAATACGTTTGCCTACAATTATTGCTAGCAACCCTCACTTTAATTTGTGTTTTCCACTATAGTTTCAGTATCAGTTATTGTGTCATTTTCTAATCGACTCTTAAGCAATTGTCTGTCATTGCCAGATGTACCCTTTGCATATTGGTAGGTTGCACCATTTACGTCAAACAATCTATTAGTTGAAGACTAACACAAGTTTTGCATCTCCCTTGTCTCTTCCAGTTTGTCTAAAAATTACTTACTCTTCTGTTGCCTTTACCCAGTATGTGCTGTACAATAATTCAGCCAACTGGTTATTCATTTTCACAGCTTTGCAGGAGGTACTTACTATTGGGCATTATTTTATCGGCACTCTCAAAAAATCCAATGTGTAATTACAGAGTAAATTTAATTAGTTTTTTAGATTGTAGGAATCCTGGAAAGGCCAACATTAATTGGCAATCCCAAATTGTTCAAATTTTGGAACTGCTGAAACCCATGCAGTGAGGGTGCTCCCACAACATTATTTTTGTATTTAACCAAGTGATGATAAAAGAACTGTGGTATGTGTCTTTGCACAGTGGACTGCGAGTTAACATTTGGAATTGTGGAATTCTCAACACAGTTGCAAATTCCCAAGTTCCCAACTCAGGGGCAAATTGTGTCATGTGCTTGCAGGTTCTGAGTGGGAAAACATGCTTATTGTTGAAAATGTGGATGCAAGGAACTGTAGATGCTTGATTACAAAAAAATACACAATGTGCTGGAGTAACTCAATGGGTCAAACAGCATCTTGGGAGAACATGGATAGATGACATTTCAGGCTGGGACCCTTTTTCAGACTTATTGTAGATGGGCATGAAAGCTGGATGAGATGAGAGGCAGGTCAAAGCCTGGCAGTTAATAGCTTGATACAGGCAATGGGGTGTTTTTTTAGGTAGATGGTGGACAAAGGCCGGAGATGAAAAGACAGATGTGAGAAAAAAGGGTTGAAGAGTAGTGAATTGTGAAGCTAGAGGAAGAAATCGAAGTTTTAGGTGAAACGTGAGGGGAGAAATGGGTGTGAGTTCAGGTGGGACACAGTGGAGAAGAAGGAGGGAAAGGGGGGGTGGGGGGGATAGGGGGAGGAAGGGGGAGGGATAAGGTTATGTAGTTACCTAAAATTGGAGAATTCAATGTTCATTAAACTACCCAAGCAGACTATGAGGAGTTGTTCCTCTAGTTTCACACCAGCAATGGTGAAAGCCCAGGAAAGAAAGGTCAGCATGGGAATGGGAAGGGGAGTTACAACATTTACCAACCAGGAGATCCCTTTGGACATGGCTGACTGAGCACAAGTGTTTGGTAAAATGGTCATTGTGTCTACATTTTGTCACACTGATGTACAGGAGGCCATATTGGGCACATTTTCTCTTTTCCAGCTTTCTTCACCTCCCCCTAGAATCAGCCTGGAGAATGGTCGTCTCCCGAAATGTCCCCTCTCCATGTTCTCAAGAGATGCTGCCTGATCCGTTGAGTTACTGTAGCACCTCGTGTATTATTATAGATAATATGTACTGTAGCTTTTTTATGCTGGCTCACACCTTCTGTAGGAATAGACCAATTAATTCTCCTGCAAGTTTAAAACTTTTGAATGTAATTCCAGTTATACAGGTAGAGGTTTTAGAACATCAGTAGATTTCCCATTTACTCGGGAATGCTCAATTGATATTTAGTCTGGAAATTACACCACATAAGTGCTTTTGCTGTTCAGTTTTAAGTCAATGTCATTACTCATGATGTTGATGGAATATAGCATGAAGCCTGAAGTTGGACTGAAGATCAATGGGTGGTGCTAGGGGTCACAACCATCAAATACTATAATTTAATGCTCAGGCTCAAATATTATTTGCTGCTTGTCTGACCATAATTGGATATTGATCATCTTGGGCATTCGCTGCTTCATTATTGAGGAGTTGTAAATAAGCCTAAATGCTCCAATCATCAAATGACAATTATACGATAGTGGGAAATATATTGAATAAATTAATGAAAGTTGTGCGTCTGCGGCATGCAGGCAGCCATGTTCCTGAATGAACAAATTGCTCTGCAATGAACACGGTCTTCTTTTTTCAATGCTTTTGATTTTAGAAGATTTAATGATGCCACAGCAAAATGGTAAAGAAGTCTTTTGGTACATTAACCATATAACCATATAACAATTACAGCACGGAAACAGGCCATCTCGGCCCTTCAAGTCCGTGCCGAACAACTTTTTTCCCTTAGTCCCACCTGCCTGCACTCATACCATAACCCTCCATACCCTTCTCATCCATATGCCTATCCAATTTATTTTTAAATGATACCAACGAACCTGCCGCCACCACTTCCACTGGAAGCTCATTCCACACCGCTACCACTCTCTGAGTAAAGAAGTTCCCCCTCATGTTACCCCTAAACCTCTGTCCCTTAATTCTAAAGTCATGTCCTCTTGTTTCAATCTTCCCTATTCTCAAAGGGAAAAGCTTGTCCACATCAACTCTGTCTATCCCTCTCATCATTTTAAAGACCTTTATCAAGTCCCCCCTTAACCTTCTGCGCTCCAGAGAATAAAGACCTAACTTATTCAACCTATCTCTGTAACTTAGCTGTTGAAACCCAGGCAACATTGTAGTAAATCTCCTCTGTACCCTCTCTATTTTGTTGACATCCTTCCTATAATTGGGCGACCAAAATTGTACACCATACTCCAGATTTGGTCTCACCAATGCCTTGTACAATTTTAACATTACATCCCGGTTTCTATACTCATTGGCCTTCATCATTTTGTATAGAAGTTGGGACATTATGTTACAGTTGAACAAGACATTGGTGAGGCCATATTTCATGTTTTGTGTTCAGTTTTGGTCAACTTGGTATAGGCAGGATGGCATTAAGCTGCAAAGAGTGCAGAGAAGATTTATGAGAATGTTGTCAGGATGTAAGGAGCTGATCTATGGGAAATGTTTAGGTAGGTTAGTACTTTATTCCTTTGAGAACAGGAGAATGAGGGTTGATCTTATCGAGGTGTGTAATAACATGAGTAGAATAGGTAGGAAGAAAGGTCAGACCACATTTGGAATATTATGTAGAAACAAAGAACTACAGATTACGGTTTATACCAAAGATAGACACAAAGTGCTAGAATAACTCAATGAGTCAGGCAGCATCTCTGCTAAAAAGGGTGGGTGATGTTTCAGATCAGGACACATATTTGGAATATTGTGAGCAGATTTGGGCCCCATATCTGAGGCGGGATGTGCTGCCATTGGAGAGGGTCTAGCGGAGGTTCACACAAATGTTTTGGGGGATGATTGGATTAATTTGTGAGAAGCGTTTGATAGCTCTGGACTTGTATTTACTGGTTTAGAAAGATGAGGGGTGATCTTATTGAAACCTTTCGAATAATGAAAGGTCTAGATAGAGTGGCTGTGGTGAGGATGTTTCCAGTAGTGGGTGAGTTGAGAGGCACAGCTTCAGAATAAAAGGACATATCTTTAGAATAGAGATGAGGAGGAATTTATTTAGACAGAGGGTGTTGAATCTTTAGAATTAATTGCCACAGTCGGCCATGGAAACCAAATTATACGTATTTTTAAAGGAGAGATTGATAGGTTCTTGATTAGTAATGGGCCTGTCCCACTTACGCAACTTTTTTGGCGACTGCTGGCACCCGTCATAGGTCATTGCAGGTCGGCAAAAATGTTCAACATGTTGAAAATTCAGCGGCGACCAGAAAGACTCTACGACTCTTTGGGTGACTGAGGAGACTACACACGACCATACAGGCGACACCCTGGCGACATGTCGCGAGGTGAAGCCTGTATGGTCATGAGTAGTCATGCAAAGAGTCGTACCTTGTTCTGGTCGCTGCTGGATTTTCAACATGTTGAACATTTTCAGCGACCTGCAACGATCTATGACGGGTGTGGGCAGTCACCGAAAAATGTCAAGTAAGTGGGACAGGCCCATTAGGGTGTCAAAGTTTATGGGCCAAAGGCATTAAAAATGGTATATCAGGACCATAAGAAATTTGAATATTTTTGATTGCTATATACTTTGCTGCCTGCAATGTTCTTCTTGACCTTCTGTGAACTGTCATTAAAGATTGGAGTTGTGACAGTAATTATCTCAGGTTCAGACTGACCCTTGTGACTGGTCACAAGAATAACACTTTTGCAATCTCTGGCTACGGATGTTCACAATAAATTCAGCCTTTCCCTTTTAAATTGCATGCAAGGTGGTGATAATCTTGAAGTTGCTTAATTCTTTCTGCCTACGTGACAGAAGCCAAATATTCAGTGTTTACGTTGTCTTCGGATTCCACCAAGCATGTTTGCTCAGATATGTTTGTCGTGGAGTTATAGAGTCATACAGCATGGGACCAGTCCATTGAGCCCACCATGTTCACAACAACGAGCGTGCATTCATCTGTAATAATCCCATGTAAGGGTGATTCTTCAGTAAGTGTCTACTTTGGTGTCCCGCTACTTTGATGCTGTATATAAGAAAAATCTGTAATTCTATCCCATTTCTTCTTTGTCTATATTGTTAATAAGCATCATCCTCATAAACAAGGATTAAACCCTAAATGAATAAAGAGTTTTTTTGGGGTTTTTTTCTCAATGTTCGATGCCCCCCCCCCCCCCCCCCACCAGGAAAATCACATGTCCCGATGGTTACTTGTGAAATTTCAAGTCGGCATACTTATTTAATGGGGGATAGAATCATAGAATCATAGAAAACAGGTGCAGGAGTAGGCCATTCGGCCCTTCGAGCCTGCACCGCCATTAAATATGATCATGGCTGATCATCCTAATCAGTATCCTGTACCTGCCTTCTCTCCATACCCCCTGATTCCTTTAGCTACAAGGGCCACATCTAACTCCCTCTTAAATATAGCCAATGAACTGGCCTCAACTACCTTCTGTGGCAGAGAATTCCACAGACTCACCACTCTGTGTGTGAAAAATGATCTTCTCATCTCGGTCCTAAAAGACTTCCCCCCCATCCTTAAACAGTGAATACTTGTTCTGGAGTTCCTCAACATCGGGAACAATCTTCCTGCATCTAGCCTGTCCAACCCCTTAAGAATTTTGTAAGTCTCTATAAGATCCCCCCTCAATCTCCTAAATTCCAGCGAGTACATGGCGAGTCTATCCAGTCTTTCTTCATATGGAAGTCCTGCCATCCCAGGAATCAGTCTGGTGAACCTTCTCTGAACTCCCTCTATGGCAAGAATGCCTTTCCTCAGATTAGGGGACCAAAACTGCATGCAATACTCCAGATGTGACCAAGACCCTGTACAACTGCAGTAGAACCTCCCTGCTCTTGTACTCAAATCCTTTTGCTATGAATGCCAACATACCATTCGCTTTCTTCACAGCCTGCTGCACCTGCATGCCTACTTTCAATGACTGGTGTACCATGCCACCCACGTCTTGTTGCATCTCCCCCTTTCCTAATCAGCCACCGTTCAGATAATAATCTACCCTCCTATTTTTGCAGCCAAAGTGGATAACCTCACATTTATCCACATTATACTGCATCTGCCATGCATTTGCCCAATCCCCCAACCTATCCAAGTCACCTTGCAGCCTCCTAGCATCCTCCTCACAGCTAACACTGCCCCTCAGCTTCATGTCATCTGCAAACTTGGAGATGTTGCATTCAATTGCCTCATCCAGATCTTTAATATATATTGTAAATAGCTGGGGTCCCAGCACTGAGCCTTGCGGTACCTCACTAGTCACTGCCTGCCATTCTGAAAATGACCCGTTTGCTCCTACTCTTTGCTGACCCGTTTACTCCTATTCTTTACTGACCCGTTTACTCCTACTCTTTGCTGAAGATCTAGCTGAAATTAAAATACTTTTGAATGGCAGGTATTAATAATTAAAATATTTATCACCCTTAAAAAAATTCCTCTATTCTTGACAAAATTATAACTCTCACTGTTTTTTTCAAAAAGTTATTGTCCCAACAATTGAGGTAATTTACTGTCACTCACCTTTGTTGAGCAATCCCACATGGCTATAAATAGAATAGACGCAAACTTCTGCCCTCAAAAGACCGCGGAATTTGACAGTCCCCTACCTTGTGAATCTCTCCTGATTCGTGTGACGAGAAGCGTGTGGAAACTCAGCTTTTTGCTGCATAACGGGTAAGTAACTTTAATCAGCACCACCTCCGAACAGTGCTGAACTCTTAGAAAATAAAAAAAATCATTATTTTTTTATTTGTTTTGGAGAACAAATCGTGCCATGTGCCATTCGTCCAAATGATATGGCCAGGCATGGCCTTCCGGTGAGGCCATCCTGGGCTAAGGCTTGGGTCACGATAACCATCACGGCCACCTCTGTAAGTTAACCCCCGATCTTCATCCAGCTCCATCTCCAGCTCCAACCAGACACAACGGCCCGTTGCAGCCATCGCCTCTTCCCGTAACCTGATGGCACTCTCCACGCCCAACCCTCTTCAGCCCTTGTTCCCCAGTTAATCTTGATTGATGATTATGTTTATTAACAATATAGAAAAAGAAGAAATGGGATAGATATACGGATCTGACTGAATGCAATGGGCAACCTGGAAAAAGTGGAGGAAAAAATGGATTAAATTATCTAAAAGATTGCGCCAAACATATTTTTCCCATAGTAGAGGTGCTCAACTATGTGAAACAATATTCAAAGTTACAAAAATTTAAATTTTATAATTGGGTTTCCAGAATTGGGTTGACACTTACTGCAGAATCACCCGTAAACAAAGGAACTGGAAGGTCTGAAGAAGCATTTCAAACTGAAATGTCACCTATTCCTTTTCTCCAGAAATGCTGCCTGATCGGATGAGTTAAGGGCCTGTCCCACTTTCGTGTCCTTGGCATGCAAATTACGCGACCTCGTGGTCACGTTATGCTGCGCCGGTCCCGCGAAGGTAGCGCGCGATTTCATGCGTACACACAGCCATCTGGAGCACATGATGTCATTTGAAGATGGACGCAAATGCCGGAGTAACTCAGCGGGACCGACAGCATCTCCGGAGAGAAGCAATGGGTGATGTTTCGTGTCGAGACCCTTCTTCAGTCTGAAAGAAGGGTCTTGACCCAAAACGTCATCCATTGCTTCTCTCCAGAGATGCTGCCAATCTCGCTGAGTTGCTCCAGCATTTTGTGTCTGTCTTCAATTTTCTTGGCCCCGCACTGGGAGTAGAAGTGGGGGCGGATCCAGACTGCAATGCTGTGAGCCCCAGGCCGAGCTCGGCGGTCATTTGCCTACTTCTGCTGCTGTTGGAGGTGAGACGTTGTGTCGCGCCAGGGTCTTGGGCCTGTCCCACTTTGGCCATCAGTTCCGTGACAGGCCATTGGCAAGCGAAGATTTTGTTCACTACAAAAATTTTGGAGCCCGCGCGATGTCGCGCACAACTACATACCCCCCCGCGCTTCTCAGTGGAACCGGCCCCGCGTAGCCATACGATGCCCGTGCGCCTCAATGCGACCATGAGGTTGCATAATTTGCATGCCAAGGACACGTAAGTGGGACAGGCCCTTTACTCCAGCTTTTTGTGTCGATCTTCCTTGTTATAATCCCAACTTCCTGCACTTAGCTTTATAAACCAAGGTGATTTAGATGCTCATCTAGACACTTCTTAAATCATCTCATCCCTTGCTCTGGCAGTACCTTCTAGGTGTTGTCTATTCTCTGGTTGTGAAAGGTCTCTATCTTATCCCCTCTAAATTTATTTCCCTTGCCCTAAATGTATCTATGTCCAGCTTTAATCACCTCCGATAAGAGGAAAAACTCTGTTGACTATCTAAACCCCTTTTGCCGCCCTCTACTCCAGGAGAGACAGAACAAGCCTCTCTAGTCTCACTTCATAATGGAAACACCTAATTCCAAGCAATTTCCTACTGGTCTTCCCTCCGCCCTCTTCAATGCCATAACATGTTCCTATAATGTGGTAACCAGAAATACACACAGTACTTCAGCTGAGATATGACCAATGATTTATAAAGTTGGAGCACAACATTCACTGACTATTGAAGGCCAGTCTCCCACTTACTTTCTTAACCACATTTTCTACCTGCATTGCCATCTCAACGGAGTACTAGGACTTCCGGTGGTGCCATGTTATCTTAACAGATGCTGCACATAGCTCCACTCCCTAAAATTCAAGATTTTTCGCGTTAAAACCGGGTCTACAGGTCGGGACTGATTTAAAAAACTTACCGGAGTCTCTGGACGTCACGCTGATGACATCATCAGTAAACGCTGTGAATTTAACGGAGGCTTAAAGCACTTTAAATGAAAAACATTCCTGGGGAAGCCAGACGAAGCCTGCAGAACTTAATTTTGAAGTGGCTTCTGAAGAAAAGGTGCTTTTCGATATGACTACAAGATCTAAAGAATTTGAAGAATTAAAGCTTTCGGTAAGTGAGCTGAAAGATGCAAAGGTGGATGGAAAAAAGATGGAACACATGATGGGAGTGATGATGGAAAAGATAGAAAAGCTGACGCTAAATAGGACTTCTTGTAATCAGAATGTTTATGAGTCTGGGAAGGATTCGATTGACACTATTAATAAATGAATTGACGATGTGAGAGATGAACTATCAGAGAGAATTGATAAGGGTGAAGAAGACACCACAAAGAGGTTCAGTGCTGTGCAGGACACTGTATCAACCTGAGATGGAGGATGAGATGGCAAGAATGGTGGAGGAGATGAAGAAGGTGAGGTCAGAACAAGACCTTGCTACGCGACGGATGGCGACTCAGCTGGCTAAAGTTTCAGACAAGTGTCTGGATCTCAAGGCTCGTTCGAGACGTCGTAACCTAAGATTAGTTGGTGTACCAGAGGGGACCGAGGGAGATAACATTTGCGAGTTCGCTGCGGGATTAATTAAAGAAGCTCTTAAGCTCCCTAACCTACCAAAAATTGAAGTAGCACACCGAGTTCCTAGATTCAAACACGACAGATTATTGTGAAATTCCGGGACATTGCTGACGTGGAAGAGGTTATGAGGAATAACAAATATGGTGTGCCTCTGATGTATGGTGTAACTACTTTTAAAATCTTCAGGAATTATCCTTATGAAATCATGCAAAAGCGAAATCAGTTCTCCAAGGCAAAGCAGGCTCTCCAAGGATATAAGGAGGTCAGATATGGTGTTTACTACCCAGCTAGAATGCGCACTTCCTACAAGGAACAGCAAAAATCGTTCACAAATCCCGAGGAGGCATACAAATATGCTCTAACCATCGTGGAACAGAAGGACTAGCTGGAAAGGTTGGACATTTTGGACACTCTCTCTCTTTACTATTGCACCTGAATGGTGGCATACGGCCCAAAGAAGGAACTTTGTCTAGACGTCTTATCGGTGGAATGCTCACTCAAGGACATACTCTGTTCCAAGAGAAGCTGGAAAAAGATAGCCACCGAAAAGAAGAGGTCATCAACAGAGTGGGCTTAGCTATTACTGTTGCATGTAAGATCTAATGAATAACCTAAATGGTATAGCATTAATGTCCTTAACAATATTAACATAGAATATTAACATAGAAACCGTAATGAATGCTAATCAGAAATGCAGAAATGGGGATTTTCAAATTAACATTTTAATTTAACCTAATAATTCTCAAGTAGATTTATAACCAGGGCGTGAGGGGCAGAGGCGAGCTCCTGGCTCAGTTCCAGGAGCCAGAAATAGATTAACCCCTTCAACCAACAGTTGATGATTTCTGAGGTTAAAATATACGCTTAAAACTTAGTAGATAAAAATGATAGTTATATCTGGAAATACCGAGGAAATTGACATATACTCTGTAAATGGGTACTATACATCTGATTTCTAAACCAGTCCCGTTACAGTATGTTATGATTAATTGACGGAGCGGAGCTATTTGTTTGTTTTATATCTACACGGAAGTCAATAAAATGCTTTTTCCCACCTACAGGTGGGTCACTTGTTACAGTGCCGACAAGCTCGGACACTGTATTCTCACTTGTAATAGTATTTTTTAATCATTTCCACATTTAATCACATGTGTGTTTTTTTTATTCAAGGACTATCGCAAAGGGAATCTACTAACTGCGCATTGTAGGGTAAATGATCCCCCTATATCTAAAGACCGGAGGTACGAATGCACCGCAAGACACACAGATATTACATCTATTCAAAATGCAAGACGATAACCAAAATAAACTTGGAGGAGTCTCATTTTGTAGTTGGAACGTTAATGGTGTTAACAAATGCATTAAAAGGGGTAAGATTCTAGCTCAGCAGAAAGCATACAACACAGATATTGCTTTTTTATAAGAGACCCATCTTTGGGTTTAAATCCGATCCGATTTAAACCCAAAACTACCTTAACAGATAAGGACGGGAGATATTTGATAGTTACCGGAGAGATCCATGCTGCCCCAATTACCTTGGTAAACATATATGCGCCCAACTTTGACAACCCGCACTTTTTCAATAAAATCTTGAATATAATTGCAGAATATAACTACCAAAATGTCATAAACGGCGGAGACTTTAACTGTGTCTTAGACACTTACTTAGATAAATCCAATCAAAAACAAAGAGGTATTACTAAATCCAAAACTAGCGAACTTCTAAACACATATATAAAAAACACAAACATAACAGATGTCTTGAGGATTGCAAATCTGACCAGCAGGGATTACTCGTTCTATTCTATGGTACACAAGACATATTCACGAATAGATTATTTCCTGGTGGACACAAAACTAATACCCCATACTTCTAAATCAAAATACCATACAATTACGATCTCAGATCACTCCCCAATAACTTTTTTTCTAAAAATGGAAGGAATGACTAAGAACAAACCGTTTTGGAGGTACAATCCTCAAATTTTAAAAGACCCACAAGGGTGTACATATTTAAAAGAGCAAATGGACCTTTTTTTCAAAATAAACGACACGCCAGACATATCACCTACACTATTATGGGAATCTTTCAAAGCATTTATTCAAGGCGTGATAATTTCATATCAAGCTTTTCAAAATAAGAAAAATAAGAACGAACAAAGACAGTTAGAAGAACAAATTAGACAACTGGACATAGAAAATAATAAAGACCCCACTACGGATAAACATAATAGAATAATAATACTGAAATTCAAATTAAATAAATTATTATCAGAGAAAGTCATAAGATTATTACAAATTACAGGAAAGGAACACTTTGAATTTGGTGATAAGCCCCACAAACTTCTGGCACGTCAGTTAAAAAAACGAGAAAAGGATCACACAATTTTAAAGATTAAATCATACAAAGGGGAAATATTGACCTTTGCCGAGTGATATTAATAAAAGATTTGCACAATTTCACGAGAATCTGTATACATTTAAAACGATAATGGACACCAACAAAGTTACAGAGTTCTTGGATAATTGTAACCTTCCTAAAGTAGAGTTGCAGGAACAAGAGGAATTGGGAGCACAAATCTCAAATAAGGAAATAGAAGAAACAATAATCTCATTAAAAAATGGAAAAACACCAGGTCCCGACGGATTTAGTAATGAATTCTATAAAGGTTTTTATGACATATTTACTCCTCGCCTACAGAAAATGTATACTTATGCCTTCAAAGAACAAATACTACCTGAAACACTAGCAGAATCCATGATCAAAATAATACTTAAGAAAGATAAAGATGTGAAAGAACCTGGATCATACAGAGCTATTGCGTTGTTAAACATAGATCAAAAAATATTAGCGAAAATACTAGCTAGAAGACTAAGTAAATATGCTAGTAAATTAATACATCCGGATCAAACTGGGTTTATCCCTAAGAGACAATCATTTAATAATTTGAGACGTCTGCTCAATATAATGCATTCACACCAAACAGAAGATCAAAAACTATCAATCATATCGTTGGATGCAGAGAAAGCATTCGATCAGGTCGAATGGGAATATATGGTCAGGGTATTGCAAGAAATTCAACTGGGAGAGAATTTTATTCTATGAATTAAATTACTATATAATAAGCCAACGGGCAGAATATTAACTAACAATAATTTATCTACGAAATTTCATTTGTCAAGGGGTAATAGACAAGGATGTTCATTATCACCGTTCTTATTTGCCCTCATAATTGAATCCCTAGCGGAAAAAATTAGAACTCATCCGAATATCCATGGATATAAAACAAAATATTCCAACAATAAAATATCACTATGCGCTGACGATGTACTATTGTACATCACATAACCTCATATTACTATACCAAATATTTTAAAATTAATAGAGGACTTTGGATCATTCTCAGGATATAGAATAAATTGGAATAAAAGTGAAATCATGTCAATAAAGCCGAAAGATTCTATGCATCTTTTACAGTTTCCTTTCAAAATAGCTACGGAAAAATTTAAATACTTGGGCATCGGAATTACTAGAAGATATCAAGATATGCTTGACGAAAATTATAACCCTCTACTTAAGCAACTATATAACCATATAACCATATAACAATTACAGCACGAAAACAGGCCTTCTTGGCCCTTCCAGTCCATGCCGACCATTTATTTTCCCCTAGTCCCATCTACCTGCACTCAGACCATACTCCTCCATTCCCTTCCCATCCATATACCTATCCACTTTACTTTTAAATGTTAAAATCGATCCTGCCTCCACCACTTCTGCTGGAAGATCATTCCACACAACCACCACTCTCTAAGTTCCCCCTCATGTTACCCCTAAACTTCTGTCCCTTAATTCTCATGTCATGCCCTCTTGTTTGAATCTTCCCTACCCTCAATGGGAAAAGCTTATCCACGTAAACTATGTCTATCCCTTTCATCATTTTAAAGACCTCAATCAAGTCCCGCCTTAACCTTCTGCACTCCAAAGAGTAAAGACCTTACTTGTTCAACCTTTCTCTGTAACTTAGTTGCTGGAATCCAGGCAACATTCTAGTAAATCTCCTCTGTACTCTCTCTATTTTGTTGACATCCTTCCTATAATTCGGCGACCAAAATTGTACACCATACTCCAGACTTGGTCTTACCAATGCCTTGTACAATTTTAACATTACTTCCCTGCTCCTTTTTTCAATGGATTTATGAAAGACCAGCACACCAAAAGCTTTCTTTACCACCCTATCTACATGCGATTCCACCTTCAGGGAACTATGCAGAGTTATTCCTAGATCCCTCTGTTCCACAGCATTCCTCAATTCCCTACCATTTACCATGTACGTCCTATTTTGATTTGTCCTGCCAAGATGTAACACCTCACACTTATCAGCATTAAACTCCATCTGCCATCTTTCAGCCCACTCTTCCAAATGGCCCAAATCTCTCTGTAGACTTTGAAAATCTACTTCATTATCCACAGCACCACCTATCTTAGTATCATCTGCATACTTACTCATCCAATTTTCCACCCCATCATCTAGATCATTGATGTACATGACAAACAACAGTGGACCCAACACAGATCCCTGTGGCACCCCACTGGTCACCGGCTTCCAATCTGACAAACAGCCATCCACCATTACTCTCTGGCATCTCCCATTCAGCCACTGTTGAATCCATCTTGCTACTCCGTCATTAACACCCAAAGATTGAACCTTCTTAACCAACCTTCCATGGGGAACCTTATCAAAGGCCTTACTGAAATCCATATAGATAGACAACATCCACTGCTTTACCCTCATCAATTTCCCTAGTAACCTCTTCAAAAAATTCAAGAAGGTTTGTCAAACATGACCTTCCAGGCACAAATCCATGTTGACTGTTCTTGATCAGACCCTGTTTATCCAGATGCTTATATATATTACCTCTAAGTATCCTTTCCATTAATTTGCCCACCACTGACATCAAACTAACAGGTCTATAATTGCTAGATTTATTCTTTGAACCCTTTTTAAACAATGGAACAACATGCACAGTACGCCAATCCTCCGGCACTATTCCCGTTTCTAATGACATTTGAAATATTTCTATCATAGCCCCTGCTATTTCTACACTAACTTCCCTCAATGTCCTAGGGAATATCCTGTCAGGACCTGGAGACTTATCCACTTTTATATATTTTTGAAAAGTGTCAATACTTCCTCCTCTTTGTATCTCATAGTTTCCATAGCTACTCTACTGTTTTCCCTTACCTCACAGAGTTCAATATCCTTCTCCTTGGTGAATACCGAAGAAAAGAAATTGTTCAATATCTCCCCCATCTCTTATGGCTCTGCAGATAGCTGTCCATCCTGGCTCTCTAATGGTCCAATTTTATCCCTCGTTATCCTTTTGCTATTAATATAGCTGTAGAAACCCTTTGGATTTACTTTCACCTTTCTTGCCAAAGCAGCCTCATATCTTCTTTTAGCTTTTCTTATTTCTTTCTTAAGATTCTTTTTACATTCTTTATACTCATCTAGCACCTCAGTTACTCCATGCCTCCTATAAATATTGTAGATATCTCTCTTTTTTCGAACCAAGTGTCCAATTTCCCATGAAAACCATGGCTCCTTCCGATTTTTACTATTTCCTTTCAACCGAACAGTGACATAAAGATTCTGTACTCTTACAATTTCCCCTTTAAATGTCCTCCATTTCTCTTCTATATCCTTCCCATAAAACAAAATGTCCCAATTCACTCCTTTTAAACCATTACGCATTCCCTCAAAGTTAGCCGTGTTCCAATCAAAATCTCAAACCTAGGTCGAGTTCTGACTCTCTCCATAATTATATTGAAACTTGATTACATTTTGGAAAACGCCCCCGATGTCCTTAATATGCTGAATAAATGCCATAAAAATGATTTTTTTCTACCACAAATTTTATACATGTTCCAATCTATTCCAATATATCTACCCAAAAAGGTTTTTTTCAAAAACTGGACTCAGATATCACAAATTTTATTTGGGATTATAAATCCCACAGAATACAAAGAGCTCATATGAATAAAACAAAAGTAGTAGGGGGATTAGCACTCCCCAACTTTATGTATTACTACTGTTCTGTAAATATCAGAAACATGATCAAATTGCTGGATAACTCTCCCCAGCAACCAGATTGGATGATTATGGAGAAAGAAGATTGCTCTCCTTATAATATTGGAGCAATCCTTCTCTCTCCAATATCGATGAATAATATAAATTACAACAATAACCCAATTATATAAAGTACAATTAGAATTTGGAAACAAATAAATCACAATTTAAAATTAAGACATTTATTTCTCTTATCACCTATCGGTAAAAACCCCTCATTTAAACCTTCAACCATAGATAAAGCATTTATAGAA
The DNA here is from genome assembly GCA_963514005.1 of Raja brachyura. The sequence continues at coordinate 48,811,628 of OY740786.1, read as the reverse complement.
TGGGAAAGAGCTGGAATTAAAATCTTTGGAGATATGTATGAATTGGGAAAACTATTATCATTTAAACAAATACAACTAAAATACAATTTGGGAAACAATCAGTATTTTAAATATTTCCAAAGCTGTGACTATCTGAAAAAATACGCACAAGATTATCACAATATGCCTCCAGACTTACTGGAAGAAGTAATGAATACAAAGGCAGAATCAGAAAACCTAATATCATATATATATATAATATTATTCTAAATACAGAAATACCAACACCAGATGGTATCAGGAGAGACTGGGAAAAAGAATTAAGTATAAATATTCCCAAAGAAAGGTGGGTAGAATATTTATTAAATGTGCACAAATGTTCATTTAATGTAAGACACACCTTAATAGAATTTAAAATCTTACACAGATTATACTATTCAAAAACTAAAATAAGTAAATTTTTTCCCAACGTCTCACCTATATGTGATAAATGTCAATCTCAAGAAGCTAATATAGCGCACTCATTTGCCTTTTGTACAACAATTCAAACATTTTGGACTGACATTTTTGAAATTTTCACAAATATATTTAAAATAAAACTGACTCCAAAAGCAGAGTGGATTATCTTTGGGATATCAGAAGATAGCCCTGAATTAAATGTGTTTCAAAAGACTCTATTTGAATATGGCTCAATAACTGGAAAAAAGCTAATCTTAAAATTCAGGAAAAATTCTCCTATACCAATAGTTAATATGTGGATTTCAACTATGTTCGAAACACTACATTTGGAGGATATGAGACTCCGACTAGCAGGAAAATCAGATTGTTTCTATAAGACGTGGCCTGCATTTATAAATCTATTACAAGGATAAGGTGCAAGAATACCCCAAAAAAGTACCAGTGTCGGGTCTTGGTAAAGGAGGAAGAAAAACTGTTGAGTTGGTAGATTCCTTTTGCGAGATGTTTATAATAAAGTAGCTGGCTTTTCTTTTTTCTTTCTCTATCTTTCCCTTTTTCATTTTTTTTCCTCTCCAGGGTCTATCTCTTAATCTCCGGTCTCTAACTCTTCAAGGGTTTCCTTTCCCTCTGTCACGCTTTTGCACTTTCACATCTCTTTTTCACTTTTCTACTTTCTTTGCTGGTATTTCTCTTTCTTTTCTAAAGCCTTTAAAAAATTAAGGGGTACAATGACTGTAATATAAGGGATGTACACTAATGTAACTTACGGTATCTCTAATAAATAAAGATATATTAAAAAAATAAAAATAAAAATAAAATAATAATAATAATCTGATGACATGCAGGGTTATTAGTGCTCTGCTGTAAATGCTCTTAGTTCTTCATTGATCAGACAGTATTTAGGGTGGCACAGTGGTAGAGCTGCTCATCACAGTGCCAGAGACCCGAGTTCAATCCTGACTGTGGCTGCTGTCTGTGTGGTTTGTACGCTCTTTCTGTGACCGCATAGGTTTTTTCGCGGTGCTCCAGTTTACTCCCACATTCCAAAGGCGTGCAGGTTTGTAAATTAATTGGCTTCTGTAAATTTCCCCTATTGTGTAGGATGCAAAAGTGGGATTACATAGAACTAGTTTATGGTCAACGTGGACTCGGTGGGCTGAAGGGCACATGTTCATGCTCTATCTACGAACTAAACTAAACTAACTAAACTTACCTAAACAAGAGTAAACTAAACTAAACTTTAGTGGTGGAGCCACATGGCATGATGGAGTTGCAAGAGCAAGGTCTCCACAGAGACCTTTGTTTCTCCTCCCAATGCTATAATAGAGTAATGCATCTACTAAAAATAGGTTGATGAGTATCAGGTTGAGGGGAAACCTGAAAGAAGTAAATCAAATTCTGAGAAATAGAGATAAGGTAGACATTCAGAACCTTTTACTCAGTGGAATTGTCAAGAACTAGAGAGCATAGCTTTAAGGTGAGAGTGGCAAAGTTTAAAGGTGATGTGCGGGGCAAATTTCTTTTTACACACAGTGTGTTGGGTGCCTGGAACGTGTTGCCAAGAGTTGTGGTGGAGGCAGGTGTGGCAGGGCCATTTAAGAAGCTTTTAGATAGCTACAGAGACATGCAGGAATGATGGGATATGGATCACGTATGGGCAGAGAAGATTAATTGTTGCCATTATTTTCAGCACAGACATTGTTGGCTGAATGATCTTTTCTTGTTCTATACTGTTCTATGTTCTAGGATGCTAATGAGAAAATGTGGAACATTGGAAAATGGATAGAGGATTTTGTGTATGAAATGATTAATCTACAGCAAAACACTCTTTGATTTATCATTAGTTCCAAATCATTTGCAATTAAAAAATTATTACATTGATTAGTCTAAGCTTGTGCCTTTCTTGAATGGTAATTCAAATCCTGGTTTTCAGTCATATACTCTATTTGATGTTATCTCTATTTTATAAAACCATGTAAAAATGGATTATGCTACCTGCCAGCTGTCTTGCTATGATAGATTTGTTGGCCCTCTGATAAAGACTGTCAGTGATTTGATGAATACATGTCCATAATGTGCCTCATTGATTTTGCACAAAGCCACCATGAATGCCTCGAACAACTTTGAGTTATAAAGTTTGAGGGTGGTTGTTTCTCCATGGTATGTAGAGACATGAGGGGACAGATACGTGTGGCTGCAGACCTTCCTGTGGTAAGTGACAGTACTGACCCATTGTCTCGCTAATAATTTGTAACTCCACAAAGATAAATTTGGGCTGTCTGTTGATTTCACAAGATGATTGAAGAAGGGTACATTCTCTTCAATTATTCCATAATGCTCGAGGTATGTGTTGTTATTTTTAACAAGGGAATGGAAATATGGCAAAGAATATTTGTCGATAGGGAATGTTGTGACTGATACCGAGAAGCACTCTTTGGGGAAGTGATGGGGTTGTGTTGGCAGGGTGAGAGATGAAAGGTCGGCTCATTTGGTGAAGAGTAGTTACAGGCTAGTTTAAATTTCTGAAATCAGAGTAGCAGGTGAAAATACCTTCAAAAGACAGTTATAACATTTCAAGGCTGTGCATGTCCACATTTGGACCTCAATCAGCTGATTCTTGCATTAGAAATATGAGGCTCATTCTAAGCTATAATACCATTAAGACTCTTCAATCAGGACAACCAGGGTCTATACTATTGGCCCTCATCCTGATGTGTGCAAAGATGGAAGTCAAACATAAACAATTTTCATTTGATATTTCCACTGAAAAACAAATGTCTTCATTATACCAATATGTGGAAGTAAAGTAATGAATTTAAACTGTATACTTGGTTACTATACTTAAGGGTGTATAATACTTGTTGCTCTTTGAATAATGAACTTTCTTCTTGGGAAAATGCCATTCTTTTTGCATATATTTTAATTTGTAATTTAATCTGTAAAACACTTTATTTATTTGTTTCACCAATGTACCGTGATACATGGCTTGATCCAATATATTTTATCCTCAAATGAATAACTTATTTTTGAATTACAAAAGTCAAACCTTAGACTTTCCATTAGATCAGCAGGCCACGATCTGTCAAGGGAAGCTGTTACCATATCCAGCCCTGCTCACCCCTGAGAAACCACTGATGATGACGGGCATTGGGCCGCGCGGGTTGGAAGCCTTCGGAAGGCCCTGTGGGCGCTTGCACACCCCGACTCCCACGGAACTGGGGGAGCCAACGTGGAGTGGGTCTAAGGCTCATCTTCTGCTCGCCCGCAAAGGCTGGGAACTGGAAGGAAGAGAGATTTGGTGACACTGGTGGATGATGGACAAAGGGCCGGTTGGAGAACCGGGGGGGTCTAACCTTCCATGCCTTCAAGGTCGGCTGCGGGAGGTGCCCCCCTGGGACTTGAAGGCTGAAAGCCTGGAAAGGAGAGGACAGATCTTTGGTGATCTGAATTAAGTGATGGTTGCAATAGGCCTTAAGGGCCAGTTGCTGCTTGGACTGTGTAAAAGTGCCAAACATCTGGAGACTATTGCATATGGATGCAGTGATCTGTTTCTATTCATTGGCTACTTAACCAGGGATTGTCTTTATGTATGGCAATAATCTCACTGATCTATATGCAAACATTTTTTTTCACTGCACCTTGGTTCACGTGACAATAAAAGAACCTTGACAAGAATCTACCACATAAGTTGACTAGAATAAAACTGCATGCAAACATGCTGCAACTTTAGATTGTATAAATGTAAAGCCACCTACCTCACAGCTGAAAAGATTCAATTTTATTTTCAATAGTTCCACATGATAGAATGCACGAAAATTGGAAGAACAAATTGTGGAGAAGATAATGATATTGTATGTAGTTCACAGTGTTCACTGAATATTTCCAAGTGCATTTTGAATAGCTCAATCTAAGTTACCTTGATCTATAATTTGCTTTCAATGCTCTTCTTTTTGTTCAATTCATATCTGAACTTCCTGCCACTGGCACCAAAACCTTAATAATTTATAATCTATTGTGCGCTGTCAGAATTCAAATTTATTAATTCTTTGACGTTATTGTCTAACATCAACTACTTTGTATAGTGATCTCGGACTTCATGCTCCCGGCATTAAAACTGACTCATTTTTGGAACCTGAAAGAGTGTTTGTTAGTGACGACAAAGATCATCGTGGCCCATTCAATTCATCATTTGTCATTGTTTCCACTAACAACATTTATTCGAATCATAGAGCCATACAGCCTGAAAACAGCCACTTTGGCTTCTCACCTGTGTCGACTAAGAGACCCATCGAAATTGGTCCCATTTGTCCACTATGGCCCACATTCCTCTCTACATTTCTTATCCATATATCTGTCAAACGTATTTTAAATGATGTTATTATACCTGTCACTGCCACTTCTGCTAGCACCTCATTCCATATACCAACCAGTCTTTGGGTGAAAAAGCTGGCCTTCAGGTTCCTATTAAATCTTTCCCTTCTCAAATAAAACCTATGCCCTCTAGGTATTGATTCTCCTACCCTGGGAAAATAAAATTATGCGTATTAACCCTATCTATTCGCATGTCTGATCTTGTATACCTGTATAATATCACTCTCCTATACACCAAGGATTAAGTAATTGCCTATCCAAATGTGCAAAATTAGAGCACATTGTATTGGGGGTAGGGTATTGACATGGAGAGAGAACTAATTGGCAGACAAGAAGCAAAGAGTAGGAATTAACGGGTCCTTTTAAGAATGGCAGGCAGTGACCAGTGGGATGCCGCAAGGCTCGGTGTTGGGACCCCAGTTATTTACAATATATATTAACGATTTAGAATTAAATGTTTAGAATTCCTAGAATTTAGGAATTAAATGTGGCATCTCCAAGTTTGCGGATGACACAAAGCTGGGTGGCAGTGTGAGCTGTGATGAGGATGCTATGAGGCTGCAGGGTGACTTCGATAGGTTGGGTGAGCGGGCAGATGCAGTATAAGGTGGACAAATGTGAGGTTATCCACTTTGGTGACAAGAACAGGAAAGCAGATTATTACCTGAATGGTAGACACAAAAAGCTGGAGTAACTCAGCTGGACAGGTAGCATCTCTGGAGAGAAGGAATGGGTGACGTTTCGGGTCGAGACCCTTCTTCAGACTGGTTAGGGGTAAGGGAAACAAACGATATAGATAGTGATGTGGAGAGATATAGAAGAATGTATGAAAGATTCTGAAGAAGGGTCTCGACCCGAAACATCAACTATTCCTTCTCTCCAGAGATACTGCCTGTCCCGCTCAGTTACTCCAGCTTTTTGTGTCTATCTTCGGTTTAAACAAGGATCTGCAGTTCCTTCTAACAATAGACAATAGACAATAGATGCAGGAGTTGGTCATTTGGCCCTTCGAGCCAGCACCACCATTCAATGTCATCATGGCTGATCATCCCCAATCAGTACCCCGTTCCTGCCTGCTCCCCATATCCCCTGACTTTGCTATTTTTAAGAACCGTATCTAGCTCTCTCTTAAAGGCATCCAGAGAACCTGCCACCACCACCCTCTGAGGCAGGGAATTCCACAGACTCACCACTCTCTGTGAGAAAAATTGTTTCCTCGTCTTCGTTCTAAATGGCTTACTCCTTATTCTTAAACTGTGGCCCCTGGTTCTGGACTCCCCCAACATCGGGAACATGTTTCCTGCCTCTAGCATGCCCAAACCCTTAACAATCTTATATGTTTCAATGAGATCTCCTCTCATCCTTCTAAACTCCAGAGTATACAAGCCCAGCTGCTCCATTCTCTCAGCATATGACAATCCCGCCATCCCGGGAATTAACCTTGTAAACCTATGCTGCACATTATATCTGAAAGGTGTCAGGTTAAGATAAGGGGAGATGCAACGAGACCTGGGTGTGCTTGTACATCAGTCACTGAAAGTAAGCATGCAGGTACAGCAAGCAGTGAAGAAAGCTAATGGCATGTTGGCCTTCATTGTGAGAGGATTTGAATTTAAGAGCAAGGAGGTCCTAGTGCTGTTGTACAGGGCCCCCATGAGACCTCACCTGGAGCATTATGTGCAATTTTGGGCTCCTAATTTGAGGAAGGCCATTATTGCTATTGAGGGAGTGCAGCGTTGGTTCACCAGGTTAATCCCCGGGATGGCGGGACTGACATTTGATGAAAGAATGAGTCGACTGGGCTTGTATTCACTGGAATTTGGAAAGAGAATTCATACATAATCATCTAGAATTCTTAAAGGATTGGCAGGCTAGATGCAGGAAAAAAAATCCCGATGTTGGGGGAGTCCAGAACCAGAGGTCACAGTTTAAGAATAAGGGGTAGGCCATTTAGGACTGAGATGAGGAAACACATCTTCACCCAGAGAGTTGTGCATCCATGGAATTCTCTGCCACAGAAGACAGTGGAGACCAATTCACTGGATGTTTTCAGTGAGAGTTAGATTTAGCTCTTAGGGCTAAAGATATCAAGGGATATGGGGATAAAGCAGAAACAGAGTACTGATTTTAGATGATCAGCCATGATCATATTGAATGGCGGTGTTGGCTCGAAGGGCCGAATGGCCTACTCCTGCACCTATTTTTCTATGTTTCTATGTTTCCAATATGTTCATGTAGCTTGGGATTTTGAGATCTGGCAACACCATGGAAAATTATCTCAGTGTTCTTTCTAGCCTGGTAGGACATTATTGGTAGGACATTTTCCATGAAGGCTACTCCTGAACTGTGGAAGAAATTATGGACTTTCCAATGAGTTGAAGATAAACTATACATCCATCTCTTATTGACAGTCAGTGGCAGGTAGTTTCATCTGTAAATGCATACTTAGTTGCATACTATTTGATACCGGTTACTTGAATTATTCCATGACACTCCCTTCACTTTTGTCGGAAAGACTGCGTGGGACAACCTATAATGGAGACTTTGCTCACCATTCATGGAGTGGATATCACAGTCCATATGAGCAGAATCTAAGGTCAGGATTGAACTAGCGCCTCTACTCTACCTGCTGTGCCATTGTGACATCCATGAACGTTCTTGATAAATTGTTCTGCTCCCTGAGCATCCATTCCTCCCTCTTCAGTTGCTTGCTCATCTGTGGGTCCTCTTCTTATTCTTTTTATTGTACTGCATTGTGAGTAGAATTGTCACCTAATATACTGAGCCTAAATTAAAATTTGTTGCATTCTCAGTCATGTCCTTTTACAAAAACTGCTATTGCAGACTACTAAACTGCCACAGGGTCTAGAAGAAGACAGATCAATAACTTCAATCTCCATGTCATATATTACCCATTCCTTCTCCCCAGAGATGCTGCCTGTCCCGCTTAATTGCTCCAGCATTTTGTGTCTATTTTCATATATTAATCAGCTATTTGTCTGCAAGTAAATGATGATCGAGTTAAGCAGGTGGGGAGAACTGCTCCATGCAAGTAAAACACCTTAGCTGCAGTGTTGATAACTACTTTGATCTCACTGCTGCTATTCATCATTGCACACTAATTGGCATTTGTGTCTCAAGGTGCAGATGTGCATTTTGTGCTTTATTGTCATTCCCAATATGGTACCATGCAGCTCAAGAATGCATGCTGTTCATTAGAAATTTAGCAGTGAATTGGTGCCTATAGCGGCTGCGAAGCTGAATTGCAGAGTTCAATTTTATAGAGTTACAAGGGAGTAAAACTAAAGCTGTGAACATTTACAAAGGTGATCCGGTCAGAATATATTTTATGGCCAATTCAACTCGATTCAGATCCATATTTCAATTCAGCATCTCAATGAGCACTATTTCCAGGCAGTGTTCTTAGTCAAAATCTATAACTGTACTATTATACTGAAAATAAATTACACTGATATTTTCTGACATTGTATATCAGTTTTGCCACAAACAAGCATCAGCTTTTTACATTCAGATTTCGTTATTACCTTTCTAGTTATGATGAATATTTTAACTGCCTCACAAAATGAGACAATCGTTGCATTTCCATAAAACCTGCTGTTTTCGTATTTGTGTATATAATTGTGAGAATTATGAGAATACAGTATACAAAAATCTATTGAGGAAGTGTTAATCGGGCTCCGGAAAAAATGCTGTTACTCTTTACCATAATTATCTTAAAAGAAGGACAAATATATTAATAAGTTCACTTGAAATTTGCAAAGACTTTCATTGGGTTAATAACAATATTTATGCTCTGGCAAGAGCACAAGCAAGCTAAAGCTAATGTGAAATAATGGCAGTGACCTTATCCAATATGCTGCATGGTCAGCATTCAGTAACATTCATTTAATGACAATTTGTGTCTGTCTCAGATGTTTTGCAGGTTTGGAGCCTTAAGAAAGAATATAAAATGAATAATTTATCAGAGATGAGGAGGGACAGTACTTGCTAAGTTTAGACAAAATTCTTGGAGGTAGACGGCCATTTCTATGTTTGACCTTGTTAGAGGGAACACAAACAATATAGTGTAGTCATGAATCAACTTGGTTCAATAAAATTGCAAATGCTACCATTAATTCAAACAATGTTAGGTAGTAAACCTTGTTATTTTACAGATGACCACAAAGCATCTGTGACACCTTCAGGAGGGACTTGAGTCTATAAATACAAACTGAAACATGTTTTAGATAAGGGCCATCTGATAGTTCCAGGACAGTGTGGCTCACAGCATGACATGGGGATGAAGCCTGTTGAGCTTTTAGAATCCTGCTCAGAACAACAAAAGAGTGATTTGGATATCTCACAGCATTGCAGTGTCATGGTTTACAAACAGCAATGCCTGCACTTGAGACTGGCCTCCACATATATTATTCATGCAGAAGCACAAGAACAGGTGGCTGGTTTGTATTCATTGTCAGTCCAATGCCTGCCTTTGGGCACACAAAATATAAAGAAACAGCATACACCTGTAGGCTAGTAATAATTATCATAATAATCATGGAAAGAATGTGATCATAGATCATCGCTCCCTTACTTTTTGTTAGCACAATTTGTTCCAGACATTTCCAAAAAAAAATCTTTGAATTACAGCTCAACACATTTTTCAAATGGGCCTGGTTAATGTCCATTGCACTTTCATTCAAAGCTGGAGTCCAATCAGTCAATGTAATCTATTATTACTTGAAGGCCTTGGCTTAGAAAGTTCAGTGCAACTAAATAATGTACCGTTGCTTGTGAGTCCCCCCAATACAAGTTTCAGTAGGGGCTGAGATTGAGGACTTTGCACATTTCCACGATTGAATATATGCTACACAGTACCATGCTTGTGGCTAGAGGGGAAGGATAAGTAACAGGTCAGAGTTGGTCTTTGGGTCAGTTTGGCCTGCAATGTAAATGCTGGTTGTCTGCAATAAGGATTTGAATCTAGGCCTGAAGATAGCGATCAGCTTGGAGGCTGTGGGTGAAGTAGGTATTGAAATTGAAGCTTCTAGCGGGGTTTGGCTGATCAGAGGGTTACGGGAGAGTGGTTGTTGTGGTGGGCGTGAATGTTATGTCTTAAAGGATTGCTGGGTCAAGACAATGGACCTCGGTGCCATTAGACTAGGTGGGGACCATTGAGGGATTGTGCAGGAGATTAGAGAAAATGAGATGTAAGATTGGTGGATGGTGGACCATTAGTACTCTGTGTGGAGAAAAAGCACACAAATGGGATCACTGTCAGATATGGAATTCAAATTACAAGGTCCCAAAATAATGCAATGTTTCCAAAACTGAGTAGTCCCATGAGTGAATAATATTGGTTGCTACTCAGATATCATTGCCAAATTATAGTTGACTTCATCCAAAGGAACCATTGCACTGGAAATTACATAATTAAGTCCATAACTGCCTGGTAAATTTTCTTGAGTGTTGGTAAGCAATACAAAATAACACTGGGCATAATGGTAGTTTTCTTCAGTCAACATTTCATAAGAAAACTATTTGTCATATCTTCCTCGCATACCTTTACTGCTGCATTTGTGCATTGGAGTATGGAAGGCACTAGAGATGTGCCATCAGGGTGATTTAGTGTATGGTACCAAGCCTTGCTGCCTGAGGTTCAATCACCTGTTCTGCTTCATGTCATCGCGAAGAGCAAAAGGTATGTCCGCAGTGATATGTTTAAGATCATTATCACATTTGACTTTCAATGAAGTCAATGCTTTTCTTAAAGTGTGTAAGCATGGTCCCAATATTAGCTTAAAATCTCTGTCTACTTCAGTGAAATGGAGGATGAAAACATCCATTCCATTACTGTTGGTTTGGACAAAGAATTACATTAACTGAGGTACCCGGAATCTTCTGGTAGATTTCATTTGGCTATGGCTCTGTTATTTTGATATTGTATTTCCGCACAGGTGGTATATCAGAACATATGTTTTAAAAACATTTTTTTTAAATATTCTGATCATTAATTGAGCAACAGCTGGAACAACAGCTGCAAATCATACAATTTGGTCTGCAGGAAATTCACAGAAAAGGACAGGTGCTAACAGATTGTTCCAGCGTTCAGAAAGAGATAAATGTGCAGTCAACCACCTCTGGTTCTTAAGCAGTGCATATGTTGGCATTATTCAACAGGATGGGTACCACAAAGTTATATCACCACAGACAACAAGGGGTGCAAACTCCTGTAACAGCTGGTAGCACATTGTCTGTTGTTATTAAAGCAACAGCAGGCTTGACATATTTTTGGTCTGGAATTCCTATGTCTACAACAAGAAATATCAGCAAAGGCAGGCGGTCTTGCATTAGGCAGGTGTCTGCAATCAGCTGTTCTCAAAAATAAAAGGAAACAGGTAACTTTCACCATCAACAATAGCAGGATATGCACGCAGTTAGCATAATTGCCTGCACACACTTTAAAGTTGAGGTGAAGGGGTGAGCTTCAGACGAGGGTTTGATTTCATTCAGTATTCCCATTCAGTGGTCTGATAACAGTGGGAAATAATTTGTTTCTGAATCTGGTGCTGTGCTCCTTCAAGCATTTGTATCTTCTTCCCAATGGGAAAGGGGAGAAGAGGGAATAACCTGGTATGTGGTCCTTGATTATGTTGGCTGCTTTTCCAAGGCAGCGTGGAGTGCAGATGGAATCAGCAAAGTGGCTTGCAGCAAAAGTTCTTTGGTAACTGAGAAAACATATAACCTTCTCTCCCTCTAACCTTTTCTGTCTGCTTCTGACCTAAGCAGGTCCTCACACCAACAGACACAGATGCAGACACAGACGCAGACGCAGACACAGACGCAGACACAGACACAGACACATACTCACATACACCCACACCTCTTTTTAACTTCATCCTTAGCCTTCCTACCACTAATTTTTTTTTCTCGTCTTACACCCACTCCGTCAGTCCATTATTCACAAACTTCTCCCACTGGGTCTCCTCTCTGTCTAACTTTTTTTATCTCTTTCCTCGACGGAGGTATTACTTTTTCCATATCTTATCTCTCTCCACACTGCAGCCTAACATCATGGTGCTGGCAGTCCCTTTCCTGGGGGGTCGTCTTTGGGAGCTCCAACTGTGGGAGCCTGCAGACTTAACATCGTGGAGCTTGTGTTCCCTTGGTTATGATTGACTTTGGGAGCTCCAACTGCAGGAGCTCCGACTGTCCCGATTGCGGGAGCATTGATCGCCCCGACATGGGAGCTTCAATAGCCGGCTACGGCAGCTTCGATCGCCCTGACTACCGATGGTTTGAGTGCCCAGACTGCGGGAGAAAAGTAGTAAAGAAGATAATACATTATTGCCTTCCATCACAGTGCGCTGTGGTTGATGTTTATGTTAGTTTTTATGTTGTGCGTCTTGTTGCTTTTTTGGTATGACTATATGGCAAATCAAATTCCTTGTATGTTTTTACATACTTGGCTAATAAATTACTTACTTACTTACATACTACTGATCATAACTGTCCATCCTGATTCCTATTTTTGTTTCATGTTACACCTTCCCTTCAGGTTCCATCGCCAGCAGCCCTTTCTTGCCGCTGCATATCACCTCCCAGACTATCTCCTTATCTCCACCCTTCCCTCCCCAACTGCACTCTACCTGCCAAACAATTCCTCCTTACCTGGATCCATTTATCACTTGCCAGCTCTAGCCATATTGCTCCCTTCTCTCTTTTTTTTTAAAATACTGGTTATCTCCCAACTTTTTAAGTGCAGATGTAGGATGTAGATCAAACAGTATTGCTGATTTGATCCATGTCTGGTTTTACTGTTGTTTGTGCCATGTCCTTGTCCTTGTGACATTGTCCTTGTGAGTAAGCTGCCGCAAGGGAGCTGAGATCTCGCTGATGTTGGGAATTTTCTGAGGTAATTAACCATGCCCAGAAATCTCTGCAGACCTGCAATAGCAGTGGATGTGGACATTTTGCTAATAGCCACAGTCTTAGAAGGATCAGTCTTGAGACCATCAGCTGGGAAAATATGCCCCATGTAGCTCACCTGGTTAGCATGGAACCAACATTTTTGGGGATTCAGTTTTAAGTTCACTTCCCTGCCTCGCTCAAGTACCTTCTTCAAATTGGCATCATGTTGTTCCATGTCTTTGCCACTAATGATGATATCATCTATGATGATAGTACAAGGCTATCCGTCAAACAGTTACTCCATGGAGCGCTGAAACACCTCACTGGCTGAACTGATACCAAACGGAATGCACAAAAATCTGTAGTGGCCGAAAGCAGTGCTGAAAGTGATACTCATAGATGATGCATGATCCAGGGGAACCTACCAGAAGGAGCTCTTGGCATCTAATACAGAGAAGTCCATAATTGTCCTGGAAGCATAAGCAACATGCTTTTGACACTATAAAACATCAAATGTTGTGCCCACCTACCCTGGCTTATTACAATGTCAATAAGCCTGTTACTTTGACCTGTGATGCATCCCGGTATGGCCGTGGTGCAGCATGTCTGCAGGATGGCAACCAATACTTGGTCCTGGTTGACTCTGGGTGGTTTGAGATCGATCTGCTCCCCACAGCTTTGTTGGTTATCAAGAAACTTGTGAGGCATTTTCTGGTCCATGGGTTACCTCAAACCCTCATGTCTAACAATGGTGGCCAATTCACAAGCCAGAGTTTTAAGGACTTTGCAAAGGAATGGAATTTTATGCACATCACCAGAGGTCCGGAGTACCCCCAGTCGAATGGGCTGTCTGAGCGAGCTGTCCGCAGTATAAAGGAGCTCATGGAGAAGTCCAACAGGGCCGGGTCTGATGTGTTTTTGGATCTTCTCAATCTCCGCAACATTCCACGTGATCCCACTTCTGACACCATGTGCAAAGTACTATTGATACAGAGTTATTATATATCATAACAAGTATTTAATAGTGCGATTAAACGAGAACTTACCAGTTCGAAGTTTGATCTTTATTTTATGAGGAGTTACGATGAGGGATTACGTGAAGAAGCCCCGCCTGGCGCTGGATCGGCATACTTCAAAGCAGCGGCATGAAAAACACAGAACCAATAGCCGAAGTAAAATAGTAAGGCTCAAAATAGACTAGAACTACCAGATGATCATTTACATTATGAGGGTTGGGAGTGGAAGGCACGTAATCCCTCATCGTAACTCCTCATAAAATAAAGATCAAACTTCGAACTGGTAAGTTCTCGTTTAATCTCACTATTTTACTTCGGAGTCACGTGAGTGACTACGTGAAGATTTTGAAGCTCTGTGTTTTTTATGTCATAAATTCATTTCATACGACTCTCTGTTTAGTCAAAACAGTAGTGAGTAAATAGTATTTTAGGACATTGTTACAATTTATGTAATAAGTCCTTTAATCATAAAAAGAACAACTTTTTAATAATAACCCCTCTATCTCAGGGGAAAATTACAAAATAAATTGATAAATGATGTCAATGGTAACATAAATCGATAATATAAATCGATAATATAAAACAAAGCATGCATTAAAGAGAACCCATTACTGTGTGTCCAAATCCTGGCACCATGACAACAGGTTTATTCTAGAACTTTGAAAATCTCTTCTCTAGACCACCCTGCGGCCTCTAAAATTTTATCGAGTGGCACGTCCTGTACCTTTGCCACGGACGTAGCTGCCGCCTTAGTGGAGTGAGATTTAAACACATCAGTGTCTATTCTTGCTAGACACAAACCATCCAGAAATGGTTTGAACTGAACCTTTTGTATGTGGCTTTTGTGTGTTATTAATAACGCTTTCTCAGAACCTCTGAGATTTTGGTTACCTCAATGTATTGAGTTAAATGCTTAACTACACACAATGTTTCATCAATAGGATATGCTTTAAACATTACCTTCATTCCAGTTCTTCCTGGTCTGCTTTGTTTGATCAAGTCATAAACATAAAACATAATGTTATCTGTAGTCACATGCATGCAATCCAACCGTTACAATTGCAAAGCTTGTACTCTTTTTGAGCTGATACCAATGCCATTAACATTACCACCTTGAATGTTAATTTCTGCAAAGACATTGAATTAATTGGAGTCCATTGTTTAAGCAAAGTGAGAACAATGCTAACATCCCAAATTTCTGTATATCTGGGCTTGGGAGGATTTTATTGAAAATTCCTTTCATGAATCGGGATACTAATGGGTGAGACCCAACTGAATCCCGATCTGAAATTTGTCCTAAATAGGATGACAATGCACTACGAGCACAATTAATGGCACTATAACTCAAATGCTCATCAAAGTGTAACCCAGCAAGGAACTCTAATACATTTGAAATGTTTGCAGTATGATAAGATATCTTTAACTGTGTACAAAAACTTCCCATTTCCTTATATGCGACTTATATTGTTTTAGTGCTATTCCTCCAAGCTGCAACTATAACATCCATGGTCCTGTCCGACAGTTCAAACTCTTGCAATGGTCTGGTCAGAATCTGCAGATTAACAAATTCATATGATCATGCAATGGATGAATTTCTTTTGTTACTGGTTGTGTCAACAGATTGTCGCAACTGGGAATTGTCATACATGGTTCAATAATCATTTTAGCATCAATGGGAACCA
This sequence comes from Raja brachyura, assembly GCA_963514005.1. Next base: position 48,796,210 of record OY740786.1, on the reverse strand, counting down.
TGACTGCGTGGGCCAATCTGGCACCACCAAAAATTGCCTTTGGCAGCGTCTTGCGCTATTTTCTTGAGACATTGCCCAATGAGACAGAATGGGGAAAAGCATAAAAGAACGTATTCCCCAGTGTAGCGAGAAAGCATCCACCGCTACTGCCCCTGGATCGTGTTCCCCAAGACACGTATTTGGGCAATTGGTGATTCAATCTAGATGCAAACAGATCAATGTCCGGTACTCCATACCGACTGACAATATTTTGAAAATTTGTGGATTAACATCCATTCTGTATTGTCTTTAAATATTCGTGATCTTTTGTCTGCCACAACATTGTCTCTCCCCGAGAGATAAATAGCTGAAAGCCAAATATTTTTTGCCATACACCATTGCCACATCTGGTTTACCAGATGATCACATGATATTGATCTGACACCACCCATGTGATTGATATATGCCACAACTGTGGTATTATCTATTTGTACTTGGACATGCAACTCTTTTAATGAAGAGCAATAAGCTTTTAATCCATAAAATGCTTCCAGTAGCTCCAAATAATTAATACCATATGTTTGGAGCAATAAATCCTCTTGGACAGCCCCATCTGCCTCTACAGCTGGTCCCCCCAGTTTTTCAGTTTGCAAAAACACTACTGGCTGATGAACTAAAACGTTCTTAGCAGCTTGTGGAACATTCTCAATCCACCAATGTAATTCTGATAAAGCTTCCTTAGGCAATTGCATTGGCCTATCAAATGGCTTGCTCGCTGAATAAGCGCTTAAGTTTTTGCCCTTTGAAGATTTTGGTAATGTAGACGACCAAACTCTACTGCTGGAAATGCTGCTGCCAATTTACCAATAACCTTGGCAACCTCTCGGATGGAGGGATAAGGTTTGTTAATCAGGTCTTGACACACATTTGTCAAATCCAACACTTATCCATTGATAAAGTTACCAACATGGTAACTGAGTTAATCACAAACCCCAGATATTCAATGGTTTGGGATTGCTGTAACTTAGATTTGTTGGATGGATCAGGAACCCAACTTCTCAAACAACTTGTAGTTGCTGAGACTAATTTTCCAGCTGACTCCTGATTAGCATTGACAATTAAATGTCATCTAGATAAGCCATAACGATGTGTTTTTGTGCCCTTAGCAGTGCAAATGCTGGCTTAATCCTTTAGGCAAAGCTTTGTAGTGCCACAGCTGTCCCATCCATAAACTTTAATTACCTGCGAAAATATGGTGAATTGTGACCGAAATATGCATCCTTCAATCTATTGTAGCCATATAACAACCTGTTGATACCTGCTGCATTGCAGTGGTGAATGTGTCCATTTTTAAAAATGTTTATACTGGACAATGTATTTAATTGTGTGAGATCTAAAATGATTCTACAACCCCATCTTTCTTCGGTCTGGGGAAATATTTGATACAATTGTTGTGGATCCTTTCCTGTTTTCTCAATAACTCCTTTCTCACACAAATTCTTAACCTGGTGTGGTGTTGGGTAAATTGAACGGATTGAAGGCCGATAAATCCCCAGGGCCAGATAGTCTGCATCCCAGAGTACTCAAGGAGGTAGCCACAGAAATAGTGGATGCATTAGTGATAATTTTTCAAAATTCCTTAGATTCTGGAGTAGTTCCTGAGGATTGGAGGGTAGCTAATGTAACCCCACTTTTTAAAAAAGGAGGGAGAGAGAAAGCGGGGAATTACAGACCAGTTAGTCTAACATCGGTAGTGGGGAAACTGCTAGTCAGTTATTAAAGATGGGATAGCAGCGCATTTGGAAAGTGGTGAAATCATTGGACAAAGTCAGCATGGATTTACGAAAGGTAAATCATGTCTGACAAATCTGATAGAATTTTTCGAGGATGTAACTAGTAGAGTGGATAAGGGAGAACCAGTGGATGTGTTATATCTAGACTTTCAGAAGGCTTTCGACAAGGTCCCGCATAAGAGATTAGCATACAAACTTAAAGCACACGGTATTGGGGGTTCAGTATTGATGTGGATAGAGAACTGGCTAGCAGACAGGAGGCAAAGGGTAGGAGTAAACGGGTCCTTTTCAGAATGGCAGGCAGTGACTAGTGGGGTGCCGCAAGGCTCAGTGCTGGGACCCCAGCTATTTACAATATATATTAATGATTTGGACGAGGGAATTCAATGCAACATCTCCAAATTTGCAGATGATACCAAGCTGGGGGGTATAGTTAGGTGTGAGGAGGATGCTTGGAGGCTGCAGGGTGATTTGGATAGGCTGAGTGAATGGGCAGATGCATGGCAGATGCAGTACAATGTGGATAAATGTGAGGTTATCCACTTTGGTGGCAAAAACATGAGGGTAGACTATTATCTGAATGGTGGCAGATTAGGTAAGGGGGAGATGCAACGAGACCTGGGTGTCATGGTACACCAGTCATTGAAAGTAGGCATGCAGGTGCAGCAGGCAGTGAAGAAAGCAAATGGTATGTTAGCATTCATAGCGAAAAGATTTGAGTATAGGAGCAGGGAGGTTCTACTGCAGTTGTACAGGGTTTTGGTGAGGCCACACCTGGAGTACTGCGTACAGTTTTGGTCTCCAAATCTGAGGAAAGACATCCTTGCCATAGAGGGGGTACAGAGAAGATTCACCAGACTGATTCCTGGGATGTCAGGACTTTCATATGAGGAAAGATTGGATAGACTCGGTTTGTACTCGATGGAATTTAGAAGATTGAGGGGGGATCTTATAGAAACCTACAAAATTCTTAAGGGGTTGGACAAGCTAGATGCTGGAAGATTGTTCCCGATGTTGGGGGAGTCCAGAACAAGGGGTCACAGTCTAAGGATAAGGGGGAATTCCTTTAGGACCGAAATGAGGAAAACATTCTTTACACAGAGAGTGGTGAGTCTCTGGAATTCTCTGCCACAGAAGGTAGTTGAGGCCAGTTCATTGGCTATATTTAAGAGGGCGTTAGATGTGGCACTTGTGGCTAAAGGGATCAGGGGGTATGGAGAGAAGGCAGGTACGGGATACTGAGTTGGATGATCAGCCATGATCACATTGAATGGCGGTGCAGGCTCGAAGGGCCGAATGGCCTACTCCTGCACCTATTTTCTATGTTTCTATGTTTCTATGTTAACCTCTTTGTCAATTTGAATTATTTCAAGACTGCAAACATGAAAGAATGATAAGGCTTATTGTGTCCCAATGGATCCATACCTCCTTATCATTATAAACATTTGGAGTCTACCACCAATCTGAGATTCATCCAAACATCCTTCTTTAATAGGATAAAGTTTTGTACCTCTCCAACTGTTTGACGAAATGACCTCCTTACCCAATAAATGGGTGTACATTCGTTATGGTCCTTAGATAAGGGATGTATCAGAGATTAAACTGATAAGAACAGATACTACACTTGATCTTAGCCAAAAAGCCGAGAAGCGATTTGCTGGCTGGTAATTCTTCCTTATCATACTCCTGCCTTGGCTCAAATCAAACCCCTTTCTCATATGACCAGCCTTCTGGCCAACTGAAGGGTTTCACAAGACCAACAGTTTTTGCCTCTTCATCCATTACTTTAATTTGTTTAAACAGATTTCCTCTGAACAAATAACCAAGAGCTTGAACATTGCTTGTCCTGTAAATCTTTGGATGTAAAAGAGGCCGAATGGCAATCTTCCATTTTATATAATTTATCTCAAAATGAGTTGCAGAATAAGCCCAACATATTTTGTTTTATTTTGAACTTTGGTCATTCCACAACCTTCCAGCTTGTCTTAAAAGACAGTGATGCCAAAATTAGCTTGAGGATTCTTTAATCGTAATTCCTGCGCCCGCATAATTGCTGACATTGGCGCCCAAAAACCGGATTTACCAGGTACCTTCTTAAAGGTGTTTTGGAATGCTTCATGAATTTGCGTCATCCTTGCGCATGCTAATTTTCTTATATTCTGTATCATTCCAATTTTAGTATATGTGCTGCCGAAGCGAGCACTTTTACAATAAATAAGTGTTTAAATCCAAATCTGCTGTCTCAACCATAACAGCTTTCTTGAGGCAGGTGAGAGACCATATAATTAAATGGGTCTGAAGAAGGGTCTCGACCCGAAACGTCGCCTATCTCCTTCGCTCCTTAGATGCTGCTGCACCCGCTGAGTTTCTCCAGCTTTTTGTGTAACCGACCATATAATTAACATTGGCCGCCAGGTTTCCTTCCATGGCCTCACCGCCTCCACCAGGTATAGTAACTTTGTGCCCCTCAGACACACCTGGATTTGTATTGTGGTGGGTACTTCTGACCACAACACCACTTTCAGGGTCAGTCTCATACAGCCCTGGTACTCCTGAAACTTGTTCAAGGAGACTTCCTCCAGCCCAATCCCAGGCACTGGAGTTTCAATTCCCATTTTTAACTGGCACCATATTCATAATATGGAACCCCCTCAGGGGCTGCCTGGGAATATTCTGGGTACTTAGACCCCTGGTTGATATTGTTTGGAGTATTTCCTCCATTAGATCCATACTTAGCCAAAGGCTTACCTTACAGGATCTTTCAGAAACCTCAGGCCTTTCAAGCTTCTTTCTTTTATTTTTAGGCACTGGGTTTCAAGTTTTGTTTGTGGAGCAACTAAAGGCTCACTAACGGGTATTTCAATCGGCCACCGGTATCGGAACCGGCTCCGCAGTAATCTGCTGTCCCGACTTTTTTACACCCCGGGACGCACGTTTTACCCGCGATTTTTTAAAACATTTTTATTTTTATTTTAACTCCTCCTGGTTTACCTACCAGCCTACGGAGTTTTTAGAAAACGCCCTGGAAGTAAAATAATTTTACTTACCTGCGGGCCGTCTCCTTACCGCTGTGTTGGAGCTGCGCTCTGCAGCTCTTTCCTCTGCCGATAGCGTCGACGTAATGCCGATCCAGCGCCAGGCGGGGCTTCTTCACGTAGTCACTCACGTGACTCCGAAGTAAAATTAGAATACATACAGAGACCATCAAAATGAGAGCTGTAGGCTCAGTCGTAAGCTGAACTAACTGACATGGCTACCCGCATGCCGCTAGGTGGTCGTGTGGAAACCTCACATGGATTATGGATCAGGTTGATAGCTGCAAAACCAGACACGGATCAAATCAGCAATCTTGTTTGATCTACATAGGGTTCCAATCCAAAATGTCAATTGTCAATTTCCCTCCTCAGTTGCTACTCATAAATGGTAGGAACAGAATTAGGCTATTCAGTCCACCAAGTCTATTCTGCCATTCAATCATGGCTGATCTATATCTTAATCTTCCATACAATCTCCTGCCTTTTCCCCATAACCCCTAACACCCGCTCCACCTGCTGCAGTCTCTTGTGTTTCCATATGTGCCACTTATTGAACTGTTTTGCCCAGTGTTTCTCCTTAACATCTCACAATTTTATTGTATTTTTGAATATAGACTAAAACTGATGCAATTAGCACAGAAACCTTAAACACATGTTAAAAGCTCACATAAATAGGATCAATATATCTGTGGAATTCACTGCCACAGAAGGCTGTGGAGGCCAAGTCTATGATATTTTTAAAGCAGAGATAGATATATTCTTGATTAGTATAGGTGTCAGGAGTTATGGGCAGAAGGCAGGAGAATGGGGTTAGGAGGGAGAAATAAATCAGCCACAATTGAATGGTGGAGTAGATTTGATGTGGTGAATGGCCTAATTCTGCTCCTATCACATGAACATGAACTTATGAATATTGTTATTAGCATTCAATATCATAGAAACAGACCATTTGCCCATTATGCCTTTATCAGTTCTCTGAGAAAGCAAGCAATTCCACTACTCTGTTTCTATCAGTAGAGAATAAATGATTTTCCTTTTTAATCAGATTCATCTTCCTTTACAAAGTTATTACTTTAATGACTTCCACCATCCTTTCGGGAAATATGATTCAGATCATAACAAAAACTGAGTATAATTAGATCCCACAGATCTACTTGCAAATTCTTTGAAATCTGAGCCCTTAGGTTACCAATCCTCTTTCCAGCAGAAATAAATCTTTTGGAAAAGGTTTATTTTGTACAACGTGACTCATATGCAGTTCTCCTCTGGTAGGTTCAGTAAAGTTACTTGTTCATAGTGGGGCATGTAATGGTCTTGTGATCTCTGGCCTGCAGCAGCTCAGGCCAATGGGGGACCCAGCTGCAGGCTAGTTTATCAGTCTTTGTTGGGGCACGCAGTCCTCTGTCATTAAATTGTTTCCAGGACTCAAGTATGCATATATGTGTAGGAAGGAACTGCAGATGCTGGTTTACACCAACGATATACACAAATTGCTGGAGTAACTCAGCGGGATAGGCATCATCAACACAAACTGTTGGAGTAACTCAGCAGGATAGGCTCCTATTCCTTCTATCGAGAGATGCTGACTATCCCACTGAGTTACTCCAGCATTTTGTGTCTATCTTAATGTGCATTTGTGCTCTCATGGTGAAATACAGTAATACTGCAATTACCTTTGCTAACTGCATCTGCTTATGACTCACCACTTCTCCTAAGTTATAGGAATAAAGAACCCATCATGCAAACGTCCCAAAATATTCATTTTCATAGCCTGCTCAGGACAGATATGAAAATGGAGACTTCTAAATAGCGTTGATCATTAAAGTTATACAGGCTTTAACAAAGTCCAGTGACTTCCTCTGCAGAATTGAATGGTGCTTTAATACCATATAACCATATAACCATATAAGAATTATAATACACTTTATCTCACTTTTACACAGACCAATATGCTACAGTGATCAGCTAAAAAAAAGACCTACTTTGAAAATATCTTGATCCACATTCCAAAGTAGCCAATGATTTTTTTTCTGGATAACTTCAAGCAGAGTTAGAGAATTTGCAACCTTCTTGGGAATGTTGGTTCAGCAAGGAAAGAATAGGGAAAAAATATGTTCAATGAGGTCACTATACTGACAAAATGTTAGTGCACAATCCTGTCATAACAAACATTCAGTTTCATTAGAATATAAAATTAAGAGCCCATGGCAACACCCTCAGCTCAAGCATTGTTGTCTGATAGATTGTGTGATCACAGAATTTATTTCACGAACGCCTTTGACTTCATCCATCTGGAAAGGACTGTGGAATGTCCTCCTCAGGTTTGTGTGCCTGCAGAAATCCAGCACCATTTTGCATTTATTTTGAGATGACATGTGAGTCATGATCTGAACCAACAGAACTAACACTGAATCAATTTCAGAAAAGATAGGATTCACACAAGACAAAATTCTAATTTCCTGAGTTATATTTCTCAAACATTCTTAAGGCCCTGTCTCACGGTGCGAGTCATCCCACGAGTGACCCCACGTGAAAGAAAAAAAACAGACTCATGGTTGTGTACAAGATTTCAAGTTTATGATCAAGTGTTTAACCGAGTTCCCACGGGTATGTCATTGCTGCGATGTTCCAACTTACTCTCCCGAGTTAACAAGTTCCATTCCCATTACTCTTGAGCCAACTGGGAATGAAGGTATGTGTGTGAGGGTGTGAGAAGTCCATGCCGGGTGCCGGCCGGCCGCAGCCGTTGTTCAGATTGTTGGGAGACGGAGCTCAGAGTTCGCCCCTTGAGCTGCTTTGGTGCCCAGGCGTAAGTTGAGGTGGAAGGTGGTTGGGGGTGGGTGGGGGGCTGACAGACAAGGGTGCTGGGATCATTCTCTGCGGGATGGTCTTTGTGCGGGAGACATGTGTAGGAGAGGTGTGCTGACTGCAGGCAAACACTTTGGTAGTGATTGCCCACCAGTCTCAAAAGCCACTGTGTCTCCCTCCACGTCCCCCTCCACGCCAACACAAAGGGCAACGATTCCCACTTATCAGCATTAAACGTGCCTCGCGTGAAGCGGCTTGTAAATTAAAACATAAAATCAAGAAATGTAAAAGGTTGACTCATTTATGTGCTGCTGTTCATTTACCTGGCCTGTTGCTGTCCTCCCTTGTCCACCGTGCTGGACATCTCACCGGGTGCAAAACTCTGCTGCATCCCGGGCGGAGGGCGATGAACACCGGATTGACCAGCAAGTAGAGGCGGCGGGTCGGCCAGACCCGGCTCCCCGCCACCGGGATAGACACCAACTACTGGAGTAAACTCAGCGGGATCTCTGGAGAAGTCTAGAGTAGGGTCTCAACCCGAAATCTCACCCATCCGATCTCTCCAGAGATGCTGCCTGTCCCTCGGAGTTACTCCAGCATTGTGTGTGTCTATCTTCGGTGTAAACCAGCATCTGCAGTTCCTTCCCAATCCCACACTCTCGGCCCCGGGGGGTGGATGGAGCATCACACGTGGACACAACCCACCCACCGCCCCAGACTTGCCCCTCCGGCAGGTCTTTAACCGCGTCCTAAAGCCGTTCATGTTAAAGAAGGAACTGCAGATGCTGGAGAATCGAGGGTTACACATAAAGCTTGAGAAACTCAGCGGGTGCAGCAGCATGAAGAAGTTCAGCAGGTCTGAAAAGGGTCTTGACCCGAAACGTCGTATATCTCCTGCGCTCCTTAGATGCTGCTGCACCCGCTGAGTTTCTCCAGCTTTTTGTGTAATCCTGAAGCCGTTCATTGAGACAGTGACGAATACGAAGCCATGGGGCAGGTGCCTCAGTAATAAAGGACAAGTTACAGATCATCGCAGAAAGGCCGAGATAGACACAAAATGCTGGAGTGGGACAGGCCGCATCTCTGGAGAGAAGGAATGGGTGGCATGTCGGGTAGGTCTGAAGAAGGGTCTCGACTCCATTCCTTCTCTCCAGAGATGCTGCCTGGTCCGCTGAGTTTCTATCTTTGGGTCAGTCTTTACTCGAGCGAAAAAACAGATTATAAGAAAGTTCCCAAGTAGACTTACGAGTCACTAAGGTAAATGCACGGCCACTACGTTACTACAACGATTTTTAAATGTTTCCATTTTTAACTTGAAGAGTTAATTTGACTCGTGGAAAAAATCAAACATGTTTGATTTTTTTCCACGAGTTAACACGTTTCCCGAGTACCTGCTGTTAGCGCCACGAGTCAATAAGTTGCTCATGCGAGTTCCGACGTTCCCACTGCATGATCACCACGTGTTAGAACTCGGGGTCACTCGTGGGCCAACTCGCACCGTGAGACAGGGGTTTAACCCTACTGTTGCATCACACTTCCCCAAAAAAGAATCCAGTTCTCAATCTGTAAACCATTGTTAACTTGTTCACTGAAATATTTGAGAAGACTAACGTTACATTAGTGAAGGATTGTGCGGAAGCAGCATTGGTGATTTTGTTCAAATGCCTTGAGTTGCCTCCTATAGGTAACCCAGGTCTCAGAAGACAGGTCTCTGAGAGGACTCAACATCTGCCAGAAGGAGGTCCCCAACAAAGTCATATCTGCTGCACCACACTGTTACCCGATATAAAGTTTCAAGCTGAGACCTGCAAAAAATATGTGTAGCATCATTTCCCAACAAGCAACAGTTACCCTTGTCCTCTCAGAGACCTGTCTTCTGAGACCTGGGTTACCTATATGAGGCAACTCAAGGCATTTGAACAAAATCACCAATGCTGCTTCCGCACAATCCTTCAAATTCTCTGGAAGGATAAACAAATCAAATTCAGCATCCCCGATTTGGCCAACATCTACAACCTAACTACTCTCAGCTTGATCCATTGGAAAGGCCATATTGTTCAAAATACAAATACTTGACTGCTTCATTCAGTGATGTGAATTAATTACCAGTGACAAAGGAGAACATATTCAAGGCTATGCTCAAAGCTTCCTTGAAGAACTACATGTCTGAAGAAGGGTCTCGACCTGAAACGTCGCTTATCTCCTTCGCTCCTTAGATGCTGCTGCACCCGCTGAGTTTCTCCAGCTTTTTGTGTAACCCTTGAAGAACTACATCATCCCCACTGACTTTCTGAAGTCCCTGGCTGATGGCAGCTTAAAGTGGATAAAAGTATTCTGGGTGGTATTGAGAATCCATGCAACACGAACACATGGAAGCTTTCCATTAAGATCAAAAGATGTATATCTTCTGAAAAGATAGCCATCTACCCACTGTTTCAAGCGTTTGCTTACATTGGCTTCATCTGTTATCTCAAGATCAACAAAATTATGGTGGAAGCAAGCTATCATCACTCTTAAGATTCGGAGCAAGAAAAAGACAGACAGACGCAAACAAAGATTAAGAGGAAGGAAACCACAGCTATAGAGAACAACATAATAGGAGCCCATTCAGTATAAGGGAGTCTAATTGGTGATTCAGAAGAAATGTCTTTATCTATAACAAAGTAAGATTGTGGACAATACTGCAGAGAGTGATTGAAGCAACTATAATAGTTACATCCAAGGGGAACTTGGACTTGCATAGAGAGAGATGGGAGTAAAATATTACACAGACATTAGATGAGAAGAGACTCAAGTCGAACATAAATGCTGGCATGGATGGTTGGGCTGAATGAACCATTTGTGAGCTGTATGTGATGTGTAACCTCTGAGTATTACTTTCATATAAAACTGTGCTTGTTGATTTAAATTAAATACATTGTGAAGCTCTCTGCAATCTCTCTGCAATGCCTAATTAGGATCTTTAAGATGCATGTGGAAGCGATGGCAGAATATTTGAGAAGGTAACAATGACTTAAGTGCTCAAAGCTAATGTAACGTTAGTCTTAGTCTCAGGGGCACTCGATTACCAAGTGGTTCAATAAAGCTCAGTCGAAAATCACATCAAGATTACAACGTGTATTAATGTGGACTGCCTCTGGAGATTGATTTGTTTGTCTTGAAGGCAAGATATCATCAGATAACAAAATTTAAAGGGTTACATTTTGAGAATAAGCTGCAGTTAGTATTGTGGCTCACAGCTCCACAACCCACAGTCAATCCTCTGGAGTTAGTTTGCAGTTTGTACATTCTCCTTGTCATTGTGTGGGTTTGCTCCTACATCACAAATACATACAGGTTGGCATGATAATTGGACACTGTGTACTCCTAGTGTAGGTGAATCACGGTATGGTTGATGCACGTATGAACGACAGTCAGCTTAGGGAATTAAACGGGGCAAGGTTGGAAGGGATGGCTCCAAAAGCTGATATTGGTTTGATGGACTGAATTGCTTTCTAAAATGTTATGATGAAATAAAAATAACATGCTGGTGTGGTGTTTAACCAGTAGAAAACATGATTCGAGAATATTGAGCAATTTACAATTGTAGCTAGTGGGGTTCTTCAGAGTTTGGTATTGGGGCCTCAATTATTCACAATTGAGTTGAATCAGAGATGAAGTGTAATATGTTCACATTTTCTAAACTTTGTGGCAGCATTGGCTTTGAAGAGTTTCCAGGGTGATAAATGGGGATAAACACAGGTTAAGTGAAAGTACATGGACATGGTGGACAGAGGTCATCTACTTTGGTGGAAGAAATAGAAAACTGTTTTTTTTTTAATTGGTGAGGGATTCACAGATGTTGATGTTCAAAGTATGTTGGCTGTCATTGTACATCTACTGCTTACGGGATAGTTTTTTAAACCAATATGTAGAAGAACTAGAGGACAGGGTATCCTAGACTGTATAATGACGAAGGATTAGTTAGCGATCTTGTTGTGCAAAGCCCCTTGGACAACAGTTACCATAACATGGTGGAATTTTGCATTAGGATGGAGAGTGACACGATTAATTCAGAGACTAGTGTCCTGAACGTAAAGAAAGGAGACTTTGAAGGTATGTGACGGGAATTGGCTAGGAGAGAGTTGCTAATTATACTTAAAGGGTTGACGGTGGAGATGCAATGGCAAAAATCTAATGACCGCATGGAAAAAATGTTCATCCATGTCTGGCCAAAAAAATAAAACGGGGAAGGTGACCCAACTGTGGATTAGAAGGGAAATCAAGAATAGTGTTAAATCCAAGGAAAAGGTATATATATTGGCCAGAGGAAGCAGCAAACCAGAGGACTGGGAGAAATTTGGAACTCAAGAGAGGAGGACAAATAGGTTAATTGAGGGGGGGAAAAGAGCATGAAAGAAAGCTTGCGGGTAATATAAAATGGACTCTAAAAGCATCTTTAGATATGTAAAAAGGAAAAGATTAGTGAAGATATATGTATCTCCCTTACAATCAGAGACAGGTGAAATTATAATGGGAAACAAGGAAATGGCAGAACAGTTAAATGAGTACTTTGGTTCTGTCTTCACTAAGGAAGACACAAACAATCTCCCGGAAATACTAGGGACTGAGGATCTAGTGGGCGGGAGGAACTGAAGGGAATCCACAATAGTCAGGAAATGGTGTTAGGTAAACTGTTGGGACTGAAGGCAGATAAATCCCCAGGTGCTGATGGTTTGCTCACAGAGTACTCATGGAGGTGGCCCTAGAAATCATGGATGCATTGGTGATCATTGGTTTTCTCTCGACTCTGGATCAATTCCTGTGGACTGGAGGTTAGCCAATGCAACCCCACTTTTTAAGAAAGAAGCGAGAGAGAAAACAAGGAATTATAGACCAGTTAGCCTTACATCGGTAGTGGGGAAGACGTTTGAGTCGATTGTTAAAGATGTTACAGCAGCGCATTTGGAAAGCAGTGACATGATCGGTCTAAGTCAGCATGGATTTATGAAGGGGAAATCATGCTTGACTAATCATCTGGAATTTTTTGAGGATGTAACAAGTAAATTGGATAAGGAAGAGCCAGAGGATGTGACGTATCCGGACTTTCAAAAAGCCTTTGACAAGGTCCCACACAAGACATTAGAGTGCAAAATTAGAGCACATGGTATTGGGAGTAGGGTATTGACATGGATAGAGAACTGGTTGGCAGACAGGAAGCAAAGAGTAGGAATTAACGGGTCATTTTCAGAATGGCAGGCAGTGACTAGTGGGATGCTGCAAGGCTCGGTGCTTGGATCTGAGTTATTAACAATATATATTAATGATTTAGATGAGAGAATTTCACTTCGGAGTCATGTGAGTCTACGTGAAGAAGCCCCGCCAGAGCGCATGCTTATCATTACGTCAGACGCATTGGCAAGCACCGGACTGGCAGGGCAATGCTCCTGCTGGCGGTAAGTTTCAACCTAGAAGGTCAGTGTTTTTAGTTACCAGCATTGTTGGTTCACGCAGGAGCCTCTCTTTGCAGAGGTTTCCTGCCGGATTTATCGGAGGTCCAATGCCGAAGCCGGCTAAGGGCTGTGGGGGAACCCCGGTCCGACCGCTGAAGCGGATAGCCGGCAAAAGATCGGGTTTCCAGATTACAGCCGCTGACAAAGCAGTCAGTGGCTTCCAGCCTGCGGGGATGCGGATTAAATAACGCTAGAGTCGCTGACAGTAGGTCAGCAACTCACAGACACGTTGCCCCAGGGATGGAGTAAAATTGGAGGGAAAGAGAACTTGTGCAGCCCTATTAGAACTCGGGTGAGTCGGGCTGCAAAGGTTCCTCTTCGATAATAAGGGTATTTACACCCTTTACAAATTCACACTGTCAAATTAGTGAGACTCCACTATAAAAGCGGGGCCTATGGTACAGGCCGCGCCAGCAGCGCCTGGAACAGGGTTGCTTCATGTCTGAAAGCACCGGCCTACAGGAGAGCCAGGCCAGCAGCGCCTAGGATAGGGCTGCTTCATGTAAAAAGCGCCGGCCCACGGGAGGGCCACGCCAGCAGCGCCTAGGACAGGGTTGCTCAAGGTTTACCTGCTGGAGGGGGAGACCAGGACGGGTCAGTGTTCTACTGATGCAGTATCTGTCACAGCGCTGGCCTACGGAGAGCTGCGCTAGCAGTGCCTGGGATGGGGCTGCTTCATGTGTGAAAATGCCGGCCTACAGGAGAGCCGTGCCAGCGGCGCCTAGGAGAGTGCTGCTCAAGGTTTCCCTGTGGTCAAGGGCAGACCAGCTCGGGTCAATGGGTTGCTGACACCTAACGTTTCACAGTGCGGGCCTAGGGGAGAGCCACGCCACAAGCATCTGTTGACAGGGCTATGTGTATGACCTCCTGTAAGCAGGAGCAGGGCAGTATAAATCTGACCCTGAAGTGGTGACCTTCCATGAGCTTCAGCCAGGAGAGCCACGACATGGGGACCCAGCACAGCAGCACCTTGTTAGGGCTGTGTGTGACCTCCTGTGAGCATCAGCCCAGAGAACCAGGGCAGTAGGATGCTGACCCTGAATAGGGACCTATCACACCAGCACCTTGTTTAGGGCTGCGTGTGCCCTCCCGTGAACATCAGCCCGGAGGGCCAGGGCAGTAGAATGCTGACCCTGAAGTGGTGTCACTGCTTATGTACATACACCAAAGCACAAGTGCCATGCTCCAGGTGTACCGGATGTGGTTAGCAATTTACCATACCGGTGAAGTCAGGGATGACAATCTGGCCAGCAAATGAATGGTCCTCACCAGTTCCAGGACTTCATAATGGAAAAAAAACAAAACATATCAAACACCTGTTTGCTGTGCATCGCTCTAAAGGAGCGCATCATGAGGGTGCATGAATTAAGGCTGCACAAGTCCTAAAAAAAACTGGTTGAAGCAGGAATTATGGCGTTTGGACAAATGGCAAGGCCACTATCTAAACACAGCAGGATAAGGGCCCTGCTGTGTAATGCCCATTTGTTAGTTTAATATTTACGAATAAATGTCCAGCCTAAGCTCAACCCATGGTCACAGCCTTGCGCAGATCCTCTCGTACTCAGGGGAACACCTGGATGAAGAGACTAAAACTGAGTCCAGGATGGCACCTCAAAAACCATATCATTTCGGATTAAGAAACGGTAAGTGAATATTGGCCTGTATCCGGGGATCTCGAATAGGTATCTCGGAAGTACATCCACCCATGCAAAATACACATAGTTGGGTATTGAGGTTCAATACCCCTAACTCTCCAGGTGGTTGATGCATATCAGCCTTAACAATTGTGTCCAATTGCCCAGCCAAATGGACAATCGTGGGTGTCGAGTCATTATGTGCCGGAACATACTTAAGTCTTAAGGGCCAGTATAAAAGGTTTAAATAAAAATTTCAGTATTGTAACTGGGATAAAAAAGGGTGTTATATGGCAACCATAGATCTGAATGATAAATATTCAGCTATGAAACACCTGTTGAGACGTTAGGTCCTCACCCATCTAATTAAACTTAGATTAGCACTATTTAGAATGATTGGCTATTTAAGGTCATCATTAGTTATATTAACATGACAGTACTTTGCCTACAGCCAAAATTGTAATTAATGTCTCGAGATGTACTAGTGACATTCAATAATCTTTAGTTTACAAACTGATGTGAGCTTCAGGATGAGGAGCCACTGATATCAAGTCTGGCTGGGGCAGCAGATAAAATGTGAAAGAAGCATTAACCCTGCAGAGGCTGGGGTAAACTGCATAGAATTGCTGGATGTATTCTATGGCCTAAAGAATTCTGCTCAACAATGCATGATTTGCATGTGCAGCTTCAGATTGATAATACCACAGCTGGTACCCATATCAATCACATGGGTAGAATGAGGTAATTATTCTCTAACAGTCTGCCTAGCCTCATTTGGCACTGGTGCATTACAAGGAACATCTGTGTCTCAAATATATACCTATCAGGTAGCGATAATGCAAAATTTGCAGACACCAGGTCATGTAAATTCCATGACAAACAAAAAAAATGTTTTAAAGAAAAATAATTAAGAATCCAAAAGTTTCAAAATCATTGTTGGCCAGTATGAATTGCCAGATATAGATCTGTTGCATCTGGGTTAAATTACCAGTACCTGTATTTGGCATGGGAACCAAATCTAGGGGTAGTAGCGGAGGGTACATTCTCACTACATTGGGGATATACGTTCTTATGCTTTCCCCATTTCTTCCTCATTCAATCAAGGTCTCACCAAAATAGTGTATGACTACATTTAGGTGTTTAGTGGGTTCTAAACTGGTCCACACAGCATGGTCCCATTGGTTTGAGATGGATGACACAGCATTTATGATCATCCCAATTACAGTAACTTGTTGGTTCACACTGGGACAGGAGGAAAGTTCCACTTTACCAGACTGTTCCAGGGACTCAGCCTATTGAGTAGAACCGTCGATGTGATTAAGATGGTCTCGAGAGATAATTTAAAAAAAACAATATGTATCTCATATTAAGAAATGGGAGATGTCCTGTTTACAGTTAATTATATCTTATCATTAACGGAAGTTAACGCTCAAAATGATCATGTTCATGGTGCTAGTATTATGGGTCCAAATATTGCATTCTTCTGTAGATGATATTGTGTTTTATGCATATGATCTAATCAAACAGGCCAGGGATGGCTGGAACCAAAATAAGCTTAAAATATACCCATTGATGTAAGACTATAGGTAATTACGCATCTGACCTAATACTATCAAGGTCATCAAGAGTCTCAGAGTCTCTGAAACAGCGATGGTCATCAACCACATAAAACCTCATACAAAGGTGTCAGTACAAGCTATTGCTAGATGACCAAAACAGGTTTGCATTTTGCTGGAGTAGACACTGATGTGTTTAAATCACTCCACAGGGGCGGCATCAACATATGCAGCAAAGGCTCAGGATGTGCCATTGGACCAAATCCTCATCGCAGGATATTCCAGTTAAGGAACCTTTTAGGGTTTATGACAAACCTGTCCTCCCAATGCAAAGGTTGGGCAAGCTGTTTTGGGTTCTGTTTGAGTTCTCCTTTGTAATTTTTCCTGCGAAAGAGGGGTTATTACTGTTGTGTAAAATTTTATTGTTTAAGACATGTATTGTGTAAATTAAACAATGTTTGATACATTATTTGGTTATCCTGTGTCAACCAAGGCAGTGTTGACATATGGAACTGTATCTACGGCATGAAATCACAGAGCTTTGAAATCTTCATGTAGTCACTCATGTGACTCCGAAGTGAAATAGTAAGATTAAACGAGAACGTACCTGTTACAATGAGGGATTACGTGCCCTCCGCTCCCACACTCATAATCTAAAGGATCATCTGGTAGTTCTACTCTTCTAAAAGCCTTACTATGTTACTTCGGCTATTGGGTTTCTGTATTTTCACGCTGCTGCTTTGAAGTATGACAAGCATGCGCTCTAGCGGGGCTTCTTCACGTAATCCCTCATCGTAACCCCTCATAAAATAAAGATCAAACTTTGAACAGGTAAGTTCTCATTTAATCTTACTATTAAATGTTACATCTCCAAGTTGCGGATGACACAAAGCTGGGTGGCAGAGGATGCTATGCGGATGCAAGGTTACTTGGATAGATTGGGTGAGTGGGCAGATGCATGGCAGATGCAGTATAATGTGGATAAATGTAAGGATATTCACTTTGTTGGCTAGAACAGGAAGGCAGATTATTATCTGAATGCTGTAATTTTAGGAAAAGTGGAGGTGCAACGTGATCTGGGTGTACTTGTACATTGGTAAGCATACAGTTACAGCAGGCAGTGATGAAAGCTAATGGCATGTTGGCCTTCATTGTGAGAGGATTTGAGTTTAGGAGATAGGAGGTCCTACTGCTGTTATACAGGGTCCTGATGGGACTGCACCTGGGGTATTGTGTGCAATTCTGTACTAATTTGAGGACGGAATCATTGCTATTGAGAGAGTGTAGTGTAGGTTTACCGGGTTAATTCCTGGAATGATGATACTGACATATGATGAAAGAATGGGTCTACTGGTCTCGTATTCACTGGAATTTAGAAGGATGAGAGGGGATATTAAAGTAACATATAAAATTCTTAAAGGATTGGACAAGCTAGATGCAGGAAAAATGTTCCCGATGTTGGGGAATCCAGAACTAGGGGTCACAGTTTAAGAATAAGCGGTAGGCCATTTAGGACTGAGATGAGGAAAAACGTCTTCACCCAGAATCTAGGTGATCAGCCATGATCATTTTGAATGGTCGTGCTGGCTCAAAGGGCAGAATGGCCTACTCCGGCACCTATTTGTCCATGTTTCTATGTTAAAGCTAAGAAGTTAGGAATTCAAATGATATGTTGCTCTTTGCAATGAGAGGATTTGTTCACAAATATAGGGGCATCCAGCTATAATTATACAGTGCCCTGTTGCCTTTGGAATATTGTGCAAAAGACTGGCATCCCTATCTAAGGAAAGATAAGTGCAACAAAAGTTTTCAAGACTGTTTCCTGCAAAGGTGGGTATTTGTATGTCGAGAGTCTATTTTGTCTTGAAAATTAGAGTTGATTTCATTGAAGCATATAAAATTACTCCGGCATGCAACAGACAATAGAACAAGAGCTGGAGTAATAAACAACTGCAGATATTGTAAAATCTGGAGCAAAAAAACAAAATACTGGAGGAACTCAGTGGGCCAGGCAGCATCCATGGAGGTAAAGTGATGATCGTTGTTTATAGTCTTGACCCTGTATCAGATCCTGATGCAATGTCTCAACCCAAAATGTCAACCATCATTTTGCCTCCACAGATTATGTTTGACCCATTGAGTTCCTGCAGCAGTTTGTTTAGTGTTGCTCTAGAACCAGAGCACATAGGTTCTATATTGTATGTGCAAATATAGAACCCACGTCGTGAATAAACCGTTTCCTTACTCAGGCATTATAGGTTGCCTCATGGGCTCTAGTTGAGCTCTTGCTGAGATGGCAGGACACTCACTCAAAGAGAGAAGAGAGCTGGTCAGCTCGAAGTGAGAGCGAGAGGGTTGACCCGAGATTTGTAATATATACTCGGACACACCCCTATACCCCTTGACAACTCCTCCCTGTCCTCCCTGAAGAAGGGTCTCGACCCGAAACGTCGCCTATCTCCTTCGCTCCTTAGATGCTGCTGCACCCGCTGAGTTTCTCCAGCTTTTTGTGTAATCCTCCCTGTCATTGCTCAGTCACGTGACCCTACCCCCGACTGCTGTGGGTTCATGTAGCTAGTGGCCCAACCACCGGGTGTCGCCACAATATTGTCTATTAAGGATAGGGATTTGATTTTTCCACACCACAATTTTTTTTTTTGAATTCCCTACCTTAGTTGTGCTGTGGAGGCTCAGTTACAGAATATATTTTGGATATTAACCCCATCAAGGGTTATGGGTATGAGTGCGAGAAAATGGCACTGAGATAAAAGGTTAGCCATGATGTTACTGAAACATGACCCAGCTCCTGGCTGACTCTTGCTTTTATTTCTTAAGTTTTTATGAATTGCTAAATCTTTGTTTTCCTTTGATTGTCATATGAGCTTATCACAAAGAATAAATAACACTGAGATTGAACTTTTTTCAGGCAAACACTATTTCCCGTTCACAGTAAATATTTAGGAGGTTAATGGGCAAAATTAGGGTACATGGTATTGGGGGTAGAGTGCTGACATGGATAGAAAATTGGTTGGCAGACAGGAAACAAAGAGTAGGGATTAACGGGTACCATTCAGAATGGCAGGCAGTGACTAGTGGGGTACCGCAAGGCTGGGTGCTGGGACCGCAGTTATTTGCAATACACATCAATGATTAAGATGAATGGATTCAAAGTAACATTATCAAATTTGCAGATGACACAAAGCTGGGTGGCAGTGTGAACTGTGAGGAGGATGCTATGAGAATGCAGGGAGACTTGGGCACCCTTGGTGAGTGGGCAGATGCATGGCAGATGCAGCTTAATGTGGATAAATGTGAGGTTATCCACTTTGGTAGCAAAAACAGGCAGGCAAATTACTATCTAAATGGTGTCAAGTTGGGAAAAGGGGAGTACAACGGAATCTGGGGGTCCTTGTTCATCAGTCAATGAAAGTAAGCATGCAGGTACTGCAGGCAGTGAAGAAAGCAAATGGCATGTTGGCCTTTATAACAAGATGAGATAAGTATAGGAGCAAAATGGTCCTTCTGCAGTTGTATAGGGCCCAAGTGAGACCACACCTGGAGTATTGTGTGCAGTTTTGGTCCCCTAATTTGAGGAAGGACATTCGTGCTATTGAGGGAGTGCAGCGTAGCTTTACAAGGTTAATGGGATGGCGGGACTGTCATATGCTGAGATAATGGAGCATCTGGGCTTGTATACTCTGGAGTTTAGAAGGATGAGAGGGGATCTTATTGAAACACATAAGATTATTAAGGGTTTGAACATGCTAGAGGCAGGACACATGTTCCCGATGTTGGGGAATCCAGAACCAGGGACCACAGTTTAAGAACAAGGGGTAAGCCATTTAGAACGGAGACAAGCAAACACTTTTTCTCACAGAGAGTTGTGAGTCTGTGGAATTCGCTGCCTCAGTGGGAGGTGGAGGCCAGTTCCCTGGATACTTTCAGGAGAGAGCTAGATAGGGCTCTTAAAGACAGCGGAGTCAGGGGATATGGGGAGAAGGCAGGAACGGGGTACTGATTGGGGATGTTCAGCCATGATCACATTGAATGGCCGTGCTGGCATGAAGGGCCGAATGGCCTGCTCTGCACCTATTCTCTGTTGTCTATTGTCAATTCAATTGATCACAAATGGTTGTCTTGCAACTCATTGTCAATTTAATTGGGAAATATAGAGCCAGAACTTTCATTTGTTTTTAACAAAGCCTGTCAGGAGAGAAGGAGCTGAGGTGGAAGGACTCTTGTGATTTGTCCATGATGAAAAGGATGTCCATTGGTCCAAATCAAATAAGAGGCATCTCAATGGCTTGCAATGTTCAAGGAGTTAGTGGTGGAGCGAAGCAGAACTTTGTAACCACCCAAATTGTATCTAACTCATTTCATTTACTGATACCAACTAACCGAATAGTCTTCTTCTTGCGTACAGCGTGCACAGCCTAAAGGTGTAGGACTACTTGTTCTATTTGATCTTACTTGATTGTGCACGCTGGGTTGATTGCATTCATCGAAACAGGGCAGACCACGTGAAGGTTGCAATCTTCCACCACAACCGAATAGTGAAAGACCTGGATAGAGTGAATGTGGAGAGGATGTTCCCACAAATGGGGAAATCTAGTACCAGAAACAACTGCCACAGAATAAAAGGATGTACCTTCAGGAATAGAGATGAGGAGGAATTTATTTAGTCAGAGGGTGTGAATCTGTGGATTTCATTGCCGCAGAAGGCTGTGGAGGCTATCAATTAATATTTTCAATATTGATAGATTCTTGATGGGTGTCAGAGGTTATGGGGAGAAGGCAGGAGAATGGGGTTGTGAGGAAAAGCTACATCAGCCATGATTGAGTGGTGGAGTAGACAATGGGACGAATGGCCTAATTCTGGTTCTTTCACTTATGAACCAATCCATGTTGCACAAAAGATGAACATTTGAACATGAATGGTGCATTGATCGTATATTACCTAGTAAATCAGCTAATGGCTGTTTAGCAATGTTATCTCTGTAATACTGATCCTTGAATATGAATCAATTGTTATTATTGCAATGAAGACCAGACATGAGAACTGCTTCTTCCTCACTGATATCCGATTACTGAACTCATCAACTCTTTCACTCTCCATTCCTGGAGCTGCTCCCACATTTTCTTACTTTTTACCTCACTCATTTATTTCATTATTGTACAAATAGTACAAATATTTTAAATTATATAATTTAAATGTTATTATTTAAACCAAAATTGGATTAATTGACATTGTATTCCCTTTTATCTCCTCACACAGACTACACAGCAATATGCATTGTTTAGCAATGTTACAACATTTTGAGATTTTAAAAATCAAGTCTGCAATTTGTCCCATCAGATAAAGCATAAAAAGAAGTTTAATTTGACACCTAATTCACTTACATATCTTCAGTATTAAGAAAGTTATGACCATTTTCATACTCGGAAATTAGCATCTTGTTCCTCATTGCCTTTCAATTGACTTAACTCAAAAGCTGTGATCTATAACTGTTAAAAGCCCATAACTTTCTTAAAAATTAAGAGAATTCAATAAAATTTCCAGTTAGTATAGATTGAAGCATTCTGAAACAAATATGAAACAATCTTACTTGGATGACCTGAAATTAAAGCATATAATTAGTTAGTTATCTAATTGTAGCTAATTACAAAATTCAATGATTAGATCTAAACATCTATCCACTTCTTAAGAAAAGATAAACTTTTTTTAATTGTCTAAGTGTCCAAATAACATTCACACAATAATCCACAATATAACATAATTTTTAAATCTCATTTTCATGAATTTCTGGGCCAAATGGAAGGAGTTTAGTGTTTAATGCCTGTAAATTAATGGCAATTTAAATCAACTAGCGAGTGGGTTTTAGTGGAATGCGGTGGATTGGAATGTTTGCTGTGAAATCGGTATGAAAAATACAGCCGGTTTATACATTTTTTTTCACCCCATTTTGCAACATAAAAATATTATTAAAGCCTCCATAAAAACCAAATTTTAATATAAAAATAAACTGTGTCCCTTTTTTCCCCCCTACGCAAGATCCTTCCCGTTATCGGCACTCACTGCTTTTGAAGGTGATTTTTAAATTATTCTAGATAATAAATAATCTAGCGTAATTAAAAAATACCTTTATTAATGAAATGTCGGAGCGATTTTTCTTCCGCAACTAAATCGCCCGACATTGATCGATTTGCCCAGTCTGAAGAAAAACGGCACTTTAAGCCCGCCCCCCTCTGAAAGGCGCCAAAGTCGCGCACATGGGGAGCGGCAGAACTGCAGCGCTGCTCAAGGTAAGTTTTGTAACAACATTGTTCATATATTCAGATTCTTTGTTGTGTAGATGTTTTTTGGAGCTTGAGTAATTGAAGGGCTTTTTCGATTTAACAGGTCTGAGGACTGGTTCAGAAAGTGCTATAGCAACTGATGCTGAATGCTGAGCTACAGTTTACATCATTTTGCAATATTATGGTATTTATGGGTATCTAATACAATACAATACAATACCATTTATTGTCATTTGAACCTTATTGAGGCTCAAACAAAATTTAGTTTCTGCAGTCATACGAACAAGAAAAAAAACCAAGACACAACACAATTTACACAAACATCCATCACAGTGAATCTCCTCCTCACTGTGATGGAAGGCAAAGTCTTATCTCTCCCCTGCACTCCCCATTCTCCTCCCGATGTCAGAGTCAAAGCCGTCAGCGGGCGATGGTAAATAAGTCACGCGGCCATTAAGGCCGCGCCAGGCGATGTAAGGCCCCACTCCTGGTCTTGATGTTAGAGCCCCCAGCGGGCCCTAGCAAGTCCCATGGCCATTAAAGCCGCACCAGGCAATGTAAGGCCCCACTCCAGGTAATTTTTAACCCCGCATCTCGGGCGGGAGAAGTTGCCGTTGCAGGAGCTCCGAAAAGCGGTCTCCCACCAGGGATCCGCGAGCTCCCGATGTCACCGTCCACCGGCCTGCAGCTGGAGCCTCTGAATCTCCAGGATCGGGCAGCAGCTGCGTGCCACCACAGCTCCTCCCATTCAGAAATCGGCCAGCTCCACGATGGTAAGTCCGTAGCTCCGTGACTGGAGCTCCAGGTCCGGTTGGAGGACGCTCCACAGTGCTAGGTCCCAACGTCGATGGAGACCCGACAGAGAAAAGGTCGGGTCCTCCGTACAGGGAAAAGATTTTAAAAGTTTCCCCAACCTCGCCCCCCACCTCCCACACATACCCAGCTAAAAAAAACCCACTATAACTACACTCAAAACGAGACAAAAAATAGAAAAAACGGACTGCAGAGGTCGCTGCGACAAGAGTCGCACCGCCTCTGCAGTAACAGTTAATGTTACAGTTGTTACTTTATTGATTTTATTTTGGTAATTATATTTTTATCTGTATGTTTTGTATTTATGGGCCAGTTAAACTGTTCTAAGTAAAGCCCAGTCCCACTTGGGCAACCTCCACCACGACCTCTGGTGAGTTTGGTTGCGGCAAGGTCGACATGAGGTCGTAGGAGGTCTTCGTTACTCTCCTTCATGGTCGAGAGTGGTCTCCGCATAGTTGAGGCTTCAGCTAGGTCACGGCGTATTTTTAAAAATGTTAAAAATTGACTGCGACTAAAAATTGGTCGCCTCGGGAAAAATCGATATTTTTTTAGTCGTAGGTCTAGTCGACGCCAGTCGTAGTAGGTCGTGATGCTAGTCATGGGTACTCAAAAGTTGTCGAAGGTAGTCGTACGTAATAGTTCCGGGTGAAAACAAAGTCAGTAGAAAAAATAGGTAATTTAAACTGCAGAATGTCACCTCTTTCATTCCAAGGCATGTTCATTCATAGCTGGAGAGTTTTTTGGAGAGGAGACTTGTATCTTAGAGACGGCACCAAAAAGGCAGCAGCACAAGGGGAGGGCAGAACCCTAAAAAAAACCTGCCATGCAGGTGTTGCCCACCCAGGAATAGGAGTGGCAGGAGGTGATGCCACATCAGGTGATAGTGCAGGAGGAGGTAGCCCTGCATGAGAGACCCCTGAAGGAGGAGACCAGGGTGGTATTATATGTCCCCACCACCACCCCATCCTTCACTGCCTCATTTGAAGGCAGCAAAACATCCCTTTCTCCTGTGCCTGACACAGCATCAGAGGCAGATGCCCCATTGGTGGTGAGGGAGGGATGGAGGAAGGTTATGCTCTACACCTTCACCAGGCAGCAGGAGGAGGACCTTGTGGAATGGTTCCAGCAGAATGCCATACTGTATGAAAAGGAACATGAGGGGTACAGGGAAAGGGACAAGAATGGCATGCTTGCCATCCACTGCCCCACATGTGTGCTTAAAGTTCCATCTTTTGTCAAAGCCCAGCGCCATTCTCTTCCAGTCATCTGGTGTACTGGGACAGTCCATCACATCATCTTCATGCACCCATTGAGACCTTTTCTTCTGCTTCCTCTTCACTCTTGCTCTTCCCCTTCTGCCTTTCTTAAAAGGCTGCAGCAGCAAAAGGGCTACTGTAAACAGCAGTAGTTGTATTTTTACTAACATCCTCCAAACTAGTTCCTTCCTTGCTTGCATGGTTCAGAATGGTTTTTTTTTAAACCTGGAAGGCATTTTTTAGTGTGAAAAAGATGCAGACATTACATCATTTTATCAGGTGATCATTTGAGCTGTAGACACTCGTCACTGGTTGTTGTTAGTTTTTGGTGTGGTCCTCTGAGGTGGAAGGGGGTCGTGCTCATTTTGCCAGAGACCATCCTCAAGTAAAACGTACATGGTGGAAGCCAGTCTTCAATATAGTTAAAGGAGGTCGAAGGAGGTCTTCTTCATTGTCGAGGGAGGTCTTCAACATAGTCGTAGGAGGTCGTACACATAGTCGAGGGAGGTCGTAGGTCACTTAAGGTCACCGGAGATCATGGTGGAGGTATTCCAAGTGGGACAGGCCCTTAAGAATGTAATTGTCTGGTGTATATGACAATTAACCACTATTGGCTCTTGGCTCTTGACTCTTATGACTATTTTATTAAAATGGGAGATTTATTTTATGGCCATACTGGGATTCCAAAGTTTCATACTACCATAAGGCATAGGAGCAGAATTAGGCCAATCAGCCCACTCTGCTCTGCTATTGATCATGGCTGATCTACGTTTCTTTCTCAACCCCATTATCCTGCCTTCTCCCTGTAAACTTCAATGCCCTTACTAATCAAGAACCTATTTGCTTTAAAAATACCCATTAACTTTGCCTTCACAGCTGATTCACTGCTGGAGATAACAGAAGAAAGAGGATGATAGGATTAGGGCAGGAGGGTAAAACTTTAAGAATCTCCCAAGAGTCAAGGGAGGAACGATGTATCTAATGAATAGATTTCCAAATGAAGTGGGAGAGAGATGTAACCTTGCCACAAGCTGAGCTCAAGCCATTGGGTCATGTCTGAGTTATGCTGCCTGTAAAAATAATGACCAATGTTAAGATATAACTGATGTACATGACATGTACCAGTTTGTATATATTTATGACTTCAGTTTCTCGATTTGGGGAGAGAGAAATCCATGAACTTTCCTTGAAGAAGAGGACAATGTGCAGATGTGACGGTTTGTTTCTCTGGTTCGGGAAGTAACTTTCCTGATGTTTCATGGAGCGCTACACTGTTCAAGTTTAAGTTCACATTTATTGCCACATCACCAATTAAGGTACAGTGGAATTTGACTTACCATTCAGCCATACAAACAAAAGAGCACAATACACGATAGAATTTAACATGAAATCCACCACAGTGGAATCAACTTCTTCACTGTGGTGGAAGGCAATAACTTTGTCAGCCTCCTCCTTTGTTCATCCATGGTCGGGGACATGAACCCTCCGCAGTCGCCGCTACGGATGGCCCGATGTACAGGCCCTCTCGTCGGGATGCTCACAACTCCAATGTCAGGATGGACGTACACTCTGCAGCTTGGAGGTCCCGAATCAGCCGCTTCCTACCGGAGACGGGGGCTTCACAATGTTATAGGCCGCAGGCCGGCGGTCGGAGCTCTTAAAGTCCACACCACGCCCGCGGCTCGAAGCTCCACAGACCGCGGCTTCAGTATGTTATAGGCCGCAGACGGGCAGTCGGAGCATTTCATCTGGCGACCCTCGGCAAGGGCTTGCTTGCTCCGTGATGGAAAGTCCACGCCGCGCCCGCAGCTAGAAGCTCCACAGATGTCCGCGGGCCAGCGATCGGAGCACTTCTTCTGGCGACCCCCGGTAAGGGAACGCCCGGCTCAGTGATGGAAAGTCTGCGCTGCTGAAGCTCTGGACTCAACTCCGGGCAAGGCCGCACCAATCCAAGCTGTTAGGCCCCGAAGGAGGGCGAAATGCAACTAGGAGAAAAGACGCATTCTACCGAGGTAATTGACTAAAAAACAGCTTCCCCCAATTCCCGCCCCCACCTCCCCACACTAAAACACACTTTTAGACATACTAAAAACAAAAACAAGTGGAAAGGACAAACAGCTGCTGGCGAGGCTGCCAACACGCGGTGCCACCCGTCGGTGTAGTAGGTGTGACCCATGTGACCATTCAAACTCCCTATATTAACTACAATGAAAATATAACCAGAAAATGCAGAGATATACCCTCCTTGAACTAGCAACTAGCATTTGAGCATCATCTGAAGATATTGCTATTTCATGCAATGTTTGTGGCAAACATAATTCTGATGCATTCCACCACACGTGTTCATGTATTAAGTATGCTGATATAATAGGAGAACATCAGGAAGATTATGGGGACAACTTTTGTATTTTAGCACAGCCAGTAGAGATCCAAGTTCAATCCTGACCTCTGGTGCTATCTGTGTCAAATTTGCACATTTTCAAAAATAATGCTGTGGGGTTCCACATCCCATAAATGCTTGTTCTGTTAACTGACAATTATAAATTGCCCCGAATGTGTAGTTAAGTGGTAAAATCTGTATTGATGAGAATGTGGGAAGAGTGTAAATGGCATCAATGCAAAATTAGTCTAAATGGGTGTTTCTTGGTCAGTTCGGACTTGATGGGCCAAATAATCTGTCAGTGTGGTGATTCTCTCTGTTACTCCATAACTATAGAATATCTCGTCCTTTTTATCACTTGCAACTTCCTTGATCATCTTGCAGGCATAGACCTTGCTCACTGCTGCTTGTGAATTAGAGGCTAAAGTGGGGGAAGAAAGAGGCTAGAATAAGAGCAGAATGTAAGTGATAGTGGGTATAAAGCAATGAGTGTGGCAAAGTGTGAGTGTAAATATGCATTAATGCTCTGGCCCATTATACACCTTTATTGTTCATTGTTGGCAAGAGCGAAACTCGCTATCAAACCATGAAGGGGCGGGGACACAATTTTTTGGCGGCCGCGCATGCATGCGAACACTCACCCACACATGCGCGAGACTTCAGAGACTCAATCCAGCACTAAATGCAGCTCAACTCTGCCTGTCTCGCCGAGTTAACTACAGCCCTGACTGGACTGACAGGATACCAGTGCTGCTTCTCCGCGCTGGCCATATTTCCCGCAAGTCCGGGAAGGTTCACTTAGCGGGACAAGCATAGTGAGCTGGGTTTAGCGCTGGCTGTGGGCCTGGGGGTACAGCTCGCGTCTGACTGCCGACGTCTCTGGCCACCCGTGGGGGGGGGGGGACATTCAGGTGGGGACGGGACAGCTCCGGAGGCCCGGCCGGGATCGATCCTGGCTGTGGAAGAGGCGCAGGTCTGTGACACGTGTCCCTCCTCCAATCATCACGCTCTATCCTCAGTCCCAACCCCCCCCCCCCCCCACTCCTCCCTCCTCCAATCATCGCGCTCTATCCTAAGTCACTCTTGTCCAATCGGTGCCCTCGATCAGCAGTCCCACCTCCGCTGTCTCGCGGAAAGCGGAGATTTTAAAATCAGGATTACAAAAACATGGGGGGGATGTCCCCCACCTCTCAAAACATGGAGGGGACATGTCCCCCCCGTGCTCTTTGTTAAATAGAACCACTCTCCACCTTCAACTAGGATCTTGAGATTGACTACAAGGAAGGGCTGTACTCACACTTCCACGTGGTTTGCTGTGTCTCTGGTAAACTTTTCTAAAGGTGACCAATGACTTACAGCAGTCATTGTATGCCAGCAGAATATCCACATTGAGCTATGTCTTTCAAACAGCATTAACTATGCTCAGCTGATGCAAGCGACTTCTGAAATTAAGCAATTAGCTCTGAATGAATGCTCCACTCATTCTAATAAGATTATTACATAAATATCAGGTTAAGCTCGATCATATCCCCAATACATCATAGTTTTAGCACAAGGCTTTCCATGGAAATAATTTATTTGCCGATGTGCATCAAGTCACAGTTGAGTTTGAAACTTCAATCACTTGCTTTCAACACAGAACATAGAACATCATCGCAGAAGAAATGGCTCTTCAGCCCAGAATGTATGCTCCTCAAGTGATGCTACAACCAACTCTTATCTGCTTTCACATAATCAACATCCCTCCATTCCCTGCATATTCATATTGTTATCAAAAAGTTTTTTTAAATGCCACATGGTATCTGTCTCAATCACCACACCCTGGCATTGCATTCCGGGCACTCACCATATTCTGTGTAAATAACTTTCCCCATACCTCTCCTTTAAGCCTTGCTCCTCAGACCTCAAAGCTATGCCCTCCAGTATTTGATTTTTCCAATCTTGGGAAAAATGTTGTGACTGTCTACCCTATACCCTGTCTCATAAATGTATACATTTCTATCAGGTTTCCACCCAAACTCCAGCATTCCAGATAAAACAATCCAAGTCTGCCCAAGTTCTCCCTGTAGCTAATACCCCCGAATCCAGGTATCATTCTGGTAACATCCTCTGCACCCTTTCCAAAGCATCCACATCCTTCCTGTGATGGAAGAAAAGAATGGCACAGAATACTCAAAATAGGGTTAATCAAAATCCTACGAAGCTGCATCATGACTTCCTGACTTTCATCACAATCAATGCCCCGACCTATGACAGCAAGCATACCATATACCTTCTTTACCACTCTATCTACTTGTTTTGCCATGTTCATGGATTATTGTCTAGAACCACACGATTTCTCTGTCGTTAATCCTGCTGTTGTGGGTCATGTAATTAATTGTATATTTTCCCCTTGTATTTGACCTCCAAAAGTGCACACGTGTTCAGCTTAAATTTCATCTGCCATTTTGACTCCCATTTCTGCTGCTGCACTATATCCTGCTGTGCACTTTCACAGCCTTCCTCACAATTCACAACCCCAGTAATCTTTGTGTAATCTGAAAACTTACTAACCAACCCATCTACGTTTATGTCCAAATCATATATATATCGCAAATAGCAGAGATCCCAGCACAAACCACTGCGGAAATCAACTGGTCACAGATGTCCAGCATGAATGTTGTCCAGAACCCTTACTTCTTCTTGCGAATGAAACATAAACCAAAGGAATAGTTAGATCTCAAGCCGGGTGTCGACCAGCCACGTTGTTGTCTCTGCGTCAATGTCTACCAGACCCTAAGCTCCATTTGGTGGGTGGTAGAGCGAGCATCGAAAGATGACGTGGTTGGTTGTCTGGTGTTCTGCTCTGCATTCACAGGGTGGGCTCTGGCGGAGTCCCCATCTCCACATGCTGGTATTGAAACGTCAACTCCAGTATGAAGTCTGTTGAGCTTCATGCATGCTTCTCTTCTATCAGTAAGCCAGTTCTGAATCCATATGACCATCTTTGTTAATCCCATGCATCTTCTGGATCAGCCTATCATGGGGGACTTCATCAATTGCCTTCCTAATATCCTTGTGGACAACCTCCACCATCCTACCCTCATCAATCACCTTTGTTACCTCCTTGAAAAAGTCAACCGTTAGTAAGACACAACCTGTCCCATACAAAACCAGGATGGCTGTCCCTAATTAATCCACCCTTTTCCAAATGAGAGTAATTCTTATCCTGACAAATCCTCTCTAGTTGCTTCCCTGCAACTCACATGGGGATCACTGACCTAAAATCCACTGGATTCTCTCTGCTTCCTTTCTTAAATATAGGAACAACATGGGATACTCTCCAGTCCTCTGGGACCTTGCCTGTGGCTAGAGAAGATGCAGACATCTTTGTCAGGGCTCGCACAATCTCCTCTACTGCCTCCCTTAATCAACTGAAGGACAAGTAGAATTTGTCACATTACATACTTCTCATCTGCAGACTAGTTGGGAGGTGCTGGCTGCGAAAATAATATAACTATATGTAGATATTTTAAAAAAAGCATTTCATAAAATAACGAGGAATGTTTGTATTCCAATTAAATTAAACTAGCATGATTACAGCTACTAGAAAAATAAAGTGAAATGGCTGCTAATTTAAATTGGATGAATTAATTTAATCTAAATGAGGTTAAGAATATAAAACCAAATCAAATAACCTGTCAACTTGTGAAAAATGCAGGTTTCCATCCCAAAATGTTAACATATTTTAAAATACATTGCTTCATAAGAATATGTAATAGTACAATGGAAAGTAAGGAATTAATAGATCCCAAATACATATCTTTTTATCAGAAGATCACAATATGGGCTGAGGTGATGAAGACATTTAATATCAGCTTTCCAGAAAGCCACTTCAATTTATTTTGTATCCTGGACTCATCAAATCTTGACAAATTCTTCAGCCAGCAATCATTTCCTGCCTAAAGAAGTATGCCCTGATGTCTCTTCTAAATTATTCTTTCACAAGCCTCAGCCCGCACGGTCTTTCATTTGCCTGATATTCATTTTCACGTGATTATTTCCATAGCACTTTCTCACATCTCTCAGCTGCACGTCGATAAGCTTCAAGTACAAATGACTGTTTTTAATGATATACAATGTTGCTGAGGTAACAGCAATTTAATGCTCGGTTATGTGAAAGTGATCAATTAATCAATTCTTGGTAGGTCATTGATGAAATGGCTGAAAGGAATTTACGACTTTTCTGACATGGCAATTGGATTGCTATGGAGTTACATTGAGTAGGTTCAAAATTAAATGATCATTTTATATAATGCGGTCTAGAAAATTGATCATGCAGCTCTTATATTACAATGTGTCTAACTTTCAATATTGACTATTTCCAAGTTATTTTTACTCGACACTTATGCCATTGTGTGTTTATGGTGCTGCCATAATTTCCTCAACAGGTGTGTATCAAATATTGTCTTGAACTGTGTATGTTATCAGTAACATTAGAACGTATCATTGAGTGTAACAACTATCAGTGGTTGCTCCCAGAAAACTTGGCTCTAATAACTCTTTGTTGTATTGGTATCTCAGTAAGCTAAGTTCCTTGTACCCCTACAGGCCTAGTGCATGATATTGGCCCATAACCCCACCAACCGCAGATTCTCATCCTTCAAATCTCTAATAACCACAATAACTAAATCCTCCCTGATTGCTCTTGATCATGTTCCTTGAATATTGCCTCACTGAATCTTACCAATACTTTAATTTCACAGATCGATGGATCCCCAATCTCCAGGATTCTTTGATCCACTGATACACTGATCTAATGCCCCCCGTGTCATCATTCCTCTACATGCCAAACCATCAATCCCCAAATGAAGAATTGACCTTCACCATATCCTCCACAAATTTGCTGATCTCTGCCAAACTGATCCACTAACCAGACCTCCATTGTTTCCTTACTCCCCATGCTGGTCCTGATCGGGCCACTGATGTCGGCATCCCAACCTCCTCAGATTCAAATCAGATTCAACCTGTAGCTTTCACTGCCACTCCTGACCTGTCAGACACAAACCAGTGCTAGATTCTGTATAATTATATTTTGCAATATTACTGTGCATGCGAGATAACAGTCATAGAAACATAGAAAATAGGTGCAGGAGTAACCCATTCGGCCCTTCCAGCCTGCACCGCCACTAAATATGATCATGGCTGATCATCCAACTCAGTATCCCGTACCTGCCTGATCCCCTTAGCCGCAAGGGCCACATCTAACTCCCTCTTAAATATAGCCAATAAACTGGCTTCAACTTCCTTCTGTCATTCAGTAATAAAACTTCAGGAGCTGCTTAACTTTGCTGCAGTAAGTCTGCAATTGAAGCATGATCTAAAATGCCATGTGACCGTATAGTACACCATTCACGCATGCAACAACTTCTACTTTTACAAACTTGGATTATTTTCTCAGGAGTGTTGGAGGTTGAAGGGAGACCTGATAAAAATATATAAAATTATGAGAGAAATAGATAGGGTAGACAGTCAGAATCGTTTTTTCCCAGGGTGGAAATCTCAAAAATTAGAAGGTATAGCTTTAAGGTGAAAGGGGTAAAGTTTAAAGGAGCTGTGCAGGGAATGATTTTTTACACAGAAGGCGGTGAATGCCTGGAACACACTGCCAGGGATGGTGGTGGAGGCAGATACAATAGTCGCATTTAATAGACTTTTGTGTAGGCACATGGATATGCTGGGAATGGGGAGGTTATGGATTTTGAGCAGGCAGATGAGATTAGTTTAGCTTGTCATTATATTTGGCACAGACATAGTGGGCAAAAGGCCTTTTGACTTAAATGGAAACTGCTCTTAACTTTGTTAAATTTAGGTCATATATCCTGTAGGATTGATTTTTTAAAAAACCACTTTCAGTCTGCCTAAAACCTCTGCTTCGCCAACATCAAAGTCCCTGAGCAAATCTTACATGCATTTGGATGATATATTGTCAAAGGTTACTCTTTTCCTGGCCTCTATATAATCTTGCAGTCAATTAAATGATCATCTTATCCTTGTGCTCTGAAAGCTCTGTAAATAATGTTTCCTCCAGTCTCCCTGTTAATTACACATGCTGTTACTTTTCTAAGCCTTCTCCTACTTACAACTGTACTACAACTGTATTCTTGCCATACATTGATAGTTTTGAATGCAAGCTTTTGCACACTGCTGTTTCCAGTCCCCTCACAATCAGTAAGGTGCTGGAAGCAGAGTCAATCAGGACTTTCAAAAAAAGTAGATAGGCACTTGATAAAATATAGTTTTGTAAGGATTTTGGGAATTGGAGTTATAGTCTTACAGCATGGAAATAGGCGCTTTGGCCCAACTTGACCTTGCCGACCAACATGCCCCTCCAAACTAGTCCCACCTGCCTGTATTTGGCCCATATCCCTCTAAACCTATCCTATTCATGTACCTGTCTAATTGTTTCTTAAATGTTGCAACAGTACCTGCCTCAACTACCTCCTCCGGCATCTTGTTCCATACATCCACCACCCTTTATGTAAAAAAGGCACCCCTCAGGTTCCTATTAAATCCCCCCCCACCTTAAATTTATGTTCACTGGTTCCAAATTCCACCATTCTGGGTAAGAGACTATGCGCATTTATCTGATCCATTCCTCTCATGATTTTATACACCTCTATAAGATCACCCCTCATCCTCCTGTCCTCCGAGGAATAGAGTCCTACCCTGCTCAAACTCTCCCTATAGCTCAGTCCCTCGAGTCCTGGCAACATCGTCATCAATTTTCTCTGCACTCTTTCCAGCTTGACTACATATTGTCCATAACATGGTACACAAAATGAACTCAATACTCTAAATGTGGATTCATCAACCCTTATATAACTGCAACATGATATCCCAACTATAACCTCAAGAATTCTGCTGCAATTCAGCATGGAATCAATTATGTGAAATAATTTGCTGCCATTTCAGCTTTTTTTATTCCTACTACATTCACTTCACAGGCTGTTGCAATTATTCTGAAGTCGTAATTGCAACTAATAGTAAGATTAAATGAGAACTTACCAGTTTGAAGTTTGATCCTTATTTTATGAGGAGTTACGATGTGGGATTACGTAAAGACCCCGCCAGCATGCATGCGCGACATTCTTCAAAGCAGCGGTGTGAATTCACAGATAACAGAAGTTGACTGAATGTATAGTAAGATAAGAGAACTAAAATACCAGTTGATCTTTATATAGAGGGTTGAGAGCGGATGGCACGTAATCCCTCATCGTAACTCCTCATAAGATAAGGATCAAACTTCAAATTGGTAAGTTCTCATTTAATCTTACTATTTTACTTCTGAGTCACGTGAGTCATTATGTGAAGATTTCAAAGCTGTGTGATTTCATGCCGTGGAGACGAGTCCATGCATCACACACTGCATCAGTGAAGAGCTAATTTTAATAATGGATTCATACATGACATAGGTATAGACATGTTGATGCTATTAATGGACACATAGTGATAATAGTAACCTCCTTCACCCGGGAGGAAATATAACACAGACCTAAAAAGAGTTGGCAAATACCCATGGTCTGGCAAAGGGTATTTCTAAAAGTTTGGAAAAGTTAGACCATCCTGCAGCCGCCAGGATGTGGTCCCACAAAACGTCCATCCCCTGCTGCTGATATAGTTGCAGCCTGGATGGAGTGAGACTTGTATGTCAGTGTTCACTCCTGTATCCCAGAACCCATATTAACCACCGGGCGATGGTCTGTAGTGATATTCTCTTATGAGGCTTCATGTGACTAACAATCATTGCTAGTTCAGAGTCCCTAAGGCTAAGGTAAGGTCAGTCCCTGTGACCTTAACATACTGGTGTAGGTGTGTGGCCACATACAACCGTAGGTCCATGGGATATGCCAGCAATTCTAGTTTGAGACCTAATGTCCCTGGCGTATTCTGTTGATTAAGTCATAACATAAATGTAATTTCCCTGCAGAATAATCATCTTGTCCAGGCAAAACTGGATCTGTTGTGCTGACTCAGCGCCATGAGCATAACCACATGGTTTCGTGTGCCAAGGACAGGGATGTTCCAATGTTAACATCCCAATCTCTGCGTACCTGGCCTGGGGGGTGTCGAGTTGAAGATACCCTTCATAATGTAGATATCAGAAGGAGACCCGACAGTGTGGATTTTGCTCCTCGCAGCCAATATGCTGAGAAGGCACATGTGGCACAGTAAATCGCAGTCTTTTAATGATTGTCAAACCCCACATGGAACTGAACTTCAAGACGTCAGTCATCCGTGTCAATTTATGTGTTAACAAAATACTTCCCATCCCTATGAGGGAAGTACTGTTTGTTTGGTGCTATCCCTGCAATTGCAGTGAGCACGTCCATAGTTTGGTTTGACAATTCATAGCCGCAGGAAGCGGTCTTCCCAATCTGCAAGTCAATGAATTGATTTATGTATGCAGAGGATGGTTTCCTGGTCATGGCTAACCAGTTATTTTGTGCCTGGAAATACCATATAAGGTTCTATCATCATTCCCAACATCAGCGGGAATCATGGCTGTATAGGCCAGTCAAGCACTACGAAAATGCCTGAAGTGGGAATTGCTGAATATGCAAAACCCATCTGGTGAGGTAAAATGGACACAATAAGCATTCTTCCCCAGTGTAGCGAGAATGCATTCATCGGCACTGATATGCCACGTATTTTGCAACTGGTGATTGAGCCTGGGTGCAACATTTTGATCTTTAAGTGTTCCATCGCGCCTACAATGTCCTTGAATACTTGCGATTCCATATCCATTCTGTGTTGCCATTGCATTTACCTGATGATACGCCAATGCCAATGAAGTTAGGTAAACTATTACCGGATACTTTGACTTGATTGCACCCATGTGATTAACATATAATTGCACCAGAGTGTATCAAGTTAGACTTGAGCATGCAGATTATGCATATTAGCACAAACCTTTAATCCACAGGATGCACCTAATGTGAATAGCTAGTTGAGACGATATAACTGAATAATTGGTAACTCATGCAAACATCATCCGCCTCTGTAACTAAAGATGGTATTTAGTACGGTATTTAGTAATTATTCATCTTTAAGCAATAGCATCAGTTAGTAATTACCTGACGAGTACTGATGAAGGTTAGTGGGGCAATGCTGAATACTGTTTGTCCTCCACGGTGACTTTGATAGTTTCAGCTGGAATAGTATAGGTCTGGTAGTATGACCTACATGGTAAAGGGCCTGTCACACTAGCGCGCGATTAGACGCGACAAGCGCGACAAATTCGGACGCGGGGGTCGCGTGGGGGTCAGGCGATCCCGGTGCGAGTGAAGGGCCTGTCCCACTAGCGCGCGATTACACGCGCGACGTCCGAAGGAAGGACGTTATTTTTCATCACGTGACGATGCGCATGAGCATGCGCGTTGCACGACGTCGGGCAGTGACGTCATCACGCAACGCCACGCTGAAGACGCACAACGTCAAAACGTCATCACGTTCCGCGCGACAGGATTTTGCCGCGCGTAATTTTTAAGCAGTGTCGGTTTTTGGACACTACGCGCGATGTCGACACCAGCTCCACACGAGTCCGCGGAACTCCACGAGACTCCGGCGATCGCAGTGGGACAGGGTCACGCGAGGCCGGACGACTAAAGCGACCACGGTAGGTCGCGCTTGTCGCGTCTAATCGCGCGCTAGTGTGACAGGCCCTTTACTGTAAGCTAGCTCCTTTGCACACCGTATAGCTCTGATGGTGCAAAAAGCACAAGTAGCACAGCTGAACCCAATATATTGCCAATCCCAGATAATTTAATAGAGTTAAAGGTAATCCTAATACTCAATAATTTTAGTTGGCATCAACTTAAATTTAACTGGATGGATGAGAATATAATTTCTGCACAATAGTTTGTGGCTGATACCGCTGATTTGGCAAAATACAGTGTTTTAGAACATCATCCAGATAGCCCATAATAATAGCTTTGGTTCTGAGGAGCCGAGCACTGGTTTTAGTAATTTGGTAGATCGCCTGGGCTGAAGTTTGCCCACTTTGCAATGCTTTTGACTGTAACATTGTTCCATCCAGCTAAATTTCAAATATCTTTGGTGAGCCCAGTGAGTGGAAACTGTTCCCCTGTTGTGAGACAGTAATGAAGTTTTCTATTCAGAAAAGTCTATACTGCATATGCAAGTTGAACCGATATCTTTCATTGTGACAATGACCGGCCCGTAACTGCGGCCTGTCTTGAAAGGCAAATCTGTCTTGCATAAAACTAGTGTAAATTTACCAACTTGTAAATGGTCCACATACCTCATATTTCGGAAAGAACCAGACCCACCTACCTTCATAGTTATTGGTGGACATGTGGTAAGCCCAAAGGCCCCTGGTGCGGGTTCTAATTCCGTCCCAGCTTAGGATTGCTGGGGTGCGTGGACCCAATTCCCTGAGGACCGGTTTGGCCTTGGCCTGAAAGGCCTGCACCCAGTTTTGAAGCTACCACCAGCTTCAGTGAAATGCTTGCTGTCGATAGCGGCGTGGGGTGTGTTGCTGTGGTACCTTGAGAAGCTGGACAGCTTTAACTCTTCATCCGGGTCGTACCTGTTTTGCAGATTCCTGAAGAGAGGATTCGGCGGCTGGACACTGCTGGCCTCAGTTGAACCTGCAGATTTGGAATTTAAGGCAGGTCCGATGGCGTTCTTCTGGAAGCAGTTCATTTTGAATTGTGCATTGTGCCCCCCACGTAGCGTTGTTCACTGCTGTTCCTTTCAGGAACAATTTTGCAGGTGCATGGTATCCCACCGCCGGCATCTGTCTAGTAAAGATGTGGCCTGAGGTGACTGCTCCTTCACGAGGGAACTCTGGCCTTCAGGTTTCTTCGTTAGCAAAGGTCTTGATGCCATGCCAGAATTTCCTGGAACCTCATGCTTGTACTCCAGTATGTTCCTTGGACATACTTCCGAGTCTTTCGCTTTTTTGCGTGATACGTAGGCAGTGGCCTTCCAGCCTGGACCCTGCTGAGTCTCCGGGGTTATCCGTCGGCGGGAAATTCCTCCGCAGGCGGTGAATCTTAGATCCCGGACCCTCCGAGTCTATGGGCTCATCCGCTGGCAGTATATTCGCAGCCCAGTCCATGCCAGGTGTCTGGGCTTACCGTCGGCGGTATATCTCTACTGATATGCCATACATGGATCATTTCAGGAGGGAGCATTAATGAGATGAGCGCTTTCTGATGCTATCCATGCTCCTCATGGGTAAACGGCCAAGGATGTTCCCATGTTGGAGGGGAGCCTCCTGGCCTGCCCAGGCCTTTCAGACAGTATTGCCGCTAGAGTCTGAAAAAATGCCACCGGCTATCCGCACTTCTGCGGTCCGCAGCCGTATTTCACAAGCCGGGTTTATCCTGCAGCTTATGTTTTTCCACGCTGTCCCCGCGGTCGGATTTCCCCGAACCGGGTTCATCCCACGGTTTGCCTTCCCGCGGTCCCCGCAGCTGGGTTTCCCCAAGCCGGGTTCACCGCATGGTTTGGCTTCTCCCCATGGTCCGTGCGTCCAGGTTCCTCCCCCCCCAGCCGGGTTCATCCCATGGAGAATCTTCCCGTGGTCCCCGCAGCCGGGTTTTGCCCCCCCCCCAGCCGGATTCACCCTGCGGCCAGAATCGTCCCGCGGTCTCTGCGGCCAGAATCTTCCCGCAATCCCCGCAGCCAGATTTTCCCCCCAGCCGGGTTCACCCCGCGGCCAGATTCTTCTCGTTTCCATTTCCCCATGGATTCCAGTCCGCGGTTTGCCACAGCCGGGATTGCCTCGCGGTCTCTGGAGACAGGATTCCCCACAAAGTCTGTGGTGGAGCTCCCCCCCGCCCCCAGCCGGGCATCCCTGCGATTCTCCCAGCCGAGGTTTCCCCGCAGTGTAGGGGGAATCCGCAATATCTCCAGCAGGAACTCTGTCAGAGCTAAGGCGAAAAAGCAGACCTGGAGTTAAGTTGAAAAACTTACCTTCAGGATTCAAACTTACCGCTGGTGGAGCAGCGCTTCCACAGCCTGTCGATGCGCAATGCGGTAGATGATATGTCGCGCATGCATGCTGGTGGGGTCTTCACATAGTCACTCACGTGACTTTGAAGTAAAATAACAAGATCGAGGATTAATTTTGCAATGGCTGATTCTGCTAAATTTTGCCTCATGATGTTAATTATCTTGTCTGTATTTAGTCGCATTGTTTAATGCTGGGAAATATGGAGTTGATGATAATATCTGGGACTAGCTGTAGTCTTTATTGAAGGACTCTGTAGATTGGCTATAGCATGCTAGCCAATTAGAGTGTTTCTTAGTAGTAGCCCCGCCTAGTACATGCTTTATAATATTAGGAACTCGCCTATGCCAGGGAGTAGATGTAGCAGCTTGGACATGTAATGTACTGCATATCCAATGCTGTAAGTAGTTTAATAAAGATGTGTTGTATCTTTAAATGTGTATGAGTCCTGGTGTCAGAAGCTGCAATGAATGATGATGATGCAGCTGCAGCATTTTGACTTCCACATCATCTAGAAGAAGGCTAAAGACATGCACATAGCAGACACGCTTTCCAGAGCACTGTGCACAACCAGCAAACTGCACCTCGTCGAACAGGACAAATTCTCAGTCAAGAAGGTCCTCGTTTGTGCCAACAGACCATTTACGGTGCCTTTCCGAGTGCACGGCTGCAGACAAAACTTTACAATTGCTGTCCACCACCATACGAAACGGCTGGCCCCATAAATGGTCAAACACCCCACTCGAAATACGATCATATTTCCTAGTTTCCTAGATCCTATGGATAGGTCAAACCTTTCACTCGTCATATACGTCGAAATCTAGAGGAACGTCTATTATTATCTGTAAAGGCATTCCATTTAAACTCAAAAATACCTTAACAGATAAGGAAGGGAGATATTTGATAGTTACCGTGGAGATCCATGCTCCCCCAATTACCTTGGTAAACATATACGCGCCCAACTTTGACAACCCGCACTTTTTCAATAAAATCTTCAATATAATTGCAGAATATAACCACCAAAATGTCATAATCGGTGGAGATTTTAACTGTGTCTTAAACACTTACTTAGATAAATCCAATCAGAAACAAAATCCAAAACTAGCGAACTTCTAAACACATACATAAAAAACACAAACATAACAGATGTCTGGAGGATTGCAAATCAGACCAGCAGGGATTACTCGTTCTATTCTATGGTACACAAGACATATTCACGAATAGATTATTTTTTGGTGGATACAAAACTAATACCCCACACTGACTAACAACAAACCGTCCTATTCACGTATGACTCAAAATATCATAATATTATTATTTCGGATCATGCCCCATTAACGTTCAAGATTAATTTAAAGGGTGTAACTAATAGATATTCGCAATGGAGACTCAATCCTCAAATATTAAGTGATAAGGCTTGTTATGATTACCTGGTTAAACAGATTGAACTATTCTTTGAGACTTATGATAAACCTGGAATTTCTTTGTCTCTTCTATGGGACACATTTAAAGCTTTTATACATGGTGCTATAATATCTGCGCAGGCACACCTTAATAAGGAAAATCGAAAGATTCAACACAATTTGGAAAATGAAATAAAGCAATTAGACATGGTAATGCTATATCACCATCTAGGGTGATATATAACAAAATCGCAACATTAAAATACAAGTTAAATGAGATACAACCAAAATATGTTATTAAACTTTTTCAACAGACTAAACAACTACATTTTGAATTCGGGGATAAACCACATAAACTGTTATCTCGTCAACTTAGAAAATCAGATGAAGAAAAAATGATATATAAAGTTAGATCTGAACAAGGAGAAATAGTAACTTTACCAAAAGATATTAATGATAGATTCCAGCAATACTAT
The DNA here is from genome assembly GCA_963514005.1 of Raja brachyura. Next base: position 48,755,266 of record OY740786.1, on the reverse strand, counting down.
CAAAAACTTAATGTTATAACTGAATTTAGTATGTTCTCAGGATATAGAATTAATTGGAATAAAAGTGAAATTATGCCTATAACAGGAATAAAATTGAATACATTACAAAAATCTCCATTTAAAATAGTTAATGACCAAATTAAATATCTTGGAATTAATGTATCCAAATCTTATAATTCTCCATTTAAATCAAATTTCCCCCAATTACTAAATAAACTAAAAAATAATATCTTATATTGGAAGACATTACCAATATCAATGATTGGCAGAATAAATGCCATTAAAATGAATTTTTTACCACAACTACTATATTTATTTCAAGCTATCCTGCTATATCTTCCTAAAACTTTTTTTTAAAATTGATTTCATTGTCAATAGCTTTATTTGGGATTATAAAAATCACAGAATAAGTAAAAGACATTTATGTAAATCTAAGATAAATGGTGGACTAGCACTACCTAATTTTTTATATTATTTTTGGGCGGTTCAGATTAAGAATATGAATTTTTGGTTGGTAAACATGGAACTTGGTTAAGAATGGAAAAGGAAGATTGTTTACCCTTTGATATAAGTACAATACTCCTTGCCTGCAAGGGTGGTACAAAAAAAATATAGGGAAAATCCTATAATTTTAAGCAATATAGGTATTTGGAAACAAATAGTTAAGACTTTACATTTCGAAAATATGTTGCTTTGCTTACCAATTATGAATAATCCTCTGTTTAAGCCCTCTTTATTGGATGGGGTGTTTAGACATTGGAAAAATTTAGGAATTATAAGGATAGAACACCTTTACAGGAATGGGAAATTTCTCTCATTTCAAGTGTTGAAAGATATTTATGGATTGCACGCAAATAACTTACTTAGATATTTACAAATCAGAGATTATGTTAAATCAAATATGCAAGATTATAGAAATAGAGAACCAGGTTTACTGGATGAAGTGCTTAATAAGCATCCAAACACAGAGAAATTAATAGCATATATATATATAATATCCTTTTGGACAGGGAAATACCAACAACAGAATCATTTCGACAAATATAGGAAAATGAAACTGGTTTACCGATATTAAAAGACTTTTGGGAAGAAAGTTTACAACGTATACATCGTTGTTCGTTAAATGCCGGACATACTTTGATACAATTCAAAGTATTACATAGATTACATAAATCAAAAAAGAAATTAAATAGAATTTTTCCTAATATATCACCATTGTGTGATAAATGTCAGCACATAGAAGCTGATTTAACACATAGTTTTGTAATATGCACAAAACTTAATAGTTATTGGACTGAGATTTTTAAAATTTTTTCTATAGTTCTTAAGATTACATTAAATCCTGACCCAAAGCTAATGATATTTGGTGTTTTAGATTCAAATCAAACATTAACAGTAAATCAAAAAAAAATTTCTTGATTACTGTTTAATGATTGGAAAAAAATTAATATTAAAATTTTGGAAGGGACCATTATCCCCTCCAATCAAAATGTGGACAGTAGAAATGTTGGAGACATTGCAATTGGAGAGAATTAGGTTTATCCTAATGGATAAACACGAACTTTTTGAACAAATATGGTCTCCATTCACTGATTATATGAAGGGGTAGCTGGGCTCAGCATTGTAACTCAACAAGTACCCGGTGGTGAGATCAGATGAAAAGGTTTAATCCAAGATTTGTACACTCGTCTCTATATATATATTATTAGAAATTGTTCCATTCATTGTTAAGATGTATACTTTTTTTTAAGTATAATAATTGTTTGTCAGTAATATGGGTTTTTTATTTTTTTTGTTTTTGTTTTTTTTTATTAATTTTTTTTTTCTTCTCACATATAATCAAATTTATAATCACACTTTTTAAATTAAAAATCTATTCTTTCTTTACTCTTTTTTTTTCACTATTAAAAATTTGAGGGTTATATATTTTGCTTTGTAAAATTCATATAACTTTGGAAATGTGTAATATGTATATCTGAAAAAAATTGTTATATTATTTGTAATATGTATGGCCTCTAATAAAAATATATTTAAAAAAAAAAAAAAACGTTTTGGAGGTACAATCCACAAATTTTAAAAGACCCGCAAGGGAGTACATATTTAAAAGAGCAAATGGACCTTTTATTCGAAATAAACGACACAACAGACATATCACCTACATTATTATGGGAATCTTTTGAAGCATTTATTTGAGGCGTGATAATTTCATATCAAGCTTTTCAAAATAAGAAAAATAAGAACGAACAAAGACAATTAGAAGAACAAATTAGACAACTGGACATAGAAAATGCTAAGGGCCCCACTGTGGATAAACATAATAGAATAATAATACTGAAATTCAAATTAAATACATTATTATCAGAGAAAGAGATAAGATTATTACAAATTTCAAGATGGTGTCGTAGGGTTTATGCCTACGACACAATCATTTAATAATTTGAGACGTCTGTTCAATATAATGCATTCACACCAAACTGAAGGTCAAAAAATATCAATCATATCGTTGGATGCAGAGAAAGCATTCGATCAGGTTGAATGGGATTATATGCTCAGGGTATTGCAAGAATTTCAACTGGGAGATAATTTTATTCTAAGGATTAAATTACCACATAAGCCAAGGGGCAGAATATAAACGGACACTAACTTATCTATGAAATTTCATTTGTCAATGGGAAATAGACAAGGATGTTCATTATCACTGTTGTTATTTGCCCTCATAATTGCACACCTAGCGGAAATAATTAGAACTCATCCGAATATCCATGGATATAAAACAACTGTTCCAATAATAAAATATCGCTATACGCTGACGACGTACTATTGTACATCACAAAATCTCATATTACTACACCAAATATTTTAAAATTTATAGAGGTCTTTGGATCATTCTCAGCATATAGAATAAATTGGAATAAAATTGAAATCATGTCAATAAAACCGAAAGACTGTATCTTTTACAGTTTCTTTTCAAAATACCTACTGAAAATTTTAAATACTTGGGCATCGAAATTACTAGAAGATATCAAGATATGTTTGGCGAAAATTATAACCTACTTAAGAAACTATGTAACTTGATTAAATTTTGGAAAATGCTTCCGATGTCCTTAATAGGTCGAATAAATGCCATTAAAATAACTTTTCTACCACAAATTTTATACCTGTTCCAATCTATCCCAATATATTTACCCAAAAAGTTTTTTTTTAAAACTGGACTCAGATATCACAAATTTTATTTGGGATTATAAATCCAACAGTGTACAAAACTCACCTGAATAAACCCAAAGTAGTAGAGGGATAGGCATTCCCCAACTTTATGTATTACTACTGGTCTGTAAATATCAGAAACATGATCCAATTGCTGGATAACTCTCCCCAACAACCAGGTTGGACGATTATGAAGAAAGAGGATTGCTCTCCTTATAATATTGGAGCAATCCTTCTCTCTCCAATATCGATGAATAATATAAATTACAACAATAGTCCAATTATATACAGTACAATCAGAATTTGGAAACAAATAAAACACAATCTAAATTTAAGAAATTTATCTCTCTTATCTCCTATCAGTAAAAACCCCTCATTTAAACCTTCAACTATAGATAAAGCGCTTATACAATGGGAAAGAGCTGGAATTAAAATCTTTGGAGATGTATATGAATCGGGAAAACTATTATCATTTAAACAAATACAACTAAAATCCAATTTGGGAAACAATCAGTATTTTAAATATTTTCAAATCTGTGACAATCTGAAATAATATGCACAAGATTATCACAATATGCCTCCAGACTTACTGGAAGAAGTAATGAATAAAAAGGCAGAATCAGCAAACCTAATATCATATATATATAATATTATTCTAAATGCAGAAATACCAACAACAGATGGTATCAGGAGAGACTGGGAAAAATAATTAAGTATAAAAATTCCCAAAGAAAGGTGGGAAGAATATTTATTAAACATGCATAAATGTTCAATTAATGTAAGACACACCTTAATACAATTTAAAATCTTACACAGATTATAATATTCAAAAACTAAAATAAGTAAACATTTTCCCAACGTCACTCCTATATGTGATAAATGTCAATGTCAAGAAGCTAATATAGCACACTCATTTGTCTTTTGTACAAAAATTCAAACGTTTTGGACTGAAATTTTTGAAATCTTCACAAAAATATTTAAAATAAAACTGACTCCAAAAGCAGACTGGATTATCTTCGGGATATCGGAAGATTGCCCCAAATTAAATGTGTTTCAAAAGACTTTATTTGAATACGGCTTAATAACTGGAAAAAAACTAATCTTAAAATCCTGGAAAAATTATCCGGTACCCACAGTCAATATGTGGATTTATCTATGTTCGAAACACTACACTTGGAAGATATGAGACTGACTAGCAGGAAAATCAGACTGCTTCTATAAGATGTGGTCTGCATTTATAAATCTATTACAAGGATAAGGTGCAAGAATACCTCAAAAAAGTACCGGTGTTGGGTCTTGGTAAAGGGGGAAGAAAAACTGTTGAGTTGGATGATTCCTTTTGCGAGATGTTTATAATAAAGTAACTGGCTTTTCTTTTTTCTTTCTCTATTTTTCCCTTTTTCTTTTTTTTTCCTCTCCAGGCTCTATCTCTTAATTACTGTTTCTAACTCTTCAAGGGTTTCCTTTCCCTCTGTCACGCTTTGGCACTTTCACATCTCTTTTTCACTTTTCTGCGTTCTATGTTGCTATTTTACTTCGGAGTCACGTGAGTGACTACGTGAAGAACCCCGTACAGCCGTTCGTGCGTCATTACGTCAGACGTTTTTCGTGCAGGCGACTGTGGAGCAGCGCAGCTCCTCCATGGTAAGTCTAAAAAAGTTGCAGGTAAGTGTTATTTTTTCTTACCTGTTCCAGGTCTCCTGCAGGAACCTCCGGGGTTTTTGCAGTGGATGTTCGCGATGACCGACGAGGGAACCAGCCTAGGGCTTTGGGGGGGAAACCCTGGTCCGACCGCGGAAGCGGAGAGCTGGGAAAGTCGGGTTCGCGATCGGAGTCACTGATAACGCGGTCAGTGACTCCACAGGTTGGGTTCCCGGGTAGGGGAAACCCGAGAATAGTGCGGTTTTAGACCGCAGTAGTCCCCAGGGGATGGGGCTTAACGGACCTGAACAGGTCTGCCTGGGTTCCCGGTGGAGGGGAAACCCGAGAATAGTGCGGTTTTAGACCGCAGTAGTCCCTAGGGGATGGGGCTTAACGGACCTGAACGGTCAGCCTGGGTTCCCGGGGAGGGGAAACTCAAGCATATGCGGTTCTAGACGCAGTAGTCCCCAGGACATGGGGTTAAAACTAACCTAAATGGTTAAGCTGGGTTCCCGGTGCAGGGGAAACCCAGGTATATGTGTGGTTCCCAGACCACAGTAGTCCCCAGCGCATGGGGTTAAGACAAACCTAAATGGTTAGGCTAGGTTCCCGGTGCAGGGGAAACCCAGGTATATGTGTGGTTCTCAGAACACAGTAGTCCCCAGGTAATGGGGTTAATTCACTTAAATCATTAGCCTGCGTGCCAGGAGGGTACCGTGGGTATATATTTATATATATATTATATTTATATGGATTCCTGGTGAGGGGAAATTCACCTATGGGGTTCCCAAACTACAATAATCCCCAGGATATGGGGACAACTGACAAAATAGTCAGTACAATTGGGAAAGTTGGGAGATTTCACCTCTGGGAATTAATTTAGAGAGCAGCACTTTTGGGAAGGGCTGCTTCATGGGAATGTCAAGTTATGGCAGTGCCAGCCTATGGGAAAGGCTGTGTCAGCAGTATCTTTGTTTAGGACTGCTAATGGGGATGCCAAGCTATGGTAGGCTAGCCTGATGGAGAGGCTGTGCCAGCAGTGCCTTTGCTCAGGACTGCTCATGGGGATGCCAAGCTATGGCAGGCAAGCCTATTGGAGAGGCTGTGCCAGCAGCACCTTTGCTCAGGGCTGCTTATGGGGATACCAAACTATGGCAGGCTAGCCTATTGCAGAGGCGGTGCCAGCAGTACCTTTGCTCAGGACTGCTCTAAGGGAATGCCAAGTTATGGTAGGCTAGCCTATTGGAGAGGTTATGCCAGCAGCACCTTTGCTCAGGGCTGCTTGATGAAAATGCCAAATCTATGGCAAATACTGGGCTATGGGAAAGTCCGGGCCAGCAGCTACTTTGTTCGGGGCTGCTTCATGGGCACCAGGGGTACCTTGTTAGGGCTGCTTTATGGGAATAGCAGTTTAGTAGGGTATTCCCTTTCACAGTGATCATGGGGGATGAGGAGGCATTGTTAGGTTAAGGCAATATAACAGAATGATGACAAAAGTATTCAAAGTAAACTATACACAGTTTTAAAAGTGCTTGTGCTAAAATCCGCTGTCTAGTCTCAAACTATATTTGAGAAATTGGGCTCCTCTATCCAGTTAGATTAAGTCCTATCAAATAGATTTGTAGGATGTTGGGATTTACTTTTAGGTATTCAATTGGCCATGATGCCGGCCTGGGCAACAGATTGCAGTCAATAAGACTTTGGTAACAGTTGTTGGTATAAAACAGTTATAGTCGTTGGATTAATTGTTAAGTGCATAGATGCAATTCAGGTGTGTAAGTACCTGCAACAGTTATTTTGTTAAATGGTTAATTAGTAAGTGCCATCTAGGTCATTGTTAACACCAGCTGAAATTAATAATGTCACGATGATGGACAAACAGTGTTCATTACTGCTCTAGTAGTTGTTAGGTAAACCTTTTATTCTATTGCAAATTGGTGCTAATGGCCTAAATGGGAAATGGTGTCAGCAGGGCTTTGTAGCAGGCCTGCTTTATGGCTCCCTCATGTAAGAGGTGAGCATGTGGGATTGGTATAGTTTAACGCCGAGTCTGAGGGTATAGCCATAGAGCATGCCCAAGAGATCGGGGCATGTGCCAGAGGTCTAGGCCTGGCAAGAAAGTTACCATCCCAAACACAATATGCAGTGAACACCGCTTTCAGGGGGATATTACAGTTGGCTGCCGAATCTTCTATTCAGGTAAGACTTTTCCATAGGAGTAACCTGGAGGGCGAAGCACAAGCTATTGGAACAAGCAAGGTTTCATAGTTTTGGCAACAATGCATCCCATGTCTTTTTTGGCAGTAGCGGTTCACTGAAGTTGCTGGCAGCATGAAACCTGGCCAGAGGTTCCATGCACTGGACTTGTGCTACTCTACAATTAAGGGACCACTTGCAGTTTGGTAGGTGTATACTTAGTTATACAGTACAAATGATTGAGACATTATCAGCTACTTTGAACGGTAAATGTAAAATGTACAATATTGGTTTTCAAGCAGATTAGAGTGGACAGGTTCAGTATAAGGACCAAGATTGTCTTGCTAGACTGGCTCGGAAATCGGGCCACAGTTGCTATTTAAGGTAGTTACCAAGTAGCTGAAAGATCATCTCGAGTTTGGAGATGGAACAGATTTGCATGACTTGCCCAAAAAATTCTGTTATTAGTATCAACTATTTATAGACTCTACGGGCATTGTATGGGCTATAGCGTGATTGGACAAATAAGCATATTGTCATGCTCATGTTCAGGTTGATGCATTGTGATGATGGCATATGTTAGTCGCGAGGGTGTAATCGGTTAAAGAATCACTGGAATGGTTACATAGTTTTGTTGCCACAGGAGAATCATCAAGTGTGGGTAATGGCAACACAGAGTTGGTGTTGAATTGCACTGTATTATGAAATTCTGGTTCAATGGAACACCTAATATGAATATATGTATATGTGTATACATATGTATGTTGGTTTCATGTTTATTTCACTGGTTGCAAAATATTTGGCATAGCAGTGGTGAAAGATACATTCTCGCCAAAAGGAGCAGGAGGGTCTTTTATGGCTACCTCCATTTTGTCTCATCAATCAAGGTTTCAAATAAAGTCATTAAGAGGCTTTAAGTTCCTATTGTGTGATTATGCAAATTGATTCCCGATTTGTTGCAAATAATTATATAACCTTTTTGGTTATTTTAAACTTGAATTTGCTTGTTCAGCCTGAGGTTTCGGAAATCAGATGTTGCATGATAAACTCAAAGTTATGTTCTGCAGGTCTAACAAACTGCCTAAGGTTTGGGTTGTTACATCTATCCTTCTATGTGTTCAAAGTGTTTGCATAGCACCAAACGGCTGAATTTCTTTTCCAGGAGATGAAAGAGTTTGTTATGCTTATGTTCCATGGAAAATGGTATTGATTGCTAATGTTTCAAGTTCATGCTTAATGATTGTCTGTTACTTATGGAGTTATACGGCCATTAATTGGCTCGATGAGCTTCCTCATTGAATTGGCTGTAGCAAACAAGACTCACTCTGTCGGGTCCACACCGGTTATCAAGGGGTAGGATATCTTCAACATGGGTCCCAGGACCAGTATAATGCCATATGCGATGTTGATATTTGTGAACACTATTTCACCAGGAGGCAGCAACTATATCCTTAAATTTGGCTGGATTAGGTAGTTATCCTTCTGGCTCTGGTTTAGTGCAGCAGGTTCAGTCGCTAAATAATTGTGATGGTACAGGATGATAATGTCTGTAAATTATAATATATAATATGTTATAAAGACTTGAGCAGACCAGAAGGGGGTCAGGTCTCAAAATAGTCACAGGCATACCAGGGGACCTTTGATAAGGTAAGCACACATGTATACAACCATATGTCAAGGTCATCAAGAACCTTGGAGTTCTGGACTAGCAATGTTGTTAGTCACAAAGAATTTGGGAGAACGTATTGTTCATGGCATTCCAGATGAGGAAAACGGAGTTATGTTATGTACTAATGGATTCTGTTTCCAGATCTCATTCCACCAGGGCTGCTACAACATCAGCAGCAAGGGTATTTATGTTCCGCTGGGTCGCATTGTTGCGGCTGGAGTATGGTCCATCGAATGAATCTCCAAACATCTGTAATGACCCATTGGTGCACCAGGAGTATTGTTAACTCTATTTATGTTCTGGTTATATGTTCCATCTGGGTGAGAGATGGAAATATTATTGTTTCATTTAAACAGCATCAGCATGTTTTACATCTATGTTATGACTGTATGCATTATGAATGTTTTCCCTTCATTTGTCAATGAAGCAGCTGTGGTTGTGTATACACGGCATGAAATCACAGAGCTTTGAAGTCTTCACGTAGTCACTCACGTGACTCCGAAGTAAAATAGTAAGATTAAACAAGAACTTACCAGTTTGAAGTTTGATCTTTATTTTATGAGGAGTCGAGTTGAGGGACTACGTGCCCTCCGCTCCCAGCCCTCATAGATTTCATCTGGTAGTTCTAGTCTTTATCTTATATTATACTTCAGTTATTATTTGCTGTGATTTCACACCGTTGCTTTGAAGATTGACGCACGAACGGCTGTACGGGGTTCTTCACGTAGTCCCTCAACTCGACTCCTCATAAAATAAAGATCAAACTTCAAACTGGTAAGTTCTTGTTTAATCTTACTATTTTTGTCTCTATTCTCTCTTTTGTAAAGCCTTAAAATTAAAAAAAATGAAGGGGTACAATGACTGTAATACAATACAAGGGATGTACACTGATGTAACTTACAGTACAGCTAATAAATAAAGATATTAAATATATATATATATATATATATATATATATATATATATATATATATATATATATATATATATATATATATATATATATATATATATATATATATATATATATATATATATATATATATATATATATATATATATATATAAAAGTTTGTGATGAATTAGTGCTGCAGGACGGAATTATAGTCAAAGGCCACATGGCAGTGGTTCCAACCACAATACGAGGCGAGTACTACAACGACATCCACAGGAGCATGAATGCCACCCTCAGAGTATGTTTTACTGGCCCGGAATGACAAAATTCATACGTAAAAAGACCGAAATGTGCGCTATCTGCAACAGTCTAGCACCACACCAGCAGAAGCCCAAACCAGCTCCCTCCCTCCCGTGATCATCACTGGCTGCTGACATAACATATAACATATAACAATTACAGCACGGAAACAGGCCTTCCCGGCCCTTCCAGTCCGTGCAAACATTTATCTTCTCCTAGTCCAATCTTCCTGCACTCAGACCATACTCCTCCATTCCCTTCCCGTCCATATACCTATCCACTTTACTTTTAAATGTTAAAATCGATCCTGCCTTCACCACTTCTGCAGGAAGAACATTCCACACAGCCACCACTCTCCGAGTAAAGAAGTTCCCCCTCATGTTACCCCTAAACTTCTGTCCCTTAATTCCAATGTCATGCCCTCTTGTTTGAATCTTCCCTACCCTCAATGAGAAAAGCTTATCCACGTCAACTCTGTCTATCCCTTTCATCATTTTAAAGACCTCAATCAAGTCCCCCCTTAACCTTCTGTGCTCCAAAGAATAAAGACCTAACTTGTTCAACCTTTCTCTGTAACTTAGTTGCTGGAACCCAGGCAACATTCTAGTAAATCTCCTCTGTACTCTCTCTATTTTGTTGACATCCTTCCTATAATTAGGCGACCAAAATTGTACACCATACTCCAAAATTGGTCTTACCAATGCCTTGTACAATTTTAACATTACTTCCCTACTCCTATATTCAATGCTCTGATTTATAAAGGCCAGCACATCAAAAGCTTTCTTTACCACCCTATCTACATGCGATTCCACCTTCAGGGAACTATGCAGTTATTCATAGATCCCTCTGTTCTACAGCATTCCTCAATTCCGGACCATTTACCATCTTTGAATGGCATGTAAAACACTATCTAGTTCTTGTAGACTCTTACTCAGGATGGTTTGAAATAGACTTACTGCAAACCATTTCCTCTGAGTCTGTGATCGAGAAGCTGTAACAACACCTTTCCGTACATGGCTCCCCTGTACGCATTCAGACTGACAATGGCAGGCAATTTACCAGCCAAGCATTCAAGAACTTTGCTAAAAGATGGAACTTCCATCACGTCACCAGCAGCCCAGAGGTCCCGCAGTCCAATGGACTGGCCGAGCGCACTGTTTGGAGTGCTAAACAACTCATGGAACGTTCGTTCCTGGCAAAATCCGACGTTTACCTGGACTTGCTCAACCTATGAAACATTGCACAACACAGTGTTCTTGGCTCCCCTGCCCAGCAACTAATGTCCCGCCAGACACGTCCACCCTTGCCTGTCTCTCAGCAGCAGCTGCAGCCGCTCGTCCGCTCACCACCCATGGTGCAGAAGCAACTGCAATTTCTACGACGTCCAGCAAGTCGCTTAAACCACTGGCACATGGACAAGTGGTTCGCCTGCAAACCGACAAAGGACATACCCAGCTGGAGCACATTTACGGCCCTTCCAAATAACCATGTTCGTACCTGATAGAAGTGTCCGGTGTCATCTACAGACCCAACCATCAACATATCCTTCCAGGGAAGGAACCTCGTCCTGCGCCTACAGGTCCTGATGCCCTGCCTCTCATGTTTGCACCAAGGACTGTTCCAGATACTCCACCAGCTACTCCACCTCCAGCTGTTGTTGCAGCCGCGTGTTCCCCACGACTGTTTACACCTAGCTCGCCTGTGGCAATTTCTCCCACCAGGCCTGCCGGGTCGCCGATCATGTCCCCACTCCCGATTCTCATTTCTTCTCCCGGAAAAGAAGGTGAGGCAGTCTCCTACTGCACAAGGGCCGTGCGGGCTTGCAGGCCACCCATTAAATATGATGATTTTGTACAATCTTGCTAGCATGTTCCCCTCGGTATATTGTTTAAGGTACCGTGGCTACTTTTAGTTTCTACAAGAAGAGATGTTGATTGGCTGTTGCATGCTAGCCAATTAGAGTGTTTGTTAGTAGTAGCCCCACCTAGTACATGCTTTATAATATCATGAACTCGCCTACTTCAGGCAGTAGATGTAGCAGCTTGGACATGTGATGTACTGCATATCCAATACTGTAAGTAGTTTAATAAAGACATGTTGTATCTTTAAGTAAGTAAGTACATAAGTTTATTAGCCAAGTATTCACATACAAGGAATTTGCCTTGTGCTCCGCCCACAAGTAAAACATGACATACAGTGACAGTTAAAACTGACTCAGAAAACACTAAATATTAATAATTAAAAAAAAATAATGATAAGACACCATTGATCAAGTATGTGAACCAATAAAATACCAGATCAAAGGGAGGCTACAGATTTTTGGCTGTTGAGTAGAGCAACTACTCATGGATAAAAACAGTTTTTATGTCTGGCTGTGGCAGCTTTGACAATCCGGAGTTGCCTTCCAGAGGGAAGTGATTCAAAGAGTTTGTGGCCAGGGTAAGAGGGGTCAGAGATGATTTTGTCAGCTTTCTTCCTGGCCCTTGCAGTGTACAGTTCATCAGTGGAGGGTAGGTTGCAGCCAATAACCTTCTCTGCTGATCAGACGATTCGCTGCAGCCTCCAGGTGTCGTGCTTGGTAGCTGAGCCAAACCAGACCATGATGGAGAAGGTGAGAACAGACTCTATGTTGGCCGTGTAGAATTGGATCATTATTGGCTGTGGCAGATTATGCTTCCTCAGCTGCCGTAGGAAGTACATCCTCTGTTGTGCCTTTTTGACTGTGGAGTCGATGGTAGTCCCCACTTAATGACCTTGGAGATGATGGTTCCCAGGAACTTAAAAGACTCCACAGATGTGACTGTGGTGTGGTTAATGGTGAGTAAATGTGTATGAGTCCGGTAATTACAGTCTCCAAATAAAAAACATCTTGGCCAAACATGGAAGGAAGAAAGTGGTAGGTCTGGAAGTGTCTGAGAAATTGAATTTTTTTTCTGGACCAGGAGAAACAGGGAAATATTGGTACATTCCAACACCTGTCAACTCCTTGGACCTCCGTCATTGACACTTTCTTGCTATCCCACAACTTTCAAGTGACCTACTGTTTTCATTATAGAAACAGGGATCCTTACTCCAATTTCTCAGCAACACCTTTCATCTCTTTAACATTTCCATTCTCTCCCAGAAGCAGTTAAAAATTCCCAATGGGATTCAACCCTTTGTCCACGTTGATCAAATATAGAGCTACTAGCGTAATCCCAATGTCCAGGATTTGATCCATATTCATTTGTATTCATGGCTCTGAAACGCATGTTTAAATCTTTCAAAACTTATGGGTATGAGAACATACACTCCACCCTTTATTCTCAGTAGTCTTTGATACCTTATTTTACATTGTTATACCTCAACAAAAACATGTTTCTGCCCAACTGACCAGACCATTTTTATTTTTCTGCAGCTGATTTTAGATTTAGATTTATTCTCCCCTGCATGCTGCAACAAAATGTAAGATTTTCAGCTTTGTTAATCTTAGCAATGATATCCAAGATTGGTAGAATGAGGAAGGAGCAATAAATTATTTTGATTCTATTCCAAGCATTTTTAGCTTGTGAGAATGGAGTGCTAATAATAAAAGTGAAAGAAGCAGAATTTTATCCTTTGAAAATCGTGTTAAGAATACCTCTCACTCATTATGCCATTACACAATGTTCAGCATTCGCAGCATACAATCAGGGGGTATTTTATTTCAGATCCGTTGTAAGTTTATTGATTTTAATGAAGTGAAATTTTCAAAGTAACTTCACTGCAATTGTCAATGTGATCAGCATACCAGAGTTTTGTTGCTGAGAGTTCCAGCAGTTGCTTTTGGCAGATGTATTTCAGCAGAAGAAGATAATGAGAAGGTCAAAGAAGATTTGAGCCTTCAGAACAAACTTTGTCTTAAGTAGCAGGGTTAGTAAAACAATCAGTATAGCAATGGAATAGTACATTAAGCTCAGTCTCACTGGTGATCTGTAAAGTGAGGTTAATAATCCCTTTACTTTATTTCCCATATGCAATATAGGTCTGTGGACATTCATTATACCTTTTGTGTTGTCACTGCTCTATGGATTATGTCATTTCATTAGCTGCTGCCAATTTTTGCAAGAGGACTGATAGATGAAAGTTCCAGAAAGAGGCAATTTGAAAGGAAACACATTTAAGAATGTCAACATGCATGAGATGTTTTGTGTGTAAAGTACCTATGTCGACAGTCCAAATTATCTCAGCCCATCACATAGACCAGACTTCCCACAATTGACTCCATTTACACTTCATGCTGTCTTGGAAAAGCAGCCAACATCATCATAAACAGCTGTTCCACTCAAGGCATTCCTTCTTCTCCCTGCTCCCTTTGTGCAGACAGTAGACAAGCTTGAAAGCACACACCTTCAAGCTCAAGAACAGCTTCTACCCCTCTGTTATGCAGCTTCCCAATGGTCCTTCCCAAAGACGTATAGGTTTGTAGGTTAATTGGCTTGATAAATGAAAAATTGTTCCTAGTGGGTATAGGATGGTGTTAATGTGCAGTATCGTTGGTTGGCGCGGACCCGGTGGGCCGAAGAAGCTGTTTCCGCGCTGTATCTCAAAACTAAACTAAAATAAGCTAGCATATTGTCCAATTCACTTCTACCGCATTGTGAAGTCTGGCCTTTTTTTAAAAAACTGGTGTATTATGATGCTGGGAACTATATTCTGCACTCTTTAACTTATTTTTGATTAAGGATGCCCTTCAGTTTTGATGAAGAATGAATGCAAAGCTTCTTCATGACAAATTGATGACAAGGGGGAGAGATGGGGATATATTTTCCACATTAGCAAATCAGACTCTTCACGAGAAAATATGAAGTAACAAGGAGACTGATTAATTACTTTACAATAGCACCACTGGAAATTTAGGGATTCATGAACACAAATTTGGAAGCAGAAACAAAAAGTCAGGAGAGACCATTAATGGTTACAGTGCTGTGAAAAATCTGACTTGGCACTGTCATCTTGGCATCTTCTTGAACAAAAAGCTGTGAGACAAGTTTGATATCAATTTAACAGAAACCACAACTCAATCAAAATGACTTAATACATAAGATTTTATGTTTAGCTGTATATGCAAAATGCAAAAATAATTCACCCACTGTTTAATTTCAATGTTGATTCTGTTTGGCAAATGACAATAACAGAGGTTAGTGGTCTGCTAGGAAACTCTAGCCATGTGACTGAGTTAGCAACTAAGCCAAGTGTGCTTGGAAATCCCTTTACCAATGTTATGAAGGTAATCCAGCAAAAGCATGCCAATTTACTGCAACAGAATGTTTTTACGATGCGAAGAAAAGGTGAATCTCAGTAAAATTCCATCCAGAATTACAAGCCAGAAGAATGTCAGCTGAATGAAATTTGAAGCTTAAGCACCATGCATGCCATTAATGGCAATTACACAAAATGCAGCAATTTTAAAATTAAAGAGAATATTGATTGTAAATATGTTGATGTGCACAACAAAACATATGCTGACTGCTTGGGAAAAATGTGTAAAGAAGTTCAGCAATATGGTGTTAAGAAAAAACGCACTGAATCTGAAGACATTCTAGAGTGTCACTTGAACAACTTAATCAAATGTGATGCATGTCTTCTTCTAAAGTGACGCCTTCAGCGGTTGTTAACATTTTAGAGTCCATTATAAAGGATGACTTTTCTGAATGCTTAGAAGCTCATGATAAAATAGGCTGGTCAGTATGGATTTGTGAAGGGGTGATCTTACCTAAAAATTCTGTTGGAATTCTTTGAGGAAGTAAATAGCAGGATTGACATAGGGGTGCCAATGGATGTTGTTTACCTGGATTTTCAGAACGTCCTTGATAAAGTGCCACACATGAGGCTGCTAGAGAAGATGAGAGCCCGTTGTATTGGAAAGAAGATACCAGCATGGATAAATTGATGTCTGAATGGCACAGTGACTAGTGGTATTTCACAGGGGTTGGTGTTTGGTCTGCTGTTCTTCACGTTGTATACTGATGATTTGGATGATGGAATTGATGGCTTTGTAGCCAAGTGTATAGACGATAGGAAGATAAATGGAGGGGTAGGTAGTATTGAGGAAACAGGGAGCCTGCAGAAGGACCTGGAGAGTGGGAGAGTGGGCAAAAAAGTGGCTGATGATAATCAGTGTAGCAAAGTGTGCAGTCATGCATTTTGGTGGTAAGAATAAAAGCATAGACTATTTTCAAAATGGGGAAAGGAGTCAGATATTAGAGGTGCAAAGAAACTTGAGAGTGCAGGTGCAGGATTTCTATATTATTAATTTGTACGTTGATTCAGTAGTAAGGAAGGAATATGCAATTATATCATTCATTTTCTAGAGGATAGGCATATAAAAGCAGGGAAGTAATGTAGAGGTCTCTCTAAAACACTGGTCAGATAGCATCTGGAGTATTCTGAGCAGTTTGGGCACATATTTGAGGAGGGATGAGCTGGCGTTGTAGAGGGTGCTAAGGAGATTTAGAAGAATTCTATCAACATTTTTGGGTTAACATATGATGAGCATTTGACAGCTATGGGCCTGTACTCACTGGCATTTAGAGGGGGGAACCTCATTGAAACTTACTGAATAGTGAAAGAACTGGATAGAGTGGATGTGGAGAGGATGTTTCCACTAGTGGGAGAGTCCAGGAACAGAGCACACAGCCACAGAATAAAATGATGCACCAATAAAATGATCGGCTTTCTTTATGTGTTGCATCAATGTGTTGCATCCAGGATTGATCTTCAGAGATATGCACATCCAGGAATTTGTAGTTTTTGATTCTCCCCACCACCCCATCGATGAAGATGGTGAACAGTTTTGTGAGTGAAACACTTGAAGCACTCAAGCAAACATGATGTGTTTTCTTAGAAAATGAAACTGACAATTATAAGCAGAAAACAAACTCGGTAGGAACTCAATGACTCGAGTAGCACTTATGGGGAGAAAAAATACTTCCCTTCTTCTCACTGCTGTGGCTCTCAATAAGCCAATCAGAAAATATTTATATTAAACCATTCAATTGATGTTCTGCTCTTGGTTTTTGTCTAGACACACATCAATTCAGCTGTTCTTTCAGCATTCTTGTAAACCTATCCACTGCTGTTCTGCTCTAGTCAGTAAAGAAATCTTTGAACTACATATTGCTTTCAAAGCTGATCTTGACTCTTGCAAAGTGCTCTCACTAAGTACATATTTCCAAACTGCTTTTCAATCTTTCATTGCCGAGACTGTGTTAATCATGAGTAGTTCAAATGTTTAGTTTATTGTTAGGTCATTGTCATGTGTACTGAGGTACAGTGAAAAGTCACTTGCTGTTCTGTCAATGGAAAGACAATACAAGTTTACAATCAAGTTGTCCACAGTATACAGGTGCGGGATAAAGGGAATAACGTTTAGTGCAAGATAAAGTCCAGTAAAGCCTGATTAAATATAGCCTGATGGTCTCCATTGAGGTTGATGATAGATCAGGACTGCTCTCTAGTTGGTGATAGGATTGTTCAGTTGCCTGTTAACAGTCATTATAAACAGTTTGTGAAAAACATTGCTTCAAATTTATTTATCATTCAGCCTCAGAGAAGCCAAAGATAACAGTACATGGAACGATAGATTCAGTGAAGATGGGCATGTGAGGCGAATCAGGTCTCATTTTGACATACAGATGTGTAGATTTTACTTCGGAGTCACATGAGTGACTACGTGAAGAACCCTGACTGCCCGCAGAGCACGGCATTATGACGCACACATAGCAAAGCACTGGTCTGGCAGGTATGTCGCTCCTGCCAGAGGTAAGTTTAAACTCCAGGTATGTGCTATTTCTTACCTGTTTTTTGATGTCCTGCAGGAAATTTTCTCTCACAGAGGTTCCTGCCAGGTGCTTCGCGGGTGCTGACCAGGGAACCAGCTGCGGGCTGTGGGGAAACTCCGGTCCTACCGTGGAAGCGGATAACTGGGGAATGTCGAGCTCGCGGAGTTCAGTCACTGACAAAACGGTCAGTGACTTCGGAACGCTGTGTACCCAGGGAGGGGAACTCCAGTAGAAGTGCGGTTTTAGACCGCAGTGGCCCACAATATGGGGCTGTAGCTGACCAGAGTGGTCATCCCAGGTGCTGTGGGGGTTTCCCCTTGGTAAGGCACACAGACACTAGGGGACCACGGGGGGGGGGGAAAACCCAGCAGCAATGCGGTGTCCAGACCGCAGTAGTTATAGGATGGGGGGGGGGGGGGAACCAAACAATATGGTCAGCCCTGATGCTGGCAGGGTTCCCCTCCGGGTATGGAAAACATTTTAGGTTGACCGGGATGGAGCCCTTGTGGAAAGGAGGGTCCATCTAACTACATGAGTTATGATAGTGCCGGGCATATGGTTGAGCCTGAGCTAGCAGCAAATTTTTTTGCACAGGGCTGCTTAAGGGGATGCCAAATTTAAGGCAATACCGGGCATACGTCAGCAGCACTTATTGCACAAGGCTGCTTGATGGGATGCCGGGCATAAGGATGAGCCCGAGCCAGCAGTACCTATTGTACAGGGCTGCTTTATGAGATACCAGTGATGGCAGCGCCGGCCTATGGGAGAGGACACATCAGCAGCACCTTGTACCAGGGCTGTTTTATGTTACGGCCAAGGCTATGGCAGCACCGGCATATGGGAGAGCTGCGCTAGCAGCACCTTGCAGCAGGGCTGCTTAATGTAGGCAGCAACATCTGTAGAAGGGCTGCATAATGTTTCCCTCATGGGAGAGGTGAGCTTCCCGGGGCAGTTTGCTCTTACACTGAAGTTCTCCAGCAAGGAACCATTTACAAGTGGATAAGATTTACATTTGGTTGAACAATTCAAGTCATCAAGACATTCAATTTAGAGGCATCAAACCATGTAAAATCATTGGACAATACTCACATTCTAAGCAGGCTGGTATTGGACCAGAATTTTGTTTAGTTATGTGTAGTACTTTGATCAGGGTTGCCCTCAAGATGGGTTCAAAAATTTGGGCAGACTTGTCTTTCGAGGCAGGTCAGAATTATTGTTTGGATGGTTTTAGACAAGTTAAAATTAGCAGACAGGTTCATTAGGTGTGGCCTGTTCATTATGAAAAATGGCTGGTTAACAACTGGAGTCATAGGGGTGCCCATTTACAGTATCATTGGAGATATTTGGTGGAGGCATTGCTGTGATGAGGCAATATAATAGTATAATCCACTGTTTTCAGTCTCAAACCATGTTTGAGAAATCGGGCTACTCTATTCAATTAAAATTAAGTTGTTATCAAATAGACTTGTTGGAGATGTTACAGAGAGCATACCCCAACACATTAAAGCCAACGGGTCAGTTTAGTCTGACGCCGGGTCCATGGCAGTGTGAGCCAATTTGAGGGGCCGTGCCAGCAGTGCCTTGTAGTAGGGCTGTTTAATGGCTTCCTCATGAAGGAGGAGAGTGATGGTATAGCCGTGAACATACCAAAAGGGATGACGGTCAAGTGTCAGAGATCATTACTGACAACAAGATTTGCCATCACAACACATATGAAGTGAACACCGCTATCAGGGGGACATTAGACCCAGCCGCCGAATCTGTTCGTCAAGTAAGACCTATTCAACAGGCAAATCCTGCAGGAAGATGGTAAGCGGTTCACTGAAGCTGGTAGCAGCATGAAAGTTGGCCAGAGGTTCCATGCACTCTATTAGGTAATTACAATTTACATTGAGTTATCAATTGGTTTATGACACCATCCTAGGCAATAGAAGCCTGTTACAGCTTTGTTGTTATAAAACAGCACTCTAGTCATTAAGACTAATTGGCAATATCATGGATGTGGTTCAGCTGTGCAAGTGGGAGAATTGAAATCATCCTAAATGGAGAACTCTGAAGTAGCATGTGGTTCATGGTTGACACACTACTATTATCAGCTGAAACTTCCAAAGTCACAATGATGGATAGACATTGTTCAGCATTCTTCCAGTAGGTTAATCAATAAATATCTCAATATATTGCTAAATGATTCTAATGGTCTAAGAATGGGAATTTGCGTATATCATCTCTGGTTTGGAGGTAGAGGAGATTTGTGTGAGTTGCCAATTCTTCTGTTATTAGTGTGAACTCTCTATGGACCCTACGCATTTTGTGGGTTAAGAGTAATTGAGCGGACATGCATATCTGCATGCTCAACTTCATGTTGACATGTTGTGATGGTGGCATATGTTAGTACATTTGGGTGCAATCAAGTAAAGAATCCTGTTATGGTTACATAATCTCGCTGGCCATTGGAGTAACATCAGGTATAGGTCAATGACAACACAGAATGGGAGTTGAATTACACCTAATGTACATATGTTTGTTTCATGCTTCTTCACAGGTTGCAAAATATGTGGCATAACAGTGGCAAAAGATCCATTCTCGCTACAAGGAGAAGGAAGGTCTTTGTGTCTTCCTCCATTTGCTTCATTTCTCGGGGCTTCAATTTAAGTCATTAAGAGCCGTTTAGGTTCCTAGTGTGTGATTGGCCTATGCAACTTTGATTCTGGTTGTCGGGAATAATAATATAACCTTATATCGTTATTTGAATGTAACTTGCTGGAGCAGTCTGTGGCTTGAGAAATCAGCCGTTGCATGTTAAAATCAAATTATGTTCTGCAGATTCAATAGACTGATCCACGGCTTGGATTGTCACATCAGTCCTTGTATATGTTCAGTGTGCTGTGATAGCACCAAAAAAGCAGGACTTTCTTTTCCAGGAGATAGAAAACGTTTGTTGAATGTTCATGTAGCATTGAAGACGGTACAAATTACTGATGTTTGGAGTTCATTTTAAATGATCTTTGTCAATAATTAAGTTGTATGGCCATTAACTATGCCAACGTGCCTTTTCATTGTATTGGCTGCACCAAACAAATGTCGGGTTCACCATGGATATCAAGTTGGTAAGCATATCTTCAACACAATGTTTCCTAGGACAAGTACAATGCAGTATGGGATGTCAACATTGTGTGAACACTTTTCGCCAGGGTGGTCAAGCTACATCCTTAGTTTTGCTGGATCTCATAGGTGGTTATTTTCCTAGTGCTGGTTAGCGCAACAGGTTTAGTCACTACATAGTTGCGATGGAACAAGATGATTACGTCTGTAAACAATAATATATAATATTTATGCTTATAATTCACTTAAGCGCAGCACAAGTGGTGTCTTAAATAGTTCAAGGCATACCCAGGGACATTTGGTAAAGTGAGGATACATATATAATCATACGTTAGATCACTGTGAGTCTTCGAGGCTCTGAACTGGTTATGTTGTTAGTCACAAAAACTTATATGAACGTATCTGTTCAGGTCGCTTCCAGAGGATAAAATGGACTTTGATTATGTAGGAGTAGATACTGATTCTAGTTATCACTCCATCAGGGCTGCTATAACATCAGCAGCAAGGGTCGTACATGCCATTGGACCAAGTCCTAATGCTTGCAGCATGGTCAAGTGAACAAATTTCAAACATTTATACTAATCCATTACTAGACCAAGGGTATTTGTCAACTCTATTTTATTGATTATAGATTCCATCCGAATGAAATGTGGGACTATTATTATTACTTTATTAATAACATCAGCATGTTTAAATCTATGTCATGACTGTATGTATTATGAATATATGTTCCTTCATTTGTCGATGAAACAGTTGTGGCTGTGTAGACTCGTTCTCACGGCGTGAAATCACAGAGCTTTGAAATCTTCACGTAGTAGTTCAC
This sequence comes from Raja brachyura, assembly GCA_963514005.1. The sequence continues at coordinate 48,733,634 of OY740786.1, read as the reverse complement.
GTGACTCCAAAGTAAAATAGTAAGATTAAACGAGAACTTACCAGTTTGAAGTTTGATCTTTATTTTATGAGGAGTTGTGATGAGGGATTACTTGCCCTCCGCTCCCAACCCTCATAAATGTCATATGGTAGTTCTAGTCTTCTGTTTTCTTACTATTATACTTCAGTCACTATTATCTGTGATTTCACACCGGTGCTTTGAATATTGATGCGCTCTGCGGGCAGTCGGGGTTCTTCACGTAATCCCTCATCGCAACTCCTCATAAAATAAAGATCAAATTTCAAACTGGTAAGTTCTCATTTAATCTTACTATTTTGTTCTGCTCTGAAGCGCGATGCTTCACAAAACAATCCCCTGTTACAGAAGACATAGGGATGTTGAAGTCTAATTTAGCCAAACCTGGAAGTGAAAATGGAAAGCTACATTTGAAACAATAACAAACATCACAAAAGCACTCTGAAGAGAATAAATTCAAGTAGATAGGAAATAAGGATAATATTGGAAAATACAGGGACTGTGGAGATATAATGTTCCAAAAAATATATTGTGAGACTCGATGACAGATTCAAAAAAATCTTTGTTCTTCAACTGCAATTTTTGTCATTCTTCTCTTGTGTTTCTTATACTAATATAAAATGTTCCTCTGCAGAACATTTGATATTAGTGCAAAAAACGCAAGAGAATAGTGAGAAAAATTACATTTGAAGAACAAAAATCTGTAGGTGGAAATCTAAAATATAAATCTCAGCAGTTCTGCCGATGAGAAGCCTATCCATGCATTTGTATGGAGATGTGAGAATGAGTGCTGATGTGTGGAAAGTGGAGCAGATATGATTGAGAACTCTGCCAATTGCAGTGGAGAAGAATACAATCTCAGCCGCAAAAGTATGGAAGGTGTCATCATTGGAACAGATATGACTGACCCAGAGAAACTGGGAAAATGCATGCTTACAGAAAAGCAGGATAGAATAAGTGAAAGACTTTTGGGGCTTGCAAGAGGTGAGGTGGAGACAAGTCAAGAAAAGGAAGGTAATGTTAGAGATGGAACGTATAAAAGAGAGAGCAAGGTGGAAATGAACCAATGATCAATAAATGGTGAAGTCCTTTGCAGGTGCAGGAAGCAGCAACAATATATGTCAAATGTACCCACAACACAAGTTTGGTTGGGGGCTTGAATTCAGAAGAAACAAGGATTATTCCACATGTTTTAGAAAAAATTGAAAGTTTGCATCACATAGCTGCTTACATCATTTGGATGAAGTGAATGGAATTAAAAGTGAACTTGTTCAATGTTACAATCAGTTCAGCCAGAAGAAGTTGTGTGATGGTGGAAGGGTTTGTCAAAGGAACAGTGAAGAGACTTCAAGCATGGAGCTGAAGAGAGATTGAACATCAAAGAGTGAAAGTGTGCTGGTTTGGGTCAGGAAATTATCATAGTGGCAGAGCACATGGATGTAAGTGGGAGATAGTGAATGAGAGGAAAGAAAAGAGCCAAAGTGGGGAGAACTAAGCCTGATGGACAATTGCAGGCTAAAAAAGGGGCCTACCAGGATTGCCTTCATTATGGATCTTAGAGAGAAGTTAGAAAAGGTGGTGTGTGATTATGTGGTTAAGCAACAATGAGGCACAAGAATACAGGCAAAATATTTTAGTGAAAATTAGGTCAATGATTGACTGGAAAATAATATTCAGATGTTGAGTGAGGGGCCAGTGGTGGGGAGGGAGATTCAAGGAGTTGGCATTTAACATTTACAGGGTAGATGCCAGCTCACCAACTGACTTCAGTGAGCAGAGTGCAACATGTTCCGAGGGGGAAGATTCCAATAAGTAGGTGTAGTTGAAAAGTAGAAATTTATGTTCATGCTGGCATTTAGTGATAAATAGAATTAAAGGGGATAAGAGGCCAGGAAGGGGTCTAAAGACGAAAGGGTCCAGTCTGGAATGAAAGCTCCTGACCAAAGAAATGTGAATGAAGGTAAGGAGAAGGAAGTAGTTAACATTGCGCTGTGCTCAGAACTCTAAAGATTGTGACTATCTGTTCCATCTTTTACAATGCCTTCTCATAAGGGAGCACGCCCTGCCTCCTCCTATCAGGTGATAGCCATTAACTATGGAAAGTGTTTAACCATAAACGATGATATTAACTCTACTAATTTGCTTCCCTTACAGTAAATTACTTGACTGTGGGAGTATTGCACTTTTGTAAGAACATGTAAGGAGAAAAGTAAATACACCTCCGAGCTTCTCAGATACTATTTATTTGATGCCACTACTGATTGTAGTGGCAATCATTCTCTGCTGGAAAATGTTCTACCAGAGATGAGAGTGCATTAGCCAGCTAGTTTCCGTGACCACATGTCAACATGAACTGTCACTCATGCATGCTAGCTGCCTGCTATAAGTAGCAGGAATAACAGGGTACTACTTGACATCGATGATTGTGACATCTTATTTTACATGTCAAACATATAACTCCCTCGGAGAAACAGAAAGAGTGATGAGCTGCAAATTTATAAAAATTGCTTCTTCAAATACTTACAAGGGGAGGGACACAAATCACCAGACCCACTCAATTTCATATCACAATGTTAGTGAGATGAAGATGATTCTCCTGAACGACTAAATCAGAAAGATCATATCATCTACTCTCCTTTTCTGTCCATTGAAGTGAAACAGGGATTTGTTTTATGAACACAATTAATTAATTTTAATAGGCAAAAAACAGACATGACAAGAAAAATAAAGCACAAAACATCAAGCTATTAAATGTATTAGGCAAAATTAAAGTATATTAGTCAGGTATTGCAGTTGAATGTGGTAAAGAAGGAGTGATTGTGACATTCACATGACATTCACCCGCCAAAGAATGCAGCCCATGTATGTTAAATACTAGACTAAGTGGGACCTGTTGAGTCCCAGCTTCACACGGGAGGCCTGGTACCCCAATGCAATATTCCACCTCTCCAATAATTCCAATATTTTCAATCCATTTCAAGTCAAGTCAAGTCAAACCATTTCAAGTCATGTCAAGTGAAGTCAGGTCAATCCATTTCAAGTCAAGTCAATCCATTTCAAGTCATGTCAAGTGAAGTCAGGTCAATCCATTTCAAGTCAAGTCGATCTATTTCAAGTCAAGTCAATTTGTTTCAAGTCAAGTCAATCCATTTCAAGCACAGGGCAGGCCAAACAACTCATGGCATTGACATTTAGAAACATAGAAACTAGAAATAGGTGCAGGAGGAGGCCATTCAGCCCTTTGAGCCAGCACCGCCATTCATTGGGATCATGGCTGATTGTCCGCAATCAATAACAGTGCCTGCCTTCTCCCAATATCCATTGATTCCACTAGCCCTTAGAGCTCTATCCGACTCTCTCTTAAATCCATCCAGTGATTTGGCCTCCACTACCCTCTATTGCAGGGAATTCCACAAATTCACAACTCTCTGGGTGAAAATGTTTTTCTCACCTCAGCCTTAAATGGCCTCCCGTTTATTCTAAGACTGTGGCCCCTGGTTCTGGACTCGCCCAACATTGGGAACATTTTTCCTACACCTAGCTTGTCCAGTCCTTTTATAATTTTAAATGTTTCTATAAAATTCCCCCTCATTCTTCTAAACTCCAGTGAACACAAGCCTAGTATTTTCCATATTTCCTCATATGATTGTCCAGACATCCTAGGGATCAATCTCGTGAACCTACACTGCACTGCCTCAATCACTAGGATGTCCTTCCTCAAATTAGGAGACCAAAACTGTACACAATACTCCAGATGTGGTCTTACCAGAGCCCTAATCAACTGCAGAAGAACCTCTTTACTCCTAAACTGAAATCCTCTTATTATGAAGGCCAACAATCCATTAGCTTTCTTCACTGCCTGCTGTACTGCACACCAACTTTCAGTGACTGGTGTACAAGGACACCAAGTTCTCGCTGTACCTCTCGCTTACCTAACCTAACCTCATCGAGATAATAATCTGCCCCCTTGTTTTTGCCGCCAAAGTGGATAACCTTACATTTATCTATATTATACTGCATCTGCTACACATCTGCCCACTCACTCAACCAGTGCAGGTTGCCCTGCAACCTCCTAACACCCTCTTCACAGTTCACACTGCCACCCAGCTTTGTGTCATCTGCAAACTTGCTAGTGTTGCTCCTAATTCTCTCTTCCAAATCATTAATATATATGGTAAACAGTTGCGGCCCCAATACCGAGCCTTGCAGCACTCGCCACTGCCTGCCATTCTGAAAAGGACCCGTTCACTCCTTCTCTTTGCTTCCTGTCTGCCAACCGATTTTCTATCCACGTCAACACCCTACCCCCAATACCATGTGCTCTAATTTTAGTCACCAGTCTCCCGTGCAGGACCTTATCACAGGCTTTCTGAAAGTCTAGATACACTACATCCCTTCATCCATTTTATTTGTCACATCCACAAAAAATTCCAGATGATTAGTCAAGCATGATTTCCCATTCATAAATCCATGCTGATTGACTAATCCTTTTACTGCTATCCAAATGCCCCATTATTACCTCTTTAATAATTGACTCCAGCATCTTTCCCACCACCAAAGTCAGGATAACATGTCTGTAATTGCCTGTTCTCTCACTTGCTCCTTTCTTGAAAAGTGGGATAACATTAGGTCGCCTAATTATAGGAAGGATGTCAACAAAATAGAGAGAGTACAGAGGAGATTTACTAGAATGTTGCCTGGGTTCCAGCAACTTAGTTACAGAGAAAAGGTTGAACAAGTTAGGTCTTTATTCTTTGGAGCGCAGAAGGTTAAGGGGGGACTTGATTGAGGTCTTTAAAATGATGAAAGGGATAGACAGAGTTGACGTGGATAAGCTTTTCCCATTGAGGGTAGGAAAGATTCAAACAAGAGGGCATGACATGAGAATTAAGGGACAGAAGTTTAGGGGTAACATGAGGGGGAACTTCTTTACTCAGAGGTGGCTGTGTGGAATGATCTTCCTGCAGAAGTGGTGGAGGCAGGATCGATTTTAACATTTAAAGTGGATAGGTATATGGACGGGAAGGGAATGGAGGAGTATGGTCTGAGTGCAGGTAGATGGGACTAGGGAAAAATAAATGGTCGGCACGGGCTGGAAGGGCCGAGAAGGCCTGTTTCCGTGCTGTAATTGTTATATGGTTATATGGTTATTAGCTATCCTCCAAGCCTCAGGAACTGATCTGGAATCTATTGAACTTTGGAAAATGATCACCATTGCGTCCACTATTTCTAGAGCCACCTCCCTGAGGACCCTGGGAAGCAGTCCATCAGGACCAGGGGATTTATCATCCTTCAATTTTGTTTTGTTTCCAATTTTGCACTGCAGTTTCAAGCATGGGCAGGGCAGGCCAAACAACTCATGGCATTGTCATTTCATTTCCAACTTTGCATTGCAGTTTGAAGCACGGGCAGGGCAGGCCAAACAACTCATAGCATGGTCATTTCATTTTGAATTTTGCTTTGCAGCTTCAAGCACAGGCAGGGCAGGCCAAACAACTCGTGGCATCGTCATTTAATTTCAAATGTTGCATTGCAGCTTCAAGCAAAGGCAGGGCAGTCCAAACAACTCATAGCATTGTCATTTTATTTTCAATTTTGCATTGCAGTTTCAAGCACAGACAGGGCAGGCCAAACAACTCATTGCATTAACAAATCATTTATGGCAGGTACATTGCAAGCTCACATTTCAGTTGATTCACAGCTTAGAATCACAGTTGTGGCCTCTCCCACACGATCTTCAAGAGTGACTGACTCTCGTCCAGTCATCCGGGTGTTATAGTCCTGCCCCCCAGAAGGGGAGTTACCTTCATCAATGTGATTGACAGGCGAGAGTACCAATCAGCTGGATCTGAAGATTTTATAAATACTCATAACTTTTTCGATCGGATAAATCCTAGAGGCTGCCTCAGTGGTGGAGGACTGTGAGTAAGATGTCCAAAAATCATAGCGATGTTGGGTAGTGTTTTTCTAAAATCAATATAGAACACAGACAGGAAGTGGTCAAGGTGAGACTTTTAGTTATATAGATGTTAATACATTTCCTAAAATATTTGACATAGGAATGTAATGAAATCTATTACATATTCATTTTTTTAAGTTATAATTTCTAAGCAATAATGTATAAAGGTAATGAGGTGGAAAGGAAAATTACTTTAAAAATATTTTGTACACTATTGTGTAAATATTTGAATGTCATCCAATTAGTTATTTTGCCATTATGACCCACAGTTGTAGTAAGCATTTTATTGACCGTATAAAATGATTTAGTTCTGCGGCAACATACCTTTTTTTCCTTCCTTTTAGATTAATTGATTAATAGTTTGCTCTAAACAATGTGTTTATTTTACCCTTTCTCATTCTTTTGCTTTCTTTTACCTTCTTAAAAGAACTAACATAACCGCCACAAACATTTTATCAAGAGTCAAGAGATTCAAGAATGTTTTATTGTCATATGTCCCAGATAGGACAATGAAATTCTTACTTGCTTCAGCACAACAGAATATGTAAACATAGTACATAATGGGAGACGAAAAAAATGTCAGTGTATGTATACACGTGCACACATACTCAAAAAATAACAAATATAGTGCAATAATAATAATAAGTGTCTGTTGCAGTTCAGAACTTATTTGTTGTTGTGTTTAATAGGGAAGAAGCAGTTCCTGAACCTGGACATTACAGTTTTCAGGCTCCTGTACCTTCTTCCTGATGGCTATGGTGAAATGAGTGTGTGGCCAGGATGGTGTAGGTCTTTGATGATGTTGGCTACTTTTTTGTGGCAGCGACTTCAATAGATCCCTTCGGTGGTGTGGAGGTCAAAGCCGGTGATGGATTAGGCAGTGGTCACAACTTTTTGCAGTCTTTTCTGCTCCTGGACGTTCAAGCTTTAGTAAACTATCTTTTCACTCGGGCATGGTATTTAATGCAAATATGGTAGGGGGTGATCCTCATCCGAATTATAGTAAATACCATGATGCTGGCAGTAGTTGAGCAAGCACAGCACCTCCACCAGCTGTGGCACTGCAGCACATTCAGCTGTTGCTTCACAGCTCCAATTCATTACTGACCTCTGGTGCTGCCTGCATGTTCTCCATTTAATTGTGTGGGTTTAGTTTACTTTAGTATAGTTTACTTTAGTTTCGTTTATTTTAATTTAATTTAGTTAGGTTCAGTTTAGCTTAGTTTAGAGATACAGTGTGGACACAGGCCCTTCAGCCCACCGAGTCCGCACCGACCAGCCATTCCCGAACATTAACACTCATCTACCCACACTAAGGACAATTTACAATAATACCATGCCAATTAACTAACAATCCTGTACGTCTTTGGAGAATGGAAGGGAACCGGAGATCCCAGAGAAATCACACGCAGGTCACGGGGAGAACATACAAACTCCGGACAGGCAAGCACACATAGTCAGGACTGAACATAGCCAGGCAGAAGTGTAGCTGGGATCTGGGACAGGTGCACAGCCTGTAAGAGGTGAGAAGGAGATCAAGTTTGTCAATGAATAGTGACAAGATATATAAAGAAGTATGCATCGAGCATTCACAGTCGGGAGAGCATCTGGGACCAGAAGCTATGGGCAGAATCATGGTTTCAAATGTGGATTGTAGTGAATGGACAAATAAGGAGGTCAATGATAGAGAGTCTTCAGGATGACATGGGGAAGGGGATGGAAGGGATACTCAAAGAAAAATGAATAAGAAACAAGAAGGACTGCAGATCTGAGTTGTCCAAGAAGGGTGAATGAGAGGGGGTAATGAGGAGCAGGACGAAGAGATGGTGAAGAAGAAAATATGTTCCAGAGAATGCCTGCATGTCCATGTTTGCAAGCATGTCCGCATATATGTGTCTGAGCAACAGGGAGGGAGAGAGAGAAAGAGCGAGAAAGAGAGAGAGAGATAGAGAGATAAATAATTGAAACATGACAGCAATGTGGTTGATATTTAAATATATTTTGAGGCATTTAGTGATGGGCAATAATCATTGTTTTTCCCCATGATACCCACACTCCAACAAATTAATACACAACCAAAGCCTTCTAACAGTGAAAGCAGACAGTTTTAATGAATATCAACATTTTCAATGAAGGAAAATGCTGCTTGAAAAAAGTTCATGGTCTTCCAGTGATTCCTGCTGAGCTATATAGTTCTGGGATGAACTTCATATTGCAGGCACCCCACAAAATCCTACAACTTTGCTGGAAGAATAAATAAACTAATATGAGCATCCTTTCCTAGGCTGTGAGCTGCAACATTGTGGTACAAATTTACAGTCATCCAACTTCATTTAGCAAATTTATCCAACATCAGACCCCCGAATCAAACATCTTATTCTGACTTGGAAATAGTTTTGGAAAGAGATCATCAGATGAAAGAGAAAACATATTCACAGATTTTCTTAAAACCTTTTTGAAAAAAGGTATATCTTCACTAGGTTTTGGCAATCTCTGGTCCATGGCTGCTCAACATGAAGAAGCATTCGGAAAGTCACTGAACAATCCAGGTCCATTTGTCCAGAGTATCTGGTCACACATGATGGAAGATCTACAACCCATCAAGCTCACCAAACCCATTCGGCATTTTAAAGTGACCATGAAGGACAGTCTGAGGAGACACATTACTTTGCTTACAGCCATGTCAATTATGAATCATGGATCATGGAAAGATTATTGTCATTAAGACCTTTCGGTCTGAACAAATTTTTGTTGCCTTGCAGTCATACATATAATAAAATAACAAAACACACAATAAACACAAATTTAAACATCCACTACAGTGAGTTCACCAGACACCTCCTCACTGTGATGGAAGGCAAAAATCTTAAGTCTTTGTCTCTTCCCATCTTGTTCTTCCACTGCGCTGAGGCGATCCAGCCCTCCGATGTTGTGACCCCACCAGGTGATGGTAAGTAAGTCCCGTGGCTGAACCATGCTCCGCAAACAGGCCGGTTCAACTCCACGGCCCGGGGCGGTCGAAGCTGCCACCCTCCAGTTCAGCGAACGAAGCTGTTGCCGTGGGAGCTCCGGAAAAACAAGTCACCAACCTGTGACCTGCGAGCTCCTGACGTCTTCCACTGGGCCCGTGGCCGAACCTCCGAAGTGGCTGTCGCCGCCACCAGAAAGCCGCCACAGCTCCGAGTCGGGCCGCCGGAATGCCGGAACTCGCCACAGCCCCGAAGTCGGCCAGCCTTGCGCTAGTAAGTCCTGGCTGGCTCTGCCTCGAGGTTGGTCGCAGTTGGAGGCCGCCAGCTCCGCCATTAGGCCTCAGCGCAGACAGAGACGGAGACGGGAATAGGGCAAGAAAAGCCGCGTTCCCCCGAAGGAAGAGACTAAAACACGTTTCTCCCACCATCTCCCCACACACGTACACAACCTAATAACTCAAATTAACATGCTAAAACAGGACAAGAAAGCAACAAAAAAAGAAAAAAACAGACGGACTGCAGGCGAGCCGCAGGTGCAAAGGCAGCGCCGCCACTCCAAGTTAGCATGTTAACATCCTGCAGTAAGGAGATCCCTGTCCCTGAAAACGAAGTGAATATGTGCCTGGAATCATCAAATCTTAGCTGCATTCTTATCAGGTTCCTTATTTGACAGCCATCTCTGTGTGTATGTTTATTTCAAATAGTGCAACAAATGCAAAGGTTATAAGGGTTACCCAGTGACAACATGACTGATGATTTAGCGCACATGCACATAGAAAATGACAAACTCATTCAGCCACAAAAAAGTCCAATGGAGAAGACCATTGATAATTGAATGCAACAAATTCACTGCCCAAATTGGTCTGGTGTTCACAACTTCAATTAACTGATAGGACTTCACAATTTTTCACGGTAGACAATCTAGCTTTTGTGAGATATCAGCTATTGCCAATATTTTGAAGATGAGAAATGTAGGAGAATGTGGAGGAGGGTCAGATGTGGAGGAAAGCAATCTCCCATCCTGCCTAGGATTGCAGCGCACTTAATGAAAAAGTGTTAACAATACATTTAATCTTTTCCCATTTCATCAGCAGTTTTAATTCAATGGATCAGAGAACTGTTGTGCGCACAAAAAAGTATCATCTGCATACTGTAATTTGATGACTGAAGTTAGAGTGGTATTAGTTCAACAGTGAAGGTGACAAGACTTGAGCCATTTCTCATTCTTAGTGCAGCTGCCATATGCTGCACATGCAAACTGAATCAAAGTTCAGTTCCCTGATATATGAAAACTTGGGGACACAGTTGTTTTTGATAGAGTTGGATATCAGTTATATGTTGCAAAGGATTGGTACAAGTTCTGGTTTTGGAATTCCACATAGTCCTTGACACTGTAGTTAAGTACAGGAAGGGGATTGAGAACCTTTGTCCGGGAATAATATTTAGTGCAAGATAAAGCCAGTTAGGTCCGATCAAAGATAGTACAAGGGTCACCAATGAGGTAGATAGTAGTTCAGGACTGCTCAGTTGCAGTTGGATGGTTCAGTTACCTGATAATAGCTGGGAAGAAACTGTCCCTGAATCTGGTGATGTGTGTTTTCACACTTCTATACCTTTTGCTCGAGGGAAATGGAGAGAAGAGGAATTGGTCAGAGTGTGATTCATCCTTGATTATGCTGCTGGCCTTGCTGAGGCAGCGTGAAGTATAAATAGAGTCAATGGAAGGGAGGTTGGTTTGTGTGATGGTCTGGGCTGCATCATCAATTTGCTGCAATTTCTTGCGGTCTTGTATTTACCTGTTCCCATTTGAATCCCAAACCAAGCCGCGATGCATCCCAATAAAATGCTTTCTACGGCACATCTGCAGAGATTGGTGAGAGTTGTGGACATGTCAAACTTCTTCACCATTCTTAGAGATAGAGGTGTCTTTTCTTGGCCATTGCTTTGACATGGGTGGTCCAGGACAAGTTGCTGGTGATATTTACTCCTAGGAACCTTCAACCATCTCTACTTTGGTGACATCAATGCATATTGCGTATGTGTACCACGTCGCTTCCTGAAGTCGATCACTATCTTCTTTGTCTTGTCTTGCTGAATTTCAAAGAAGGGTTGTTGTCTAGACACCAGGTCACAAGGATCTCAATCTCCTTCCTATACTCTACCTCAGTGTTTCCCAAAGTGGGGTACGTGTGCCCCCAGTGGTATACAAAAGTTCTTCGGAGGTATGCAGCAATTTTCAGCTATGTACTACTGAAACATAGATTCATTATTAGAAAAAAAGACTGTGGTTACAAATTATTTTATACATACATATTTGCAAATAAATTATATATTTTGTATGAATTCTCCTGCTCAAGTTGTGATAGCTGCTTCATTTGGATAGTTTGCAGACTCCTGTACGACAACTCGTAATTTTTTACTCAGCCTCACTTGCCCGAATGGCTTGCAGTTTATGTGCGTTGGCGACTAAGAAAGAGTAATCATATGGTCATGGGTAAATGCCTTTCTAGCCGTTAAATCCTCAATTATGGATCATTAGTTAAAAACTGGGTGTATATAACGCACAAAAGAGAGCAATAAGGAAAATAGAAGTAGCCGCAGACAATAAGAAACTGTCGATATATCTGGACCATATGAATGTAAAGAAATTGAGAAGGGTGTGCTACCTGACATCTGTAATGAACCAACTAAGAAGATGGAAAATAAACTTTGTAAGAACGATGTAAATCTTTATGGATGGGAGGGATCCATTATGTGTCATTTGTCATGAAATTTTAACAAATGAGTGTATGAAGCCTTCCAACTTGAAGCGCCATTTTGAATCACAACATGTCGAATACAAAGACAAACCTGTGAAATGTTTCAAGAATAAACAATTAAAAAAAAACAGAAAATAATGTGGGAATAATGTTTTATTCTCACCTGACTAAGTGAGAATAAAAAAGCGTTATTAGCCTCATATATGGCGTCACTCTTAATAGCGAAAAATGGCGCACCAGAGACAATTGGAGAAACTTTGGTCAAGCCTACAGCAAAGATAGTGGCAGAAGTAATGATTGGAGATGACGCAAAAAGGTCTTTTGATCGTATTTGTCTCTAAAGTAATACTGTTCATCGAAGAATCACTGAAATGGCTGAAAATATAAAACAAATATTATTGTCCGACATCCGTCAGTATTGATATTATGCATTACAGGTGAATGAATCCACTGACATTGCAAATTTTGTAAATCTTTTGGTGTTCGTTAGGTATGAAAAAGACCAAAAACCTCATGACGACCTTTTATTTTGCCAACCTTTGCCAGAACATACAACTGGAGAAGACATCTTTAACATTATGGAAATATTTATGCAACAAAACAAACTTGATTGGAAGCGTTGTGTTGGAATAAACACAGACGGAGCGAAGGCCATGGTTGGATCTAAAAAAGGGCTTGTTTCAAGGATTAAAACGAATGGACCAGATGTAAAATCGATACATTGTCGCATATACAGAGAGGCTTTGGCTACACATATGATGTCTGCAGACCTAAAAAAAGTTCTAGACGAAGCAGTGAAAATCATAAATTATATTAAAGGACGTACGTTAAATGCCTGACTTTTCTCACAACTGAACAAAGAAATGGATAGTAATCATACCCAACCTCTTTTCCATACCGAGGTTCATTGGCTTTCTTGTGGAAAAGTTTGACTCGTTTATTTGAACTCCGGAATTAACTACTGGTTTTTATGAATGAAAGCTTAGGATTGAAAGAATGTTTACAAGACTGGAGATGGCTTTGTCAATTAGCATATCTGGCAGACATATTTTCTGTTTTAAATAATCAATTGTCCTTACAAGGCAAGGAAATTTATATATTTCATGTTCAAGATAAGGTGAGCACCACAGTGTCTAAATTGAATTTGTGGCAAAAGCGAGTTGTTAATGGAGAAGTGGACTCGTTTCCATCTCTTCATGAATTACATGAAGGTGTGATAATTGCCATAATACAGCATTTACAGAGTTTACAGATGGATCTGGAAAAGTATTTCCCTGAATTGGACATAGATATTGAGTTGATAAGATACCCATTCAACATCAATCAATCAGTGCCAAAAAGTCTGTCACAAACAGAAGAAGAACAACTTTTGGAATCAGCTTCTGATGGATTATTAAAAACAAATATAAAGAGAACACATTATCTTCATTTTGGTTACAAACATAAAAAGAATTTCCAGAATTGTCTGATAAAGCCCTAAGCCCTAAAGTTCATATTTCCATTTCCAAGCTCATACCTGTGTGGTTGGATTTTCGGACCTTGTGGGCTTGAAGGGCCGAATTGTCTCCTCTTGCACCTATTTTCTATTAAGACGAAGAAGAAGAACCGCATATTGGATGTCAAACTGCAATTGAGGTTGAAATTAACAACTACAGAGCCACATTTTGAGGAAATATTTTTCCAACATAAACAATTTTATTCCTCGCATTGATGATAAATTATTTTAATTTAACATGTATTTAATGGATACTTTATTAATTTTATTCTAGTAATTATGCATTATATTATACAAAACCTTCCTATATATGCATACCCTAATCCAAAATAAAAATGTATGAAATTTATCTCGACTTTTACAATGAAATACAATTGTTTTTAACGTGGTACTAGATGCTTATGAAAATTTACGAAAGGGTACACGGCTATCAAAGCTTTGGGAATCACTGCTCTATCTCATCATGATTAGATATCCTGCCCACAACAGTGCGTGGTCTGCAAATTTGTAGATTCAATTGAATTTGTACATTGCTGCACATTTGTGGGTGTATAAGAAGTACTTTGGGGTTGGGAACACATCCTTGAGGAGCGCCAGTTGTGAGGATTATCATAGAGGATGATTTGTCCACTGTCGTCACTGATTGTGGTCCGTTGGTCAGGAAGTCAAGGATCCAGTTGCAAAGATTAGTGCAGAATCCAAGTTCCATGAGTTTGGTGATAAGTTTGGATGGGATAATTGTGTTGAAAGCAGAGGAATAGATGACAAATAGAAGTCTGATGTAGGTGTCCCTCTTATCTAGGTGTTCCAAGGAGAAGTGTAGGGCCATGGAGATGATATCAGCTGTGGAACTCTTGTGGCAGTAGGCAATCTGTAGTGGGTCAAATCTGCTTGATAGTCTGGATTTATTGTGTTCCATAATAGTAAGATTAAACGCAAACTTATCATGAGGGATTACGTGAAGAACCCCATACAGCTGTTGTTGCGTCAATCTTCAAAGCAGCGGAGTGAAATAATGACTGCAGTATAATAGTAATATAATAGAGACTAGAACTACCAGATGATATTTATGAGGGTTGGGAGTGGAGGGCACGTAGTAACTCCTCATAAAATAAAGAAAACTTCAAACTGGTAAGTTCTCCTTTAATCTTACTATTTTACTTCGGAGTCACTGTGATTTCATGCCGCAGACCCAAATCTGGCGTTCACACTGCATTGATTAACTCAAAGTCGTTAAATAATCAATAATGCATCAATCATAACATTGTCAAATGAATAACAGTTTATTTACAAACGAAACAATGACAACCACTCTAACTCAGGGGGAAACTATAACAGAACTCAAAACAAAATCAGCAAACACCCCGAGCCTTGTAATCGGCTTATGATAAAATTTTTGGAAGGTCAGCTCACTGGACCATCCTGCGGCCGCAAGGATATGGTCTATCGGTACGTCCATCGCCCTTGCCGTGGAAGTTGATGCTGCCCTGGTGGAAAGAGATTTGGATTTATCAGTATCAATCCCAGCACTTCCCAGAACCTGCTTTAGCCACCTTGAAATTGTTTGCACCGATGCCTTACTGTATTTTTTTTTGTGGCTAATAAGTAATGCAGACTCTGTTCCTCGTAGGACTCTGGTAGCCTCAACGTAATGAGACACATGCGATACTACACACAGGCGAGCATCTGTGTGGTATGCTGAAAAAACAATCTTACATCCTGTCATGCCTATTCTACTATGTTTGAGCAGATCATAGACATAAAAAGTAATGGCATCTGCCGATACCTGCATTCTGTCTAGCCATAGCTTTTGCAATGTTTGCACTCGTTGGGCTGATACCAACGCCATAAGCATGACCACCTTTGTGGTTGGTTTGGCTAGAGATAGGCTTGCAACAAGAGTGCACTGGCAAAAAAGCATAAGAACTTTGTTCACATTCCAAATACCCGCATACCTGGGTTTAGGAGGATTAGAATTGAAAACTTCCTTCATAAATCGAGAAACTGATGGATGTGTCCCTACTGAATGTAACTCTGAACTCATGGGTAAATAAGAAGACAGAGCACTCTGGCTTTATTAATCACACTATAGCCTAATTCTTGATCAATGTAAAGAGTGGACAAAATCTCCAGTACGTCTGGGATGCCTGCAGTTTGATATGAGATATTCTGCTGTAGACAGAATATCTCCCACTTCCTTATCGAGGTGATTTACTGCTTCTGAGTACTTTCCCTGCAGGTCGACAGGAGAACATCCACGGTACGATCAGACAGTCCTCTCCCCAGTTATGGCCTCCTTAAAATCTGCAAATTAACAGATCAATACGATCATGTAAAGGATGTTGATCGCCAGTTACTGGATTTACCAGTAGATTTTTATGTTTGGGAATAATCATGTGAGGCTGACTAGCCATTTGCAATACGAGAGGGAACCATGGTTGTGTAGGCCAATCTGGCACTACCAATACTCCTGAAGTGGAGTCCTGCTTGATTTTTTGCAAGCATCGACTGATGAGACAGAACGGAGAAAATGCATATACAAACATTCCACCCCAATGCAGTGAGAATGCATCCACCGTTGCTGCACCAGGATCTGGTTCCCATGAAACGTATCTGGGCAACTGATGGTTTAGTCTAGATGCAAACAAGTCAATATCTGGCATTCCATACTGATTAAATATGTCCTGATTTAACATCCATTCTATGATATAATTGAATTGGCTTGACCTAATGTCAGCTACTGTGTTGAATCTACCTGGTAAATATACTGCTGAAAGACAGATATTTTGGTCAATGCACCAGCCCCAGATCTGATTAGCCAGTCTATAACAAGACTGTGACTTGACTCCACCCATGTGGTTTACATATGCCACTGCTGTAGTGTTGTCAATCTGAACCTGCACGTGCAAGTCACTCCTGGCAGAGCAGTAAGCTTTAAGCCCATACCAGGTTTCCAAAAACTCTAAATAATTGATCCCTCTTAATTGAAGAAGGGATGTCTCATCAGTATTCCATCTGCCTCCACTACTGGAAGACATATCTGTAGCATCCCAACCCAGCGCGCTGACATCCATCTGTAATATTATGGAAGTTGTTTCAAGCAAAACCTCCCTGGAGCTTTTTGAGACATTTATGTTCCACCATTGAATGACTGAAATTGCCCCAGCTGACAATTGCATTGGCCTATCAAAATGACCTGCATGTGCAGGGCTCTCGCTTAACTTTTTTTCCCTGTTGCCAGCTGGGCAATCTTGACAGCTTTTTAGGTTGCCAAATGACAGTTTAGGTGGTCATTGAAGACGGTTTATATGACGTTGCAGCCTGAAACCCATCAGTCTGAAGAAGGGTTTCGGCCCGAAACTTTGCCTATTTTTTTCGCTCCATAGATGCTGCTGCATCCGCTGAGTTTCTCCAGCACTTTTATCTACATTCACATATTATTTCTGCTTCAAATAACTCACAAACTAAACATATTCACCAATGAAGACATGATATATACCACAATGACATGCAGCAAAATTATAATACAGTATTTCAACTCTTTTTACACATTGCAATTAATGCAATTGCTATTAATTCTTTCCACTTCCAAACAAAAATGGGGTTGAATAAATGGGGTTGAATTGTTCAGCATATGATCAACCTGTGTCAATAAATTGTGGACCATGGTAACATATATGCTTAACCATTAACACTAAAGATTGATGCAAGCATGTTTTCTGTGAAGGACAGAAAATTACCATGACATGGCCATAGCATGGGTCGTTATTGCTATTGGCACAGAAACACTCTGGCTTCCCACATAATTTATCCATTGCAAAATATACAGGTTGCAAGGAAATTTCTAAAGGCATTTTATGATAATAGCTGTTAAAACCGACTATACCCATCTGACAGGTTAAACAGTACACTAACTGACAAGAGATGGCCAAAGTACATAACTGCAGCAAATGTTCTTTTGGTAATATGTTTAGAGGTGTCAAAACAAATAATAACATTGGGAATTATAACACATTTGATTACATTCCGTTATCAAACATAATCAATGTTTGCTCTGAAGACCATGAAGCACAATAGGGTCAGGGGGTGTATGAATCAGTGCGGGATGGATAGATCGTGGTGCGGGGGGGGGGGTTGAGAAGGCAATCGGTGTAGAATGGATCGATTGAGACAAGTGAATTAGTACATGTTGGTGGAGTATGTAAAATTGTGAAGGGAGAGCACGGGGGATGTTAGTGGTGTTGAATGGGGGGGATGAGTACGGGATGAATGGGGGGGGATCAGTACATGATGAATGGGGGGTACAGTATAGGATGAATGGGGTAGACAAAAATGCTGGAGAAATTCAGCGGGTGAGACAGCATTGATGGAGCTAACGAAATAGGCAACGTTTCGGGTCGAGACCCTTCTTCAGACTGTTCCCCCCATTCTTCTTGAATGGGGGGGATCAGTACAGGATGGATGGGGGGGGCGATCAGCATAGGATGATTGGGGGGGTCAGTACAGGATGAATGGGGGGGTCAGGACAGTGTGGATCAGAGGGTCTATGCAGGATGAATGGGAGATCACTACAGGATGAATGAGGAGATCAGTACAGGATGCATGAGGGGATCAGTGCAGGATATGCATGAGGGGGATCAGTGCAGGATGCATGAGGGGATCAGTGCAGGATGCATGATGAGATCAGTACAGGGTGAATGGGGGGTCAGTAAAAGATGAATGGGAAGGTCACTAAAGGATGGATGGGGGGGATTGGTGCAAGGTAAATGGAGGGCGTGTCAGTACGGGATGAATGGATGGATCAATGCAGTATGAATGGGGGGAGAAGTGCAGGATGGATGGGAAGGGGGGATGAGTACCGGATGAATTGCGGGACCAGGGTAGGATGGATGGGGGGGGGGGGGGGGGGTGGCAAGAGAATCAATGCGAGATGGGTAGGATGATGAATAGATTGGGCGGAGGGTAGATGGGGAGGGAAGCACAGGGGATGTCAGTGAGGACTGAATAGAAGAGGGAATGGGGATCAGTGCGGGATGGAGACGAGGGGCCGCTGGATAAGAGGGGTGGAGGGGGGCGTAGAGAGAGAGAGAGAGGGGGGGAGGGGCAGAGGAGGTGGGGAGGAAGGAAGGTCAGTGCTCCTCGGACAACATTCCAACGCCAAAGTGCCACCGGCAAAGGGGGTGGCAGTTGGGAGCTCCTAGCCACCGCCTCCCCTCGTCCGCCAGTCAACAGAAAGGGGTGGGGGAGGAGGAGGTGCGGGGTGCGGTAGGAGGAGGTGGTAGAGTTGCTGTCACAGCTGCTGATGCTGCTGTTCAGGCCCGTCATTCGCTCCGACCCTTCGCCACCCTGCACCTAGTATCTTTGCCCCGCAATCAAAGATACTAGAGGAATACAACTGCCGGCACAAAACGTCAGTTCCTATTTGGCAGAGATGCTGCCTGACCCACAGAATTACTACAGTTTTTTTGCGTCTCCCGGTATAAACCAGTATTTGCATGCCGAGCCGGGCAAAATGAGTCGGCGTTTAGGTTGCCCAGCGACACTTTCTGTGGTCATTGGCACCCGGGCAACCACTTATTTTGAGCCTTGATGCGTCCTCCGTGCCTGTTCTTTTGCTCATTGTAATTGTTGATAATGCAGAGGTCAAAACTGCACAGCTGGAAAAGCAGCCACCAATTTACTAATTAAACTGGCTACTTGTCTAATTGAAGGTCGTTGTTCACTAATTAACACAATCCTCAATTAACTGCTGCCATTTGTCCCAATGCAAAGTCACTAACATGTGATTCGAATTAATGGTAATAATCAATGATTTGAACTGGTGAGAATTTGGATTTATCTGGATGAATGACAAACGCTAATTGTTCAAAAGTGAGTTTAACAATTGAAACAGATGATTCAGCTACAGCCCGAGTCTTCCCAACAATTAAAATATTGTCTAAATAGGCCATTACAACATGCCCCTGAGTTTGGAGTAATCCTAGAACAGGTTTTAACAATTTGGTAAATAATCTGGGAGCTGAAGTTAACCCATTAGGCAATGCTTTGAATTGCCACAACTGACTCATCCAGATACATTTTAAATACCTCTTATCATCACAATGAATAGACTGCCTAATATGCATCCTTTAAATCAATGCTGGCCATATAACACCCTTTGGAAACCAGATGTTTTCCCGTAGAAAAGTGCACATTTTGAAATGCCTATAGCAAACAAAGGAGTTCAAGCTCGTCAGGCCCAGAATGATTCTCCTCCCTTCAGTCTTTTTAGGCCTAGGAAAAATATTTGACACAAACTGACGGTTTTGACGAACTGAATTCTCAATAATGCCTTCTTTGTCTAATGTGTCAAGTTCTGCTTGTATGTGCGCATTATCTTCTTCTGAAAATATAAGTTTCCGACTTGGAACATGCTGTTTAGGTGGATACACAGTGGAGTAAACTTCAATTTTAACCCCCTCTCTACTGCTCAGTGTAAATTAATCTGATGTTATCTCCTGCCATTGTTTGAGAAACAAGTGTAATCTGCTCCCAATTTGAACACCTATTTCACTTGATTCATTTTCTTTAAGAGGAACATTTTTCACCCACATATGTCCTGGCTGCCCTTGTTGCCCCCGGCCCTTTGTAGGGAAAGTCATCCTTCCCCTCAAGCCTGTGGCAGGCTACCAGTTCCGAGATTGCGAAGCTAAGTGGTTGGTCCCTTCCCTGACGGTATGGTACAAAGCCGGTAAGGAAAAACCCTTTTTCCTAGTTTGCCACCTGGCTTGATGTGGCCCATAGTTTTAGCGTCCTCATGGAGTTCTTTAACTCGCTTGGCGAGATCTCCACCAAACAAAAGATTAGTAAGCTGGGCGGTTTACACAATGATGCCAGATTAGGTTCAATAACTTGCCAAATAGCACTTCGTCTTATATTGTTAATTTCAAATTAGGCAATACACAGAAGTCCCAGTGCATCTTGGTGAGCTTCCGACATATGCCCCTTGTCTACTGTAATAGCAAATGCTGTAAACCCTACTGAAAGTAATTTCAAAACCTTTTGAAATTTAAGTTCTTGGGATCTTGCTGACACCCCCAACTGTGTCCATATGAGATGGTTTACCATTGGTACTTTGGTAAACCGCAATTGATAGGGGCTTCATATTTGTTAGCCGCCTCATCCATGGCCAAATCTTGCAGCTGATGAGAGAGCATATATTGGATGGCTGATGCCAATTCTTCCCCTAACAGCTCTCCTGCCTTTCTCGGGACTGCAAGTTTCTCCACTATATTCGGAATCACTTCAAGTTCCACTCCCTTGTGGCTCTCCCCAGCCACTGATTCGGCATCAGTAAACTGCTGCACCGGTATACCCTCCTCCTCAAATGTTGGGTATTCTTGCAGCCCTATTATAGGCGCTGCTAGCACAGGCTCTCCACTAGCCTGGCATGGGCACCACTCCTCCTCGCGGAGTTCATCCCTGTCGAGCATCTTTTGTAATAAGACCTCGACCTGGGAGAGCCGTGAGCAAGTGGTCTCTCCTTTTGAGGATAAAACCTCCAAGCCCGACTCTGGGTCCACGGGCCTATTTGATTCTGCAGTAGCTTTACGCCCTACCAGCATGGCTACGCTGCTCACAGGTAGCGGGTCCGGTGTCACTAGCTCCATTGCTGGCGTCGAACTTGGTGACCTAGGCGGGCATCCGCTAACAATACTATTGCGGTCCTCGACCCTTTCCCTGTGGATCACCTCGCCGACACCTTCTTCACTTTCTGTAACATTTTAATGGTGTATACTCTACCGCTGAAACAGAAAATGAAAGCAAGAAAAGTTTGAAACTTACCTTGTGTTTTAAACTTACCGCTTCGAAGAGCTTTGCTGCTCCAACCGGCTGACTGCACCGAAGTAAAATTAGCCTCTCAAAGCACTCATAAAGAGGGATATTGGGGTTCATAGCTCCCTGAAAATGGCAACAAAATTAGAGTGGTAAAGAAGGCATGTGGTATGCTTGCCTTCATTGGGAGAGCATTGAGTAAAAGAGTCAGGAAGAATTCGGATAGACAACATTTGGAACATTGTGTGCAATTCTGGCAATTTATAGAGGTTGCAGAATAGGATTACTAGGATGCTGCTTGGATTAGAGGGCATTAGCTATAAAGAGAGGTTCTGCAGACTTAGATTATTTTCTCTGGAATGCTGGAGGTCGAGTGAAGGCCGAACAGAAAGTATAAAATTATGAGAGTTATAATATAAGCAGTCCATACCTTTTTCCCAGCGTGGAAATGTCAAAGACTAGAGTGCATAGCTTTAAGATGAAAAGGGAAAACTTTAAACGAGATGTGTGGGGCAAGACCTGTTGTACTTGTGCAGGGCTTGATTGTATCTATCACCATTATGTCTTGATTGGATAGCAAGTACCTCAGTACACGTGAAAAAAATAAATCAAGACTAATGAATTCATATGCTGAACAACTAAAGGTAGTCTAAGTGTTAAAGAAGGAACTGCAGATGCTGGAGAATCGAGGGTTACACAAAAAGCTGGAGAAACTCAGCGGGTGCAGCAGCATCTAAGGAGCGAAGGAGATAGGCGACATTTCGGGTCGAGACCCTTCTTCAGACTGGTCAGGGATCAGGGAAACGAGAGATATAAACAGTGATGTGGAGAGATAAAGAACAATGAGTGAAAGATATGCAAAGAAGTATTGGTGATAAAGGAAGCAGGCCATTGTAAGCTGTTTGTGGTGCCGCCTTCACCGACCTCCACGCCGACGCTGCCGCCGACCTCCACCTGCCTACCGATGATGCCCAGCCCCGCTGTCTGCCCGGTAACTCTGTTTATCTCCCCCTTTCCGATTCCACCGCCCATCACCAGCACAACGCGACCGCCGAACCTCGCCGCCCCCCGGAACCACCTAAACTCATCACCGCACCGGGCCCATCCAGCATCGCCGTTGTACTGGGCCCGCCGAAGACCACAGCTGCACCCGCCTCACCTTGCATCGCCGCCGGACTGGGGCCCCCCGAACATGGCCGCCGCACCGCACCCTACTCTTCTTGCCGCACCATCGGGCGGGCTGAACCTTGCCGCCACACCGACCACTCGCCCACCGGGACCACCCACGCATCGCCCGCCGACCCCGACTCCACTGCCCGCGGACTCTACCTTCGGGCCCGCCGACCCACGACATTCCACCGCCCTCCAGCAGCCCGCAGCCATCGCCTCACCTACAGACTGGACTGTGCAGAGGGCCTGAAGCCTCCACGTTGCTCACTCCTCCCACCACTCTGTTGTTAACGGAACTGGGTCCTAGTGCCCGTCTCCCCAGCCCCGGTGACCTCAGTGGCTATTCCACTGGGTCTTCCCCATTCCCCCTCCTACTATGTAACCCCTGCTCTTTCCCACCCACACCACAGCCCCCATACCCCCCCACCACACAACACTCCGTCCTCAGTCCACTCACCTGCCTTCCTCCAGCCACAACCCCCATCCCTGCCACGTGTTCACCATCCCCCCGGACCTCCCCCTCTCCGACACCGAAAGGTCGGTCCTCAGCAGAGGTCTTACCTTTGTCCCCCTCCGTCCCCACCTCAATGAGTTCCGCGCCCACCACGACTTGGAGCTCTTCTATCATCGCCTCCGCCTCACAGCGTTTTTCCACGGGAACAAGTCCTCGCCCCCCCACTGATGATCCCTTTTCCTGTCTCCCATGTACCCCCTCCTCGTGGACCCCCCCTCGTGGCCCTCCAGCTTTAGAACTATTTATACAGAACTGCCGTCGGGACATCAACCGCCTCGACTTCTCCACTCCCCTGTCTCACTCCAATCTCTCCCGCTCCGAACGTACTGCCATCGACTCACTCCGCAACAACCCAGACTGGGTTATCAAACCCGCCGACAAGGGAGGTGCTGTGGTAGTCTGGCGCGTCGATCTCTACAAAGCAGAGGCCACGCGCCAACTCTCGGACACCTCCTCCTACTTATCCCTGGACCATGACCCCACTGACGAGCACCAGGCCACCATCTCGAGCACCATAACCGACTTCATCAACTCCGGCTCCCTACCCCCCCGAGCCTCCAACCTCATCGTTTCCCAGCCCCGCACAGCCCGATTTTACCTTCTTCCCAAAATCCACAAACCCGACTGCCCCGGCAGACCCATTGTCTCTGCCTGTTCGTGCCCCACCGAACACATTTCCACATACCTTGACTCCATCCTATCCCCCTTTGTTAAATTCCTCCCCACCTATGTTCAAGACACCTCAGACACTCTCCGTCGGCTCCGCACATTCCGTTGTCCAGGCCCCCATCCTCTCATCTTCACCATGGACGTCCAGTCACTCTACACCTGCATCCCCCACCAGGATGGTCGCAAAGCCCTCCGGTACTTCCTCGACCAGAGGAGCAACCCATACCCATCCACTGACACCCTCCTCCACCTAGCGGAGTTGGTCCTTACCCTCAACAACTTCTCTTTTGACTCCTCCCATTTCCTCCAAACACAAGGCGTAGCTATGGGCACACGCATGGGCCCTAGCTACGCCTGCCTCTTTGTCGGGCACGTCGAACAATCTTTGTTCTCGGCGTACCAGGGCCCCACCCCCGACCTTTACCTCCGTTACATTGACGACTGCTTTGGTGTCACCTCCTGCACCCACGCAGAACTGACTGACTTCACCCATTTCACCACCAACTTCCATCCGGCACTCAAATATACTTGGACCATTTCCGACATTTCCCTACCATTCCTTGACCTCACCATCTCTATTGCAGGTGATACACTCCTGACTGACATCCACTACAAACCAACTGACTCCCACAGCTACCTGGACTACTCTTCCTCCCACCCTGCTTCCCGTAAGGACTCCATCCCCTATTCCCAATTCCTCCGTCTACGCCGCATCTGCTCCCAGGATGACATATTCCACACCAGGTCATCGCAAATGTCCTCGTTCTTTAGAGAACGGGGTTTCCCCTCCCCCACTATAGATGAGGCTCGCACCAGGGTCTCCTCCATACCCCGCAACACTGCCCTCTCTTCCCATTCCCCCACTCACAACAAGGGCCGAGTCCCTCTGGTCCTCACCTTTCACCCCACCAGCCAGCGCATACAACAGATAGTCCTCCGCCAGTTTCGCCACCTCCAACGTGACCCCTCCACTTGCCACATCTTCCCATCTCCCCCCCTGTCTGCCTTCCGCAAAGACCGCTCCCTCCGCAACTCCCTCGTCAATTCTTCCCTTCCCTCCCGCTCCACTCCTTCCCCGGGCACTTTCCCTTGCAACCGCAAGAGATGCTACACTTGTCCCTTCACCTCCCCCATCCACTCCTTTCAGGGACCTAAGCAGTCATTCCAAGTCCGACAGAGGTTCACCTGCACCTCCTCCAACCTCATCTACTGCATCCGTTGCTCCAGATGCCAGCTGATCTACATCGGTGAGACCAAGCAGAGGCTAGGCGATCGTTTCGCCGAACACCTCCGCTCGGTCCGCAATAACCAACCCGACCTCCCGGTAGCTCAGCACTTCAACTCCCCCTCCCACTCCGTATCCGACCTCTCGGTCCTGGGCCTCCTCCACGGCCAGCGTGAGCAACACCGCAAGTTGGAGGAACAGCACCTCATATTCCGCTTGGGGAGTCTGCATCCTCTGGGCTTAAACATTGAATTTTCTCAATTCTGTTAACCCAGACTGCCTCCTCCCCACCTCTCCCTCAGCCCTCGGGCCCTGATATTCCTTCTCCATCTCCCCCCCCCCCCCCAGTCGCACTAGCTTCTCATTTTCACACCACAAACAGCTTACAATGGCCTGCTTCCTTTATCACCAATACTTTTTTGCATATCTTTCACTCATTGTTCTTTATCTCTCCACATCACTTTTTATATCTCTCGTTTCCCTGATCCCTGACCAGTCTGAAGAAGGGTCTCGACCCGAAACGTCGCCTATCTCCTTCGCTCCTTAGATGCTGCTGCACCCGCTGAGTTTCTCCAGCTTTTTGTGTAACCAACTAAAGGTAGTCTTTTCTTCTCAACAGAGTTTGTAATTGCACCAGCAGAGCAATTTTGTGCCCCGTGAAACAATTAACTCATAATCATAGAATCATAGAATGTTCCAGTGTGGGAAAATGCTCTTCGGCCGAACTTGCCCACACCAGCCAACATGTCCCAGCTACACTAGTCTCACCTGCCCGCATATGGTCCATATCCCTCTGAACCTGTCCTATCCATGTACCTGCCTAACTGTTTCTTAAATGTTGCGATAGTCTCCGCCTCTACTGTCTCCTCTGGCAGCATGTTCCATACACCCACTACCCTTTGTGTGAAAAGGTTTTTGCTCAGATTACTATTAAATCTTTTCCCTTCACTTTAAACCTATGTCCTCTGGTCCTTGATTCACCTACTCTGGGCAAGAGAATCTGAGTGTCTCCCCGATTTATTGCTCTCATGATTTTATACACCTGTATAAGATCAATAACTAGTGTAATAATTAACATTATTTTGTACATCGTTCATCACTTTTATCAGTCCTTCATTAGTGAAAAGAAAAGTAAATATCATCAACATTTTTCTTGAAATCAAAATCACAGGACATCTGTACTTAGGACATTCTGTAAATGGCCTGGATGGTTTGGAGTTTGTTAAATGTGTGCAGGATAGTTTTTTGCAGCAATACATAGAGGTATCGACCAGAGAAGGGGCAGTGCTGGACTTCCTGTTAAGAAATGAGGCAGGTCAGGTGACGGAGGTATGCATTGGTGAGCACTTCGGGACCAGTGCTCACAATACCATGAGTTTCGATATAATTATGGAGAGAGTCGGAACTGGACATAGGGTTGAAATTTTTGATTGGAGAAAGGCTAACTTTGAGGAAATGCGTAATTATTTAAAAGGAGTGAATTGGGACATTTTGTTTTATGGGAAGGATGTAGAAGAGAAATGGAGGACATTTAAAGGGGAAATTGTAAGAGTACAGAATTTTATGTCCCTGTTCGGCTGAAAGGAAATGGTAAAAATTGGAAAGAGCCATGGTTTTCAAGGGAATTGGACACTTGCTTCGAAAAAAGAGAGATATCTACAATAATTATAGGAGGCATGGAGTAAATGAGGTGCTAGATGAGTATAAGGAATGTAAAAAGAATCTTAAGAAAGAAATAAGAAAAGCTAAAAGAAGATATGAGGTTGCTTTGGCAAGAAAGGTGAAAGTAAATCCAAAGGGTTTCTACAGCTATATAAATAGCAAAAGGATAACGAGGGCTAAAATTGGACCATTAGAGAGCTAGAATGGACAGCTATCTGCCAAGCCAAAAGAGATGGGGTGATATTGAACAATTTCTTTTGTTCGGTATTCACCAAGGAGTAGGCTGTTGAACTCTGTGAGGTAAGGGAATAAAGTAGAATAGCTATGGAAACTATGAGATTTAAAGAGGAGGAAGTACTGACACTTTTGAAAAATATAAAAGTGGATAAGTCTCCAGGTCCTGACAGGATATTCCCTAGGACATTGAAGGAAGTTAGTGTAGAAATAGCAGGGGCTATGACAGAAATAGGGTTCAAAGGATAAACCTAGCAATTATAGACCTGTTAGTTTGACGTCAGTGGTAGGCAAACCAATGGAAAGGATACTTAGAGATAATATATATATAAGCATGTGGATAAACAGGGTCTGATCAAGAACAGTCAACATGGATTTGTGCCTGGAAGGTCATGTTTGACAAACCTTCTTGAATTTTTTGAAGAGGTTACTAGGGAAATTGATGAGGGTAAAGCAGTGGATGTTGTCTATATAGATTTCAGTAAGGCCTTTGACAAGGTTCCCCATGGAAGGTTGGTTAAGAAGGTTCAAACTTTGGGTGTTAATGGCAAGGTAGCAAGATGGATTCAACAGTGGCTGAATGGGAGATGCCAGAGAGTAATGGTGGATGGGTGTTTGTCAGGTTGGAAGCCGGTGACCAGTGGGGTGCCTCAGGGATCTGTGTTGGGTCCACTGTTGTTTGTCATGTACATCAATGATCTAGATGATGGGGTGGAAAATTGGATAAGTAAGTATGCAGATGATACTAAGATAGGGGGTGCTGTGGATAATGAAGTAGATTTTCAAAGTCTGCAGAGAGATTTGGGCCATTTGGAAGAGTGGGCTGAAAGATGGCAGATGGAGTTTAATGCTGATAAGTGTGAGGTGCTTGGCAGCTGCACCTTGGCAGGACAAATCAAAATAGGACTTACATGGTAAATAGTAGGGAATTGAGGAATGCTGTGGAAAAGAGGGATCTAGGAATAACTGTGCATAGTTCCCTGAAGGTGGAATCACATGTAGATAGGGTGGTAAAGAAAGCTTTTGGTGTGCTGGCCTTTATAAATCAGAGCATTGAATATAGGAGTAGGGAAGTAATGTTAAAATTGTACAAGGCATTGGTGAGACCAATTCTGGAGTATGGTGTACAATTTTGGTCGCCTAATTATAGGAAGGATGTCAACAAAATAGAGAGAGTACAGAGGAGATTTACTAGAATGTTGCCTGGGTTCCAGCAACTAAGTTACAGAGAAAAGTTGAACAAGTTAGGTCTTTTTCTTTGGAGCGCAGAAGGTTAAGGGGGGGGGGGGGAATTGATTGAGGTCTTTAAAATGATGAAAGGGATAGACAGAGTTGACGTTGATAAGCTTTTCCCATTGAGTGTAGGAAAGATTCAAACAAGAGGGCATGACATGAGAATTAAGGGACAGAAGTTTAGGGGTATCATGAGGGGGAACGTCTTTACTCAGAGAGTGGTGGCTGCGTGGAATGATCTTCCAGCAGTAGTGGTGAAGGCAGGATCAATTTTAACATTTAAAAATAAAGTGGATAGGTATATGGACGGGAAGGGAATGGAGGGGTATGGTCTGAGTGCAGGTAGATGAGACTAGGGGAAATTAAATGGTCTGCACGGACTGGAAGGGCCGAGAAAGCCTGTTTCCGTGCTGTAATTGTTATATGGTTATATGGTTATTTTTTTTATAACCTAATCTTTGCAGCAATCATTACATTGCAATATACTTTATTTTCCTTTCAATCTTTCAACCACGGTTATGTCATTCACTGAGTATTATGGCCAACCTCAAGAAAAATCTAATCGAACCATTAGACAAAAAAATAATTTCCAATTGCTGTTGGAGGGATTTACATGTTTGACTGGCACTGTGAATCTAGCTTTAGTCAGTTTATCTAGGATTTGTCACAGTACATACTGGGGAATCACTCACGAGAGTGTTCAAAGATATTCCACTGACTCAACAAATTTACAGCAATTCATAGTAATCGCATTATAATGGTCACAAGCAGACTTTACACTTCCACAATAATACATCAGTAACCTATTTTTCTCTGTTAATATGCGTCTAGAATAGTGTTCATAATGAACTAATTCTAATATGATGAGGGGAGTAAAAAAATAAACTTGTGCACGTAAATCAAAATGGCAAATTATTGTGTTACAATGTAACATCAAGGTCTTCGGATTTATTGCAGTAGTTCCTATCAAAAGTGGAAAAAAAAACTTTGTATATTAAATACATCATGTATCAACTCTATTTTTCTATCAATTCTACAATTGAGTGTTCTGCTATGACTGCAGCGGAAGACTGATGGAACGTCACGGGAAATGATTTTTTAAGTCTGCCTATTCTATCGGTCTGATACTTTAAAGAGAATGAGTTTTAAACATGCATAACATCAAGTCAGCCACAAGTGGATATCTAGAAAATGAACACTTGTGACCTGTGGGTTGCTGTCCATTAATTTGTTCTTCCTTCCATGTCTCATTAATAACTAAAAGGGATAACATAGCATTTGAGCTTGAAGAATGTGGTTAAGTGCTTGTCTATTGTAAAGTAGAAAATTCTATTTTATTCTTTCTGATTCTGTAGTGGTGGACCCAGTAAATGAGATTTATTTCCATTTTTACCCTATGATGTGAAGCTAAATGAAGGTGTCAATTACTCCTGAGAACAATAGTTGTACCCGGCCCGTCGGCTAAAGCTGCTAATTTATGTCAAGATATTGAAATAGCGTGCAACTAAAAACCACAGGGAACATGGAACAAGATCTAAGGCCTGCTGGCACAGTAATGGACTGGTCTTGTTGGATGCTGCAAGATAAGTTTGAAAATATTATTTAAATTAGTTCCTCATGCAGCTAAGGCTATTTGTGTGAAGTGAGCTGAAGGCAATTCTGGAGAATAACGAGAGCATTCAACTCTTAAAGAACTGCTCAAAATCAAAGATGCATGGGATCGAATAATTGAAAGGTGAGAAAATTATATCTAAAATGAAATAAAAAACAGAGAAAAAATGTTTTTGCAAAGCTGTGCAATTGCAGGAAATGAAAGAGGATGAGGCCAAACAGAGTATACAAGTAAAATAACGCATTGTGCTTCAATCCTGAATATGATGGTCGTCATAAATGAGAAATGACTATGTACAACAACAAATGTCCTTGTACCCATTTGTCAGCCTTCACAATTTCCATTGTCCTATACATTGTTCTCAACCCTTAAGGCCTTTTATAACTGCATACATGCTCTGATCATCTCAGATCTCCAAACTCTTGTTCACTCAGTCTTCAGAATGCTCCATGAAGGTTGCATTGATCACTTCCTTCAACAATCATCCACAAGCTTTCTTCCAAGACCTCAGGATTCACAAACATATTTATAAAAACAGCCTGCTTTACAGCATGCAAAGCTGCTGCAACTAAATTACAGCAAATGTTCTTATAATCTTGAACGTTCTCAGACTGCAATGTCCTACTTTGATTACTATCAGACGTCTAGTCTTCTTCCCTATTTTTCAACATGATTTCTCCCACAAATTAATCAAACTTAATTGTTTCTTCCAACATTTCTCCGAAACATTTCTTCTATCCTGATCAATAAACTCTTTCTGTTTGTTTATTGTCTGTACAATTTCTCTGCTCTGACGGCCTCTCTTCAATTATATTTGTGACTGATATTCCTTTATACATACTGCTATTAAAAAATAATGGAGACAGCAATTACATCAGAAAAAGGAACAAATAAAAGAGACAAAGGAAATTACTCGACAAAGGGGGAGGTCAAATAAAGGAGAGAACTGTAAAATGAGTGAGACAATAAAGCTACGGAAAGCAGAGATGGATGGTGTGGTACAAATATGTGGAAATTTATGAGTAAGATTCAAAGAGAGAGGCTGAGAGTTGAAAATAAAAATCCAAGGCAATAATAAGCAAAGGCCAGAGAAGCATCAGTGAATGATTCACAGGCAGTAAGATATATAGATTAATTTTAGTAATGGAAGGTTCTGGAAAGTAACCTTCTGCACCAACTTTACTTTTTAGGAGATTGCAGACTTGCTGCCAAGACATTTTATCCATTAAATAAAATAATTGAGAGAGATTCATACAAATATCAAAATACTTGATTGGCTGTGCGACTATATATATGTTAATAGACTTGTCACATATGGTATATTGTGATATAATCTACCTTCTATTTCACTATAATTAATGCTATTGAGACCTGGAGTATAATTAACTATTTCTGAGTGTATCAATTGAGATACATTTGATGATCTTAAACCTCTAAGATGTTTTTCATTTTTGGTTTCCGTTTCATTCCTCCACACCAGATGAAAATTTGAAATCAATTATATTCTCTTTTGACAAAATTAAAAGTGACTATAGAGATGAAACTTTTTCTCATTGATCCTAAGAGGCAAATTCGATGTTATCAAAATGTCAGTCAAACCAAGATTAAATGGTTTAATTTTAGGAATTATCCCAATGGTCATAAACTCATTATTCTTTAGAATACAGAATATATATATAATCTATGTTATGAGAACATTTTACCTCATTGGCAATACATTAGAAAAAAAGTGAAGCATGAATGGTATGTTTATATTCCTTTGACATTTTTATTTGCCAATAGATCCAAACAATTACTGCAAAATAGAAATTAATGCAAAATTAATATATTAAAGAAAGGAAGGCTTTTCTTTCTAAGGCATTTTTCAACACTCAAGTTCTTTGCATGTATTTAAATAATTTTGCAGCCTCATCAAGTAAAAAAAAATCAGCCAGTTTCCAAACAATAATGTAATAAAGAGCAGTTGACCAGTTTTAGTGAAGTTAATCATACTAGAAATATTGGGCAATACACTGCCATGGGTCCTTTACATGTATAGGAGAGAATACATTGTACCTTAGTTTAACATAGAAACATAGAAATTAGGTGCAGGAGTAGGCCATTCGGCCCTTCGAGCCTGCACCGCCATTCAATATGATCATGGCTGATCATCCAACTCGGTATCCCGTACCTGCCTTCTCTCCATACCCTCTGATCCCCTTAGCCACAAGGGCCACATCTAACTCCCTCTTAAATATAGCAAAATAAACATCTTATCTAAAAGACAGATAGTTTTATGATATAAAATGTTCTCAGCACTGGAGAATGCATGAAAAATATTAATAATGAACCAAGTATGGATTCATTTAAATTAGGTAAAAATAGGTTAAGCTTCTATTCATTCCAGGTGTCAAGCACCTCGTTTAATTGCAAGTAGCTAATTTATATTAAAATTTCAGACAGCTCAAGAAATCAAACATGGTTTTGACCTGCTAATCAATAGCACCCAAAAAGGTATTGTCCTATCCTGACATGAACTGCCAAGCGATTTAACATTTAAAGAAACAGAAAAAGTCACAAATCTGTTACGATTTTGAAAGCACGGTTTCACTAAATTACTCAAATCAAATTCAAGATAAATTTGCTAAAAAAACGCTTTTGGAGATGAAGAAATAGAGGAAGCTATTCATATATTCTAAAAGTAGTCCTTCTAGGTCTTGTCAACCACATTTTCCTACTTTCACCCCATAACCTCTGACACCTGTACTAATCAAGAATCTATCTATCTCTGACTTAAAAAATATCCACTGACTTGGCCTCCACAGCCTTCTTTGGCAAAGAATTCCTCAAATTCACCACACTCTGACTAAATAAATGTATCCTCATCTTCCTAAAAGAATGTCCTTTAATTCTAACATTATGACCTCTAGACTTAGACTCTCCCACTAGTAGATCTCTATATCTAGTAGATCACCCTCTCCATATCCACTCCTCCAAAGCCTTTCACTATTCTGTATGTTTCAATGAGGTCCCCCCTCGTTCTTCTAAACTGTAGTGAGTACAGGCCCAGTGCTGACAAATGCTCATCATAGGTTAACCTACTAATTCCTAGTATCATTCTTGAATATCTCCTCTGGACCCTCTCTAGAGCCAGCACATCCTTCCTCAGATATGGTGCCCAAAATTGTTCACAATGTTACAAATGTAGCCTTACCATCGCCTTATAGAGTCTCAACGTTCCAACCCTGATTTGGATACAAGTCCTCTTGAAATAAATGCTAGCATTGGGTTTGCTTTCTCAGGTAACATCTCAGGAGAACATGAATAGGTGAGCATTTCAGGAGGGATCCTTCTTCAGATTGATTTTAGATGGAACAAAAGAAAGCTGGAAGAGAGGCAGAGCAGGGCAAAGTCTAGAAGGTAATAGACTCATCCAGGTGAGGAGTGCTCTCCCCCAATCAGCATGAAGAAGGATCCCTTTTGTCCTGAACGATGCTGCCTGACCTGCTGAGCTACTCCAGCACTCTGTGTCTTCTTCTGTCATATGAAACTTAAAGTGTACTCCAAACCTCAGGCATTGCATATTAGTAAACAGCATTTACATCTTTCTCATTGGCAAGGAGGAAAATGGCACATGGGTTTGAAAGTGAATGGTATGTTAGCATTCATATCAAAAGGATTTGAGTATAGGAGCAAGGAGGTTCTACTGCAGTTGTACAGGGTTTTGGTGAGACCACACCTGGAGTATTGCGTACAGTTTTGGTCTCCAAATCTGAGGAAAGACATTCTTGCCTTAGAGGGGGTACAGAGAAGGTTTACCAGACGGATTCCTGGGATATCAGGGCTTTCATATGAGGAAAGACTGGATAAACTTGGCTTGTACTCGCTAGAATTTAGAAGATTGAGGGGGGATCTTATAGAAACTTACAAAATTCTTAAGGGGTTGGATAGGCTAGATGCAGGAAGATTGTTCCCAATGTTGGGGAGGTCCAGAACAAGGGGTCACAGTCTAAAGATAAGGGGGAATTCCTTTAGGACCGAGATGAGGAAAACATTTTTCACACAGAGAGTGGTGAGTCTCTGGAATTCTCAGCCACAGAAGGTAGTTGAGACCAGTTCATTGGCTTTATTTAAGAGGGAGTTAGATGTGGCCCTTGTGGCTAAAGGGATCAGGGGGTTTGGAGAGAAGGCAGGTACAGGATACTGAGTTGGATGATTAGTCAAGATCATATTGAATGGCGGTGCAGGCTTGATGGGCCAAATGGCCTACTCCTGCACCTATTTTCTATGTTTCAACGATTGAAATTCATTTGATTGAATAAACACACTTTCTTTGAAGAGAACAGACTACAAACTCACAACAGGAGACCACTATGAAGACATGGTTTGGAAACAAGCACGGCGATGGGATTCTTTCAAATGTAAAATGTTTGCAAAATAGAGCTGGCCAATTGTCCTACTATGATTCAGGCATAATTTATCTTCAGGCAAGATATTTTGTACCATTGTGACAGAGATCAAGGAATAATCCAGACAGGCTAATTTGCCACTTAGCACATCATAGGCATATTTGTTTTGTTAATTAATGTTTAAGATTAATATGTAATTATATCTCCAGGTAGTTAGAATTACTCTGACCCTCCAGCCGCAATAGCAAACAATGTTAAAATTACGCACTTCCATCCCTGCATTTGAGCTATGATACCTGGGGAAAGTGATTTCCAGTTCAATTTTTCTCCCCAGCCTTCTGTCCTTTCTATTCTTGTGGACAATGGAAGTTGTTGTCCTATTTAATCCTTCACAATAATAAATGCTGTTATTCTAACAAAAAAATCCATATTTGTATGTATAATAAACACGGAACAAAACCTTAGAACTGTACAGTACAAGGATGTACTGTACTGTATAATGGATGGTGTACAATTTTGGTTGCCCAATTATAGGAAGGATGTCAACAAAATAGAGAGGGTACAGAGGAGATTTAATAGAATGTTGCCTGGGTTTCAACAGCTAAGTTACAGAGATAGGTTGAATAAGTTAGGTCTTTATTCTCTGGAGCGCAGAAGGTTAAGGGGGGACTTGATAGAGGTCCTTAAAATGATGAGAGGGATAGACAGAGTTGATGTGGACAAGCTTTTCCCTTTGAGAATAGGGAAGATTCAAACACGAGGACATGACTTTAGAATTAAGGGACAGAAGCTTAGGGGTAACATGAGGGGGAACTTCTTTACTCGGAGAGTGGTAGTGGTGTGGAATGAGCTTCCAGTGGAAGTGGTGGCGGCAGGTTCATTGGTATCATTTAAAAATAAATTGGATAGGCATATGGATGAGAAGGGTATGGAGGGTTATGGTATGAGTGCAGGCAGGTGGGACTAAGGGAAAAAAGTTGTTCGGCACGGACTTGAAGGGCCGAGATGGCCTGTTTCCGTGCTGTAATTGTTATATGGTTACAGCATAGGAATAGGCCATTCGACCCACAATGCCTGCATTGAACATGATGCCAATACCAGCTCATCTGTCTGCACTTAATACATATTCCTCCATCCTCTACCTATACATGTGCTTATCCAAAAGCATCTCCACTTGCCCTTAAACTTTGCCGATCTAAACCTTAAAGCAAAGTACTTGATATTTGATACTGGGGAAAAAAGGAATTGCCTGTCCATCCTTTCCATGCCTCTCATAATTGTATTTATTTCCATCTGGTTCTCCCCTCAACCTCTGGCATACCACGGAAAACAATCTGAGTCTGTCCAACCTCTCCTTTTAGATAATATCTAATCCAGCCATCTTTCTGGTAAACCTCCTCTGCATGCTTTCCAAAGCCTCCACATCCTACTATTTTGAGAACAGAACCGCGAGCAATACTCCAAGTACAGTCTAGCCAAATATGTTTAAAGCTGCACCATGCCTTCCAGACTCTCATACTCAATGCCTCAAACAATGAAGGCAACCATACCATTTGCCTTTTTTTTTTTCTTTACCACACTATCTACTTGTTTTACTCCTTTCAGGGAGTTATGGCCTTGGACCCAAAGATATGTTCTCTGCAGGACCTCATTCCACTTCCTACCCATGTAATATCTGCCAACATGCACAACAACTTTTGACTGATCACCCCTTGCTTTGAGAATGTTCTGCAGATGCTTGGAGACATCCTGGACCCTGGCATCATGGAGGCAACACAACATCCAGAATTCTCATTTACTCCCATGATGGGGATCCAGCATTTTTATTGTATATTATGACGTACCCTCCACTTATACAAGAGGGAACAATTTATAGCATGTTGGCGTCTTATCAAATACTCATGACTAATTGGATTTGTGGACGTTTGTTCTTTGATTATGATCACATTAAAGTGAAACTCCACACATACTGACATCTGAACTTTCTCTATTAAAGCTAATTTTACACAATTTTTAGCAATCAAGTTAATGGAGACAATATCATGCATTCTAAGGCACATAATATAAATTGACCACAAGCATTGCCAAATCGCAAGTTGTCCAAGATGGCGGCGCTGGGTTAACAGCTGCGGCCCACCTGCAGTCTGTCTGTTATTTTATTTTTTATGTATGTTTTTTTGGTTGGGTTCGTTCGTTTTGTTGGATTGTGTATGTGGGTGGGGGGGGGGGAGTAACATGTCCGGGTCTCTTCCTTCTGGGGGGGGGTGCGACTTTATGTCGTATTCCCCGTCTCTGTCTGCGCCGAGGCCTAATGGCGGAGCTGGCGGCCTAGGGCCCGGAGCGGTTCCAGCAGCAGCAGCGGCCTGACTCCTGGAGCGGTTTCAGCAGCGGCGGCGGCAGCAGCGGCGTCCCGACTCCCGGAGCGATTTCAGCAGCGACCGTGGCGGCAGCAGCGGCCTGACTACCGGAGCGGTTTCAGCAGCGGCGGCGGCAGCAGCGGCGGCCCGACTACCGGAGCGGTTCCAGCAGCAGCGGCGGCGGCAGCAGCGGCCTGACTCCCGGAGCGGTTTCAGCAGCGGCGGCGGCAGCAGCGGCCTGACTACCGGAGCGGTTTCAGCAGCGGCGGCGGCAGCAGCGGCGGCCCGACTACCGGAGCGGTTCCAGCAGCAGCGGCGGCGGCAGCAGCGGCCTGACTCCCGGAGCGGTTTCAGCAGCGGCGGCGGCAGCAGCGGCCTGACTACCGGAGCGGTTTCAGCAGCGGCGGCGGCAGCAGCGGCGGCCCGACTACCGGAGCGGTTCCAGCAGCAGCGGCGGCGGCAGCAGCGGCGGCCCGACTACCGGAGCGGTTCCAGCAGCAGCGGAGGCGGCAGCAGCCGCCCGACTCCCGGAGCGGTTTCAGCAGCGGCGGCGACGACAGCGGCGGCGACGACAGCGGCGTCCCGACTCCCGGAGCGGTTTCAGCAGCGGCGGCGGCAGCGGCCGCCCGACTCCCAGAGCGGTTTCAGCAGCGGCGGCGGCAGCAGCGGCGGCCCGACTCCCGGAGCGGTTTCAGCAGCAGCGGCGGCCCGACTACCGGAGCGGTTCCAGCAGCGGCGGCGACGACAGCGGCGTCCCGACTCCCGGAGCGGTTTCGGCAGCGGCGACCGCGGCAGCAGCGGCGTCCCGACTACCGGAGCGGTTCCAGCAGCGGCGGCGACGACAGCGGCGGCGGAAACCCGACTCGGTCCTGGGGCGGCGACCCGACTTGGTCCCGGAGCGGTTGCAGCGGCCCGACCACGGGCCCGATGGACCCCCCAGGCCGCGGAGTTGAACCGGCCCATTCGTGGAGCTCGGTTGCACCGCGGGACTGACTTACCATCGCCCAGTACGGTCGCGGCATCTGAGGCCTGGATCACCTCGGCGCAGAGGGAAACAAAGAGAGAAGAGACACAGACTTTAAGATTTTGCCTTCCACCACAGTGAGGAGGTGTTTGGTGAACTCACTGTGGTGGATGTTAAATTTGTGTTTATTGTGTGTTCTGTCATTTTTTATTTATTTATTTTTGATTATATGTATGACTGCAGGGAAACAGAGTTTCGTTCGGACCGAAAGGTCTGAATGACAAATAAAGAATCTAATCTAATCTAATCTAATCCAAGAACAAAGTCAGCTACCTGTGTGGAACGAATTTAGTTGATCCACTATAACTTGTTTTAAGTATTCTTTTTCCATCCGTGCACTCTTATAATTCAGCCTTCAGGTTTATATTATCCAAATGTTCATGGCTTTTATTTACATTGTTTATTTCATGTGATTCTAGCTTAATCAAAGCAATCAAGGTAATGTAGACAGTATCATACATGTAGAGATATTACGGAGAAGAAACAATATTTTAATCAGAACATTAAAGTTTTCTCTTTACTGAGATGCTCTTGCATTTGCAGAGTGTTTATTTTGGAAAACATGTTCTTATTCTTATATCCTCCAGCAAAATTAAGTCTCAGATTAATTTACTTTGCTTAACATTATTAATCCATTGATATTTGTTACTGATCACCTTGTTACATAAGGTATGGCATGACACCTTCAATAACAGTAGAAAATATGACTTTTTACATGCATTTTAAAATGTGTCTACCTAACATTAATTACTAAATGTGCTCAGAAGAATGGTTTTATAGCTTTGAATGGAAGTGTCAAATTTTGACATTTGGTTCAGAAATACAATTTGACAATTGCCCTTTTGAAAGGTCTTTAAGTTAACAGCTGTTGCATGATTTCAATTTAGCAGTCATTTTCACTTTTACATTGCCCAAGTGTCAATCTGCTAATGATTATAAATCTCAAATACTTCACATGTTGAGTTCAAAAGTGGAAATGACATAATATCAGCCAGTGAAATGACCAATGATATTTTAAATAAGGGGGTACTCAAAAGGCTGGAGAAACTCAGCGGGTGCAGCAGCATCTAAGGAGCGAAGGAGATAGGCGACGTTTCGGGTCGAGACCCTTCCTCAGACTGGTTAGGGATCAGGGAAACAAAAGATATAGACGTTGATGTGGAGAGATAAAGAACAATGAATAATGATATGCAAAAATGTATCGATGATGAAGGAAACAGGCCATTGTAAGCTGTTTGTAGCGTGAAAATGAGAAGCTAGTGTGACTTGGGTGGGGGAGAGATAGAGAGAGAAGGAATGCCAGGGCCCGAGGGCTGAGGGAGAGGTGGGAAGGGGAGGAGACAGCAAGGGTTAACAGAATTGAAATTCAATGTTTAAGCCCAGAGGATGCCTTTTGTACCCTCAGTTCTCCAGCATCTGCAGTTCCTTCTTTAACACGATATTTTAAATAATGCACTTTGATTGGTTTTGTAAATTACGAATGAAATCTGTTTTAATATTTCCTTCTGATTATGCATAAATAAATGTCATTAAAAAAATCCTGTACTTGTACAATGTGACCAATTACACGAGCAAAAGAAAATTGCAAAAGAAGGTATTTCTTTATATTTTTCTTCATTATTATTAATGGGACCCAACATAGGAAAGGAACAGTATAACATAATGCTCAGTTTTGAAAGCATATAAACATATTAAAATGCATTGAATACTCTGTGGTTATTTCCTCCCAAAATTTGGAACGTGTATGCGATTTTTTATACAATCAAGAAAATGTCAAGTTTTCCAGAGCAATTATATTTGTTTGCATCACAAATGTAACTGTTATGCATCTACCGCTATGCCTCTTATCATACCAATGCAATACAATTCTGTGATGTAATTCATACAAGAAGCAATAAGTGGAATGAGTATTGAAACTAAAGTATTAACATGAGAAGAGTCAAGATCTTATAGAATTTAGAACAAAATAAAAACATTACAATAAATATATTTTAAATCCAGAAGCCAATGATGTTGAACAAGCTTTCCTGCTTGGCTTCCTCCATCTTGCCACCTCTTTCACAATTTACATAATCTTTTTCAAAAATGTTCTTCTTAATAGTCCACTCTATTTTTCAGATTATTGTACCAATTATCCAGTATTTTGCAATATTTGCTGGTCAACGTTTCCCCCTAATCTTGAAGTACTGTTACCTACTTGGGGATTATTACATAATGTTTTGATACTATGTTGCAATTTAAGATTAAAATCATTCCAGTTGATGTATCAGAGAGATCTGGTCCTATTGCAAAAATGAACTTTAAAAAGTCAGCACTTATTGATGTTCAGTGGAAGGTATATAATATAGACAGGAGATAGATACAAAATGCTGGAGTAACTCAATGGGACAGTCAGCATCCCCGGGGGAAATGGATTGGTAACATTTTACGTTGAGACCTTTGTTGCCAAGTTTGAAAAATAAAACTGCTTTATATATATCATTTTTGTTCTGATTCCTGCTATTTTGCCACTGCTCCAATGTAAAGTTAAATTACGATTGAATTAAAGATTTAACGGTGGAAAATTAGAAATCTCAAAGAACAATAGTAATATTTTATTTTATCTGCTAACAGAATCGAACCAATTTCAAAGGGTAAGCAGTCTTCCTTTTCCATTTTTAACCAGTCTGGTTGCTGGTCCATTTCTTCCAACCAGAAGTTCATATTTTTAATGTTAACTGCCCAGAAATAAAGCATGAAATTCGGTAAAGCTACACCTCCATTTGTTTTTGATTTACATAAATGTTTTTGTTTATTCTGTGATTCTTCTAATCCCAGATAAAATGAGTGACTATGGAATCCACCTTTTAAAAAAAAAAATGTTTGGAAGATATATCGGGATTGATTGAAAGAGATACAATAATTGCGGAAGAGAAATCATTTTTATGGCATTAATTCTACCAAACATTGAGATAGGTAATGTTTTCCAATATTGAGTATTCTTATGCAATTTGTTCCATAAAGGAGGGAAGTTTAATTTAAATAAAGAAGTATATGTCTTAATTACATAAATTCCTAGACATTTAAATTTTTCATTAACTATTTTAAAGGGGGATTGTTGTAATATGTGGATTGATTTCCATTATTTGGTGCGGCTTTCATGGCCGCGGGACATTCCACTAGACAAAAAATTAAAAGACAGACAGGCTGTAGGAGCCGCTGCAATGTGAGTCGCGCCCGCCCACTGGTTTGGTTTGTTAGTATTCTAGCTGTTGGATTAGTATATACATTTTTTTTTACCCATGTACTAAACTTCTCGCCCAACTGAAATGTTCTTATCAACGAAAATAAATAGGGCCATCCCATCTGATCAAATGCTTTCTCAGCATCTAACAAAATAATTGCTATATCTGCATTAATAATTTTTTTCGAGTATATAATATTGAATAATCGTCTCAGGTTATAAGAAGAGTAACGTTTTGGGATAAATCCTGTTTGGTCAGGGTGTATTAATTTATTAATCACTGTGCTTAATCTTTGTGCTAGGATTTTAGTTAATATTTTCTGATCAGTATTTAAGAGAGCTATAGCTCTATATGAACCTGGGTCTTCCAGGTCCTTATCTGTGTTTGGTATAAGTGTTATTACAGATTCGTTTAGCGTTTCTGGTCATTTCTGTTGAGTATAAATGTGCTCATACAGCATCTGTAAACATGGAGAGATCTGGTCATAAATGTTTTAATAAAACTCAGAGCTTATACCATCAGGGCCTGGGGCCTTGCTATTTTTTAAAGATCTGATAGACTCTTCAATTTCTTTTACTGTTATTTCAGCACCTAGTAATTCTCTCTCTTTCAAATCTAAACCTTTAAGGTTACATTTTTGTAAGAATGCTTCCATTCTTGTCGAGTGTTCTGTCGTTTTGGCTGAGTAGAGATTTTGATAATTTTGCAGAACTCTCTCATTGATATCCTTGGGCTGTACTAGTAGTTCTCCCATATCTGATCTAATTTTGTGAATTGTTTTTTCCCTGTCCAGATTTCGAAATTGGCGTGCTAATAGTGTTTGTGGTTTGTCA
This sequence comes from Raja brachyura, assembly GCA_963514005.1. Next base: position 48,692,477 of record OY740786.1, on the reverse strand, counting down.
CCAAATTCAAAATGTAATTGTTTAGTATGCTGATAAAGTTTTATAACTTGGTCTGAGTATATTTTATTTAATTTATATTTCAATACAGCAATTTTGTTGTGTTTTATCATATTTGGTGCAGCCGCATTTTCTATGTCTAATTGTCTTATTTCCCTTTCCAGTATCTGTTGCTTAACCCGGTTCTCTTTATTGTGAAATGCTTGGGAGGAAATCACTGCTCCTCGGGCAAATGCTTTAAATGTTTCCCAGAGATGGGAGGCAGACGTTCCTGGGCAATCATATTCATCTGTTTAGTAAGATATTCCTGACATACGTTTTCATTTAAAATTTGTGGATTGAGTCTCCATTGTGTCTGTTTCTCGGTCCTTCCGTTTAGTTTAATCATAAATATTAAGGGTGCATGGTCCGAGATTATGATATTATGATATTTCAAGTTGTAGGTAAGTGGAATGAGCTTGGAGTCTACGAAAACATAATCTATTCTTGAGTAAGTTTATGTACCGATGAGCAAAATGAATATTCTCGTCGATCGGGTTTGATTCTCCAGACATCATTATTGTTAGTAGTATCAATATATGCATTTAGAAATTCACTTGACTGAGATTTTACTTTTCGTTGTCTTGATGATCTGTCGAAATAGGGGTCCACTGTACAATTTAAGTCTCCTCCAATTATTAAATTGTCTAGTGTAAGTTCTGGAATTATATTGAATATTTTCTTAAAAAAACAAGGGACTATCAAAATTTGGTCCATAAACATTAAGAAAAATCACTTGTATTGCATGTAACTCACCTATTAATACAATATATCTACCATCATTGTCCGTCACAGTTAATGTATGTTTAAAAGGTATCCCTTTACGGATTAATATTGCAACACCTCTGGATTTGTGTGAAAATCTATGCTGTGCTTCCTTTTTAAGGTGTGTTTGACTGAAGGAATATTATATCTGTTGTAAGTGATTTTAAATGTGCTAATACTTTACCTCTCTTGATTGGTTCATTAATTCCCTTAACATTCCAGCTACAAAATGTGATTCCTTCACCCCCAATCTTCATATTCAAATCTTGCATCTTATGTTTAGGGTGGTCTATAAGAGAGCAGATGGCTCAGCACAACAAGCCCGACATTACACCCGAACATCGGGTAGATTAATTTTAAATCTCGTAGATCTTTCTCCTGTACGTATCTCCTTTGGTAAAACTTATAATTCCATTCAAACATAAAATTATAATATGATGTTATGTAAAAAAAGGTGGTAGGGTAGGTAGTTAGTAAAGTGCAAAAAGAAAGAAAAAACTACATCTATGATTAGTGCAGTTAGTGATAGCCACACTAACGTGGCTAGCCATCCACAGACTTCCATAGCCTTTGAAAAATAAAAAACTTTACAAGCTCCATGTTTTCTTTAAAGTAAAATTTCAATAACAACATTTTACTGCGGAAGAGGAAAACATTTTAAGTTCCAAAGTATTAATAATCCATTAATAAAAAAAACAATTATTCTCAAAATACAGTACAAATCTCATATATATCTGAGAGAAAAAAAATCAAACTTTATATCAAACCCCACTATAGTTACCATTTTAACTAATTCTAAGTAATCCAATTAAAAGTAATTAGAAGTAATTAGTAATGAGTATTAGTAGTAAGAAGTAATTATGATTAGTCAGTTGTTAATAATAATACTAAAATATGAATGTAGTATGTCCATAGGAAAAACCTTGCTCAACTTTCATTGTCCAATTTCATTTGTCCTTAAGTATAACAGTTTAAGTTCCATCAGATCTTTACAAAGTCACGATGTTTGGTGACGTCAGGTATTTTGTGAGTAATGTTCAATCATCGGTCATATTCTCGATGTTCTGGGTGAAATCAAAAGCATCCTTATGGTTAGTGAAGATATGTTCCTTCTTCTTGTAGGTGACTCTTAATGTTGCCGGGTACATCAGGCCATACCTCAGACCTTGTACGTCCTTAAGTATTCTTCTTGTTTCTGTAAACAGCGCTCTCTTCCTGGAGACCTTCACAGGATAATCTCTATAAATGCTGATCTTGTCTCCTTCAAATATGAGATTTCCAGTACGAACAATTTTCTTCATCATGTCATTCAGTACATGGTCCTATTGCACCTTCACTATCATTTGTCTTGGTGGGGCATCTACCCGTGTACGGTGTCTCAGTGGTCTATGTGCACGACCTAGTAGAGGTTTTTGATCCCAATTTAAGACTTTTTGCAATAAGTCTGCAGCGAATTCGTGGGGGTCTCAATTCCCCCCCTCTTCCTTCTTGGACTCTGACAATTCTTAAATTCTGACGCCTCTGACAGTACATGTTTCAGTTATTTTACTCAATAGGTCTGATAGACGTTGATTCTCTTTGAGAAGCTGTTTTGTAGCGTAAGCACTTGTTGCCGCAATTTCCTCTAAATGAGTTATTGCTGTATTTTGTTGGTCTAATACCTTATTGATGGGATCCAACCTATCGTTAAAGCTGGATTTCATCAAATTGATTTTAACATTTACCTCTTCCATCTGTTGCGCAAGGTCTTCTTCCGTTTCTTTCTTCCATACATCCAATAGTTCATGAAGTGGCATTGATTTCTTCTTTAATTTCTCTTTAAAAGTTTGAAATTCTTCTTTAAAGTTCAGTTTTTCATTGAAATTTTTCAATTGTTCCTTATATTTATAACTTCTTGAGATAGAAAATTCCGAAGTTCTATCTCTGTTTTTTTGGACTTTAGTTTCCTTGATACATCTTCTTGGGACGGTGTTGTACCTGAGCCCAAGGCTTCAGTCGGGCCTACTTCTTCCACCGCTTGCCTGGGCTTAACGGTCCATTTCACCTGGGGGGGGGGGGGGGGGGGGTGGCGTATGTTGGGTAGACATACCACCGGAGTCGCGCGCCGGACGACATCGCTCACGCGTTGCAGGCAGCCGGTGTGATAACAGCAGGTAGGTCCCGTTCTTTTCCCCCATTTTCAACGTTTTTTGTGTGGAGCTAGCTGGCGCTGGTCTCTAACCCTCCATAGCGCCACCGGAAGTCCGCAAGATGATTTAAATGGCCATTAAATTACGGGAATTAAACACTAAATTCCTTCCATTTGGCCTATAAATTCATGACAATGAGATTTAAAAATCATGTTATATTGTGAATTCTTGTGTGAATGTTATTTGGACACATAGGCTATTAAAAAATGTTAACATTTTCTTAAGAAATGGATAGATGTTTAGATCTAGTAATTGAAATTTGTAATTAGCTACAATTAGGTAACTAACTAATTATATGCTTTAATTTCAGGTCATCTGTAGATGATATGTGTGTATACATGTGTGTCATATGTGTGTCACAATCTAAGGATAAGGGGGAATTCCTTTAGGACCGAGATGAGGAAAACATTCTTTATGCAGAGAGTGGTGAGTCTCTGGAATTCTCTGCCACAGGAGGTAGTTGAGGCCAGTTCATTGGCTATATTCAAGAGGGCGTTAGATGTGGCACTTGTGGCTAAAGGGATCAGGGGGTATGGAGAGAAGGCAGGTACGGGATACGGAGTTGGATGATCAGCCATGATCACATTGAATGGCGGTGCAGGCTCGAAGGGCCAAATGGCCTACTCCTGCACCTATTTTTCTATGTTCTATGTTTCTATACCTTTAATATAGTGAAATAATCACCACTAACCACTCCCCTTACCATCCAATATAAATGTGACCTTCCCACCCCTGGATCCCTCTCTAGCATCCGTGACAGACCACGTACAGCTAGGGCTGCGATGTATTTGACTAGTGAATAAAGTAGTATAAAAGTATGTGTGTAAAAGACCATTCCCTACATGGTGTCAGAAGATTATTGCCCTGCGCCTCCTGTTTACCAGTTTTTGTTTCTTTAGTCCAAGTTTTCCCCTTCCCTTTATTACCATGTCTTCTGCCTGCCGCAAACCTGATGTTCTGGTTTTTGATTCTGACATCGCCCACCGCTGGAATGCCTTCAGGACCGACTTCGAACATTATGTTACGGTCGCGCACCCTGCAGTAACCCCTGCGGTCAAGGCTTCTCTACTGTTCAACCGCCCGGGATCAGGACCCCTCAGCGTTGCCCAAACTGTAACTTTGCTTCCCATCGTTTTAATATGTGCTCCACTCTGGGTAAAACTTGCAATTTCTGCTACAAGCAGAACCACTTTTCTGAAGCATGTCGTTCCCGTGGGAAGCCTGCACAGCCACAGCGTAACTTCTCTAACTACCTGGCACAGGCTGATACCGCATCTGGTTCACATCACCAGTATGAAGAACTCCCTCTGTCTGACTCCAGCACCTCCCAATGTGAGCTCAGCCTGTTTTCTCTGAAGGATTCACCTGCGCTGATAACGGACCCTACCGTTCAAGTCACAGTCAACGGAACGACCTTCTCTGCTAAAGTCGACACTGGGGCAGCTGCCAACGTTATGTCAACAAGCTTGTTCAAGAAGATTAGAAATAATGAGCTTGTTACCACTGACCACCCTATCTTGCATGCCTATGGGAGAGGCATGCTCGTTCCAGTGGGGAAGGCCACTCTCCACTGCAAGGTACTGAAGGCCTCTCAGCCCCTCTTTCTTTCTGCTAGACAGCAAATGCACGCCTCTGCTGGGCATCCAGGCATGTCAGGACCTCGGCCTGGTCAACTTCCACCGTGACATTCACCTGGTGCAGTTGCCTCTGGACCCGCTAACCATGTATCCAGACTGTTTTAACAATGAGCTAGGCAGGCTCGCCTGCAGCTACAAGATCGCTCTCGATCCGGACATCGAGGCCGTTATCCACCCGCCACACCGGATCTCCTTCGCGATGAAGGAGAAAGTTGAGTCTACCTTCCATGACATGGTGACCATGGGCATCCTGAAGGAGGTGAGCGAATCCACCCGGTGGGTCTCCACCATGGTTGTTGCAGCAAAGAAGGACAAGAGCGAAATACAGATCTACATCAACCCGAAGGACCTGAACGTGGCCATCAAGCGCCCGCATTACACCATGTGAACTGTTGAGGACGTTGCTGCGCAAGTCGGTCCGGCCACTGTCTTTTCGGTTCTCGATGCCAAGAGCTCATTCTGGCAGATACCACTTGACAAGCAGTCTTCATACCTGACAACTTTCAGCACACCCTCTGTCAGGTTCCGCTATCTCCGCATGCCATTCGGAATTAACTCTGCCAGCGAGGTATTCCAAAGGACAATGGAACAACTGTTTGCCGGTCTCCCGCGTGCCATCATAGTTGACAACATCCTGGTCTACAGAAAGGACATCGCCGAGCACGATTTCAACCTCCACTGAATTTTGGACCGGGCACGAAAAATCAACCTGAACCCAAAGAAGTGCTATTTCCCAGAAGTCACCTATGTGGGGCACGTCTTCACGGCATCGGGGCTGAAGCCCGACCCACATAAAACGTCTGCTATCTCCGAGATGTCATCACCGACTGACGTGCCTGGTCTATAAAGTTTCCTAGGCATGGTCAATTAACTGGGAAAGTTCAATCCAGACCTGAGCGAACTGAGTGCACCCTTAAGGGACCTGGTCAAAAAGGACACTGCTTGGGTTTGGTTCCCGCAACATCAGAAAGCGTTTGACACTCTGAAGTCCAGATTGGTCAATACCCCGATGTTAAAGTATTTTGACCTCAAGTGCCCCACTGTCCTCACTTGTGATGCGTCCAAGTTTGGCCTGGGGGCTGCTACTGCACAACGGCCTGCAAATGTCCGTGTCTTTTGCATCCTGAACGATGACCCCCGCCGAACAGCGTTATGCCCAGATTGAAAAGGAGCTGCTGCTGGTCATCTTCGCCTGCTCTAAGTTCAAAGACTATATTTTGGGCAACTGTTTTTCCATTGAGACAGACCACCAGCCTCTGGTTTCTATCCTTAACAAGCCTATTCTTGTCGCCTCCTCCAGACTACAGCGCATGATGCTTCAGCTCCAACAGTTCACATTTAAAGTGGTCTATCGCAAGGGCAAAGATATGCTCGTTGCCGACACGCTGTCACAGGCACCACTCACATCCACCGAACGTCACCCCTATGAGTCGTCTGACCTGATGGTTCTCAGCGTTAATTTTATGCCTTCTGAACAGATGAAGTCCCTAGTCCAGCACACTGCTGAAAACTCTTCCCTACAACAGCTTGCCGCGGTAATCAAGCGGGGCTGGCCTGCCAGCTGGTGCAGTGCCTTATTTCCTGGTTTGTGATGAATTCATGCCGCATGATGGTGTAATTGTGAAGGGGCAGAAGGTGGTGGTGCCCGCTGCGTTGCACGACCACTACTTCCAAACCGCGCACCATGGCCATCCCGGGGCTGAGGCCACCCTATCCAACGCTCTGAGCCAGTTCTACTGGCCTGACATGGCACAATATATCCGTGAGAGGGTTTCCTCCTGTCCGACTTGTAACAGCCTCACTCTGCACCAGCAGCGGCAGCCGCTTATGCAACAGCCTACCCTCCGAGCTCCCCTGGTCTGCAGTGGCAACGGACATCTTTGAGTGGCGTGGAAAGCACTTGCTGGTGCTTGTCGACTCCTACTCCAGCTGGTTCGAGGTTGACCAGCTGCACATGCTCACGTCGTCTGCTGTCATCGAGGAGCTGCGCCACCACTTCGCGACCTTCGGATCCCTGGCCAGCCTGCAGTCGGACAATGGCAGACAATTCACCAGTGCTGAGTTCCGGGATTTCGCTGACAGCTCGAATTTCCGCCACTATACCAGCAGCCCCGAGTACCCACAGAGCAACGGCCTGGCTGAGCACGCGGTCTGCAGTGCAAAGGGGTTGTTGGAACGTTGTCGTTTCTCTCGCTCTGATATTTACCTTGCCCTCCTGAACCTCCGCAACATCTCCCGCGACCATGCTATGGGCTCCCCGGCGCAGCGCCTTATGTCTCGCATCACGAGGCCTCCGATCCCGGTGACCCAGCAGTTGCTCGAACCCTCTATCCTTGATCCTGCCACTGTCCAGAAGCACATTGCCCATAGACAAGATATCCAGAAGCGTTCCCATAACAGGTCCAGCCGTCCCCTTCCACCTCTCTTTCCTGGCCAGATCATCCGAATGTGATCGCCCTCCGGCCACTCCAGGCTCGCTACTGTCGTAGGCTCTGCTGGTTCCCCACGTTTGCACCTGGTTGACCATGATGGGATAATCTATCAGAAGTCCCGACAATACCTCCGTCCTCCTCCCGCTGCCCCATATGGGCCCCCCCCACCGTGCCAATGGCAACGATGCTGCCTCAGTCCTTCCCAGCCCTGTTCACCCAAGGCTTATCCACCCTCCCCTGTGCGTCCACCCGCTGCAGTCCCTGTTTCTCTGCCTTCTCCATCTCCCCATGGATGCCCTGTCATGGTTGTTCCTCCTGCCTCTGCGCCGACCCCTTTCATTTCCGTCGAGGGTGGAAATGGCGAGGTACGGACCCGGTTGGGCCGCCTTGTCAAGCTGCCCAACCGTTGTGGTGATTTTGTGTGATTGATGCTTCCTGTGTAACTGCTGTTTAAATGCCCTTAGCGTATGAGACGTGGTCGCTCTGTCACAACCCTATAGCTTATTTGCAGAGGAAGGATGTAGATGATATGTGTGTATACCTTTAATATAGTGACATAACCACCACTAATCTCTCCCCTTACCATCCAGTATAATTGTGACCTTCCCACGCCTGGGTCCCTCTCTAGCATCCGTGACAGGCCACATACAGCTAGGGCTGCGATGTATTGGACTAGTGAATAAAGTAGTATGAAAGTATTTGTGTAAAAGACCATTCTTTACATCATCCAAGTAAGATTGTTTCATATTTGTTTCAGAATGCTTCAATTTATAATAACTGAAAAATTCATTCAGTTCTCTTAATTTTTGAGAAAGTTATGGGGTTTTGACTGTCCTTGATCATAGCTTTTGAGAAGTCAATGGAAAAGCAATAGGGAACAAGATGCTAATTTCCGAGTATGAAAATGTCCATAACTTTTTTAATACTGAAGATATGAGAGTGAATTAGGTGTCAAATTAAACTTCTTTTTATGCTTTATCTGATGGAGTAAATTGCAGACTTGATTTTTAAAATCTCAACATTTTGTAACATTGCTACATCTTTGGAGAAAATGGATAGTTCTTTAGACTGATCACCACCCCTGGCAGCATGATCCAGGCATTCACCACTCTCTGGGTAACAAAACATGCCCTGGACATCACCATTATACATTGCCCCTCTCACCATAAAGCTATGCTTTCTAGTATATGATGACTCCATCCTGGGAAAAGGTTCCGTCTGTTTACCCTATCTATGACTTTCATAATTTATTTTACTTCAGTCAAGCCTTCCCTCAACCTCTGACATTCCCGAGAAAACAATCAAAGTCTGTCCATTTTCTCCTTGGAGCAAATGCCTCTAATCCAGGCATTTGGTAAACCTACTGTGCACCTTTTCCAAAGCATCCATGTCCTTCCTGTAATGGGACAACCAGAATTGCACACAATATTCCAAATAAGTCCTCATCAATGTCCTATAAAGGAGTTACGATGAGCGATTACATGAAGCCCGCCAGTCGTCATGCGCGTGAATCTTCAAAGCAGCGGTCTGATATCACAGAACAACACCAATTGAAGTATTATAATAAGATTATAAAGCCAGAACTACCAGATGAGCTTCGTGATATGAGGGTTGGGAGCGGTGGGCACGTAATTGCTCATCATAAAATAAAGATCATACTTCAAACTGGTAAGTTCTCGTTTAATCTTAATATTTTACTTCGGAGTCATGTGAGTGATTCCGTGAAGATTTCAAAGATCTGTGATTTCACGCCAATTCAAATCCAGGCATCTCACACTGCAATCAGTTGACTCAGGAGGAGTGAATATTAGTAATACTTCGAAACATGATACTGATTAACATGTTAATGCTTTAATTCACAAATAAACAAATATACAACAGTGGCTCCTCTCTTGCAGGGGCAAGCTAAGAAACAGAACTTAAAACAGAATAGGTGAACACCCCGGCTGCAACAAGTGGCTTATTATAAAACCTTTGAAAAGTCAATTCATTTGACCATCCTGCGGCCGCGAGGATATGGTCTAGAGGGACGTCCATTTCCCTCGCCGCTGATGTTGATGCCGCCCTGGTGGAGTGAGATTTAAAATTGTCAGTATTAACTCCTGCGCACCCCAACACTTGCTTCAGCCATCGTAAAATGGTCCGAGCTGACACTTTCATAAATGGCTTTTTGTGGCTAATAACCAAAATCAGAGGGAACCATGGCTGTGTAGGTCAGTGGGGTACAACCAAAACCCCTGAATCAAAGTCCTGCTTGATCTTAGTCAAGCGCCAACTGATGAGGCAGAAGGGGGGAAATGCATATACAAACATTCCACCCCAGTGCAGCGAGAATGCATTCACTGCAACTGCCCCTGGATCTGGTTGCCATGAAACATATTTCGGTACCTGGTGATTAATTCTGGATGCAAACAAATCAATAGCTGGCATCCCATACCAGAGAACAATTTCATTAAATACATCATGACTCAACATCCATTCAGTGTTGTCGTTGAATTTGCATGACCTGGTGTCTGCCACCACATTGAATCTGCCTGGCAAGTAGACAGCTGAAATCCAAATATTATTTTTAATGCACCAGTGCCAAATAAGGATAGCCAATCCATCACAAGATTTCGACTTGATTCCACCATGTGATTAACATACGCCACTGCCGTGGTGTTGTCAATCTGAAGCTGAACATGTAAGTGATGCTTAGTGGTACAGTAAGCTTTGAGCTCATAAAATGCTCCTAAAAGGTCTAAATAATAAATTCCATGTGATTGGAGAATCAACGCCTCATGCATTTTCCATCTGCATCCACAGCTAGACCTGGTATCAGTAGCACCCCAACCTAGGGCACTATTATCAGTCTGCAAAACAACTGAAGGTGTTTCAATCAAAAGTTTGCTAGAATAATTTGAAATGTTTCTAATCCACCACAGTACTTCAGTGATGGCTTCAGATTGTAAGTCCATGGGCCGATTGAAATGACCTGCATGTATTCTAAGTGCCTGTACCTTTGCCCTCTGTAAATGTTGGTAATGCAAAGGTCCATATTTCACAGCTGGAAAGGCAGTTACCAATTAAGCTGGCCACCTGTTTAATTGAAGGTGATTGCTCACCCCAAGAGCTTGATACAGTCTTCAATTAAATCTAATCTCTTGCCCTTCGGCAGAGTCACACACATGGGATTTAAATCAACTGTGAATCCCAAATAGTCAATTGTGTAAACCGGCACCAATTTTGATTTAGCTGGGTGGATAATGAACCCCAACCTCTCAACCATGAGTTTAGCAGCTGAGACTGATTTTTCAGCTGCCACAAAGGTGTTTCCAATTATTAAGATGTCATCCAAATAGGCTATTACAATATGGCCATATGACCATAGTAACCCTAGTACTGGTTTTAGCAGCTTTGTAAATAGGCGAGGGGCTGAGGTTAACCCATTATGCAGTGCTGTAAACTGCCATAATTGCCCCATCCAGCTAAATTTCAAATAACTCTGATACTCTTTATGAACAGGCACTGAATAACATGCATCTTGAAGATCTATACATGCTATATAACACCCTCTGGAAAACAATTGCTTGGCAGTAGCAAACGTTTCTATTTTGAAATGATTATACTGCAAACAGATTAAGTCCACCACTTAGCAGTTGCAAAACATCTCTACCATGTACTGAGATGGAATCTCCGGAACAGCTAATATCGCGGAGTTATGGCGACAACATTATAACACTTGATTCAACTGTGTCCAAGGTGACTTGTATAGCGTGGACAATATTGAGAGTAATGATTCGATGGTGATTATGTCACATGAGGTGTATCATGCCATGAACAAGCTGTCCAACACCAAAGCAAGAGGCTTGGATCATATCTCTGCTGAACATCTTAAGTATGCGAGTATGAGGATAGCTCCTCTCCTAGCTATTTGTTTTACTGGCTTTATGATTCATGGCTTGTTACCAGACTCAATGTTGTCTGTCCTGTTAGTGCCGGTTATTAAGGACAAAGCTGGTTAAGTAGGCAGCCTAAATAATGACAGGCCCATAGCTTTAGCCAGCATATTGTCAAAAGTCTTAGAAAGAGTTCTGCTGGATAGAATAAATAAGTTTGTTAATTCCACAGATAACCAGTTTGGCTTTAAAGCTAAACATGGCACTGACTTATGCATATATGCCCCAAAGGAGATTGTAAACAAATATAGAGAGAAAAACTCTTCAATCCTTATGTGCTTTATTGATGCTTCCAAAGCCTTTGACCGTGTTAATCACAGAAAGCCGTTTGATAAAATGAGGCAAAGAGGGGTGCCTAAATACATTGTTAGAATTCTGGCCTACTGGTATGCCCACCAGACTATACAAATAAAATGGGGCAATAGGGTCTTAGCCCCATTTGGGATTAGCAATGGTGTTAGACAGGGGGAATTTTGTCCCCAGTCCTTTTTAATCTATATATTGATGATCTGTCTAAACAATTGAAAGCCTGCAACACTGGGTGCGTGATTGGTATTATTTTAGTGAACCATATTATGTATGCAGATTATCTTGTGGTCTTTAGTCCATCTAGCGCTGGTCTCCAGCAGCTCCTTACTACATGTTCTGTGTATGGTGTGGAACATGACATTAAATATAATGCTAGTAAGAGTGTTGTTATGGTCTGTATAGAGGATAAAAGCCTAAAATATCCTGATTTTAAATTGTCTGATAACAATCTTAGTGTCTGTAATAAGATAAAATATCTAGGGCATATTATTACAGAACAAATTACAGATGATGAGGATATTTATAGGCAACGACAAATGCTGTATATACAGGCGAATATCTTCTTGCATAAATTTGGTGCATGTGCAGATGTGGTGAAGATGTTGCTATTTAGAGCATACTAAACACCCCTCCACACTGCGCACCTGTGGTTGAACTATTTAAAGGCAAGTATGCAGAGACTAAAGGTGGCATATAACGATGCCATGAGAACACTGCTAAGGCAACCAAGATGGTGTAGTGCCAGTAATATGTTTGGGGCTGCAGGAGTCAGTACTTTAGAAGCTATCCTAAGACACCACATGTATAAATTCATTTGCAGGATAAATGACTCTAAAAATGTGCTTATTGTGGCCTTGACAAACATAAGGGTTAGCACTACACGCTATGAATCCCAGCTGTGGAGACACTGGTATCGTTGTCTCGTTGTACGACATTGATCATCTTTTACTCTGGATTTTTAACTTAAGTATTGTGGGTTTTTTAAATATATAAATTATGATGTTTTATGTGATTTACCTTGATTTTATATATATTTATGATATTTGATATGCAATGCATTTTTAATGTAATGTTGCCCCTTGTCTGGACCTTGAGTCCGTAATAAAGTTATTATTATTATAAGTCCTGTCAGGTCCAAAATAATCTGATACCCACCATCTTTCTTTGGTCTAGGAAACACGTTAGATATGAATCGATGAGTTTGATAAACTGTCTTCCCAATTACACCTTTAAAACATAATTTTGCTATTTCAGCTTGAATCTCCAAATTCTCCCGTTGTGAGAAAATGTGCCCACTCTGGCTTGTGCTGGGTGGGTGAATACAGGTCGGGAATAAATTCAATTTGAAACACTTGTATACTCTGTAGTATAAACACATTTGATGTTATTTTACACCATTCTTTGAGAAACCTGTGTAACCTCCCCCCAACTGGTAGGTAATTCTCACTCAATATGTTTCCACAAGAACCAGACCCACCTACCTCCATGGTTACCGGTGGAGTTCTGTGTACCCTGGCTCTGGATAGAAATAATTTGTTTGCCCGTGCTCCTGCTGGAGTGAATGGCCGGCTTGTTCCTTGTCCAGACCCGGTTTCAGCAAACCGTTTGTAAGGGTGCTGTCGCCGAAGGGTTCTACTGGTCACTGGCGCCTTGATGAGCCTGACGATTTTTGGCTCTTCATCTAGCTCCTTTACCCTCTTTGTGAGGTCTTCCCCGAACAATAAGTTTGGCCGCTGGATGTTGCTAGGCTTACACAGGGCAGTGAACCTTGGGTTAATGGTAGGGCGGATGGCGCTCTTTCTAAGGCAGTTAATTTCAAAGTGCGCATTGCACATGAGAGCCAGGGCATCCTGCTGAACTTCAGTCAGGAGCCCACCATCCACCGACTTACCAAAGTCTGTAATGCCGGCTGCGAGCAGTTTCAGCACCCATTGCAGTTTTAACTCCTGCGCTTGGATGCCTAGTCCCATATGGTCCCAAATGGCATGGTTGACGGCCAGCACTTTGAGCAGGATACAATTTTCTGGGGGGTCATATTTTTTGGCCGTTGTATCCATGGCCAGTTCTGAAGCTGGTGCAAAGCCAAGTAATTTATACTGCCAGCCAGCTCTTCCCCCAGTGGCTCTCCAGAGTCTATTGGGACGGCAAACCTGGCCGCCAGAATGGGACCTCTGGCTGTTGCCCTTCATCCCGTGGGGCAGCCTCCAACGCTAAGCCCTCAGAGTCGGCGTCAGTACTGACCTCCTCCAAGAGCGAGATACTAGGCATCCCCATAGGTGCTGCTGGAATGGACTCTTGGAGAGGCCGGCGCTCTTGATGGAGCATCCTCTCCAATAGGAGCTCCATCCTGGATACCCGTTCTACGGTATCCATTCTTGAGGGAGAACCCTCCCGACCGGACTCGTCCGAGTCTATTGGCCGGCCAGACTTTCAAGTGGCCTTACGCCCCTCCCGCATAGCCACGGTGCTCTCCGACACAAAGTCTGTAGTCGCTGGTCTCACTACTAGCTCTGTAGATGACCTAGGCGGCCGCTGCTACCCACACTCCCACGGGCATTAGACATTTTTGCTACGGTTCGCCTTGCTGCTAACGACTTCTTCATGCTTGAACTTGTCCTCCTGTAACAAGATTTAACAAGCACAGAAAATTGACCTCCAACAAGTTTAACACTTACTCGAGGCTTTTTAAATTTACCGCTGGAGAAGCGCTGCTCCTCCCAGCCGGCCGCTGCGCCATGCATCAGGCGTAATGACGCACATGCTGACTGGCGGGGTTCACTGGATCACTCACGTGACTCTGAAGTAAAATTGTATATTTTCCCCTTAATTTTGGCCACCCCAGGTCCCACACCTCACACTTGCTCAGATTAAATACCTTCGATTTAAACCAGCATCTGCAGTTCTTTCTTACACAATGTACTTTCTACCCTTTATAGTCCATTAAATGTTGGCAGAAGAGGCTATTAGTCCTCTCTTATTCAGTGCTAATGTTAGCTGTTCAAATGGAATATTTAGACCCATTTCCTCAGGCATTCCTTTTAAAATATTTATTATTCATTTTGAAATGCTTATCTTATTCACTTTTCTGTCCTATTATAACACAGCTTAGATCGTCATTTGTATCAGGCCTTGATAACTCCAATGCATTGGCCAAATTGGGAAAAAAAAATCCTTCCAATTTAGCCTACGTCTGCACTGTTGTTACAAATTTAAAAATTCCCTGGAGTAATTTTTCATTTTTATACTCTCAAAACTTTTCATAATGTTAAAGATTTCACTCTACAAAAAAGAACATTGTGATTTGAGCACAATTATATTCCTAACGACATATTGTCCCACTGAAACTTCAGCAGAATAATTTTGTTTTGATCTTACAAAGAAAGACTCCATATTTCAGTAACATGATTTGAAGATGTTAAATATGCTAGAAACTCTTTTACGTGCACATTGATTTTATGTACTGCAGAAAAGATTTTCATCAAAATCCCACTAGCTAAACAGTTTAAAGACTGTGGGCACTTATCATGCTTCCAGAAATTCAATTTTGATCTTCAATGCGTATGACATGCATACACATGGGGGGTCTCTGGGTGCTATTTGAAGGTCAACAGTCAGCATACAACCTGTCAGCATTGTGAATTTCTGCCTTAAATTTATGGTTCACAAAATCCACAAGGATGATGTCTTGTTTCTGTCTTACTTAAAAGGGTTGCCTTATCAGAGACATAACTGCGGATTCCAAGAGCAAACATATCCTGACTGTTCTCCCAAGGTAGTTACTTCGGGTTAGTTCCTGTTTGTTTCTTCTCATCTTCTGGTGGAGCCTGACCACCTCAATATGCTGGTTGTTCATTTGTACAGGCCATCATATCTATCCACAACTCTGAGAGCAAATATAATTATAGTTATATAGCACACAAACCCCGTCTTCCGTCCACCATATCCATGCCGATCATCAAGTACGCCTCGCATCAATCCAATTTTTCCTCTCATATCCCTATTAACTCCTTTCTTCTTGATTATCCTGAACGCACTTAAATTGGGGACAACTAGTTTAGTTGAGTTTAATGCGGAAACAGGCCCTTCTGCCCACACAGTCCGCAACGACCAGTGATCCCCACACATTAACACTATCCTACACATACTACATGCACCAAGCCAATTAACCTACATACCTGTACATCTTTGAGGTCAGGTTGAGGGGAGATTCCCCCCGCCACGGACCCCATGTAATCCCGTGCTACCAGCTCGGTAACTAAATCTCCTCCTCCACCTGGTTTTCCAGGTGAGGAGGGGGCTGTGGACCCTCAGCAGGACCAAAAACAAGACCTGTCAAAGGGCGGATGAGCTTCTAGCGAGCCAACGGCCATCCACACTTCAGTAGAACTTGCGATCACTGTCGTGCATAGCATTGTAAGAGATGATGATAAAGCACACACACCAAAATCCTATATTTCCAGCGGCGGAAGTCCACAGCAACTGAAGGACAGAGATGTGTTGTGCGTCCATCACCGTTCCCGTCGAAAACCAACACCAGTGTTGTTAATGTTTTCAACGATGATGACTTTGGAGGTCTCAGGGAAAACCCACACGGCCACGGGGAGAATATACAAACACCGTACAGACAGCACCCGTAGTCAGGATCGAGCCCGGGTCTCCGGCGCTGCAAGAGGTGTAAGGCAGCTACTCTACCACTACACCACTGTGCCGCCGTTGGCACAAGGGAGGATGTTCGAGCAGATAAAGTAAACCCACACAATAGTTCATATAGTAGAACGACTGGAAGACCTTCAGGGCTAACTTTAGGCCTTCTCTGACATGCTATGCACAATGTCTGGAACTGTGCATTCATGATCAAATTACTGGACTTGCACCCATAATTCTGGAGCACTGATCCAGAGACAGAAATCACAATCCTAAATGGGAACCTAGGAGCTTTAAGTACAACCTCCCATCCTTTCCATGATTCTGGATTTATAAATATTGACTACTAAGAGTAACTGTAACTGTGAAACCATTTGATTGACATAAAATATTTCATTTTTTCTTAAGCCCTTCAGAAAATAATTTCTTCCATCTTTCCTCAATATGGCGTACTTATAACTGCAGATCTGCTATAGTGATAATCTTCTTAATTGAGGGGCAATTAGGGATACATAGTAAATGTTGCCATTGCTGTCAGTGTCCACATCCCATCAATTAAAAATATTGTTACTGTATTTATGCCAAACAAATATTTCTCCTTCAAGGCTTTGAGCAAATCCACATTACTTTAATATATGTGGAAACATGTTTCATCTTATAATATTTCCTACATATTATATTAACTGATCGATTTATGTTTAGATTCACATTTTTCTTTTTATGGTCCTCTGCATTTCCATCCTTAAAACAAAGTATCCCATGTTTTGGCTTATTTTTGCTTACGTTTGTGATGTAATTTGTATTATTTATAATATTGGAAGATTAGATGATTGCAAGTGTAAGTCTGTCTATATTGCAACTAAATACTCTCTGGACTTCACCCTCATTATGAAGAAGGTTTCAGAGAATAAGCCTGTGAAGAACACCCACATACCTTACATATATTTTCTGACTGTGTGTTTTCTTATAATATTAATTTTGACTACTCTCTACATGTGACATGTGTCTGCCATCTCTATGCTCTCTAACACTAATAAAACAAATGATTTTCCTCATGGATATCTTCCTAATTGAAGACAGCCTGATTTCCGAATATCCCTACAGCATTCTCTGAGCAGCTGAATCCAAAAAATCCACCAATCATAACAAAACGTGAGATAAAGAAAGAAAATACATTTTTGAGAAGTTCATTTATTGAAATGAACTATTTCTGATTTTTTTAAATCAACATTTTATACAAGTTGACTCAAGTAGCTGCAGATTGACACAAAATCCTGGAGTAACTCTTTGGGTCAGGAAAATAAGGCAGGCTGCTTGTAAGGTTAGGTTGCACTGTTGGGTTTTAATCTACCCAGGTGGAATATTAAGTGCTGTTATTTCTGTTTGCGTATGGCCTCACTCTGGTAATGGAGGAGGCCAAGGACAGAAAGGTCGGAATGGGAAAGGAAAGATGAGTTAAAATGGTTAGCAGACTTCTGGTGACGTCATGACAGTGAAGGCTGTGTAATCGACCTGCTCTCCGGGAGGCCCTCTTCAAACCAGCCATAAGAAAGATAAATACTGTGATTTACGAGGAGAAAACGAGGCTGTCTGAACATGATGGGTTGGCATCAGGCGTCTGAGCGCGGAGGTAAAGGAAAGAATGAAGGTCAGAAACTGACAGACTCTCTGCAAGATGCTGAGTCTGATAAGGAAAGCCCTTTATTTTCTCTTTAATTCTCTCCGAGTTGAGAGAGTTGAGAAAAGAACACAAAGAAGCCTTAGAAGGTACCAAACAGATTAATGAGAGTGGAGGATAAAATGAAGGATTTAACAGCTTGAATGGAAAAGCTGGAAGGAAAATTGAAGGAAATGGAGGTCAGAGTAAGTTCAACAGAAGATAAGGAAATGAGACACGAGAGAGTGATTAACTACCTGTTACAGAGAGAAGCTAACAGAGAAATGCCTGGACCTGGAAAATCGAGCGAGGCGTAAAAATGTGTGGACATATGGAGTCACAGAGGAAAAGGAAAAAAAGGACATGTTCCAGTTTGTAAATGAACTGTTGAGGAACTCCCTAGAACTCCCGGAAGATTTAACTATTAATATAGAGAGAGCACATAGGTCCCTCGCAGCTAGACCGAGTGCAGAGCTGGCCCCACCAAGATCTGTAATAGTCAGAGTTTTAGAGTATTATACAAAAGATCTCGTGTTGCAACAAAGCAACGAAAGATAATATATGATGGGGACAGAGTGTATTTTGATAAAGACTACTCGCCAGAAGTCCAGAGAAAGCGTAAGGAGGTACGACAGGTGATTAAGCAACTGCGAGAGAAAAATATTAAAGTCAAGTTTCCATTCCCGGCACAGCTCAAGATCTTCCTAGATTCTGGAGTTAAATCCTTCAGGACATTGACTGAGGCAGTACCTACACTGGAGAAGATGGGGATTTACTTCAGATCAGAGTCCAGAGATGTGTTGAATAGAGAACAGCTGTGAGACCACTGGTCGGTGGGACGAATAAAGCAGGCGGCCAGAGAGGATTGGCAAATCTGTCAGATGAAGATCTTTGCACCATATTGGGTATCATAGGAGATGGACTATAGACAGGTTTGAAATAACCACAGAAACGTGGGTCATATGTGCAAATGGTAAAATATCTGAAAGAGACCGTTGAGTTAATGACAATTAACATCTATAACGATCAGATAATAGTATATGATGAGACAAATAATATGTAAATAGTTTGTACATATACCCTCTGGTTCTGTTTTGTTTTCTTTATTGATTTTTGGTCCTATGTGTAAAGTTTTATTGTATATTGATTTAATGATTTGTTTATTGTTTATTGATTTGTTAGTTTGGCAAATGTTTTTCATTGTTACATCACACCCTAGTAAATTGTATTTTGTGTACAGTGGATATTCACAGGCTAACCCGAGCAAGAAACAAAAATGGTATAGAAAGCAACTAGTAGATTACACAACATGGGATAATGACCAATTTAAAGATAGTAAGTTATAACGTCCACGGTTTAAATCACCCCATAAAGAGGAGAAAAATTCTGAGCAAGTCAAAAATTTAGGATGTGGAGTTGCATTGATTCAGGATGAAAACTGCATCTGATGAAAACTGAACATTAAAAGCTTAGAAGAGAGTGGGTTGGTGAAGTATTTAGTGCCTCCTATGGGAAAAGGAGATGAGTGGCTATCCTTTTCAATAGAAATGTAGTTTTCTCTGTGGAAAAAGTACTTCAAGATACATTGGGGAGATATGTAATGGTAATTTGTACAATAAGTGGGATGGTGGTATCGGTTATAAATATTTATGCACCAATGGTAGATGATTACTCTTTCTTTAGAAACATTGCAAATATAATTGCAGAAAATGTCAAAGGCATGATAATACTAGGTGACGATTTCAATGCGGTCCTTGATGGGAGGCTGGATAGATTACCAGATGAGTACAACCAAACAAAAAAAACAAAATATTAAATAATATGCTAGAGGTGTTAGGATTAGTAGACTCATGGAGATATAAAAATCCAAGAGGGAGGGATTATAGTTTATTTTCGAACTTGGAGTTAGGAACTGAAAAGAGTTTTAAATATTGGAGGGCAAACATTTCTTTATTGACAGATAATGTAGTGACACAGGAAATTAGGAATTGTATTAAAGAGCATTTTGACCACAATGACAATAGTGAAGTAACATTATCCATGCTTTGGGACAGTGCAAAAGCAGTAATAAAGGGCAAAATGATTGAAATATCGAGTTGAGTAAGGAAGAATAGGTTGAAGAAGCAATCTGACTTGGAAAGTAAAATAAAGATATTAGAAGTAGAACACAAAAATAATTGGGTGAAAACATTATATTTAAATCCAAAGTCAAGAGTGAGGGTAAATGGATGTTGCTCTGAGTTTTTTTATTTAAAGAGGGGAGTTAGACAGGGAGACAGTTTAAGTACCCTGCTATATGACTTGTGTTTCGAGCCGCTCACAGAAACTATTAGGCAAGATGACTATATTGAGGGCATTAAAGATGATCTGGGGGGGGGGGGGGGGGGGGGGGGGGGGGGAACAAAAAAATTCACTATTTGCAGATGATGTGATGATCTATGTGAGTAATCCTATTTCCTCAGTGCCTCGCCTAATGCAAGTCTTACAGGAATATGGAGAAAGATTGGGATATAAAATTAATGACTCAAAATCAGAAGCAATGATGCAGTCAGGTCTGTGGCCCTTGCAATTAAATGATCAGGTCTGATTCCATTGATCTCGGGAGGGTTTTAGATATTTAGGTATTGTCATCACTTCCTCTATCACCGCATTGTATGAAGCTAATTAACCATATAACAATTACAGCACAGAAACAGGTCTTCTCGGCCCCTCCAGTCCGTGCCGATCATTTATTTTCCCCTAGACCCATCTACCTGCACTCAGATTATACCCCTCCATATCCATATACATATCCACTTTACTTTTAAATGTTAAAATCTATCCTGCCTCCACAACTTCTGCAGGAAGATCATTCCACACAGCCACCACTCTCTGAGTAAAGAAGATCCCCCTCATGTTACCCCTAAACTTCTGTCCCTTAATTCTCATGTCATGCCCTCGTTTGAATCTTTCCTACCCTCAATGTGAAAAGCTTATCCACGTCAACTCTGTCTATCCCTTTCATCATTTTAAAGACCTCAATCAAGTCCCCCCTTAACCTTCTGCGCTCCAAAGAATAAAGACCTAACTATTTCAACCCTTCACTGTAACTTAGTTGCTGGAACCCAGGCAACATTCTAGTAAATCTCCTCTGTACGCTTTCTATTTTGCTAACATCCTTCCTATAATTAGGCGACCAAAATTGTACACCATACTCCAGAATTGGTCTTACCAAGGCCTTGTACAATTTTAACATTCCTTCCCTACTCCTATTTTCAACGCTCTGATTTATAAAGGCCAGCACACCAAAAGCTTTCTTTACCACCCTATAGACATGCGATTCCACCTTCAGGGAACTATGCACAGTTATTCCTAGATCCCTCTGTTCCATAGCATTCCTCAATTCCCTACCATTTACCATGTACGTCCTATTTTGATTTGTCCTGCCAAGATGTAGCACCTCACACTTATCAGCATTAAACTCCATCTGCCATCTTTCAGCCCACTCTTCCAAATCTCTCTGTAGACTTTGAAAATCTACTTCATTATCCACAGCACCCCCTATCTTAGTATCATCTGCATACTTACTTCTCCAATTTTCCACCCCATCATCTAGATCATTGATGTACATGACAAACAACAGTGGACCCAACACAGATCCCTGAGGCACCCCACTGGTCACCGGCTTACAACCTGACAAACAGATCTACTAGAGAAGGGGTAGTGCTGGACCACCTGACAAACAGACATCCACCATTACTCTCTGGCATCTCCCATTCAGCCACTGTTGAATCCATCTTGCTACTCCGCCATTAACACCCATTGAACCTTTTTAACCAACCTTCCATGGGGAACCTTGTCAAAGGCCTTACTGAAATCCATATAGACAACATCCACTGCTTTACCCTCATCAATTTCCCTAGTAACCTTTTCAAAAAATTCAAGAAGGTTTGTCAAACATGAACTTCCAGGCACAAATCCATGTTGACTGTTCTTGATCAGACCCTGTTTATCCAGATGCTTTTATATATTATCTCCAAGTATCCTTTCCATTAATTTGCCCACCACTGACGTCAAACTAACAGGTCTATAATTGCTAGGTTTATTCTTTGAACCCTTTTTAAACAATGGAACAACATGCGCAGTACGCCAATCCTCGGGGACTATTCCCGTTTCTAATGACATTTGAAATATTTCTGTCATAGCCCCTGCTATTTCTACACTAACTTCCCTCAATGTCCTAAGGAATATCCTGTCGGGACCTGGAGACTTATCCACTTTTATATTTTTCAAAAGTGTCAGTAATTTCTCCTCTTTGAATCTCATAGTTTCCATAGCTACTCTACTTTTTTCCCTTACCTCACAGAGTTCAATATCCTTATCCTTGTTGAATACCGAAGAAAATAAATTGTTCAATATCTCCCCCAACTCTTTTGGCTCTGCAGATAGCTGTCAATTCTGGCTCTCTAATGGTCCAATTGTATCCCTCATTATCCTTTTGCTATTAATATAGCTGTATAGCTGTAAACCCTTTGGATTTACTTTCACCTTTCTTGCCAAAGCAACCTCATATCTTCTTTTAGCTTTTCTTATTTCTTTCTTAAGATTCTTTATACTCATCTAGCACCTCATTTACTCCATGCCCCCTATAAATATTGTAGATATCTCTCTTTTTACGAACCAAGTGTCCAATTTCCCTTAAACCATGGCTCTTTCCGATTTTTACTATTTCCTTTCAAGTGAACAGGGACATAAAGATTCTGTACTCTTACAATTTCCCCTTTAAATGTCCTCCATTTCTCTTCTACATCCTTCCCATCAAACAAAATGTCCCAATTCACTCCTTTTAAATCATTACGCATTCCCTCAAAGTTAGCCTTTCTCCAATCAAAAATCTCAACCCTAGGTCCAGTTCTGACTCTCTCCATAATTATATTGAAACTAATGGTATTGTGATCACTGGTCCCGAAGTGCTCACCAACGCATACCTCCGTCACCTGACC
This sequence comes from Raja brachyura, assembly GCA_963514005.1. The sequence continues at coordinate 48,669,888 of OY740786.1, read as the reverse complement.
TGCCTCATTTCCTAACAGGTGGTCCAGCACTGCCCCTTCTCTGGTCGATACCTCTATGTATTGCTGCAAAAAACTATCCTGCACACATTTAACAAACTCCAAACCATCCAGCCCATTTACAGAATGTTTTTCCCAGTCTATTTTTGGAAAATTGAAATTTCCCACAATCACTACCTTGTGCTTACTACTAATATCTGCTATCTCCTTACATATTAGCTCTTCCAATTCTCGCTCCCCTTTTGGCGGTCTATAATACACCCCTATAAGTGTTGCTACACCGTTCCCACTTCTCATTTCCACCCAAATAGCCTCCCTAGACGAGCCCTCTAATCTATCCTGCCAAAGCACTGCTGTAATATCTTCTCTGACAAGCAATGCAACCCCTCCACCTCCAGTCCCTCCAATTCTATCACACCTGAAGCAGCGAAATCCTGGAATATTTAGTTTCCAATCACAACCCTCCTGCAACCATGTTTCACTGATTGCCACAACATCATATTTCCAGGTGTCAATCCAGGCTCTAAGTTCATCCACCTTTCTTACAATGCTCCTAGCATTAAAATATACACATTTTAGAATCCCACCATCCCTTATTCTCTGTTTATTATCGTTTACCTCTTTCTCACCTACATTTTGAGTCTGAGTGCTTCCCTTCACTGCCTCTTGCCCCTCACCCCGTCCCCTAGCCCCCTCTACCTGAGTCCCTCCCCCCAGCCTTTCTAGTTTAAAGTATCCTTTGCAAATCTTCCCACCAGGATATTGGTTCCCCTCAGGTTCCAGTGCAACCCGTCCTTTTTATACAGATCATGCCTTCCCCAAATTAATGTAAATTACTCAAGAATATTAAGTCAGACATGCGCAGATGGGCTATTCTCCCTTTGTCATTAATTGGTAGAGTGGAAGTTGTTCGAATGAGCATTTTGCCCCGTCTGCTTTTCTTATTTCAATCTTTACCAGTAGGGGTCCCTGGCATGGCATTTAAGGCTTTAGACAAAGAGTTAACATGATTTGTGTGGCAAAATAAGAGACTTAAGACACTGTTGTTATCAAAACAAAAAAGGGGCCTAAATATGCCCAACTATAAATATTATTATTGGGCAGCACAGCTGAGAACCTTGATAGTATGGTTAACAAACGATGAGGAAACGGGATGGGTGAAAATAGAACAAAATGCATCTCCTAGTATTTCCCTGGCTGGGCTCTCATTTCTAACTCAAGTAAATTGGAAGAAATTAAAAGTAGATAACGATTGGATTAAATTCACGATGAAAACGTGGTTAGCTATCAGAAAGCAATTAAATCTTTTTCATTCAATATCTAGTGCAATGAAGATAGCTGCTCGTCCCAATTTTATACCCAGCAAAATTGATAAGGGATTTAGAAACTGGGCAGATAAAGGGCTTATTACTGTGGACCAGCTTTTTTGTGGGGGAGTCTTGAAATATTACGAGCACTTGCAGAATGAATTTGGACTGTCAGGGTCGGATTTCTTTAGGTTCCTCCAAATACGGCACTACTTACAGACACATGTAGATTGGGAGCAGATATGTAGGCTACCTTCAAATTTGGAAAATACTTTCTTGATGACTATAGAGGGAATGTTATAAAATAATTTGATATCCCATTTATATCAAGGACTTCAAGACTATATAAAAGGAAATACTATAGAAACAAAACAGAAATGGGAATTGGAAATGAACATTATTATTGCAGATGAATTATGCGAAAGGACATGTCTCTTGGGCCATAAGCTGACAAGCAGCCCCTCTTGAAGGGAGTTCGATTGGAAAAATAAAATGAGAGTATTTAGGATCCCTTTAATATTGGCAAGATACAGTAACACCTCAAATTTATGCTGGAGACAATTTGGGAAGATCGGTGATCACACATTTTTTGGGATTGTCGCAAATAGTACCAATACTGGAGAGACATCCAGGTAGAGATTAAATTAATTCTGGGAGTGGATCTACCTTTGGAACCGGCTCATTTTTTATATTAGGAGATACTCCAGCAGCAACAGCGATCAGTGAAACATGGTTGCAGGAGGGCTGTGATTGGAAACTAAATATTCCAGGATTTCGTTGCTTCAGGTGTGATAGAATTGGAGGGGCAAGAGGTGGAGGTGTTGCATTGCTAGTCAGGGAAGATATTACAGCAGTGCTTTGGCAGGATAGATTGGAGGGCTCATCTAGGGAGGCTATTTGGGTGGAACTGAGAAGTGGGAAAGGTGTAGCAACACTTATAGGGGTATATTATAGACCGCCAAATGGGGAACAAGAATTGGAAGAGCAAATATGTAAAGAGATAGCAGATATTAGTAGTAAGCACAAGGTAGTGATTGTGGGAGATTTCAACTTTCCACACATAGACTGGGAAACACATTCTGTAAATGGGCTGGATGGTTTTGAGTTTGTAAAATGTGTGCAGGATAGTTTTTTGCAGCAATACATAGAGGTGCCTACTAGAGGAGGGGCAGTGCTGGACCTCCTGTTAGGAAATGAGACGGGACAGGTGGCGGAGGTATGCGTTGGGGAGCACTTTGGGTCCAGTGATCACAATACCATTAGTTTCAATATAATTATGGAGAAGGACAGAACTGGGCCTAGGGTTGAGATTTTTGATTGGAGAAAGGCTAACTTTAACGAGATGCGAGATGATTTAAAAGGAGTGAACTGGGACATTTTGTTTTATGGGAAAGATGTAGAGGAGAAATGGAGGACATTTAAAGGGGAAATTTTAAGAGTACAGAATCTTTATGTTCCTGTTCGGTTGAAAGGAACCAGTAAAAATTGGAAAGAGCCCTGGTTTTCAAGGGAAATTGGACATCTTGTTCGGAAAAAGAGGGAGATCTGCAATAATTATAGGCAGCATGAAGTAAATGAGGTGCTTGAGGAGTATAAGGAATGTAGAAAGAATCTTAAGAAAGAAATTAGAAAAGCTAAAAGAAGATATGAGGTTGCTTTGGCAAGTAAGGTGAAAGTAAATCCTAAGGGTTTCTACAGCTATATTATTAGCAAAAGGATAACAAGGGATAAAATTGGTCCATTGGAGAGACCGAGTGGACAGCTATCTGCAGAGCCAAAAGAGATGGGGGAGACATTGAACAATTTCTTTTCTTCGGTATTCACCAAGGAGAAGGATATTGAATTATGTGAGGTAAGGGAAACTAGTAGAGTAGCTATGGATACTATGAGTTTCAAAGTAAAAGAAGTACTGACACTTTTGAAAAATAGTGATGCTGTTGATTGCTAAAAAGATGATAAGTGCTATGGAGAAAGGAAATGCCACCAAATGTTCAACAGTGGAGGGAAAGATTGAAGAATGTATACTTGATGGAAAGTATAACTGCTAAACTCCGGTTGAGGACCAATGCCTTTAATATGATATGGAAACCAGTACTATTATGAATTCCAAGATTGATTAAGGATATGAATGGATGAGCTTGCTTTGGTGCCCGTGAATAGGATGCTTCTATGACAGAATACTAAGAGGATTTGATGTGATGCAAATAGAGGTTAGGTGATTTGTACTTTGTCATTTTGCGATTGTCTTTTGTGTGTCTCTTTGTTTTGTCTGTATGTGCATTTTGTTATGTCAATAAATGTTGAGTATTAAAAATAAAATGTTTAGCAACCGAGAGATCCAGCAGGCCTTGGCAGACCAAGTGAAATGATCTAGCAAAATATATTGTCACCTCGTCCACGGTTGCTGATGTAAAGAAAGCCACAATCTGTCTCACCTGGAAGGACTGCTGGGATTTAATAGCAACTGGATATTGTCACATTGCTCTTTGTGGGAGTGTGCCTATGTACATTTTTTTATTTTCATCTGTTCCACTTCACAACACTAAATGTCCTTCATGCCTACTTCACTGGCAGCAAAGTCCATTTAGATTATCAGAAAGAGATATGAAATGTACTAGCTAAATGTCATTCCAGTAGTTCATTTTATTTCTCTCACTAGACCAAAAGTATAGTATCAATTCATGCTGCAGAAATGTGTTCATGTACAAGCTGATCAATTAAGGAAAATGCAATTTGTTACTTTTTTGTAAAAGGATCAATTAATTAAAAATGTATTAATTCATTCATTGAGCATTTCATCACTGAATCAATTGATTAGTTATAACATGGTAAAGCATGCAGTGGAGGTATTCCCATCAGCTGATAATTTGATGAAGGCTTCATTTGGGCAAACACGTAAATGATTTTTCATGATTCCTTAGATAGAAACAAAAAGCTGGAGATACTCAGTGGGTCAGACAGCATCTCTGGAGAAAAGGAATAGTTGACGTTTTGAGTTGAGTCTTTTCATATCGGTTTCTCTCAGTTAGCATTGGTTCACTATTATAAAGTCCCACAGATTACCATCTGTTCATACTTTACAAAAGAACATAGTGTATTGATAGGGTTAATATTTCAAGATTTTATGGGGTTGCTTCCAGAAAATTCACTGGACACTTTAGACTTTGGATTTAAATGAGTGGAGATGAAAATAATTGGAGTTAAAAATCTGGCAAGACAGTAATGTTCAATTGTGCTGCTATTCAATATATTTTTCCAAACAAGAATAAATTGCCAAATCAATGTTATTGTAATCTTTATTTCAGATGAAAAATAATTGCAATTAGAAGGAAGAAACTCTAAAACAATCAGAAATTGGACAGCATTTTAAAATTACCAACTTTGTCAACCTGCCTATACAAAACATTACAATCCACTCCAGACATTAATTAATGATCTCCCAAAAGAGTACATTGAGCAGCCGAATATCTGAGGAGGGATGTGCTGGGAGTGGAGAGCATCCATAGGAGTTTTATAAGAATTATCCTGGGGATCATTGTGTTAACCTATGATGTGCTTTTGACGGCTCTGGGCTTGTACTGACTGGAGTTCAGAAGAACGAGAGTGGAGCTCAATGACATTTTCTGGATAGTGAAAGGCCCGAATAGAGTGGATGTGGACCGGAAGTTACTGCTAATGGGAGAGTCTAGGATCAGATGGTACCTCAGAATAAAATGGCATTCCTTTTAGAAAGGAAATAAGGAGGAATTTATTTAGTCAGATGGTGAATCTGTGGAATTCATTACCACAGACAGCTGTGAGCCCAAGTCATTGGGTATTTTTAAAATGGCGATTGACCAGTTCTTGATCAGAAAGCGTTTCAAATGTGCAAGAAGGAGCTGCAGATGCTGGTTTAAACCAAAGATAGACACAAAAGCTGGAGTAACTCAGCAGGACAGGCAGCATCACACTGAAGAAGGGTCTCGACCTGGAAAAGTTGATAGTTGGAGAGGCTGGTGTATCTGGACTTCCAGAAGGCTTTTGACAAGGTCCCACATAAGAGATTAGTATATAAACTTAAAGCATACGGCATTGGGGGTTCAGTATTGATGTGGATAGAGAACTGGCTGGCAAACAGGAAGCAAAGAGTAGGAGTAAACGGGTCGTTTTCACAATGGCAGGCAGTGACTAGTGGGGTACCGCAAGGCTCAGTGCTGGGACCCCAGCTATTTATAATATACATAAATGATCTGGATGAGGGAATTGAAGGCAATATCTCCAAGTTTGCGGATGACACTAAGCTGGGGGGCAGTGTTAGCTGTGAGGTGGATTCTAGGATAGGCTGGGTTAGTGGGCAAATGTTTGGCAGATGCAGTATAATGTGGATAAATGTGAGGTTATCCACTTTGGTGGCAAAAATAGGAAAACAGACTATTATCTAAATGGAGGCCGATTAGGAAAAGGGGAGATGCAGCGCGACCTGGGTGTCATGGTACACCAGTCATTGAAAGTAGGCATGCAGGTACAGCAGGCAGTGAAGAAAGCGAATGGCATGTTAGCTTTCATAGCAAGAGGATTTGAGTATAGGAGCAGGGAGGTTCTACTTCAGTTGTATAGGGTCTTGGTGAGGCCACACCTGGAGTATTGCGTACAGTTCTGGTCTCCAAATCTGAGGAAGGACATTATTTCCATAGAGGGAGTGCAGAGAAGGATCACCAGACTGATTCCTGGGATGTCAGGACTGTCTTATGAACAAAGACTGCATAGACTCGGTTTATACTCACTAGAATTTAGGAGATTGAGAGGGGATCTTATAGAAACTTACAAAATTCTTAAGGGGTTGGACAGGCTAGATGCAGGAAGATTGTTCCCGATGTTGGGGAGGTCCAGGACAAGGGGTCACAGCTTAAGGATAAGGAGACAATCCTTTAGGACCGAGATGAGAAGGAATTTTTTCACACAGAGAGTGGTGGGTCTCTGGAACTCTCTGCCACAGAGGGTAGTGGAGGCCAGTTCATTGGCTATATTTAAGAGGGAGTTAGATGTGGCCCTTGTGGCTAAGGGGATCAGAGGGTATGGAGAGAAGGCAGGTACGGGATAACGAGTTGGATGATCAGCCATGATCATATTGAATGGCGGTGCAGGCTCGAAGGGCCGAATGGCCTACTCCTGCACCTAATTTCTATGTTTCTATGCTTCAGTTCATAAGTGACAGGAGCAGAATTAGGCCATTCAGTCAATCAAATCTACTCCGCCATTCAATTATGGCTGATCTATCTCTCCCTCCTAACCCCATTCTCCTGCCTTCTCCCCATAATCACTGACACCCATGCAAATCAATAAATCTATCTATCTATGCCTTAAAAATATCATTTGATGGCCTCCACAGCGTTCTGAGGTAATGAATTTCACAGAATCACCACCCTCTGCCTAAATAAATTCCTCTTCATATTCTTCCTAAAGAAACAGCCTTTAATTCTGAGGCTATGACCTCTGGTACTAAACTCTCCCACTCGTGGAAACCATTTCCACATCCATTCTATCCATGCCTTTCACTATTCGGTAAGTTTTATTCAGGTCCACCCTCATCCTTTTAAACTCCAGTGGGTACAGGCCCAGTGCTGTCAAATGCTCATCACATGCTAACCCACTCATTCTTGGGATCATTGTTTGTCAACCTCTTCTGGACCCACTCCAGAGCTAACACATCCTTCCTCAAATTTGTTCACTGTACACCAAATGTGGCCTGAACACGCCTTAAATAACCTCAGCATTACATCCCTGTTTTTCTATTCTAGTCCTCTTGAAATAAATACAAAAATTACTTTTACCTTCCTAACTACAGATTTGACTTGCAAATTAACAGTTTGGGAATCCTGCACTCCAAATTCTCTTTGCACCTCCAATTTCTGGATACTTTCCCCGTTTAGAAAATCTACATCTTTATTCCTACTACCAAACTGCATGACTCCACACTTTGCTACAATGTATTCCATCTGCCATTTCTCTGCCCACTGTCCCAACCTGTCAAGTCCTTCTGCAGAGTCCCTGCATTCTCTACACTACCTGCCCCTCCACCTATTTCAGTATCACCTGCACACTTGGCCACAATGCTTGCAACCCCCTCATCCAAATCATTAATATACAATGTGAAGAGTAGCAGCCCAGTGAAACTCATGCTAGTCACTGGCAAGCCCCCTTTATTGCCTTCTGTTTTTTTTAAATTTATTTTTATTAGAAGTAATGTACATTACAGTAGTATAAGCCAAAAATAACATAATACATTTCATGTACCACTTCTTGTTTTAAATTTTAAGAAAAAAAGAGAAAGTTAGATAAGATAGTAAGTGCATGAAAAAGTGATAAGGAAGAACCCGTAGAAACGTAGAACACGAGAAAGAATAAAAAGAAAACAAAAAAACAAAAAGACAAAAATAGAAAAAAGAAAATAAGAAAATAAAAGATAAAAGGGATGTACCTACTTTGTTTCTTTACACACCCCTCACCAGGTCCTGTTGCACCCTATGCTTGTAATAAGTCCATAAATGGAGATCAAATCTTTTGGAAATGGTCTGATTTGCCTGCTTGGACGAATCTCATATCTTCGGGGTGTAACATTTCGGACATATTTGAAATTCACATTTTTACCGTTGGTGTGGGAGCGTTTTTCCAGAATTTAAGTATGAGTTTTTTTGCCATTATTAAGCCATAATTAAGGAAGCACTTCTGGAACGAAGTCAGCTCAAAATTGACTTCCATTGTTCCAAAAATAATCAATTCTGCGTTCGGTTTCAGTTTTATTTTAAATAATTTTGTAAAAATTTTAAAGATTTAATTCCAAAATGTTTGGATTTTTATCAAAAACCAAAGGAATGTGCTATAGTTGCTTCTTGAGATATACATTTATCACAAATGGGGAAGACATTTGGAAAGATTTTACTTATTTTAGTTTTCTGGTTTTGGAATAAGAAACACCTAATGTCACTGTGGCCCATCCATGAGTCTGAGTTGTATGGTTAACATATATTATAATGTGGATTTATACAGTTTGGTATCAAAGAGACCAAAAAACAGTAGTTCAGAAAACTGCTGAGGGCATCTTTGGTTTTAATACCAATAAGAAATAGGTTGTACTTGGTGAGAAAATCCAGAGCGAAGAACAAAGCACCACAGATGGGTTAGCTTCACATAAAGAGAGGAGAAAGGTCAAGAGAGTAATAGTGATTATAGTTGAGAATGATGCCTGGAATAGGGAATATTAGTTAAGGGCCTGTCCCACTTTACGAGGTAATTCAAGAGTTCCCCCGAGTTTCCCCGAATAGAATTCTGAGAATTACGGTAATATCCGTTCACAGGTACTCGGGCCTTTCGTGGACATTTTACGCGGTGCTGAAAAAACGTCACGAATTACCGTGTTTCCCCGAGTACCTGCCGTTAGCATTATGAGCCGCTACGTGACATCCAAGAGCTCCGACGTAGCCACTACGTACATTCTATGTAATTACCATCGTTAATTTGATTTTTTTTTAAACTCGGGAGAGGTCTTGATTTACCTCGTACAGTGGGACAGGCCCTTACAAGGAGCAGATGGACAGACGGATCATTTTCTATGTAACACCATAGGTTGAGGGAAGACCTGATAGAACTATACAAAATTATTAAAGACATCGTTAGAGTAGACAATCAAAACCTTCTTCTCTGGATGGAAATATCAAATACTGGGGGGCATAGCTTTAAGATGAGAGAGGAACAAATTAAAGGAGATGTGCAGGGCAAGTTTTTAAAACGGTGGTTGGTGAATGCCTATAATGTGCTACTGGGTGGGGGTTGTGGTGGACGTAGATACGATAGTGGTATTTAAGAGTGGCATTCTTCAGACTGGGGAAAGGTCTCGACCTGAAACGTCACCCATTCCTTTTCTCAAGAGATGCTCCCTGTCCCGCTGAGTTACTCCAGCTTTTTGTGTCTACAGTTTAAATCAGCATCTGCAGTTCCTTGCTGCACTTTTGGATGAGCACATGGATATGCAGGGATTGGAAGGATATAAATTACGTGCAGGCAGATAAGAGTTGGTTTGCCATCATGTTCGACACAGACATTGAGTGCTGAAGGGACTGCTTCTGTGTTGTCGTGTTCTATGTTAAGGAGATGTTTAAGAATGAACTGCAGATGCTGGAAAATCGAAGGTAGACAAAAATGCTGAAGAAACTCAATGGGTGAGGCAGCATCTATGGAGCAAAGGAAGTAGGCAACCTTTCGGGTCAAAACCCTTCTTCAGACTGATATAAGGGTGGGGGGTGGGCGGGAAGAAGAAAGGAAGAGGTGAAGTCAGTGAACTGAGGGAGAGCTGAGAAGGGGAGGAGGAAGTAGGGAAATTAGAGAAGTCAATGTTCATGCCGCTGGGGTGCAAACTGCCCAAGCGAAATATGAGGTGCTGCTCTTCCAATTTACGGTGGTCCTCACTCTGGCCATGGAGGAGGCCCAGGACAGAAAGGTTGGATTTGGAATTGGAGGGGGAGTTAAAGTTCTGAGCCACCGGGAGATCAGGTTGGTTATTGCAAACCGAGCAGAGGTGTTCGACGAAGTGATTGCCAAGCCTACGCTTAGTTTCACCGATGTAGAGCAGCTGACATTTAGCGCAGTGGATGCAATAGATGAGGTTGGAGGAGGTGCAGGTGAACCCCTGCCACACCTGGAAAGACTGCTTGGGTCCTTGAATGGAGTCAAAGGGGGAGGTAAAGCGACAAGTATAGCATTTCCTGCAGTCGCAAGGGAAGGTGCCTGGAGAGGGGGGGGGGGTTCAGGTGGGAAGGGATTAATTGACCAGAATCATCCCTTCCTACCAATACCACCCAGTTCACAATAACCAACATGAGGGACCCGAAACATGACCCATTACCTTCGCTCCATAGATGCTGCCTCACCCGCTGAGTTTGCCCAGCATTTTTGTCTACTCTAGAGAGACGTTAATGTATTTTCTGGCATATCTTCTGGTGTTAGCATCAATAACTGAACAGCAGCAGAACATTCTAGAGGGAGGGATTGAACAGACAATTAATGCGATTTATATTGTTGCCAGCAATATATTTAGAAAAAGGAATAACATTTTGCACACATATCTTAAGGAGATTTAGAAGTCAGGCTTAAAAGGTTGTAACTTTATGATTGTTTACTATGCCACATGCCAGTGAGCATAGAATTAGGATGATGGTTCAAATTAACATATGGCTGGAGAGATGACGCATGAGGGAAGGCTTTAAGCTCATGTGCCAATTCTGGGGACTTTTATAGGTCAGGGGTAGAACTTCTTCAGGACTGGGACAAATGGGTTATGTGCGTTGGGATTGGGAAATGTTTAAACTAGCATGACAAAGCTGGACAAAGATTTAGAAGCTGAATGAAGCAAGACTGGAAAGGAAAGACAGAAAATTAAAGAGACCATTTGAAGGACAAAGATATTGCTATTACAAGAATGTAGTTTAAAGACGGACAAAGCTGACAACTTTTGTTTCTGGTTACACGGTTTTTAGATAAACTAGAGAGGAAGAATGAAAAAGGAGGAGACTGACGATAATGGCTAAAGAAACAATCATAGCCATAAAAAAAAAAATACATTGAAGAATGCATTCCATGTTGATCTTCACAAGAGACAGTATGATTACACTGGATTGCACTGTAGATTTATAAATATGCACACTAGATTTATTAAGATGTTATCAGCAGTGAAAAATTGTAGCCAGAGCGAATAATTGAAAAAAATTAAATTATTTTCTCTGGAACAAAGGAGGCAGAAAGGATATTTAATTGAGGCATATATAATTAAGAAGGGCCAAGAGATAGTGAATATGAAAGATCAATTTCTCAGACCAATGGGATCAAGAAGCAAAGAGCATAGATGTAACATAATTAGTTGAACAATAGGAGTGAGAAAGGCATGTTTTTTTCACCAGAAGGTCTGGAACTCATTTCTGAAATTGTGGTAAAGCAAAATATTCATCACATTTGGACATCAGTGGATTTTGTACTTGAAGAACCCCAACCACTTTGGTTCTGAACCTATTGTTGGAGTGTGGAATGAAGTAGGTTAGCTATTTTGTTCTGACAAAAGCACAATGAATCAAATGGCGTCCTTCTATGCCACAAACCTTCTCTAAATATATGGCAACTGTAATGACTAAAGTATGTGCTTCTTCATGGCTGTGGGAAATTATATTCATAATTATAAAAATAAACCCTCCAGCTAATCTTTTCAATTTATCTAATGACCCGGTCATGGTGGGATAACTTCCAAGTACTTTTCACTAATGATAGTACTTAGAAAAACAAATAACTTCTACTGTATCCAAAATAATGGAAGCCATACAGCATGACTTGACTTGCAACCCATAAACACTTTCATCCTATAGTTCTTTCATTAAATTGTTGTTATTACAGATTATAGATGAAGCTTACATAAATGTGCTTCATACCAATTGAACACAGTCAATTATCTACAGCACATCCCTTTAGTTTCAAAATAATCACGTTCCTCAATAAATATCCAGTCATTTCATAATTGAGCCTCACAACCTTTATTTGAAACATCAGCAACTAAAAAAAATGATTTGCTTTTAAAACTTATCAGTACTTAAAATATGTTAAATTATTTGGATACAGGAACATGAAGCTGGATTTCATAAACCAAATCTTTAACCATGCATAATAATGCTATTACATGGGGCTGTATATTAATTCATGGAGAACTTGGCTTTGTGAGCGTAAAGGAGATTAAAACCAGGAAGCTGGTTCTGATCAACTACATTTGCATGTAACCATGATCTGTTAAGCTGGTTGCAAAATCTCCATTAGTGGTGCTTATCATGTATAGTGGCCATTTGGCCAGTTTCTCATGTCATTGATGATGGCATGTGCTTTAAATTTTAGACTGCCCATTATATTGTGGGTGGGATTTATGACGTGTTTGGAGCTAAGATGCTTGCGCAGAAGGTTAGTTTTTAGATTACTTTTAAGAGACGATGGGGAAGCTTAACCCTTCGACTATGCGGAATCATGTGGGCCATGCGGGGTCCATGCGATATCTAAAGGAGATCATTCCAGTTTATCGGAGACACGAGCAGTTTTCTAATGTTTAAAGTAATAAGCTGGAGCTCGATTAAGATTGTAGTGACGAGTCGGAAGAAATTTGGATGTATCTCATCAGCAATAAAGCATTTATTCATCAAAAGACTGTTTTGAAGCCATAACTGTGAAGAAGCTCTGAAGGTCTCGGTGAGTGAGCTTGCATGTGTTTTTAAGACACCCCCTTCAACCATTCTCATCCATTTAGTGGATAGGGTGCTAATTACCTGAAATATATGAAAATCTGCCACTACATTAAGTCGAAGGGAGGACTTTAAGTCCAGCAGAGAGGGACAGAAGATTGTCGATTAAATCGAAGAAGACCTCCGTCACAGAGATTGGGACAAAAGATTGGCTAAGATTCTCGGAGAGGTTTTAGCAAGAAAGTGGTTCCAGGAGGAACAGGATCTCGGCCAGAGAAGGGCCTCGAGGTCTATCTACAGCATCGAGACTTATCTGAAAACGCATCACTGGATTTGTGAGTACAAATCGATTATTACCCCGAGTTGAAATCACAGATTTAATTTAAAACTGTAAATGTATCAGAGAACTCAGAAAGTGTTTTATCAATTTGTCTGGAGATTCTAGCCAGGCCGACCTTGGATTGTTTTGAGTCTCTTGATAAGTGCATTCCATTTGAATTAGAATCATCTTTTTGCACCTGGAGCTAGTGAGATGTTCTCTACATTATCAGTATGTTATGATTTTGAAAGAAATGTTGACAAAACAAAGCCAGAGCTACTAGCAGAGACTTTTGTTCGATTAATTTAAAGACTTGGCAATCTGCCATGACCTATTTAAAATCATGGAATTAGAAGAGGAAGAAAGAGCTATGCAGATGAACCATGTGGTGGTGAAGACAGACCCAGACAACTTAAAGAAAACCAAAGAAAGGAAAACTCGATATGGGAAGAAGTTAATGTCTCTATTGATAGCTACAGATAACCCACGTATCGAGAAGAAGCAGATAATACACATACTGCCTGCTTGAGGGAAACCGAGAGAGAGAAACAAATTATGGTTACAGGTTAACAGGTTAATTGATGCAAGATCCAAGAGAGTTTATTGTCATATAGAAACATAGAAACATAGAAAATAGGTGCAGGAGTAGGCCATTCGGCCCTTCGAGCCTGCACCGCCATTCAATGTGATCATGGCTGATCATCCAACTCAGTATCCCGTACCTGCCTTCTCTCCATACCCCCTGATCCCTTTAGCCACAAGTGCCACATCTAACGCCCTCTTAAATATAGCCAATGAACTGGCCTCAACTACCTTCTGTGGCAGAGAATTCCAGAGACTCACCACTCTCTGTGTAAAGAATGTTTTCCTCATTTCGGTCCTAAAGGAATTCCCCCTTATCCTTAGACTGTGACCCCTTGTTCTGGACTCCCCCAACATCGGGAACAATCTTCCAGCATCTAGCTTGTCCAACCCCTTAAGAATTTTGTAGGTTTCTATAAGATCCCCCCTCAATCTTCTAAATTCCATCGAGTACAAACCGAGTCTATCCAATCTTTCCTCATATGAAAGTCCTGACATCCCAGGAATCAGTCTGGTGAATCTTCTCTGTACCCCCTCTATGGCAAGGATGTCTTTCCTCAGATTTGGAGACCAAAACTGTACGCAGTACTCCAGGTGTGGCCTCACCAAAACCCTGTACAACTGCAGTAGAACCTCCCTGCTCCTATACTCAAATCCTTTCGCTATGAATGCTAACATACCATTTGCATACCATATGTCCTTGATAAGACAATGAAATTCTTCCTTTACTTCAGCACAACAGAACATAGTAGGCATTGACTACTAAACAAATCAGTGTGTCCATATACAATTATACAAATATATACACATGAATAAATAAACTGATAAAGTACAAATAACAGATAATAGGCTATTAATGTTCAGAGTCTTGTCCTAGCCAAGTTTAATAGCCTGATGGCTGTGGGGAAGTAGGTATTCCTGAACCTGGTTGTTGCAGTCTTCTGTACCTTCTACCTGAAGGTAGCAGGGAGATGAGTGTGTGGCCAGAAGGGTGTGGGTCCTTCATGATACTGCCAGCCTTTTTGAGGCAGCGACTGCGATAGACCCCTGGAAGGAAGGGAGGTCAGAGCCGATGATGGACTGGGCAGTGTTTACTACTTTTTTGTATTCTCTTCCTCTCCAGGGCACTCAAGTTGCCGAACCAAGCCACGATGCAAGCGGACAGCATGCTCTCTGCTGTGCACCTGCAGAAGTTAGAGAGAGTCCTCCTTGACAAACTGACTCTCTGTAATCTTCTCAGGAAGTAGAGGCGCTGATGCGGTTTCTTAATAATTGCATCAGTGTTCTCGGACCAGGAAAGATCTTCAGAGATGTGCACGCCCAGGAATTTGAAGCTCTTGACCCTTTCAACCATCGACCCATTGATATAAATGGGACTGTGGGTCCCCATCCTACTCCTTCCACAGTCCACAATCAGTTCCTTGGTTTTGCTGGTGTTGAGGGCCAGGTTATTGTGCTGGCACCATATGGACAGTCACTCGATCTCTCTTCTATAATCTGACTCATCTCCATCAGTGATACGTCCCACAACAGTGGTGTCATCAGCGAACTTGATGATGGAGTTCGCACTATGACTGGCTACGCAGTCATGAGTATAGAGTGAGTAGAGCAGGGGGCTGGGCATGCAGCCTTGAGGTGCTCCCGTGCTGATTGTTATCGAGTCTGACACATATCCACCAATACAAACAGACTGTGGTCTGTGAATGAGGAAGTCGAGGATCAAATTGCAGAGGGATGCGCAGAGACCCAGTTCTGCGAGTTTGGTAATCTGCTTGGAGGGGATGATTGTATTAAATGCCGAGCTGTAATCAATGAATAACAACCTGACATATGAGCTATTGTTGTCCAAGTGGTTCAGAACGGAGTGGAGGGCCAGCGATATTGCATCCAACGTTGATCTGTTGTGCTGGTATGTGAATTGCAGTGGGTCCAAGTTTTTGTCGAGGTAGGAGTTGATTTGCGCCATGATCAACCTCTCAAAGCACTTCATCACCACAGGCGTTAGTGCCACTGGTCGATCACCATTGAGGCACATCACCTTACTTTTCTTGGGCACTGGTATAATTGATGCCCTTTTGAAGCAGGTGGGAGCCTCAGACCTCAGATGTGAGAGGTCGAAAATGTCCGTAAAAACTCCAGCCAGTTGGTCCGCACAGGTATTTAGAACACGACCAGGTATACCATCAGGTCCAGGCACTTTTCAAGGGTTCACGCCTCTGAAGGACGTCCCGACGTCGGCCTCTGTGACTGAGACTGAAATACCATCACAGTGAATGGGGGCTCGGGAAGGGACATCGGTGTTCTCCCTATCAAAGCGGTGTTCCATTTAACCAGAATTTCATAATACAGTGAGATTCAACACCAACTCTGTGTTGCCATTACCCACACTTGATGATTCTCCTGTGGCAACAAAATTTTGTAACCATTCCATTCCAGTGGTTCTTTAACCGATTGCACCCTCGTGACTAACATATGCCATCATCACAATGCATCAACCTGAACATGAGCATGACAATATGCTTATTTGTCCAATCACTCTATAACCCATACAATACGTAGAGTCTATAGATAGTTGATACTAATAACAGAATTTTTTTGGCAAGTCATGCAAATCTGTTCCATCTCCAAACTCGAGATGATATTTGAGCTACTTGGTAACTACCTTAAACAGCAACTGTGGCCTGATTTCCGATCCAGTCTAGCAAGACAATCTTGGTCCTTATACTGAACCTGCCCAATTCTAACCTGCTTGAAAAGCTAATATTGTACATTTTCCGTTCAAAGTAGCTGATAATGTCTCAATCATTTGTAATGTATAACTAAGTATACACCTTACCAAACTGCAAGTGATCCCTTAATTGTAGAGTAGCACAGGTACAGTGCATGGAACCTCTTCCCAGCATTCATGCTGCCAGCAACTTATGTGAACCGCTACTGCCAATAAAGACATAGGATGCATTGTCGCCGAAACTATGAAACCTTGGTCGTTCCAATAGCTTGTGCTTCGCCCTCCAGGTTACACCTATGGAAAAGTCGTACCTGAATAGAAGATTCGGCAGCCAACTGTAAGTCCCCCTGAGAGCGGTGTTCACTGCATACGTGTTTGGGATGGTAACTTTCTTGCCAGGCATAGACCTCTGGCACATGCCCTGATCTCTTGGGCATGCTCTATGGCTATACCCTCAGACTCAGCATTAAACTATACCAATCCCACATCCTCTCCTCTTACATGAGGGAGCCATAAAGCAGGCCTGCTACAAAGCCCTGCTGACACCATTTCCCATTTAGGGCCATTAGCACCAATTTGCAATATAATTAAATATTTACCTAACAACTACCAGAGCAGTAATGAACACTGTTTGTCCATCATCGTGACTTTATTAATTTCATCTGGTGTTAACAATGACCTAGATGGCACTTAATAATTAACCATTTAACAAAATAACTGTTGCTCAACTTACACAGTTGAATTGCATCTATACAATTAACAATTAGTCCAACGACTAGAACAGTTTTATAACAACAACTGTTACCAAAGTCTATTGACTGCAATTTGTTGCCCAGGCCGGCATCATGGCCAATTGAATACCTAAAAGTAAATCCCAACATCGTACAAATCTATTTGATAGGAACTTAATCTAACTGGATAGAGGAGCCCAATTTCTCAAATATAGTTTGAGACTTAACTGTGGATTTTAGCACATATATAACCAGCTTTTTTTTAAAACTGTGAATAGTTTTCTTTTAATGCTTTTTGTCATCACTCTGTTATATTGTCTTATCCTAACAATGCCTCTTCATCCTCCATGATCACTGTAAATGGGAATAGCCTACTAAACTGCTATTCCCATAAAGCAGCCCTAACAAGGTACTGCTGGCGCCCATGAAGCAGCCCTGAACAAAGGTGCTGCTAGCGCGGGCTTTCGCATAGGCCAGTATTTGCCATAGATTTGGCGTTCTCATCAAGCAGCCCTGAGCAAAGGTGTTGCTGGCACCGCCTCTGCAATAGGCTAGCCTGCCATAGTTTGGTATCCCCATGAGCAGTACTGAGCTAAGGTACTGCTGGCACAGCCTCTCCATCAGGCTAGCCTGCCATAGCTTGGCATCCCCATGAACAGTCCTAAACAAAGGTACTGCTGGCACAGCTTCCCATAGGCTGGCACTGCCATAACTTGGCATTCCCATGAAGCAGCCCTACCCAAATGTGCTGCTCTCCAAATTAATTCACAGAGGTGAAACCTCCCAACTTTCCTAATTGTACTGACTATTTTTGTCAGTTGTCCCCATGTATATATGTGTATATATATCTATATATATATGTGTGTGTGTGTGTGTGTGTATATATATATATATATATATATATATACACACACACACACACACACATATATATATATAGATATATATACACATATATACACATATATATACACATGTATATACATATAATATATTTATATGGATTCCCAGGGAGGGGAAATTCAGCTAAGGGGCTCCCAAACTACAATAATCCCCAGGATATGGGGACAACTGACAAAAATAGTCAGTACAATTAGGAAAGTTGGGAGGTTTCACCTCTGTGAATTAATTTGGAGAGCAGCACATTTGGGTAGGGCTGCTTCATGGGTGTGTGTGTGTATATATATATATATATATATATATACACATGTATATGCATATAGATACCGCCGTACCCTCCTGGCACCCAGGCTAATTACTTATGTGAGTTAACCCCATTTCCTAGGGACTACTGCGGTCTGGGAACCACATATATTTGAGTTTCCCCTCCCTGGGAACCCAACATGTGGAGTCACTGACCGCGTTATCAGTGACTCCGATCGCGAACCCGACATTCTCAGCTCTCCGCTTCTGCGGTCGGACCAGGGTTTTCCCCCAAAGCCCTAGGCTGGTTCTCTCGTCGGTTATCACGAACATCCACTGCAAAAACCCCGGAGGTTCCTGCAGGAGACCTAGAATAAGGTACGAAAATAGCACTTACCTGAAACTTTTTTAGACTTACCGTTGGAGGAGCTGCGCTGCTCCACAGTCGTCTGCACGAAAGCGCCTGACGCAATGACGCACGAACGGCTCTACGGGGTTCTTCACGTAGTCAGTCATGTGACTCCGAAGTAAAATTTGTTATGAGTGCAAACGATATCATCCTGAAGCACTTCACACTGAAGAAGAGCTACCAGAGCATTGGGAAGAAGAAGAGAACTGGAACAAACAGATGATGAGCTACCAGAGTAAATAGAAGTAGATGAACTGGAGAAAACAGAACAGAGTGAGAAGCCAACTACTGGAAATGCTATCACCTTGCCTCAAGTAACTGCTCATATTGGGGCCGGGGTTGAAGCTTGTAATTTTTCTATCTTACCTGTACAGATAAGGAATAGCAATATGAATACAGTGTTGCAAACATATGCTTTTCTGGATCACGGAAGTCTGCCTACCTTTTGCACAGAAAACCTGACGAGAAGGCTGAATATTGCAGGAGAAGAGATTAAGATTCGATTACGTACCATGACTAAAGATAAAGAGAGCAGGTATCATTACATTATGAGTATGGAGATATCCAGTTTGGATGAAGATAATTTCATATCGATATCTGAAGTGTTTACGAATGGAACTATGCCTGGTGGTCGTCAAAATATACCAAGACATGAAGACTTAAAACAATGGCATTACCTGGAGGATGTCAAGATATCTGAAATAAATTCTAGTGTTGATCTACTTATTGGAATGAATGTTTTGAAGACGTTGGAACCTATACAGATTGTTAGGAGCCAAGGCGATGGACCGTATGCTACGAAAACCCAACTTGGATGGGTTATCTATGGCTCATTGAAAAGGAACCACGAAATCGGAAATCAGAAGAACTGTCCTGCCTTTGTTGTTAATCAGATGTCTACTGATGAAGTAGAAAAGCCGGTGATGAAGCCATTACCTTTCAAACAAGAAAGTGTTAATCTGCCAACTAACCGTCATATGGCAGAGCAACGTACCCAGAATTTGAAACACAAGTTTGGCGAGAATAGTACATTTCATGAAAGAAGAATCTCTTTGAAGAATAATTTCTACAAGGATGATTGCTTAAAATCTAGGTCTATTGAGCAGAAAGCAATTCTACCAGTAGAACAACTGACTTTTCTTTGCAATAAGTGAGGATTCACACTATAAGTGGAACAGTGACATTCCACTAGATGATAGAGCCAAAGAAACCAGAAAGTTGGATTTGGACAAAGACGATCTGCCAATGGAAAGAGCATTGGGAGTTACTAATGTGGTACAACTGAAGTATGTTAACACAGAAGAAAATTCTGTGAATGAAGTTTCCAGAGAACTGACAGCAAACCGCTTCTTAAGCGAGAAGAGATGGATCAATGAACTGAAGTCTCTCTGTAAGCCAGACAGAGAATGGCCAAAGCATGAGCTGGGATTTGAAATCTCTGCTAAAGATCCGAACATTAAATCAAACCTAATGGTGAACTTTATTGCTAAATATCCTGTTATTCTTTTGAAGGATTTTCATACTTCAACATTGCTGTTACAACACATCCATGAGTTGATCAGACATGGAGGAAGACGTTTCATGCTGTCAAAGCTTTGGACTATTATGCTTTGGACTATATACTGGGTATCATGCCTCATTTTAAGGGTTTGGTCACATGATACAACTGAACTAAAACCACTGTTGTAATAAGATTAATAACCTAGTTGTGCCTGTTTCTAGAAGGTGAAGGTGAAGATGGAAGAGTCGATGAAGAATTCTGATTGCGGATATATGGTGCATGCTATTTTATCCTCGTTAGTATAGTGGTTTAGTGTCCACGCCTGTCACGCGGTAGACCGGGGTTCAATTTCCCGACGAGGAGCCACAGGGTTTTATTCCCTGACCTTTTGCTTTTGATATATGTTAAGCTTTATGGCCACTTTTTTAATGTTTATTAGTAATTGCCTTGCAATATACTCAGAATAATTAGGGGCCGGTATGTAGTGGCCATTTGGCCTGTTTTGCATGTCATTGATGATGGCATGTGCCTTTAAATGTTAGACTGCCCGTTATATTGTGAGTGGGATTTATGGCGTGTTTTTGGGTGTGTTTGGAGCTAAGATGCTTGTGCAGAAGTTTAGTTTTTAGATTAGTTTGGAGAGACGAGGGGGATGCTTAACCCTTCGACCATGTGGGATCATGCGGGTCCATGCGAGATCTAAAGGAGATCATTCCAGTGTATCAGAGACACGAGGAGTTTTCTAATGTTTAAAGTAATAAACTGGAGTTTGATGAAGATTGTAGTAATAGTCGGAAGAAATTTGGATGTATCTTACTGTTTTCCATCAGCAATAAAGCAGTTATTCATCAAAAGACTGTTTTGAAGCCATATCTGTGAAGAAGCTCTGAAGGTCTCAGTGAGTGAGCTCGCATGCGTTTCGAAGACACCCCCTTCATCCATTTAGCGGCTAGGGTGCTAATTACATGAAAGATATGAAAATCTGCTGCTACATCGAGTTTAGTATCTTGATTAATCAAATGCAATAATTCAAGCATAGAGCAACATATTTCCAAGAATTCCTAGTTGGGATAATATGGTGGAAATTGAAGAAGCTGAAATAATGTGAAATAAATATGTCTAGGAGTAACAAAACCTCACAGCTCTTTCTATTAAAATGTATGCGAAAGGCTTCTCCCAAGACACATATTGCCTTTGCAGATTTTCAATGTTTGATCTTCACTTTGTATTGATGGCTGGAGGAAAATCAAGATGACCAGTTATGCCAACAAAACCAGAATGTGCTGCAGGAGCCATATTGCAACCAACGTTATTATGTGTTGGTCTGGAACAGCACCTGCAGAAGGAACTGTGATCTCAGCATCAGCACCAATTACCGGCTGCCCTTTATTGACAGGAGGCAGGGATTCAGCTCAGTGGAAGCACACAGGATCTTCAGTCAGAGGGTAAGCTTCTACAACATGTTAGATCATGTGGTCTGAGCGGCTCAGAGTATCATATCACTGCTGGCTGGTATTTGCACTTTGCTGGAAGAAATCCTGCGGCTGGCTGAACCTGGCAGCTATGTACCTGTCAATGCTATCAGTGCTCACTGCTTCTTTATCTTGGAATTATTCCACTGCCCTGCTGAGGCATTTACAGCATTCTGCAGACACTGACACAAAAATGCATAAGAAATGGTTGATTTCTTATTTGCTGAACCAGAAAACTGTGTACAACTTTACTGACATTGTACAGGTGCAAGACTTACCACTTCTGTCTGCCATCTTGTAAGAACTGAATTTAATTCACTGCATGCATATCACAATTGAGACACACCCATAGAATAAATATCAACTGCAAGGAAAACAACTGGGCAAGTTTCATGACCAGCTATCTTTAAGCTTTTATGCCATGGATCACTACACCTTCACTGATCTCTTTGCACCTCAAAGCAGACTTTCCTGTGGATAGGGGAAATATCCACTAAACACATGGCCATTGACATTTGCAAGGAAACAAATCAATGATGTTTTGGTGTTGTTCAAAAATGCATTCAAGATTTACTTTAAGTGAATATGCATATCTGTACAAATCCTTAAAAGTAAACATGTCAAGGTCAGAATAGTCATGATATGCTGCATTATTTCAAGATGTATCTGCAGGAGTAAAGGGCCTGTCCCACGAGCATGCGACTCCATGCGGTGAGCACAACCTAACGTGGTCGCTTGAGCCGTCCGGCCTCGCGGGGCCTGTCCCACCTCGATCGTAGGAGCCATATGGAGTTGTGCGGAGCTGGTCCCGATATCGTGTGGGGCTCCGAAAAACTGACTGTGTTCAAAAATTCCGCGTGGCAACGGCCTGTCGGCCCGCAGCCACCTTGACACATTACGCACCGCCTAGACATTGTGCCTCTGTGACCCTCTTTGTGTGCCTGTGTGTCCCTCTCTCTGTGTGCCTCCGTGACCCTCTCTGTGTGCCTCCGTGACCCTCTCTGTGTGCCTCCGTGACCCTCTCTGTGTGCCTCCGTGACCCTCTCTGTGTGCCTCCGTGACCCTCTCTGTGTGCCTCCGTGACCCTCTCTGTGTGCCTCCGTGACCCTCTCTGTGTGCCTCCGTGACCCTCTCTGTGTGCCTCCGTGACCCTCTCTGTGTGCCTCCGTGACCCTCTCTGTGTGCCTCCGTGACCCTCTCTGTGTGCCTCTGTGACCCTCTCTGTGTGCCTCTGTGACCCTCTCTGTGTGCCTCCGTGACCTTTTCTCTATGTGCTTCCGTGACCCTCTCTCTATGTGCCTCCATGACCCTCTCTGTGTGCCTCTGTGGCTCTCTCTGTGTGCCTCCATGACCCTCTATATATGTGCCTTCGTGCCCTCTCTATGTGCCTCCATGTCTCTCTCTCTATGTGCTACCGTGACCCTCTCTATGTGCCTCCATGACCCTCTCTATATGTGTCTCCGTAATCCTTTATATATGTGTCTCCGTGCCCTCTATACATAGCAATGTTACAAAATGTTGAGATTTAAAAAATCAAGTCTACAATTTATCCCATCAGATAAAGCATAAAAATAAGTTTAATTTGACACCTAATTCACTTTCGTATCTTCAGTATTAAGAAAGTTATGACCATTTTCATACTCGGAAATTAGCATCTTGTTCCCCATTGCCTTTCAATTGACTTAACTCAAAAGCTGTGATCTAGAACAATTAAAACCCCATAACTTTCTTAAAAATTAAGAGAACTCAATTAAATTTTCAGTTATTATAGATTGAAACATTCTGAAACGAATATGAAACATTCTTACTTGGATGACCTGAAATTAAAGCATATAATTAGTTAGTTATTTAATTGTAGCTAATTACAAAATTCAATGAGTAGATCTAAATATCTATCCATTTCTTAAGAAAAGATAAACTTTTTTTTAAATTGCCTAAGTGTCCAAATAACATTCACACAATAATCCACAATATAACATAATTTTTAAATCTCATTTTCATGAATTTATAGGCCAAATGGAAGGAATTTAGTGTTTAATGCCTGTAAATTAATGGCCATTTAAATCAACTAGCGAGTGGGTTTTAGTGGAATGCGGTGGATTGGAACGTTGCGGTTTGTGGTGAAGTCAGTATGAAAAATACAGCCGGTTCATATTTTTTTTTTGTCCCCTTTTCGCAACATGAAAATGTGATTAAAGCCTTCCTAAAAACCAAGTTTTTATGTAAAAATAAACTGTGTAGCTTCTTTTATCGCCTACCTTATGACCGTTCCGCTGTCACCATTCAGAGCTTTAGAAGATGAATTTTAAACTACTCTAGTTAATAAACAATCTAGCGTAGTTTAAAAATACCTTTATGAATGAAATGTCGGAGCGATTTCTCTTTAGCGACGAAATCGCCCGACATGGATCGACTTGGACAACCTAGAAAAAAATTGGCATTTTAAACCCGCCCCCCTCTGAAAGGCGCCAAAGTCGCGCACACAGGAAGCGGCAGAACTGCAGCGCTGCTAAAGGTAGGTATTGTAACATACTTACTATATGTGCCTCCATGTCTCTCTCTCTGTGTCCCTCTCTGTTCTTGCGAAGTTACCGCGGACTTTGCTCCAACTTCGTGCCACTTCGCATCAGTCACCCGACCTCCGCGCGGTCCCCGCTGCCAGTTTGGTCGCGCTCGCCGCATGCTGGTGGGACCGGACTATACGGAGATCACTCGACCTCCGCGCGACCCCTGTTTCCAGTTTGGTCGCGCTTGCCGCATGCAGATCGCATGCTCATGGGACAGGCCCTAAACATGACAAATGTCTCTGATGTAATGTACTGCAGAAACAAACATTTTCAGCTGATGAAAGTTAGAAGCTGGGTGCTGAAGCAATGGTGCATATTGAGTTTATCCTTTGATTCAGCAGCAGAAATATGGTGAAATGATTCTGAATTCTGTGTTCAATGTCAAAATATTTACTGGTCTAAACTGGCAAAAATATTAGTATGGTGGAATAATTATTTACAGTTTGATGTAGATTTCACACTGAACCTATCAATCAACCAAGAGAATACACTACTCTTCATTAAAATATGTTATACATACATCAATCCCAACCTATTGTATATGAGTGCTCTCCCCATTATACTAGAATGTTCTATCTATTGAACTTGAATTTAACTTGATTATGTATATCTGATGTTTTTGGATAGCATGCATAACAAAGCTATTCACTGTACTCAAATCATGTGAAAATAATACACATAAACCTAATCTCTCACACCTACATCTTTACATCCACCATAGACATTCACACTTCCTGTTGTGAACCGTATGTGTACATCTCTGGTAAAAAAGATCAGCAAATATTGCTCACCCCTGATTGCCATTGAGAAGATTGTGATGTGCTATCACCATAAGTCACTGCATTCCTTCTGGTCATGAGTCCACTGAAACAGACATATTCAGAGAATCAAAGGCATAAATGAAAGGTTTATCAGATGAGCTGATGCAGAGGTCCTGTTATTTAATGTTGTAGCAGTCTGAATAGGCAATCTTAGAAATGGCACAGATTTAGCTTGAGTTGAATTGAAGACAAGGTTATCAGACAGTTACCAGGGACAAGAGAAGAAATGCTAATGGAGAGAGCTTGAGATTGACACTGAATAGGACAAATAAAGAGTTGTAGTTGTACAATGACATGAACATGAATGCGTCAAACTAAATGGCACTGAGAAGTTCCAGTTCTATTTCTGGGACTAGTAAATATTATCCTTGCAAAATGTAGCCATTTTAATTGCTGGCTGTAAAATAACCTTTTTATTGTTGATGAAAGTTGTAATGTGAGTTGACCCTGAGCAATGGGACCGTGGACAGGGTGTTTGATTGTTTGAAGACTACATTGTTTTGAAATGTGATGTTTAAAGGAGGGAAAGTAAGAAGCTTTTGCGTGCAGTGGTTCTATGCGTGAAATCCAAGTTAACTTTTTACCAATGAGGAAATGTATGGCATCATGGACATCAAAATTTGGTCATGCTGATTCATGGACATCAACATGTTGTGACTCCCACTCCTCCTTGGAAGTCTGAGCTTCATAAGCAACTGCGTGCCTTTTAAATACACAGGTGATTGGACTTTAATGGCTTTACCTTGTATTGAATGTTATTCCCTTATCATGTGTCTATAAACTGCAAATGGCTTGATTGTAATCATCTATTGTCATTCCGCTCACTGGTTAGCACTCAACAAAAGCTTTTTGCTGTACCTCGGTACATGTGACGATAAACTAAATTGAACTGAACTGGTGGAACTACACGTGATTATCAAACACATTCATATAAATTAGTTGGGAAGTCAGGAAATTCTACTCCACCCCAGGAGAAATGTTGAAAACCCATTGAGAGGTGTGGTGCACTAATTTCCAGGTTCTGCCTTTTTAACACCAGACCACAATTTATCTACACTTCTAGGAGTGCGTCTCAAACTCTTATCCAGGCTGCTGGGTCAGTCCAAGAATTTGAAATAACACCCTGTGGAGAACTGAACTTATTATAAGCAAGGGAGCAGTATAATTCCCTGAACCTGAGGATATAACAGCCAAGTAATTGAAATCTGTGCTGGGTCAAGAATTATTGATTGGGAACTTGCTGCTTTATCAGGAGTATTCCAGCTGAACATTCATTTTTCAAAAATAAATCTTGTTAAAAACTTCCATCGACTCCGACTACACTTGACACTGCCTTGGCAAGGCCACCAGCATAATCAAGGACCAGTCTCACCCTGGTCACTCCTGCTCTGGGTGTGGTGGCGCCTAACGGCAGCGGCTCGACTGCAGTCATCTGTCTTTTTTTAATTTTTGTCTTGTTAAATGTCTGTCTTGAGCCTAGTTTTTTTTTTTTAGCTGTGTGTATGTGGGTGGTGGAGAGGGGGATGTGGGGGAAACCATTAATCTCTTCCCTGTACGGGGACCCGACTTTTTCCCTGTCGGGTCACCGGTGCCATTGGGCCTAACGTCATGGAGCCGGCAGCGGCGGCCTCCGGCCGGGACCAGCCTGAGGGCTCAAGTAGCGGAGCCTGTGGACCTGACATCGCGGAGCTGGCCGACTTCGGAATGGGAGGGCTGTGGTGGCGCGCGGCAGTGACCCAACTTCGGAGCATCGGACTCTCCGGCCGCAGGCCCGGTGGACAGGAACATCGGGAGCTCCAGGTTCCTGGTGAGAGACGGCTTTTCGGAGCTCCCGCAATGGCAACTTCTCCCGCTGGAATTGCGGGGTCTAAAGGACACAGAGCCTGGGCCTAACATCGCCTGGCGTGGCTTAATGGCCACAGGACTTATCATCGTCCGCTGGGGGCTTTAATATCGGATCCCCAGTTTGCCTAGATGCTGCAGTTGGACTGCTGGACCGCAGGTGAAGAACAAAGGGAAGAGATAAGACTTTGCCTTCCATCACAGTGAGATGGTGTTGGAGACTCACTGGTTTTTTTGTAATGTAAAAACTGTAGAAAATGCAATTTTCTTCAAACCAAGTTGTTTGAATGACAATAAAAGGCATTCTATTCTATTCTATTCTATTCTACCCTCTCATCGTAAGGATAGATGGCAATTAGTAGTCAGGATGAAGATGATGGAGGTTGGGGAGAGGGAATGGGGATGAGGGTGTTTGAGCATAGTGGGAGGGGGTTGGGGATGAGAGGGGGTGGGGGGAATTGGAGGGAGGGTGTGAGTGAGGGTGAGGTGAGGGGAGACGATAGAAGTACATAAAAGGGTGAGAAGAGGGTAGACAGTCTGAACCTTTTTACCAGGGTGGAAATATCCAACATTAGAACACTATAAGGTTAGAGGGGTTATGTTTAATGGAGATGTGTGGGGCAAGATTTTTTTACAAAGTGAGTGGTGGGGTCCTGGAATGATTTGCCAGAGGTCGTGTAGGCAGATATGATAGTGTCGTTTAAGAGACTTTTAGAACTGCTGAGAACAGAGTGATATAGATCATGTACAGGTATTATATCTTTAGTTAAGAAACAATTAGAAAGGGACTTAAAAAGGTAAAACATGGAAGGATACAGTTCTGATGTGGGCAGATGGGATAAGGGTAGATGAGCAAAAAGATCAAAATGGACATTGGCGACCATTGGTGCTGTACGACTCTGTTTTCATCAGAGAGTCAGGGTGGAGACAATTAGCAATTTCAAATTCCTGGGTGTAAAAATCTTGGCATTATGTTTGGCACAAATGTCGTGGGTAGAAGGGCCCATTCCTGTGCTGTACTGCGCTACGTTCAAGGTTTAATTCAGTATTGAAAGTGTATTGCAAGGTGTTTAATAACATGGCTCCATATGATCCACTTTTTTGGCAAATGTCCTGATGCTATGAACAATATTGGAAACAAATTTAAATTTTGAAACAGTTGTGAATTATGTCATTTCATGAACATTCACAGTTTGGCTATTAATTTCCTCTGTTACTTTTTAATATTAAAAAAATAGATGGTTTTGAAATTGTATAAAAAGATATCTGATATAAATATATTACAGTACATAGATTAAATGTTATCACAAATTTATATTATCCTATCTGCACATTTTTCATGATCTCAAAAGAGCATACGAACAAAGGAAATTGGTATTATATCTTTGGTTATGAAAGATTTAGACAAACACCTAAAGAGGTAAGACATGGAACGATACAGTACTAATGTAGGCAAATAGATAATTGTAGATGGGCAAAAAGATCAAAATGGACATTGATGGCCAAAGGGTCCTTTTCTGTACTGTATGACCCAGCATTCATAGAAACATAGAAACATAGAAATTAGGTGCAGGAATAGGCCATTCGGCCCTTCGAGCCTGCACCGCCATTCAATATGATCATGGCTGATCATCCAACTCAGTATCCCGTACGTCCCGTCATTGGAGAGTCCATAGTGGAGAGAATGAGCAGTTTCAATTTCCTGTGCATAAACATCTTGGATGAAGTGTTCTGTGACCAGCACATTGATGTAATCATGAATAAGGTATGCTAGCATCTCTATTTTCTTTGAACTTAGAACTTAGATTTAGCATGTCACTGAACAGTCGAACAAAGTTAAACAAACGAAGGCACTGTAGAAAGTATACTGACTGGTTGCATAATGGCATGGTATAACAATTGCAACATGGAGAAGTAAGAAGCTGCAAAAGGTGAAGGAATCAGCTTGGTCCATCAAGGGAACAGCCTTCCCCACCATCACAAGCACATATACATGAGATACATAAGGCAGCTTCTATCATCACCATCCGAGTTATGCCCTCTACCAGGTGCTACCGTCAGCCAGGAGCACAGAAGCTTAAAGCTGCAAATCACCAGCTTCAGAAACAGCTACTTTCCTACAAGTATCAGGTTCTTGAACCAACCTGCACATCCCTATCTCGACAACAGAACATAGAAACTTAGAAAATAGGTGCAGAAGTAGGCCATTTGGTCCTTCGAGCCAGCACCACCATACAATATGATCATGGCTGATCATCCAAAATCAGTACCACGTTCTGGCATGATCCCCATAATCCCTTGATTCCACAAGCCCTAAGAGCTAAATCTAACTCTCTTGAAAACATCCAGTGAATTGGCCTCCACTGCCTTCTGTGGCAGAGAATTCCACATATTCACAACTCTCTGGGTGCAAATGTTTTTCCTCATCTCTGTCCTAAATGCCCTATTCCTTATTCTTAAACTGTGGCCCCTGGTTCTGGACTCCCCCAACATCGGGAATGTTTCTCCACCACCTACGCTGTGCAATCCTCTAAGAATTTGATAAGTTTCTATAAGATCCCCTCTCATCCTTTTAAATTCTAGTGAATACAAGCCCAGTCGACCCATTCTTTCATCATACATCAGTCCTGCCATCCCGGGAATTAACCTGGTGAACCTACGCTGCAATCCTTCAATAGCAATAATGTCCTTCCTCAAATTAGGAGACTATAATTGCACACAATACTCCAGGTTCTGTCTCACCAGGGCACTCTGGACCACCTCTTGCACTATCATGGATTTATGAATTTTTGCACTATTAACATATAACAATAACATATAACAATTACAGCACGGAAACAGGCCTTCTCGGCCCTTCCAGTCCATGCCGTCCGTGCCGATATTCTCTTGATTCTTTTTTAAATAGTCTTTTTCTTTACACTGTCCTGTATAATATGTGTAATTTATGTATAACACCACCTTAATGGGTCTATATACTTGTATTGTTCCTACAAGTTCCTCCTACTTTAGTATTGTTCCTCCTACTTTACTCTACAACACCCCTCAAGACCTTTTTAAACTCAATTTACCATTCTTCAACTAACTTGCTCAGCTGGTCAGGATCCGATTGTAATTCTTGATTACAATCTTCAATGTCTACAATACCACCCATTTTAGACTAATCAACTAATTTACTAATCATTCCTTGTACATTCTCATCCAGTTCATCAATATACAAACAGCAATAGGCCCAGCACTGATCCTGGAGGCACACCACTAGTCACATTCATCCAGTCCAATAAACAACCTTCCACTGGATCCTTTGCTTCCTACCATTAAGCCATTATGTGGCCAGTTAGCTACCTTTCCCTGGACCCATGCAATCAAACGTACCAAAGCAGCCTACCATGCCAAAGGTGTCACTGAAGGCCATATAGACTATGTTTACAGCCTTGTCCTCATCAATCATCTTGTTACTTCAAAGAATTTGTGATATATTATCTCCTATTCACAAATCAGTGCTGATTATCATTAATCATTCTCTATATTTCTAAATCCATGCATATGCTATCCCTCTGAATCCTCTCCGCCGATGTTAGCCCTACTGGTCAATAGTTTTCAGGTTTTACTTTGGAGGTACACTTTGTTTGATCCATAATGCACAGAAATAAAAGGAAAAGGTGTTGCAAATGCCCAGGATGTTCTCAGAAAGAAAGACTAAGTTGATGTCTGTAGGTCCATTGATCATCAATAATTCAATAACAATCCATGAATAGTTCTAAAATAAAAGATTGCAAACATAGTGGGTACAGAAGATTACATCCACATTGAGTGCCAGTGTTATTACCGAGTATGTTGCAATCATTTGAATTATAATGAGGAAGAATTTCAGAGTGAACTTCATCCATCCTAAGTCTTAAAAGTAGCTACTTGAGGAGATAATTATTTGCCAAAATTTGAATGGTTTATTTCAATTGTCATGTCATCCAAAACGCTGTGAAGTTCAGCACAGCAGTGCTGTGAAGTTCAGCACAGCATGGCGAGAAATTTCTGCCTGATTATGCATTATGCATTATCTTCAAAGGATAGTACTTTATATATGAAAAGGTTTCCGTCACATAACCAATCATAGTAATAGCTGGATCAACATTGAAAGACATTTCTAATGCTTACTGTGACTTGTATATTGTTCTTAAGTAAAAGAGTAATTCACACTGTTAAAAAAATGTGTGCATTTTAAAATCTTTTTGGAAGAACGAAGCAACTAGTTAGCAAAACAGATTAGCTGCAAATCAGAGGATTGAAATAAACCAACGACACAAAGGTAAGAACCAGAGTTACGCAGCAGATAAGCAGAATCTATTGAGGTAATAGAAGAGACAATAAGTTAGATCTTGCTCAATCCACCCCAGCTCATTGCTGTGCTATTTTGTCAACAGCTGGATGATCTATAATACCAAATCATCTCATGGCTTGGATGTCATGATTGATCAACAAGGTTGACCTTGATGTGAGCAGAAGTTAGGCTTGAGGTAATAGATCCTGTTGCTTGTTCCGAAAACATCCTGAAGGCTTTTTGACAGTTTATTACTAATTGCAAACTTTATTGGAGACATTATCCAATGTTTGATCCATACATATTACCATAAAATCTAAGGAAGCAGGAAATGCACACAACATTTCAGGAAAAGAATGAATCTTTCATGCGAGTGCAGTCCTTTAAATAGTAAGATTAAATGAGAACTTAGCAGTTTGAAGTTTGATCTTTATTTTATGAGGAGTTACGATGACCGATTACGTGAAGAACCCCACCAGTCGGCATGCGCGTCAATCTTCAAAGCAGCTGTGTGAAATCACAGAAAAACAACCATTGAAGTATTATAGTAAGATTATAACCCTAGAACTACCAGATGAGCTTCGTGATATGAAGGTTGGGAGCAGTGGGCACGTAATCGCTCATCGTAACTCCTCATAAAATAAAGATCAAACTTCAAACTGGTAAGTTCTCATTTAATCTTACTATTTTACTTCGGAGTCAGGTGAGTGATTCCGTGATTTCACGCCGATCCAAGTCCAGGCGTTTCACATTGCAAGCAGTTGACTCGGGAGGAGTGAATTAGTAACAACATTAGTAACAATATGAATCATGATACTGATTAACATGTTAATGCTTTAATTCACAAATAACATAAAATAATACAATAACGACTCCTCTCTCAGGGAGAAGCTATGAAGCAAAATTTAACACAGAGTGGGCGAACACCCCGGATTCAACAAGCGGCTTATTGTACGACCTCTGAAAAGTCGATTCATTTGACCATCCTCCGGCCGCAAGGATATGGTCTAAAGGGACGTCCATTGCCCTTGCCGCTGGCGTTAATGCCTCCCTGGTGGAGTGAGATTAAAATTTTTTAGTATTAACTCCTGCACACCCCAGGACTTACTTCAGCCATCGTGAGATGGTCTGAGATGACACTTGCATATGTGGCTTTTTGTGGCTTATAAATAGTGCTACCTCGGAGCCTCGGAGGCTCTTTGTGACGTCAATATAACGCTTCAAGTGCGCCACTACACACAGCCGTGAATCTGTGCGATAAGCTGACAATGCAAGCTTGTATCCGGACACCCCTGGTCTGCTCTGTTTGAGAAAGGCATAGATATGAAATGTAACGTCATTCTGTGATGACACCATCCTGCAAGACACAATTTGTGGAAAGTCTGAACCCTTTGCGCTGATGTAAGCACCATGAGCATAACCAACTTGAGGGTGATCTTTGGTAAGGGCAAAGATGTGGCTGTTCCCCATTGTTGGAGCAACATGAGTACCATGCTCACATCCCAGATTTCAGAGTACCTAGGTCTGGGAGGATTAGAATTAAACACACCCTTCATGAATCTTGAGATTAATGCGTGAGATCCTAGCAGCTTGATTTTTGACCCTCGGCATACGTACGATGACAGGGCACTCCTGGCACTGTTGATAGCACTATAACTCAACCCTGCATTGAAATGTAAGTGGGATAGAAATTCTAGTGCATCTGGGATGGAGGCTGTGTGGCAAAAGTCCTCCCGTTTCCTGATATGGGAGATGTACCGCCTTTTTGTACTATCCCTCCAGGATGATGTGATGATATCCACAGTCTGATCGGTTAGTCCCAGACCCAGGTACGGCTTTCTTAAAATCTGCAAATCAACAAATTTACTCAATCATTCAATGGGCGTGGATCCCCAGTGACAGGGTGTACCAATAAATGTTTGCTTTTTGGAACCCCTATAATAGGGTGCGTTATTATGTCCAAAATGAGTGGGAACCATGGCTAAGTAGGCCAGTCCGGTACCACCAAAACCCCTGTAGCGGACTCCTGCTTGATCTTAGTCAGGCACCGACTGATGAGGCAGAAGGGGGGAAAATCATATAAAAACATTCCACCCCAGTGCAGTGAGGATGCATTCACCGCCACTGCCCCTGGGTCTGGTTACCATGAAACATACTTCGGCACCTAGTGATTAAGTCTGGATGCAAATCTGGCATCCCATACTGAAGGACAATTTCTTTAAATACATCCTGATCCACTCGGTGTTGTCATTGAGTTTACGTGACCTGGTGTCTGCCACCATATTGAGTCTGCCTGGCAAGTAGACAGCTGAAATCTAAATATTCATTTTAATGCATCAGTGCCAAATAATAGAAACATAGAAACATAGAAAATAGGTGCAGGAGTAGGCCATTCGGTCCTTCGAGCCTGCACCGCCATTCACTATGATCATGGCTCGTCAATGCGTCACAAGATTTCGACTTGATTCCACCCATGTGATTGACATACGCCGCTGCCGTGGTGTTGTCAAACTGCAGTTGAACATGTAAGTGATGCTTAGTGGTGCAATAAGCTTTGAGCCCATAAAATGCTCCTAAAAGTTCTACTTTATTCCATGTGACTGGAGAATCTGTGCCTCATGCATATCCCATCTGCCTCCACAGCGAGACCTGGTATCAGTAGCACCCCAACCTAGGGCACTAACATCAGTCCATAAAATAAGTGAAGGTGCTTCGGTCAGAATTGTGCCATAACAAATTAAAATGTTTCTAATCCACCACTTCTGCAATGGCTTCAGATGGTAAGAGCATAGGTCGATTGTAATGACTTGCATGTATTCCTAGTGCCTGCACCTTTGCCCTCTGTAAATGTTGGCCATGCAAAGGTCCATATTGGACTGCTGGAAAGGCAGCTACCAATTTACAAATTAAAGTTGCGACCTGTTTAATTGAGGGTGATTGCTCCCTCAAGAGCTCGATGCAGCCTACAATTAAATCTACTCTCTTTCCCTGGGGCAGAGTCACAGACATGGGATTGGAATTAACTGTGCATCCCAGATAGTCAATTTGGTTAACCGGCACCAATTTCGATTTAACTGGGTGGACAATGAATCCTAGCCTCTGCACCATGAGTTGAACAGCTGAAACTGATAACTTGGCAGCGTCAAATGTGTTTCCAATGATTAGAATGTCATCCAAATAAGCCATGATAATATGGCCTTGTGACCGTAATAACCCAAAGTACTGGTTTTAGCAGCTTTGTAAATATGCGAGGGGCTGAGGTTAATCCATTAGGTAGAGCTCGAAATTGCCACAATTGTCCCATCCAGCTAAATTTCAAATATCTGCGATAGTCTTTATGGACAGACACTGAATAATATCCATCCTGGAGATCTATACATGCCATATAATACCCCCTGGAAAGCAATTGCTTGGCAGTAGCAAATGTTTCCATTTTAAAATGATAATACTGCACAAATGGATTAAGTCCTGTTAGGTCTAAAACGTTAATCTGACACCCACCATCATTCTTAGGTTTAGGAAACACATTAGACACGAATTGATGAGTTTGATAAATTGTCTTCTCAATTACTCCCTTGAGGCATAATTTTGCTATTTCAGCTTGGATCATCAAATTCTCTGTTTGTGAGAGGATGAGTGCCTGTTTTGGCTTGTGTTGGGTGGGTGGACACAGGTTGGAAATAAATTCAATTTTAAACCCTTGAATACTCTGCAGTATAAACACATTTGATGTTATTTTATACCATTCATCCAGAAACCTGTGTAACCTCCCCCCAACTGGTAGGTAATTCTCTCTCAATATGTTTCAACAAGAGCCAGACCCACCTACCTCCATGGTTATCAGTAGAGCTCTTTGCCTGGTTCTGGGTGGTAAAGGCTACTTTCCCTGTGTTGCTACTGGAGTGCACCAGCTGCGCACATTAAACGGTCGGCTTGGTCCTTGCCCAGCCCCAGTTTCAGCGAACCGCTTGTAGGGATACTGCCAACGAAGGGTTCTGCTGGTCACTGCCGCCTTGATGAGCCCGACGGGTTTGGCTTCGTTGTCCAGCTCCTTCACTCTTTTAGCCAGGTCTTCCCCCAAATAATAGGTTCGGCGGCTGGATGTTGTCAGGCTTACATAGGGCAGCAAACCTGGGGTTAATGGTGGGGTGGATGGCACTCTTTCGGAGGCAGTTAATCTTAAAGTGCACATTGCACATGAGAGCCAGGGCATCCTGCTGTACTTCAGTCAGGGTCCCACCATCCACCGACCTACCAAAAACCATTATTCCTGATGCCAGCAGCTTCAGCACCCATTGCAGTTTAATCTCCTGCGCTCAGATGCCTACCCCCATATGGCCCCAAATGGCATGGTCGGCACTTTCAGCAGGATACAGTTCTCTGGAGTATCATATTTTTTGGCCGTTGTGTCCATGGCCAGCACCTGAAGCTAGTGCGAGGCCCGATAATTTATGCTGGCATCCAGCTCTTCTCCAAGTGGCACGCCAGAGTTGGTAGGGACGGCAAATCTGGCCACCAGGAATGGTACCTCTGGTGCTTGCCCCTCGTCCCTTGGGGCAGCCTCCAACGCTAAGCCCTCTGAATCGGTGTCAGATTCACTCTAACCCAGTACACTCTCCTTGTCCAGGAGGGAGATACTAGGCAACCCCGTAGGTGCTGCTGGCACGGGCTCTTGGAGAGGCTGGTTCTCTTGATGGAGCATCCTCTCCAAAAGGAGCTCCATCCTGGATACCCGTTCTGCGGTATCCATTCTTAAGGGCAAACCCTGTCGACCAGACTTGTCCGAGTCTAACGGCCAGACAGACTTCCGGGTGGCCTTACGCCCCTCCGGCGTAGGCACAGTGTCCTCAGACACCAAATCTGTAGTCGCTGGTTTTACAACTGGCGACTCCATGGATGAGCTAGGCAGCCGCCCGCTACCCGCACTCCCGCGGGCTTGTGATATTTTTGGCACACCTCGCCTTGCTGCTCCTGATTGCTTCATGTTTGGACGTCCTCCTGCAACAAGAATGACCAAATGCAGAGACCTCCAACAAGTTTAACACTTACCTGACGCTTTTCAAACTTAACGCTGGAGAAGCGCTGCTCCTCCCAGCTGGTTGCTGCGCCATGCGTCAGACGTAATGACGCGCATGCCGACTGGCGAAGTTCTTCACGGAATCACTCACGTGACTCCGAAGTAAAATTATCTTTAAATTGGAAACAATCTTTAAATAATTTTAATGGTAAAATCTTTAGAACTATTTTTAAATGCTTCTGATTGATTCAAAACAGCACAACAGATTTAAATTATATTTTTTAATGATTTAAAAAAATTAACATTTAAAAATCAAATTTACATAAAATACTGTAGAAATCTTGGTGTATGGGGCCAGAGATCTATTTTCCTTTGTATTGAATAAAAATGACCAAGTCTCCACTACCCTCAGCGATAGAGCACTTCAAAGTTTTTCCATCCTTTGCATGAAAACTTTTAATGTCATCTCAATCCTAAATGGCTTGTCATATGAAAAGCACCACTACACGATCTTACAGCATTCAATGTTTTCTATTTTGCTATTATGAGCTTCATTTTTTTCATTATAGTTCATCTACCATGCTCCTGTCAGCTTGCCAATATTACCTTAAAAACTCTTCACATCCTCTTTCATACTCACAATCCCATCTAGTTTAACATAGTCAAAAATAGTAAGGTTAAATGAGAACTTACCAGTTTGAAGTTTGATCTTGATTTTATGAGGAGTTACGATGAGCGATTACGTGAAGAAGGTCGTCAGTCCGCATGCCCCTCAATCTTCAAAGCAGCGGTGTGAAATCACAGATAAGAGAAGTTGACCTGAAGATAGTAAGATTTGGAGAACTAGAACTACCAGATTACCTTTATAATATGAGGGTTGGGAGCGGCGGGCATATAATCGCTCATCATATCTCCTCATAAAATCAAGATCAAACTTTTAACTGGTAAGTTCTCATTTAATCTTACTATTTTACTTCGGAGTGATGTGAGTGACTATGTGAAGATTCCAAAGCTCTGTGATTTCACGCTGGATCCAAGCATCACCACTGAATGGATTGACCATGGATGAGTGAAAAAGATTAATGCATTCAGACCTAACATAGTTTGGTAATAATAGTAATGCTTTAATATGAAAAGAAAAATAATAGTAACTGTAGATGGTTTATGCATGCAACCAATAATATAGCTACCTCAGTACCATTAACCCCGCCTTAGTTAATATCAATCATAACGCTTCCCCTCCCTGGGCACAGTTCAGTAGAAGAATGTAACCAGTGCTTGCTGACGTGTGTTATACCCTGTGCAATCATTAAAGGATGTTTCACACTCCAAGGCTATGTGAGTTGCGTATTTACATGGTGCCAAAGCTGGAAGAGAACTGCGTCTCCTGTTTATCGGGTTTTATTTCTTCCTTTTAATTTTGTGTTTATTTGTGCTCGACCTCTCTGGTCATGGCGTCTTCTTGCAGAAAGCCCGAGCAGCTTGTCTTTGATGCTGACATAGCCGAGCACTGGGCCACATTTGAATTTGATTTCACACACTTTGTCAACGTCGCACATTGTGCCGAGCCTGACTCGGTCAAAGCCTCCCTCCTCCTCAACCTTGTCGGAACTGATGCCATGAGGAGAGCCAGAACTTTCACCTATGCTCCAGCAGTCCTGGACAAGAATAACGTGTTGATTACTCCTGCAGAATCAGCCAGTGACCTGCTTGCCTGCTACGTAAGTTCAGGGAGATTGGTGACCTGTCCTCGAACCACATTCTTGAGAGGGCACGACTTTTTACAAGGGAACACTTGTCTGATGAACCCGTTGAATGTTTTATTGCTGATTTGCGTTATTTGGCCAAGCGGTGCCGTTTCAGTGACATGACCGATCAGCTCACTAGAGACATTTTAGTAACTGCCATGCGTGATCAGAAGTTGCGTTGTGAGCTTCTAAGGGACTCGGATCTACCGTTAGTCAAAGCTATGCATGCCTGCAGAATGTCTGAGGTCATTGAACTGACAGATGATCACCGTGATTCGGGCACTAAATCTATCAACCTGGCAGGGTTGAAAAGGCCACAGCCTCGGATGGGGAACACTGCCTTTCTGCCGCGTGGCAGCCCTGGTCCTGGCAAATTGCACTCCAAAAGGTGCCCGAACTGTAACTACATGCACCACAGACTGTCGACGTGCCCTGCCTATGGTAAGGACTGCAATTTCTGTAAGAAGTTAAACCACTTCTCAGCAGCCTGTTGTTCCCGTGGGAAAGCCACACAGA
Organism: Raja brachyura; assembly: GCA_963514005.1. Next base: position 48,631,633 of record OY740786.1, on the reverse strand, counting down.
CATCCAGACCTAATCTAAACAGGTGTTGCCTGCATGCCTCGGTCCCCACCTTGCGTTCCCTGCTCCCCTCTGCGCGAGTCACCTGTTGCCGCTCATGTTCGCGGTTCTGATTCTCCTGCTTCTCCCACCCCGCAACCCCTCTCCAGTTCCCCAGCTGTTTTGCGGCCTCCTGTTCCTTCTGATTTTTCGGGGGAAGGGAAGAGACGTGTATGCACTCGGGCCGGATTAGCAAGCCACCTGTCCGTTATGGCGATTATGTTTAATTCTGTTGTCATGACTTCCAATCTGTTTTGATTTTCTAAGGGGAAGGATGTAGATGGTTTATGCATGCAACCAATAATATAGCTACCTCATGGCACTGTAGCTTAATTTTTGGTCATAGAATAGGGTTGATAGGAACTCCAGGACATCCGTGATATATGCTGTATCATACGAGATATTTGAGACATGACAGTACATATCCCACTTCTTAATGTGAGAGACGCTGTGTTTTTTGTACTGTCCCTCCAGGCCGCTGTTATCACATCCACTGTTCATTCAGTCAGTCCGAGTCCCAGGTATGGTCTCCTCAGAATCTGCAAATCAATAAATTGATTAGGTGATGTAGTGGGTGGTTACCCCCTGTTACTGGGTGAACCAGCAGGTCCCTGCTTTTGGGGACAGCCATGACAGGCTGTGTAATCATTACCAGGACTTGTGGGAACCAAGACTGTGTAGGCCAGTCAGGCAATACCAAAATACCAATACCAATATATGCTCAATTTTTGCCAAGCATCAGCTGATGAGGCAAAATACAAGAACATTCCTCCCCAATGCAGTGAAAATGCATATACTGCCACTGCCCCTGGGTCTGGTTCCAATGACACATATTTGGGTAACTGGTGATTCAATCTGGATGTGAACAAGTCAATCTCCGGCATGCCATACCGGGCGACAATGTTGTTAAACACTTCATGATTCAACATCCATTCTGTGTTGTCATTGAATTTCCGCGATCTAGTGTCCGCCACCATGTTGTATCTACCGGGTAGGTAGATTGCTGAGACCCAAATGTCCCTTGCAATACAGCAGTACCAAAGAAGGTTTGCCAATTTATCACAAGATACAGACTTAATTCCACCCATGTGATTGACATACGCCATCGCTGTAGCGTTGTCAATCTGAAGTTGAACATGCACATGTTGCATATTGCTGCAATAAGCCTTAAGCCCATAGAGTTCTCCCAACAACTCTAAGTAGTTAATACCATGTTGCTGAAAAATTAAGGACTCCTGCACATTCCATCTACCTCCGCAGTTAGAGATGGTATCTGTTGCTCCCCATCCTAGGGTGCTTGCATCGATTTGTAAGATAACCGATGGTGTATCAATTACATTTTTTCTGGAGCTATGATCTATATTTGTTACCCACCATTGTAATTCAGCAATGGCCTCTGCTGGCAATTGAATGGGTCTACCGAATTGGCCTTGTGGGATTTGAGTGCCTGTTCCTTTGCACGTTGTAAATTTTGATAATGCAAAGGCCCGAAACGCACAGTTGGAAAGGCAGCCACAAGCTTTCCAATTACACTTGCTGCTTGTCTAATTGAAGGCTGCTGTTTAACAATTAGATTGTTGCAGGCTTCTATTAACTCCAATTGCTTGCCCCTTGGCAGAGTCACAGACATGTGAATTGAGTTAATTGTAAACCCCAGGTAATCAATTACCCTGGTAGGTGTCAATTAGAACTTAACTGGGTGGATTAGAAACCCCAATCTCTCAAACATGAGTTTGGTGGCTGAGACAGATGATTCAGCTGATTCATTGGTGTCCCGGACAATTAAAATGTCATCCAAATATGCCATGACTATGTGATTCTGAACTCGTACTAGCTCCAGAACTGGCTTTAGTAGTTTAGTAAATAATCTGGGAGCTGAAGTCAGCCCATTAGGCAATGCTTTGAACAGCCACAATTGTCCCATCCAGTTAAATTTCAAATATCTCCTGTGCTCCCTGTGAATAGATACTGAGTAGTATGAATCTTTAAGATCAATGCATGCCAGATACCCCCTTTTAGAAACCAGTTGGATGGCAGTGCCAAAGTTATCCAATTTGAAATGTGTATACTGCACAAAGGTATTGAGTTCAGTCAAGTCTAGGATGATACGACATCCTCCATCCTTGTTCCGCTTCGTGAATATGTTGGATACAAATTGGTGAGGTTCCTGATGCGACCTCTGAATGACCTGTTTTTTATATAAAGCCTGGATTTCAGCTTGTACCTCCAAACTTTCCTGTTGTGAAAACACATATGTGCGGTTTGGTAAATGTTGTGTGGGTGGTAATGAATCAAGAAGGAACTCAATTTTGAAACCTTGTATGCTGTGCAGTATAAATGGGTCTGCTGTGATCCAACTCCATGCATTCAACAAATGTTGCAATCTCCCCCCAACTTGTGAGTGAATCGTGTGAGGTGTTCCACAAGGAACTAGATTCATCTACCTCAGACATTACTGGCGGTAAGGTGCTGGTTTTCATCCTGGAGGCTTGGGACGTAAAGCTGATGGTGGGTGCCCTCCTTGTCCACAGCCCATCCTTGCCGTGGGCCTACCCCTAAAAAAGACCTTGGTGCCTCCAGTTCCAGTCTTCCTCCAGTTCCGGAGCCGCTGGGCAGGTATCGCCTGGTGCTGAAGGGGGCATAGGGGTGTGCCCGGTATGATGAGGGTGTGGTTTGAACTCATTGTCCAGCTCCCGGAACTGCTTCGGCAGATCTCCCCCAAATAGGTAATTGGCCGGCTGGACGTTGCTGGCCTTGCCAAACACAGCAAATTTGGGGTATTGCATTTTTGTGTAGGCAATTGATCTCAAAGTGGGCATTACACATTAGTGCCACTGCATCGTGCTGTGTTTCAGTCAGCAGCTCCCCATCGACAGACCTTGCAAAGGCCGTAATACCATAGGCCAGCAATTTCAAAATTTTCTGGAGTTTAATTTCCTGGGCTCTGACACCTGCTCCTATATGACCCCAGATGGAGTGGTATACGGCCGGCACATTTAGGGAGGCACATTGGCAGGAGTATGGTACCTGTTTGTGGTCTCCTCCATTGCCAGGTCTTTGAGCTGGTGTGATGCCAAATAATTTATTATGGTGGCCAGGTCCTCATCCAGGGGTGCTCCTGATGGGGAAACTACTGCAAATTTGGATGCCAATGGTGGCACTTCAGCCCCGTGCCCCCGGGAGTGCTCACCTGCTGTGCCTCCGTACTCTGAGTCAGGTAAATACTGACTCGGTGTACTCCCCTCACCAGAGATGGAGGCACTTCGCAGACCTGTAAACGGTGCTGCTGGCGCGGGCTCCTGTGGAGACCCATGCTGATATTGCTCCCTCCTCTGGAGCATATAATTCTGGAGCCACCTCTCCATAAGGTGCTCCATCTGGGAAAGTCGTTCATAGACGCTTCCCAATGAAATCTGAGTCTACCTGCCTCGCACTTTTGTGTGGCCTTGCGCCCCAGTGGGACTGCCACGGTGCTTTCCTCGGGCACCAATCTGCTGTCACTGGCTCCACCATCAGCGACATGGAAGGCGATACAGTCAGTCGCCCACTACACGCACCTCCACGATCTTCGGTAGTTGTCTTCACCGCAGACCGTCTCTTCACCTTCGACAGAGTAAAGGTTCAAACTTGCTTGATACACACATAATTATAGAACCCGCCAATACTGCCTCAGAGTAGTTTTAAAAACACTTACCTGAAGTTTTTAAACTTACCGCTGGAAGGGGACGCGACGCGCCTGCCAGTCAGTCGTTGGCGCATGCTTCAGAGGTAATGATGTGCATGCGGACTGATGGCCTTCTTCATGTAGTCACTCATGTGACTCTGATGTAAAAATACTTCAGCGTGGTAGTAATCATAAGGAAGATACGCTATCAATGGTGTTGCATAATTACTTGGCCTCGGGTGTGAAAGGCGCAGTTGGTGAATAGCAGGTGAATCATAAAGTGCAGAGTTAGATGAGAGTTATTGCAAAGACTACCAATGATATTTCAGATATTGTTCAAGCTAAAGGAGCCCAATAATACATCATAACAATCTGTAAAAGGGGAAAGGTCCGAACATGAAATTTTATGGCTACACAATGGAAGTAATCTTAATGTAGTCTGGTCAGCATCATCATCCTAATCATAACAATTATTTTAATAATTGTGTTTAGTAGGATTTTACTGTTCATGAATGATGAAATTACTACAATTTATACAAAAAAATCATATAAATTTAAAATGGAATCAAAAACAACATTTGACAGATTTCAATGTATATTATGACATTGTGAGGAACTCAACAGGCAGAGAATTATACAGTGTATGGTAAACCTTAATTACAATGGATGATAGGGTGGGGAGCGGGTGTAGGATTGTGCCCGTTATTGCTGATTGTCTGTTATTATCGAGTAAGATATTATCAATGTATGCAGTTGAAACAAAGAATTAAATCAGTGAGCTAGGAAGCATCTTTGAAGGACATGGATAGTGACATTGGGTCCCCTCAGACTGATTCAGTGGTTACTCAAGCACTTTGTGGTGTTTCACCTTTGTATTTTGTTTAAATGCATTAGTGCCACCTGCTGGAAATTCTGGTACAGCAGCATTGTGTCATTTCCTATTAGACAGGAAGTTGTCATAAACAAGGAAGTGTAGCTCAGCAAGGGTAACCTCATGGTGTAGATAGTGTAATTCACTGGTGTTTAATCTGCTGCCATCCTTCCACACAGAGTTTGTTAGATGCAATGTCTGTAAGTAATTATGTTTATTGACATCATCTTTATATGTTATGAATGTTATTGAGCAGGATTGTGATTATTAACAAAGTTTAAGAATGTTTCATGTACCTTGGCTGGTTTCTCACATACCAACACTGTGTTTGGTGGTGGCATCATCGTTTATATTTCTATACTAAATGTATAACATAACTAAATCCTATGTTGTTTCTTTTTGTGCTTATATGTTAGTTTCACAGTTGAATACAGTAAAGCATCAAACGAAAGCTCATCTCTACTGGTCTTTATTGGATTAATTGTGTAGCTTGATGGATAGCTGGATGGGGACATTCAGCGAGTCCATTATAAAACTTGGTGCTGATGCCACTGGTTTGTACCAGTGAGCCCTTCTTCAACAGTTCACATGGCTGCTGTTGTGGCTCATGTTGTAGCCACTGGCCACCGCTCTTTCTTCAGGCCACCACCACAGATAGGATGCGCTCGTTCACCGTGGGGCTCCCTCTTTCACCAGATGCAGCTTCTTTCTATTGGTTGTCACTTTGTCCACTCCCCGCTCCTCTGAAGCCTCATCCTCCTTCTCCTCTGCAGTGGCCGAGTGGACAGAATGATGGAACAAAGAGGAGGAGGCAGCAGTGGAGCATGGAGCGGATAAAGTAATGGCCAACTCGAGGAAGCACCGCTGGTGAGAGGGGAGGGAGCCCCCACAGTGACACACAGTGACTTTTATTGGCAGCAGCCTAAATAAAGCTCTGACTCCAAGGGCTGCAACAATTGGACCATGTGTTGGGTGAAGGACATGCTGGTGCACCTTGCAATTTGGGGATAATCTAGGAAGATGGGGTTGTAAGCGGAGGGGAGGCATTGCAAGCCAGGGGTTACCTAGGCAGGTCTATCTGCTATAAACAAAATTTGTTATAAAGGGGTGTTGTGCATGAAATATGATTAACATATTTGATGTCTTGCGCAATGTTATGCATGCGCAGGGAAGGCTCATCATGGCGTTCAGAATAAAAGAAGCTTGTTAGTTTACTCCCATGTCCGACTGTTATTTAAAGTCAGTTTCCAGCACCAAATACACAACAATTGGCGACGTCGGAATGGGAAGCAAGAGCGCAAGGAAACAAGCGGGGCAGTAAGTGTCACTGAATAGCGCAGCTGGAAGCTAGAAGCCTAACTAGCAGGACAGCGACGGTGTCTACTTACCTTGAATGCTGTACAGTCCACGGCCAGGTCCAGCAGCTGCCACCGATGTTGATTGTGTGTCCAGAGCCGTGCAGCCCACAAACAAGTCAAGCGGACCACCACAGATGACGAAGCCGAGACACAGTCAGCCTGGCCGTGAGACACAGTCAGCTCCCGGCCGCGAGACACAGCCAGCCCCCAGCCATGAAGCCAGCAAGCAAGCAAGCCAGCAAAACAGCAACAGCCAGCCCATGAAGCCAGCAAAAGCCAGCCTGGAAGGTGAGCAAAAGCCAGCTGGGAAACCAGCAAATTCGTAAGGACAGCCCGAGAGGTCGCCCAGGCTCCGGAGTCCTGAACTGTACAAATTTAAGGTATGGGTCACTTATCAATGATTTAAGTAAATATGTGTGCATAGCAGATATATGGCTTGAAATGTTCTAGTTTACTATTAAATGTTACTAGTATAAATCTATTATTATAAGGATTAGTAATAGTCAGTGGGCTGGATAACTTCTTAGTGTGTAAAAGAATTAAGTCAAGTGCAGAGAACACTGTGTGAGAGAACAGAACGTAGTGTACCAGAATAGCAACAGTGTAGCATGGCTACTTCAATTGTAGGAAATGTGCCCCAGTTAGATTGGGGATATAATTTTGAGGAATGGACCGAAGTCTTAGAGGCTTGGTTCATTTCAAATGATATCACTGCAGAGAAGAAGAAGAGAGCATGGTTCCTTACAGGCTTAGGAAGTAAAGGTTATCGCACCTTACGTGCGTTGCGGCAGCCGGCAAAGCCACAAGTAAAACGTACAAGCAATGTAAGGGGGCATTAATTGCTCATTTCTCGCCAAAACCTTCAAGGGCATCCAAATACAAGGAGCCTGAACTAAAGGAGACATGGAGTCTATCAAGGGCATCCAGAGACAAGATTCACAACTCCAAGAGTTGCTCAAGATGTGGCGGCAGCCATGAGCCGGCAATGTGTAAATTCAGAGATGGTGGGTGCTTCAGGTGCTCGGGAATGTGTCATACCAAAAGCCAGTGTGATGCTGTCAGAGTTTACCAACAGCAGTACAGGGCACATGTACTGGCCAGAAGTCAAATGCAAAGGCACATTGCGATCCAGTGGACAACCCTATCTATTCAAGCTGCTTTCAGGGGTCTGAAGATACAGAGAGAGATCCGGGAGAAACAGAAGGCAGCAATGGCAATACAAGCAGTACTTAGGATGCACAGCGTATACCTTCCATGCAGGGCAATGAGATTGGCCGCTATAATAATACAAACCCATTATAGAAATATAGAAAATAGGTGCAGGAGTAGGCCATTCAGCCCTTTGAGCCTGCACCGCCATTCAATAAGATCATGGCTGATCATTCAACTCAGTATCCTGTACCTGCCTTCTCTCCATACCCCCTGATATCTTTAGCCACAAGGGCCAAATCTGACTCCCTCTTAAATATAGCCAATGAACTGGCCTCAACCAGCTTCTGTGGCAGAGAATTCCAGACTTACCACTCTCTGTGTGAAAAATGTTTTCCTCATCTCTGTCCTAAAGGAATTCCCCCTTATCCTTAAACTGTGACCCCTTGTTCTGGACCTCCATCAAGGGCACACCATCAAATGAAAACTGATTGCAAAACTTACGTGAAGGTATGCAGCAGTGTTTTACTGCTTCAGGCTGCCTACCGAGGAATGGTTGTTCGAAAGCATTTGCGGTGCATGCACAAACCTGCCAAGATCATACAAACTTATTATCAAATGCATAAAAAGCGCCAGTATTTCAAGAAACAATGCTCGTCTGCCACTGCTGTACAGCAACAATATCCAGCTTGCCAGATATGAGATGCCTACGTGAGACATTATAAAGGGCCTGTCCCACCAGCATGCAACTCTATGCGATGAACGAGATCAAACTAGAAGCGGGGGCTGCGCGGAGGTCGGGAGATCCCCTGTACAGGGCCGTTCCCACCAGCATGCGCCTGCATGCGGCAAGCGCAACCAAACCGGCAGTAGGGGCCGCGCGGAGGTTGGGTGAGCGGCGCAAAGTGAGGCGAACTTGGAGCGAAGTCTAAGGTAAGTTCGCCAGGACAGAGAGGGGCACACAGAGAGGGGCACCGAGGCACACACACACACACACACACACACACACACACACACACACAGGGCCACGGAGCCACACACATAGAGGGTCACGGAGGCATGATGTCGGGGCGGTGTGTAAACGTCAAGGCGACTGCGAGCCGACAAGCCGTTGCCACGTGGAATTTTTGGACATAGTCAGTTTTTTGGAGCCCCGCGCGGTCTCGGGACGAACTCTGCACAATTCTGCATGGCTCCGGTGATCGAAGTGGGACCGGCCCCGCGAGGCCGGACGGCTCAAGCGACCGTGTTAGGTCGCGCTAATCGCGTAGAGTTGCATGCTGGTGGGACAGGCCCTTAATAGTTTGAGAAAAGCAGTGGTTTGTAGTCAGGCATTCTACCGCGGGGTCAAAGCCAGAGAATCGGTTGAAAAAATCAAGGCAGCACGCCATATTTGTTAATTCTAAATGATGTGCATTACAAGAAAACATTTCTTGATTCAAAAGTCGACTATACTCACTCTGCAAGCTACATTCCGTGGGTACCAATCAAGGGTACGCTACAGAGCTATATGACAAGCAGTCATTTTGATCCAGAGATGGTACGAAGCATATAAAATAGGGCATTCCCAGTTTCTGCGATATCAGTCAATGAGGTATGCAACCATTACCGTTCAGGCTGCCTATAAGGGTATGGTGGTTAGGCAGTGGGTTAAGCAAAAATGGGCTGCTGTAAAAGTTCAGTCAGTACTCCGTATGATTTAGTAAAGGAAAGACTTCCTCTGAAGTATACAGCAATTGTAGTGCAGTCTCACTACCGTGCTTTTGAAGCAAGACAATTATACAGATCACAAATCAAAGCCGCTGTTGTATTGCAGAGACAATATTGATCATACTTCTTGATGAAGAACCAGAGATGTGACTTAAGAAGACAAATAGATAAACAACAGAAAAGGCTTAAGCGATACAAAGAATGGTTAAATAAATGTGTGACAACGAGTAAAAAGCTGCTAGTAGAAAAGTCTAAACAAGAGAGGCTTGCTGGTCGAGGCAAAAGTATGCAGGACCAATTGCAAATAGAACACTTCACTACAGGCCGGCATGGAGCCTCCATCACTGAGCAATGGACAGACGGTTATGCATTTTAGAATCTTATTAAACAACAAGAGCAGATAAATATGCAGTGCGAGGAAATTGAGCGACAGAGGAAGCTGCTAGCAAAATGAAAACCTTCAGCCACGTGTCAGATGCTACCTACAAATAATGAACAGGAACAGCGGAAAACAAAACAAATATATGAAGCAGAAAATGAAACGTTAACTTTAGCAGAATATCATGAACGGGAAGAAATCTTCAAACCAAGATTAGAATATTTTAATAAGGAAGAGGCAGAGATACAGGCAGAGCTGGAGCGATTAGAAAAAGTTCGCAATTTACACATAAGGGAGCGGAAAATTACAACACATAAAGCAAGGTGTAATGATTTTGGTTTAAGGAAGATGGATGGATTGAAAAAATTATAAATGCTAAGTTTAGATATGATTATTACGGTTATGAGGATATATTGTATGATTACTTTAATAATACAATTTTGCAAGTGTATTAATCTATTATATTTTAGGTAGAGAGCTTATACCGTGAAGATTAAATTATGTTACCTGCCTCCAAGTTAAAGGGGGAGGAGTGTTATGTATGAAATATGATTAACATATGTAATGTCTTGCGCAATGGTACACATGCACAGGGGAGACTCATTGTGGCATTCAGAATAAAATACGTTTATTAGTTTACTCCCATTTCCGTTTCCAGCACCAAATACACAACAATGTGTCCATTAAAACTAGTATTTACTGTAGATGAAGGCTTTAAGAAAGCCATTGATATCAAGCCTTAGGGGCAACCTTTAGCCAATTAGGGAAAATGGGAACGACAACTTATTAGAAGATGGAAGCATATGATATGTTTACAAATCATTTTGAGGCGGGTACTTTTATTTCACAATGTTCATGTTTGACTGCTTTTCAATGATTTGAATACAATTTCCAAGGGAGATTTAGTAGTTTATAGATGTAACCAAAATTTGAGGTACAGTTACTTTATTAGTTAAAAAAAGCAAAGTAAACTTGATGAGCTTAAAAGCCTAATATAGAATTTAAAGTGAGGTTGATATAATTTTGGTCGGAGCATGAGTGGAAATTTGACTGTGTAAGGAGAACAAATACCACTAGAAAATAATGCTGTGTTTTACTATTTCAATGAAAACCCATGTGCCATGCAACCATGTGAATCTCTTCTCTCTAAGTCTCCCATCTCTTCTAAGTTAACGTTATTGGTTGTGTCAGTCTCTAATGCAAGAAACCAAACCCTTTTGTCAGTTTCTCACAAGATGAGTTCTTGAACATCTTTAAGCAGCTATAAGTGTAACAGTGATGTCAAAACTTGTAATAAGTCAAATACTTCAGGATACAAAATGCTCTTTAAAGACCTTGAAGAGTTTCAGCAAAGATATTGCACAGTCTGAACCCTGAGCACTTAAAATCGACTCGAAGTGATGTAAAATAAATAGTACATATTGAATTTCAGGAACTCAACACCGAAGTCATGAAGTAGCATTATCTACTTCTATTCCTTGTGGGATATTAACATTTTGCAGCATTTTTTATAGCAAGAGAGGTCATGGAGTTGAGTTTTTTGTGCTTCTCTGATGAAATAATCTTTTATGTTTATTGCACCATTGTGTGCAAGAAAAAGAAACATGCTTTGTTTTCACTTGCACAAATTGAAATATGTTGGATACTATGTGACTTCCTTAAAAATGACAGTTATTTTGCAGGTCACATTTTCCTTTGCATAAGCATTCCAGTAGCCTAAAAGCCAGTCTTAAGAGATATTCATAAGACTTGTCATCCATTCTGATCTTGCATGAACATTTAAATAGCTTTCCATTTTGTTATCTACATATAAACATGAATGTCTTCTTGCTGCAATTAACTGTTAACTTAACGGTTGAACACATCCATGAAAACTGAAAGGCAAAAGGTAAATTTGCATTATATCCATATCCTTAATGTATTTTGGGTGTCACAAAATGCGGGAGTAACTCAGCGGGTAAGGCAACATCCCTGGAGAACATGAATAGGTGACCTTTTGGATCAGAACCCTTATTCAGACCCATTGTTCCCAAAGATGTTGCCTGACCTCTTGAGTTAATCCAGCATTTTTTGTTTATCTATGGTATACACAAGCATCTGCAGTTCCTTATAATTACATCCTTAATGTATTTGTTGAACTGGACTGTCATTCTTTCCATGATAAAAAAAGGAGACAAAGTGACTCAGCGAGTCAGGCAGCATCCCTGGATAACATCAATAGGTGTTCTTACATGTTGGGACCTTTCTGTCTGCAACATCAGTGTGAAGAAGGGTCCCGACCCAAAACATCACCTATCCATGTTTACCAGTGATGCTACCTGACTCTTTATATTACTCCAGCACTTTGTGTCCTTTTTTTTGTAAATCAACATTAACAGTTCTAATCTTTCAATTATGCTGTTTTGATTAAAACTTACTGAACCTTTTACAATAGTACAAAATCTGTATGCTGCAAAGTTCAGATGTGTGAATATTGGTTCACTTGATGAACAGAAACCATATCTCCCCCCCCCCCCCCCCCTTATTTTCCTTCTCCCTGACACGTGAAGTCCCTTTATGTCAAATGATCCAGTTGTATCTATATTACTAAAAGTCTGATCTTGACTGCTTTTGGCTCGCTGTGCTGTGATTTCTGAGAGAACGCCACACCTACGGCCGTCATTTTTGGCAAACTCGCTCAGAGCCACCCTTTGCCTTCCTGGACCAGAGGTGTTTCTCCATCGATGAAAAGTCAGAGAGATATTCATGTTTTTAAAAAAATCCCCATTCTCTCTGCTGCCCCTGCTGGAGGAGGCACTATAGAACCAGGAAGTGGTGTGCCTTACTCAGTCTCTGCAAGATGGGAAGCCAGAGGTTCACATCTCTCTGAGCTCTGAATAGCACTGAACACATGTCTACTCAACTGTGAGTGCCCATCATGTGGTTTGAAAATGAAAATATTGTTGGTTTGAAGTAAAAAGGCACTGCATGCAATTGGTTGTTTGGGGGGTTTGGGTTGAAGTTAAAATACACTACTGCAAATGGTGCTTGGGTGCTTTGGGTTGAAGTTAAAAGACAATACTGCAAATGGTGTCTTGGATGCTTTGGGTTGAAGTAAAAAGGCACTAACTGCAAATGGTGGTTTGGCTGCTTTGGGTTGAAGTAAAAGGGAACTACTTACTGCAAATGGTGGTTTGGCTGCTTTTGGTAGAAGTAAAAAGGCACTACTTACTGCAAATGGTGGTTTGGCTTCTTTGGGTTGAAGTAAAAAGGCACTAACTGTAAATGGTGGTTTGGCTGCTTTGGGGTGAAGTAAAAGGGCACTAACAGCAAATGGTGGTTTGGCTGCTTTGGTATCCTGGCGGGGAAGTTTGCAAAGGCTACTGGGGAGACTTTAAACTAGAACGGTTGGGGGGGTGGGACTCAAATAGAGAAAGCTAGTAGACAGTGTCTGAGGCAGGAGGCATGGAAAGGAAGCACTTAGACACAATGTAGGGGGGAAAGAAGAAAAAAATAATAAACAGAGAATAAGAGGTGTTAAAGAAGGAACTGCAGATGCTGGAGAATCGAGGGTTACACAAAAAGCTGGAGAAACTCAGCGGGTGCAACAGCATCTAAGGAGCGAAGGAGATAGGCGACGTTTCGGGTCGAGACCCTTCTTCAGACTCAGAGAATAAGAGGTGGTGGGTTTCTTAAATGTGTGAGCAGAGAGAAAGAGGGGTATAAAATGAGGGTAGAAGCAATTGGTAGCAAGGTTAAAATTAAAAGTTGCAGGCAGACAAATCTAGGGCAAAAATCAAAAAGGGCTACTTTTCGACATAATTGTATAAGGAGTAAGAGTGTTGTAAAAACAAGCCTGAAGGCTCAATGCGAGGAGCATTCGTAATAAGGTGGATGAGTTGAAGGTGCAGATAGCTATTAATCACTATGATATAGTTGGGATCACGGAGACATGGCTCCAGGGTGACCAAGGCTGGGAGCTGAACATCCAGGGAAATTCAATATTCTGGAGGGATAGACAGAAAGGTAAAGTAGCTGGGGTAGCATTGCTGGTTAGAAAGGAGATTAATGCAATAGAAAGGAAAGACATAACTTGGAGGATGTGGAATCGATATGGGTAGAGCTGCGAAACACTAAGGGGCAGAGAACGCTAGTGGGAGTTGTGTACAGGCCACCTAACAGTAGTAGTGGAGTTGGGGATAGCAGTAAACAGGAAATTAGAAATGCATGCAACAAAGGTAAAACGGTTATAATGGGTGGCTTCAATCTACATATAGATTGGCTGAATCAAATTGGCAGGGGTGCTGAGGAAGAGGATGTCTTGGAATGTATGCGGGATAGCATTCTAAACCAACATGTAGAGTAACCAATGAGAGAGCAGGCTATTCTAGACTAGGTGTTGAGTAATGAGGAAGGGTTAGTTAGCAGTCTTGTTGTGCGTGGCCCCTTGGGCAAGAGTGACCATAATATGGTTGAGTTCTTCATTAGGATGGAGAGTGACATCATTAATTCTGAAACAAGATTTCTGAACTTAAAGAAAGGTAACTTTGAAGGTATGAGATGTGAATTGGCCAAGATAGACTGGCAATTGATTCTTAAAGCTTTGAGAGTGGATGTGCAATGGAAGGCATTTAAAGACTGCATGGATGAACTACAACAATTGTTCATCCCAGTTTGGCAAAAGAAAAAATCAGGGAAGATAGTTCATCCGTGGATAACAAGGGAAATCAGGGATAGTATCAAAACAAAAGATGCAGCATACAAATTAGCCAGAAAAAGCAACCTACCAGAGAACTGGGAGAAATTCAGAGTTCAGCAGTGGAGGACAAAGGGCTTAATTAGGAAAGGGAAAATAGATTATGAAAGAAAACTGGCAGGGAACATAAACGTTTTTATAGATATGTGAAGAGAAAAAAATTAGTTAAAACAAATGTAGGTCCCTTGCAGGCAGAAACAGGAGAATTGGTAATGGGGAACAAGGACATGGCAGACCAATTGAATAACTACTTTGGTTCTGTCTTCACTAAGGAAGACATAAATAATCTGCTGGAAATAGCAGGGGACAGGGGGTCAAATAAGATGGGGAAACTGATTGTAATCCTGGTTAGCCAGGAAGTGGTTGCGTAAATTGAATGGATTAAAGGCCGATAAATCCCCAGGGCCAGATAGGCTGCATGCCAGAGTACTCAAGGAAGTAGCCACAGAAATAGTGGATGCATTATTTTTTCAAAACTCTTTAGATTTTGGAGTAGTTCCTGAGGATTGGAGGGTAGCTAATGTAACCCCACTTTTTTAAAAAGGAGGGAGGAGAAAACGGGGAATTACAGACCAGTTAGTCTAACATCGTTAGTGGGGAAAATGCTAGAGTCAGTTATTAAAGATGGGATAGCAGCGCATTTGGAAAGTGGTGAATCATTGGACAAAGTCTGCATGGATTTACGAAAGGTAAATCATGTCTGATGAATCTTATAGAATTTTTCGAGGATGTAACTATTGGAGTGGATAAGGGAGAACCAGTGGATGTGTTATATTTGGACTTTCAGGAGGCTTTCGACAAGGTCCCACATAAGAGACGTGTATACAAACTTAAAGCACACGGTATTGGCTGTTCAGTATTGATGTGGATAGAGAGCTGGCAGACAGGAAGCAATGGGTAGGAGTAAATATGTCCTTTTCAGAATGGCAGGCAGTGACTAGTGGGGTACAGCAAGGCTCAGTACTGGGAACCCAGCTATTTACAATGTATATTAATGATTTGGACGAAGGAATTCAATGCAACATCTCCAAGTTTGCAGATGACACGAAGCTGGGGGGCAGTGTTAGGTGTGAGGAGGATTCTAGGAGGCTGCAAGGTGACTTGGATAGGCTGGGTGAGTGGGCAAATGCATGGCAGATGCAATATAATGTGGATAAATGTGAGGTTATCCACTTTGGTGGCAAAAACTCGAGGATAGACTATTATCTGAATGGTGGCCGATCAGGAAAAGGGGAGATGCAACGAGGCCTGGGTGTCATGGTACACCAATCATTGAAAGTAGGCATGCAGGTGCAGCAGGCAGTGAAGAAAGCAAATGGTGTGCTAGCATTCATAGTGAAAGGATTTGAGTATAGGAGCAGGGAGGTTCTACTGCAGTTGTACAGGGTTTTGGTGAGCCCACACCTGGAGTATTGCATACAGTTTTGGTCTCCAAATCTGAGGAAAGACATTCTTGCCATAGAGGGGGTACAGAGAAGTTTCACCAGACTGATTCCTGGGATGTCAGGACTTTCATGTGAGGAAAGACTGGATAGACTCGGCTTGTACTCGCTAGAATTTAGAAGATTGAGGGGGTGATCTTATAGAAACTTACAAAACTCTTAAGGGGTTGGACAGGCTAGATGCAGGAAGACTGTTCCCGGTGTTGGGAAAGTTCAGAACAAGGGGTCACAGTTTAAGGATAAGGGGGAAATCTTTTAGGACCGAGATGAGAAAAACATTTTTCACACAGAGAATTGTGAGTCTCTGGAATTTTCTGCCACAGAAGGTAGTTGAGGCCAGTTTATTGGCTATATTTAACAGGTAGTTAGATGTGGCCCTTGTGGCTAAAGGGATCAGGGGATATGGAGAGAAGGCAGGTACAGGATACGGTGTTGAATGATCAGCCATGATCATTTTGAATGGTGGTGCAGGCTCGAAGGGCCGAATGGCCTACTCCTGCACCTGTTTTCTGTGTTTCTATGTTTGGGTTGAAGTAAAAAGCACTACTTACTGCAAATGGTGGTTTGGCTGCTTTGGGCTGGAGTTACAAGGACTACTTACTTCAAATGGTAGTTTGGCTGCTTTTGGCTGAACTTAAAAGGCACTACTTACTGTAAAAGGTGGTTTGGCTGTTTTGGGTTGAGGTAAAAATGCACTAACTGCATATGGTGGTTTGGCTGCTTTGGGTTGAAGTTAAAAGACATTACTTACTGCAAATGGTGGTTTGGCTGCTTTGGATAACTTCCTGTTTGCACTGTATATTGATTTTAGATAAAACCTTGTCACTTACGGCTGTGATATTTGGCCATCTCACTCAGTCCCCCTCCGCTCAGCAGCTGCAGAGGTTTCTTCCCATCAATGAAAAATAAAAGTTTTATTTGTGTTACAAAAATGTTGAGAACCTCTCTCCCCATTTCAATCACGCCATGAAGACCACAACTTTTCTGGTGGGAGGGGGAGGAGTTATAAAACCCAGCAGTGTGGGTGTGACTCGGTCTCTGCATGATGGGGGAGGGAGAGGTCACGACTCTGTCTGAGCTGTGAATCAACTGACCACACTGTATGTCTACTGAACTGAGTTTGGTGTTTTGTGTGGTTTTATGGTGGTTTCACCCTGCTTGAAATGGTATGAAACTGCATTTGAATGTGGTGGCCTTGCACCCTGCATGAAATGGTATGAAACTGCATTTGAATATGGTGGCGTTGCACCCTGCATGAAATGGTATGAAGCCACATTTAAATTTGGTGGCCTTACACCCTGATTGAAATGTATGAAACTGCACTTGAATTTGGTGGCCTTGTACCCTGCTTGAAGTGGTAGGAAACTGCACTTGAATTTGGTGGCCTTGCACCCTGCTCGAAGCGGTAAGAAACTGCAACTTGTCAAAAGACTTAATTTTAATAGGATTTTAATAAAATTATTTCAGAAAAATTGAAATGTGCTTCAGCTATTTAAATGTATTGTGCAGATTAATGTAAATTACAAAATTTCACAATTGCTTTCACACAAGCTGATATGGCACCAGATTTCAGATTCAGATTAATTTATTGTCATATACCCCAGAATTTAATGCAATTCTATGTTTACATGAAGTCCACAAAAGAAGCAGTGAACATGTTACTGACAAATACATCAATCAGTGCAAAACATCTGAATGATGCAAAGCAAAAGTGAACGTGCTGGAGGAACACAATGGTAGAAGAATGGACTGGTGGAGTTTTGGACCTTTCTGCAGACTGATGGAGAAGGTGTGGAGAAAGCTAGAAAAGAAAGGAAAATATATGGCAAAACCTGGCAAGTGATAGATGGATACAGATAAGGGGGAATGATTGGCAGATGGGTGGAGCAAATGACAAAAGCTAGCGATGAAAAGGGGACAAAAGGGTGTCATATAAGGAAGGAAAAGGAGTGAAATGAAAAACCAGAAGGAGAAAGGGAATAGGGAAAAAGGTGGGATAAAATAAAATGGAAGAGTTGGGAGGGAATGGGTGTGCATGGGGCAAGGGGGGAGGAAAACAAGGATAAGGAACTTTTACTTGAAATTATAGAATTCAATGTTCATGCTGCCAGTCTGCAGCCTACCCAAGTGGGAATATAAAGTGCCTCAGTCTGGCAATGGAGGTGGCTTAGGAAGAAAGGACCGTAAGGGCATGAGAACTTGACTTAGAATGACTCGCAATTGAAAGCTCCATAATACCTTGGAGCAAGTGTTTGGCTAAATGATCAGCTAGTCAATGCTTGGTCTCAACTTTGAAGAAGCAGCTATATTGAGAGCACTAAAGACAATAGCTGAAGTTGGAAGGGATGCAAGTGAACCTCGGTCTCATCTGGAAGGGCTGTTAAATTCCCTGGATTCAAGTGAAAGGGAAGGTGTTACATATCTTGCATATGCAGGAGAGAGGGCCTGGTTAGGAGATGGGGGGGGGGAATGAATGAACCAAGGAGTTTCAGAGCGTGTGGTCTTTAAGGGAAGTGGAAAGTGGTGGGAACAGGACAGCTGAAGAGATTATGTTGAAGGTAGTGTAAATATTACAGTCTGAGAAGGCTGCAGATGCTGATGGGGTAAAAATTGGGGACCAGAGGAACTCATTCTGATTCAGGGAGGGGGAATGAGAGAAAAATAGCTGGAAATGGAGGAGACACAGTGTTTGATCCACAGCAGCGGGGGGGGGGAGCCAGATTTACTGAAGACAGAGGACTTGTCAGATGTTCTTGAAAAGGAACTTTCATGTTGGGAGCCGATGAGATGGATTAAATGAAATTGAGATTTGGGAGAATTTTTAATGTATGTGTTATAGCTGGGATCAGGGATAGTCCAAGAGAATTTGCCGGTAAGGTGGAAGTAACTAGTAAAGTTAATGAAATCAACAAATTCCACATGGGTACCGAAGGCAGATTCAATGCAATCGTTGAGGCAGTGGAGGAAGAATTGGGTGATGGTGCAAAAATTGTAGTGCAATCTGAAATAGTCCAAAAACCTATGAAAATCAGTTGTTAGTAACGAAGTTTCCTATTCAGAAAGTTTATACTGCACATGCGAGTTAAACGACCTTCTCCATCTTTCACAATGAATAGCCCACGCCATAATTTCATGCCTCCTCGAGCGCCAATTCTGGCTCAATATCCGAGCCTTGTCTTAAAAGACAATGCCGGCCATGATACTGAGCTTACCTCATAATTCTGAGCTTGCTTGCAAAGACAACTCTGGCGATAATTCTGAGCCTGCCTTAAAAGACAAATGTGGCCATAATTCTGAGCCTGCCTCAAAAGACAATGCTGGCCACAATTAATCCTGCTTGGAATGTTAATATTGTGTAGTTTTACATGGTTAGATGCCACTAAGTAGCTGACTGTGTCTTAACCATTTGTGTATTGTACAACCAAGTGTAAATATTACCAATGTGTAAGTGTACACTTACCCATGTTTCGGAAGTGCCAGACCAACCTATCTGCCTGGTTACCTCATAGAGTATGGTGCGTGGAACCTCTGCCCAGCTTTCATTCTGCCACTAGCTTCAGTGAACCATTTGCTGCCAATGAAGGCATAGGGTGCGTTGTCGCTGAAACGATGAAGCTTTGCTCGTCGTCAGCCTTGATTGGTCCGATAGCTTTTGCTTCACCCTCCAGGTTATGCTTGTTGAATAGACCTTACCTGAATAGAAGATTCGGTGGCTGGCTCCAATATCCCCCTCATAGCGATGTTAACTGCCGGCACACATGGCTCCAGTTTGTTCCACGGATATCTTCAGAATTTGAATTCAGTTACATCTGACCAATCGTACTCCCTTCATCAGAGAGGGTGATTTGTAGGCAGCCCTGAAACCGGTGCTGCCGCAGGTCCCTGAGGATACCTGCACTGATATAACCCTTCCAACGGACCTATACCAAGATGGAACATTTTTGCACTGATTCTGTTGGGATGGCAACCTTGCTGCCAGGAATGGTACCTGTGACACATGCCCTTCATCCCTTGTGGTATGCTCCACGGTTGTACCCTCAGACTCGGCGTCAGAATTACACTGACCCGGCACGCTCTCCTCGAAGAGGGAGACATTAAGCAGCCCTGTCCCAGGCGCTGCTGGCGCGGGCTCTCCCATAGGCCGCTGCTGCTACAGATTCGGCGTCAGAATTACACTGATCCAGGATGGTCTCTTCTTCCAAGAGGGAGACATTAAGCAGCCCTGTCCCAGGCGCTGCTGGCGCGGGCCCTCCCATAGGCCGGCGCTGCTACAGATTCGGTGTCAGTATTACACTGACTCGGCATGGTCTCCTCCTCCAAGCGAGGGACATTAAGCAGCCCTGTTCCAGGCGCTGCTGGCGTGGCCTCTCCCATAGGCCAGCGCTGACACCACTCCTGCTGTTGGAGCATATCTATGCATTACCGGAGGGGAACCATCCCAGCCCGACTCGTCCGAGCCCATAGGGCTGACTGATATAGTCATTTTTACCCCATGTCCTGAGGACCACTGTGTCTGTGAGCCGCTGACTGCACTGTCAGCGATTCTGACGGTGACACCGCCTTCCTGCTGGATTTCACAGCAGTCTGGAAGCCACTGACCCTCCTTGTCAGTGATTGGGATTGCGAGCCCGATATCCGCCAACTATCCGCTTCTGCGGTCGGAACCGGGGTCTCCCCACAGCCCATAGCCGGTTCACTCGCGGGACTTTGCGGCAATATTCAGCAGGAAACCTCTAAAAAAGAGGTTCCTGCAAGAAAATGAAAACCTGGTAAGAAATATAAATTTTCCTGTAGGTTTAAACTTACTGCTGGCAGGAGCGACTCGCCTGCCAGTGTGGTGCTTCGCCATGCAAACGACGTAATGACGCGCATGCGGACTGGTGGGGCTTCTTCACAGAATCACTCACGTGACTCCGAAGTGAAATAGGAATAAGAGTACATTCCAGTCAGCAATGGAATGTGAAAGAGGTGATTAATCCTGACATCAGTTATCAGTGGAGAAGAAGCTGTACTTAAGTCTGGACATCTGGTCTTTCAGGCTCCTACATCTTGTACATCCTGATGTACATCCTGATGTACTAATAACAATGACTATGGCTGGGTGGAAGGAAATGATAAGCCTGTTTTGAACTCTGCAAGTTCAGGCAGCCAAGGTAAAAATGTAAATGAATATGCTTTCTTGGTCACTGCATCAGTGTGAAGATATCGGGTTAGTTGGCTGCAGATATGGATGTCAGCAAACATGAAGCTATCAAACATCTCTACAGCAGGTTTATACAGTAAATGAGAACAAAGTCGTTTTCACCCTGCTGCTTCCTATGTCAACTGCCAAATGTTTTGTCTTGCTGATGTTAAGGTTCAGATTGTTGTTCTGACACCATGACATAGGGTTCATGAACACTTTCAGGTATGCTCTCCCATCATTGCTGATCCGGCCAACAACATTGTTATCATCAGTAAAATCGAGTTGGGGGCTGTATTTGGCCATATAGTCACATACAATGAATAGAGTAAATGACTGAGCAAACAGATTAGAAGAACACCAGTGTTGTGGGTCAAGGTGGGGGGTCTCTCTCTGATAGTCAGACACTGGCACAGTCTTTTGACATGTTCTTGACTTGAGCCTCTATGTTGTCATATAATTCTCTCTTGGAATCACTGTAAGCCTTACAGAGATCATACGTAGTCTTCTTGTTCAGTACGGGGTAATTCCTGCAATATATCTAGTTCAATACATCCCATTTTCTTACCATATAGAAGAGGCCTACTTGTCCCACTGAATCATCTGCGGGGCAAGGGGGCCGGCATCCATGCTAGGCTAAGGAGCTCACCGGACCGACCAGCTTTGCCTAGCCTGTTTATGGCGAATGCCCAGTCCATTCTCAACAAGATCGACAAACTCAGGCTGAGGCTTTACTCAAACAGGATAAGTAGCTGTGCTTTCTTCTTCACAGAAACCTGGCTGAATCCGAACATCCCTGACGCTGCTATTGAGCTAGCAGGCCGGACTGTTTATCGAGCAGACCGAACAGCTGACTCCAGTAAGGATAAAGGCGGTGGTGTGTGCATATATGTGTGTAACTCATGGTGCACCACCACTGACATTGTTGAGACTTTTTGCTCCCCGGACTTGGAGTTTATTACAGTGAAATGCAGATCGTTTTATCTTTATGCCAAGTGAGTTTACAGTGGTATTCCTCACTGCTGTTTACATACCACCGCAAGCTAACGCTAAGCTAGCACTGGCTAGTCTGCATGATGCTATCCACGAGCTGAAAAACAACCACCCAGACGGCGTGTTTCTAATAGCAGGAGACTTCAATCACGCCAAGCTGAAGATGGTATTGCCAACATTTCACCAGTTTATTGATTTTCCGACCAGAGGAAACAATATCTTGGACCAGGTTTACTGCAACATTGCCAGGGGCTACAAAGCATCCCCCTGCCCCCATCTTGGCCGATCCGATCACATCAGTCTGTACTTAACACCTGCATACAGACCCCTCATTGTAAGGACAAAGCCAACAGTTCACACCATCATGGTCTGGCCAGCAGGAGTCATGGACAGGCTACACAACTGCTTTGAGATACTGATTGGGACATTTTTAAACAGGCTGCCACTCACAACAACCACACAGACCTTAACACCTACACCTCATCAGTATTGTATTACATCACCTTCTGTATGAACAGTGTCACCACACAGAGGACAATACTGACACTCCCCAACCATAAGCCATGGATGATTAGCACTGTAACTGGTCTGCTGAAGGCCTGGGATGCAGCTTTCCACTCAGGTGATGCAGAGGCCTACAGAATAGCAAGGTCCAGTCTGAGGAAGGGCATCAGGGAAGCAAAGCACCGCTACACGAAGAGCATTTTAACAGCTCAGACTCTCGACGCGTGTGGCAGGGCATCAGAACCATCACCGGCTACAACAGCTCCACACACGCACAAAGCTCATCCCTCCCTGATGACCTGAACTGCTTTTTTGCCAGGTTTGACTGTGCCGACAGCAGTGACAACATACGGGTACAGCAGGGACCTTCACCACCGGTGCTGACTCTGAGCCCCCATGACATGACACAGACCCTGCAGCACATCAACCCCAACAAGGCCACCGGAACTGGCGGAGTACCAGGGCGGGTTCTGAAGCACTGTGCAGGGGAGCTGACTGCTGTGCTCACGGACCTGTTTAACACCTCCCTGAGGCAGGCCTCCGTCCCCACATGCCTCAAGACAGCCACAATCATCCCTGTGCCAAAACAATCAGCCATCAGATCCCTCAACGACTATCGGCCAGTGGCGCTGACACCAGTGGTGAAGTGCTTTGAACGTCTAGTACTGGGACACTTGAAGAACAGCATCCCCCCCCCCCCCCCTCCTTAGACCACCATCAATTTGCCTATAGGGCAAACAGGTCGACGGAGGACGCAGTGTCACTGGCCCTCCACTCCACCCTGACACATCTTGACCAGCGGGACAGTTATGTGCGGATGCTATTCATAGATTATAGCTCCGCCTTTAACACCACCCCCCCCCATAAACTAATCACCAAGCTGGACCAACTGGGCCTCAACAAATACCTGAGCAGCTAGTTCGTGGACTTTCTCACCGGCCGACCACAGACTGTGCGCATGGGGAGGCAGATCTCCTCCAGCATCACCCTGAACATCGGTGCACCACAGGGCTGTGTGGTGAGCCCCTTCCTCTTCTCCCTCTACACTCTCGACTGCCAGCCCACCTACGAGGCCAACACCATACTAAAGTTTGCAGATGACACCATCATGGTAGGCAGGATCACAAGTAACAACGAGGCCACCTACTGGACAGAGGTAGAGAACCTTGTGAGCTGGAGCCGTGAGAACAACCTGATCCTCAACGCAGCAAAAACAAAGGAGATGATCCTGGACTTCAGGAGTAGACCAAGGACCCTCGTCCATCAGCCCATCACCATTAACGGTGAGACAGTGGAGGCTGTGCAGAACATCAGGTACCTCGGGGTCAACATCAGTCATGACCTGACCTGGACCGTCAACATCACGGCGACGGCCAAGAAAGGACTCCAAAGGCGGTGAGGTGCTTGAAGAGGTGCTTCCTGAGGTGCATGAAGAGGGCACGTCATAACAGCTGCTGGTGAGCTTCTACAGGTCAGCCATCAAGGCAGTTCTCACATACTGATCGCAGTATGGTACTCTGGCTGTACTGCAGAGAACAGGAAAGCTCTCCAACGCGTCATTAAGACTGCTGAGAGGATCACTGGTACCCAGCTCCCCAGACTTGAGGACATATACTGGACCCACTGCATCCGGAGGGTCAAGGACATCATTAGAGACAGCACACACCCTGGACACTACCCCTTTCCCCCCCTGCCCTCAGGAAGACGATACAGGACACTGAGTGCCCCCACGACAAGACTAAAAAACAGCTTCTACCATAGAGCTGTGACACTACTGAACTTTACCCCCCTCCCACACTGATTCCCCCCCTTCTCTCTCACACACCTGCCCATACTCCTATATGTTTATAGTCTTTTTAACGTATTTTTATACTCATTCCTGTGCAGCTGGAGGACTGCTCCAACAAAATTTTGTTGTCTTGTACAATGACAATAAAGATTACTTTAAACTTTAAATCTATGCCAGCTCTCAGAGCAATTCAATGATCCCATTCCCTCGTTTATTTCTCTGCAACCAATTCTTTCTCACGTACCCATCAAGTGCATGCTGATTCACTCAGTAGCCATTTAAAATTACAGCTCGTCTCTGAGATGTTGAAGAAATGCGAGTACCCAAAGAAAACATGCTCAGTCACAGGGAACATGTGTGAATGTCACAGATGTCAATGGAGATGAAAATCAAACCTAAATATGTGCAGCTGTGAGGCAGCAACACCATGTCATGTGAAGAGAGCAACCCATAATGGAAATTACTAGATGATTCACTTTTTGACAATCCTTCAGCTTCTATCATTACTGCTGTTTCAATCTCCACACAAATTATTCTTGAATCTGGCATTTGAAACTAAGCCTTTCACTCAAATATTAATTCACATTGTGAAGTTGAAGAAGAACCTGCCTCTGTTTTTAAAATATATATTTCCCATTGTGGTGCTCTTTTTTTAAGCATTTATTACCAACACTGCATTAGCCATAAAGTTGGAGCAGAGTCTGTGAGCAAACAACCTGTGGCACAGCAAATAAAATCAATTTAAAGAACAGGTGCAAAAACTGTAGCAATTCACACAATAACAAAGGGCAATATTCCAGCAAAAGAGAGCAGGTAGAAAATAGTCTGCTGTAAATTAGGCGCTCAGAAAGGACTCACTCAGCTTAGCTTTGTTTGACAGCGAAATTACCACGTTTTGCAAAGCGAAAGAGTTGTCACTAAATGCAGCCTTCATTATCTGCTTTTTTTATTGATGTGGGTTTGCTGGGAATTAATTCAGCAGATATTTTCTCTGGCTAACAGAGCAGAATTTAACAATGCTTATGTTACAAGTTATAATCTTAAAAACCCCAGTTCACTTGTGTATCTCCTGACAGCAGGAACTGCCAGCTGATTCCCAAACACAGGTGAGAGCAGTGACTTGCTGTGGGTTGCATAACATGCTGGTTAGAGAAAAAGTCTTTGTGTTTATTCAAAAATCAAATAGTGGAAAACAAGTGGATACTGCAAGGTTGGATAGACATTTAAGATAGAAAGTTGATTGCAAGTGAAAACCACATTATGCACGTTAGCTATGGAGAGGGACTGTCGAGCACAGGCCCTTGTAACCAAGCAACAGACAGCTGCACTCCCAGCTGCCCAGCTTTTCTTGATGCAAAAAATGCACCATTGGTTGATTTTCAAGGTGCGGTTGATACAGTTAGATTCAGGCAACAGATTACCCTGTTTTTCTTCTACTTTTAATATATTTGTCTTCCCCAATAAATATGCATTTAGTTCATTAGGCATAAAGCAGCAAGTTTACTGTGTGGGCATGTACCCATGGAAACCCCCTCCTTGCACAGGCCCAAGATGTTGATTAAATAAATGACATCAGTAATTAATCTCTGAATGCATACCTGATTGGTGCTGTGGAAGAAACGAGCTGGGGGTATGAGTTTATAGAACAATAAAGGCAGTGCCTCCATTTGATAAAGCTATAAAAACGAAATAAATCAAATGCATTCAACAGGAGTAGGGATTATAAAATCCAAGCAGTAATAATGAGCTTGCATAAAGTGTTAATTGATTATCAGTTAACGTAATAAGTATAATGTCGGAATGAATACAGGAAGGAATCTATGTGATTGAATTACATTAGCAGTGAAGATTTGATCATATAGGTGTATTGAGGAGAGTTGGGGAAGGATTGGATGACAAACGCCAGTCTGGGTTGGTTGGTTCAAATGTGTTGCTCCTATGTTGTAACATGTTAAATTGTTTATGTTAAAAAGTCAGGGAATTAACTTATTTTCCTCTCATGCTGGCATTAATATCTGTTTTTTATTTAATTTGTTTATTGAGCTCTGGGCATTGCTGACAATGCCATTATTTATTGTCCATCTCAGGTGCCATTAAGGAGGTGGTGGTGAACAGTTTTTTTGAAATGCCTCATCCCTTCTGTTTCTTTGTTAGCAAATTCTGAGATTCAGATCGCAATAGTGATGGACTGGGTGGTACACTGACAAATCATAATGGTGTGTTTCAGGGAAATTCTACAGATGTTCATTCTCCAATGCGCTTCCTACTCTTCTGTCTGAAGAAGGGTCCTGACCCAAGCATTGTCTGTTCATTCCTTCCACAGATGCTGCCAGACTCCTTAAATCCTGGCACTTGTAGTTCTTTGTGTCTCCAGTTCCACTCTTGTCCATTGTGGTGATGGAGGTTATGAGTATTGGAGGTACGGTTGTGCATTTTACATGCTAGTTATTGTACATTTTACAATGGTACATGCTGCAGACATTGTATGCCAGTGGTACAGGGAATGAAGGTTTATCATGCTGATCTGTCCCAGATGGTGTTCCTGTGAGTTATTGCAGCAAATCTCATCCAGGCAAGTGGAAAGTTCAATAATTCAATGGTACCTTATTGTCATAAGTACCTAGCTAGAGTTAAATTCCATTATTGCATAGTTCAGTGAACAAATCATTTACATATGCGCAATTATGAGTTTAGTTTATTGTCACATACAGTAAAAAGTATAGTAAAAAAGCTTTTGTTGCGTGCTAACCAGTCAACGGAAAGAAAATACATGATTACAGTCGAGCCATCTACAGTGTACAGATACATTATAAAGGGAATAACATTAATAATGTTTAGTACAAGATAAAGTCCGATCAAGGAGAGTCCAAGGGTCTCAAATGAGGTAGATTATTGATCAGTACTGCTCCCTAGTTATTGATAGGATGCTTCAAATTCCTGATAACAGTTGGGAAGAAACTGTCCCTGAATCTGGCGATGTGCGTTTTCATACCTATACCTTTTGCCTGATGGCAAAGGGGAGAAGAGGGAGTGCTCAGGCTGCGACTCATCCTTGATTATGCTGGTGGCCTTGCCAAGGAAGCATGAGGTGTAAATGGAGACAATGAAAGGTTGGTTAATGTGATGGCCTCGGCTGCGTCCACCACACTCCGCACAATGTCTTGTGGTATTGGATGGAGCTGATCCCAAACTATGCTGTAATTCATCCCGATAAAATGCTTTCATCTGTGCATCTGTAGAAGTTGGTGAGAGTTATTGGGGACATACCAAATTTTTCTAAGCATTCTAAGGAAATATGGCGTTGGCGTACTTTCTTGGCCATTGCTTCATTAGGGATGGTGCAGGAAAAGTTGATGGTGAAATTTGCTCCTCGGAATTTGGAGCTTTCAACCATCTCTACTTTGATACTGTCAATGCAAATTATACTTAAGTACAAGAATGTAAGAATAGTAGATTACACTGAGGCAGTACATAAGATGGCTAAATTTCCAATTCCAGTTTGTACCATCCAAATTCTGAGTAGTTAAATGTGCTAAGAGTCTTAACTTAGCTGTAAAGCCCATTATCATGGTGGCGGCACTGAGTTGTAGATGCAAGGTTGGCCAGGTCAGGCAATGTTGTCAATGCCCTGCTCCGCCATTCCGTGTCAAATGCAGGTCACATCCAATCTGCACACTCATTTTGAGCATCACTTGATCTAATCGAGCCACAGGCAGCTGCAGAGACTCCAGCAGCCCACTCCACCAACCCATTAATATGGACACATCCACACACATTCGAGCCATGCGGAACAGCGGAGCGTACCATGCCAGCTTGGCCGACCGGAAGCACCCATAGACAGCGACGAGAACGTAAACTCCGCCGTGGATGCCAAGGTTAGTTAAAAGCTAAGTTAACCCCACACAGGCTATCAATTCCTAGCCTTTTCCTCGCCAACGTATGCTCACTGGCGAACAAAATGGACGAACGTTTGAACAAAAAGGAGGCTACTGATTACCTCCCACAACTGGATTAATGACTTCGGCATCATGATCTTCACAGAAACATGGCTTAACATCGATGTTCTTGACAGTGCCATCGAGCTAACGGGGCATCATATACTCTGAATGGTCAGAACAACAGACTCCGGTAAGACCAGAGGTGGGGGTCTGTGCATTTATGTAAATAAAGCTTGGTGCATGGACACTACCATCATCGAGAGTCACTGCTCAGCTAACCTAGAGTTTATCATGGTTAAATACAGACCGTTCTATCTGCCCAGAGAGTTTACTTCCACTGTTGTGACTGCAGCCTATATTCCTTCGGATGCTACTGCTAAGCTTACAATGAAAGAACTGCGTACTGCCATTAGCAAACCACAGACTCACAACCCCGAGGCAGCCTTCATTGTTGCAGGTGACTTCAATCACTCCAACTTGAAGACTACACTCCCCAAATTCCACCAACATGTCTCCTTCGCCACTAGAGAAGACAAGATACCGGACAAAGTTTACGCAAACATGGCTGAATTTTACAAAGCCATCCCCTCCCCCACCTTGGACAGTCTGATTACCTCTCATTGTTCCTGCTCCCAAAGTACTCTCTACTCATCAGACGTGTTAAACCCACAGTGAGGACAGTTAAGGGCCTGTCCTACAAGCATGCAACTCTCTGCGATGAACACGATCAAACTAGAAGCGGGGGCCGCGTGGAGGTCGGGTGATCCCCTGTACAGGGCCGTTCCCACCAGCATGCGCCTGCATGCAGCAAGCGTGACCAAACCGGCAGCAAGGGCCGCAGGGAGGTCGGGTGAGAGGCGCAATGCGGCGCAAAGTGAGGCGAACTTGGAGCGAAGTCTAAGGTAAGTTCGCCAGGACAGAGAGGGGCACAGAGGCACACCCACACACAGGGCCATGGAGCCACACACATAGAGGGTCACGGAGGCACCTACAGATAGGGTCACGGAGGCACAATGTCGGGGCGGTGTGTAATGCGTCGAGGCGACTGCGAGCCGACAAGCAGTTGCCGCGCGGAATTTTTGAACATAGTCAGTTTTTCGGAGCCCCGCACGATGGGCTCCAGCAATCGAAGTGGGACCGGCCCCGCAACGCCGGACGGCTCAAGCGACCACGTTAGGTCGCGCTAATCTCATAGAGTTGCATGCTTGTAGGACAGGCCCTTTAAAGTTTGGACAGAGGGAAGGAACTCCACACTTCAGCAGCATTTTGGAAACACTGACTGGAATGTGTTTGCAGCTCAGGCCACCCTTGACTCCCACATGGACATTGACTCGTACCTCCTCCGTTTTGGACTTTATCAACCACACCACTAACAGTGCCACCTCCCTCAAACAAATTACCACATTCCAGAATCGGAAGCCATGGATGAACAGCGAGGTCAGGCTATTGCTGAAGGCACATGACACTGCTTTCAGGTCAGGTGATGCTCGAGTCTACAGTTCATCCAGGGCTAACCTGAAGAGGGGCATCAAGAAGGCCAAGCACAATTACAAGCTAAGGATCGAGGAGCACTTCAAGAACAACTCCAACCCCCGACACATGTGGCAAGGCATCCAGGCCATCACGGACTATAAACCCACCAACACCACCCCACATCCAGCGACGCCTCCTTCCTTGAGGACCTTAACCACTTTTATGGCCGCTTTGACAGAGACAATCAAGAGATGGCCATCAAGGCTGTGCTCCCTGCTGATCACCAGCCCCTCACACTCGCCCCCATTGACGTGTATGTGGCACTGAGCAGGATTAATGCACAAAAGGCTGCTGGCCCTGACGGCATCCCCGAGCGCGTCCTCAGGGCCTGTGCTGTGCAGCTGACTGACGTCTGGACTGACATCTTCAACCTGTCACTTGCCCCAGCAGCTGTTCCCACGTGCCTTAAAACCACCTCCATCGTCCCGGTGCCAAAACACTCTACTGTGGCGAGCCTCAACGACTTCCGCCCAGTTGCACTTACTCCCATCATCACAAAGTGCTTCGAGAGGCTGGTCCTGGCACACCTCAAAGGCTGCCTACCTCGCACACTTGACTCTTATCAGTTCACCTAACACAAGAACAGGAGTACAGAGGATGCCATCTCCACGGCACTTCACTCCGCCCTCTCCCACCTCGACAACAGAGACATCTATGTGAGAATGCTATTCATCGACTTTAGCTCAGCATTTAACACCATTATCCCCTCTAAAATGATCACCAAACTCATCAACCTGGGCATCAAGCCCTCCCTCTGCATGGTGTGCTGACAACAACCTGGCTCTTAACACCAAGAAGACCAAGGAGCTCATTGTGGACAACAGAAGGTTTAGGGGTGGCACGCACATCCCCATCCATATTAACAGGATGGAGGTGGAGCGTGTTTCCAGCTTCAGGTTTCTGGGGGTCAACATCTCTGATGACCTCCCTTGGACCCACAATACCTCAACACTGATCAAGAAGGATCACCAGTGTCTTTTCTTCCTGAGGAGACTAAAGAAGGTCCATCTGGCTCCTCAGATTCTGGTGAACTTCTACCACTGCCCCATCGAAAGCAGAGGGTGGTGAAAACTGCCCAACACATCACCAGTTCCTCACTCCTCGCCATTGAGTCTGTCCAGAGCAAGCGATGTCTGCGAAGGGTGCGCAGCATCGTCAAGGACTGCTCTCACCCCAACCACAGACCATTTACCCTCCTCCCATCTGGAAGGTGCTACAGGTATCTCCGTTGCCGGACCAGCAGGTTCAGGAACAGCTTCTTCCCTGCGGCTGGTACCCTACTTTACACCTTGGTGATTGCCAGTAAACAACCCCCCAGTAGAGCCAGGGTGTTTAGGCACTAAAAAAACGCTGAGGCCCACAGGAGCCATTGGAAGAGAAGGAGGGGGAGGAGCGACACCCGACTGGTAAGCTTAAAAATCCAGCGCGGGGCTTGTTTTTTCAGAGGCCCACAGGAGCCATTGGAAGAGAAGGAGGGGGAGGAGCAACACCTGACCGGTAAGCTTAAAAATCCAGCGCGGGGCTTACCGAAATCCATAACGTTCCATTCGGAGAATTGGGTTTTTGTAGGAAGCCACTGATTGGTGGGAAGTGGACTAGGGTAAGCAGCTGATTGGCAGTCAGATTTCAGCAGTTTGTAGTGTACTTTGTATTGTGTTGATATTGTATCCTGTGTAAAGGGGGACTATGAAGGCCAGGGCAGTGTAGTGTCGTGGATGTCAGATGTGGGAGGTCAAGGAATCTGATAGCCCTCCAGACATCCACATCTGCGCCAGGTGTGTCGAGATGGGGCTCCTAAAGTACTGTGTTAGGAACCTGGAGCAGCAGCTCAATGACCTCCGTCTGGTCAGGGAGAGCGAGGAGGTCATAGAGAGGAGCTACAGGGAGGTAGTCACTCCAAAACCACAGAAAACAGACAAGTGGGTCACAGTTAGGAAGGGCAAGGGGCAGAGGCAGTGGCTAGAGAGTACCCCTGTGACTGTGCACCTTGAAAATAGGTACTCCAGTTCGAGTGCTGTTGGGGTGGACAGCCTACCTGGGGTTAACAACAGCGACCTGGCCTCCGGTACAAAGACCGGCCCTGATGCCCAGAAGCATAAGGAAAAGAAGAGGAGGGCATTAGTAATAGGGGACTCCATAGTCAGGGGTTCAGATTGGCGATTCTGTGGACGCAGTCCGGAGACCCGGATGGTAGTTTGCCTCCCTGGTGCCAGGATCCGGGATGTGTTTGAACGTGTCCAAGATATCCTGAAAAGGGAGGGAGAGGAGCCTCAGGTCGTGGTACATATTGGTACCAATGACATAGGTAAAAACAAAGAAGAGGTCCTAAAAGGAGAATTTAGAGAGTTAGGAAGAGAGCTATGGAAAAGGACCACAAAGATAACAATCTCAGGACTACTTCCTGTGTCACGCGACATTGAGAGTAGGAATGGAGCAAGGTGGAGGATAAACGCGTGGCTGAAGTACTGATATGGAGGGCAGGATTTAAGTTTCTGGATCATTGGAACCTCCTTCGCGGAAGGAGTGACCTGTATAAAAAGGACGGGTTGCACTTGAACCCAAGGGGACCAGTATCTTGGTGGGGAAATTTGCAAAGGCTACTGGGGGGACTTTAAACTAGATAGGTTGGGGGGAGGGACTCAAATAGAGATAGCTAGGAGACAGTGTCTGAGGCAGGAGGCAGAGAAGGGAAGCACTCAGAACCAACATGTATGGGGGGAAGAAGAAGAAAAAAATAAGAGGTGGTGGATGTCTTCAAGGTGTGAGCAGAGAGAAAGAGGGGTATAAAATGACAATCGAAGCAAGTGGTAGCAAGGTGAAAATTAATAGTGGCTGGCAGACAAATCCAGGAAAAAAATCAAAAGGCGCCACTTGTCAACATAATTGTTTAAGGGTAAAAACAAGCCTGAAGGCTTTGTGTCTCAATGCGAGGAGCATTCATAATAAGGTGGATGAGTTAAAGGTGCAGATAGCTATTAATGACTATGCTATAGTTGGGATCACGGAGATATGGCTCCAGGGTGACCAAGGCTGGGAGCTGAACATCCAGGGATATACACTATTCAGGAGCGATTGACGGAAAGGAAAAGGAGGTGGGGTAGCGCTGCTGGTGAGAGAGGAGATTAATGCAATCGAAAGGAAGGACATTAACATGCAGGATGTGGAATCGATATGGGTAGAGCTGCGAAACTCTAAGGAGCTGAAAACGCTAGTGGGAGTTGTGTACAGGCCACCTAACAGTAGTATTGGAGTTGGGGATGGCATCAAACAGGAAATTAGAAGTGCGTGCAACAAGGGTAACACAGTTATAATGGGTGACTTCAATCTGCATATAGATTGGGTGAATCAAATTGGCACGGGTGCCGAGGAAGGCGATTTCTTGGAATGTATGCGGGATAGTTTTCTAAACCAGCATGTGGAGGAACCAACGAGAGAGCAGGCTATTCTAGCCTGGGTATTGAGTAATGAGGAAGGGTTAGTTAGCAGTCTTGTTGTGCGTAGCCCCTTGGGCAAGAGTGACCATAATATGATTGAGTTCTTCATTAGGATGGAGAGTGACATAATTAAGTCAGAAACAAGGGTTCCAGGGGGCGCCGTCCAGTTGGTATGGCTGCCCGGCCAGCAGCTGTCTGTTTTTTCACTTTTTATTTTTAGTGAGTTTTAGTGTTAGTTTTTGGAGCCCTAGCCTTTTTTATGTGGGGGGGTGGGGGGGGGGGGGGGCGAAGGGGGAAACTACTTTTCCTGGTCCCTACCTGGTCGGAGAGGCAGCTTTTCTCCGGGCTGCACCGTCGACCTGTCCTCGCGGCGGGCCTGGAGCGGCGTTTCCTGTGGGGGCCGCCCAGAACCTCGGCTTCGGCAGCGGCTCAGCGCTGGAGCACCATTGGGGAGCAGCGCGGACGATACCTTGCCTGGGTCGCCGCGTTGGAGCTGCAGAATGCTGAGACCGCAGGTGAACATCGCGGATCTGCGGGACTGTGGGGCGGCTGGCTGCGGGCAGCAGCGCTGAACTTTTACCTCGGCAGCCTGGGATCTCTCGGCGAGATCGCCAGTTGTGGAGCTGCATCCAGCGCGGCCTTGTCAGCTTTGGAAACCACGGACTCTGATAGGGAAGCGGCCATTCCAGGTTTTCCAAGCCGCTGTGAGGACTCTCCCAACGCCGGAACACCAACACCCGGCGAGAAGGCCTAATACATCGGGCCTCCGTAGCGCCGACGGCGGAGGCCTCAATAGGCCTGACTATGGGTGGACTTGGGGATGGGACTGGACTTTGTGCCTTCTCCCACAGTGGGAACCATTGTGGGGGGATGTTTTTGTGTTCATTGTTAATTCTTTAGTGTTGTGTTTTATCTTTATTTGTGTGCTGCATGGCAAGTCAAATTTCACTACACCAATTGGTGCATGTGACAATAAATGTCCTTTGTCCTTTGTAAACAAAGGTAACTTTGAAGGTATGAGCCGTGAATTGGCCAAGATAGACTGACAGGTGAGTCTTAAAGGGTTGACATTGAATGTGCAATGGAAGGTTTTTAAAGACTGCATGGATGAAGTTCAAAAATTGTTCATACCAGTTTGGCAAAAGAATAAATCGGGGAAGGTGGTGCATCCGTGGATAACGAGGGAAATCAGGGATAGTATAAAAACTAAAGATGAGGCATACAAATTGGCCAAAAAACACAGCCTACCAGAGGACTGGGAGTAATTCAGAATCCAGCAGAGGAGGACAAAGGGCTTAATTAGGAAAGGGAAAATAGATTACGAAAGGAAACTGGCAGGGAACATAAAAACTGACTGCAAAAGTTTTAATAGAGAAAGAGACTAGTTAGAACAAATGTTGGTCCCTTGCAGTCAGAAGCAGGTGAATTGATCATGGGGTACAAGGACATGGCAGACCAATTGAATAACTACTTTGGTTCTGTCTTCACTAAGGAAGACATAAATAATCTGCCAGAAATAGCAGTGGACCGGAGGTCAAATAAGATGGCTGAACTGAGTGAAATCCAGGTTAGCCGGGAGGTGGTGTTGGGTAAATTGAACGGATTAAAGGCTGATAAATCCCCAGGGCCAGATGGTCTGCATCCCAGAGTGCTCAAGGAGGTAGCCACGGAAATAGTGGATGCAATAGTGATAATTTTTCAAAACTCCTTGGATTCTGGAGTAGTTCCTGAGGATTGGAGGGTAGCTAATGTAACCCCACTTTTTAAAAAAGGAGGGAGAGAGAAAGCGGGGAATTACAGACCAGTTAGTTTAACATCGGAAGTGGGGAAACTGCTAGAGTCAGTTATTAAAGATGGGATAGCAGCGCATTTGAAAAGTGGTGAAATCATTGGACAAATTCAGTATGGATTTACAAAAGGTAAATCATGTCTGAAGAATCTTATAGAATCTTTCGAGGATGTAACTAGTAGAATGGATAAGGGAGAACCAGTGGATGTGTTATATCTGGACTATCAGAAGGATTTCGACAAGGTCCAACGTAAGAGATTAGTATATAAACTTAAAGCACACGGTCTTGGTGGTTCAATATTGATGTGGATAGAGAACTGGCTGGCAGACAGGAAGCAAATGGTAGGAGTAAACGGGTCCTTTTCAGAATGGCAGGCAGTGACTAGTGGGGTACCGCAAGGCTCAGTGCTGGGACCCCAGCTATTTACAATATACATTAATGATTTGGATGAGGGAATTGAATGCAACATCTCCAAATTTGCAGGTGACACCAAGCTGGGGGGTATAGTTAGGTGTGAGGAGGATGCTAGGAGGTTGCAGGGTGATTTGGATAGGCTGAGTGAATGGGCAGATGCATGGCAGATGCAGTATAATGTGGATAAATGTGAGGTTATCCATTTTGGTGGGAAAAACATGAGGGTAGACTATTATCTGAATGGTGGCAGATTAGGAAAAGGGGAGATGAAACAAGACCTGGGTGTCATGGTACACCAGTCATTGAAAGTAGGCGTGCAGGTGCAGCAGGCAGTGAAGAAAGAAAATGGTATATTAGCATTCATAGCGAAAGGATTTGAGTATAGGAGCAGGGAGGTTCTACTGCTGTTGTGCAGGGTTTTGGTGAGACCACACCTGGAGTATTGCGTACAGTTTTGGTCTCCAAATATGAGGAAAGACATTCTTGCCGTAGAGGGGGTTCAGAGAAGTTTCACCAGACTGATTCCTGGGATGTCGGGACTTTCATATGAAGAAAGACTGGATATACTCGGCTTGTACTCACTGGAATTTAGAAGATTGAGGCGGGATCTTATAGAAATTCTTAAGGGGTTGGACAAGCTAGATGCAGGAAAATTGTTCCTGATGTTTGGGAAGTCCAGAACAAGGGATCACAGTCTAAGGATAAGGGGGAATTTCTTTAGGACCGAGATGAGGAAAACATTCTTCACACAGAGAGTGGTGACTCTGTGGAATTCTCTGCCACAGAAGGTAGTTGAGGCCAGTTCATTGGCTATATTCAAGAGGGAGTTGGATGTGTCTCTTGTGGCTAAAGGGATCAGGGAGTATGGAGAGAAGGCAGGTACGGGATACTGAGTTGGATGATCAGCCATGATCATATTGAATGGCGGTGCAGGCTCGAAGGGCCGAATGGCCTACTCCTGCACCTATTTTTCTATGTTTCTATGTTTCTAAAATGGCATAATAAAATTACAAAAAAGGCATGAAAAAGGCATTTATTGACAAAAAAAAGGCATGTATTTCCACCACCAAAATATGGTTTAAAATGATAATATAAAGGTATACCACCTTAAATGACCAAAGTTGCCTGGTTGTGCATAATCACTAGCATATTTTTCAAATGATCTGATGTTAAACTATGCCGTCTGTCAGACAGAATATGCTTCAGTTATGAAAAACTTCTTTCTACCTCAGCTGAGGTCACTGGTGCATACCTGAAACAAGCTACA
The DNA here is from genome assembly GCA_963514005.1 of Raja brachyura. The sequence goes on along the minus strand of OY740786.1, from coordinate 48,595,445 downwards.
CTCTATATTCAGGTTGATATCTTGTGCATTACAACTACCTTTGAGATCTTAACTATGTTTTGTATTTCTTCAAGATCTTTGTTAGCTAAAATCACTTTCTCGCATTTTCCTTATATGTCTTTACCTACATCGCCAGGAACTTTATGAATTTTGTCAGTTACTTTGTTGAAAACCTGCAAGTTATTCACTAATGTTTTGCCACGTTTCTCAAGGTAAGTGGTAGCTTGTGGGAAGTTTGCAAAATTGGAAGCAGTAAATAGATTTTGGAGAAGACTGAACCAACAGGCAGCGGCATGAATGAATGAACGACCGACGGTGGCCATCCGGGTTTCGCCCCGGTGGTAGAAATGTTCTTGTAATTTATATTTTGTTAACACGTTAACAATAACATTAATATTAACGTGTTAACATTGAAAACGCCATTGTAATCACGTACAACTAGAGAAAATGGCACGACCTTTTAGCAAAATGGCAAAAAAAAAGGCTGATTTAGGCACTTGATGGTGAAAAAGGCATTATCTTGGTGAAATCATCAAAAAAGGCATGAAAAGGTACATGGCATTTATGGCAAAATCCTGGCTTTAGTTATTAGGAACTACAATGTTTCCTATTGTGAGTCTAGTATGAACACACATTGTCTGTAAATTAGTGATGCACATACAGAATCCATGGGCTTTAATTTAAGATACTAGTGTGGCTGTGTATGATCTGCGGTTAGTCTAACCTATTATTTTCTCAAGTCACAATAGATGTCACAGTCAACACAAAGCAAAACAAGAATATTTAAGGAGCTGCATAGTTCAGATAGCTTGGTATTTCATATACACTGCTTATCAGCAATCTTTCTGGGATATGAAGAATGAAACCACATGTTGCTAGTGCACAATGCAGCATCAACCCCAATGTCTCGCTTCAGCTATAATCTGGATTTCACAATGCACTTCCAGGCACCAAGAGAAATGTTTCCATTAAGTGAACAGAGACAGTTGACAAATTATTATTCATCATCAGCAAAATATCACCTTCTACTGTGTTGTCCAGAATAGTTAATATAAGTATGAAAAAGACACAGTGTTCCCGCTACAATGTTGGAGATACTTTACTTAGAAGAAAGCTGGAGTTAGAAAGCAGGAACACCAACTGCTGGAGGTTCAATTTTAGCATTTTATTGCATTAATCATTACCGAATGCTGAATGTTGATGCTATCCAATGTATCCAGGTGGAATGTATGCACAAAACAATGTTCCTCAGCACGAAGAATTCCATGCAATTTTGATCTACCATGACATTTCATTGATTTTAATAAATGATGTCTGGGACAATATCCAGACCATGCCATCATCAGCTGTGAAAGGCCAAGGAATATTAGTAATGTGAATCACACTGCTTGACTTCTAAACTCTAACAATTGTGTCTGCCAAACAGAATCTCACATATTAAGTTGCAGGCTACAAACTATTCTGCAATTTTAGTATAAAGTTTGTCCATTATCGAATTAATTCCATCAGCAGCAGAAAGAAGATAATCTCCAAGGTAGACCCGGTAATATGATAGTCACATCGTGCTTTATCAGCTTGACTGAAAACTAACACAATTCAGTGGATAAAAGTGGTTAATTTCAATTATAGTGGCCAAGTAGTGCAGAGGACTTACTGGACAAGCTAGAGCTCTGGCCCATTGATCCAGAGACACGAGTTCAAATCTCAGAAGCACAGCTGAGAAATTTAAATTTGACTCATTAAAATAAATCGCATGTTTAAAGCTAGTTACAGTCATGGAACTACCAAATTCTGATTAAAAAAAAAAAACACCCATGTTTCCCTTTCCCATCCAAGCCTGACCTATATGTGACTCCAGATCCATCCTTGTGGTTGACACTCCACTGTTCCCATAGTTCATGGGCAATTATGAATGTATAATTATGAATCAGTAATTTGAATGATATCCATATCCTGTGAAGTTATCGATGTAAAAAAACCATTGGGAGCCTTTGTGTGCTTAATAATAATGACGACCCAAACGATTCACACTATATTTTCCGGAGGCAATAGATGAAAGTCATGGTTTGGAGTCAAGACTATGCATCAGGAATGAGGGGGAAGAGCAAAGATTGCCAGTATAAAGCAGTATGTGGGAGAAGTGGGATGGAGAGACCTTGTGAGGGTATCTTTTTCTATGTTGTGACTTTCTTTCTCACTCCGTGTTCTCCCTCAGCGGTTTTACTAAACATCTGCTCCTAGATATTGACACCTCAATTCCCTCCCTCACAAACCCCTCCTCCGCCCTCTCCCCATACTGTTATATACTGTCAATCTTTCCCTTTGTCTCTCTCATCGAAATGAAAGCCTTATGCCTTTTGGGTCCACAAATGCCATTGGAACTATAGAGCTATACAGCTTTTATATCTGTACCATATGACTGTAATGCATGTCTGTTGGATGAACTTCCACAATTTGCCAAGCTCTGTAACAGCATTTTGCAATTATGGATTAAGTGCATCATATTATCATAAAACCAATCCTCTTCCAAGTCACACACTAGCTAGACATGGTGAAATATTGTAATTCCTTCTTTTTCTTTATGTCCATATCCCGAACTCTACCAAATACTACTGAGGGAGTATTTTCACCATGTGGTTGCAGCTGTTCAAGACAAATGACTTCTACTGTCTTTGCCGGAGCAGTAATACATAGAAAAATAGGCATTGGTTTAGGTTTATTATTATTGGTGTGTGTACTGAGGTACAGTGAAAGATTTTTTTTGTATGCTGTCCATTCAGAAAAACTCTGCATGAATACAATCAAGCAAAGTGAAGATAGAGAAAAATAGATACATACAGTGAAGGGAAGGATTCAGAGTGTAGAGTTTAGTTTTTTTGCATTGCAGCACACCAGTTCCAGGGACGAACTCCAAGATTAACTGGATTGTACCTTAACTAATGGAAGAAGCTATATCAGAAGCTTGATAACGGAGAGAAATAAGATGTTCCCAAGTCTGGTGGTTCACACTTTGAAGCTTCTGGATCTTCTGGCTGAAGGCAACGGGGAGAAGAAGGAATGACAGTGGTGGGAAAGGAATTTGATTATGATGGCTGTTTCCTTTTGACAACTTGAAGTATAAATTAAGTCAATGGTAGGGAACATGGTCTGTGTGATGGACTGGGTTACATCCACAACTCTCTGCAATGTTCTGTTGTCTTGGGCAGAGCTTTTTCAAACCAAGCTGTGATGCTTTCTATGATACAGTGCATTCAGAAAGTATTCAGATCCACTTTTTCCACATTTTGTTACGTTACAGCCTTAACGGACTGTCCCACTTGGGTGACCTAATCCGCGAGTTTAGAAGAGTGTCTTCGACCTTCAAACTCGCAGCTTGGTCAACACGTGATCCTAGGAGGTCCTACGAGGTTGCTGGAACTCTCCTTCATGCTCGAGGGAAGTTCCTGAACAATCCTGGCCTCAACTAGGTTGCAAAAAGGATTTCAGTATGTTGAAACATTTTCCGCGAGTAAGATTTGGTCGGCATGGTTCTTTTGGACTCGTTGTGCAGTGGAGTGGGGTCGCTATTTAGCACAGGCAGTCGAGAGCAGCCGTAATCTCCTTCGCTGACCGGGCATTTTGATTGGCTCATTGGAGTTTTCAGGATCAAGGTAAACCTACCGGTAGGTAAAATGCCCACTAAACTCAATTAAACTTCTTAAAAGTGTCTGCACTCCTTCTCCTCCCCTTCTCTCCTCTTCTCCCCCCATTCTCTCCCCTTCTCTCCCCCCCCCCCCCCCCCCCCCAGTGGTCTCTAAAGGACTTACCGTATACTGTGCAGCTGTTTTACCTTCCTCTTCATCGCAGGTGTGAATCTCAGACAGCGCTCTCCCGCTTTCCTTGGCCCACGCCTTCACGATGTGTGTGGGTGTGTGTGTGCGTGCAGTCGGTCGATCCAGCTCGCGGGTTCAACGCAAACGGTCGATCCAGCTCTAGGCTTTCCAGGCGTGTGCCTTGGAGCCCTCGAGTCTCCTTAACTCGCGGATTAGGTCGCCCAAGTGGGACAGCCCCATTATTCTAAAATGGGTTAAATTCATTTTTTTTAATCATCAACCTACAAAAGTGAAAATAAGTGTTTAGAAATTGTTGCAAAGTAATTAAAAATAAATAACTGAAATATCACATTTACATAAGTATTCAGACCCTTTACTCAGTACTGTTGAGGCACCTTTGGCAGTGATTACAGCCTCAAGTCTTCTTGGGCATGATGCCACAAGTTTGGAACATCGTTATTTGGGTCATTTCTCCCATTCTTCCCTGCAGATCCTCTCAAGGTTGAATGTGGAGCGTCAACGCACAGCTATTTTCCGTGTGCGGACATGGTGTCGAAGGACGAGAAGCCATAGCAAAGAAGTGGAAGCCAAATAACCAAACGGAAAAGTAGCTGAAACGCCAAATAAATAAAAGCGTACAAAGCCGAAATGCCAACTAATTTAAAGGGTGGGACTCCTAAAAGCCAACTAATGGAAAGGGTTGGATGCCTAAAAGCAAACTCACTGAAAGGCCGCTCTGCCAAAACGCCAACTCACCGAAAGGCTGCACCACCTACAAGCCAACTCACCGAATGGCCGCTCTGCTGAAATGTCAAATAACGGACCTGACATAGCCAGGGGGTGGGACTTGTCAGCAATTGGTCCATACCCCCTCGTCCATCACATCACTGGCTGATGGAGACGGGAGGGTGGGGGTCATTTTCCCACAAAAGCCATGGTGACTGGGCACTCTGAACCCGAGCACCAAGTTGTAAGCGGCCGAAGAGCACATCCCTCAGGCTGGTCCCTCCGCCCACCCAGAGTCACTGACCGTGATACACTGCCATCGGACCCCAACCCCCACACCAAGGTGATTCACCCCCCCAACCCACACATAGAGTGATTCACCCCCCCCACCCCGGCCACGGGGACAGACAGCTCGGGCCATTGGCAGACATAGTAAATCGCTTTTAAAACATGGGGACACACACAAATTCCCTGGTGTGCTAGTGACAAGTGTACATGACAACAAACAATTTTATCCGTTGCTATGCCTGCCAATGTCTCTGCATCAACCTGCTCTTCTTCAGGAACAGTGAAAGGTACTAGACAGACCATGCTGCCAATAAATCCAAACCCGGGCCTTATCCAAACAGACTGCACCATTTCGGAGTTTTACGGAGGTTAGTAAAGAGACCTTACCTGCCAGCGTCTCTGAGCCCAGGTCGATCTGCTTGTTATAGTTTCAGCGAAGTTCCATTGCAGACCATGTCTGACCACATCTTCTGCCCCACATTTGCCAAACAGCTCTTTTCTGGAGCTGAAAAGCGATATTGCTGTGCAAGGCTACTTCTTAGACCTACTGCCTCTTTAGAGCCTTGCTGGAGCTTTACTGTGAAGGTCACGCCACCAGTTATTCCCAGCCTGATTTGACAGGCCGCTCCTTCAGCCCCTTCTGCTCCTTTGGAGCCTTAGTGGAGCTCACTGAACAGGCCGTGCCTGCCATTACTCTGCACCTGCCTCGACAGGCTGCTCCTGCGGCCTTTTGCCTTTTTTGGAGCCTTTGCTGGAACTGACTGTGCAGATCGCGCTGCCAGTTTCCCACAGCCTGGATCGACATTTTGCAAAGGCAATAGCCCCAATTGTGTATTACAGAGAAGTGTTAATGCAGGTTTCTGCACTTCTGAGAGTTGAGACCCATCTACTGACTTGCAAAAGGCCGTAATGACTCCAGTGAGCAGTTTTTCGACTTGCTGACATAATTCCTTGCCTACATACCATAACTGAGATATCCCAACTGATGAAATTGACGTGTGGAACATCCAAAAGCCTGGCAGTTACCTGGACTGGCATATTTCCCTGATACTCTTAGCCAGATCTTCCTCCAGCAAATCGCCTATCCGCAAAGGGATGGCAAATATGTGACAGGAGCCGGTAGCTCATTCATATGATTAAAATGAAGCATATCCCCCATTAGTTCAAGGGATTCTATTTCCTTATCAATATCCACATAGTTGGAGTCACCTATGTAATAATCTCCAACTATCCCCTCTTGCGAGTGGGAAATATTATAATGCAGCCCTGAGCCAGGTGTTGCTTCCCTTATTTTGAGCGGGAGATATTATAATGCAACCCAGGTGTTGCTTCCACAGGCATCTATCTGGCACAACCTGTAAGTGTCTCCTGAGCCAGGAGATTTCCTTTTTTTTGATTTCCTGATTTTTCCTTTTTCCTGATTTCCTTTTATCCTTTTATATACTTTTTTATTTGTCCATTTATTTATTTTTATTTATTTGCCTGTTTATTTATTTATTTATTTGTTTGTTTATTTATTATTATTGGGTGTGTTTTTTTAATTCACTAGACAGATTGCGCCTGCTAGTGACTCCAAGTCCTTGCTCCCTTCTGGATCCTTAACGGAGTTTCTTAATGCAACCCTGGACCAGGTGTTGCTTCCTCAGTCCTCTGGCTGCCTCCCTTCCGGAGCTCCAACGGAGGTCTCTGGACATGCCTCACCCATCAGATGCTCCGAACAGCCGCCTGCTCCAGTGGAGCCCCATTCTTCCATGGCGGTCGCTGTCCCAGCTGAGCCAGCAGCCGCTATTTTTAACCTGCCAGCTCCTATATGGAGCCTCCATGGCAGTTGCTGTCCCGGCCGAGCCAGAAGCTGCTATTTTTAACCCGCCAGCTCCTTTACGGAGCCTCCACGGTGGTCACTGTCCTGGCCGCACCGTCAGCAGAAGAATGTAAACCACCAGCTCTGTACGGAGCCTCCACGGCGGCAACTGCACAAGCTGTGCCAGCTTCCCCAGGCAACTGCCCTTATTTTTGGAGCATCGGCCCGATCCTGAAACAAAAATTCCCCTTCCCTGCCGGAGCAGTTTCAAACTGCTCCGATTCTCGTGCCACACGTCGATGTATTGATGCGCCTGCAGGCTGGCGGGCTCTTCACTCATGTGACTTCAATATAAAATTTGCTATTAACTATTACTAATTATTACTAACTATTACTAATAAAAAATTATCATAAATTACTATAAGTAAGAAACTTAAGTAAACTTTATCTTTAACACTTAACTAACATTTTTTAGGAGAGAAAAACTGTCCTACTGTTGGATTAAATGTTGGATTAAATTCCATTGGACCTGTCCTGTTGGCTTCCCCTTTTTTATATCATTCTTTATTCATTTTTTTTTAAAAACCGGACCTAGTGTTATTTTTTTTTTACAAAAGCTACGGAAGTCGTTAGAGTTTTTGCCACATCAGAGTGGCTCTCACCAACTTTGCTAACTGTGGTAAATGAATTACATTCTGTTGTTAAAATATCAAGGGCATTAATGAACCAATTAAAAGAGGTAATGTACTAACACATTTAAAATCATTTAAGGCTGATATAATGTTCCTTCAGGAAAACCATCTTAAAAATGGCGCACATAATAGATTGAAAGCCAAATGGATTGACAAATCATACCACTCATTATTCTCTTATAAGTCAAAAGGCATAGCTATCTTAATTTCTAAGGGTATACCATTCAAACATACCTTATCTATCTCTGATACTGAAGGTAGATATGTTATATTAGTGGATGAATTGCACTCAACAAAATTGATATTGGTTAATATCTATGCACCAAATTTAAATAACCCGTTATGTTTTAAGAAAATGTTTAATACTATCCCAGAATTTGGAAAATATAATTCATTAATTGGAGGATTTATATTGCACATTAGATCCCTATTTATTCAGGTAGTCAATTCAAAATAAAATAAAATCCAAGACATGTGAACTATTAAATTCGTACAGAAACACTGCCAATATTAAAGATGTTTGGAGAATTGAAAATCCCTCAGGGCGGGAGTACTCATTTTATTCTCCAGTGCACAAAACGTATTCACTAATTGATTATTTCTTAGTAGACTCCAAACTTATTTCTTATACGTATGACTCAAAATATCATGACATTATTATCTCCGATCATTCTCCCTTAACTTTTATGTTAAAATTACAAGGAATATCAGAGAAGCAGACACACTGGAGATTCAATCCACAAATTCTAAATGACAGGGCATGTTATGACTACCTCAACGCGCAGATTAAAATGTTTTTTTCAGATGAATGACCTTCCAGAAATATCTGCTTCCCTTCTCTGGGAAACATTTAAAGTATTTGTGAGAGGATGTCTTATTGTCAAGTCAAACTGGAATGAAAGGGCAGGTGCAGAGATTAGCTAAATTGAAATCACAAGACAGTGATTAAAGTGGGCGGAACCCCAGCCTGTCTGGCTCTGCCCGGGCTTTTTTAAAGGGGCACACAGCACCAGAAGCCAGGGATAGCTAGAAGAGGCAAGCAGGACTGATTTTCTACCGACCCGATTGGCAGCCGGTTTTTCACCTGATAAAGACTAAACAACTGCTAAAGGCTAAACCACTGAAAAGTCTAAAACTGCCAAAATAAAAGGTGGAAAAGAAGTGTTTGGTCTGAGTGAATCCAGTTCATCATTTCGGGGTAGATAAATCAAATCCCTTTCAAGCGGGGAAACTGCAAAACATTAAAAGACTTGACAGTGAAAAACCGTCGCAGGGCCAGGAGATCTGGAAACCTGGAAAAGAGACAGTTAAGTCAGGATAAAACATGGCTGATGAAGTTACTGGAAAGTCAGCTGAGCAGCTCAAGCTCAGTAGGACAACAGCAAAACGGGCATTCTCTCGTCTTGTTAACAGGATCATTAGGAACCATAAAGAAATGCCCCAAGAGGAGCTCAGGAACAATTTCAACAAACTCATGCAGGAGGCCGACAAAGTCATGGAAGCCAATGACGATGTGGAGACTGGACTCATTGCAGAGCTGGAGGCGGAGCTGGACGCAGGTGAGGAAACTGTGTTAACTGAACAGCAAAAAGCCGACCTGGCAAAGACTGCAAAGGAGTGTGAGTCAAAACTAAAAGAGGTCAAAGGGCTCATCCAGGACACTCTATGGGCAAACTTTGGGAATGTTGAATTATCCACCTCACTACAGACGGCAGATGGTGCATGTGAACTTGCTGCTGCCACCGCACCATCAAATAGCAACCAAGAAGCATACGAATTCATGCTTAACCACCTGCAGAAACTGGTAGAGACTGCAAAGGAGACGTACAGTCGGTGGAAACGTTGGGTCCCTCTGGATGAGCAAGAGAGCTTCCAGAAACGCCTGAGGACACTTGAGCTTCTTGTCCCCAAGCTGGTTTCCAGGAAGGCTGACTTCATACAAGCAAGAATAAAGAAGGACGCTGAAGGATTAGCACAAGCGGTGAATGCTTTCAATTATCCTTCACCAGTCATCAGACTGAGACCCACGGCCCTTCCTAAGTTTACTGGAAACAAGCGTGACTTTTATAGATGGAGGAAGGATTGGGAAGCACTGCAAAAGCAAGGTGAACCCACTGGGTCAAAGGAGGTGAAGAAAGTTCAATTGCTGGACAGCCTGGAGGACAAAATTACAAGAGACCTCCGCCTCACAAGTTATAACACAGCAGATGATATCTTTCGTGTCCTAGAGAACCGGTTTGGAAATCAAACAGCTATTGCTATTGAGATAGTGGAGGAACTTCAGAGAATCCCACCGGTCAGAGGACATCAGCCACGGAAAATAGTGGAACTAATTCAAGCTGTGGAAAAGGCACTTAAGGACTTGATAGATCTCGGAGACACAGGCGCTATTAAAAATCCACTGATGACAAAATCAATTGAAACTAAGCTACCAGAGACCCTCAAAAAGGAATGGTTGGTTTATGTAGCTGACAAGAAGAATGCTGTGGCACCAGAGAAACGGTTTGACAGTCTCTTGTCATTCCTCAAAAAGCAGGAGAGCATATACGAACAGCTCGAGCAACTGAGGGACGAGGAGCCGAGTAGAAAGGAAACTCGGACTGAACCAAGACATGCCAGAACCAGGTCTACCAAGTTAGGAAATGACCACACAGGTTGTGTAGTCTGTGGTGACATGAAGCACAAAAGAAAGCTGTACTTCTGCAAGCAGTTTCGAGGGCTAAAGCTGCCAGAGAAAAGAGCTGCAGTAAAGAAGTTGGAAGCATGCAAAAAGTGTCTTGAAGTTCATGATGATGGTTCATACTGCAAACCTGCATATCTCTGTAAAAATCAAATCTGCAAGGACGAACAGACTCCTGAGCATCATTATTATCTGTGCCCAAACCAAGAGATGAGGAAAAGCAGTGTGGATCAGAGATGGAGTAAATTTGGTCCAGAGGAAGATAAAAGCAAGAAGAAATATACAGTGGACCAAGAGGAGTTTTTCAGCAAACTTCCACCAGAGTTGGCAAAACAATGCCGAGATGTGTTCTCCAACACTGCATCAAGAGCCTTCAACTCTGCAAAGAATCAGCCAAGCCTCCTAAAGGAAGGTGGACTGCAAGAGCACCCAGTGATTATGATGCTTCTGGAGGTCGTAGCAAATGCTGGACAAAAGGTTGGGGCATTAATTGACTTGGCTTCAGATACCAACTACATAACTCACAAGGCTGCAAGTAGACTGAGCCTAAGGAGTGAAGACATCACGCTTATTGTCCATGGAGTTGGAGGGATGAAGGTCCACGTAGAAACGAGGCGCTACCTTCTAAAGATCCGAGTGAAGACTCCCAAGGGCACACTCAAGTCGCACCAGTTAGTTTGTTATGGATTGGACAGCATTGCAGATGTTCACAAACATGTGACACCAAAGCAGTTGCAAAAGTTCTTTCCAGAAGTCCCACTTGAGGAACTTGTGAGACCAAAAGAGATACACTTGCTCATAAGCCATAGAGAAGGCCAGCTAGCGCCTCAGAGGATTAGAACTGTTGGAGATCTCATTCTGTGGGATGGACCACTGGGAAAGACTGTTGGAGGTTGTCATCCTGAGCTGTTTGAGGAGCTTACAATGTCAGCCCACATGTCCAAAACACACTTTGCGCGATCTATGAGAGCAGCTGATTTAAAGTATGAGGAGCTCACTGACGCAGTCCCTGGGGAACTTTCACCAAATGGACAGGTAGCCGTCAAAGTCCAGAAGTCACGTACATCAACCGCTAATCGGGACTTCTTGGATTGGTGGAAGTGGGATAGCATTGGAGCAGCATGCGAGCCAAAGTGCGGGGGTTGCCGCTGTGGAAACTGCCAGCCAGGCGGAAAAGAAATGACTCTTGCTGAAGAGAGGGAGCTCGAAGTGGTAAGGGAAGGCCTCACCTACGTGACTGGAGACCATCACAGTAAAGACCCACATTGGCATGCTAGCTATCCTTGGTTGGAAGACCAAGCTTCTCTACCAAATAATAAAAGGACGGTGGAAGCCACATTTCTCAGGACGGAGAGGCAGCTATCCAGAGAACCTGAATGGAAAAGTGCCTACACAGCTCAGGTGCACGACATGGTGGACCGAAAGGCTGCAATCAAATTGTCCGAAGACATGATTGCAAACTGGAAGGGACCAGTGTGGTATGTGAGTCACCTTATTGCTCCAAACTCCCACTCTGTCACAACCCCAGTGAGATTAGTGTGGAACAGCAGCCAAAAGTGCAATGGTGTCAGCTTGAATGATTTGCTGATGAAAGGTCCAGATGTCCTCAACCAAATTCGTGCCGTCCTCCTCAGATTCAGAGGCGGAGTCTATGCTGCCCTGGGAGACATAAAGAAGATGTATAACTCAGTTTGGTTGGAGGACCGTGAAGTACACTTACACAGATTCCTCTGGCGAGATTCCGAGGACGAGGAGCTGGGAGAGTATGCTATCACAAGAGTGAACATCAGAGATAAACCTGCGGGGTGCATTGCACAGTTGGCAATGCGTGAGACTGCTAATCTTCCTTCCTTTACCCACCTCAAGGATGAGAAGCAAGTTCTCCAGAAAGACAGCTATGTTGACGACATCCTCACATCTCACAACAGCCTCGACCAGTTGAGAATCATCACAGCAAATGTGGAACAAATCCTAAAAGCTGGTGGGTTTGAGCTCAAGCCGTGGGTTCTGTCTGGCCAAAGTGGGAGGAAGGAGGACAGCGATGCTTTAAAGAAAAGCAAAACAAAAAGCATGATCCTACCAAACCAAATGCATGATGATGATAACAAAGCACTTGGTCTGGGCTACATTGTTGAAGAGGACATGCTCCACGTTATGGTGGGAATCAATTTCTCCAAGAGAAAGAAAAAGATGCGGCTTGGTCAATGCCTCCTACAAGAGCAAATCAAAACCCAGAAGCCAAATCCCCTAACAAGAAGAGAGCTTCTCAGCCAGGTAGCAGGGCTATATGACCCCATCGGCATAGTGGCTCCTATTAAGCAAAAGGGAGCGATCCTAGTCCGCAGAGCTTTCCAAGAAGCAAAAGAGGGAAGCTGTTCGGTCAGAGACACATGGGGCATGGCACTCTCAGATGGACTCAGGGAGGATGCAATTAAGCTCTTTGAAGAGTACGTACAACTTGCAAAAGTCAAGTTCGTCAGGGCACTGACTCCCTCTTGCTCCGCAACTGAACCCTTGGGAATCACCTTTTCTGACGGAAGTGAGCACACCTACGGGGCGGTGATGTACCTGAGATGGGATTCAGACCATGGCCCAATTGTCAGACTTGTGGAATCCAAGGCCAAGTTAACTCCCTTGGACCACAGAGGAGACGCTGTTAAAGCAGAGATGTGCGGAGCAGTGTTCGCCTCACGCTTAAAGAAGTATTTTGAGCTACACAGTCGAATTCAAGTGGAGAAGTGGTATCATCTTGTGGATAGTCAAACAATCCTTGGTGCAATACAGCGAGAAAGCTACGGGTTTCAGACATTCTTCGCCAATCGCATTGGAGAGATTCAAACAAGCACCAACATTCAGGACTGGCGGTGGATTCCTGGCCCACAAAACATCGCTGATCTAATCACCAGAGGTGCCAGCCCTCAAGACCTTGATCAGTATTCGGAGTGGCAAAATGGACCGAAGTTCCTGGTATTGCCTGTGAGTGAGTGGCCAATAAGATCAGCAAAAGAACTGGCTGCCACTGCCAGAGAGAACATCAACAAGTTACAGAAGAAAGCTTTTGTTGCAGCATTATCAAGAGTGAACCAAGAACCGGAACCAACAAACCCAAAGAGACCACCTGCAGGGTCAGCTATTCAGAACCTTGTTGATGTCAGGCGGTTCAGCATTCTAACTCGACTGATCAAGACAGTCGCATGGATTTGGAGAGCAGCAAAGAGGTTTCTTGGCAAGAATAAAGCCCTAAACAATCCAAAGTGGGAGGCAGTCTCTTTGACAGGAGTCATTACTGTAAGCGAAAGAGAAAATGCTCTAAAAGACATTTTTTGTGCTGCGCAATTGGGCACAACTTTCCCAAGCACCACGACAGATCGACTAGTGGCCTATAAAGACCAAGATTCTGGGCTGATGGTTTGTGGTGGCAGAGTGCAGAGCTTTCAAAAGGATAAAGTTGCTGTTCCCATCCTGCCCGTTGATTCCTGGGTGTCCAGGCTGCTAGCGCGGGAGGCTCACAGGGAGAGTCGTGACGGAGTGGCTGGGACCTTGCTTAAAATGAGAAGAAAGGCTTGGGTCATAAAAGAAAGGAGAATTGCTAGAAAAGTCGTTGATCACTGCATAATCTGCAAGAAAGCTAACGCAAAGAAATGTCAACAAGTAATGAGTGATCTGCCGCCTGAGAGAACTGAACCTGCTGCTCCTTTTGAGTTTACAACAGTAGACCTCTTTGGACCCTACCACGTACACGATGACGTCAAGAAGAGGGTAAAACTCAAAGTCTGGGGAGTTGTCTTCTGCTGTATGGCCAGCAGAGCCATCCACACAGAGGTAGTCAACTCCTTATCAAGTGAAGGGTTTCTGATGGCTTATCAAAGATTCACAGCAATCCGTGGGCACCCCATGAAGATCTGGTCAGATCCAGGCACCAATTTTATTGGCGCAAAACCAGTCCTAGAGGAACTGTATAGATTTTTGGACAACCTAGACAGAGCAGCTTTGGGGGAGAACGCAGCTAAAAACGGAACAGAGTGGATGTGGAAAATCCATCCTGCTGATTCTCCACACAGGAATGGCGCTGCGGAAGCTGCTGTGCGCGTTGTGAAGAGAGCATTCCAAAGCTTTGGAAAAGAATCGTCACTCACTTATAGTGAGTTTCAGACAGCTCTTTATATGGCAGCAAACCTGTCAAATGAACGTCCAATCAACGCCAGGATACAAAGCCGGGAAGACTGCATTCAGTACATCACACCAAATACTCTCCTGCTTGGTCGAGCATCTCAGTGCGGAGACATTAAGACTTTTAACTTTTCCAGCTACCCCTACAAAAGACTTAGAACAATGCAGTCAGAGGTGAACAAGTTTTGGAAGAGCTGGAGCCAACTCGCTGGTCCTAACCTGTTTATAAGGAGCAAGTGGCACACCACTCATAGAAATGTTACTGCCGGAGACATTGTCTGGTTAAGTGACCAAAATACACTGAGGGGCCAATTCAAGCTGGGCAGAGTCGTCAGCTCCAACCCAGACTGCAAAGGCATCGTGAGAGACGTGAATGTACGGGTCTTCCCAAGTTACTCCATTCCTCTGACAAGGGCTTTGAAGGGAAGAACAAGGCGTTTCACTCAGGGGAAGGAGAGGATCCAAGCCACGATTGTTCACAGGGATGTTAGGCAGCTGGTTGTCTTACTTCCAGTAGAAGAACAAGACAGAAATGCGTCAGGAGACCAAGTTCAAACATAGACTTCAAAGTTTGACTTTAAAGTGTCGATCTTCCAAGTGGTTCCATTGGAAGATCGAGTGGGAGGTGTCAAGTCAAACTGGAATGAAAGGGCAGGTGCAGAGATTAGCTAAATTGAAATCACAAGACAGTGATTAAAGTGGGCGGAACCCCAGCCTGTCTGGCTCTGCCCGGGCTTTTTTAAAGGGGCACACAGCACCAGAAGCCAGGGATAGCTAGAAGAGGCAAGCAGGACTGATTTTCTACAGACCCGATTGGCAGCCGGTTTTTCACCTGATAAAGACTAAACAACTGCTAAAGGCTAAACCACTGAAAAGTCTAAAACTGCCAAAATAAAAGGTGGAAAAGAAGTGTTTGGTCTGAGTGAATCCAGTTCATCATTTCGGGGTAGATAAATCAAATCCCTTTCAAGCGGGGAAACTGCAAAACATTAAAAGACTTGACACTTATTTCCCTTCAAGCTTCTCAAAGCAAGAAGAATTGAGCTAAACAACATGAACTAGAAAGAGAGATAAGACAGTTAGACATAGAAAATGCAATCACTCCTTCTATGATAAAACATAACAAAATTGCTGCTCTCAAATATAGGTTAAATCATATAATCTCAGCTCAAATTTTAAGGCTATTCCAGCATACTAAACAAATACACTTTGAATTTGGCGATAAACCACACAAGTTGTTAGTTCGCCAACTCCGCAAATTAGATGATGAACAAACAATCTACAAAATCAGATCAGATAAGAGAGATTTGTTCACACTACCTAAGGACATTAATGATAGATTTTTGCAATATTACCAGACACTATACTCAGATAAAGCAACAGACAGCTTGGTGAACATGCAAAATTTTCTGCAGAAATGCAACCTCTCAGGATTAAATGAGAGAGAGAGAGATTTATTGGGTGCAGAAATAACATTAACAGATATTGAAGAGACTATCAGATCTCTGAAAAATGGGAAGACCCCTGACTCCGACGGTTTGAAGAGTGAATTTTATAAAACATTTAGTGATCTGGTCTCCCCAAGCTTACAGACTTTATATAGCTACACTTTTAAACAACAGATATTACCACAAACTCTTATTCCAAAAGAAATAAGGATCTTGAAGACCCTGGCTAATATAGAGCCATAGACCTTTTAAACACTGATCAGAAGATACTAGCTAAAATCCTAGCTCACAGATTAAATTTGGTGATTCGCAAGTTAATACATCCCGACCAATCAGGTTTTATTCCAAAAATATATTAATTCTATAATCTGAGATGAAGAATATTAAATGAATATTGAGCAATCATTTTGTTAGATGCTGCAAACGCATTTGATCAGGTGGAATGACCCTAACTTTTTTCTGTGATGGAAAAATGTCATCTCGGTGAAAACTTCTGTTCATGGGTGAAAC